>CM024241.1:65253402-66752257 GCA_013421045.1 Propylea japonica | reverse complement strand
TATACGGCTAATCCTGTGAATTCTCTGCCTTTGTACTCGCATCTCATGCAAATTCAAGTGAGGTTACATTTCTTATCAGCAGTTTTTTCACCCGTCGTGTCTCCTAGTTCCTTCAAGTAAGTAACAAACTCTAATATTTTAATCTTTATAATTATGGGTGTTTTTTGAGTGAATAATAATTTTAAACTTTAATGAAAGACAGAACTATTGTTGGAAGAAATTTTCTATAATAGATCAACTAATCTACATTACAATGCAGTACTATTCACACGTAGGGCCATCTCTATGTTTATTTCTTGCTCTGAGATGGCATTTATTTCTTTCTTGTTGATTATTTCGAATCAAGAAGAGTAAAATAACTGCGAAAACGATCAAAAATTGAATGAATAATTTATTCACTTGATCAATTATGTGAAGGAAGTGTTCCCTTAACAGATTCAAATCTCTAGAAGTAATGGTGGTATTCTGCTTTCATCTGTAAGCCAATCTGTAACTTTTCATAAGCTTACAGGAAAATTGCAATTCTGGACCTCTCTGAGGGATCTGTAGCATACAGAAATCGTTAAATATATACGAGTACTCGACGGTGATTGGAAGCATTATCGAATGACATATTGTGAGGTTACGTTGAATGGTTTGTTTATTTTAGGACGAAAACCAACGTTTTAACATAAGAAATTCATGATGAATAAAAATAATATGGCTTTGTTTATTGGATTGTTATCGGAAGAAAATCATAACAGGTAAAACATTGTACAATAATATACTTGACCTGAAAATCATTTTTTTTTAATGTAGGAACTTTATGAGAATTGGAAGGAAAAGATTGCGTGATCAAATTAATCCATTTGAAATGCCGGACGCCCAGAAAATGTTCAGATGAAGAAATGCCGAATGCCCAGTTTGTGAACATGTTCAGATTGAAGAACCAGTTTAATATAAACTTGATAAAGGATCTACAGCAATTTCAACCAAGAAATTTTTTCTTTCCTGTTTTCAATTTATTAGACTAAAGAAACAAACGCAAACTACATTCAGATAAATGTACATTTTTCAAATTCAAATCAAAACCATTTACTCATAATACATAAAGTTCCATGATCAAATCTAACGATTGAAAGTTATGCTTTCGATGAGTAGTTCAAAAATGACACTGTAAATAAGAAAGTTACAGGAACCATTCCAGAATTGCATTATTTACGAATCTGTATGTCGGCCAGTTACAGATCAATCGTACGTTACTGTATCGTAATTTACAGATGAAAACAGAATACCACCATAAATTTCCATAATTTTTAAGCGTTATTCGGGTGTTAGACGATTCATGATGACTCACCACTACCCTAACTGAATAGAGAAGTCAACAAAGTTTGACATTCTTAACTGTCAAACCATAGACAGCTATTGAAAATTTTCATGCACTTTTATAAAACACGAGTTGTTCAGATGGAATTTGCACTGTTGAAAAATCACAGTTAACCATCATTTTATCTAATCTTATTTTGTTTATTCTCATCAGACTTAGCATCGAGCAAGTTGATACTCTATGGGAATGTCTCGCACACGATTCCGAATGCTCCGACGAACTCTTCAGTTGGCTGTTGTCCCAAACAAAACCAACGAACTTCACGCCTTGAAGGTCGACGCTTTAAGACGCCTATACGTTCACCATCTGCCAAGTTTGCCTCTGGAAAAATACAGCATGATATGCCTGAGTCTTTTTCAGCATCTCTGCAGTCTGAATAACTTCTTGATGGTTAAGGGTAACGATAGTTCAAAGAACGGTCATAACGTCGGTATGGATCACATGTGGAAGATAGCTTTGAGGGCTACTAACACAGGTGAGAAGAGATGTCATAATAGATAGTTGAAGCGATTGATATTTTGTGAATGATGTGAAAAAAGCATTTAATTAAATAGTTATGTTTCCTAGTTTTGACGACAAAGTTACTAACGTGGCAACCGCGCATAAAATTATAGTCCGTTCACGAAAGTTTGAGCCGTCGGTTGGCCATGACAATTTGGCATATTCCACTGTGTATAGTCCGTTCACCAAAGGTTGAGTCGTCGGTTGGCCATGGAAATTTGGCATATTCCACTGTGTATATTAAAATTTAGGTTATGTTCTTGTCAGATTGATACGCAATGTTGTCAATATTGCATAGAGTTCTCTGATAACTCGTAATCTCGTCGAACGAGGCCGGTTACATTCGGCAACGTTGACTTTATTTTACGTTATGACAGCAAATACTGCCAACTTCAGATATATAAAAAAACGCCTACTATGTGCTTAACCTTTCGTGAACGGACTATATATTAAAGTTATAGGTAATTTGTTTATTTTCTTGTCAGATTGATACGCAATGTTGTCAATATAGCATAGAGTTCTCTGATAACTTGCAAGCTAGTCGAAAGATGCCGGGTACATTCGACAACGTTGATTTCATTTTACGTTATGACAGCATATACTGCCAACTGCAGATAAATAAACAAACGCTTACTATGCGCTCAAACTTTCGTGAACGGACTATATACCCCGTTCACATATCATTGAGCGCAAAGTAGGCCTTTGTTTATTTATCTGAGATTGGTAGTATTTGCTGTCATAACTATTAACAAAGTCGACGTTGCCGAATGTACCCGGCCTCGTCCGACGAGCTTCCGAGTTATCAGAGAACTCTATGTTATATTGACAACATTGCCTATCAATCTGACAAGAAAATAAAAACATAACCTAAAATTTTAATATACACAGTGGAATATGCTAAATTGTCACTCATATTTTCAAAAATTATATATGAATTGCAAGGTTTATAAAGGGAACAACGAAATAATAGAGTGGAGCAGAAGAACCTGTAGATTCAAAAATTCAATTAAACAAAAACATATGCGAATATCGATTTAATTATTTATCCATCATCAAGCAACATTTTAAGATTATGTTTTGACCGTTTAAAAGATTTCTGGCAAATGGTGTCCATTATTGTCATTTTTTGGGTATGTATCAATTGTATAATAATAATTTATATTGTAGATGTGAGTATGGCAGCAATGCAATACATAAACAGCTATTACATGGGTCACAATTTACAACACGAAGGACAATTCATGCGACAGTGCATGACGCATTTAAAGGCAGCAACTGAAGATTTAATTTCTTCTTCTGGAGCCGGTGCCGAAGAACCACCACTGTTATGCATTCAAAGAGCGCTCCTTCTGATGAAGAGCCATTTGGATGCGTTCAAACGAAGGTAGGAAGTTTTATTTTATCTTTATATACAGGTTTGGAACATTCACTCGGAAACATAGGATTTAACCTCAGAGTAAAAAGTAAACCTAGAGATGCCTTCCCGCATTTGTTGACGCAGCCAAGTAGAAAATGTTTATGCACGCGAACAACGTTCCGGCGTTGCGAACTTGTGCCGTATCTTTATCCGTATTGGGATAATTGGTCTACCGCTCCCCTACTCTACTACTAACGGCTAGCGTCTGTTACAGACAATTCTGTCAGTTTGGCAACATCGTCTGTTTAGTTTCTCGATGCATTGTGTTAATATTTTCATTTCGATTTGACTTTCATAAACTGAATATTTTTACTGATATGGTGGCAGTTTATTGTTGCTTAAGGGTGTTCCGGTAATTATAGCTATGTCAAAATTACAAAAATGTTGTATTATTTTTGTATTCATAATTTCATCCATGTTGTTAATAATTGAAAATATCTTTCAGGTATTGGATTTATTTCGACACTCCTTTTTACATCATTCACCGACGTTTCGGTCGCAAATCGGACCTTTATCCTGTGAAGTCATTATCCTTGATAAGGTCCGATTTGCGACCGAAACGTCGGTGAAATGATGTAAAAAGGAGTGTCGAAATAAATCCAAATACCTGAAAGATATTTTCAATGTTGTATTATATTCAGCAATTGTAGAAATAAATGTAACATATTGTTTACTTCCACCCAGTGCAGCAGTGAAATACTTTCCATCTCAGTCTAATGCTTGGTTGATGACAATACACTACTATTCACGCTTCGGGGCATCTCTATGTTAACTTCATACTCTGAGGATTTAACGTACAAATCTCAAGTCGCTCTGGTTCCAGTGGAACAGTGGAATAATCGAAACATCAGTGCGATGCCATATGAAATAAACATTAGGGCATGCGAACAAATCGTAGTGGGGATGCTCGGGACTGATGTTCCGCGATGCGCGATTCAAATAATTTTATCATTCTAAACGGGAAGAGCGTGAGAGCGTATCAGTTTGAAAATTAATTAGATTCTCCGTAAAAAATTATTATGATCAGTTCAAAAGGAAAAATTCAAATAATAAAATGTTTTTTGCCTGAACTAGAATACCGTCACATAATGAGAAGTTTCTATGATGAACTGAACAAATCTTTTCTCAACTTATAACGGTTTTGAAATTTTCAATAGTAATATCATAAGGGCATCTTATTTTTCCGAAAAGAATCGAAAAAACACGTTGCTAAGTAATATTTTGACAAGAAGCATGAGTGCTGGTGGCAACAAAAATCCGAGTCGAAGACGAGGATTTTTGCACCTGCACGAATGCTTTTTGTCAAAATATTACTTAACAATGTGTTTTTTCGATTTTTTTCACAGGAAAATTAGATGCGCGAATGGTATTTGACAAGACTATTTCCTGAGTGACAACAACTGTCAAGTTTTGCCGCGGGTAAACGCGAATAAAACCTCTGACAGGTCCTGCCAAACAGTTTTTCCACCTAGAAACCATTGTAATTCAAAATTGCGCGTTTTCTGATTGGTGCAAATTACGACGAGGGAAATAGTCTAAGAAATATACGTCTAGAATTAATGGTGGTATTCTGCTTTTCATCTGTAAGTTACGATACTGTAGCGTACGATTGATCTGTAACTGGCCGACTTACAGATTCGTAAATAATGCAATTCTGGAATGGTTCCTGTAACTATCTTAGTTACAGTGGTACTTTTGAACTACTTATCGATAAACATAACCTTCAATCGTAAGATTTGATCGTGGAACTTTATCTATTATGAGTTTTGATTTTGATTCGAAAATATATTTATATGAATGTAGTTCGCGTTTTTTCTTTATTCTTATAAATTGAAAACAGGAAAGAAAAAAATTCTTGGTTAAAATTGCTATAAAGCATTTATTAAGTTTATAGTACACTGGTTCTTCAATCTGAACATGTTCACAAACTGGGCATTCGGCATTTCTTCAATCTGAACATTTTCTGGGCATCGGCATTTCAAATGAATTCATTTGATCACGCAACTTTTTCCTTCTAATTCTCATAAAGTTCCTACTATAAAAAAAAATTTCAGGTCATGTATATTATGAACAATGTTTTACCTGTTATGATTTCCGATAACAATCCAATAAACAAAGCCATATTATTTTTATTCATCATGAATTTCTTATATTAAAACTATGGTGTTCGTCCTAAAATAAACAAACCATTTAACGTAACCTCACAATATGTCATTCGATAATGCTTCCACTCACACGTCGAGTACTCGTAAATATTTAACGATTTCTGTAAGCTACAGATCCCTTAAAGAGGTCCAGAATTGCAATTTTTCTGTAAGCTTATGAAAAGTTACAGATGAAAGCAGAATACCACCATTCTGAAGCTGAATCGTGAGAGTTTCAAATACGCTCAGCGTCAACACTTTCTCCAACCGCGTATTTTACAACTGAAATCGACTGCCTGACAACATTGTTCGATCATCCTCAGTTAATGCTTTCAAGAATAGCTACGATAGGTGGAAGTGCACGCTGTATGGCAACATAGAGGAGGCTTTAGTGTTATCACATATATTTAGGATATTATGGCATTCTATTTCATTTCCGTTTTCTTGAAGCTGTTAATTTTACATCATCCAAATCTGTTGTTGTTTTTTATGGCCAATTGTATGCTTGAATCTAATATTGTACATTTGAGTTTATAGGTATATCCTCTACTCAAATCCTTTATATAATAAATAAATAAATAATTTTTCTGATTTACAGATACGCTTACCATCTGCGAAAGTGGGCCCTGGAAGGCAAGGGGATAGGCAGCCATTCGGCCAACCTGGGCGACAAATCTGGCAGCCCAATCAGGCTGGTCATACAATCGGGTAGTTCGACCGAAAGATGTTTCCTAGATTTATCCAGTTCCGATTACGTAGCGGAGCTGAGGGCTGAGATTGTGAATTGGTGCGAAGGCCTGTCGCAGATGAAGAGCCAGGACTCCGAGAATAACCCGCCTGTTAGAAGCGGAGAGACTTGGATTAGGATCATTACCCAAGGACAGGAGTTGACCATCGATTGCGATGAAAAAACTCTTGGAGAAATGGGTTTCAAGGACAATCAGGTAATTTATTGGTGCAAAAATTGCGTCTGCTACGATACCTTAAAGGTGTTTGAAATAACGCGTATCATCTTAGGTTTTTTTTTGAGAAGCGAAAAATAGCCAAAAAAATCCAAAATTTTGCTTTTTCGCTTATAAAACGTGAAGTATTGATCTGATCGAAAAGCTGTTAAGGCACTTTTTGTAGAGAATTCAAAAACAAAAAAATGAGACGTGATACGTCTCAAACGAATAATTAGTTTCCGAGAAAAGTTCAAAAAACTGGAAAAAAACATCAATTTTTCGAAAATTCATAACTTGGTCAATTTCTGAGATGAAACGTAGTTGCTCTGAATTTAAGTTGTTATTAACATATACTTTATTGGTGCACAATTACAAAGCTGTCGGATGAATAGTTTCTGCACAATCGCAGTTTTCCGAATTCGACGTACTTTTTTCAAGAAGGTCGTGATACTCGGCTACTTGTCGGATTTGAATTTTACAAAAAGCATTTTAAAGAAGAAATAAAATTCTTCAAATCGTTTATTCTCTCGATACCGACGGATAATGTTGAGTGGGTAAAAAACGACGTCAAACAGGAGCAAAAAGGCTCGAATGTATCAAACTAGTCGCGGAGTGGGAGTCGCCCGCTACGCGACGCGCGAAAGATACAAGGTATACAGTTTTCCCCTCGCGTAGCTGGCGACTCCCACTCCGCGACTAGTTTGATGCATTCGAGCCTTTTTGCTCCTGTTTGACGCCGTTTTTCACCCACTCAACATATCGGTCGGTATCGAGAGAATAAACGATTTGAAGAATTTATTTGTTCTTTAAATGCTTTTTGTAAAGTTCAAATCCGACAAGTAGCCGAGTATCATGACCTTCTTGAAAAAGTACATCGAATTCGAAAAACTGCGATTGTGCAAAAACTATTTATCGGACAGCATTGCAATTGTGCACCAATAAAGTATATGTTAATAACTATTTAAATTCAGAGCAACTACGCTTCGTCTCAGAAATTGACCAAGTTATGAATTTTCGAAAAATTGATGTTTTTTTCCAGTTTTTTGGACTTTTCTCGGAAATAGACCAGGGCAGAGAAACCTTCAAAAATGGTAAAAAATGAAAAAAAAATCGCAGTAGGATGAAACCATTAGAAAAGGAGGGGAATATGATCAAAATGAAAGGAAAAATAAATTACGGTCGATCTGAGTTCGGGAAGTGGGAGGGGTGAGTTTTTAAGGGTGAAAAATGGTTTTCCTTGATTTCCGGCAAAACTACAAGTCCTATGGAAAAAAATTAAATGGCAAAGTTGTAGGTAATGAAAAGATCTACAACTTTTGTATCGACAATTTTTTCACATAACCTCAAAATTTAGGTGAAAAATTCAAAAAACCAAGTTTTTGGTTTTTTATTTATATCTTTTTAAAAAAAAATTTTTTTTCACGAAATTTCGTGAAAACTTACCTTATTATGTCCCAAATACACTGTAATTTATTTGATTAAAAATATTCATGTTTTCGTCTTATTTTTACTTAATATCAAAAAAGCACCCCAATTTTCAATCGAAAATTCTGACGTCAAAGTATCAGCTTTTTTCAAAAAGTTTAAAGGATTTTTCTTCATTGAAATACCTACTTTCCGATGGTGTAAAAAAAATATACATTACCATAAGGAGTGTTCTCAGAATCAACGATTTATGAAACCCCCACCATTAGAGTAACTCAGTCCCCACTTCTCTATGAAAAACTTACAATGGGTTAAAAACTAACCAAAAGTCACTCAGGTATATGAATATCTCAAACAAAACAGCAATAAATAGTCATCTAAAAATATTATTTAAACAAGATTCTACACTTTATTAACTTATTTTTTTGTTAATTATAGAAGTATATTTCAATTTGTAATTTTTTCGTTTATGAATGAAACAAGAAATCTTACAGTTTTTTGAGTAATTAAAGAGTAAATTTCAATAAAAACCTCAAAATTGTTCATATTGATTAAAAAAAATTCGAATTTGGTTTTTTTCAATTTTTTGCATTTTCTGAGAACATTTCTAGTAATATTTTTTTACACCATCAAAAGTAGATATTTCAATGAATAAATCATTATGTACAATTTTGAGGTATTTATTAAAATTTACTCTTTAATTACTCAAAAACGTAAGATTTCCTGTTTCATTCAAAAACGAAAAAATTACAAATTGAAATATACTCCTATAATTATAATTATACAATATTACCGAAAATGGCGCCGGGAGGTAAACAACCTCCCGATCCGGGTACTGAAATATATTATAAATGCCATCCGAAACAGAAAGTAACAACATGGTTTGCTTAATATGTGAAACTGTGTATCATCAAAGTGACTTTGAAAGACTAAATAATACGAGGAAAATTAGTGATGTATTCGTAATTTGTCCCGAACATCCAGCACTGAACCTAACCTCAAAAACGGAAGATGTAACAATGAATTCTACCATGAAAGAAATAATAACACAAATTAAATTGAAGCAATCGGAAGAAATTAGAGAGGAATATTTAAGTGACATAATTAATAACACGAAAAAAATGGATTTAGGCGAAACAGGTTGCTCTGATATCGAGAGACTGCAATTAGAAAATGCTTTATTGAAACAGCTGATTACTGAAATGAAAGAAAAAAATAATTTACTAAAAATTTCCAAAATCAACAATGAAAAGGAGGAATTTGCATATAAACCAACATACGCTAAAGTAGTATCTACAGTAAATACAAAACCAAAAAGAATTCCGAAAATAATAATCAAAAAGAAAAATAATGACGACTCAAACGATTTGAAAAAGAGTGTTACTCACTACTTAACCAAAAAGAAAACTATTCAAACGAAAAAGATATTTTTTAAGAATGACAATGAAGTGCATATAGACTGTATGAATGAAACAAGTATGAGTGAAGCTGAAGAAACCCTAAAAGAGAAATTAACATATTGCAAAATTGAAAAAGAAGAAATTAAAAAACCAAGAATGAAGATAGTAGGTGTAGATAACATTGAGAAGTTGGACCAAAAAGCTCTAGAAGCTGATATAAATGAAAGAAATTTTAAAAATTTCAATTCAGAATGTGTAGTGTTACATCACTATGAGAATCTAAAAAGTAAACAGACAAGTATTTTAATAGAGGTGTCCTCGGAAATTTACAAATACGTAAAAGAAAACAAAAATAGAGTTTTCATTGGATATCAGAATTGCAAAGTGTATGACGATATTAACGTTAGACCATGTTATAATTGTGGTAGATTTGGGCACAGTGGAAATAAATGCAATAATGAAAAAATATGTTTAAAGTGTGCTGGTCCACACAACACAATTAATTGCAAAGCAAACACAAATTTATGCTGTGTCAATTGTTTATACCACAACGAGAAATTCAAAACCATATATAATACTCAACACGAGGCAAATGATAGTGAGTTCTGTCAAGTGTTAAAAACAAAATTAAGAAATGTATAAATAACACAGATTACCCGCTACGTCCAACGATTAAAAGGTATGTAGGTAATATCAACGTTGTAAAAGACAAACCTCGAAAGGTAACGACAAATGAAAGTAGAATCGCTTCTCTACGGTCCGCTTCGTCCAGCAACACAATAAATCCGTAAAATAATTATGAATAACAACATAGAAATAATTAAAAATTACAAAATGATCTTATAAAAAGAACATATTTGTGAAACATACGATGAAATAAATAGATTTTTCAAGACAAACGAAGAAAATATTATGTACGTAAATATTAGAAGTTTAAATGCCAACTTTAATAAATTACAAATTCTTATTGAGAGTCTTGACAGTAAGCCTTTCATGATTGTATGCGTTGAAACAAGAATATTAGATTACTGCAAATTCTACTCAATTCCAGGATATAAAATACATTACAACAATAGTAAGATTAATCAATGTGATGGTGTAGTTGTGTATATAGCAGATTATCTGAATGAACATACAGAAGTACTACAGATAGGAAGACTAAACATCTTGAATACATGTTTTAAAGTGGCAAATGAGGAACAAATACAAGTTTCTGCCTTATACAGATCACACGATATATCCAAAACGGAATTTACAATGAATCTAAATGAATTTTTGAAAGAAAAACAAAATGTTAAAAACCATTTCATCATAGGCGATTTTAATATCGATATTCTAAATCTGGATTCCATTGGCCAAGAGTTTCTGAATAACCTCCTTGAAAAGGGCTATACACCAGGTTTTCAAACAGTTACTAGACCAGCTAACATAAACGCAAAAAACGATGGATCCTGCATAGACAACATATTCATTAAAACTTCAAAAATAAAAACTGAAACATGCAAACTACTTAATACAATAACTGATCATTATCCATTATTTTTAACATTCCAAAAATTTAGGAAGAGTAACTGGAATAAAAAGGTGAATGGCATAAATTACAATTGTTTGAGAAAGCTGGCTTCGAAGGAAAACTGGGATGAGATACAGACTATACAAGATCCAAACATTGCTATGAACTTACTAATTGCAAAAATAAAGAAATGTGTAAAAGGATCAACAATAACTAAAAACAATAAAAGACAGGGAAATATGAAACCAAGAAATGGTTGGATTACGAAAGGCATAATGATCTCCTGTAATAAAAAGGAAACACTTTACAAAATTTGGAAAATGCAACCAGAAAATGAAAGGGCAAAACAAGAATACAAAAACTACGAAAAAATATTAAACAAAGTTATTAAGAATGCCAAAATGATGTATGATTGTCAACATTAGAAAAAAATAGCAACAGTATTAGAAATCTATGGAAAATAATAAAAAAAAAAAATTAGGCAAAAATGGAAAACAAAAAGCTTCAATCACACAAATTTATGATAAAAACAGACAGATAATCAAAGACCCTAAAACTATAGCAGATACAATGAACTCATTTTTCAGTAATATTGGCAAAGAACTAAGTGAAAAAATTCAACAACCCACTGGTAATACAGGACTGAAATTGCCAAAAATGAATAATAAATCGATTTTCCTACAGCCCACAGATAGTTATGAGATATCTAACATTATTGCAAATATGAAATTAAAAAATGGTGGTATTGATGACATAAATGCCAAAACAATTAAGATCATATCAGCCTTCCTTTTGAATCCACTTGTCTACATTTTCAACTTATGTATTGAAATGGCTATATGGCCGGACGCATTAAAAGCTGCAGAAATTATACCTATTTACAAAGCAAATAACAAAAACTATGCAGAGAATTATAGACCAATATCTTTGATATCTAATCTAGCCAAGATTTTTGAAAAAATTATATATTAGGCTTTATAACTTTGTAGATAAATGCAATATACTGTCTAAAAATCAATATGGATTCGTGAAAAATAAGGGCACAAAGGATGCAATATATAAAATAACACAAGTGATATATGAAAGTTTAGATAGGAGTAAACCAATTGCCATAGCATTTTTAGATTTAAGGAAGGCTTTCGACACAGTAGACCATAAGATCCTAATGCAAAAACTGTATAACTATGGAATTAGAGGTAAAGCATACTCACTGATGACAGATTATCTACAACACAGGAAGCAAAGAGTTAGAATTAATGATAACGTTAGTACCAACATGACCCTAAATACGGGAGTGCCACAAGGAACAATTTTAGGTCCATTACTGTTCATACTATATGTAAATGATATGTTAAAAGACAATGTTATATCATACGCAGACGATACAGCAATAATAGTAGAAGATGAAACATGGACTGGAATAGAAAGAAAGATGAATGAGGATTTGAAGTTGATGTCAAATTGGTTTGCAGTAAACAGATTATCGCTAAATTTAGATAAAACTGCATACATGACTTTTGGAAATTATTGTGATAGTATACCAAAGAAACTAGAGATAAGTGTGGGTACAAGAATTTTGAATAGAGTGGATAGTTACAGATATCTCGGCATTGTTTTTGACTGTAATATGAAATGGGAGAAACATATAGATTATCTAATAGATAAAACCAAATATTTGATATTTCTAATCTATAAACTGTCTAAAATCATGAACCTTAAAGCCTTAAGAACGATATATTATGCTCTATTTAACAGCGTCGTCGGTTATGCAATAATAGCATGGGGAGGAGCATACTCCAATGTTTTAAATTTACTGAGAAATATTCAAAGAAGGTTACTGAAGATAATTAATAAGAACACACCTGTAAGCATTAATAACCCACTGAATATAGATCAAATATATGCTGTGGAAGCATTGTACTACCACTATGAAAGCCTGAAAAACAAGTTTATGACATCTGATAGTGTAACAAGAAACAAAAGTATACAGATACCAAAAAGAGAAAAAACTGTTAGTGAAAAGAGTAGTTATATCAAAGCAATAAAATTATTTAATAGTCTGCCAATCAACCTAAAGAAGATACAAGGAAAAAATGTGAAAAAAATACTGAAAGAATGGATTGTGGTCAACGTGCAATGAATAAAGGACATAAAAAATTAATATATATATATATATAATAAAATTATTAACTTTGGAGATATTGTAGATGACATCACTAGGAAAATTATAAATGTTACTATGCAACTGTTGTTACTTAAAATATAAAAAAAAAAAATTAAAAATGATATATTTAGATATAAGTTAGATATAGGTAATATGTAACCAGCCCCACCAACAGATAACTATGTTTATCTCTGTGGGATTTTGCACCAACTGATGTAATTTACTGGTTTAAATAATAAATAACAAAAAAATAAGTTAATAAAGTTAATATTTAAAAAGACATCTACAATATTTTGAAAAAGGTGTAGAATCTTGTTTAAATATATTTTTAGATGACTATTTATTGCTGTTTTGAGATAATTCATATACCTGAGTGACTTTTGGTTATTTTTTAACCCATTGTAAGTTATTTCATAGAGAAGTGGGGACTGAGTTACTCTAATGGTGGGTTTCATAAATCGTTGATTCTGAGAACACTCCTTATAGTAATGTATATTTTTTTCCCACCATCAGAAAGTAGATATTTCAATGAAGAAAAAGCCTTCAAACTTTTTGAAGAAAGCTGATATTTTGACGTCAGAATTTTCGATTGAAAATTGCGGTGCTTTTTTGATATTAAGTAAAAATAAGACGAAAACATAAATATTTTGAATCAAATAAATTACAGTGTATTTGGGACATAATAAGGTAAGTTTTCACGAAATTTCGTGGAAAAAAAGTTTTTTTTTGAAAAAGATATAAATAAAAAACCAAAAACTTGGTTTTTTGATTTTTCACCTAAATTTTGAGGTTATGTGAAAAAATTGTCGATACAAAAGTTGTAGATCCTTTCATTAGCTACAACTTTGCTATGTAATTTTTTTCCATAGGACTTGTAGTTTTGCCGGAAATCAAGGAAAACCATTTTTCACCCTTAAAAACACACACCCCCTCCCACTTCCCGGACTCGGATCGACCGTAATTTATTTTTTCTTTCATTTTGATCATATTCCCCTCCTTTTTCAATGGGTTTCATCCTACTGCAATTTTTTTTGTTTCAAAAATTATCGACCCTGGTCTAAAACTAATTATCCGCTTGAGACGTGTCACCTCTCATTTTTTTGTTTTTGAATTCTCTACAAAAAGTGCCTTAACAGCTTTTCGATCAGATCAATACTTCACGTTTATAAGCGAAAAAGCAAAATTTTGGATTTTTTGACTATTTTTCGCTTCTCAAAAAAAACCTAAGACGATTCAGGAGTGGAATTTATCATGAAAAACATGTAGAAAACTACCTATTGCATGACTGCTTAGTCAGATTTCAGGTAGTATTTTTGTCACGTAAAAAACCTCTATTGCTTGGCCTATAAGAAATCCCACCGTTCTTCATGGTAAGTTTGGCACCACTGCTCCGTTCTTAGGCGAGTGACATATCAAATGATGGCTGGATTTACGGAAAGGCATCGTTCATATTCACGCGAATGAAACTGCGGCAGTGCCAAATCTACCATTAAAAACGGCGGGCTTTCCTTAGAATTTGTGGATATGTGGTGCCTCTAGAATTTCGATGTTTCTGCATTAATTATTGAATATACCTGAAATGAAACTCATCAAATAGTTGAATGTTCGGAGGGGATTTATGGACTAAATTGGAGCAGTGTATTAGTGTTTTTATAGTGAAAAAAGCGACGTGAAGATGGATCATTTTTGGAACTTTGGGGGTCTATTTTCTTAACTAAGACAGACCGCCACAATTGGAACGCGTTGTTGTATCTTGTACGAAGCCTTTTTCATAAATGTCATTCATCACACTTCTTAAATGTCGAAATAATCAGACGAATTCAGCGTGGCATCTACATTTTATTTATCCTTAAAAAACACACTTTAGTTTTGCACAATGACCAGCTCATCTGTCTTGTTCACCTCAGATTTTCCTTTCAGATGATATACATTTCAATCGGTGTGTCGAGAAACATGAAGAAGAAAGAATTTATGGACTCACCTTCGATGCAACCTCCTCCTCCGAGAGAATCCATACCTGCGTTATTGTTGTTGCAACCGAATTACTTCGAACAACTTTTTTCATTGATGCATACATTGAGCTCAATGAAAACGCAGATAAAAGGAGGGGTGAGTATATTTTCTTGCCAAATAAGCCAGGATTAATGTGACGTCACAAGCTGTCACTGGGTTCCAAACAAACATTGAACATTTAAACTACCGCTTGTTCTATGTACGATTTTGTCGTGTTAAAAACGTTCTTGAAATGAAAAAAGGCTCATTTTGTGGATTATCGTTTCATTAAAACCACAAAATCAACGTAAAAATATAAACATAATCACATAACCTCAACTTGACTTGATTTCCCTCTTTTTAATTGCAATATTCATCTAAATTATATGATGATTCACAAAATAAGCTTATTTTTATGTTAAAAACGTCTTCAACACAACGAAATCGTACATTAAACAATGGCTAGTCCAAATTCCAGTGTATATTCCGTACACGAAAGTTTGAGCGCACAGTAGGCGTTTGTTTATTTATCTGAAGTTGGCAGTATTTGCTGTCATAACGTAAAATAAAGTCAACGTTGCCGAATGTACCCGGTCGCGTCCGATGAGCTTCTCAGTTATCAGAGAACTCTATGTTAACATTGCGTATCAATCTGACAAGAAAATGAACAACATAACCTAAAATTTTAATATACACAGTGGAATATGCCAAATTGTCAGGGCCAACCGACGGCTCAAACCTTCGTGAACGGACTATAAGGGCTCATAAACGAAAATGAAAAATGTCATAACTTCAAATTGGATAAATTTGAAAATTTTAATGGGGTAACCCCTTTGTATTTCGATTATTATACTAAATTTTTTCCCTTCAGAGGCATGTTCCGCACACAAAAGGTCAGGTACTGAGCAGAAGGGTATGGGACATTTTGAGCTTGTTGCCTACGAGTCCGATGCTACTAAGCGGTTTCCTAAAATTGGACACGCCTCTCAACGACTTATTGGATCCATCGAGTGCTCAGAAATTGATGTATTCCCTGTATATCATCGAATCTCTGAGCGTGAAAAACCCACATCTTAAAAATAAGGAAAATGATGACGCTCAGAACACTTGGTGTAAGAAGTTCATCCAGCATGGAGGTCTGAGGCATTTGTTCGACATTTTCAAGAGTGGTGAGTAATTTGAAATTTACTAATAACGAGGTTAACTATCAAAAAAATAGAAATATTATATCAGTTGGTTCACAAATACATCAACAACTTCGTGTCTTTGCTGATTTGGTCGTTGAAATGCATGAAATGATCCAGAATTCCATAGAAAAATCATCTTGAGTGATGAGGCCCATTTCCACCTCGGTGGCTTCGTCAACAAGCAAAATTGTCGCATCTGGGGCTCGGAAAACCCAGAGTTATTGTTGAAAAGCCCTCTATCCTCACGTGTGACTGTTTACGGTTTATTGTCCGGCGGAGTTATTGGACCTTACTTTTTCCACAAATGTGGCTAAAGCAACAGTTACGGTGAATGATTGCGCCATTGAGAGATGATTAATGATTTTTTATGGCCGAAATTGGATAGTATTGATCTGGACACTTTTACTTTCAACAAGACGGCGCTACGTGCCACACTTTGATCTTTGCGGGGAAATTTTCCGGACCGTGTTATCTCTCGAAGAGGTGATCACAATTGGCCACCGAGAATTTGTGATTTAACACCTTGCGACTTCTTCCTTTGGGGCCACGTGAAAGAGAAGGTCTACGTCAATAGCCCAGCGTCGATTCAAGACCTCAAACATGGAATTCGTGAGGCTATCGAGGACATAGGGCAGCCACTTTACGATTTGGTTATGGAAAATTTCATAAAATTATATGGTCCTGTAAGCGTGGTTGTGGTGGTCATTTACATGATGTTATTTTCCACTATTAACGGCATAGCTTCTTCTTTATAATGAAATAAACATCCGATCATTTATATTGAAAAATGGCATTTTTCTTTGAATATCAAAATAACACCTCTTATTTGAAAACCTTTTAGTTTCGAAGCAATGGCTTTAATACATCAGATTTAACTCATAATGATAGCTACAACACTTGAAGCTTTATTTAGATAAATTCTATCTTCCATTTGCATTTATCCGTAGGTGTTCTACAGAGGGATGGAGGAGACGGTTGTGAATGGCAACAAGACTGCTTAGCATCGTTACTGAAAACTTTGTACCAATTAGGCGTCGAGCAGTGGACCGAAATGAAACAAACTAGAACTGATAAAATTATAATACCCAACCTGAATGAGGTGAGATTCCTCGAATTATCTCATATTCCTATTCCACTCTAACCCCGCTGTTTTTCAGGCAATGATCAGCATGATGGACGTGAAAACAACGTTGCCACAACTCACCAGTATCCTGGAAGAAGCTTCTTTACCGAAGGATCTTAACCAGTACAAAACTGGACTATGGGGCCGAGCTCAAGTTGTTCATTATGCTTTGGGGCTTTTAGTCTCTTGGTTACATTCCAGCGAAGAATCTCAAGAGGCTCTCTTTGCTATGCCAAATTTCTCCACATGGTTAAAAAGACTGGTAAGTACTCCTATATCAGAAATGATAGCAAGTAATTATGACACATGACTTGTCTTTGCAGGTTTTGGAAGATCCTGAGCCAGCAGTAAGAAGAGAAGCGTGTTCTGCAATCTATAGGTTATGTCTGGGCATCTCTGCGACAACGAACGATTCTGAGTACACTTTGGTAGCACCTATGTTAGTGAAGCTTTTACTGTATTTGGAAAACGCTGAGAATATGAGGCCTACTAGAAATGAGGTGAGTTGGTTTTGTATGTGGTAGGGTTAGGTTATAATAGATATAGCAACTATACAGGTCTGGCAAAACTGGTATTCCTATACCAAGATTTGTCTTTGCCAGATCTGTATACTCACAGTGGCGACAAGGGGTCATAAAACTGTCAAAAGTCCGCCATGTTTCGTCAAGAGCTTATAAGGAGTATTATAAGGTAGAGATCAGAGGCGGCTGCTGAGAGTAGGCAGAACCTCCCCTAATTTCACTGCATTTTATTTATTTTTAAATTCAACTTCGAACAAAAAATAATCGCATATCTGTCTGTATTATTTCCATCATTCTATCTACTATTCAAATCTCAAAGTAATAAACATATGTTTATTACTCAGAGATCTTAAATCTGCAATACACAATACAGCATAACGGATAACGCTTAGCGAAGGAGGCTCGCCTTCACAAGTCGAGATTCGTTAGATTGTAACATTTCAAAATTCTTCAGATGAACGGTGCGGGAATCACTCAAAATTCAAGCTGTAGATCACGTGTCGGAGGCCCGGCTCCGCGGCATTATTTTCGCTTCTAGGCGAACGAGCTTAGCCGAAACTGAACGTCAGATCGGCCCGAATCAACCCCGGCGATCATGGTTGGAGATCAGCTGTTGTTTTGATTCCCTCCCTTTTTATTAACGAAGTATAATCCTCTCAGCGTGCGGTTTGTGGTATTGTGACATTTTTCGGAAAAGTTTGTAGGTAAAATTTTGATATTTCAGCAAGAAAGATGGAAACGGAAATAAGAAGTGATAATTATAATGCAAGTAGTGAACTTAACGGAACGCAAGATCCTGTGGATTTATTTTTTGAATATAATAAATTCAGTAAAATTCCTTACGATGATAAAATTTTCATAACTCACTTAATTAAGACACCTCGACCAGCAATGCCAAAATCAATTATTAATTTTGCTCATAATCGTTCGTTCTGCGTAGAATGGTATAATAAATGCCTGTGGCTGACAGGAAGCCCAGTTCGAAATAAATCAATTTGTTGGTTGCGTGGTCTCGGGTCTCCTCTGATTTAAATCTCACGAGCCGCCACTGGTAGGGATCCAATAGGGTCATCATGTCATGTTGTCATTTCGGTAGTACCAACATTACTGGAGTTCCTATACTGAAACTCAAAGAAAACAAATTCAATTTGTAAACACTCTTAGAAACATCCATCGCTTTTTCACTGAATATAAGGAAATACTCTCAACATAGTTTTTTTCGTGTGTAGATGCAAGTAGCGGAAGATGGCAAGGAACCCTACGGCCCTGCATGCAGGGATTATTTCTGGTTGGTATCTCGACTCATCGACAGCATACCTGAAGACCTAATCAAGGAAAGCATCGAAGACCCTCAAAATTGTATAATTGACATAAACAGCTTATGTACCAGCATCGCAAAATCCGTATTGAACAGGGAATTCTTGGAAACCAGACACAGGACAGTGGACGATGATGGTCTCATTGGTCTGTTGAATCTCTTAGCCAACCTTATCAGGTATAAGCCTCCTTTCCAAACCAGTAAAGCCGGGCAGGAACTGCTCAATGAGGTATGTTAAGTTAATTTTGAGTAGACTAAAAGATTTAATTTTGAGTGGTTTATGTTTGTTGAACGTGATTTTTTTCCAAAATGAGGATTAACTTTTTTTTGCAGGTGTTTGAATTTTTGTTCGCTCTGCCTAGTCCCAAGTTGAGACATGTGCCAAAGTGCAAGTCTGCAAGAGCACGTACTGCAGCGTTCGATCTGTTGGTGGAGTTCGTCAAAGGATCTCCGGAGAATTACGCCATTTTGCATGGAAAATTGTTGAAACAACATCAACCAGGTATGGGTCAGTTTTTATTTCAGCTGAAATCCTTGAATATCCAAGCAGAACGAACTAGGTTTGGTGATAGGAACTTGCACTAATAGGAATCGCCGTGTGAAAAAACTTCATCATTAATTATCAGATCTGGTCGAAGCTCTAATTTCTTAACACGACCTTCGCGAAACCGATATCGTATTACAGGTTTGGTTCAAGGATTTCTCAGTTTTGATACATTTCCTGCTTTATTCCTTAAACTATCTATCTATAAACGCAGCATAGAAAATCAATTTCTTCACGAAAAAAATCGAATTCCTACGTTACTTTCATTGTTGCTTTTATCCAGGTCCACATTCCCCATATCCATGGGATTATTGGCCCCATGAAGATGGTAGATCCGAATGTGGTTACGTAGGACTCACGAATCTTGGGGCCACATGTTACATGGCATCTTGTATGCAACATCTTTACATGATGCCACAAGCGAGGGCGTCTATTTTAGCAGCTGACACGGAACAGGCAAAGCATGAAAATACCCTGAAAGAGTTACAACGAATGTTTGCCTACCTCTTGGTGAGTAGCACCCTCTGAATTGTTATTACAATAATATCCGCCTTTTTTTCTACACTCACTGGCAAAATAATTGATCCACTCAAAAAATCGATGAAGTTTTTCTATACTTCTATACTAATATTATGAAGGAAAAGATTGTATGTTTGTGGGTTTGATACGAGTTAACTCATAAGCTACTAGACAGATTTCAAATTCTTAATTCTTCACCCTTAGAATGCTACACTATCCCTGAGTAACATAGGCTATACTTTTCACCCGAGAAAATTAAGGAAACCTACTATAACTTCAATGATAATAAATATGAGTACCAAAATCAGCCTGATCAGCTATTTTCAGGTGCGCTGCAAAAACCGTAAGACGTACATGGAAAACAATGTATGACGGAAATTCCTCTTTACTAGTTCTACAAAAAAGTCCGTGATAGCATATATCTATCTTTCAAGGTTTACTCAGTATCACCTTTTAAAGGTATCCGAATGTTTCTCAAATAATGCATTATTTGGGAGTATTTTTTTATGAATACGCTATTGATCCTTTCCAATTAATACGTCGTTCATATATACAGTATTTAATTTAGAACGAAATTGCCTTTTACATCATTCAATTATGATGAATACATCAAAAGAATATGGCAGGTTGAAGATGAAATCGCACCAAAATACGTCTCCGAGGTAGGCACTAGCGGGTAGGAGAAGGTATCGAAGTGTGAGGGATGTATGAATGTATTTTGGATTGCTTGATGCCCGTATGTTTATGATCACAAATCAGATCAACAGATGGCGCTGTAGTCGTTATTTAGGTTATTCATCTACTCTGCAACTAAATCGAATTGAATGAATTTTTGTGTATACAGAACAACGTCTGTTGGATCTGCTAGTTAATTCATAAATATGTTATTTCAAGTCCGATTCGAATGATTTTTTTCAATTGTGGGTATGTTCATCCTTTAAATTTCGCTAACGCTACAACAGTACTTGAACAGATTCAACCTAAAATTCTGACCTAATGAAAATAAACTGCCCAGACGCGGATAACAGGTGCAATTTGTCTCGGCATGTCCTCATTAAGGTTTTGAATCAATAAGAACATCACTGAGCTGCTGCAAATTTTCGGGATTTAGTATGCGAGATCGAATTTTCCTCCCAAAAGCATCCAAACATGCCCAATTGGGTTCAAATCTGGGCTTAGAGCAGGCCAGTTGAATTCTTGGATATCAACCTCTGCTAAATACTCCCTGACATCCTAGCCGCATGCGGTTGATGTGGTGGGGCATTATAAAGCATTAGCACGAAATCGTCTCCAATAAACGGTGCATAGCGAACAACATGTCGTGCTAAAACTGCTCTGGTTTTATGTTTTCGCTCAGTTTTCAGTTTATTTTCATAACGTTCTGATGTAAGGTTAAATCTGTGAAAGTACTTTCATAGCCATAGCGAAATTGTGGGAGTAAATGTGTTCTAAAACCCTATATCTCTAATGCCTCGATTACACTCAGCCCTCATACTGCCGCTCGCGTTGTCGGCAATAATTCCCGAAATACTTCTGCAGCAGTGTCGAAGGCAATATGCATTTACATCAGCCGCAGCATTGCTCTCGTGACCACGGTCGGCAATGACGGACGAAGAAATTCCAGCCTCAGCGCTTTGTCTCGTTGATTTATATTTATATAAATATGTGGATGTCTTGAAAACATGTCGAGAAAAAAAGAAAGTTAGTCCCTCAGTATCAATTTGCCGTTTTTCTATTATTCAAAGAAAAAAATAGTTCTAAATATTATTATATTATTCCAATTTGTGACTACAATCCACAATTTTCGATGTTTCGTATACAGGAATGGAATGGAAAGGAAAGTTTTTTTAATGAAATGCTTGTTAAGGATCTGGAGAATTCATCAAGTTTCGCAAAATGTCACCTGCAGATTTCGAATTCACTTGAACAAAATTTAACCGATGATAAAAAAATGAGATACGAGATTGAGAATGCAATTCCCCCTAACTTTAGATTGGCGATAACTCTGCGATTCTTGGCCACAAGGGATAAGTTTACACTATCTATTCAAATTCTAAATATTATTATATATACCAATTTGTGACTACAATCTACAATTATTCGATGTTTCGTATACAGGAATGGAATGGAGAATCATCAATTTTCAGAGAATGTCACCTGCAGATTTCGAATTTCTCTTGAACAAAATTTAACCGATGATAAAAAAATGAGATACGAGATTGAGAATTGCAATTCCCCTAAATTAGATTGGCGATAACTCTGCGATTCTTGGCCACAAGGGATAAGTTTACACTATCTATTCAAATTCTAAATATTATTATGTTAATCTAATTTGTGTGCAGAGCTATCAATATTGAATGAATTGTTTACAGGTATTTGGACTAGATTTTATTTTGATTTCTTAAATATGTGCCAACGTTTCGAATCTTCATGATTCTTCTTCAAGGCTCGATATTCGTTTCAATCAAAATATCGTCATAATATTTATTTCGTTCGTTTTCTCGTTGAAAGTCAATTCTGATGATGACTGTAAACAATTCATTAAATATTTATCATCATGGACGTTACTCTTCAACAAGCTATCAATATTGTTCTCAGTGATCTTATCAAGGTAACAAATACAGATAAACAAACGTAAATATAATTCACTCTCCAAAAATTGAAATTGAATAAAAAAAACAGGAAAATGTATTTTCAAGAGCAATTCATAGTTTTTTTATTTTCAAACTCCATTCCATCGTGGACTTTTTCGATAATAATAAAAACAATTTTCGTACAAATTATCAAATTTTCTGAGAGTGCAGGGCGATCTTTTCTCAGCGCAGCAGCAGCAACCTAGCTGAATGTAAATCACACACTGCGCCCGTATTGCCAGTCCCTTTGACTTCGTCCGAAAAAACCGCCAATTCGGGGAGCATGAGGCAGCACGAGGATTCACGGCATGCGGAAGGGAAGTATAGTGATTACATTCAGCCCCTGCCCACTTCCCTGCTTCATGCCGTGGAAGTGGGCTGAGTGTAATCGGGGTCTAACAATTATTGAGTATTTTTATAAATGAAGAATTAAACTGTCAAGAGAAGATGTGTGTCTTGTTGATGAAATCTTACAGTGGAACAACTGGGAACACACCAGGGGTGGTTCTAAGTCAGGGTGAAAAAACAGATCTTGTTTCACCTTGTATAAAATGACGTACGCCAAGTTTTATTGAAATTTAAAACTGGTGATTGATTAAGAATGAACATACCTACAATTGAAAAAAAAACTCAACCAAATCGAACTTGAAATAACATTTATGAATTAACAAACTTCGTCCATTTTTTGAGTGAATTGATTATTTTGCCGGCGAGTGTATATCGGGGGTGAATTTCCAATATTGTATTTTTTCCAGGAAAGTGAAAGAAAAGCCTACAATCCAAGAAGTTTCTGTAAAGTTTACACGATGGACCATCAACCTTTAAATACTGCGGAGCAAAAAGACATGGCTGAATTCTTCATCGATTTGGTTAGCAAACTCGAAGAAATGACCCCTGAGTTAAAGAGCGTAATCAAAAAGCTTTTCTGTGGTATAATAAGCAATAACGTTGTCAGTCTGGTACGTCTTGATTCTCAAAAAAATTGAGGTTAGAAAACTTTCAATATGATTCTTTCAGGATTGTGATCATGTTAGTTGTACATTGGAAGAATTTTACACTGTCCGTTGTCAGGTAGCAGATATGAGAAATTTATACGAATCATTAGATGAGGTTACAGTCAAAGATACACTAGAAGGCGACAACATGTACACTTGCTCTCAGTGTGGAAAAAAAGTTAGAGCAGAGAAAAGGTTTTTTGTTCGACGTGTATCCTTTATTTCTTATATATTCCGATGTTTTTCAGGGCTTGTTTCAAGAAACTACCCCATATTTTATGTTTTAATACCATGAGGTACACTTTTAATATGCTGACAATGCTCAAGGAAAAAGTTAATACTCACTTCTCTTTTCCCATGAGATTGAATATGGCAGGGTACACAGAGAAGGAGTTGATGCCGCAACAATATAAAGGTATGTGTGAAGGTCTGGATATTTGAATTTTTGCGGTCCATCCGATATCTATCAGATTTTGGTGTCATTGTATTCTTATTGACTTCCCAAACAATATTGGTAAACCCAACAGGTGGTGGTCTGTCTTATGGTGGTATTCTGCTTTTCATCTGTAAGTTACGATACTGTAGCGTTGATCTGTAACTGGGCGACTTACAGATTCGTAAATAATGCAATTCTGGAATGGTTCCTGTAACTTTCTTATTTACAGTGTCACTTTTGAACTACTTATCGAAAAACAAAACCTTCAATCGTAACATTGATCATGGAACTTTATGTATTATGAGTAAATAGTTTTGAGTTGAATTCGTAAATATATTTATCTGAATGTAGTTTGCGTTTGTTTCTTTCATCTAATAACTTGGAAACAGGAAAGAAAAAAATTCTTGATTGAAATTGCTGTAGAGCATTTATTAAGTTTATAGTACACTGGTTCTTCAATCTGAACATGTTCACAAACTGGGCATCACGAAACCTTTTCCTTCCAATTCTCATAAAGTTCCTACTTTAAAGAAGAATGATTTTTAGGTCATGTATATTATTGAACAATGTTTACCTGTTATGATTTTTTCTGATAACAATCCAATAAACATAGCCATATTATTTTTATTCATCATGAATTTCTTATATTAAAACGATGGTGTTCGACCTAAATAAACAAACTATCAACGTAACCTCCATATGTCATTCGATAATGCTTCCGATCACCCGTCGAGTACTCGTAAATATTTAACGATTTCTGTAAGCTACAGATCCCTTAAAGAGAGGTCCAGATTGCAATTTCCTGTAAGCTTATGAAAAGTTACAGATTGGTTTACAGATGAAAGCAGAATACCACCATTATATATTTGTATTCAATCTCAAATCCCATATTAAATTTTGAGGTAATAGTCTTATTGCTTCACCAAAGAACGAGCGCTCAAAACCTCTTGCTCAGGGTTTTTCTTGAATATTTTCGTTGTAATTTCAGAAGAGAAAGCCAAGCTGACCGACCATGAGCCGGAGCAGTTAGAGTATGATCTCATTGGAGTGACGGTACATACAGGCACTGCTGACGGCGGTCATTACTATAGTTTTATTAAAGATCGCAGTACTGGCTCACGGGATAAGTGGTTTCTTTTCAACGATGCTGAGGTTAAACCTTTCGATCCAAATCAGATTGCTGCTGAATGCTTCGGGGGTGAAGTGACGGTAAGTTTCCTCCTTCCATACTAATATTATAAATGCGAAAGTAGCTATGTCTGTCTGTCTCTTTCACGCCTAAACGGCTGAACGGATTTTGATGAAATTTGGTATGGTGATAGATGATAACCTAGAAATGGTCATAGGCTATAAATAATCACGCCATCGTTCTTAGGGGGTAGGCAGTAGGCAGATAACTAAATTGAGTTTGTGATTTTTAGTAGTTTTTGTTGGGACTTTTGCTCTTTCACGTCTAAACGCCTGAACAGATTTTGATGAAATTTAGTAAGGTAATAAGATGGTTACCCAAAAACGGATATAAGATCAAAATGATCGCGTCATCGTACTTAGGGGGTAGGAAGAAGGCAGAAAACTGAATTGAGTTAGTGATTTTTTTATGGTTTTTGCTGGTAGTTTTGCTCTTATCATGCCTAAACGGCTGAACGGATTTTGATGAAATTTAGTTAGGTGATAGATAGTAACCTAGAAAAGGATATGGGCTATTAATATTCATGCTATCGTACTTAAGGCGTAGGCAGTAGGCAGAAAACTAATTAAGTAGTGATTTTTAATCGTTTGTTTAAAAGTTTACCTCATTCACGCCGTAACATCTGAACGGATTTTTTTAAGACTTGGTTAATATAAAGATAGGATCCTAGGCACGGACACGGGCTACTTTTTACGGCGGGAAAAATCTGATTCCCGCGAAAATCTAGCGTGATCGTGTCAAGAAGCACATGACGCCATAGCTACTGAAATGATTTTGATGTTTTTTTTTAACTGAGTGTTACTAAGACTTCAAGTTAGTATTTGATCACTTTTCTAACTTAGAGGGTCGGTAGGCGCCATAATTTTGGGAATTTATGATGCAACTGTCTTTATTTAACAGTTTTACCTGGATCGAAACTTAGCGACATTCCATCAAACTACTTAACTTATAGGGTAGGAAGGTACCAAAATTCAGACTATTCAGACGTATGATTTAATGAATATTTTCGAAGATATTACCGTGCGAAGCTGGGGCGGGTCGCTAGTTTCGATATAAACTTTTATTTCAGACCTCAGAGTAGGAAACAAACATAGAGATGCCCCTACGCGTGAATTGTTACCAAAAAACATTAAAGTGAGATGGAAAGCATTTCAATGCCGCACTCGGGTGAAGTAAACAATAAGTTACATTTTCATTTCTACAATTTTTGAACATAATACAACATTTTCGTAATTTTGCCTTAACTATAATTACCAGAATAGCCACTACCAAATCAGTAAATATTTCAGTTTATTAAAGCCAATCGTAATGAAAATTTAAACACGACGTATCGAGTATCTAAACACTAACCGACGATGTTGCCAAACTGACAGAATTGTCTCTAACAGATTCTAGCCGTTAATATCAGAGTAGGGGAGCGGTAGACCATCAACCCGATACAAAGTAAATATACAAGTGCATAAACACTTCTACTTGGCTTCGTCAACAAATGCGTGAAGGCATCTCTAGGTTTACTTTTTATTCTGAGGATGAGCTCCAATAGGGCGAAACAGCTGACTATGGATGCTCTGAATTTTATTTTCACTTGCGTTCTTGTACTGAGTGATCAACTAAGGAATTCCGATTTAAAAGCGCTCTAAAATTGTTTTGAATAGGAATAGAGAAGTGGGGTTCGTCTTAAACGAAGGAGGGGTTCATGGAAAGTCAGTCGGATCGTCATGGTTCGCTGGTATGGATGAGGAGCGTTCGCTCTGTGTGCGCGCTTATTACTAAAATCAACATTTTTTTCTCTGGTGAAGCCCATTTTCATCTCAACGGCTGTGTAAACCAACAAATGGACTTTTCTATTTGACCGATTAACTGAAGAAATCACTTCACTTCGACCGAATCGACCAACAGGATTGCTGCGTTACTGATTTTGCATCAGTTTGGAAGTGATGCAGCGTCAAATAGAAAAGTCGGAAAATTGCCGGTATTGGTCTTCAGAAAAACCCCAAAGAGAAACATGAAACTCAATTGCATAGTATAAAGGTCACAGTTTGGTCTGCAATACACGCCCAAGGCATAATTGGCCCTTACTTTTTCGAAGACGGGCGCGACCGAGCAGTAACAGTGGATTTTGATCGTTATGTGGACATGTTGAACTTTTTTTTTTAACCAGCTCTTCAAGACTTTGATGGATACAATCGGAACACTTGGTTTAAGCAAGACTTGTCACACTTCAAATCGGTCTTTACCTGTTATTCAGGCGCATTTCCTGAAAAATTGATTTAGCGGCGTGGAGACCTTCCATGGCCCCCCAGAAGCCCGGACATGACACCTTGTGACTTTTACTTATGGGTATACCTCAAAAATGTAGTCTAACGCAACAATCCCCACACTCTAATTGCGCTGAAGGAAAATATCCGCCAGGAAATTCAAGTCATCAGTCCAGAAACTTTGAGACGGTTTTTTTTATATTTGGGGGTTTGACTCGAAAAGTGCCAGCAGAAAAACGGTGGACATTTGACAGCGTAATTTTTAAGAAATGAGTTCCCAAAGAGCTAAGCATTATTTGTAGAAAAAAGTTAAAATTGACTTGATAGTTTTTGTTTTATCTCTCTTTAAAATCGGAATTTCTTAATTGACCACCCAGTATGTTCACGAAAGGTTGAGCCGTCGGCTGGCCATGACAATTTGGCATATTCCACTGTGTATATTGAAATTTTAGGTTATGTTGTTTATTTTCTTGTCGGATTGATACGCAATGTTGTCAATATAACATAGAGTTCTCTGATAACTCCCAAGCTCGTCGGACGAGGCCGGGTACTTTCGGCATCGTTGATTTTATTTTACGTTATGACAGCAAATACTGCCAACTTCAGATAAATAAACAAACGCCTACTATGCGCTCAAACTTTCGTGAACGGACTATATATTTATTTTTTTTGTTTCAGAGCAAGACGTACGACAGTGTGACTGACAAATTTATGGACTTCAGCTTTGAAAAATCGAATAGCGCCTACATGCTTTTTTATGAACAGTGTCCTGTGATAAATTGTGATAGTGCAGAATCTGCATCCTCTACCTTAGAATCTAGTGAAAATTTATATTTACAAGCTTCGAGCACTAGTGCTACGCCACCCTCCAATACACCTGCTACGCCTACTTTAGAACTGAGTAAGGAACTAGAAAATTGGATCTGGCAGGATAACATGCATTTTATTCAAGATAAGAATATATTCGAACATACATACTTCAAGTAAGTGCATTTCTTTAATTACTGTTATTTTATATGTTATAGAGAAATAGTTAAATTTGACTGAGAGGGCATAACTTTCCGGACGAAATTGAGTCGCTCCAGTCTGCCTGGACTCTCCAAACCCTTTCTCAGCGACTATCACTTTGTAAACCGAATCTTAATCTTTGATTCTACATTTTTTCATAATATAAGCGTCTTTAATTTAAAGCGAAATTGAAAGTATTTAGAAAGGATTCATTTTTATCATTTTTCAGCTTTATGTGGCAAATATGCGGCTACATTCCTCAGACGATATTGCCAATCGAACCTAACATTACTCAGAAAGCAACACAGTTATCTACTTCTTTCTTCATTGAAACATTCATTCATGCCAAAGAAAAGGTAAGTTTTTCATTATTTTTCAAAATAGGACTTCATTTTCGCATTCAAACAAAATAAAAACGAAAGAAAGTGAATTATTGCGAATATAAATACAGTGGAACTTCCCTATAACGAACGTCTGTGTAACGAATTTCTCTGTATAACGAATTTCGTACAAGACATTGCACCTTGAATCCAAATTCCATGTTAAAAACACCCTCTAAAACGAAGTAATTTCTCTCTATAACGAAATATTCAAAGAACATCACTCTTTGAATGGGTATTGGTAAGAAGGTATAAGGGTGGGTTTTTCCGAAATTTTTCCGGATGTACGTAATAAATCCCGACCTTAAACTAAATCATTACGGCGGTCAGAGAGATCCTTCTGAAACAGTTTTAAATACACCCCTGGCTGTTTGGTTTCAATCTAACGATAACGATTTTTTTTTGCAGATTTAGCGCTTTCGTTACAGGGAAGTTTCACTGTATTATTGTGCAATAAATGATAATCTTAATTTTGTCTTTAGCCAACTATGGTCCAATGGGTAGAACTAGTGACAAAACAGTTTAATGCTTGCCAAGAAGCATGTGTTTGGTTCTTAGACCACATGTCGAAAGATACATGGTGGCCAGTACAAGTATTATTGAAATGCCCCAATCAGATGGTGAGGCAAATGTACCAAAGACTGTGTATTCATGTGATACAAAGGCTAAAGTAAGTGATAAAAAATTTATTTAATTCTATAATAATTATATTTCACAATCTGTTACACTCACTATATTCCGTAAATTTTAATAGAATCAGAAGTTTTTATGGATTTTATTGAAATTAATCTAATATTTTCATAAATATCGCTTTCCTTTGAATTTTCTGTATTACTGAATCATCATAAGAGTCCCAAGTACCAACATAAAATAATTAACTACACCTAAAAAGTAAATGAACAGATTTTGCTCAGAATTATCTTATTATGTTTTTATTGAAGGATATCAATTATTGTTATGAAAAATTCTAGGTTATAAAAAGAGTTTCTTCTTTTTTTCAGGCCAACACATTCATCGCTTTATCTGCAAATAGATCCAGATGTTCCTGAAAACGAAAGAGACAATGTTGAATCAAGTAAAATAGGAAATGCTTCTTGCGTAACAAGATTCATCAAAACGTTGTTATCTCTTGTAAGTTAGCTAGAATCTTTGTCAAGTGAGGTTATGATTTAAAGTTGGTTTTAGATGGAACATGGAGCCAAAGCACATCTCAAACACCTAACAGAATATTTTGGTTTCTTGTACGAGTTCAGTAAAATGGGAGAAGAAGAATGTAAATTCCTACTTGCAGTTGGAGCGATCAGTACTACTGTCAATTTTTATTTGGGACAAAAGGCGAATGATTTCGTAAGTGGAAATGTATACAGGTTGTTCCTAAATTGAACATACAAACGAAAAGGGCAGATTCTTAAGTGAGTTTAAGAAAAAAGTCCCATAACATGGGGTCGCAAACGTTTCGTTTTGAGATACAGAGTGTTGAAGTTTGAATTTTTTCAAGTTTTTTTTTCATAGTATCTACACTTCACAAGATATTCAACTGGAATTTGTCATAGATATTACATTTGAGAAATTTGAAAATTTCCATAAAAACTGACACTGAATTCATTCACCACAGATTACAAACTGGCCTTCCTATCAAACTCATTCAAAAATATACGACAAAAATACAAGAGACCGAAAAGTTTAGTATAAGAACAAAGCTTCTTTTTACATTTTTTCAAATTAACAGTTGCTCACCAAAAAAAAGTTCTGCAGAAGAACAGGTGGCAGTGTTCCAGAAAAAATATCACCCTGTAGATCTTCTATCGTCGTTGCATGTCACGTGTGAGAACTCTCAAATGTAAATATATGCCAAATTTCAGTTGAATATCTCGTGAAGTGTAGATACTATGAGAAAAAAACTTGAAAAAAATTTCAAACTTCAACACTCTGTATCACGAAAACGAAACGTTTGTGACCCCATGTTTATGGAACTTTTTTCTTAAACTCACTTAAGGAATCTCTCCTTTGGTTTGTACATTCAATTTAGGAAAACCCTGTATTAAACAATGAAAGTAGAGAATAGTATCAATTGATTAAAATCAACCAATAATGAACTCGTAAAGGGTTTTCCAATAAGAGGTGTTATTTTGAAAGCCCGCTATTTCGGTAGATGTCACGTTTAAAGCTGTCATTTTTTGACATTTGACAAGTAGAAGAAACTACGCCGTTAATAAAAATGGAACGTTACACGCTTCAAGAGCGCATTGAAATTATTAAAATTCACTATAAAAATGGTGAAAATTTGGCAGGGACGGTTCCTAAAAGTCGAACATTTTTGGCTCGTCGTGAAGCACCTTGTCGGACCGCAATAAAGAAATTGGTGGAAAAATTCGAGCTGTTGGGACAAGTTAGTGATGTGAAGTATAAAACCCGTGCACGTCGCTCAAGAACAGCCGAGAATATTGCTGCTGTAGCCGAAATTGTTGAAGAAACAGTTACGGTGAATGGATTGCGCTATCGAGAGATGATTAATGATTTTTTATGGCCGAAATTGGATAGTATTGATCTGGACAACGTTTACTTTCAACAAGACGGCGCTACGTGCCACACAAGCAACGAAACCATTGATCTTTTGCGGGAAAAGTTTCCGGACCGTGTTATCTCTCGAAGAGGTGATCACAATTGGCCACCGAGATCTTGTGATTTAAAACCTTGCGACTTCTTCCTTTGGGGCCACGTGAAAGAAAAGGTCTACGCCAATAGCCCAGCGTCGATTCAAGACCTCAAAGATAAAATTCGTGAGGCTATCGGGCACATAGGGCAGCCACTTTGCGATTGGTTATGGAAAATTTCATTAAAAGTATATGGTCGTGTAAGCGTGGTCGTGGTGGTCATTCGCCTGATGTTATTTTCCACTATTAACGGCATAGCTTCTTCCTTATAATGAAATAAACAACCCGATAATTTATATTGAAAACTGGAATTTTTCTTTGAATAACCAAATAACACCTCTTATTTGAAAACCCTTTACTTCGAAGTATGAGTTTATTATTGGTTGATTTTAATTGATTAATAGGTTAGGTTAAGTTAGCAGCGCATCATCTATTATAACTTTTAATTTGATTTTAGGTTGATGTAAGTGAAGGTGAAGAAGAAGAGGAAATGATAGCATTGCCAACAGACAAATACAAACCAGCATCGTTGGACAAAATGATAACTTTGATTGCTTCTTTGGTTGAAAAAAGTAGGGATTCCAATATGAAAATTAAATTTGAGCGAGAGCGATTATGAAGCTGTAGCAACAGGCAAAGTAAAAACCCAAACAATTCATCCTTTTATACGAGATTAAAACATCCATTTTTTCAGGGATTTCCTTTCCTTTACCAACAAATAAAGGATAACATAAACCTACATCAGACGAGAAATCTGATTCATTCTCTTAGTCGGAATAATAATTCATTAGCTCAATCTATCATATCCATGATTCACAAGCAATTTCACGACACTCAGAGGTGAGTTTGTCCATTTTTAATCATACAAAAAAATGTGTGGAGTATAATCTGCAGAATATAGCTATCCAAACTTCGTAGAATTGATTTTATTCCTTCCGTTACAGACCTGCCAGCCATTCTTCAAAATACTGACGTTACTCACAGAAAACTCTTCAATAGCAGCTAGCGCTTCTACAAGTCAGCCATGTTTTACTCAGTTGGTTCTGCAGAAAGTTTGGGAGGCGGCAGAAAGTTGTCCCTATTCTGCGTTGGACTGGCTAGCGTTGCAAGTAACGAGGAATCGATTGGTTCACCAGTGGGTTCTCGGTTCCATGGATTCTTGGTTGGAACACTTTTTGATCGCACATAATAACCAGAGGGTCAGGAATGGTGAGGAAAAGAAAGTTTATATTTCTTTAGCTTGATGCGTTGAAGCAACAAATACGAGAGGTGCGGTAGCTTGGCTCTTGGGAATTCAGTCGCTATGGAGCGTTTTTCGAGAGCAAACCGCCCGTTGGGCTTGCCAAAGCTTGTCTGCAGTATTCGAGGTTTTCACTACTTAAATGACGCGCCAAGCATTTCTTTGACTCGAAAATAGGTTAAAAATTTTGAGGAAATCGGTACAACGCTGGAAAAACCAAAATCCGTGCGATCACGGTCATTAAAACGGTAGAACTATTACATGCACTTCTCACGAAAAATAATAAAAAATAAAGTAAAGGCTGGTGAAAAGATTACAATTTTTCTATTTGTTTTTCGAGTTTCCAAGAATATAAATAAAATAAAACAACGCTGACTGTAATTACAGTTTCTAAAATTCGTAGGTGGAACTTTTAGCAAACAATTTCAATAATGAAAGTTAACTAACTGAGAACTTTCGATTTTCCTGAATTCACGTCAATAAAATACATTTGGCAACGTCCTCCCACTATTCAGCGAGCTAATTTTGTCCATAAACACTTGGAAATGTTTGTGGGGGTCTTGAAAAAACAGATTTCAAGATTTTACTATCGAATCAATGACCTGTTTTGCTGCTATCAACAAAGATATCAACCCCTGTGATTATTTTTTTTAGCTGCCGGATATTTATTGGTTTCGCTAGTGCCAAGTACTCCATTCCGGCAAGGATTTCGAGCGACACATCACAGACTTCAAAGAGAGGCCCAGTTGACACCCGAAGCACAAGTTGTCCTACATCAAATTTACACTGGCCTCTTAAGATTGTTGTCGGCTGCCAAACATTACACAGATATGTCGCAACATGGCACCATGAAACTTACGACATATTTTGCCCTCCTAATGTATTGTTGTATTGGTCGTACTGAGAAATTACTGGTGAGTTATTCTATTTTTAACGGGAATTTGGTTCTATAAAATAAGATTTGTCACAAGTGCTTTTGTTTTATGTTTTTGATTAATACTAGTGGACCACGTACAGATCCTTGAGGTAGCCCAGTTTTCTTTACAGTCAGTGGCAAGTATTTTGAAAGAATATATTGTGAAAGAAGTCAGCAGAATGGCCAACTGCTTAAAAAAACACTGAAAATCACTTCCCTTTTTCATGCAATAAATCAACTTCATTGGATTGCTTTAAACTAAGCATATCTTGAAAACATTAGATGTCACGAAGGTCTGTGAGGATTTCAATAATTCTTTTATTTTTACCATTGGCCTTAAACTCACTTCAAGAGGTCAAGTTTACCAGATTATAACCTAAATTTCTTTGTTTGACAACAATGGTGAAAAAATAAAAATAAAACATTTACTGAAAACTTTACAGGTCTTCTTGACTCGTATTGAGTTTCAAACTTTCTAATAAATGTTGATTGATTGCATAAAAATCTTGGTTGGTAAAACAGTTATCTGCTGTACCATACTGAATTGACAGATAAAAGGTGACTATAACATAACATAACATAACATAACATAACCTAAATTTTAATATACACAGTGGAATATGCCAAATTTCCATGGCCAACCGACGGCTCAACCTTTCGTGAACGGACTATAGGTGGTAAGAGTTACAACTAAAAACATATAATAATGAAATAAAACTGTGTGAAACTGAGTGATTCTCGCATGATTTTGCTCTACAAGATAATCTTTTTTGCAGTTTGGTCAGTATTTCATCCAACTATGGCATTTATTCCATCCAAAACTATCGGAACCATCTATACCCGCTTATCATAATAAACAAGCATTACTGGCATTCTGGAATCATGTGTGTACTGATTGTCCAGAAAACGTTCAACTCATGTTGCAGAATGCACATGTCACGAAAAATATAGCTTTCAACTATATTCTGTGAGTAACGTTACACAATTTATGAAATTCTTGAACTCAACGTTAAATTTTTGCAGTGCTGACCATGACGATCAAGAAATTATTATGTATAACAGAGCGATGTTACCCGCTTACTATGGTATTCTTAGAATGATGTGCCAACAGTCGAGGGTGTTTACGAGACATCTGGCTCAGCACCAAAATCTACAATGGGCTTTTAAGAATATTACTCCTCATCCCACACAGTACCCTCAGGTGAGACACTGGATTTTTACATTCGACTAAAGATCTTCTTCATAATATGTCGCAGATTTATTTGGTTCACCCATAATATCTCAGAGTGAGAATTAAACATAGAGAGCGTGAATAGTACAGCATTAGGGGCCTTCGGCAATTACATCGGACTGGTCGGATCGATCTGAAATTCTGAACCGGATCCGGATTGAGGGGAGTACACATCTGGACCGATCGGCAAATAAATCTGAGCATTCGGATGACGATCTTTTCGCTCGGTATCTTTCGACAGATCAAAGTGATTTTATTCATTCTTTGTGTTTTATGTTGAGATTATTTATTTGACAACCGATAAATTGAAAATTTTTGATACTTATCAACACTTTTATTCTTCTTTTTTCATTTATCCATTAATAACCTAATTAATTCATTAACATTTTTCGATATAGCTATCGTAGTTGTGAACGGCAGGGGGACATTTGCTTCCTCGTTTCTTTTGCATGTAATTAATTCATTAATTAGGATCTTTCGGTACAACTATCGCCGTAGTGAACGACCAGAAGGGGATGTTGCATTCCTCATTTCCTTTGCATTCAGTGCCTAATTATTTAATTAAGATTTTTCGGTAAAACTACGAGAAGGGTGAAAATATCTTTAAAAAATGAGCATATTTCTCAAAATAGTGATCTTTGAAATCTAATAATATATGAAAGTAGAACAGAGCAGTATGTTCTGTGGCAGATACCCTGTACCGTTCGTTTATTCGCAGATATTACCATGAATCTGTACGATCTGTGGTCACGTGACTAAATAATCCGTCTGCTCGCGGAGGTCATTGCCGAACGGGCTCATTGTAATTAACCAAAGTGTGATGGAAAGCATTTCACTGCCGGGGTGAAGTAAACAATAAGTTACATTTCCATTTCTACAATTTCAGAATATATACAACATTCTCGTAATTTTGCCATAGATATTATTACCGGAATACTCTAAAGCAACAATAAACTGCCACCAAATCAGTATAATAATTCAGTTTATGAACGTCAAATCGAAATGAGAATGTAAACACAATGCATCAAGAAACTAAACACTAACAGACGATGTTGCCAAACTGACAGAATTGTCTGTAACAGACGCTAGCCGTTAGTAGTAGAGTAGGGGAGCGGTAGATCAGTTATCCCAATACGGAATAAAGATACGACACAAGTTCGCAACGCAGGAAAGTTGTTCTACTTGGCTGCGTCAACAAATGCGTGAAGGCATCTCTAGGTTTACTTTTTATTCTGAGCATAATACACATAACATAACCTCACTCTCGTTGCTTACAAATGAAATACTAATCGATTCTAATATTTTCATTCGTTTGATTTCTCTTCAAAAGTATTGAACTCCTTTTAGGCAGTCGACGAGCTTTTTAAACTGATGCAATTGATGGTGCTGAAACATCCAGAAACTACAGAAGCCGAACAACGAGAGATCTGTAGTTTTAGGAGGAACACACTGATGACGTACTTGCAGTGCTTGGATGGTAGAACGAGCTGGGGGACACTGATTTCGGCATTCAAGATTCTTTTGGAATCTAACGACGATAAACTATATGTAGTTTATAACAGGGGCCTGCAGATAGTTTTTGAGGTAACTATCTATGATAATTTCTTCGAACAAAAATTTAACTATTCAAACAATATTTGAATGCTTGAAAAATATCATAATACTGTTTAATTTGCAGAGTTTTCAAAATTTACATGTAATGCTGCACGAAGCAACAGCATGTCATGTCTCAGGAGATCTACTGGACATTGTGTCTATAATGCAAGACTTGATTAGGTGTATTAGAACTTATAGGGACTGTAAAGATGCTAGGGGAATTCTATTAGCTAGTAAAGACTGGATAGAGGTGATTAGTAAATTGGCCACGCTACTTAACACTTACAACCTTCGGAGCTCAGGAGTTTATGTATCGGTAAGGCCCCAACCTATTTAGGAATTTTTTTATTGAATTCTTGTGTTTTTCGCAGATGTGTTGAAGGAATTGTTCTTATCATGCCCTCTGATGATGCTTGACGATTTTGGTGCCCCTGCTATCGCACTGCCATTCAGCGTTCCAAGACAATCAGGATGCTGTACCTCTAGGTCCCTATTTCCCGAGAAGGGGACACTCTATACCAGTTGTTGCTGGCAAAGGGGGAGCAAGACCACTCCGGCCAATGATACAAATGACGGTGCCCCACAACCAATTGGAATGTAGTAGGGTTAGTACACAAACTGGCCAACGTATTTCGATGTAAAGAGTTTTACAATAAGAGGTGTTGTTGAGGTTTGTTCCAACTCAAGAATTGACCGTACAATGATCATCAGGATTCTGCGCAATAGATAAAAATGTGTTCCAACTGAAAATGTATCGTTTGAGAACGGTTTCGTTTTTGTTCCATCCTGCTTCGGGACCGTGAGTGGAACGGTTTGTGATCGTCATTTCGATCCCTGGTCTGGAGCAAGTACTGTTTGGACGGTTCTTGTACGGTCAAAGTTTATACATGCGCATAAGATCGATTACTAACAGTTTCGTGACCGTCAAATTACCGTACAAAAGACAGCTGTTGGAACAAACCTTTGATATTCAAGAAAAATGCCATTTTCAATATAAATGATCGGGTGTTCATTTCATTTCAAAGAAGAAGATAGGCCGTTAATAGTGGAAAATAACATACGGTAAATGACCCCCACGACAATGCTTACAGGACCATATCCTTTTAATGAAACTTTCGATAACCAAATCGCAAAGTGGCTGCCCTATGTCCTCGATAGCCCCACGAATTCCATCTTTGAGATCTTGAATCGACGCTGGGCTATTGGCGTAGACCTTCCCTTTCACGTGGCCCCAAAGGAAGAAGTCGCAAGATGTTAAATCACAAGATCTCGGTGGCCAATTGTGATCACCTCTTCGAGAAATAACACTGTCCGGAAACTTTTCCGCGCAAAAGATCAATGTTGATGATCGGCCGGCTTGAATTCTTGTGTTAACTGAACTTTATGAGCCTTATTACCCTAATCTTTATGCAAAATACGGAATAATGACGTTTGTGGAATGCCTAATTCCAAAGAACGACGAGAAATGGACAAAACTGGGTTTTCTTGAATGATTTCGGCTACAGCAGCAATATTCTCAGCTGTTCTTGAGCGACGGGCACGGGTTTTATTCTTCACATCACTACCTTGTCCCAACAGCTCGAATTTTTCCACCAATTTTTTTATTGCGGCCCGACAAGGTGCTTCACGACGACCCAAAAACGTTCGAGATTTACGAACCGTCTCCGCCAAATTTTCACCATTTTTATAGTGAATTTTAATAATTTCAATGTGCTCTTGAAGCGTGTATCGTTCCATTTTTATTAATGGCGTAGTTTTGCTTGTCAAATGTCAAAAAAATGACAGCTTTAAAGGTGACATCTACCGAAATAGCGGGCTATTCAAAATAACCCTCTTATTGGAAAACCCCTCATTAAAAATTGTTTTGATTTCATAATTTTCTTTGTTTCAAGGGTGTTGTTCGAGTTTACGAACCGTCTCTGCCAAATTTTTACCTTTTTTATCGTGAACTTTCAAAATTTCAATGCTTTCTTGAAGAGTAATCCGTTCCATTTTTATTAATGGCGTAGTTTCTACTTGTCAAATGTAAAAAAATGACAGCTTCAAACGTGACATGTACCGAAATAGCGGGCTATTCAAAATAACACCTCTTATAGGAAAACCGATCTTTGCATTCTCATTCAAAATTTGTTTTGATTTAATTTTCATATTTGTTGAATTTCCTTTGCCTTCACTTAATTATGTTCCTTGTTCTGGAACTCACTTGTGTCAAGTTTTTTCTCTTGTTTTACAGTTGTGTTTGTATATCTTAAGTTAAGAGTTTATAGGTTATGTAACCTCAACTCTGTAATCTGCTGTGATAATAATAATAATTTTCTTTTGTTTTAAGGGTGTTGACACCGAGTATGATGAAGCATTGGACAAATTCTATACGCCATATCATGAATTCATAGACATGTTGTTCCGACTGGCAGTCAACAACGACTCTGTCACCGAGTCGTTAGTTAACTTGAGTGCTGTTGTGGGATTTGAGGCTGCACCATTACATTATACCTTCTTTCCCAAATTGTGGCTTGACATATTGAACTCACCGGTGAGTTTCTTCAATCATTTTTCCCGGTGATATGTTAATTTTCATTTTTTAGCATTTGGATCCGAAATATATCACGACTTTGACCACTAGCAACTATTTAATCGATTACGTAGATGCCATTTTATTGGATGAACGAATATCTCTTACTATAGACGTTATATATAATTTCCTGGTCGCTCTGTTCCCTAAGGTAAGCTTGAAAATTCAAAATAATTTAAGTAACAGTAGTTCCAATTGAATTATTATCATTTCCACAGATTTCCGAAATGTCTTAACCGAGCAGACTTTAACAATGATCGATAACACCGTGGTTACTTTGAGTGAACAGGTTTCGTCCTTGGACATACAAAAAACAGCACAAAGACTTTCTGGTGATCTGAGAGCTCTAATATTAGTATATAACAGTCCCGAAGCTGTCCCACCCCCTTTGCTGAAATCCACTTTGAAGCAGTTGCAAACTAGAGTAACAGAAGAATTGGCTAAATGCAGCCTAAGGGTGAGTACCAGAATTTAGTTTTTTTTTTTTTTTTAATTCAATCATATAATATAAGCTAATTTAGGTTGTGCAAAAATTTACATAAGTCAGAAGCATGCAGCTGCTTTGAATTAATCAAACTGTCACCTAAATGTCAAATTTCGACAGATTTTCAAATATATAATGGTAAAACTGATAATTCTGCGGAAATTATTAGTTCTCTTTCAACTTGGCATATTAAAAGTTTTTGGAAAACTAGTGAATATTTCGTTATTCGCTCAAAATTTGAAGTCGACAGTGTTGCCACATGTAGCTTTTGCGCATATCTATCAATAGGCCTTTTCGGATACTTACTCGGGTTAACTCGATCCCTAACCTTCGCGTTCGTTTACCTAACCCGAACATCCAACCCGTGTTCGGAAAGTACGTGTGCTGTTAACTAGATCACTGACTCGGGTTGATTATCGTAACCCTACTCGAGAGCAGGGTTATACAGTCACCGCATGCGCACTGCAGTTTATTTTGTATTTGAAAGACGGGATAGTCTTCTACTCTTCTCCTAGTATTTTCATAAATTATATTCCTAAAAATTATGGAAAGAGAAGAGAATTTGGCTCAATGTAAAATGTGTGGTTCCAAAAGCCAAGAAAAAAAGTGAAACAACTTCTTCATAACTTTGTATAGAGATTTTGCTGTGCTAAGCTACAGCTTTCTTTACTTCTAAACATCGTTCAAAGATAACATTAAACATGGGAGGGCACACCAGAAATTATAAGGAAAGTTTTTACAAAAGCCAATAAATGCAAGTAAAGCTAGAGACAATCCGAAAATAAACGGGGACTGAAGAAAAATTTTCACTTCTTTAACATAGGTACTCAAAAACAACCTTAAACTTGGAAGGGCACACCACAAATTATAAGAAAGATTTCACAAAAGCCAATAAATGCAAGAAAAGCTTGAAACAATCCGAAAATAGACTAGGACAGAAAAAATAAATTCATAAAATATTTGGTTATTATGTTATTGATACGTCTGACAGTTCAAATCCTAAACCTGACGTGTTCGTATACTCAGAACTCGGGTCCGTGATCCGAGTAGATCCGTCACGTGACCAAATGGATCGAGTAATAACCTCAGTAAGTTTCGAAAACGCCTTATGATAGTCATTTAGCTATTGCACGCGAAAACTTTACCTTGTGAATGCGTGTAATTTTATTACCTCTAGGTTTACTAAAAAAAATCTGATATTTATTGTTACTTTTTCAGAAAAAAAGATAGTCCCAATAAAGTTGATGAGCCGTGCCTAGTACGTCAAGAGCCGTCAAACCAGAAGAGAATGAACAAGAAAAGTGTACTACATCGAAATGTGACAGTGATAACAATACTACTAGTAGTTCTGAAGAGAGTAAGAAAAAGCAACCCAGCTGTTCAACTAATGTTAAATTACTAAATTCGGTCATTAAGGATCTTCTTGTAGTGGTCGAGAAAAAACTTTGAAATTCTTCAACTTCTTTACCTGAATCCAAAATAAACATGGGTGTATTTTTTTTCTGGATGTTATTTGTAGAACACTTTTTATGTCCTACTTCATGTCGAATGTATTTAATGCAAGATGTATATTGAAGCTTTAAATTATAAAATCATATTGATGAATATTATATGAATGCAGGGTTCTTTTTTCGTATTTTGTCATTAGAACTAAGGAAAAATATATTATGCTTTTAAAATTCTACCATATAATGTTTCATAAGACTGTTATAATAATAAAAGTATCTCTTTTTGTTATCTGAATTTTATTCATGTAACGTAATTCCGAAATTGGAAAGATAATCTAGAAATAGAGCATATTATTCAATATTTTAACAGAAAATATCCTAAATGAGATATCTACATAATATATAGTCGCATAGTAGGCGTTTGTTTAATTATCTGAAGTTGGCAGTATTTGCTGTCATAACGTAAAAAAAGTCGACGTTGCCGAATGTACCCGGCCTCGTCCGACGTGCTTCCGAGAACTTTATGTTATATTGACAACATTGCGTATCGATCTGACAAGAAAATAAACAATATAACCTAAAATTTTAATATACACAGTGGAATATGACAAATTTCCATAGCCAACCGACGGCTCAACCTTTCGTGAACGGACTATATAGTCCATTCACTAGAGTTTGAGCTGTCGGTTGGCAATGACAATTTGGCATATTCCACTGTGTATATTAAAATTTATTATTTATTTTAGGTTTTGTTGTTTATTTTCTTGTCAGATCGATACGCAATGTTGTCAATATAACATAAAGTTCTCGGAAGCACGTCGGACGAGGCCGGGTACACTCGGCAACGTTGACTTATTTTACGTTATGACAGCAAATACTGCCAACTTCAGATAAATAAACAAACGCCTACTATGTGCTCAAACTCTCGTGAACGGACTATACTTGTTAATTCTAACTTCGCGCCATGATGACGTACAAGCAAGCATAATTGGTGGGGATGACGATTCACAACAGATTGGGCATTTGGCATCGTTGTAAACTGTGATCAATCATTTAACCAATAAAGTTCTAATCTTTTCAATTCTTATTCGTTTCAACGATCTTCAGACCGTGCTCTCTGTTTACGGCAAAGTGGAATCATTTTTATGTATAGTCCGTTCACGAAAGGTTGAGCCGTCGGTTGGCTATGATAATTTGACATATTCCACTGTGTATATTAAAGTTTTAGGTTATGATGTTTATTGTCATTGCGTGTCAATCTGACAAGAAAATAAAGAACATAACCTAAAATTTTAATATACAAACACAGTGGAATCATAGACATAGAAAAGAATGGACAGGGCGTCACGTGACTTTTACTCTACGTTTCGTGATTCCAACATAAGAGAGAGAGATACTGTGAAGGATGGAGTAATATTAGTGTGGTGCATAGACTAAACTAAACTAATATTACTCCATCCTTCATAGTATCTCTCTGTCATAATGTTGAAAAACTGACAGACATAAAAAATATCTAATGCGATTCAATGTTTATTATATGTTCTGTGCTTTGCACTAATATTACTCTATCTTATTCTGAAGTCAATTTTCTCTCTCACACGTCTTGTCCATTCTTTTCTATGTCTATGAGTGGAATATGCCAAATTCCATGGCCAACCGACTGCTCAACCTTTCGTGAATAGACTATAGTTATGGCATTTTTTGTGGAAAATAATATCATTTTCAGGAAATTCCCATCTAAAATATCTGTATGGGAAAAATGCATCGATATTTTTGTAGAGATTGGCTATTTCTTTTGCGTGCGAAAAATAATCGAGGGTGAAGAAATGAAACAATAAAATCAAGATTGAATGCTTTCTTTGTGTATTTCCATATGGTTCAGCAAATACAAAAACAAAATTACACATATACAGTGTCTGTCTAACACAGTGATTATTTATACAAAGAGCATAAGTAGGTACACAAGATAATTTAGTTAATAATAAATCTACCTAACAAAATTTAAAATAAAGCTCTGGGCTACTTTACCGGTCTTTCACGGACGCTCTGCGACCCTTAACGTGCCGTCTGACAAGGTCACTCCAAAGACATGGCAAAGTGCCAAGAGGTCAGTCCAATGACTGCGCAATTTTAGCCAAGTCAATTTACTCGGTGTAATCTTTTCTATACAACTATGATCATTTCGATGAAATGGAAACAAATCATCAAACTGTATGTACAATGAAATTTAGAAATATGTTCATAGAACACTGTAAATTGACTTCTAATTATCGCAGCTTCATTACTACCCAAAACCTTCGCCTTTCTGCAATTCTGCGTTCAACAAAAATTAAAACGCAGACTAATTTGATAAGATAAACACATTGAAATAATTATTCTTCTTCGAAACTAAAGTACAAAAATATTTTTGTGACTGGCCAAGAGAAAGAGAATTTTGTTTGATTTTTCTGCACATTGCACTGAATAAAAAAAATTAAACGATTGATTCTAAAACCGAGGACAGTATATAATACACTTGCTAAAAAGACGTGAAAGGAAAACCGACTTCTTGTAAAAATATATCATATTAAGTTTTTGTATATTTTACATAGTCATTATAGTAAGCAACAACCAAAACGAAAACTAAATAAAATAAATACAAATTGGGAATAATTTACCACTTGTCTCACCTATAAAATATGATAACGCTAATTAAATTATAATATAAATGAAAGGCTAAAAATAAAAATTACTGAAGAGAGAGATAAGGGCGAAGAAGTTTGAGCAGTCCGATAGACGCCTTAGGATTGATTCCAATAAGATCCTGTGTATTGTTTACCTGAAGCCTTTGCTTGGTTTGAGGTTTGGGAACGTTGTCCGCTGTTGTTGCTTGTGTCCTGTAAAGGAATTATATGTTAGCTGCAAGCTTATTAAACAGTTATTCCAGCCTAAATGATCCTTATATGATTTCTTAAAAACAAATTTTGATCAATTAGCAAAATGCGAATTACCAAAAAACATGCACACAAGGAAATTGATAACTTTTTTTATAACTTGATAAATAGAAAAATAATTTTTATTAATAATATGTTAGCAGAATCACTTATCATACCTGAGCTACATTTCAATTTTGACATTCGAATCAGTGTTGCCATCTGGGATAATTTAAAAAAAGTCAGCAACTGACATACAAAGTAAAGAAAGAAATGAAGGCTTTCAAAATATCTGACACGATGAATATTTTCAAATCGCGTTTTTCATCAACTCGAGATTTTTATGATTTCATTGCTTTAACTCAGAATGGGGGAAATTTCTTTTTGCATTTCTTCATTTAAGAATCCTGAATGGTCATTTTCAGCGATTTCCAGAAAAAATCAGTTCAAATATAAACGAGACTTTTCGATTTTCATGCACAATAGTGGGGGGAGAACATTCCTGATTTTTTTGTTGTTGGGTAGGTTTGTCAGGAGGAGGGAAGCACGTCGGATTGCCTCATCGATGCTCTCGGTGTCCACTGTGACGATGTTTGAGCAAGAGGTTCCTCCGTCAATTGCGCAACATGTTGTAATCAAGTTTCTCGCCGCAGAAGCGTAAAACTGGCCAAAATCTTGAGGAGATTGACTGCCAATGTTCGAGAAGAGACACTGTCGCCAGCCAGAGCGTTTGCATGGCATAAACAGTTCGTGGAGGGTCGAGATTGTGTTGAAAATGGGAGCCATGACCGCAGCGAACAACATCAGTAGTGTTCGACAGCTTATTGAAGACGACAAACGTCGTACCACTTCTGAAATTGCAAGTTAGGTCGGAATAAGTTATGGGAGCACCTACTACATATTCACAGAGGAGCAAGGGTACCGTAAGGGTTGCGCCAGGTGGTTTCCTCGCCTTCTCACAGCTGACCAGAAATTGCATCGTTTTCAGGTGTGTGGGCGTCTTCTTGCACGATCTCAAGAACAAGGAGACCAATTCTCACTCACATTATCGCCTGTGAGGAAACATGGGTGCACCACTACACCCCAGAGTCTAAACAAGCGATTAAAGAGTGGAGAGAACAATACTTTGCGTAATTGACGGAGGAACCTGTTGCTCAAAAAATCGTCACAGTGGACACCGAAAGGGTCGATGAGGCAATCCGACGTGCCCTTACTCCTGACAAACTTACCCAACAACAACAAAATTAGAGATGTTCTCCCCCACTATTGTGCCTGAAATTCAAAGTCTCGCTTATATTCGAAATGCCCTCATAGAAATAATGGTCACTCAGAAAATCATAGCGATTATCCGTTTTTTTGAGCTCGATAAGAATCTGAATAAACTGAAATTATGTCTAACAGTCCCCTAAAAGCTTTATGTCTGAATAAAACGCATTTCAATATTTTGAATTTCCAAGCAAAAAAAAGCAATATGTTTCAACTCAGAACAATCAGAAAATCCGCACGAACAAATCTGTTATTTACAAGACGCTAAATGATGATTAAAAGCAAAATTAACATAAACAGCAAAAGTGGCTACAGCAAAACAAAAGCATGTGGGTCGGTGTGCGACTTACCACACGTCGGCCTTGGTGCCTGACATCCATCTACAAGCAAAACATAACCTCAATAACCAACTTACATGCCTTTCAATGTGTTGTATAAAAAAAATAATGAAAATATTCAACTTCTTCTGTATTTCTTTATTCCAATCATTTATCCTATTTTTGTTTTCAAGCACAGACAGAATTTAATTTGTTCGGTACTTTGCGATACTTTTATGCCAGTTGCATAAGTTTCGTTTGTCGGAAGAACCATGCACATGCAAAATAAAACCATGCAGAATAGAATTAGAAATACTAGAGATTTGAATAGGTTCTTTATATTGTTTTCACACATAATCATAACATATTTTATACTCGTTCATTATCACTTATTTGGCTTATCGTTAACCAAATTATAAGTGCTTACGGATTACCTGTGTATTTCCATTTTTATGATAAAATATATCAGATGTGTTTAATTTTAACATATGGGGTAGTCCAACGACCTGTCATAATCAGCTTTTCAATATGGCTGCTGGGAGCTATGAGTAGACAAATTGATTTCATTAATGATTTTTTAAAAATTTATTTTTGTGTTTTTTGTTCAGTGGAACTTCCCTATAACGAACGTCTGTATAACGAGTTTCGTAAAAGACACCTTGAATCCAAATTCCAAATTAAAAACACCCTCTAAAACGAAGTGAATTCTCTCCATAACGAATATTCAAAGAACATCACTCTTTGAATGGTATTGGTAAGAAGGTATACGAGTGGATTTTTTCGGAAATTTTTTGAACGTACGTAATAAATCCCGACCTTAAAGGTTGATTCTCATTAGGCTTGCAAGCCACGTGCTCGGCACAGGCAAGGCACCGAATCGGCAAAATATATCATAAGGCGTTGCTTGCCGAGACGTTGCCGACTTAATGTGAATTTAACCACACAAAAACCATATGATCAATGGAAAAGATATTTTGCCGATTCGGTGCCTTGCCTGTGCCGAGCACGTGGCTTCCACGAAAGTGAGAATGGGCCTTAAACTAAATCATTACAGCGGGCAGAGAGATCCTTCTGAAACTGTTTCAAATACACCCCTGGCTGTTTTGTTTCAATATACCATTACGCTAGTGTGCAAGCTGTGCGAAAATGTATAAAAGAAAGTGCTTAAATTTGAATGATAAACTTAAATTTATCAGTGAAGTCGACCGCGACAATTCCAACTATAGAAACAAATTGTCTGTATAACGAAATTTCTTTTTAACGAATTTTTTTAGCGGATTTAGCGCTTTCGTTATAGGAAAGTTGCACTGTATTTTCACTATTTTCGATCTAAAGATGTCATTGTGTTGTTTCTTTTTGCGTTATCAATTGTGAAATCGCAGATCTTCAAATAAAATAACTGATTGTTTATAGTTTACTCCATGCAGCCATCTTGAAAAAGATTTAAAATAGAGGAGTACCATAAGATAAGAATCTTCTTTCTTATTTTTTTCGGAAACAAGAAAACTTATAACGTTATAGCCATATTTGAATGGAAAAGTTTTGGCAGAATCTTTTGAACATCCTGCGAAATCTAAACATTTTACCTTAACCAAACGAAATTTTGAATATTCACTTGTACCAGGTGCAAATTAACTCTCTAAAAACTGATATTTACCTGATGTAAGGGTTGATGCATCAACTGAGTTGAATGGTGCTGTTGATGGGGAGCCATCGCTGGTATGTAGACTGGTGGGGCGTAGCCGGTGCCGCTGGGTGCCAGCCCAGCGTTCTGACTTCCATGCAAGGTACCAGTGAACGGTGGTGGTGTACCGGAATGGAAACCTTGCTTTTCATACGACTGAAAAAGGAAGGAGTGTGAGAAATCGCGAATTGAAGTGTATATTGTTGATTTCAAGTGAAGAATAGAAGTCAGACTGCCAAAATCATCTGCAGAAATGCTTCGACCCTAAAGACACTCAGCGGGAAACAAAATACTTGTTTCCTGCAGGCCTAGAGAGTCTACACACTCCTCAGTCTCGTCATCGTGTCATCATAGTATCAAAAACCCTGTATTTTAACCTCAGATCAATAAAGAACTTAGAACCTGTCAGATTCAATAGGAGACAATGAGAGTTTCGTGTTCCTGAGTTGTGCTAAATGGTTGTTACCGTTCGATTTGAAGCATATGTTTTTGACAGACAACAATTATAAATGAAATGAAAAGCTAAGGAGGATTGTCACAGTAATTCAGTAATTTGCGATTTTATTAAGTGAACACCTTTGATATCATCGAAATATCAAAATTATGGATATGAACATGCTTTGATCAAAACGAACACATGCAGTATTTGGACTCAGATCAATAAAAAAAAAACATATATAGGCCCCAAACACAATATCAATGGAATTAATTTGAGGACAAGATATACAAAGCAACTGTTTGTTTTTTTATTCAAATTTGACAATTCAGAGGGTCGATATCAAGGGAAATAATTCGAAGATCAGATATACACAGCTAACGTTTGGTTTTGTTTTGAAATTTGACAGTGCTTTTTTTAGGAGTACTGAAACAATATAAATATAACTCAGTGGCGGCTCCTCGGGGGAGGCAGAGGAGGCCGGGCCTCCCTAATTTCACTGCATTTTGGTCAATTTTAAATTCAATATCAAATGAAAAATAATGACGTTTCTATATCTGTATTATATTCATCATTCTTTCTACTTTCCAAATCTCAAATTAATAAACATTTGTTTATTATTCAGCGATCTAAAACATTCATACATTATCCGCAACACAAAATACGTAGTTATCCGCAACACAAAATACGTATACTACGTATTTTTGTGTTGCGGTTTGCCTGCAGGCAAACCTCTTAGCGGAGGAGGCTCGCCTCCACGAGTCGAGATTCGTTAGCCTGTAACATTTCAAACTTCTTCAAGTGAACGGTGCGGGAACCACTTAAATTCAAGCTGTAGACCACGTGACCGGAGGCCCGACTCCGCAGCCTTCTTTTCACTTCTAGGCGAACGAGCTTAGCCGAAACTGGCGTCCGATCGGCCCGAATCAACCCCGATCATTGTGGATGGAGATCAGCTGTTGTTTTGATTTCCTCCCTTTTATTAACGAAGTGTTTATCCTTTATCCTTTTACAGTGGGTTTTATAAAGCTTGATCGGGCAATCAAATCGTCGATGGTTTACCTCAAAAATGAACTGAAAATTGCAAAGAAACATTTCATTTATCACCGTGATCGGAGTTTTATGAAACCCGGCTTTAGCGTGTGGTTTGTAGTTTTATGACATTTTTCGGAAAAGTATGTAGGGGTAAGATTCCAATATTTCAGCAAGAAAGATGGAAACGGAAAGAAGAAGTGAGAAAAATAATTCAAGTAGTGAACGCAAGATCCTGTAGATTTTATTTTGAATAATAATTTCAGTAGAATGCCTTACGATGATAAAATTTTCATAACTCAAGTAATTAAGATACCTCGACCAGCAATGTAAAATTATTTATTAATTCTGTTCATAATGGTTCGTTTTGTGTAGAATGGTATAATACATGCCAGTGGCTGACAGGAAGCCCAGTTCGAAATAAATTATTTTGTTGGTTGCGTGGTCTTGGACCTCCTCTGATTGAAATCTCACGAGCCGCCACTGATATAACTTCTTTGTAAACTGAGATCAACAGGAATTTTCTCAATAAATGAGTCGCACCCACCTTATGGTTATTAATTAGCGACGGTACATTATTTAACTAATTATAGTTTTACAGAATAACAGAAACATGATTAAATATATACATACCACCCATAATCAATTCAAATTAGTGTACTCAACTCTAGAAGGCTGTTCGTAAACAATCATGTTCTTCAATTGTCTTGCAAATATGGAATACAGTATTTCGGAAATTTTCTGAAGTTAATGATCTTCAATATCTCTGCAAAGTACATTAAAATGGGGCAAATATCTTGAAAATTACAAAATTAACCAAAGTAAGGTTAATGTTTATAAACAACAGAGGGGAATATAAACATTGAGATCTTGTCCTCATTTTTGCCTCTGTTTACAGCATCGAGATAAATAGAGAAGAGACGCTATGACAAACAATTGAGTCAGGAAAAATAGTACCACTGGGCGGGGCTAAGTCGGGGACCAATATGGCGGAAAGTTCAGGGTTGAATTAAGTTGCCAGTTTTTTCTGTTTACATATTTCACCCAAAAAATAGACGTGTGGGGTCTTTAGGAATCCAGTTTAAATAAGGTCAATTGAATATCAAATAAACATTTTTCTTCAGGCGATAATATACATATATGTATAAAAAGATATCAGTTTACCAAGACAGACTAGCCAAAATTTCGAATGCGGATCTGTTCAGTATTCATCCCTGCCTGTGATTGTTTTTCCTCTAATTTTCTTCTTATCTGTCTCTTCTCTGCTTGAAGAAAGCCTTACAGTGAACGATACCATTTTACTATATATTATTAAGCAGACAAAAATCACAATTTAACTAGAAACAGGCGCAAGAATCACAATTCCTCCAGAAAATTCAACGATTGTCAATTTTGACGTTAGGTGATAGTAATATGGCGCATCTGATACAACGTTTATTTCAATGATGGCAACTCTATACAATCCTAGCTCTATGGTTTACAGCTGACAATGTTCTTTTATTGATCTGAGATATTTGGAGCTCCTGTGCAACTCGCCGATCAAAACGAATAGGCTCCAATAAAATAAATCGGTTTAATGAAATACTTACATTGACTTTTCCCAGAGCGGTGTGAGATTTTCCGTACATCGCCGTCAGATCGTTTCCGGTCGAACCGGTGATGAAGTGGTGCCGCTCGTCGCTTTCTGCGCCTGCGGATTTCCGGCGTACGGTCCTTTTCCGTACTCCGTCTGGCTGAGAGCGTCGTACGCTCCGTAACCCGAACTGTAACCGCCAGGTTTAGGGTACTGCGAGTTACTGTTCGTGCCATGCGCATTGGTCACAGCCGGTAGTTGCTGAAAAAGTAAGTTTGACAAAATGAAATTTTACCGTAACGAGGTATCGATGGGTGTTTTTATCATTGGTGTGTATCAGATATGAGCCCATTCACACTTTATGGTTTTCTGTAGAAATTCCCAGGGACCCAACAACAAATCCCTGCTATTTTCCATACAGTCTGCCATATTTCGAAACAGGAGCTTCATCATAAGGATTTATTTTTATTTCTACACTTTCGTTTAATGAACAACATTTGATGTAAGTACAATAAGCAGATAACGAGAATAGTTCACTATGGTGTTGTCTGACACAATGCGTCCAACTAAGAATTATTGGCATCGAAGCTGGCCCTGAAAGTCCGTTCTATTTCTGGCGTAATTTTTTTTCCTCTCTTAATTCGTGTTGAATAACCAAGCAATCAACAGGAATATTTTTTCTGATATTTCTGAGTGAAAAAAGCTTGAAATTTTCACCAAATACATATGAGAAATGCTATAACCGCATATAAAATCATGTGATCAAGTCTCATGATCTGATTGGCATCCTTATTCGCCACTAAGTTTCCATAAACGCCTTGCCGCTAAATGCAGCTTTTAAATTAATGATGGTATTCTACTTTTCAGTAAGTTACGATACTGTAGTATACGATTGATCTGTAACTGGCCGACTTACAGATTTGCTAATAATGCAATTCTGGAATAGTTCCTGTAACTTTCTTCTTTACAGTGTCACTTTTGAACTACTTATCGAAAAACAAAACCTTCAATCGTAACATTTGATCATGGAACTTTATGTATTATGAGTAAATGGTTTTGATTTGAATTTGAAATTACATTTATCTGGATGTAGTTTGTTTCTTTCATCTAATGAATTGAAAAGAGAAAAGAAATAAATTTTTTGGTTAAAATTGCTGAAGAGGATTTATTAAGTTTATAGTACACTAGTTCTTCAATCTGAACATGTTCACAAACTGGGCATTCGGCATTTCTTCAATCTGAACATTTTCTGGGCATCCGGCATTTCAAATGGATTCATTTGATCACGCAACCTTTTCCTTCCAATTCTCATAAAGTTCCTACTTTAAAAAAAGAATGATTTTCAGGTCATGTATATTATTGAACAATGATTTACCTGTTATGATTTTCTTCCGATAACAATCCAATAAACAAAGCCATATTATTTTTATTCATCATGAATTTCTTATATTAAAACGTTGGTGTATGTCCTAAAATAAACAAACCATTCAACGTAACCTCACAATATGTCATTCGATAAAGCTACAGATTCCTTGAAGAGGTCCAGAATTGCAATTTTCCTGTAAGCTTATTAAGTTACAGATTGACTTACAGATGAAAGCAGAATACCACCATTAGTACCATTTCTCATCTCACAGAATCCTTGTTCGCTAGGTCGAGAAATCATCAAAATCAAAGCTTAAAGAAATAAAGACAGAAAGAAAGAAAGAAAAGCTACTCACATAAAACGGATAGTTTGGAATCGTGTTGAAGTGTGTAGCGGCGAAGAAGTATGGCGGAGCTGCCGTGCCTGCCAAGATGGGTTGAGCCTGATGTCCCGCCTGCGTGCTAGTCTGCTGGCTCAAGGTCGACGGTACCGGTGAGGCGTTGTTGTCGCCTCTAGTGAAACGTCCGTCGGACATCGAGTAACCCACGTTGCCAAGGGTGGCGTCTCGCACCGTTGCCAGTGTGGTCGGCGTCTGGTAACTCATGTCATAGAAGGGGGTGGTCTGGATCGGTATAAACTCACTCTTAACATTCAATCAAAACGACCATCCGATATATGTTTGTTTGTTTGTTGTTGTTTTGTTGTGTTGGTAGTGGTATGTATGAAAAAATTCTATTCCCAGTTTTCTACTTCGTGTGTTGAAGCTTTCCCTTTTTACAGTTATAATTGGAGACGTGGAGGTCGCGAACGCCAAGAAAGGTAGGATTTTTTTTAGGGAACTTGGCAGAAACTACTACTACAACCGAAATTCAGTAAACTACAGGAAAAATTATGGAACCACTACGTGAGGCTCATTCTAAGGCTTTGAGAATATCAATGCCTTCAGTTTATGTTATGAATAGCTTGTATCGAACATCGTTTATCTGTAAACGATATCCTGGAGGCCACAAATCGAAAACTTATTTCTATTAGGAGAACCGGCACAGTGCCCTTCGTAGTATCTAATATTTCCAGGATATGCTTATACGCCGGATTAGTGTGACGTCACAAGCTGTCACTGGGTTGCAAACAAACATTGGAATTTGAACTACCGATTGTTCTATGTACGATTTTGTTGTGTTGAAAACGTTCGGAAGATGAAAAAAGTTTTATTTTGTGGATTATCGGTTCATTCAAACTACAAAATAAAAGTAAAAATATAAACATAATCACATATCCTCAATTTGACTTGATTTCCCTCTTTTAAATTGCAATATTCATCTAAATGACATGATGATTCACAAAATAAGCTTATTTTTATGTTAAAAACTTCTTCAACACGACGAAATCGTACATATAGTCCGTTCACGAAAGTTTGAGCTGTCAGTTGGCCATGGAAATTTGGCATATTCCACTGTGTATATTAAAATTTTAGGCTATGTTGTGTATTTTCTTGTCAGATTGATACGCAATGTTGCATAGAGTTCTCTGATAACTCACAAGCACGTCGGACGAGGCCGGGTACATTCGGCAACGTTGACTTTATTTTACGTTATGACAGCAAATACTGCCAACTTCAGATAAATAAACAAACGCCTACTATGCGCTCAAACTTTCGTGTACGGACTATAGAAAAATGGCTAGATCAAATTCCAGTCTAAATGAGGTTTATTTGGAACCCTGTCTTTGACGTGTGACGTTACCACTATTGCGACGTATTGAGTTTTAAACTTTCAAATAAAAGTTAATTATTGCATAGAAAAGGAAAGTGATTTTCAGTGTTTTTTCAAGCAATTTGTCACTGTTAGGGTAGTGCTCTAGTGCTCGCCTCTTAAATTAAAACAATCCATTTCGAAATCGGTATTCTTTTGTTAAATGATGATCAGTTTATTTATCCACACAAAACAAAATTTAACTAATCTTGACTTATAATGCCGCATTAGAAAAACTGAAAACGGTGAACCTAAACATAACGATTAATTGAAAGGTTACAGCGTTGCCATTACGTCATCAAGGGAGACATTGAAGATCACTTTCTCGGCATTTTCAAACAACATTGCAGTTCCTTTAAGTATAATTACATTTGAATTCTAATAAAAATATATACTTCGTTCTTATTTTTTCTTTTTCTTCGAACTGAAAAAATATTTCCCTAGATAATCAAACGATTTGTTTCTGCCAGGTTTGGTTTTGACCTCTTTAATTCCTACCCTTTCTTCGTGTTCCGATTCCCTCATCACCAATAACATTTAGGTTTTGAATTAGCGGGTAGAGAAGCGTTAATTGTTAAAAATGTATAAACTAAAGGCAAAATCGGGATGTCATTTTGATAATGGATGAGTGAAGTGGTCTATTTTGTGTTGAATAAACTGATTTGTTAGTGAATGGCTGTTTTTATTCATGTTATGCATATATCTATTAGTAGAATCAAAGTTTATTCAACACAAAAAATGAAAAACTACAGCAATATCAGAACAGAAATAACAAGCAAGCATTGAAGCATGAAAGGAAAATAGATTTACGAGTTGGTATAAAGCTTTCTATAGGTCAATATGAGGAATTTGTAAAATTGGAATGATAATAAAAGGAAGGAGTGAATTCTCAAAAAAATATCCCAATAATTAAATGATCGTCCAATAGATTGATAATAATCAAGGCAGCACTTTAAGAAAGCACAAAGAAATGAGAAATAATTAAAAAGTGAAAGGATGTTATGTCAGAATTAACTGTTTCTGTGATGCAAAAATGCTGTGATAACGATGCATAGAATATTCTATACATAGAGAATTAATTTCTTACAGCAAATTTTTAGAATATTCGATATCCAATTCATTGACGTGCATGGACCTATAATACTAACTGGACGTCGAACTTCCTTACTGTCAGATAGAAAAAAGTGAGGCAAATGGCCGCCATTTGCAGTTTGGGGTGAACCACAAATATTTTGATGTTTTATGCCATTTGTGCTCGAATTCATAGATTTATAACAGGTCCATGCTAGAATTTGATTGAAACATAGACGTTCCTTTGAAAGAAGTGATGAAAAACGAACTCTATATATTAGTGTTCTGTGAACTCTGACATTTCGGTCTATTAAAATTATAAATATTTTCGATTCTAGTGATCAGTTATTAAACAATATTGGTAGTCCTATCATTTTAATTCGTTGAAATAAAATAAATAAAGGAATATTGGTAATTCTAATATTTCAATTCATAGAAAAAGTGACAACTCTCAAATTCACCTCAAACTGCAAATGGCCGCCGTTTGCCTCAAAATTTTTGACAGGTTCGCCATCTAGTTAGTATTATAAATCTATGATGCTGTGATAACGATGCATAGAATATTCTATACAGAATTAATTTCTTACAGCAAATTGTTAAAATATTCTTTATCCAATTCATTGACGTGTTGTGCTATTTAATTCGATGGTTTATGTCAAAAATTAGTCATATTTTTGCGAGAAACCATGATACAAATGGTTTAGGAATCTACTGATTTTCGGTATACACTGTCTTCTGACGTAGGAAAAAGTCAGTAGATCCTCAGAAACCAATTTGCATAAAATGTACAAATTTAAAGAATCTCCCATAGAATACAATTGAACTAAATTTAATCATAGACATATAAGTCTATGAATTTAATATAGCTAAATGTCAAATAACGTTTTACTTCATTATTAATGTGAAAATGATTAAATTAACAGTTTGATCGAAACGAAATTACGAAGAACATGGAAAACTTCGTAAGAGATTTGGCCGTTTTTGGCATCGGAGCATCTTTAGGATCCTTAGTTTCCCTATACGGAAATATGATGTTGGATACTTTTTTCGGAGAATCTAAGAGGAATTTGAGTTGGGCGGAAAGATGTCAGGAGGAAGCCGATAGAGATGACTGCGAATGTGAAATAGATAACGATTAACCCAAGCGTATCTACTATTTATAATCACCATATTATGCTTTGTACAATATTAATTCAATAAATTTCCCTTTTTGGTGATGGAAACTCAACAAATTCATACTTCAATGCTTCCCGCATGCAAATGAAGATTCAAACTGAAGTCTTATGTTCAATTTTCCTCATTTATAAATATTAAATATTGGCTTTATCGGCGGCATAAGAAGTTTCAGTTTGAAATAAAGGGTTTTCCAATAAGTGGTGTTATTTTGATATTCGAAGAAATTGTAATTTTTCAATATAAATGATCGGATGTTTATTTCATATAAAGAAGAAGCTATGCCGTTAATAGTGGAAAATAACATCAGGCAAATGATCGCCACGACCACGCTTACAGGACCATATCCTTTTAATGAAAATTTCCACAACCAAATCGCAGTGTGGCTGCCCTATGTCCTCGATAGCCACACGAATTCCATCTTTGAGGTCTTGAATTGACGCTGGGCTATTGACGTAGACCTTCTCTTCACGTGGCCCCAAAGGAAGAAGTCGCAAGGTGTTAAATCGCAAGTCTCGGTTGGCCAATTGTGATCACCTCTTCGAAAGATAACACGGTCCGGAAACTTTTCCCGCAAAAGATCAATGGTTTCGTTGCTTGTGTGGCACGTAGCGCTGTATTGTCGAAAGTAAACGTTGTCCAGATCAATACTATCCAATTTCGGCCATAAAAAAATCATTAATCATCTCTCGATAGCGCAATCCATTCACCGTAACTGTTTAAGTAAGGTTGAATGACTCCGCCGGACTATAAACCGTACGAAACAGTCGCACGTTGAGGATAGAGAGGTTTTCCGAGCCCCAGATGCGACAATTTTGCTTGTTGACGAAGTCACCGAGGTAGAAATGGGCCTCATTACCTAAGATGATTTTTCGATGGAATTCCGGATCATTTTCATGCATTTCAACGACCCAATTAGCAAAGACACGACGTTATTGATGATCGGCCAACTTGAGTTCTTGTGTTAACTGAACTTTATAAGCCTTAAGACCCAAATCTTTCGGCTACAGCAGCAATATTCTGCTGTTCTTGAGCGACGTACACGGGTTTTATTCTTCACATCACTTACTTGTCCCAACAGCTCGAATTTTCTCACCAATTTCTTTATTGCGGTCCGACAAGGTACTTCACGACGACTCAAAAATGTTCCGAGCTTTACCAACCGTCTCTGCTAAATTTTCACCATTTTTATAGTGAATTTAAATAATTTCAATGCGTTCTTGAAGCGTGCATTGTTCCATTTTTATCAATGGCGTAGTGTCTACGTGCCAAATGTCAAAAAATGACGGCTTCAAACGTGATTTCTACCGAAATAGCGGGCTATTCAAAATAACACCTCTCATTGGAAAACCCTTCATAATGCTCAATTTTCCTAGAATATTAAATATTGGCTTTATCGGCATAAAAAGTTTCAGTTTGAAATATTTCAGCTCCCAAAGTAAAGCAGAACGAAAAATAAGCTTGAATTTAATGGACACCTACCATATGTGGAAGCCTCTGTTGCAACAGCTGCATCTCCTCGTAAGAATAAAGTGGCTGTTGGTAGTACGGAACTTGTACCATATTGTATGGAGTACTCATCACAGGTGGCGCCACTCCTGGTGGCATGTTCGAGACGACATTACTCGAATTTTTAGCTGCTAAAATTATTAGTTCAAATTGAAACCAATATTAGAGATACACTCGAAACATTTCAACAAGATTGCCCTTCATAATCCTTTATCCTTTTCTTATTCTTCTTTATTTTATTTATTATTTATTTCACGTGATTGTTATAATTAGTTTAGCAAAGGATTATATTGTTTGGCAATAAAAACAAAATGAATCAATACTTTATCAATCACAAAATGATTTATTGCCAGTTTAATTTAGCCCATGCTTGTTACTGCTCTTCCATCAATTATCGAAGTTCAGCAAAGATTTGGGCTACATTACCGCATTTCTCTTATAAAAATGTAATTTTTAATGTTCGTTTAGTGTCGGTATACAGGTTTGGAAATTCACATTGGAAACATACGATATTCAATGCATTAGAGATGGTATTTTGAGGTGAAGTTGGACAGTGCAATACTTGACATATTTACATGCTTAGTTTCGCTTTAGTTTGACGCGATGGATGGTCCAATGAACAAATAATATGGTTGTCTCTCTCAAATCGACTAACAAGGGCAGTCCGACGAATCGAGTTAATGCGTAAGGTAGAGCGTAATACTCGATGCGAGAACTGCAGGATCCCTACCATACTTCTCGATTAAGCCACTCCCAACGATAAGAGAGAGATCAAACTACAAAATTCCAGTCGGTGTTTTGTTCAGAGAGTTACGAATATCGTGCACCTTTCCATTATAGCACTGTCTCTCTCTGATGCATTGAATTTCCTATGTTTCCGTTGTGAATTTCCAAACGTTTATATCAGTTTAGTTCATTATTGTATCAAATTGGTTATAGCTGCTCAAGAATTAAACCTCCCAGTTTGTTTGCGATAAAAAATATTTAGGTTATTGGTTCAATAATTCTTTATTCCGTCAAAAAAAGCGTACTTTTTCCGAAGCAGTTTAACCAGGAATAAGATAACAAAACGGAAAAAAATTGTTATTTAGGTGACGATTATTTCAAACTCTCTGTTAAGTTCTATGAGGTTTATACCATTGACATTATCCTTATCAATTTCTATTAAGGAGTTTTTCCGTTCGAAAAATATAAAGGGCAACCTTACTGATGTTATAAAAAACCTCAACTGACCTAAGGTAGTAGTTGTTTTGCTCGTAGACACAGTACTTTGAGAAAGGGACAGGGTAGCCGAAGAAGTAACAATACTGTTAGCCGTTGTGGTCTGCGAACTGCTGACAGCGTTCGTGCTGTCGTACACCGTTTCTTTCAGTTTGTTTGCTGCCGAACTGTAATTGTTGTACTGGTTTGTGGAGGAAGTGTTTCCGTATGACGAACTATTGTTCAAGCCTAAAAAAATGAGACCATGAAATGATAAAACAATATACATACATTCGTTAACAATATCATCATAACAAAAATTATAGTATGGAATTTTTTTCTATCTTGTAATGTTCTCTAAGATTACAAATAATATTTTTTGGTCAGTGAATATTTGAATAATAATTTATGCAAAAATATCGAAATTCTAGAGATACCACATAATTTTTTTTGGTATTCTGCTTTCATCTGTAAGGCAATCTGTAACTTTTCATAAGCTTGAAGGACATTTGCAATTCTGGACCTTTTTAAGGGATCTGTAGCTTACAAAAATCGTTAAATATTTACGAGTACTCGACGGGTGATCGGAAGCATTATCGAATGACATATTGTGAGGTTACCTTGAATGGTTTTGTTTATTTTAGGACGAACACGAACGTTTCAATATAAGAAATTCATGATGAATAAAAGTAAGGCTTTTTTATTGGATTGTTCTCGGAAGAAAATCATAACAGGTAAAACATTGTTCAATAATATATTGACCTGAAAATCATTCTATTTTAAAGAAGGAACTTTATGAGAATTGGAAGGAAAAGTTTGCGTGATCAAATGAATTCATTTGAAATGCCGGATGTCCAGAAAATGTTCGGATTGAAGAATTCCTGAATACCCAGTTTGTGATTCAGTTCAGATTGAAGAACCAGTGTACTATAAACTTAATAAATGCTCTACAGCAATTTTAACCAAGAAAGTTTTTTCTTTCCTGTTTTCAATTTATTAGATGAAAAAAAGAAACGCAAACTACATTCAGATAAATGTATTTTCAAATTCAAATCAAAATCATTTACTCATAATACATAAAGTTCCATGATCAAATCTTACGATTAAAGGTTATGTTTTTCGATGAGTAGTTTAAAAGTGACACTGTAAATAAGAAAGTTACAGGAACCATTCCAGAATTGCATAATTTACGAATCTGTAAGTCGACCAGTTACAGATCAATTGTACGCTATAGTATCGTAGCTTACAGATGAAAAGCAGAGTACCACCATATATTGGATTAAATCAATTTATCGCAACAATATTGTCAACTGTGCAAAATCAGAAGAAACTGAAATGTTACTCAAAATTGTACAATAAACACAAGTAAATATCGTAAAAATTCCAAGGAAACTAAAGTGTAGTTGTATTATTCTTATTGTAGCGTGAGAACGAAATCAAACAAGGGATTTTTTCAGATAAACAAAAGTCCCCAAATAATAAAATATCAAACATGCAACTTACCCGCATTAGCACCATATACTGACTGACTAGCATTCTGCGTATAGGACTGGTTCGTCCCCGAATAAGAATTCGCCTGCGTGATGGAAGGAAACGCGGCCGAATTGTTACTGGACTGGTAAGAAGTAGCTGAGGAATAGGAATTTTGATAGGTGTTCCCACTAGGAGCGCTGTAGGACCCAGCCTGGCTATTTACATAACTATTACTCGGTTGATAGGAACTCGCAGTCGTCTGAAACATTATAAAATGTTCAACATTACAAGCAGTCAGTCTAAAGTCATTAATATGTCTGGACTTCTCCAAACCCTTTCTCGCCGACTATCACTTTGTAAACCAAATCGTGACTAGTCCGAAAAAAGTACGGATCGGGACAATAATTTGTACTAACCTGACTTGCGTTATACGTCGAGTTGTAAGATTTAGACTGGTACGAGTTGTAGGTCGAATTTTGAGTGTAAGAATGACCGTCCGTTTGTTTTCCCATGTCCAATACTGCTTGAGAGGTTGAGGATTGTGCCACTGAGTTTGCGGCGGCAGCGGTTCTTGACGCCACCGAGTAACTTCCCGCACTGCTCACATGATCCGATGTTGGAATGTTTTCTACATTAGGCAACTGAAAAAAAAGGGAAATTTTGAAAAGTTGACAAATTGAAATAAATGATTGTGTTAGTCGACTCGATAATTAACTAAAATCTTCAGCGAAAACAAAGTGTGATCACTTGATGTAAAATGATGATGCGTGATGGATCAGCAACTGTAATTCTTCAAATACCAATAAACAAAAACATGCTGTGTTGCTGTACTTTATGTTGCCTTCCTCACTGCTTGAATTTGGCCATTCTCAATGATGAAAGAAAGACAACAACCTTAAAGTAAACCTAGAGATGTCTTCACGCATTTGTTGACGCAGCCAAGTAGAATCTGTTTATGAACGCGAAAAATATTCGGCGTTGCGAACTTGTGCCGTATCTTTATTCCGTATTGGGATAATTGATCTACCGCTCCCCTACTATGATGCTAACGGCTAGCGTGTGTTAAGCAGCGTCCACACTATGCCGGAGTATGCCGGGCGAGGCCGGGCGGGCTGACCCGGGCGGCCCAAGCCGGGCGGGTTCGTTCGGGCCGGCACGACGTCCACACCGAAAACGAGGCCGCCCGGGTTATATCTACCTATATTCGACAATTCAATTGTAACTAAAGCCGCCCGGTGCCGCTCGGCACGTCCCCACTACATATTTTCGTTCGGCTCGGGCCGGCATCCTTTGATCTGTACCTACTTTCTGCGGGTTGGGATCGGCTCGGCTCGGGCCGGCTTTTTAAGCCGCCCGGGGCGTCCACACCAACCCGGCTTAGGCCGCCCGGGTCAGCCCGCTCGGCCTCGCCCGGCATAGTGTGGACGCTGCTTTACAGACAATTCTGTCAGTTTGGCAACATCGTCTATTAGTGTTTAGTTACTCCATGCGTCGTGTTTACATTTTCATTTCGATTTGACGTTTATAAACTGAATGATTCTGATTTGGTGACAGTTTATAGTTGCTTAAGGATATTCCGGTTATTATAGCTATGGAAAATTACGAAAATAATGTATTATATTCAGAAATTGTAAAAATGAAAATCTAACATGTTGTTCACTTCACCCCAGTGAAATGCTTTCCATTGTACTCTATAGGTTGGTTGATTACAATGCAGTACTATTCACGCGTAGGGGCAACTCTATGTTTACTCCTTACTCTGATGCAACAACATTGTCGTATAATAGTACACTGTAAATCTTTCGAAGATTCTACTGTTCAACCAGATGGCATAGTTCTCTGTCTAATGCACTGAAAATTGGATGTTTCCGTTGTGATTATCCATATCAGTATATCAACTCCAATTAGAGTTTTACAAGTGTCAAATGTCAAAAGTGACAGCTGCCTAGACAGCATACTATAGTCCGTTCACGAAAGGTTAAGCGCATAGTAGGCGTTTGTTTATTTACATGAAGTTGGCAGTATTTGCTGTCATAATGTAAAATGAAGTCAGCCGAATGTACCCGGCCTCGTACGACGAGCTTGCGAGTTATCAGACAACTCTATGCGATATTGACAACATTGCGTATCAATCTGACAAGAAAATAAATAACATAACCTAAAATTTCAATATACACAGTGAAATATGCCAAATTTCCATGGCTCAACCTTTCGTGAACGGACTATACAAACCTCGGTTACTCAAATGAAAATCATCTAGAGTTATAGTCCGTTCACGAAACTTTGAGCTGTCGCTTGGCCATGACGATTTGGCATATTTCACTGTGTATATTAAAATTTTAGGTTATGTTGTTTGTTTTATTGTCAGATTGATACGCATTGTTGTCAATATAACATAGAGTTCTATATCCGCCTATTTCGACGGATCAAAGCGATTTTATCCATAGAGTTTTATGTTTTTTATATAATTTTTTGTTGAGTTTCCTGATCCGACTACCGATAGATTGAAAAATTCTAATATTTCTGTTTTCATTTATTCATTAAAAACCTAATTAATTCATTAAAATTTTTCGATATAGCAATCGTAGTTATGAATGGGCAGAAGAGATATTGCTTTCTCGTTTTCGTGTAATTAATTAATTAATTAATTAGGATCTTTCGGTACAACTATCGCCGTAGTGAACGCCCAGAATGGCATATTGCATTCCTCGTTTTCTTTGCATTCAGTGCCTTTGCACCTAATTATTTAATTGAGATTTTACGGTAGAGGTACGAAAAGGGTGAAAGTATTGTTAAAAGATGAGCATATTTCCCAAAATAGTGATCTTTGAAATCTCATAATCTATAAAAGTAGAACAGAGCAGTAGGTATGTTCTGTGGCAGATGCTCTGTACCGTTCGTTTATTCCCAGATATTACAGATGAATCTGTACGATCTGTGGCCACGTGACTAAAAAATCCGTCTGCTCGCGGAGGTCAATGCCGAACGGGCTTTCTGATAACTCGGAAGCTCGTCGGACGAGGCCGGGTACATTCGGCAGCGTTGACTTTGTTCATCGTTAAGACAGCAACTACTGCCAATCTCAGACAAATAAACAAACGCCTACTTTGCGCTCAATAATATGTGAACAGAATATACTTGTAGTACTTTTGAAAATATGAAATAAAAACGTGTGAACCCATTTGAGTTGAATTAAATGAAGAGAAGAAAGAATTAATGAATAAAACCTAAAATTGTATAACTTACATTCTGTGTTAAAGCTGAACTAATACTGCTTTGCGCATTGGTTTTTGGCGAATAGGCATCAAGATTCGAGTTTTGATTCGTGTTGCTGAGATCCAAATTTGCAGACTGCTGCGTCGGCACCGCGTTCTCCATCGAAGCGTTGTTCGTCGAACCGTACTTCTGATCTACCACGCCGTCGAATGAACTACTGTCCGACATGAAGTCCATCGCGCCGAACTGTACGTCCAAGTATCCTATGCTACTGTTCAGATCTCCGGGCATCTCCACCGCACTAGATGGAATCTGGAAAAAATGTATTATCAATCACCATGTTGTCCTTTTGGTTATTATTGAATACTTATGTCTACAGGTATTGGTCAATTTATTTTCACATGTTGATTAATGGGAATTTCAAATCTCAAGCGATTCTTAGAAAACAATTTTTTTTCAATATTCTCTTCTAACCTTGAAACATCGCAATAATGTTTCTTAATTTTCTAAAGAATTTGCCATCTATGAAATTCAACTTACAGGTTATTTTGAATCTTGCAATACTTATCTCATTCTCTTCTGTCGCAAAATTCAGTATATTACCTCCGATGAAAGAAATGAAATCGATTTAAGCTTGAACAACGTTAGATATATTGGAAATTCAGTTCCAAAACAAAGACAATTCTACAGAAATTGCAGAGTTTATACAGGTTTGGAAATTCACATCTGAAACATACGGTATACAATGCATCAGGCAGAGAATTCTTCTGTCCAGTTGCACAGATGAATAGTCGAGACAATCACGTGCTGTAACACTCTGAATTCCGTTGTCTTATTGCAATATTCTAGTCTTGTCTCTCTTATCGTTGGGGGGAGCATAATTCATTTAGTATGGTAGGCAACAGTAAATACTTGAATTGAGTATTACGGGCAGCCTGACAAATTAAATAATTCTATACGTGTACTGCAGGTTCCCTACTATACTGCGATAAGAGAGAGACAAGACTAGGTTATTGCAATAAGTCAACGGAATTCATTCAGTTACAGCTCGTGATTATCTCGACTATTCATCTGTGCAACTAGACAGAAGAATTCTCTGTCTGATGCATTATATATCGTATGTTTCAGATGTGAATTTCCAAATCTGTATACACAAATTTATTGCTAAGTTCGTGAAACTGGTTTCATTGTTGATGGCCAACAAGTGCTTGGTAGGGTTTGTGGGGCGGAGGCATAATTGGTATGCCAGAAAGAATTGAGCATTTGGAGGCCAACATTCCTGATACCATTGCCGAGATAAGGATAAAATAACATTCCATATCCAATCGAAACAAATTGAACATCACAACAACAAAATAAATTCAGCAAATTTCTAAAACCGTTTTTGTTTTATTGCATTTTTAAACGAAATCTTCTAAAAGGATCACTCATCATTACGAGGAAGAATAGCATTAAGATTAGTTAAAATGGCGGCAAGTTCCTCTTCGCCCTTTGATTGGTTGGAAGGTTACAACGTTGCCATTTCATCATCCGCTCATCTCGATAGCGATTGGTCGAATAAATGAGCGCAGATGCCAAATGTCTTTCAGAGCTCAGAGTGAGCTTCACGGTTCGTAGATCTTATGAATGTATAAAAGGCCTTTTTGGAAATTTACTCGGGTTACTCGATCCCTGTCTGAGGAGCTGAGTCTCTGTAGAATGATGCGGGTGAACAATGGGCCACTAGCCTCAGTTCGGCCGGTAAGGCACCGCACAGAGAAGAAGAAGTAACTCGATCCCTAAGCTTCACGTTCGTTTACCTAACCCGAACATCCAACCCGTGTTCGGAAAGTTCGGTGCTATTAACTCGATCACTGACCCAGGTTGATTTATCGTAACCCTACACAAGAGCAGGTCGTAGAGTCACCTCATGCGCACTGCAGTTCAATTTTGTATTTGAAAAAGGCGGGAATAAGTTTTATACTCTTTTCTTAGTAATTTCATATATTATATTCCTAAAAATTATGCAAAGGTAAGAGAATTTGGCTCAATTTTTAATGTGTGGTTCCACGAGCCAGGGAAATAATGTAAAATAACTTCTTCATAACTTTGTATACAGATCTTTCTGCGCTTAAGCTACAGCCTTCTTTACTTCTTCAACATAAATACTCAAAGATAACATTTAACATGGGGAGGCACACCAGAAATTATAAGACAGATTTCACAAAAGCCAATAAATGCAAGCAAAGCTAGAAACAATCCGAAAATAAACAGGGACTGAAAAAACCAAATTTTTTACGTCTTCAACATAGGTACTCAAAAATAACATTAAATGAAACCGCACACCAGAAATGATAAGAAATATTTAAAAAAGACAATCAATGCAAGCAAGCTAGAGACAATCCGAAAAGAGATTGAAAAAATAAATTCATAAAATATTTGGTTATGTTATTAATACGTTTGACACTTCAAATCCTAAACCTGATTGATTTGTCCGTAAACTTAGAACCCGGTTCCGTGATCCCAGTAGATCCGTCACGTGACCCAATGAATCGAGTTATTAATCCTGAGTAAGTTTCAGAAGACGCCTATAGAAACTTATGGTTGTTTTCAAGATTAGGAAGTAAGCTAAATTTGACCAATTCGCTTTCAATAATTAACGAATAAAACTTTACCTTTGAAGGTGGTGGAACCCTCGCCCTTTGGGTTTTAGTTCGCAGAGGCTGCTGTGATGGAACAGTTTCAGGAGTAGTCCCGTAGTTACTTGTTACGGGGTATTGGTTATTGACGTATGTATTTGTGGGTTGTGCACCGTAAGTTTGAGGACTGTTGAAACCCTGCGACGTAACAGCTGCAGAGCCAGCGTTATACTGTTGAGATGGATTCTCGAAAGTTTGAGACTGGTACGTCTGAATGCTGAAAGAAAAGTTCCAATTTATGGTGGTATTCTGCTTTCATCTGTAAGCCAATCTGTAACTTTTCATAAGGTTACGGGGAAATTGCAATTCTGGACCTCTTTAAGGGATCTGTAGCTTACAGAAATCGTTAAATATTTACGAGTACTCGACGGGTGATCGGAAGCATTATCGAATGACATATTGTGAGGTTACGTTAAATGGTTTGTTTATTTTAGGACGAACACCAACGTTTTAATATAAGAAATTCATGATGAATAAAAATAATATGGCTTTGTTTATTGGATTGTTATCGGAAGAAAATCATTCATTGTTCAATAATATACATGACATGAAAATATTTTTTTTAAATAGGAACTTTATGAGAATTGGAGGAAAAGGTTGCGCGATCAAATGAATCCATTTGAAATGCCAGATACCCAGAAAATGTTCAGATTGAAGAAATGCCGAATGCCCAGTTTGTGAACATGTTCAGATTGAAAAACCAGTGTACTATAAACTTAATAAATGCTCTACAGCAATTTCAAGAAATCTTTTTCTCTCCTGTTCTCAATTTATTAGATGAAATAAACAAACTCAAACTACATTCAGATAAATGTATTTTCAAATTGAAATCAAAACCATTTACTCATAATACATAAGTTCCATGATCAAATCTTACGATTGAAGGTTATGTTTTTCGATGAGTAGTTCGAAAGTGACACTGTAAATAAGAATGTTACAGGAAACATTCAAGAATTGCATTATTTACGAATCTGTAAGTCGGGCAGTTACAGATCAATCGTACGCCGCTACATTTCGTAACTTACAGATGAAAAGCAGAAGACCACCATTATTCAAGTTATCAATAAAGAACATAGATAGGCTCCTTCAGATGTAGACAGAGGCAAAAACGAGGAAAAGATCTCTATGTTCCTCCTATGTAATTTTCGATATTCTACATTTCAAAATTTCAATTAATTTTAAAAACAAACATTTGATTTGTACATCTGATCCTCAACTTTATTCCATTGATATCGCAGTTGGAGCCTATCTATGTTCTTTATTAATCTTCAATTGTAGTTCATTTTCAGAGTATTTTAGTACAGCATTCTGCTCTAAGAAGGAGAATAACTTTTCATTATGGGTCGATTACATTACAAGCAGCTACTGAGCGAATTTTGTAGCTGATTGTAAATTCGCTCAGTATAATAATGTACACAAGCCAACAATCTGATTGTAAAAAAGCTGCGACTAAAGTTGAAAGCTGGGCTACTTTACATGCTGAATCGCTGGCGTTTTGGCTTTTTAGCATGTAAACAAGCCGTGTGTAATCACAATTGCTACTAAACAATCTGTGAGTACTCATCTACTCGGTGGTTCCTGGTTCTTGAATTCGAAAACGTATTTGTCATTTATCTTAGATCCTTGACAACGATACAAACATAAACCTCACGTGGATCGCTAGATTGTTGGCTACTCAGCGAGTAGACAGTTTTATGTGCAATCATCACAATCTCACAAGCTAATTCACTCGCTTCTAAATTCGTTATTCTTCACACTTACTTGCTGTATTTGTCGCTGTTCTGTTGGGTCAACTGGTTCAAGTACTTGGTTTGTGCAGCGTTCAACGTGCCAACCATGGGAACAGGACTCTGCGGAGGCAGCTGACCCCCTTGCTGGTTGATCTGCAAGGTCTGACTGAGCTGCTGGCTGGCCGTGTCCAGGGGGCCCTCGTGCTGGTTCTCCATCGTCGTCTCCAGCTTGACGGCGGTGCTGGGTGTGAATATCTTGGTATCGGCCAGGCTACCGGTATATTCTTCAGTGGACCATTCGTCAGTTCCTGGGAAGTCATCCCAGGTCTCCTCAACTGAAAGAATGGGTATTTGTTGTTTTGTTCTGGGACTTCAGGGAAAATGAAGACAATTGGCAACGTTGCAATTTTTGAGAGCACGTCTAGAAGATTCTTCGGATAATAACTCCGTGTTATGTTATGCTTTCATTGAGTTCCTAAGGGATTCTAACCTAGCTTTCTATTTGCCTGAATAATTTCCGAAATATCTTCAGTTGGATGTGAAGTGATTTTTACTAATAGAACATGACTTTTTCAGATGACAATCAACAAAACGAAACAGTTTGAAATCAGAGTACGAAATCGAATATAGTTCAGAAGCAAATTCTAAAAGTATTATGAGTTATTCATTACTAGCAATGAAAACTGAGTATATAATTCACTTCCTGTTATGTTTAGAAGTAAATTGTAAACTTTTACCAAAATGTTAGGTTATGTTATTGTTATAACTGAAGTGATTGTGAATATTAAACTGATTTTGTCAGAAAGCAACATCAGTTGAAAGTGATGCGCATCAGTTCAAAATCACAACATTGTCAAATAGAACGCGCATCAACTGATTTTGCATCAGTTTGGAAGTGATGCAGCGGCAAATAGAAAGGGCCTTAAATCATTTCTCCAGAGGGTTATTCGTCGCCTTTTGATTGGTTGGGTGGTTACAGCGTTGTCATTTCGTCATCCGCTGATCTAGATAGCAATTGGCCGAATAAATAAGCGCAGATGCCAAGTCTCTCATTGAGAGCTCGAGGTCAAATTCATAGTTCGTAGGTCTTGAAAAATGTATAAAAGAAACGTATGGTTGTTTTATTATTTTTATATATTACTGTATTATTTTATATTTCATTTTTATTTATTTATATTTTTTTTCAAAGATTAAGAAGTGAACTGAAATTATCGGGAATCTGCTCGCATATGAATGTTTTCAACTGAACACGTGAGTTCATAGGTATAGCGATAAGTTGAGTCATGTTCGATTCCTTTCAGTGCAACTTTAACGGTTATAGCGAAAATACCGCACTTTTATTCAAATAGTGAACTTGTTGATATAATTTTACTGTATAATGAATTAACCCAGCAGGTTGTAAAACAGAATCAATAATTTGAAGCAGTAGTGAAATATTGATACGCATTTTTTTTATTGAATGTTTTGTAAGGGTAGCATATGTTGAATTAACTTGTCACAGAAAAAGCCTTGTCTCAAAACATAACCTGTAGTAACAAAGAACATTTCTGGTAATTCATTAGATACCGATGACGAATTCACAGTGATTTATTGCGGCAAGTTGTTCATTGTCTTTTAATTGTTTGGAAGGTTACAACGTTGCCATTTCGTCATCCGCTCATCTTGATAGCGATTGGTCGAATAAATAAGCGCAGATGCCAAATCTCTTTTTAAGAATTCAAGTTTGTATTCATTGCTCGTAAATATTGTGGAATGTATATAAGTAACGTATGCTTTGTTGTTTACAAAGATTAAAAAATGAGCTGAAGTTGCTGGAAATTTCGAGGTCAGGACAGGGCAAAAGTTAAAATACTGTTTGGAACAGTATAATCTGTCAGATTGTTCAACTAACCTGGGTTCGTGTTGGGTACAGTGTTGTTATCCCATGTGTTGGGATTGTTGTTGTCCCAAGTGTCGATAGGTCTGTTGTAGGAGTTGTTTCGGTTCCCGCCCCTGGGCGGGTATCTGCCTCCCGCTCTGCCTCCACCGCGTCCGCCCCTGCCGCCCCCACGACCCCCTCCTGAACCGCCCGGTCTGCCTCTGCGTTCCCTTCCAAAATCGTTCCTGCCATCTGGGTCGAGATTACGCTCGTTTTCCTAAGATGATGAAAAAAATGCGATGCAGATGTGTATGCAGAAGAATTCAATACGGAAACGCAAGTGAAAATATAGAGGCAATAATATTGATCCATAAAAATTAGCAAATATCACTCTCATACTCATAGGAGCTATACACCATTCAAATTCCAGACGGAGTAAGATAACAGTGTTGCCATTTCGTCATCCACTTCATTCTTTTTCATTCATAAGAGTTCAAAGCATTAACAAAAACTTGTCTATCAGATATGCGTATTTAGACTAGAGGGATTTCCAATAAGAGGTGTTATTTTGATATTGAAAAAAAAATGCCATTTTTCAATATTCGGATGTTTATTTCATTATAAAGAAGAAGCTATGCCGTTAATAGTGGAAAATAACATCGGGCAAATGACCACCACGACCACGCTTACAGGACCATATCCCTTTAATGACATTTTCCATAACCAAATAGCAAAGTGGCTGCCCTATGTCCTCGATAGCCTCACGAATTCCATCTTTGAGGTCTTGAATCGACGTTGGGCTATTCGCGAAGACCTTCTCTTTCACGTGGCCCCAAAGGAAGAAGTCGCAAGGTGCTAAATCACAAGATCTCGGTGGCCAATTGCGATCACCTCTTCGAGATATAACACGGTCCGGAAACTTTTCCCGCAAACGATCAATGGTTTCGTTGCTTGTGTGGCACGTAGCGCCGTCTTGTTGAAATTAAACGTTTTCCAGATCAATACTATCCAATTTCGGCTATAAAAACGTTTATGGAATGCCTGATTCCAAAGAACGACGAGGAATGGACAAACCTGGGTTTTCTTCAACATTTTCAGCTACAGCAGCAATACTCTCGGCTGATGTTGAGCGACGAGCACGGGTTTTATTCTTCACATCACTAACTTGTCCCAACAGCTCGAATTTTTCCACCAATTTCTTTATTGCGGTCTGACAAGGTGCTTCACGACGACCCAAAAATGTTCGAGTGTTACGAAGCGTCTCTGCCAAATTTTAATAATTTCAATGCGTTCTTGAAGGGTGTATCGTTCCATTTTTATTAATGGCGTAGTTTCTACTAGTCAAATGTCAAAAAATGACAGCTTCAAACGTGACATCTACCGAAATAGCGGGCTATGCAAAATAACACCTCTTATTGGAACACCCCTTATGAAATTGTGTGGAACGGAGAATGAACAAATAATCAGACCACGTTTTATTTATTATTATTATTATTATAAATACCTGTTTTTCTCTACCACGCCATCCCCTGCTACCCCCATCGCCCCCACGTCGATAGTTAGGTCCTCCACTTTTGCTGCGAGACTTGTCCCTGTGATCAGGTCCTTGATTTTCATTCCACTCGTCGGTGTTTGCTGTTTCGTCATTTGTCTGTTTGTCCTGTTTGCTGCTGGGTTGACGACTCTTTTTCTTCTTAACTGACCACTGACTCTGAATTTGATAAACAGGACAATGTAATATTGTCGAAACGACAAAGCTGTGTTGACAATTAAATATTCTAAATATCAGTTACATTGTTTTTTATAGTTTGATATATTGGGTGTCCCAAGGTGAGTGGCCTATTAGATTGTTATGGAAACTATTGATGGTAAAGATTACAAATTTTGTAGATCGATATTTGGCTATGTAAGATACATTTTCAAAATAATTTCACATTTCCAGTGTTGCCGAATGTACAACAATTTGGCAACAACTTTTTTATTCTAAATGCGACATACGGTATTTTTTTATGATACTGCATAAAATATTACATCGATTCACTCTTACTTTTTCATACCTATCTTTAATGTTTTCGAAATTTCAGATCAAATTTGCGTGTTACGAAAATGACCCTAGTTAGATCGATATCCGAGATTTAAGTCAGAAATTTAGCAAGTCATTAGATATTGATCTGATCTATGTCACTGCTTTTGAATTATAACGCGTTCGGCATCGAGATCGGACGTGTCGTATCGATCTGAACCGTTCGTTTATTACATCCGGATTGAGGGGAGTACACATCTGGAGCGTTCGTCATAAAAATCTGAGCAATCGGACGTCGATCTTTTCGCTCGGTCTATTTCGACGGAGCAAAGCGATTTTATCCATAGAGTTTTATGTTTTTTATATATTTTTTGTTTTATGTTGAGTTTCCTGATCTGACAACCGATAGATTGAAAAATTCTAACACTTTTATTCTTCTGTTTTCATTTATTCATTAAAAACTTAATTAATTCATTAAAATTTTTCGATATAGCTATCGTAGTTATGAATGGGCAGGAGGAGATATTCCTTTCTCGTTCTTTTTCGTGTAATTAATTAATTAATTAGAATCTTTCAGCACAACTATCGCCGTATTGATCGACCAGAAGGGGATATTGCATTCCTTGTTTCCTTTGCATTCAGTGCCTTTGCACCTCATTATTTAATTGCGATTTTACTGAAGAGCTACGAAAAGGGTGAAGGTATCGTTAAAAGATGAGCATATTTCCCAAAATAGTGATCTTTGAAATCTCATAATCTATAAAGTAGAACAGAGCAGTATGTTCTGTGGCAGATGCTCTGTACCGTTCGTTTTATTCCCAGATATTACAGATGAATCTGTACGATCTGTGGTCACGTGACTAAAAAATCCGTCTGCTCGCGGAGGTCAATGCCGAACGGGCTTATAGTTGTCAGTTATACAGGATGCACCAAAAAAAAATCATCATTCGCCAAGTTGCAAAATGGTGAAAAAATTAGTTTTTTCTGTGACGGGAAAAAAATGTGACATTTTGTATCCATTGACAGGTCACAAAATATGACTTTTTACGAAATTACTTTTTTCCCTGTCAAAAAAATGATTCTCTATGTAGCCGGGAAAAAAGTACTCACTTTTTTCCCGGGGAAAAAAAGTAATTTTGTGAAGAGTTATATTTCTTTCACTATTAAATGGTCGTTCTTCTTGTCACAGAAAAAAATAGTGTATTATACACGGGAAAAATATTAGATTTTAGCTCTCGGCTTTTTGTCTCCCTCCGCTTCGCGTCGGGAAACAATATAACCTCGAGCTAAAATCTATTACTTTTTTCCCTTGTAATAAATAACTATTTTTCAAATTAGGCACCTGTAGAATGTATTGTACTGATTCCAAAAATTGAAAAATATACTAGGCGTCTTATTTGAAAAAACAGACTTTTTCACGATTTTGTAACTTGGCAAATGATTTTTTTGGTCCATCCTGTATAACTGACTACTATAATTCAAAACCAGTGACACAGATCAGATCAATATCTGATGACTTACTAAATTTCTGACTTAAATCTCAAATATTGAACGAACTAGAGTCATTTTCGTAACAAACCAATTCCATTTAAAATTTCTAAAACTTATTAATAACTCAAAAACTTTAAAGATAGGTAGGAAAAAGTGAGTGGATAGATTTTATATTTTATGGAGTATCAAAAAAAAAATAGAAATACCACATGTGCCATTTAAAATAACAAAGTTTTTGCCAAATTGTCGTACATCTGGCAACACTGGAAATGTGAAATCATTTAGGAAATGGACCTTATATGGCTAAATATCGATCTACAAAATTTGTTATCTTTACTGTCAATAGTTTCCATAATAATCTAATAGGCCACTCACCTTGGGACACCCAATATACACTTTAAATAAAAAGATAAAGTACTAGAAATCCTAATTAATGATAAAAAAATTATTTCCAGATCAAAAAATCCATTAAGATCTATTATTCAAAACTTAATGACTATACTCAAGCAATAGTTATCACTTTCAAGTAATTTCTGATTTGCTACTTCTCATTTAGTTTGAATTATTTGTGTCCATTTGTAAATTATATGTTCCTACATTGTAAAACTTATCACACAAGCAAAATCTTAAATTATTATCACAACTCATCCTTAATAAATGTTTTTCCCGTAAACAAACCCAACTGGCCAATATAATAGCAAATAATCAACTTGCTAAAAAATTAAGTCCACAATTTATAGATTCTAAATCGGATAAGTTATAAATCTAAGAAAATTAGGATTTTTTAGGGATTCGAATTGAAACAGTTTCTTACCTCAGTCATTGTTTCAAAGAGCATGTTCACAGCTTCTTGCAAATCATAATTACAGTCATGAAGAGCAAGGCAAACCTCTTCCTCAGATCGCTGTGTCATTTCTACCAAACGTTGTACCTTAGACTTGAGATCCTCTGATTTGGAGGTTTCCTTGACAAGCTTCTCCCCGGAGGGTTTGCCTAGAGAATTGAACACTATTAACAAACTTGTTTCTGATAATAGAGACAGACTAATTCACCTGTGTCGATTTTGTCTGCTTTGATAGGTTTTTCATTTTTTATTTTTCCTCCCTTGGAAGAGGTTCGATTGCTCGAACTCATTTTTTGTACACTATGTACAAAGTACTATATACAAGCTATCTGAAATTAAAGTATTGAGTTTATTATAAGTTTCTATAAAACTGTACCTTAAATTGACAACTTAATAATAAACAATAAACGTCATGATTTCATAGAGAATACCAAAGGGAATATTTTCATCATCAAAATGAATCATACTCTTGATTTCATATCAGCTACGACAGCTACTGGAAAGAGTCCCACTATCAAAAATGAAAACAATAAAAAGCGATCCCAATACTTTTGTTCATCATATTCTTCAGTAGATTTCAAAAATTTGGACCTGTTCAACAAGATGTCAACCTAAACAATAACTTATCAGGGAATTTCACGAAAATAAACAAATCGTTTTCCGGCTAATTAAAACAAAAATGGTCTTCTTAGTACGGCAACACTGGTAAACAAAATGAATGCAATCAAACTGGAAATAACTTTTCAACAGCTGTATTTGTAGATTTGTTCAAATCGTATGTTACATTTTCATGATCTGCTGCTAATAGCTTTCATTAATCATTTTCTGGAAAGTTATAAGGATACCATGTGGAGGGACGCCATTCCAAGCATCTACGATGGCAAGTATTTATTGTCATCGAAATGTACGTTTGGGAACCCGATTCAAGATTCAACATTTCACGAAAATATGATTTATCCTATATATATGAATAACTTCAATACTACCTTACACAATTTAAGCACTAAATGTAACTAATACGACGGGGTACGTGAACGAGAAGCATACCTTTTTAATTTTAGTAGTAAATTGTAATCAGTAAACCACAACGCATTGATCACGTGACCCTCTATGGTAAACTTAGAACATGGCGGCCGCCGAGTTAGGCGGGTTTGCCAAATTTCAAGCAAACGGACAACTGATGGCAACGCCTTTGTGCGCTAACCGTTGCTCATTGGTCTGAATTTCAACATTCAAATGCGTTCGGTTCTTTAGCGAAAAAATAAAATTCCATGTTCAAAAATAATAATAAATCACATGTCCAAAGATTATACGGTATATACTCTATAATATTTGCATATATCTAAATGGACGAATCGATTGGTCTTATTAAAAAAAACCGCAGAAAAATAGTAAAATATCAAAAACATTGCAAATGAAGATTGATAGGAACATTTTTACTCATGTATCTGTACAGTAGCTAACAAACGAGTGACAAATTGATTGTAATTATATTTACTTATTTATTAACTACCCAAAACCTACCTTCTATTTTTCTATTGATAATTCTTTGTACGAACTGTTTTAAAATACATAATATTCTTTTATCATTCAAACATTAGGTACTCTTGGAACAATATTTCAATGTTTATCAACAATAGTGTCTTGTCTTCTCCTAAATATTGAAAATGATATGAATTTCTTTGAACTTTGTAAATCGTTTTCACATAATGCAAGAATTTTGAGACATACTAGCAACACTGCTTGAAATTTCAAATTGTGGCTCTTCTGGTTCTTCTTCTCGCTAGTATCAAATGCAAAATTATTAATTCTTGTTTTTATAAGACTTTTCTTGATATCTGACAGAAATTTTCATAAACGTGTTTCTGTATCTCATTTAGTACTTTATTGCTTTGAATTAGTTTTGAAGGTTCTGAGAAATTTGAGTTTTAAAAATCTGTTTTTAAATGCAGTCATAGACTAACATTTAAACATTTGTACTATTGAATTCTGTGATTGTACGTCCGATGAGGTTATATTTTGAGTTTTGATTTTTCCATTAAAATTTAATACTATTTCATTGACAAAATAGCTCAAGTAATTTAAAAATCAGGTTTTCGAGATGTTAATACCTGCTAGTGGTACAGGACATTACTTGGCTCATACTGCAAAAGTGATTAGGTTTGCAAGAAAAGGATGTACAAATAGGCCCTTTTTTCACATCGTTGTTACAGAAGTGAGATCCTTTGAATATAAATCTAGAATTAACATATTTCTTAACCATTATTTTTTATTCATCTTTTATATGATATAGGTTAAAAGAGATCAACAAGATCCAGTAATAGAACAGATAGGAACCTTCGATCCTTTACCTAATGAATATGATGAGAAGCTATGTTCATTAAATTTCGAGAGAATTAAATATTGGCTAGGGAATGGTGCAACCGTTACAACTCCAGTGGCAGAATTATTAGGTATGGGAACTTACAATTCTATTACTGATTAGTCATATAGGTGGAGTGTTTAAACTCATTCATTTTTTACTGCAAGTGAATAAGAAGTATATGACTTGTTTCAGGCTTATCAGGGTTTTTCCCTATTCATCCTAGAACATATATGACAGCCTGGAGAAACCGAAGAACTCAACGAGAAGCAGAATCTGCCAAATTAGAAAGTGAAAATACGGAGCAAAGTAACAAGGCAAATGAATGAATTAGCTAATTATAAGTTTAAATGTAGTATTTAAGTGAAAATAAAGTAAAATTCTTAATATTACTATTATATTAACCAAAGTTCACTAATAATTAAAATGATAAAAAAAAAATTTCATTTATACAGGGTAGAAAATTGTATTTTATTAGTAACAATGCAATTATATAATTATTCAAATGCTAGAGATATCTTCAGGTAATTCATTCTCGTTTGATGTTGGATACCACATAAGGTTGTAAAATATTGGTGTAAATTATTTTGGAGCCATTACTTTCTATGGGGATCATCATCCAGAACAAAAAGAGGCACTACAAATAAAAAATATGATTTTTGTGTAGATGTAAGTTCTGTAACAGGTTGCCAGACAACAAAAGTAAGGATCATTTTGTAAATTTGGATAGGAGTAGGTAGCTAAAAAATATTTTCAAAGTTACCACTTCTTCGAGAAAATACTACAAATTCCGCAATTTCAAATGGGACACCCTGTTTATTATAAGTTGAAAACTGCTAAAATTTCCGACACTTTTAAGTAGTAGACAAAAAACTCAAATAGATGGGCAAAAAAGGTTAGAATATATAGGATGTCAAAGGGTATAGCCGGGTTTCAATGGTAAATCTGCCCCCGCGGCCTTTTCGATTCATATTGAGGGGATCGATTAGGCATTGAATGAAAATAATTCAGCCAACTTTTCAGCCTTTTATATCTAGCCATTTTTGAGATTTCTGTGAAAAACACTTTTTTCGTTTTTATTTTTTTTCTCTTGTGATATCCAAAATTTTCGAATGGTGATTTTCTCTGTCAATTCTTTGCTATTGAAGGAATAGACGTATATTTTTTTGATGAATTTCAGCTGCAAAATCTATTTTTAGGAAAAAAAATAAGATTTTGTCATTTGTTTTTCGGTGTTTTTAAAAAGTGTCCACCGCCATTTTTTGACATAAAATGTCTTCTTTGGCCCTTATACCCTGGAATTTTTTCACATTTTTAAAATTGGTGGAACATTTTGAAAAAAAATTAAAACTGTTTGAATTTTAGGATTCAACAGATATCCATCAAATTTTGGTACCGTTGTATTATATTGGCTTCCTGAACAATATAGTGAAAAAAACAATTGGCGATCTGTTTTAGTTGGGAGATATGGGCCCCCAAAGTCCGAAAAATATTTCACCTGAAAGTCACTTTTCTCACTACAGAAACACTGAATTACCGCTTTATTAAGTTTAAAGCCTCTCTGAACCTTTTAACATGAGGATTTGATTCATTTTATTTCAGATATATTCAATAATTGTTGCAAAAACATCGAAAAAATTCTAGGAAAAGCCCGCAGTTCCTTATGGTAAGTTTGGCACTACCGCGAATTATTTCGCGCGAATATGACACGATGCATACCGGTAAATCCTTAGAACATATATAGTTAGTATTTATGTTCTAAGGGTAAATCCCGCTATCATTTCCTAATGGCACTTGCTGAAAGACGCGGTAGTGCCAAACTTACCATAAGGAACGGCGGGCTTTTCCTAGAATTTTTTCGATGTTTTTGCAACAATTATTGAATATATCTGAAATAAAATGAATCAAATCTTCATGTTAAAATGTTCAGAGAGGCTTCAAACTTAATAAAGCGGTAATTCAGTGTTTCTGTAGTGTGAAAAGGGACTTTCAGGTGAAATATTTTCCGGACTTTGGGGGCCCATATCTCCAAACTAAAACAGATAGCCAATTGTTTTTTTCACTAATATTGTTCAGGAAGCCAATATGAATACAACGGCATCAAAATTTGATGGATATCTGTTGAATCCTAAAATTTAAACAATTTTAATTTTTTTTCAAAATGTTCCACCAATTTAAAAATGTGAAAAAATTCCAGGGTATAAAGGGCCAAAGAAGACATTTATGTCAAAAAATGGCGGTGGACACTTTTAAGAACACCGAAAAACAAATGACAAAAACTTTATTTTTTTTCCTAAAAATAGATTTTGCAGCTGAAATTCATAAAAAAATTATACGTCTATTCCTTCAATAGCAAAGAATCGACAGAAAAAATCACCATTCGAAAATTTTGGATATCACAAGAGAAAAAAAATAAAACGAAAAAAGTGTTTTGCACAGAAATCTCAAAAATGGCTAGAGATAAAAAGCTGAAAGGTTGTCTGAATTATTTTCATTCAATGCCTAATCGATCCCCTCAATATGAATCGAAAAGGCCGCGGGGGCAGATTTACCATTGAAATCCGGCTATACCCTTTGAAATAAAGGGAGTTTGTAGTATTTTTTCGTAGATGCGGCAACGTTTCAACCTTGAAAATACGTTAGCTTGTTAATTAAAAAAATCTTAAAATCTGTTCTCCGAAAAAATCTAATAACTAATAGAACTGTATACTTCCTACATAGCCAGAACCTATGTTGAAATCTCTAGATTTCAACTAATTCTTCTTTGTAGTAATAAGCAGAAAATGTCATTAATACTTTCAACGCTGTTTTTTGGGGGTTTCTTTTCAAATGAGTTTCAGAAAAACAATGGGTATATAACCATTTAATCAGAATTTCTCAACAATGAACAAGTAAAAGAATATCTTTTTACAAATGGTACAGCAATAAAAGTTAAAAATGAGTAGGACGAAAGTACAAATATGGTGTAGAAATATATAAACTGGTTTCATTCAGTTAAACTTGAACGTTCATAAAATTTTTCATTTAAAATGTGAAAATACTGCTTTACTTTTTACATATTTGTGCCATCTTTCCATCATATCAATAAAAAAAGTTTTGAAATGTGAAATATAGGAAAGAGAATAATTGTGTAAAATATTACATCAATAAATTCTGAATACTTTGAAAAACAGTCCACAATAATAGTCATCATTCGATGATATCAAAGATAAAAATTTATAGGGTGGTTTTATTGAATTATTCGCCTTTTTTATCAAGTTTAGCTAGACCTTCGGCACCTAGAAAAGAAAGCATTTTTAGAAGAAAAGTTAGAGAAAAAGCAATAAGTGTTAGAAAGACCACATCCAAATTAACATTAATAAATAACCAAGAAGAATAAAACTGTCTTTTCAATATGAATATCTGCCTCCGCAATAGTAGAGGAGATAGAAAGATGAAGGCTTTTTTTATTGAAAGATTGTGAAAATTTACAAAATATTCTATCGAAGTCTTTAAAAATTATATATCGATTATAATGAATATTTAATTATATTACTTTTAATTCTTGATGTGTCTAAAACACAACAACAAATTTTATACTCTGTTAAATACTCATCAAAATGAAAAGAATGATTGATCAAAAAAATGCACATTATACAGGGTGTTAATCTACATGTAATTTTAGGAAAAAAGTTTATATAAACATGGATCCGTGAAAGCTTCGTTATGGAGTTACAGGGTGTTGAAATTTACGAAAAAATTGGTTTTTTCTTCAGAACTCCTGCAGTTTTGAATATATTCAGTACAAATTTGGATTGCGAGCTATTTTCAACAGTCTCCATCATTGCATGTCCTGAATCTTAACTAGGATCTACAATGTGTTTTCTTTTCCCGTGCCATGTCTCCTTTTTCCCTCTCAAACTTTTTTGCGGTATGCCACTGGTCAGCGTGAAATCAATTTTTGATATCTTCGTTCAATTTAAAAACTTTTTGACTTCTGTAATTTTTTCGTATCTCTAACCGTTTTCGAGTAAAAAATTATTGAACAATTGTATGTTATTCACTAAATAAAAAAATAATAGAAATACTCGAAAGGTATGCCCAAAATGCTTTTTTTATAGCTCGTCATCTGACACTCAATTTAAACTTATTCAATATCAAACTACAATCGTTTAAATAGTAATTCGAAAACGGTTAGAGATGCCAAAAAATGAAAGGGTCAAAAAGTTTCTAAATTGAACGAAGATATGAAAAATTGATTTTACGCTGAACAGTGGTGTACATCAAAAAAGTTTGAAAGGGAAAAAGGAGACATGGCTCCGGAAAAGAGAACACCCTGTAGATTCTAGTTAAGATTCAGGACGTGCAATGATGGAGATTGTTGAAAATAGCTCGCATTCCAAATTTGGACTGATTATCTCAGAAACTGCAGGAGTTATGAAGAAAAACCCAATTTTTTTTGGAAATTTCAACAACCTGTAGCTCCGTAACGAAGCTTTTGCGGACCCATGTTTATATGGACATTTTTTCTAGAAATTATACGTAGATTCATCCCCTTAAGTTGTGACATACTATTATGTAACACCGGCTATTTGGATTTTTTCTATTTGTTGGCTTCTACTTAATATATTCCGATAATGGACTAGAATACGAATTATTTACCTGCATGTACCAATTTGTCAATGGCTTGATCAACGGATTTTTGATGCTTGAGGAAATGCGACCTAATGAATCTAGAATATATAAAATTTGAACCATTGAAGGACCCTGGCGCCATAAGCCAGACGAACAGAGCACACTGAAATGGAAAGTAAATTGTAGCTGTTAGAAAAAAGCATTCATTATTATAGATTAAGAGTTAATTGAAACAATGAAAATCAGAGTAGAGGAAATATTAAGTATTAGTTCGAATAGATAAAGCAAGAGACATTAATTAATATACACACAATAAAAGACGTTGTACAAGTGTCAAGCTATAAAAAATTTTGAAAAAATTGAGTATTAATTCAGAAAAAAATTGTTTGAGCCACGGTATATAATAGAACTTACAGAACACTCTGTATTCAGCATTATATGGAACATTTTTAACAATGATTCTATTGAGTTGTAAGTTTTTAGATATGAAACATTTTTTTTGAAAAGCTACAGTGCCAATGCAATGTCTTCAAATTATGTTTGATTTGGTTAGTGTTATTACCAAATTTTTTCTTTAAAAGACAATGAATAAAATTAGATTCACACAAAGAAGCTGACAGAATTAGCATACTTAAGAACGCACCTTTCTGTACAATCAAAGATGTCTTTTGTGAGGTTCCAAAGAAGAATCAGATCAAAATCAATATCATTTGATGCTCTAAAATGCATTCATGAATAAAATGTGAATGTAGCATAAAAACTAATTGTCATTGAAAAAACAGAACTTCGTAGTTTTTCAAATATTAAAATTTCTCATTATGATTATTTTTATCAACATGATTTTATGTGTCTGGCCAAGTAGAAGTATAAATTTTAGACAATTAATGTGGAGATATATAATTTTTTGAACTCTTTTGCCATGAAACACAATATCAACTGTCATCAGGTGTTTATTCAATACATTTTCTCTAATGCAGTTAAAAATGAACACATTTTCAATTCAGTTGCATTGAATAAATTGACTTCAAGTTATTCAAATATTTATCAAGGTAATTATTATTTCCACATTTCCTTAACTGATAACGATTTCCTGTCTTAAAGCAACTACATATCTTTAATTAGTTTGAAGCTATCCTGGTACTTTTTCCTTTGATATGAAGTAATAATCAATAAAATAAAAAAGGGAAAAAAAGAGGGGTAAAAATGTGGAATTGGCAACACAAAATTTTCACCCGTTTAAATTAAAAAATAAACAAATTAAAATAAATTATACCTTGATGAGCCAGTATAAGGGAAACCAGCCTACAATAAAGTCCGAAAAGAACTCTACTATAGAAAAACAGGCAAAGACCACCCAATAGGTCAACCACTTAGTATCGTCATCTTTACTTTTGGACTCCAACGCTTTCATTGAAGCGTATGCGGGGTAAATGAAGCCGACAAAATTACAAACTAATTGAGCAGCAAAGCCAAATACCAACCAGGCCCCAACAATTCCAATTAAACCTGGAACAAAAAATTTCAAACTATTACATAATACAATTTTCAATCTTTGTTGATATAACCTGAATCAGATTCTATTAATTCTTGTTGTACCCATGATATAAGTATTCTTATATCATGGTTGTACCCAATTTCTCAAAGAAATACAAGCCAAATCAATGCCATTTAACAGATACAAAGTTTAGCAAAAATTGGGAAAGTTTTCCACAAAGAAAATTATGGTTGATACCATTAAAATACTTATATTTATCCAAATATTACCAGAATAAAATGTTAATACATTGATATTACCAGCCAAATCAAATGCAAGACTGAATCTAGTACCTGAATGTGAATACTTGAAATTCAAATTATCATAATTTATTCAAAAAATTTTCCCAAATTTTCAGACGAAAATGTTATTAACGATATTGAAGAATCTTGAAACGTATGGAGCTGTAATAAGGGGCCCATAAAATTCAAAGTCTACCGAAAGGCTTTTCCAACAATAATTGATTTTTATAAAAAATCTAAACCTGATCAAAGTGCATGATACTTACCTGCAAAGATATATAATCTATCCACACCAGATTTTTTTTCTGCTTCTTCAAAACATTTTGTCCACGGCTTAGTTGTATCGTGGAGCGAAGCATTAACCTGATCCCTAATTGCTAGAATTTTACCGGCCATTCTACCTGAATTTTGTTTGATTTCTTATAAGAATTAAGAATAATAGACGTTACTGAAATCTGAAATGAAATGACACTTGAAAAAAATTGTTTCACAGACCGGGAAATTTTTCCTGCATTCCAGGGTACGAAACTATAGAGTGATAAATTCCCTAGAAATTATCATAGGTGTTTTTTCTCGGAGACCCAAATTGAAAAAACGGTCGGGACCGAGTGACGTCATTACCAATTGACAAAGTTCAATAAATTATTAATAAATTAAGTTGAATTTTATATTGTAATAATGATTCTATAGTTTCCTTCAATATAAATATAATTTTTGGAATCAGATTGCTTGTAATTACTTCCTGCAAAATGAACATAAAAAGCGATATCTTTTAATTGCGTCATATTTTATGCGTTTCGAAAAAACGCTAATAATAATAAAAAATTCTATGAATCAACAGTTGAAGTGAATTAAAAAAAAGTCGAAGTAATTTGAAATCGTTTCTCTCGACTCAAGAATCAAGTAAAATGCAGTATTCAAGATGCAAGATCCCCAGTTTTGCAAAATTGAAATTCCAAAGAAATTGCGCAACACAAGCAGCAGCCCCTCTAACCAGAATTAGTTTTCCAGAACAGCTTTTACATTGTTCGTTTATGATTGGTACAATGTTATCTTTTCCAACGTATGTGGCATGTAATATCGTTAAGTGGCGGAAGAAAAAAGTGAAACCTGCTGATATAAAATGTCCAGAAGATGATGATTGAGAAGTTTTCTGAAGTTTCTGTTAAGATCATCCCGTTACTGAAAATACAATACACATCGTTAGTGAGCCGAAAACTTTATGTATTTATCTGAATGTTTTCATTCTTGTTTAAAATTGAAGTTGTAATAAATTGATAATTTGAAATTTGAATTTATAGGTATCACAGAATAATAATTGATTTTATTATTACATTCTATTCTATGATCTTTGTTTACCGTTACGCTTCTAACAGGTTAAATTTTAAATTTGATTTTCAAATGGAAAGAAATCTGTTCGTACAATCTTGTTCTTGAAAATGTTGATAAAATAACAATTCATTCCAAAATTCGATATATGAATTCAGAGGGACATTCCAGTACGATGGAGGATCTCAATGAAGAAGACATTCGTAGTGATTTAGAAGAATTACAAGATTTATATCCACATTTACCAGGACCAATTCTGCAGAGTAAAAGTTTCAGGCTTATTCAATACAATTGGTTTCATATTATCTATTCTTGTAGAAGTACTTCGTTTCAAAGCTCAATCATTATTAGATAAACCGGATGACGAATTGCAAATGATTCTTCATTTAGTAGAGTCCCATATACCAGGACTTAGATTGAGAGCAGAAATCGAATACCAGGCAAATTCATATGAACAAAAATCTGTAGATCCTAATAACAAGAAAAGTCATCTTTACAATATATTTTCAAATGAAATATCAGATGTTAAGAATTTAGTGGAAATTGTAGCTCAGTTACCAAAAGGTATTCAATATATACCACTATGATTCAAGGAAACATGAACAAAACCAACTATTTATTTTTATTTCAGAGTGGGCTGTTGTTCAATTAACACCTCAGTTTTCCAGCAAAGAGATCTTCGCATTGAAATCGGATGATCTCATATTGAATGGTGTTCATATAACGGTTTTCAATTGTGGAAAGAAAGATGCAATTCCTTATTGTGTAACCTTACCCAAGGGTAATGCCCACTCCATTAGAGGGGAGATGAGAAGGCTAAAAAGTAACCTGAAGGAAATCTACTCAATTCCACATAAAAAAGTTACCGAAACAATGAGTATGAAAAGTAGAAAAATGTATCATAAGAGAAGAATGGAAATGGAAGATGTATTAGAGGTGGGATAGTATCAAAGTGTTATTTTATACTGTATATAAGTGTTGAATCGATAATTCTAATTTTTTGTTAATTAATCCAGTGTTTTTTACGAGAAATTGAAGAGTCCTGGCTAGGAGCGTGGAAATGTTTATTTATAGGAAAGTTCAAAGATGAATCTGTTGAAAATGAGATAGAAAAACTATTGAATAAGTTCTTCAAAGAAAGGTAAGACTCTTCGATAATACTTCTGAAAATATGTGAAATTTATTTAAAGTTTATTTCCAGGTCACTTGAGACTCCATCACAGAAAGTACAAAATATACTAGAAACAAATGGTGAAAAATATTTTAATTGACTCCACAGATGATTCTATAATAGAGAAACAAAATGCTACTATTTTAGATTATTGCTTCCCTGGAAAAAATTTGAGGAAAGTTTGGAAAACTTTCTGGAATAAAAACCAGATAAGTCTAGAAAATCCCGAAATACAACCTGTGATTCTCATAGTTGACGAAGTAATTTCCTGTCATTAAAAAAATACCTGTATATTTTCTGATATTGCCAATTGGTTCTACAAATTTTAATTCTAGGTGTTAGATGCTTTTCCTTGGGAAATGATCTCTACTTTAAACAATCAACCGTCATCAAGAATGTCTTCATTGCATTCACTTTATGCTTTGTTTAAAGCGCATGAGGATTCTATTGTAGACGGTTATAAAATTTTATCAAACACGAGTAACGGCAGATATATTTTGAATCCAGGATTAGATCTGAAACTCATGGAAAAAAGACTCAAGGCTTTCTTTGAATACTGGCTTCCAGAATGGAACGGTTCTGCTGGTAAAACACCAAGTTCTAAAGAATTTATAGAAGCGCTTACCTCTGCGGAAATATTTTGGTGAGTTTACCATTATTGGGAAAGAAATATTCCAAAAGTTGTTTTATGTCCTATAACATCGTTTTTTAGATACTCTAATCTAACACACGAATTGTTATTATTTCCATTTTTACACAGTTTCAGTGGTCATGGCTCGGGGGCCCAATATTGTTCCTCGGAGAAAATTAAAAAAGAAAAGATCGATGCAGTTGTTTTTCTGTTTGGATGTGGTAGTACTCAGTTGGTTGAAGAAGGGCCAGCAGTGGAGATGTATGGTGTTAGTCAGATGTATTCTTTAGCTAATTGGTAAATTTTTTCTTTATTCAATTAGTGCTATGTCGACTGAATCATTGAATAAAAATCACTTCATTTTGAAAATTATGTAATTTTCTTCATTTCTAGCCCATGTCTGATTGGAATGTTGTGGGTTGTAACAGATATAGATACTGATATCCTAACCTCAAATCTTCTGAGTACATGGATACCAAATAAGGAAAAACCACCATGGCAACTTATCAATGAAAAAGAATGGATAGATAAAGGCACCGGTAAGGAATTTAATTAATAAAATTCATGAATAAACTGCTAAAAAGATATTTTTTTTTAGTTAACATTGGTGGAGAGACATCTAGCGATTGTTGTCATGAAACTTTCAACGAACCAGATTTACTCAAAGCCCTATGGTTGGCAAAAAATAAGATGAAAAATAACTGTAATAAAGCTGCAGTTGTAGCACGGGGTATACCTGTCAAATATCAATGAAAGTCCCTGTATATTTTTGATAAAAGTGCTTCTGTTTCATTATAATATAGCAATAAGTCTCCAGTGCCTTGTAAATATTTCTTTTGTAATAAAAGCATTATAATATTTGTTACAGAGGTGCTATTTTATTAATTAAGTTGAATGTATCATTTATCAAATATTATTGCATTTTGAAAATAATAAAACCAGTTGCAAATCGTATAAATCAAAATTTACTGATATAATGATTAAAAAGCGCTTTAAACTCAACAAATCGGAGCAAATTTCCTAAAATCTGTCACAAATGAGACTGAAAGCATGAGTGACAAATTGACAATATCGGTATATAACCGGTGATGAGTGAATACGCTAAAAAACGCTTTGAATCCGAAACAATATTCTATGTTCAAAGGGTAAAGTTTGACATATTGAATCTGTAGCTCTATGACAATTTTCATTACCTAATCGTCTTTTATTGAATTTATATTTTTTCAGCAAATTATAGAAGTTCAGGTGAATATAGTAATCAAATAGATTTTTTTCTGAAATAAACTTGTCCTTTTTGTTACAGACATGTTGTCCTTAGCAAGGGCTGCAACAAGAACTCTGGTTCAAACCAAGAATTTCCACACAGTGACCTCACCACCAAAGAATAGAGTTGGTTTACCCCATAAACTCGTTCATATGGCTCTTTTTGCAACATGTATGTTGAGTGTCCCAGCATACGTATGTGTTAATTTCAAGAACTACAGGGAAAAGTAAACTTAGAAGTTGAGAGGTTTATGTAATGTGGTAGTAATAAATAAGTACTATAGTTTCAAGTTGTTTAATTTGACCATGTTTATAGCTATTACTGAGTACTGTGTTGTAAATTTCTAAAGATAAATGTTTGCTTGAAACCAGAGTTCGATACCCCCCCAACAATAGAATCGGTGGAAATTTCTATTTATTGTGTGAAAGTCCGCAGCAAAATGCAACTTAACTAAGGATGCAGAATTTTAATAATCCCACAAAAAGTAAAACAAATCTTTAAAATACAGAATTATATTACACATAATGATTCCTGATTCACAATAAAAATACACATAATTTTTACATATAATCATCTACATAATATAAATAGGTAGGAAGATATCACAATTAATAAAATATATAAGTAGAAATATTATAATCCATATTAGTTTTTTGTTTGTGATTTACGTAACGACGATTTATTGAAGTTGGTTATAGCACCCAACAGAGCTGATCTTTCATTGCTCGGGTTTGGGAGAGCTGGCGGAGTATCTAGAACCTTAGGAACATCCCCATTGGCTAGCATAGGCGGGGGCGGTGGTGGAGGAGGAGGTGGAGATGGTACATGTGAACCTGAAAAATATAACAATATTACATAAGAAATGAAAAGATGATCGAGAGGTAAATATATGAATTTTGGGATCCAACAGATATTGATCATATTTTGGTGTCATTGTATTGGCTCTTTGAACAATATAAGTGAAACTAACAGGTGGCGGTCTGTTTTGGTTTAGACAATATGGGCCCCCAAAGTTCCAAAAATGTTCCATCTTCACGTAATATTTTCCACTGTAAAAACACAATATTACTGCTCTATAAATCACCTTACACGTAACATAACAATGACACCATAATCTGCTGGACTTCAAAATTGAAATATTTATGTAACGAAGAAAATCGAATAAAAAACGACGATACTTTGTAGTCCATGGGCCAGCGCCTGTTTTTCATAATGATTACTAACAATCTGAATATTCGTGAGTAGCTTCATTTTGACGAGAAGCCCAACTTTTTCCTCTAAATTCTCGATAGTGAGGGCTGATACAGTTAGGAGGTGTCAAAATTGTTGAATGGGTGAATGTTCAAATTTTATTACTAACAGCTTTATAAATTGTATCTTGAAATAATTTTATTACAAATTGGAAACAATAATTGTCCTACAAAAATGATGATTCTATCAGTGTCCTCCACTCCCAACATGTATCAACAACTAGGTCTGAAAAAATTATTACTAACCGGCTGATTTTTTCACTGTTCCTTAGCAAAGATTTCCTTTACGAATTGGTCACATTGTCCTACAAATTAAGTGGTTCGTTTTTCTAGTCCTACCTCAAAAATTGTACCACAGAACCCACAATTAAAAATGATTACAAACAATTGACAATTTCCGAGCTTAGGACTGGAAAAACGTACTACTCAATTTGTAGGACAATGTGACCAGTTTATAAAGGAAATATTTGCTAAGCAACAGTGAAAAAATCAACCGGTTAGTAATAATTTTTGTAGACCTAGTTGTTGTTATATGTTGGGAGTGGGGGACACTTTGATCATCATTTTTGTAGGACAATTATTGTTTTCAATTTCTAATGAAATTATTTCAAGATTAAATTTATAAAGTAGCTGTTAGTAATAAAATTTAAACATCTGTTCATTTAACAATTTTGACACCTCCTAACTGTATCAGCCCTCACTATCGAGAATTTTCGTAGAGGAAAAAGTTGGGCGTCTCATCAAAATGAAGCTACTCACAAATATTCAGATTGTTAGTAATCATCATGAAAAATAGGTGCTGGACCATGGACTTTTGCTTCCACGTAATGATTAGTTAAAAATTATCTTCACTCACTTGTTCTTGAAGGAGGTGTTGCTGTGCCCACTGAAGTTGCGGTACTACTGTTAACACTATCCGCCTTTTCTCCATCCAAAGACTGCTGTCTCAATTTCTCCTGCTTTTTCTGTTGCTCTTTTGCCAATAACTTCTGCTCGTGCCTTTGCTTGTGTCTCTGCTTCTTTTTCTCTTCCTCCGAACTCATCATTTCTTGCACTTTGACTAGACGCTTCTGACTTCTAACCATCTTCTGCTCGTCTTTCAACCGATTCTCAATTTGATTCCGTACCAACTTCAACTTTTCCTTAGTCGAGTTGGACAATTTGAAAGATATTTTCTCCGTATTCGCGAAATTAGTAACGGCTGACGCGAAAAAAGGTTTATTCAGCAAATCGTCTATGGTTGGTAAGCCTGATTTGCATGCTTCGAAGGATAATATCGATTCTAATACTGGTTCTGTAACAAAAAAGTTGCATTCGTTAATTTTGTTGCAGTTGTGGAGTATTGGTTGAAGACCTGGGTTCGAATCCCGTCCCAGAATGATTAAATTTTCTGATTTTCTTTTTACTCTATTGATCTTTTGGCTCGATATAAGATATAAAGTATGTTTACGGCCGATCGTGAACACGATAGCTTTCAGGACGACGAACTACAAAACTTGAAAATTTTCAGAGTAAGTTTAAAGTTTGGAGCGGAAAGTTGGATTCATGAATGAATAGAATGAAATCAATAGCTCTAAGGATATAAAAATTTAAAAATCTCCCAAAACAAAACATAAAAAAAATGATTCTACTACCACTAGTTATGTTCAAATTACAGACTAGTTCAAACTAGCTTCTGTTTGTCTTATACTGGAACATAAAGGGTTTTCCAATAAGAGGTGTTATTTTGATATTCAAAGAAAAATGCTATTTTTCAATATAGATGATCGGATGTTTATTTCAATATAAAGAAGAAGCTATGAAGTTAATAACATCAGGCAAATGACTACCACGACCACGCTTAAAGGACCATATCCTTTTAATGAAATTTTCCATAACCAAATCGCCCTATGTTGCACTATGTCCTCGATAGCCTCACGAATTCCATGTTTGAGGCCTTGAATCAACGCTGGGCTATTGGCGTAGACCTTCTCTTTGACGTGGCCCCAAAGGAAAAAGTCGCAAGGTGTTAAATCACAAGATCTCGGTGGCCAATTGGAATTCTGGATCATTCTCATGCATTCAATCGACCCAATGATCGGCCGGCTTGAGTTCTTGTGTTAACTGAACTTTTTAAGCCTTAAGACCCAAATCTTTATGCAAAATACGGTGTAATGACGTTTGTGGAATGTCTAATTCCAAAGAACGACAAGGAATGGACAAACCTGGGTTTTTTTCAACACTTTCGGCTACAGCAGCAATATTCTCGGCTGTTCTTGAGCGACGTGCACGGGTTTTATTCTTCACATCACTAACTTGTCCCAACAGCTCAAATTTTTCCACCAATTTCTTCATTGCGGTTCTACAAGATGGTTCACGAAGACCCAAAAATGTTCAAGTTTTACGAACCCTCTCTGCTAAATTTTCACCATTTTTATAGTGAATTTTAATAATTTCAATGCGTTCTTGAAGCGTGTATCGTTCCATTTTCATTAATGGCGTAGTTTCTACATTCAAATGTCAAAAAATGACAGCTTCAAACGTGACATCTACCAAAATAGCGGGCTATTCAAAACACCTCTTAGTGGAAAACCCTTTAGTAGGTAGTTTTCAAAAAAGTCATCATCTAGGAACGTAGAAATCAACAAGTTCGATACTTACTTATCGAAGGAGAACAATCTGGAAAGTTTTCTACAATGCTTTCGTGCAGAGGTGCACCAAACGTCATCTCGTATAAAGTGTGTCCAAAACAGTACACATCGATGGCTTCCAAACTACATATCTTCCTATGCTGCATAAAATACGGTCTGTAGAAAGATGGCACTCCGAGTACGCCATTTTCAATGTCCAGCAGCCTAACTCTATTATTTTCTATTACAACATTGCCTGTATGTAAATGACCTGAAATATCTTTCGTCATTTTCCACTTGAGTTTTAAAAATTGCCACTTACCGTAAGGTATTCCTTTATCGTGCAAAAATTTCAACGCTTCTAATATCTGCCTACCGTACAAAGCTATTTGTCTCTCTTCCAAAGGCTTGTGCCCCTTGGGATTCCCGTATTTTTTCAGAAAAGATTGCTTTGGTTTGGAGTTGCACAAGAGATCTCTCAAAGTTCCATCTTTCTGCGAGATTCTTATAACTAAACCTCCGGTATCGTTACACAAACACATCTCTATGGGATGTATGAACGGGTGCTAAAAATGAGATAGAACATTGAAAATTTTCAATTTTGTTTAAACTGTGGTCTCAAATCATATTATAAGTACAAGAGTAACTGTCATAATCGATAACATTGAATCAGTTCAGTCACTTGAAGTCACGGTATTGTTCGCTTTATTTTAACTCAACTAATTACTCGAATAAATTCAACAATGCCTTCTGAAAGAGCAATTTTTTTTGCTAGCAGTTCAAAATGTTTGATATAAATACTCAAATCTAATTTTAATGGCTCAAATATTCAAATACAGTGGAACTTCCCTATAACAAAAGCGCTAAATCCGCAAAAATAATTCGTTATAGAAAAATTTCGTTTCACAGAAAATTTGTTTCTATAGTCGGCAATGCCGCGGTCGACTTCACTGATAAATTTAAGTTTAGCATTCAAATTTAAGCACTTCCTTTTAGACATTTTCGCACAACTTTCACACTAGCGTAATGGTTAGATTGAAACCAAACAGCCAGGGGTGTATTAAAAACTGTTTCAGTAGGATCTCTCTGCCGCAGTAATGATTTAGTTTAAGGTCGGGATTTATTACGTACGTCCGGAAAAATTTCGGAAAAACCCACCCTTATACCTTCTTACCAATACCCATTCAAAAAATTATGTTCTTTGAAAATGTCGTTATAGAGAGAATTTACTTCGTTTTTAACATGGAATTTGGATTCAAGGTGCAATGTCTTGTACAAAAATTCGTAAATCAGTTCGGTCACTTGAAGTAAGCTGCTTTTCTACTTAATCAGCGAATAGTTTTAAAGAAGCCTTACATTTTTTAGAATAGTGAATTAGTTGATACTTGAAAAGTTTGGTGAATTAAGGTGAGGTCAATAATGTGGTAGAATTGAGGAAAAGTATTTAAAGTGCTTATAAGACGATTTGTCGAAATAAAAACTGAAATTCCTCGAATATTTGAATATTTTGAACAACAATTTTCACAAACCTGAATTTGTGCCAGACTCTTGAAGAAACTATGCAAGTCCTTATCGTCTAAATATTTATCAGGTCCATAATCTGTCCAGCTGCCCCAAAATTCTGTATTGGGGACATTTTTGTTTTTGACGTGGTAATAATGCTTTCTGATTCTCCATCCTATTTCCGTTAACGGTGATACTACTTCCCATCCTACTTCTCCTCTAAGAGCTAAGGAAACGTGCTGCAATGCTACTTCTGGAAGAAAATAAGCAAATTTTTTCCGATACCTATATTCATTCATTGAAGTTCATAACTTTGGCAACCCTAGAATTTTACCATTGATTTGTGAAGGTTTTCATGGAACGTTTCACCTACTGCAACATTAGGTATGAAAATACATCCGAAACCAAAGCTCTGATACATTTTTCAACTACATTTTTTTAATGTTTGTGATAAGAAACTCAAAACTTAGAATAACAGTAGTGTTGGGAAAAAAATTTTTCAATATTGTTATACTTAATTAATATTTCCCCTACTTCTGGAACAGAATTTCTACTTTCTGAATAGATTTAAAAGAATTTACTAGAAAAATATCACAGGAATAAAAAAGAATATAAAAAGTTTTCAGTTTTCAATATCTATTGAAAAACACAGATGTATATTATGAGTACTCATTACAGATACAAAATAATTCGGAAATTATTATTCAAAAAGATCAAAACCATATGCAGGGTATCCCAAAACTCGACGTCAACCCAGAACCGGGTGAAAAGGCAAGTAATGCTGGTTGTCAGAAAAATATAAAAAAAAATCTAAGTTGCATGATTTTGAAATAATGGGCATTTAAAAAAACACGCAAAATTTCACATCCTGTGACAGTCTGTTCGCTTCTGTTGCCACAAATATCAACTTTTTCCAACATTTTTTTTTGCCGTGTAACCTTGAATAATGCTTGTCTAAACTGTAATCAAAATTTGGATACCAGCTGCTTTAGGTTTCATAAAAATAGGGCTTGCTTCTCAAAAAAAAATCAAAATAAACAATTGCCTAGTTTCAACTGACTGTATTGAAAAAAAAAGTACTACACAAGTTTGACAAGTTTTGTCAAAAGTTGGCGCCTTTAGTAAGGATTCCAAAATGGTATAAAACTTGTTAATTGTAGCTGTTGTAGTTTAATTTAATTTCGATTGCCTTTGAATAAACTCTTTCACTGCTTCCCAGTAAAAAAAGTCCAATGGATTCGAGTCCGGTGAACGGCGGGCCACGAGATTGGACCAGAACGTCCGATCCATCTTTCGGCAAAAAATGTTACCAGAAAAAAAAATTTCCAGATAAATTCCTCCCGAAAAATTTTTCCTGGAAAATTATTTTCTCTGGAAATTTTTTTTTCTGGTAACATTTTTTCCCGGAAGATGGATCGGTCGTTCTGGTCCAATCTCGTGGCCGGCCCGTTCACCGGACTTGAATCCATTGGGCTTTTTTACTGGAAAGCAGTTTAAGAAAAAGTGTATTCAAAGGCAATCTAAAATAAATTTGAACTACGGCAGCTACAATTTAACAAGTATTATACCATTTTGGAATCCTTACTCAATGCGCCAACTTTTGACAAAACATGCCAAACTTGCGTAGTACATTTTTTTCAATACAGTCAGTTGAAACTAGGCAATTGTTTATTTTGAATTTTTTCTGCAAAGGAAGCCCTATTTTTATGAAACCTAGAGCAGCTGGTATCCAAATTTTGATTACAGTTTAGACAAGCATTATTTAAGGTTAGACAGCAAAAAAAAAGTTGGAAAAAGTTGATATATGTGGCAACAGGAGCGAAAAGACTGTAACAGGGTGTGGAATTTTGCGTGTTTTTTTAAATGGGCATTATTTTAAAATCATGCAACTTAGATTTTTTTCATATTTTTCTGACAACCAGCATTACTTGTCTTTTCACCCGGTTCCGGGTTGACACCCTGTATATATGGTGTCAACAAATTATTAAATTTCATTCCTCCTGAACTTTGTAAACTTTTGAGAACATATTCACTAGCCAATAATCTAAAATTGCCACTCAATGTAGATTTGTATGAAGTTATTCGAATAATATGAAATCAAATCAAGGAATACAAAAACAAATTTACATCTGAAACGGAAAACTTATATTATTTGTTCAGATCTTTCAGTATATTCCCTGATAAGAGGAATTACCTTGATAACCTTCAACAATGAATTAATTCAATGAAATAAAAAATGATTTTTCTTGACATTATCAATTAAATATTCAAGTTTCAAAACATTGCGGTGCGACAAAGTTCTTCTTATCTTAATTTGGATATTATTATGAAAATATAAATAAAAGGTCTATCAAAGTTTCACAATCATATAGAAACAATCAGTACTATTAATAAAAGAACATAGACATAAGATTATTTATGTGAGTTATTGATTTTTCAACATTTTCAGGTGTTTTTGTAAATTAATTTCTCATATTTGCTAATTGCACAATTATAAATGGTACAACTTGTAAAATGGTAGTAAAAGTTTCACTCATTTATCTATTTTGAATATTTCCCTTTCAGATTGAATCATCATAAAAATGCCAGAGTTATTTAATGGTCAAAATCATCATTATCTATTATGTATTACCATTAGATGGTAATATACAGTTAGCTGGATAGAATTATTCCTCATTCAGATTAAAGAAAATACGATCATGAAAATGCCAGAGTATTTTGAAGGCCAAAATATTATTATCGATAATATCTTACCACTAAACGGTTGACAATAGTTAGCTGGATCTATAAAAGATCTAGCAGGTAGTGAAGACACAAGTATTGGATTCATAAGGATCAAGTTCAGGTAGTTCTGAAATATAAAATGAAAATTATAGTCACCAAGTAAAGAAACAGATAGATTGATGTTTACCTGTAAAGCCTTCAGTCTTTGATTAATAAAATCAGGATCGAAATTGCCAATAAGTTTCTTTGGTGGAAAAGATAATTGTAGCCCTGATGATTGTAGATAGGTGTGGAGTTTATAGAAATCATTATATCGTTTAGATATCCTCCAAGTTTCGTCAGAAAATGGTCCCCTATGTACTTTGATGATGAATTCCTATTCATTTTGGAAACCATAATTATAAGGAAATATTTATTATTATTTTACTTACAGTATGTCCGTTTACGCTTTTCCAGTTTTCAATAGTACATGTCAAAGGTTCTGTATCATCTAACAATACTTTATTGATGGTTTCTTTCTCGAAAATAGCCATTGATGTGCAAACATTTGCTTGGAACGATGTTTTAAATCCATTAGATACATAAACATTACGCTGAATCAGGATATCTAGGCATCAAATGTCTGAAACTTAACCACTCAGCCACATCCGACTACTCATCTTATAAATGATGTTAAATCAACGCAAATTATTGTTAATTAAATAATCTACGGACAGATTATTATTATTTATCTTCCACGATTTTATTTATTCATCACAGAACATACAATATAAGAAGTGATACCTGCCTACTAAATCCTGGCAACACGGATGACATTTAAACCACAGAAACTCCAATATAGCCGCCATATTGGAGCCGGGTGGAGACGATTCCATTTCTAGGGGGTGTCCGCTGTCGTCCGGATTTCGAAGCTTGTCAACTACTATTTTGTGGTTGATGGTTATTTAATGATATTCTGTGTTCAGCATTCCTCGAAAAGTCGAAAATGAGAGAGAGAGAGAGAGCTATGGAGAGAGAGAGGAACAACATCATCTCTTTTCAAAAAATTCGGAACAGGAAAAATATTTATTGAAACTAATAGTTTTTAATAATAATAACTTTATTATATTATTTTTACAGTTTCCAATTATTAAATATTCAAACATTCTATTAATTAAAAAATACATAATATAATAATGGTCAATGGTAAATGACTCACCAAACGTGACTATAATTTAGATGTTATTTTTAAAAGAAATCAAATTTACTTGCTTCTTAACAAACCAAAGACCATGCATGATTAAAAAAGACCGAATTCTTGTAACCACCCACACAGAGTGAGTGGTCTTACAATTTCAGTGATTTGATTTTCAACAAATGATAAAATTATCTTGAATGAGAGTATAAAAGATATTCGAAAAAGTTAAACGGTCATTATTGTTCACATAAGTTAACTAGTTTCACTTCACAATAACACTGTGAGCGATTGATAATTGCAGCAAATGTGAATTCTTACGATTCGGATCATAGTTTTCCAAATAAAATGAAATCAATTTGATTTTTTAAAAACCTACGGGGTTCAATGAAACAGAAAATTATAGATAAGGATATTTGAATTGTCCATTATTCCACAGTTATGTACCTATTATGATCACTATTTTCACTTCACAATAACACTGCTTCAACTGAGGAGGGTAAGAAAGATCTGCAGTCGGAACATTCAAAACCTGGATCGGGGCAGGCAGTAACACTTCTTACTGAAAAGAGCAAAAAGTATCATTCAATTATTAAGTTTCACAATATGAAAAGTTAAATATATATATGTATATTAGTTCATTATTTTTGAATCTATCTTTTCAGACTACATTACTTGCCAATTGTTGTTTTCACAAAATTAATTTCAGAATTATCAGTTAAATATTTGAATAAAACGAATATATTGCAGACAAGTCTCTGTATATTGCAAAAAAAAATTTTCAACTTGATACTGAAAACAAAGAAAAACATACCTGCTGGAAAGAAAATGCATCTTATCTTACAAGATCCCTGCAGAAACATAAATAATAACTTGAATCACAACACTTTATTTTACCCAAAATCATTAATCACTTTCGCTATTTGCAGTAAAACATTCATTTCAAATTTCAATCATTTCTCGAACTCAAACAATGAAAATGGCTGCACAGGAATCTCTGCTAAATTGTCAAAATGTCAAATCTGTCAGCCACCCCACTTATCTAAGACATACGCTTGTCTATATCGCTGTCAATGTCGCTACGGCCGCCATGACAGGGCCGGGTGGGAGGACGTATGTCTGAGTGGTCGTGTTTCCAACTTAGCACTAGCCGTTTCACCCCCCTGTTATTCATCTTCGCGTAATATTTGACACTGACAGCAGGTCAGCAGATGAGCAGATGTCAAAATCTGTGATCTGGAATGTCCGGACAAAAATTAAAATGACAAAATTCTGAATAGGAAATATTGGAAATTAAGAATTTGAGTAGTTATACTTTCATTTTGATCAGATATCATATTTCTTTTATTCTTAGTTTTATTATTATTGAATATTGAACATTCCAATTTCATCTTAGCTTTACTCGCCCTGCAACCAGCAATACGTTAAGAAGTTATGTTAGTTGACTCTATTTCTGTGGCGCGAGAAATAATTTAAATTTATTATTTTTTCACTATATTTTTTTCTATTGAACTTTACGTTGATTATGTATCGTGAAAGAAGATACAATAATTTAATTGATAAACTCAAATAAATCACCACGTTTACTCAATATCTTTTTATTTCACTTCGATATCAGCATTTATCAGCGATTGAAAATGCAGGAAGCTAACATGATGACTAAAAATATTGTAGATAAATAAATTGTGTTGCATCCGGAATTACATAGGTCTGAATCGCAAGTTGTACATTTTGAACCGTCCTGGATATTCTCACAGACTCTTGGAGACTGGCATCCTTTGGTTACATGTCCTGTAAGAGAAAAATGTTAATAATAGGTACCATTGATAATACCAATGATTCAGACTTTAGAGGAATACTGAATTTCATTGATTTCTTTTTCTTACGAAACTTCTTTCAATGTTTATTTTCTACTGATAACTCCTAAATTAATAAGTAGTGTATCCTATAATTCCGAACACGAAATGTAAAAGCGTTCAGGGTTTTTATTTTGAGAAAAAAATTCGAATGAATCGGTTTATTAGCTCCAGATCTATGTGATATTTTTTTTAAATAATGGTACTTTTTTAAAAAGGGCAATTTATTATTCAAATTCAAATATTCTTATTATGCTGTCCCGCAAATTTAACTTCAGATTGAGTTTTTCAATCCACGCAAAAAATTTCAAAATTAAAAGTTCTTTTCACGGAAGTTATTGTGTTTTCGGTCTTTCGGTAGATTTTGAATATTAGAAAGGACCCCGTTTTCATAGTTGAATCGGTCTGAGATTTGCAGAATTCGTTTAATTATTCAATACCCTCTAGTTAAATAAAAAAAATATACCTACTTGTGATATTATCTATATGTTGAAAACACACGTCACCATTTGTGCAATTCACCACACCTTTTGCTGAGTTGTCTGCGCACAACAATGAAGAAACTGAAAGAAAAAGATTTTTGAAAAATGATTAACTTTGAATATTATACAGGGTTTCCCGGAAAATGTGGGAAATCTCTCGGATTCAGATAGAACATAAAAAAATAAGATGACAAGTTCCCATAATTTTTTTCCTAGCGGCCCTCCCTACGAAGATACGACCTCCTAAATGACGCCACTGGAAATTTATTTTAGTGGAATAAATTTCAATTACTTACTTCTTTCATAATTTTTTTTCGAAAACGGTTCATTTTATCGACACTGAACAAGAGTACATTTTCTTTAGCTTAATGTTCAAGGTATCCAAATTTGTTTTTTAGCACCTTATCATACAGGGTGTTAAAAATGTAAGCATTAAAATGTACAACCCAGTCCGCCCCTGGTAAATGGAACAAGCTAATTGAAATTTGAATGCGGTGATTTAAGAGGTCCTTAATACTATTAATCGTATCAAATTTTCATCAAATTATATCGAGTAGTTTGAAACTTATTCCACTAAAATGTATTTCCAGTGGCGTCACTTAGGAGGTCGTATCTTCGTAGGGAGGGCCGCTAGGAAAAAAGAATTATGAGAACTTGTCATCTTCATTTTTTATGTTCTATCTGAATCCGAGAGATTTTCCGGGACACCCTGTACAATTCAATCTTTATTTCAGAGATTTAACACGAAAATGAAGTTCAATATATGGACATTACCTACCACAAATGCTCAATTTTAGGTTTTTTTATGTGACAGGGAAGTGTTGAATATACATATAGCTTTTTAATTATACAAGTAAAATATCAAGTAATTAATTTTTAATTCAATATTGAAAATGCGATTTCTATAGGTACTCGTAAGTTCAAACGTCGCGCCATGATGACGTACGAGCAAGCTATTAGTGGGGATGACGATTCACAACACAGTGCGGTCAGCCAAATAGTACAGGGTGTTCCACAAAATATGGCATTCAAAACTTTTGTTCCTCAATATCACAGATAAAACGACAACATTCAAAATGAAACTTTGTGGCCACGTGCTAGATGCTCATGATAAGCCTCATGCGAAATTTTATGACCATAGTATTAACAGAACCATAGAAAATTCAATTGGAATTTTGAAAAGAAGAATCTTTATATTTCCATAACAAGATATCCGATTCGAGTGAAATTTATTTTGTGAATGAAGATTGATATACTGAAGGTTCATCCAAAATTTCAAAAAGGATCGCATCATCAGAATCATAGAATTTAATTCTTTTCAAATTATTGATTTTTTACATAGGTACATATTTTATGAATAATTTCCATAATATAATTTCGAACTTGCTGAGATCTTATATTCATATAGGTACTTTTAGCATGAATCTCAAGTCCTATACAAAATTTTGAGGTAATAGCATTTTGCTCCGCCAATGAACGAATGCTCAAAACCATTTGATGCTCAGGGCTTTCCTTAAATTTTTTCGATCACCTCTGTATAAGAGAAACACGTGTCAAATAAGAATCACATGAATGATCATCAAGAAAGCATATTGCTTTCCATGAAAATGCTTCTTTTAATCTTCATGGATAAAATAAGAAATTTGAATACCTAGGGTTGAAATAAAGTGCCACAAAAATTAGCAGTTTCATCTCAGATGTGCATAATGAAAATAAACAATAAACAAAAACGAACCTAAATGACCGAGCATAATAATTCGAAAAATTTCATACTCACCAGAGTGTAAAGCAATAAAAAAAATAACGAAAGTAGCAGTTTTCTGAAACATTTCCATGGTGTAACCCACTCACCGTGCTCGTTTATTGAAAGTCGATTTCCGATAAAATTATTATTATTGCTTCCTTCTTAATTAGTACACAATTTCCTGAGTCTCAGTTTGATATGAATGCACATATTTGATTTAATAAATTTATCACAAATTGTTACCTACCGGCTTATACGATGACGCAATGTACAACTAACTATATGGTTTTCTAGTTATTTTATCTGCGGTTTTGAAAATTCTGTCAATCTTTCTTTCGTTATCTTATAAACATTGTTGTATTGTTTTCTACCTGAGAATTATAATACATTTCCTTTACGTTAATTATTTCAATAAATACCTAATGGGTGGGTCATTTAAAAGTTTTGATTTGAAAATTTGAGAAAAGTCCTGAGCTGGTACTTTTAAGGGCTCGTTCATTGGTGGATCAATTAGGCTATTAACTCAAAATTTTGTATAGGACTTGCGATTGATACCAAATATAAAGGGTTTTCCAATAAGAGGTGTTATTTTGATATTCACAGAAAAATGCCATTCTTCATTATAAAGAAGAAGCTATGCCGTTAATAGTGGAAAATAACATCAGGCAAATGACCACCACGACCACGATTACAGGACTATATCCTTTTAATGTTATTTTCCATAACAAAATCGCAAAGTGGCTCCCCTATGTCCTCGATAGCCACACAAATTCCATCTTTGAGGTCTTGAATCAACGCTGGGCTATTGGCGTAGGCCTTCTCTTTCACGTGGCCCCAAAGAAAGAAGTCGCAAGGTGTTAAATCACAAGATCTCGGTGGCCAATTGTGATCACCTCTTCGAGAGATAACACGGTCCGGAAATTTTTTCCGCAAAAGATCAATGGTTTCGTTGCTTGTGTGGCACGTAGCGCCGTCTTGTTGAAAGTATACGTTGTTCGGATCAATACTATCCAATTTCGGCCATACAAAATCATTAATCATCTCTCGATAGCGCCATCCATTCACCGTAGCTGTTGCTCCAGCCTCATTTTCGAAAAAAATAAGGTCGAATGACTCCGCCGGACCATAAACCGCACAAAACAGTCACACGTTGAGGATAAAGAGGCTTTTCAACAATAACTCTTGGGTTTTCCGAGCCCCAGATGCGATAATTTTGCTTGTTGACGAAGCCACCGAGGTGCAAATGGGCCTCATCACTCAAAATGATTTTTCGATGGATTTCCGGATCATTTTCATGCATTTCAACGACCCAACCAGCAAAGACACGACGTTCTTGTGTTAACTGAACTTTATAAGCCTTAAGGGGTTACATGGGTTTCCTCGGGCAAAAAACGGCCTTTTTTCAAAAATTTTTTTTGCATATAAAAAATGAAATATTTTAATGAAACTTTGTATTATTTGAAAGATACATATTTAATAAGATTTTGTGAAATTTTCAAAAAAAAATATTAAAATGTCGGCCATTACGACGCCATTTCCGGCAGTCCCTCGGAGAAAAGGTGCCTCCGCGTTGTCAGCAGAACTTCTTTCAGGATCATCAAAAGTAAAAATAAAAAAAAACGTGTTTTAGTATAGACAATAAACTAGGTATTGGACGAAGGAAAAAAAATAAAAATGAAAATTGGATTTTTGGCAGACGTTTTCACAAAAAAATGCAAATTTCGATGAAAATTTCTCGACATTTTTTTTTTATAGTTGTAATTGAAAAAAAAAAAAAACTTCGTTCAATACCTTGTAAATGATATCTCGATTACTTGTGTAAAATTTCATTAAGATCGGTTGAGTAGTTCGCGAGAAATTTTGACAACCGACTTTGAAAACATAGTTTTGAGAAAAACGCGTTTTAAATTTTAAGAGACAATGAAAGTGGGAAAAAATTCTCACCTTCTCAAGGCTGTATCTCCGAGACTATTACTCGGATCAACTTGAAAATTAGGACAATATTCTAGAAATGTTATAGAATTTGATAAGACAAAAAAAAACGATTTTCTGAAACCGTGAAACCCATGTAACCCCTTAAGACACAAATCTTTATGCGAAATACGGTGTAATGACGTTTGTGGAATGCCCAATTCCAAAAAACGACTAGGAATGGACGAAACTGGGTTTTCTTCAACACTTTCGGCTACAGCAGCAATATTCTCGGCTGTTCTTGAGCGACGTGCACAAGTTTTATTCTTCACATCACTAACTTGTCCCAACAGCTCGAATTTTTCCACCAATTTCTTTATTGCGGTCCGACAAGGTGCTTCACGACGACCCAAAAATGTTCGAGTTTTACGAACCGTCTCTGCCGAATTTTCACTATTTTTATAATGAATTTTAATAATTTCAATGCGTTCTTGAAGCGTGTATCGTTTCATTTTTATTAATGGCGTAGTTTCTACTTGTCAAATGTAAAAAAATGACAGCTTCTAACGTGACATCTACCGAAATAGCGGGCTATTCAAAATAACACCTCTTATTGGAAAACCCTTTATTTCTCAGTATTCTGAAATGAATTATAATTAAAATTGCTAAAGCTGGTATCTATTTCATAGATTGCAATCTGCATGGATTCTTGGAGGTTTCACTAATCAATACGACATAAGATATTCCCTATCGAACGGATCATTTGCCAATTAGAAGTATTAGAACCATCTAAACGGGTTTATCCTATTTTAAGAACAGATCTCGAGAAACCAAATTCGGATCTGTAGATCTTGACCCTCAAATCCAATGTCGAAACAATCGCCGATCAATTCGTACCCAACGTATCTGATTGAAATGCGAATGCATATCGTTCAAAACCGAAGAGTAAAACTTCCTGATGATATTAAATGCTGAGGTTAGACCTCACCGTAAAACCTAAGGTTATTTCCGGCAATTTCTTCGTTGTTTTGTGCCTGGCATTAATGTCAAGAACGGCCTCTTGCTCGAAAGAATAATATGACTTGAATGCTGAAATTTATTTATTGTTGAGTGTGCAAGGAATGAGTTATTTACGATGGGAAAATTGTGTTTCCATGAAGGGCAGATTTGTATCTATGCCATATATAGGATATTTCTTATAAACTTGGAATAAATGGCAGTGGCGCATCCTGATATTGGGTTGGGGTGGGGGTTATAAAGCAGTGTTGCACTGACACTACACTGATTTTCATCGAATTCTGGTTCATGAAAATTATAACAGATTCACCAAACATCTGTTCTATTGATTTCAAAGCTTATTTTATTTGTTGATTCGGTGCACCAGGGATGTTTCAATTGCTCGTTTTTCCAATTGAATGTTCTATGGTTCTGTTGACACCATGACCACAAAATTTTGCATGAAAATTCAGTATAACAGTCTTCATTCACAATAAAATTTTCACTTGAATCCGATATCCTGTTATGGAAATATAAAGATTCTTCTTTTCAATATTCCAATTGAATTTTCTATGGTTCTGTTGATACTATGGCTACAAAATTCTGTATGAACATTCAGTGTATCAATCTTTATTCATAAAATGAATTATATCCGAATCGGATATTTTTTTAAGGAAATATGAAGTTTCTTCTTTTCATAATTCTAATTCAATTTTCTATGGCTCTGTTTACACTATGGGCACCAAATTTTGCATGAAGCTTATTATGAGCATCTTGCATATATCCGCAACATTAGATTTCGATGGGTTTCGTTTTGTCTGAGATATTGAGGAACAAACATTTTGAATGGCCATATTTTATGGAACACCCTGTACGATTTGGCTGGTTAACGGATTTAACCGAGCCATTTGCAAACCGAACATACCCTGAAAATTGCAAGTCTCTAGGACTTGCGAAAGTTGTTGACCACGAATTCGTCATCGGGGAATAGAACCCCATAGTTTGTGAACATTTTCGGTTCAAAATTCTTGAATCACAGACATTTGGGCAAAACGAAATAGCACTCGTTTGAGGAGAACGAGCGCTCCAAAATTTACAATGTTCTTCAACATAAAAATTGATTTTTCTAGAAAACGATTCTTTTTAGAGAATATGAGTATCTACCATTTTTGTGTAAAAACATTGGCGGTCAAATGAGCGTCTCAAAAACCTTCCCTTTTCATTAGCGCAGAAGTTGGGGTAAAAACATCCTGTATAACGAATTTTCTGACAAAATATTAATTAGTCCGAGTATAATTAATAACATCTAATGCACAACATGCATAGCCGTTTTCCTGAATTGTTGAATAAAATAACAACCTCTTCACGAGGAAAGTTCCACCCATCACGTACATTTTGTGCTGTTACATAAGAAACACTCGGTGCATTTTATATCCTCCTTGAAATTTCACAATGAATGAACATTTTGGTTGTGTATCGGGAAGATCTATACCATCTACCTAGTAGACGTCATACTGCAGATCGACTGTTTAAGAATTCTTAATAATGAATCATAATTATCTGTTAGATTGTATTACCGCTTGGCTGGTCAAGCGAGACTTTGTTCAATTTGCTCTGAGCTTTCCAAGAGATTATCTTTCATTTCTCCTAGTTCGGAGAAATGCTAGATCGATCATTCCATTAGAAAAACATGAAGTTTTTCGGAATCATAGAAACTTGGTTTAAACGTTCTGTTTCATGAAGTATGGTTCACATGTGTCACTGGTTCTTCGAGCTGATCAGATAACTATCGTTTTATTGTAATTTTATAATACTTTCGTTCCAATTTTAGACTTTCCGGCTAACCAAGAATTCTTCTTTTTGAGCGCCCGTTCTACTTAAATGCTATATCGTTTTGCCCAAATGTCTGTAATTTTTTGAACTTTTAGCCGAAAATGGTCTCAAACGAGGCTTCGACTTACTGATGACGAACCCATGGTCAAATCCAATTCTGTCTGCCCGTTAGCACGATAACTTTCGAAGGGATTGTCCTAGAGACTTGAGATTTTTAGGGTGAGTTCGGTTCCCAAATGCCATAGTTAAGTTCGTTAACCAGCCAAATCTTACAGGTGTTCCATAAAATTTGTCCATTCAAAATTTTTGTTCCTCATGTTTCAGACGAAACGAAACCAATCGAAATGAAATTTTGTGGCCACGTGCAAGATGCTCATAGTAAGCCTCATGCAGATCATAATGTTGACAGAACCATAGAAAATTTAATTGAAATATTGAAAAGAAGAATCTGTATATTTCCATAACAAGATATCCGATTCGAATGAAATTTATTTTGTATATGAAGATTGATATACTCAATGTTGACGCGAAATTTCAAGAGGATCGCCTCATCTGAACCATAGAATTAATTTCTTTTGATTATTGATTTTTTACAAATTTCATTTTTTGAATAATTCTCAGAATATAATTCCGATCGTGCTGAGATTTTGCATTCATATACTTAGCATGAATCTATAAGAAATTTTAAGGTAATAGCATTACTACCTACTCTGGGCTTTTCAAAAATTTTTGATAAATGCGAAAGTATTTCATCTTCTATGATTTCTACACTTGCCATAGACCTATGAAGCTCTAAAAAGTCTATGACTGGCTTTCATTTCATAGAACGATATTCATTTAGTTTTCTGTGTGTTCACGAAAGGTTGAGCTGTTGGTTGGCCATGTAAATTTGGCATATTCCACTGTGTATATTAAAATTTTAGGTTATGTTGTTTATTTTCTTATCAGATTGATACGCAATGTTGTCAATATTGCATAGAGTTCTCTGATAACTCGCAAGCTCGTCGGACGAGGCCAGATACATTCGGCAAACCTTGACTTTATTTTACGTTATGACAGCAAATACTGCCAACTTCAGATAAATAAACAAACACCTACTATGCGCTCAAACTTTCGTGGACGGACTATAGAATTATATGATTTCATTTCTGTTTTTCTCTGAACTTAGATACCTACACGATTTTGTAAGTCTCCAATCTATGGCTAAGTGAATCAACGTCTATCTATATTCTATGTACTATCTATACAGGGTATCCTAAAAATGTAGGAAATCTCTCGGATTCAGATAAAAAATTAAAAAATAAGATGACAAGTTCAAACAATTTTTTTTCCTAGCGGCCCTCCCTACAAAGATACGACCTCCTAAATCACGCCCATGGAAATTCATTTTAGTGGAATAAATTTTAATTACTTACTTCTTTCATTATTTCTTATGTCGAAAACGGTTCATTCTATCGAAACTAAACAAGAGTACCTTTTCTTTAGCTTAGTACGTTCAAGGTATTCAAATTTGTTTTTTTAGCACCTTATCATACATGGTGTTAAAAATGTAAGCATTAAAATGTACAACTCAGTCCGCCCCTGGTAAACCAAACAAGCTAATTGAAATTTGAGTGCGGTGATTTAAGAGGTCCTTAATACTATTAATCATATCAAATTTTCATCAAATTATATTGAGTAGTTTGAAACTTATTCCACTAGGGACGGTCGCTAGGAAAAAAAAATATGGGAACTTGTCATCTTAATTTTTTATGTTCTATATGAATCCGAGAGATTTCTCACATTTCCCGGGACATCCTGCCCTGTATTTTATGTTCTGTGGTACTATCACAGATTTCATAAATGTTGGAAATATCAGGTTAATTTTGAATTCCACTATCGAAACCACAACGAGAAATTTCCGAGAATAGAACCAATTCGATCCTGTATTTCGGAAGGTTAACCTTCCTCAAAATCATCGATAAAAAGAGAGATAGAGAGAGAGGTGCGAAATCGAAAAAACAAGCTCACAGAAAGCGGATATCCTTCCAAGTTCCACATGGATATATACTTTTTGAACCTACATGAACGGCGGCTCAATCATGATCATGACGGTCATCGTCCATTTCGCATTCACTTTGGCAGGTGCGATTATCTCATTCGAGACATGTCGCTTTTGTTAAGCCAGCCAATCAAGTTCATGTATAGAGTTTATTGAATGGTAATGACTTGAGTTTGATAGAGAAGTAATATTGAAAAAAAGAAAAGAATAAGAATTCAAGTTATTGTCATTTTCTTCCAAACATATGGGAATGAAGTACATACAGGAAACTAAATTCTATGGTTTTCTATACAAGAATAGGTTATAGGCCTAGCCCAGACGATATGAAGTGAACGCATGAAGACTGCATTTCATGATACTAATTAGGAAGTTTGAGTATGAGTTAATGAGTTTTGCTCATGCGGAAAATGCCCCTTTCCAGTATGTAAAATAAAGGGTTTTTATGTGACAGCATTAAGAGTAGTGTTAAATATATAACTACAGTGGAACTTCCCTATAACGAACGTCTGTATAACGAATTTTTCTGTATAAGGAATTTCGTACAAGACATTGCACCTTGAATCCAAATTCCATGTTGAAAACAACCTCTAAAACGAAGCAAATTCTCTCTATAACGAAATATTCAAAGAATATCACTCTTTGAATGGGTATTGGTAAGAAGGTATAAGGGTGGGTTTTTTCCGAAAATTTTCCGGGCGTACGTAATAAATCCCGACCTCAAACTAAATCATTACGGCGGACAGAAAGATCTTTCTGAAACACCCCTAGCTGTTTGGTTTCAATCTAACCATTACGCTAGTGTGAAAGTTGAGCGAAAATGTCTGAAAGGAAGTGATAAACTCAAATCTATCAGTGAAGTTCACCGCGACATTGCCGACTATAGAAACAAATTTTCTGCATAACGAAATTTCTTTATAACGAATTTTTTTTGCGGATTTAGCGCTTTCGTTATAGGGAAGTTCCACTGTATTCAATGATTCACTTAAAATTTCGAATAATTAAGTTTTAATCAAATATTGAAGATGCGATTTCAATCTAGTACCACAGTTCAAACGTCGCAGACTAGGATGACGTACGAGTAAGCATAATTAGTGGGGATGACGATTTACAACAGAGTTGCCAGTTCTCATCGTTGTGAACTGCGAATCAACCAATGAAATGAATGCTGACACGTACGTTTGAATTCGCTAGCTTGTTCGGCAATTTCATAATTTTTGAAGTGATTTTTTCTGGAAATAAGTGAAATCACTGAAAGTGTCCATTGATGTTTAAGATAGTCTGGCAAGGGGTTGGAACCGTACAAAGTGTCTGTCGATGAACGCCATGATTTTTAATTGTTTTTCGAAGAAAATACAGAATTCGGTTTTATACTGTGATTATTAATTTGAGTCTCAATTTTTTACCCTTCAAACCCACAAGCCTTTACCGAGGCTTTTTGGACTGATATGATATTTGAAGGGTAACTGTCTGTAAATATGAAAAAATTTAATGAAGATTCCCATTTCTCGAAAGGACAACAAACATTTTACATTCACCCTGATTCTACAAGAGTAACGGAGATATACATTGAAAAAAAGGCCTTCAAACTTGACCCACTGAATGAGAACTTTCAAATTGTTTCAACCCACGGAAAATTAACAAAAATACCCCAGATTGTTTACGGAAATGAGAGAAGGAAGGACAGAACAATCAGGTCGCGAGCACGAATCTAAACAATGATTTCTCGAAATTTTTTCATCCAAATACGTGCTTATTTGGAAGTTGGTTCCGGAAGAATTCCGGTGTTTATCCTGTTGATTGCCTACACAGCGAAAGAAGGTCACTTAATTGTCCGGAGTTTGTTGTTTATCAATTTCAGATCGGAAATGAATTGCTATTTGCTGTTGTCGAAATTGATGTAAACAACTGTTTCGGTATTTTTGAACCCGTGGTGAATTGATAATCATTTCGGGGAAATATTCGTATTGAAAAATACAAACGAAGGTCGCTCCTATAATCTGTGGAAAAGTAGAACAACGATAGCCCATTATAATTTCCATATTTAAATCGCATTCATTTGTGGTGTATTTTGCCACATTTTCATCGATTAGAAATGTGGAAAAGTACAAAAGTGTCTCTTTCCCAAATGTGACCAGTTCAGCCTCTGCATCGTTATGCAGAAGTAGGTATTGTGAAAATGAATGAATGAATTTACCTAAAGTTGTCAATTTGTCTGAACAAACTATAGAACAATCTAGAATATTTTATTTATTCTGAAAAAATTTTAATTTGAAAATGGATAATTCTGAAACAAATTAAATTATGTGGTTCTGATTATGAGGTCCTCTTGAAATTTTGCATGAACATTCAGTATGAGATTCTTCACCCTCAAAATAAATTTCACTCAAATCGGTTATTTTGCCGTGGAAATACAGTGGAACTTCCCTATAACGCAAGCGCTAAATCCTCAAAAAAAATCGTTATAAAGAAATTTCGTTATACAGAAAATTTGTTTCTATAGTCGGCAATGTCGCGGTCGACTTCACTGATAAATTTAAGTTTATCATTCAAACTTAAGCACTTCCTTTTAGACATTTTCGCACAACTGTTGACACTAGCGTAATGGTTAGATTGAAATCAAACAGCCAGGGGTGTATTTAAAACTGTTTCAGAAGGATCTCTCGGCCCCCCGTAATAATTTAGTTTAAGGTCGGAATTTATTACGTACTTCCGGAAAAATTTCGGAAAAAACTCACCTTCGTAACAATATCTTTTCAAAGAGCGATGTTCTTTTAAAATTTCGTTATAGAGAGAAATTACTCCGTTTTAGAGGGTGTTTTTAACAGGGACTTTGGATTCAAGGTGCAATGTCTTGTACGATATTCGTTAAACAGAGAAATTCGTTATACAGACGTTCGTTATAGAGAAGTTCCAGTGTATATGAATTTTTTTTCAATTTCCATTGAATGATTCTGTTAACACAATGGCCACAAAGTTTCGTATGAAGCTTCTTATGAGTATCTCGCATGTGGTCGCAAAATTTTATTCCGATCGGTTTCGTCCTGTCTGAGATATCTATAAACGAAAATTTTGAATGACCATATGTTATGGAACACCCTGTCAGATTTTGCTGGTAAACGAACTCAACCGCGGCATTCAGGAACCGAACCTACCCTAAATTTCAAGTGTCTAGGGAAATCCTTTCGACGGTTAAACTTGAATTGTCATTTCCTGAAAACATACTTTCAATTCAAAATATTTTCCTTCTGAAGTGAAATATTAAAAATAAAATTATTCCGATAATATCTCCGCTGTACCTAACTTTAATTTCAATTTAGGGCCACCTTGTATCTATTTTTTCTCCGAATATGATCGAGTTAAAAATTCCGAGATTTCGCAATCGAGATCAAGCCTAGATATTATGTGCTTGTATCTGAAATGTTGACATTCAAGGTTGATTCGACCCACTTCTCGATCAATGAAGAGCCACATCCCTTTCAATGCCAATACAAATTTATATTTGCATTTTACTTACACTTCTCAATGTCATCAAGATTGCGCTGGTATCAAACAATTTTCTAAATTTCCAAAATATGGGCGTAGGGCGTACATAAATAATCGTACCTAGTTGCTGACATAAATTTGTGGATGATGAAATTTTTATAACTCCATCATTCGGTATATTTCTGTCAGTACCATAATTTCAGAAAGATTCTGAAGAAACACATTTTCCTCAAAAGATTCCTGAAGATGACCGGCCAATGGCCTCCAAAACGTTAGAACAATACAGAATTAAGTAGAAATTTGATTTTTATTACCTATCCATTTTGATATGAAATTTGCCGAATTTATTGTTTTTTATTTGAAGACTAGCAGACCCAACAGACGTTGTTCTGTATACACAAAAATTCATTCAATTCGATCGAGCCGTTTAGTTGCAGAGTAGATGAATAACCTGAATAACGACTTCAGCGCCATCTGTTGATCTGATGTGTGGTCATAAACATACGGGCATAGGCAATCCAAAATACATTCATACAAAACATCTCTCACACTTCGGTACCTTCTCCTAGCCGCCTTGTGCCTACCTCGGAGACATTTTGATGCGATTTCATCTTCAACCTGCCATATCTTTTGATGTATTCATCATGGCTGATTTTGGTACTCATATTTATTATCATTGAAGTTATAGTAGGTTTCCTCAAATTTCTCGGGTGAAAAGTATAGCCTATGTTACTCAGGGATAGTGTAGCATTCTGAGGGTGAAATAATTATTGAAATCTCTAGTAGCTTATGAGTAAACTCGTATCAAACCCCCAAACGCACAAACATACAAATCTGTCCTCTTTATAATATAGGTATAAGTATAATATTAGTAAAGATATAGATCAATTCTCTACAAACGCCCTATTGACCACTTTTTTCTATAACCTATCGTTCTGAAAATATCTCGAATAAAGTTGGGAGGAGATGAAAAATTACATTTTTCTCCAACCATCAAAAAATGTTGACATTTTTGTACTCTTTTCAGGTGCAAAAGTCATAGATTTTCTTACCGTACAAAAATTCACTCGTTACTTAGCAACACTTTTAATCCTAGGATTAAAAACGCTACGTTTAATCCTTGTACATGCATTTGAAGTCTACTTGACAATCACTGTCATGATTCTGTGTTCAATTCATAACCAAATTATGAACGATTTTTCACTAAAACCAATTTTATTGTAATTTTGACTTGGTTGGAGAAAAATAGTATATATTATTCGGATTAAAAGTGCCTATTTAACTCGCAATTTTGCATTCGCTCGGCTGCGCCTCGCAACTGCAAATATTGCTCGTAAAAAAAAGATGCACTTTTAATCCTTATAATATAATATACTATTTTTCATCTTCTAATGAAAATAAATCGGTCTGTGCTCATTCGATCAGGACGATTGATACCTCATTTTATAGGTTAATTAATTCTCTACAAACGCTCTATTGACCACTTTTTTCTAAAACCTACCGTTTTGAGCAGAATCCGTACCAACTTAAGACACCGGGATCTGAATAAGATCAGTTTTCAGAATATGAAGAAAAAAATGAACAAAAAACTTTCCAAATTCACGAATTATAAATGACATTCATAGAAATTTCCTGAATATGATAAAAATATTTTCATTTATTCGAAGTTTTTAAATGAAACTTGAATAATTTATTCTCTATTAACAAATACTCGTAAATACTTAGCACTAACATCCATATTTATACAACTTCATTGATATATTCCAGGATCAACAAACAAAGACATCGAAGAAATTTCATTTAAAATAGTTAGTTGATTGCATTTTCAATGAAACTTGCGATTAATTGCATTATTCCAATCATTCCCTAGAGTTCTAACACTTCAATCCCGCAAATGCAATGGAAATTCTCCGCTGTGACGTCACATCTCGATGGGCGTCGCCATACCAGTGTTTGTGTATATCGTGCTCGGAGACGTAATTCGATTTTGGTGCGATTTCATCTTCAACCTGCCATATCTTTTGATGTATTCATCATAATTGAATGATGTAAAAGGCAATTTCGTTCTATATTAAATAAATACTGGATATGAAGGACGTATTTAATTGGATAAAGATCAATAGCGTATTCATAAAAAAATACTCCCAAAAAATGCATAATTTTGAGAAACATTCGGATACCTTTAAAAGGTGATACCGAGTAAACCTTCAAAGATAGATATATGCTATCGCGGACTTTTTTGTAGAACTATTGAAGAGGTACATTTCCGTCATACATTGTTTCCATGTACGTCTTACGGTTTTCGCAGCGCACCTGAAAATAGCTGATTTTGGTACTCATATTTATTATCATTGAAGTTATAGTAGGTTTCCCCAATTTTCTCGGATGAAAAGTATAGCCTATGTTACTCAAGGATAATGTAGCATTCTAAGGGTGAAAGAATTATTGAAATCGGTCCAGTAGCTTATGAGTGATGTCATATCAACGCCACAAACACACAAACATACAAATCTTTCCTCTTTATAATATTAGTATAGATTCCTATCCATGCCTTCTAATCTTTTGTGAACAGTGTCGTTGAATATTTTCGAACATATTAATCTGTATCAATTTTTTCTATCCGAAAATGTATCTTGACATGAGGGAAAATATTTAATTGGTTTTCCTTCAAACTATTTAATGCAGTGGAAACTTTTATTAAACATTACAGGAACACATATCTGCAATAGTTATTTTATTATGATGGAAACTCAACCACCTTGTATCTCAAACGTCTTTTTAATCTGGGTTCCCGGCCACTCGGGAATCAAAGGAAACGAAGAGGCAAATACTATTGCCAAAGAGGGCGCATGAATGTCACTCATTGGCCCAGAACCCTTCTGTGGTATAGGTAAATGTACCTATACGAAGGAGTTTCTGGAGAAGGAGAAAGCCGAGAAGGAAAAACTCTGGCGGAATCTCCCAGGCATTGATCATTCCACTGAGTTCATTCGGAACTTTGAGACAGGATCTTGGTAAGAAACAATTGCACCTCCTCACTGACTTTCTTACAGGACACTGTCGCCTCAGGAAGCACCTGTTGAGGATGAGATTATCGGACACTGACGAGTGTAGGTTATGTGGGGAGGAGGAAGAAACCCCCATGCACCTAGTCACGGAATGCCTTGGCATTGCGAGCCTAAGGAGGAAATACCTTGGGCGAGAAACTTGTAAGAGTGAGGAACTAGCCTCGTTGAAGCCTTCACAGATATTAGATTTCATTAGATCTCTGGAACTGGAAGGCGAGCTGTGAAGGGTTTGGCCAGAACAGCTCTGTAAGGGACCACAATAGACCTTAAGGTCGCAGTGAACTGTAACCCATTTTTCAAACTAAACTAAACTAAACTAATCTCAAACGTTTATATGAGGTTTTTCATGCAATGGAACAAAGAATTATCGCCTCAAACATGAGTTTATCATTAAAAAACGCTCTATATAATTGCCTTTAAGGCTATTTTGTCACAAATATCAATTTCGGTATAACTTACTAACTATCACGAATGTTCAACAGATTTGTAATGAATAATCCCCATGATATTGATTTGAATGAAGTCTGAAGCTAATAATGAATATCTAATTCTGAAATTCAAAGCTCACGATTTGATATTTCGACAGTCATGATGACTAACGCAAAACAGAAGACTAATTGCCGAAACATTATTAAAAATACTTATCTGTATTAGTTGATGTCACGACTACGTAGAATAAAAAATTATCTTTATCCATGGGTATATTATTTCTAGGTCACTGTCGAGATTGACATAAAATCGGACAGATCTAAAATTATATTCATTGAATCGAATTATATAAATACATATATTCAATATATACATAAAATTAACTTTTCACCGAATAAATTTTTTTCAGAAAAACTTCCCCTCAAATATATCGGGATCATTCGAAATAAAGAAAGTACTCCTTAAACATTTGAGAATATTCAATAGATATAAGCAAAATACATAAAATTTCAGAGACAGATCGAAAATTTGTATATTTAATTTATAATTATATAAGTTTCGATACTCAATCAATATTATTTGCTAGAGATATTGCAATAATTATCGTTTAACCTGTCTTTTGGTCAAAATGTAACTTTCAACTGACTGATTCAATATACCTCATAAATTTTCAGAAGGCATTGTTCTATTGTTTGCAATTTTTTTCATGGAATTGCTTCACAGTTTTGTACTTAACATGAACTGATCGGTAACATACCTGCAATTGCAAAAAAACGACAATAAAGTGAATCCATTATGTGAGTATACCTACCTACTTATATAAAATTTTATTTACACATTTATATCAATATTTATTCGAAGAAAAAACATCTATAACGAAATATCATGTTTCACAGTAATTTCTGATTTTATTCGGTGAAATTTTTGATAGTGTATATTGAAAATCTTTGTTTTTTGTCGATAATAGATATACATAATATATTTATTTCTCTTCTCAATATACAGGGTTTCCTGGAAAATGTGGGAAATCTCTCGGATTCAGATAGAACATAAAAAAATAAGATGACAAGTTCCCATAATTTTTTTTCCTAGCGGCCCTCCCTACGACCTCCTAAATGACGCCACTGGAAATTCATTTTAGTGGAATGAATTTCAATTATTTACTTCTTTCATTATTTTTTTTCGAAAACGGTCCATTTTATCGACACTGAACAGGAGTACCTTTTCTTTAGCTTAATGTTGAAGTTATCCAAATTTGATTTTTAGCACCTTTTCATACAGGGTGTTAAAAATGTAAGCATTAAAATGTACAACCCAGTCCGCCCCTGGTAAACTGAACAAGCTAATTGAAATTTGAGTGCGGTGATTTAAGAGGTCCTTAATACTATTAATCATATCAAATTTTCATCAAATTATATCGAGTAGTTTGAAACTTATTCCACTAAAATGGATTTCCAGTGGCGTCATTTAGGAGGTCGTATCTTCGTAGGAAGGGCCTCTAGGAAAAAAATGAGAACTTGTCATCTTCATCTTCTATCTGAATCCGAGAGATTTTCCAAAATTTCCGGGACACCCTGTATATGATTTTTATCGTTATATGTATTGATTAGGAAAAGGGTTAAATTTTTCATATTTAGACGAAAATATTCTTGAACTCAGTTGATTTTTTTTCATTTTTTGTAGGAAGGCGAAATTTTCAATTTTCCTCCTACTGACTTTGAGTTTCTCAGCAAGTAATGGGTCACCAACAAAGATTGATCGAAGACATAACCTCAGATTTCATAGTTACACTGGACCCCTTATTGAAGAAGCAATAAATTCAACATTTTCAGAGGCATATTCGTTGGAAATTCGTCTCTGCAATATAACTGAATTTTCCAAAGATGTTTTGAGTAAACTGCAAAATATGGAAGTCCTAACAATAGCATTCTCCAAAATTCACAAAACAGAAGATAACGCTTTTGAAAATTGCTGCCCAAAACTAAGAAAGTTAGAGATCAGAAAATGGGAAGGTTTTAACCAGAAAGATTTGAGAGGAATTGGGACACTACCTTTGGAAGAACTGGAAATTTTCGATGAAAATATACCAATACTGGAAAGTGAAATGTTTCAAAATGAAAATTTGAAGGAGTTAAGATTGGTTCGAGATGATATAGAAACCATAGAACATACAGCATTCGAAAAACTTACAAATCTTGAATATTTGCTGCTTTCCGAAAATAAATTGAGGAGAGTTCCAAAAGCAGCATTAGCACCTTTAAAAAATTTGAATACCTTAGAATTAGTATCGAATGGTATAAAAACGTTGACTTCAGACGATTTACCCGAGTTACCAAGTTTGAAAAAAATCTTGATAACCAATGAAAAAATAACAGTAGTTAATTTTGCTGACCTCAGAAAAAAAGCCCCTAAACTGGACACAATTTATGTGGTAGGTAATGGACTTTTCCATACTATTCATGGTAATGACTATTAACAGTGAGGAAGATCTTGTACGTAACTTCTATGCGTAGATTAGTAATAAAATACTGAATTTACGAACAGCTTAAGTTTTGAATCAAACTGGTAAATATGGAACTATTTTGGGAAAAAAATATCCAAGAAGTAAGAAGAAAATTATTGAATTACTGTACAATACTTTCTCGAATTTCCGCAATTAAAAAAATCGATGATGTGTATGTTTCGCAAAAATAAAATATCCAGGAAAAATCAGAGTGAAATTTTGGTAAAGGAATAAAAACAACAATTTCAATCCAGTTTTTTGGTCTGTCGTGTATATTCAAATATTCTGTTAACTATTCCGAACGTTGAAATTTGGTTAGTGAATTTCCAAGCGTCGATAATTTTATGACGACTGTTAGTGATTAAATCAACTTGTTAATTAATCGCTATATCAATAAACGAGTTGATTACAAGATTTTTCCGTTGAGCGCATTATGTATTGTGCGTTAATTCTTGATTGAAATACGTTTTTTTGGCACAAGACATAAATTTGACATATACATATATTGACAATATCAATCGCTTGATTGATAAACAATATTGATATACAATATTTTCAGTCGACCGAATTATAAATTCTTGATTGAAGAATATAAAATTGTTTTTTTTAGAAAAATGTGTGAACTATGAGTAAATTCAATTTCAGTGAAAAAGCAATTTTTCCCAAGTTTTAATCAAATAGAAAAAAATTATGAAAAATAGCTACCCCTCAGAGTAAACCTACAAGACTTATATTCTGTAGTGAGAATTTCTTCATATTGAATAGAAACGTTTGAGATGGTAAGAGTAGAAAAATTTTTTATTTGAAGTACCTTAGAGTCCCCTCATTGGGATGCTGCATTTTTAAGCATGCACAGTAAACTAACATGTATTCCCCTAGGAATATTAGTCAACGTATTCATGTAAATTTCGCTATTAATTATAATGTGAGAAACATCAGGTTTTAATTTTTAATTATAATTATTCATTTTCCCAGCCTGCAAAAGTGGGCAGTATTTTTCTGAAATTATTTTGATTTATGCGTCATTGATCGATTCGGAGCACAGAATTCCGACAAAGGGGTATAAATAAAATTACCTTCACCGTACTTGGTTGTATGACTCTCCTCTTTTTGTACTTAGTGAACAAGGTCTGCAAATATCAGGTAAATATATGAGTAAGATGTCTAATAATTTGAATGAAATTATATAACCTCCAATCGAATCGATACCCAGTGGCGTAGTGAAAGACAATATTTTAAAAAACTTCAACTTTTTTGCGCAGAAAATCAGAAGTGATGATTTTCTGAGGATCCTTTATTTCTGAAATTATTTTTCCGACTTTCCGAATATGTAAAAAATAAATAATTACAAAAATTAAATTCTATGGTTCTGATGATGTGATCCTCTCAAAATTTTGCATCAACATTCAGTATATGAGTTTTGATTCATAAAATAAATTTCACTTGAATCGGTTATTCTGTTATGAAAATATAGAGATTCTTCTTCTCAATACTCCAAATGAATTTTCTATAATTCTGTTGACACTATGGCCAAACAATTTTGCATGAAAATTCAGTATAACAGTCTCTATTCACAAGAAAAAATTCACTTGAATCGGATATCCTGTTATAATATTATTATTGGAGCATCTGATTTTTCTTGTCTAAAAAACAAAAGAACGCAAAACAAAGCAATATTTTTTAACAAAAAAGATTCGTGCAGTTGCAAAAATCACCGTCTTCATCTTGGATTGTTGTTGCCATCATCATTCATGCTTCTTGTTAAAATACTACTAAGCAAAGTTTTTTTTTGGAAAAAAAGATACTCTTGGAAACGCATATTGAGCCCCCCGAAAAAAGTAGAGAATTTTGAGTCTTTAGCACATTCCAGTCGAAATTAGAGGAAGGCAGAATTACGTAAGACCACTCTAGACCCAAAAATCACAGACATTCGTCCAAAATTATGCCAATCCATCCCCCTAAGAACAAACCCGCAAAAAACGGAATAAATTTCAGGACAAAAACCTTTCCTTTCGCCTGCTGCTAGGAACGTCTCTGTGAAAATTGTACGATACAAAACCTACGACTCATTATTAGGTCAAGTTCGACCACATGTTCACTTATATTGTCTCGTATGTTGAATTGAAATTAGTAAATTAAAAGTTTAATCCAATCTGCGGTTTTTTGCCGCAAAATTGCAGCTCTTTCGATTTGGTGTCCTTAATATCGAAATGCCGAAATGAGATAATCGTGGGGCAATTAATTTTGAAGAAAAGTTCATTAGAACACTTGAGCATTTGAGTTTTATTTCAGAATATGTTTCTGCCTAATTTTGTGATACATCTGTTCATTTTGCCTTAGGTACTTTGAAAAAAAAATCGTGCAATAACATCTCAGTTTTAGGTACACATATTTCATTATTAAACCAATAGTTTCCAGGATATTCGGAAGCTTGAAATGGTGAAAAGAAAACCATTTTACTACAAAATTTCAGCTCGATTGAATTGAAATTTATCAATTATTCCTAAAATGAATAATTAGAAAAAAAAGTAAATTATATGGTTCCAATCCTCTTGAAATATTGCATGTACAGTGGCGGTAAGCGAAAAGATATACATGGTTAATGATGACCAATTTACAATAGGAAAAAAATCGTTCACATTTCGCTTGCCGCCAATGTACATTCATAAGTTTAAAATTTTTACCCTCAAAATAAATTTCACTAGAATCGGATTTTTTGTGTGCAAATATGAGGATTTTTCCTTTCAATATTTCTATGGAATTTTCTATGGTTCTCCCAACACTATAGTGACGAAATTTCGTAGTAGGATTTTTATGAGTATATTGCATGTGCCTGCAAAATTTTATTTCGATCAGTTTTGTTCTGTCTGAGATATTGAGAATTAGACATTTTGAGTGATCATATTTCATGGAACACCTTGTACGATTTTTTCGAACTTCTCAACACCATTGCAATTCGCAAACAAAATAGGTCTGAATAATCTATTAATAATCTATAATAGCTAGGTTAAAACCCACACTAATATCATATTACATGTTTACATTTTTTTTCGTTACGCAACCTCAAATTATCTCAAGATGAAATCATTTTTACAATCTCCCGAAACGTTTAAAGCGTTCAAGCGTTCGAAGGTCCACGTGAAGAAGACAAACACGTCGAAATTGGCTCAGTCACATATCAATCAATGATTTTTGAGCTGTAATGACAGGACTGAACGCGAACGATTCCAAACGGTTAGCAATTAATTATTGCAAGATCGAAAAAGTCCGAGTTTGAAATTCGAGTCGTATTCGATCGGCATTTTTTCATTTTAATTAAATCGGAAATGAAGCTGCTGGCCTCCGGAACTTGAACAAGGCCGATACTGAGCTGGTGGGTTTATTTACAATCCTTAGGGATTGTTGAAATTCGTTTATTTGTATAGGTTTTCTGGTCGTTTCAGTTTTAAGAACTGGGTTATATCCACTAACATTTGAGCCCCTCTTCAAGTTCGTTAAAATAGGGTTTCAGAATAGTTTATTATGCAACGAGCGTATAATTATAGCTATTACTCACGAGGTGAAGTTTAGGCCACAACCCGTAGTGGAACAAATCACCGAGTGAATAATAGTCATTATACGCAAGTAGCTTACTATACTTTATCCACGACTACTGAATATATTTCTTGAAGATTTTAACATTTGGCGATCGCGAATCGCGACAAGACCCTTCCATGACAAGCGTGGAAAAAGTCAAGTTGACACATGAGAAATTTTTGGAGAACTGGTCTATTTTGTAATAAAAAAAGCTTTAATTGATATAATGAAAGTAGATTTGGCCCTCGATTGACAAGGTATACCCATATTTGTTAGTTGGAGTACTTTAGAATACTGAAGAAATATCAATTTAAAGAATATTATATCAGAACTGAATCTATGAAGCATCTGACAACAGTGAATTATAATCTCATTATTCCCTTGTGATTAATGGGTATTATTAAGGCCGAGCACAGAGACGTACAATGGACGGATTTTACAATAGTCGTGGATAAAATTATATTTGCAAGGAATATCCCGGATCTTCTAATTTATTCGTTAATAATTTCACGAAATGAAATTCCTGGTCGCCCTATTATTTGTTGGAATGAAACATTATCATTATAATATTTATTCATTATTATAATATCCCTAAAATACTGCGATGGATGTACGCCATGATTGTGAGACTATTAATAACAAATGGGGCAGTAGTTTGGTTTGCTGAGGTAGATCCTTAAAATAAAGTCTAAGCGTAGATCAGACAAGCACGAGGAAAATACTCGACAAGGTACAGAAGTTTGCCTGTGTTTGCATCACTGGAGCGTGCCCGACTAGAGTACTTGAGTAGTGATCAATAGGGAAGCCCATGAGGTCATCCTAAGACTATTTAGGGTAAGTACAGGTAATGGGAGATTTAAAAGTCAGAGAGCCTGGTCCTCTCCGAACAAGTATATCTCGTCGGCGGACCTACCTAGTGATGTTATGATGAAAAAAGTGAGCTTTGAAAAAAACTTTAACTCGCTATGGTAGAAGGAAGAATGGGAAAAGTAATACACAACCCAAAACTTCAAAGTAAATACCGTAAAATGATATCCAGATGAGGGCCGGAACTGGAGTATAAGGGCCAAGAACCAAGTGTACACTACCATTATGCTCCTATTGGAGTGTTTTTCAAGCAGAACTACTTCTAATAGAAAGATGCATAGATAGGAACCTGGAAAGAAACTATCAAGGTTGTGACACAGTGATTCTATTCTGATAGTCAAGCTGCTATTGAAGCACTGAACTCCTATGTCATCGACTCAAAGCTAATATGGGAGTGCCTAAAAACTCAATGAAGTAGGGAAGCACAACAAGGTTCTGTGGAATAGGTAACATTTGCGAAAACTTTTGAGTGAGGGATCAGTTTCAAAAATTATATTTTCCAGATTCCATATCTATCCTGCGATTGCAATCAATATAACTTCTCACATCTGTCATTTCAGTTAAACATTATCAGCATTGTTCGTAAACGCTGTCGTTCGGAATGAAGGTACCCTACAGCTTATTCGAGATGTGATAATTCGTTGACGGTCAATATAGAAAAAAACCTTGAGGTACAGCATGGTAAATCTCCTTTTTTTCCACAACAATTGTCTTTCCTTGGAGCAGTCTGAGATGAAAGAGTGCTCGACATTGAACGCTTAAAAGTACCATACAAGCTCTTAAGATAGTAAAAATAACGTTGACACATGGACTCAGAAGGAAATAACGTATCGTAATCTCTAATCTGAGGTTATTTGTCAACTTGTCAGAGACCGACAGTACGATTCTTCTTGTATACTTGATGTTTAATTCAATTCAATTTTCAATTCAATTCAATTTTTATTCACCAATTCAGTTACAACTATTTCACATTTTACATACCTACATCATTAACATTTATTATAAACAGTGATTTGTAAGTATTAAGGGTAAGTGATTCACACTAAACCCGGAAGTATAATTCCAGGTTTGTGTCGTGAAGCACCCGCCATCGTGATGATTGTGGAGCATAGGTGAAAATGGAGTGAAAATGGAGTGAGCGGTGGAACCACGAACCACGCCGCCCAAGAACCAGACCGAGAGCGCGCCCCGGGGAAGCGTCAGGAAATGTCACAAATATTAAAAAGCGCTTGTACATTATAACATGTTATTGAACTGTTTTCGTTTTAATCATCTGAACATTGAAGTTATGAATGTTATGCTATGTTTTTTAATATACTCTTTAGTTAGATTTTTGAATTTTCTCTTATTTTTTACTTCTGATTTTATAGTGTGGGGAAGCATGTTGTAGAATTTTGGAGCAAAAAAAGTAACTATACGTTGAGTATGAGCCTTGACATAAAGTTGAGAGCGCAACGAGGTGTTTCTCATATTATATTTCGTTCTGGAATTTGGTAATAGTTGTTCAATTTTCGGCAGGTAATTCAGGCAACTGTGAACGAATAGGGCTCTGATGGATAGAACATCTGACTCTTTGAATAAAATGTCAGTTGGAAATGTTCGCTTCTTCCTGTATATAATTTTAAGAATTGTCTTCTGAGTAGTCAGGATATTTCCAATAGCATTATTGTAGCTTCCCCCCCAAATAATTAGACCATATCTAAACGCTGACTCCACCAATGAGGTATAAACACTTCTGAGCATTTTAGCCGTTAGGATTTCTCTAAGTTGGTAGAATTTGTAGATTATAGTTCTCACTTTCTTATTAAGGTATTGACAATGTTCATTCCATCTTAGATGTTGATCTACAACAACTCCCAAGTATTTAATTTTTTCTACATTTCGAATAATTTCACAATTGCAGTTTTGTCTATCACATTCATCTGTATGTATCCTCAATTGTAAGTTTTGTGGTCTGTCAGCTGCCGAAATCGAAAAAGCAATATACTGGGTTTTTGCAACATTTAAGCTCAACATACTACAATTTAACCAGCTATACAATTGCTTGAGACCGCATTCCGCCCTTTCATACGCTTCTTCCCAACAAGAACCCTTGAAAACAATAGCGGTATCATCAGCGTATGAAATTACTAAGTTGTCGCCTACAGCATATCCAATTTCATTTATATACATTAAGAATAACACAGGCCCCAGTACGGTACCTTGTGGGATTCCCATTGTTACCTTTCCTCACTACTATATGTGTTTTCGATCTTCACCTTATGTGTTCTATGAGATAAATAGTTCTTGAATAATAAGTTTGTACTACCCCTTATTCCCAAGTTTTCCATTCTTTCTAATAATTGGTCATGTGGTATGGTATCAAAAGCTTTAGCTAGGTCAATGAAAACCGCTAAACCCTTTGTATTAGCGTTAAGAGTGTTATTCAGCTCATTTATGAGGTTAAATATAGCGTCTTCTGTACTAAATGTTGATCTAAATCCATATTGATATTTGTTAATTAAGTTGTTGTTTTCTAAAAAGTTCATGATACGATGTTTCAGGCATTTCTCGAATATTTTGGCAAAATTATTAATTAGAGAGATTGGTCTATAATTTGCTAGTTTTTGTTTATCCCCAGTTTTGTGAACGGGTACTATAATAGACGTTTTCCAATCGGTTGGAATCTGGCTCTTCTCGAAAGACAGTTTATTATATGTATCAAGGGTGTTAATAAGTGAACATGTATATCTTTAATAAGTTTAGCGCTGATTCCATCTGATATTTCATTTTTACTAATTTTTCAACATATATTTTCTGCGCACTTACTCCGATGAGAACAGCTATGCATCGTATTGACCAAATGTTTGTATTTTTCGAATTTTGAACCGGAAGTGGTCTCAAACGGTTCGGTTGGAATCACATATCAGAGTCTCTGTCACTCTGTCAAGGATACTATGACAAGTTGTTTCTTTCGGAAGTTGTCGTCTCTACGGTCAGTCGTATACACGATATCTAACACCAAAAATGATAGATGATGTGTCTTGTCAAACATTCATAGCTTTCTGAACATCCCAATTGATGTAGTTGATCTCCAATGCGGTGATAACTTAATGATATTAAAAAAAAAACACTCCGTTAATGTCCATAAATATTCAATGAATTAGAGGAAAAAACGTAAAGGGTTCTCCAATAAGAGGTGTTATTTTGATATTCGAAGAAAAATGCCATTTTTCAATATAAATGATCGAATGTTTATTTCATTATAAAGAAGAAGCTATGCCGTTAATAGTGGAAAATAACATCAGGCAAATGACCATCACGACCACGCGCACAGGACCATATCCTTTTAATGAAATTTTTCATAACCAAATAGCAGAGTGGCTACTCTATATCCTCGATAGCCTCACGAATTCCATCTTTGAGGTCTTGAATCGACGCTGGTCCCCAAAGGAAGAAGTCGAAAGGTCACAAGATCTCGGTGGCCAATTGTTATCATCTCTTCAAGAGATAACACTGTCTGAAAACTTTTCCAGCAAAAGATCAATGGTTTCGTTGCTTGTGTGGCTTGAGTACTTGTGTTATATGAACTTTATAAGCCTTAAGACCCAGATCACGTTTGTGGAATGCCAATTCTGAAGAACGAAGAAGAAGAAGGTTCATTCCTACACTCTTTTATTCTTATTAATACCTTCTGCACTTGTATAAAAATATTACTATTTTTATTTATTCGACCAATTCTAAGAATCCGTCAAACATAGTACAATATAAATTTGATTATCTCGATTAATTTTGAACAGAAGAGTCGAAGTGACTGAACTCGAATCCTTGCAAGTCTTTTCGATTGAATAAATTAATAAATAATTCATTTAAAGTCTGGAAAACAGTATGGCATCATCCTATTCTTTATTGGATTATGCCAATGTAATGACCAGCGTTGACCGGTACTGCGTCCAGCAAAGCGAAACGAATATCATTAAAATTTCAAGTGCAGTGCATCCAAGCGCGGATTCAAGTTCGAGGAGATTTCAGCAGACACTACTGGTTAACTCTTCATTTCCTCATTCATAATGTCATTCTGCGTAGGCGTATTAGTCTCATAACATAACGTTCTGGTGTTGTTGACTTGAAATTCTGATACATTACAATGATATAAAGTCAGGAAAAAGAAAAGTGAAATATGGGTTCCTGGTAACTCAGGAATCAAAGAAAATGAAGAGGATAATATAAACGCCACTTACTGGCCCAGAATGCACCTAAAGGGTTTTCCAATAAGAGGTGTCATTTTGAATAGCTCGCTATTTCGGTAGATGTCACGTTTGAAGCTGTCATTTTTTGACATTTGACAAGTAGAAACTACGCCATCAATAAAAATGGAACGATACACGCTTCAAGAACGCATTGAAATTATTAAAATTCACTGTCTAAATGGTGGAAATTTGGCAGGGACGGTTCGTAAAACTCGAACATTTTTGGGTCGCCGTAAAGCACCTTGTCGGACCGCAATAAAGAAATTGGTGAAAAAATTCGAGCACTTGGGACAAGTTAGTGATGTGAAGAATAAACCCGTGCACGTCGCTCAAGAACAGCCGAGAATATTGCTACTGTAGCAGAAAGTGTTGAAGAACACCTAGGTTTGTCCATTCCCCGTCGTTCTTTGGAATTAGGCATTGCACAAACGTCATTACACAGTATTTTGCATAAAGATTTGGGTCTTAAGGCTTATAAACTTTAGTTAACACAAGAACTCAAGCCGGCCGTTCATCAACAACGGGAAAAGTTTCCGGACCGTGTTATCTCTCGAAGAGATGATCACAATTTGCCACCGAGATCTTGTGATTTAACACCTTGCGACTTCTTCCTTTGGGGCCACTTGAAAGAGAAGGTCTACGCCAATAGCCCAGCGTCGATTCAAGATCTCAAAGATGGAATTCGTGAGGCTACCGAGGACATATGGCAGCCACTTTGAGATTTGGTCATGGAAAGTTTCATTAAAAGGATATGGTCCTGTAAGCGTGGTCGTGATGGTCATTTGCCTGATGTTATTTTCCACTATTAACGGCATAGCTTTCTCTTAATAATGAAATAAACATCCGATCATTTATATTGAAAAATGACATTTTTTTTAATATCAAAATATCACCTCTTATTGGAAAAACCCTTTATAAAAAAGAGTTTTTGGAGAAGGAAGAAACTGAAAACGAAGCACACTGATTATAACAAAAACCTCTAAATTGCAAGATCCAAAACGTATTTTGTATTTGGATCTCAGCAAGAATAAGTTACGCCTCCTAACTGCGTCTTAGAAAACATATGATGAAAATTGGCTTAACACAAAGTGAAAAGTGTAGATTCTGTAGGGAGGGGGATAAAACTTGGTTGCAGAATCTTTCGCCATTGCGAGCCTGCGCAAAGAATGTCTTGGACAAGAGAATCATAGGAAAAACGGGAATCTAGCCTCCTTGAGGCCCTCTCAGATACTGGAGATCATTAGGGCTCTGGAACTGTAAGCGAGCTGAAGTGCAATTACGAAAACAGCCCTGAGGTCGGACACAATAGATTGAATTATTTATTAAAGAAAATCATTACAAAAAATCATATGAAGAGTGCAAAATTGTCTTATTTCCCATTTAATTTGCTATGAGACACCAACTCAATACATTGAGATCAGTAAAAAATATTGAATTGGTAAACTTATATTAACGCTATAGAAGGTTCATCTACCTTATGCAATATTTATCCGAAATCTTCGTAATGAACTAACAAGGTTCTTTCAATAAATTTAATAATATATTTAAAAATGGTGCAGCCACTATCAAATTAAAAAAAACCTCCAAAATATGTCCTTCCCTCTATTTAACACATGATTCCACAAATCAACAAACTAAAAAGGAGAATGTTGCAGAATACCTGAGGCAAAGTTAGATATCTTTCATTGACAAATAAATATCGCTAACCCAGCGTTCCCCAATCTGTGGGGCGCGCCCCCCTTGGGGGGCGCGAATGAATTCAAGGGGGGGCGCTAACAACCAGCCCTGCCCCAACGGTTCTTGCATGGCTCGAATTAGAACCACTTTACTAACTGAAGGGGGGCGCAATGAATTTGAGATTAAAAATTGGGCCGCGAATACTGAAAGTTGGGAAACGCTGCGCTAACCAATTCTTTATATTACATTCCTTCGGTATTAAATAAAATGGTACTTGTCTATGAGATTTATTCCAGACATCAAGGTGTTCAACCATTCACAAATGCTATCGTTAACTAAAAACCAATAGAAAACTCTAGGTCGATAGATCAATATTTAATACCTCAATTCGAGAACAACTGTGATATAATACGTATTGAATTGGAAGGCAAATTTTTTTCTATTGTTCGTTCTTGTGAGGATCATTCTTCTTTCATGAGGATTTATTTCATCTTGATGGTGTTGATATGATGAATTATTTTATTTCCAGTTAATTAAATGCGTGAAGGATTTTAGCATTCGAGATGACTTCATCAGATCAGAATACGATGATATGTACTTCGCAAAATGAGTTGTAATTTTCTTGTTTCAAATGTCTTAGGCTTTGTAGATTTTTGTTGCCAAAATACATAATAAATAACAACTAATGAATTGATGAATTTCATTCATCTTCTAATGGGATATTTCGGACATTAATTTTACATTTCGGTAGCTTCCTGTGAAAGTATAATATTGCCTACTCTTTCACGGGATACTTTATTATTGATAACAGAAAATGAGGACGGAATTGCATTCTCGATTTCTTCATTGAAACCGAACTCACCCCGAAAATCTTAAGTCTCTAGGACAATCCCTTCGAAAGTTATCGTGCTTATGTCTGGACGGCCCCACGGACAGAATTGAATTTGACCACGGATTCGTCATCAGGTAGTTGAACCCTATCGTTTGATACCATTTTCAGCTCAAAATTAGAAAATTACAGACATTTGGGCAACACGATATAGCACTCGTTTAAGTAGAACGATCGATCAGAAGCCAGGAGTCTCTCTATAAGAAATGCGAAGTCTCCTGATCGATAGCCTCAAGTAGTCTCTCGATGAAAACCCAGAAGTCTCTCGTAAAAATGGAGAATTGTTAAGATTCTCCAGAAATTTCTCTATCAAAACTGAGAAGTTTCCCTAATGAAAACATGAAGTCTTTCGAAGTCAAGGAGTCTTCCGATCAAAATCGTGATGGCTCTTGATTAGAAGCGAGAAGTCTCTCGATAAAAAATCAGAAGTTTCCTCATCGAAATCATTGGTTCAAAGATCCTTTCTATTGAAAAAGTTTCCTGTCCAGAACTGAGAAGTCTCTCTATCGAAATCATGAAGTCTCACGAATAAAGTGAGTCTCCCGATAAAAATCGCGGGGATTCTCTATCAGAATTCAGAAGTCTCTCGATCAAAAATCAGAAGTCTCATGATCAAAATCGCGAAATCATTGGTTCGAAGGTTCTTTCAATCGAAGAAGTTTCCTGTTCTGAACTGAGAGAGGAGTCTCTCTATCGAAGTCTCTCGATCAAAGTTAAGGAGTCTCCCGATCAAAATCGATAAAATTCGCTATCAAAATCGCTAGGATTCTCGATCAAAAGCCAGGAGTTTCTCGATCAAAAAAGGGAAGTCACCTGATCGAAATCCAGAAATCAAGGTTTCAAAAAGGAGACCAATTCAAAATCCAGAAGTCCTTCTATAAAAAAGCTCGGAAAATCACCATAGCATTAGTTGCGAAGGACACCTTTCTTTCAAAAATCATTTCCAGTTCCCAAACACCTTGTATTTCTTTGCCTGATTAAAAAAACGTAATATTTAATTACCATGATCAATATAATGAATTCTTCATTAAAACGCTTCTTAAATTCGACCAACGAGAGGTGAATTCATGTTCTATCGCCGGCAAATGTACCAGCACAGCAGGTCTCCTTGATCTAGTTGTCGTAGACTGCACGGTGGTGAGTCGAACGATCGTGGTGGCCAGATATACATGGGTTGGGCGGATCAGTCACCTTACCTCACCTCGCTGAAATCAGGACAATAACGAGCACTCCCAACGCCAATTCGACAAATTGCCTTGTGTCAATCCTTACATGTCTGATACGCAGTCAAAAGTTGCCCTACACAAGCGTTGGGTTTCGATTGATCAATATATGTACACTGATCAACAATTGCTAGGGATCACTTATGAACTTCTCTTCATTTGTATTTTTTTCAAGTTATCTCGTGAATATCTGTACATTATATGTTCTCTAAGGAAAAAAGTAAGATGTTTTGAGTTGTTTATATCAAAGTCTTCCTCACTTCATCGGCTCTTGTTCACAAAATCGATTATTATCTGTAGGCTGTACAGATGTGGAGTGAAAAGCAATGTGGTATTTGTTACTAAATCTGTTTTTTTCTCTGGTTCAAACACATAAGGTGACAATAATTGAAGAAATTAGAACAATATCAGCTTATCAGTCATGCCGAGAAGACTTTTGGCTCCTGTGCAACTGGACCAAATCATACGGTGGATACAGGAAGGTTTGTCCTAGCGAGAAGTGTCCCGGCGGTTGAATGTTTCGCAAAGTGTCGTGAGTCGGGCTTGGAATAGGTTCATCTAAAACGACTCAGTAGCTTATGTTCATGGGGGAGGTCGGCAGCGCAGTACAACAGCTACCCAAGATCGTCTTTTGATCCTCAATGCTAGGAGAATCCCACTTCGCGGCTCAATAGATCACTGAGAGTTGCAACAGGTGTTCTAATTTCGAACCAGACTGTAAGACGACGACTACATGTTCGTGGTTTGAGAGCACGCAGGAGGTTACAACATCCCCGTTTGAATAGGGAACACCGGGTTCATCGAGGGCAATGGGCTGTGAGGAGCACCGCAATTGGACACTTGAAGATTGGAGCCGATGTTTATTTACGGATGAGTCTAGATTTCGTTTGGTCAACTCTGATGGACGTTTTCTTGCTTGGAGGGAAAGAGGTCGAAGTTATGCAGAACAGTTTATGGTACCCACAATAGCTTTTGGCGGAGGTTCTATATGTGTATGGGGAGGCATTTGTTTAAACCAACGCACAGAGTTGTTGTTTTGCAGAACACTACCATGACCAGCTAGAGATATCACGATATGATTATTGAACCCATAATTGTTCCGTTTGCGGCTGCCGTGGGCGAGAATTTCATTTTAATTGACGATAATGCCCGTCCACACCGTAGTCGTCTGGTTAATGAAGCGCTAGAAACTCATGCTATTGATAGGATGGACTGGCCAGCTCGCTCTCCAGACATGAATTGCATCGAACATGTCTGGTCTGAGACGTCTAGACAATTGTCAACCTTAGAACAACCGATCAATAACCTGGAGGACCTTTCTAACGCTTTACGGGATATTTGGACGAATTTGCCCCAAAATTTTATAAATCGTTTGATCGAAAGTATGCCACGTAGGGTAGAATGCTTGAGACGATCTCGTGGGGGACCAACTAGGTACTAGCTTAACCGAAACTTCAGCCTTCTTGTGGTTTCATCATAAAATTTTTATGTTATTCAAACACAGAATTTTGAGTGTTCCTAATAAATTTTTTTTTCTCTTCAACTTCCCATTTTTTCATTCTTTTCCCAATTGAACCATATTATCAACTGAAAATACTCTGACTAAATTTATAATCTTGGAGCGAATATTTCAGAAATAATTTAGAACAAGTAAGTGATCCCTATCAATTGTTGAGCAGTGTATTTTGATGATTCATAACATGATGCAGTTTTTTCACACTTTTAATTCGAAATTGAGTTCGGTTTTCGAGCTGAAATATCACTATTCGATACTGAAGGGATCGTTCCCGAAAATAAGGGGCTGGTAGTAACCTTACGCTATCTGTAGCTCCCGAGAAGCGAAGATGAAAAATTTGTAGTGTCAGTGTACTTTTTAAAAAAATTTCTGTATTTGGCAGTATTTACATATTTAGCTGAAATAAAATGTGAAGAAAGATCATGGATGAAACCAAGTGTAAGGAAATTTTGCATGAAAAGAAGATTGATTTATCCATTAAGAAAGGTTCAAGGTTTGAGAAGGGGACAAAAATTGAGTAATATATGTCAATGGTTCTCAAAACTGACGAAATGAACTGTATGGCAAAAAATAATTAAATTTCATCGCACATAAGGGGAAAACTGGAAATATATTTTCAACCTGTTAGAGATTTACAGAAAATGAGTGAAGTTTGAAACTTGGAACGGATATTGAATTTAAATCTACTGAGGTAAAAGCAAGATAAAACAAAGTTCATCTACCGCGAATTTAATTATAATTGCGACTTGAAGTAGTTAGTTAATGAATCCATTATAATATATCAACGCTTGACTGGGTATATGCGTCAGAATTAATGGAATAATAGGCAAAGGTAAAACTCAGAATTTTTTCTTGGCTGATTACCGAAAAAGTTCGTTAACCAGCCAAATAGTACAGGGTGTTCCATTAAATATGGTCATTCAAAATTTTTGTTCCTCAATATCTCAGGCAAAACGAAACCAATCAAAATGAACTTTTGTGGTCACATACAGGATGCTAACATGCACAATTTTGTGGCCGTAATTTTAACAGAACCATAGAGAATTCAATTGTAATATTGAAAGACGAAGCTCATAAGTAGCTGCTCAGGGCTTTCCTCAAATTTTTCATTGAAGATTCCGATTCAGCGAGAAATTTAACATTCGAATTGGTTTATTTTTTCGTATTCTTTTGGATTCTATGCAGAGCTTTGTTCAAAAATCTAGGGGCGTTCATTTAGATCAGTAAGGGAAAACCGGGATTGATGCCCCTATCGAAAAGGATAGGCATCTAAACTGAAACGTTATCTTTTTAGCTGATTTTCGATTAATTGGGTTATTTTGGTTTTAAACTTGATTCTTGATAATTTTTTTGAGACTCAATATTTTATTAATTTATCATGAATTGGTGGAAAATGCTTAATGTAAATAAAAAGAATTCAACTTTTCGTTTAATATATGCTTTTGAAATTCAATTAAAAATGCACAATTGTTATTAATTCGATCCATATTGCGAAGATAAAGTTGCTGTTTTAGGCATGAAAAATCTCAAAGATTTTAGTGGGTTTTTGATTCACATAGTATGAAGGGCATCTATCCGTCCCATTATTTTTATGGTGAGGCAACTATCCATACTTGTTGGCATCTATCCCCAAAGAAAGAGTTCCAGAAAAATCAATTTTTTGGGAAATTTGAGATTGCTATGTCTGAGAAAAGTCTCAGTATTTCAAATCAAATAATGGGGCTACCTACAGTCATAGAAATTACTCATATAAAAGTAATAATTTCAAAAATATGAGGCAATTTCAAAAACTGGGGTATCTATCCGGGTTTTCCCCTATGCAAAAATTCATATTTGGGCAAAAGTATATCACGCCGTTCTCTTAGGAACAAGCGCGTAAAAAGAACAACAAAATACAGTTATAATCGAATAGTTTACACCTGATTTCACCAAGCTACTTTTCGTAACATCAACAGTTATCGCTTGACAATTTTTTTATCCGCCATTATACCCAGCCATCGTAAAATCGAACTAGAGCGTATAATGGATTCACAATTAGAGAAACAAATGCGAAACCGACGCGTATCATTATTCGATTCCTGAAGAAGAGAAAGGCGAACGAAACAGTCAATCCGTCAACATAAATTAGTTGAATTAAATCAAAACCGAGCTGGATTAATTCTATACTTTCGCTTAGAAAGTTCAAGTTCTTTGCTGTTGTTTGGTGGGCACAAAACGTCGTCGTCGGTCGTTCGGTTTGCTGAAAATGGACATCATGGGAAGGCGATGACCTCCATTTCACAACAAAATCATGTTTTCATGGTCGGTTCGACCGCTGATGATGATGACTATGATGCACCACTGTCGGTCTCTCTATTGGTGAATTTATTGGTTTTCCATACAGAAGGTACAACATGGAGATCATTGGATTTATTGATTCATTTACTTTTCAAGTGATGGTACTATTAGAGTCGGTTTTTTTGATGGGGATGAGTCAGAGTAATTGGGTCAATAATTAAACCAAACGTGGAAGGATGTTATGAATGTAATGATACAATTACGTTTTCAACATAAGGATCCTTTATACACTGCGCAAAAAATTAATTAAAAAATTATGGAAATCTCAAATTTATACTACAACTGAAGGTGTTCTCGATGATATAATTTTTATCAGAATTATGCATGCATATGTTATCCACTCTCAACGTTTTTCTTCAATACAGATGTTTTTTCCCAGCAGGAATAAAAAAAGATGAGATTATCAGATTTTGAATGTATTGGCTCCATTCTGAAATCAGTCGTTCTCGATCAATTCTAGTGATCAATAGTTTTTCTTTCGTTTGATTCTTTACACTCGATCATTATGCAACGCGAAACACGCAATTTGACCCAAGAGGAATGTGCTCAAGCGGTAGTTTTGCGAGAAGAAGGGTGGACATACACAAAATTGCTGAAAGGTTTGGAGTTTCCCATACAAGTAAGTCCAGAATGTTGGAGCGATTCAGGGAGACAGGTATGAATGTCCGAAGACCAGGACAAGGTAGACCACGGGTACAACTGCCGTTCAAGAACTTTACTTGAGAGTTTCTTCTTCGAGACAACGGTTTGCAACCGCTCGCCTCCTTCAAAATCAGCTTGAGCAAACTCATGGGGAGCAAATTAGCCTCGGACAATAGAAATCGCCTCAGAAAATATTATTTAAGGCCTTGTGTCACGGCAAGAGACCCAGCTCTTACCCCAGCCCATCGAAGGGCGCGTTCGGATTTTGCGAGAGAGCATATCCATTGGGAAGAGGCTGATTGGGAAAGAGTTCTCTTCACAGATGAGTCTAGATTCTGTCTCTACGATTGTGATCGACGTTCCCTTGTTTACAGACGTCCACATGAGAGATATGCTCAGTGCAATTTCCTAAATACTATTGGTTTCGGGGAGGATCGATTATGGTATGGGGTGGAATATCTTTGGCTGCTCACATAGACCTAGTGATCGTTGATAATGGAGCTATGAATGCTGATAGGTATATAAGGAACATTCTTGAAGAGCATGTAGTGCCATTTGCCCCATATATTGGTGAAAATTTCATTTTTATGGACCATAATGCCAGACGCCATCGTGCGCACATCGTTCAGAAGTACCTTGAAAGGTTGTAGTCTCCCGAATGGAATGGCCAGCAAGAAGTCCAGATCTCAATCCGATTGAGCAGGTTTGGGACATCCTCAAGAAGGCTGAGAAATTCAGAAAATCATCCAGCTACTCTTAATGACTTAGGAATCCAACTCAGAGAAATCTGGGAAGGATTATATCAGAACATTTCAAGATCACTTATTTTGAGTATGAACCTTCGTTGCCGAGCTGTAATTAACGCGAGGGGTGGAAATACCAAGTATTGAATCACTTATCAGTATTCCAGTATTTTGAAAATTTGTTTATTTCTCTTCTTTCACATAAGATTCGGTGAAATCCTGAATTTTTCTTCCATTTAATGTGTCTTGTTTCGTTCAAAACCTTCCCGAGAGAACATAAAAATAAGTTATAAAGTCAATGTAGAGTTAACTTTCATTAAAATTGAAATTTTTAGAATGTGAATTGTTTTTTTTGCGCAGTGTTGATTGAATGATTTAATGAATGATCATTTCAATATTTTTTCAACTATATTAGCGAAAATTCGACGCATCAGATTGATATGGACCTCCCTTCGAAGATACAGCCTTTGAATTTTTTCAGGAGTCCTAAAAAACACTGAGTCATAAAACTATACATTATATGATTCATTAAGTAGATGTTACTCACACATTTTTTTTGATCCTATATCTTTATTATCAGTGGTTGAAAATAACAACCCCTTAGGATTTTCCTTCAAAAATTGTTTTCGTGGGATAGACTTTCGAAAAATGAAATTCTCCTATAGTTTCCCATTCACTTCTGGAGAAAAAAAGTCTCTTGCACAAACGCTACAGGGTTTCCCAAAAAAAATGGAATTTCGATTTTACATAGATTGTTGTGACCTTAAGGTCTATTGTGCCCTCCACCATAGCTGTTTTCGCAACTGAACTAGCCCTCCAAGCTCCAAAGCTTCTCGAGCGTAATGGAGGTACTCTAGTTTGCCTGTACTTAGCCGAACCCTGTCTCGTCGACTATCACTTTGTGAACCAAGAAACCACACGTAAATAATTGTTATCATAATTCTTTAAACCCTTTGGCGTTCACCATATTGAAGGTCGAAACCCCCCTCTGTCATCCTGTCAGTCCGTCAGCTGTCTTGACGGCGGTGTACCTGCGCGCTATAGCTTTACGTTTTGATTTGTTTATATTCATCTCACTTAAAAATCTTTATAATTTTTAAGAAATGTTTTGACTTGAATTTTAGTAACAGTATTATTTTATATATTTTAATTGTTGACAAATATGTATGACGGTCGATTTTTCTGCCCTTTTGAAAAGCTATGTCAGGACTGCTGCATCGTAAGTTGAACTCATATTTTCCGATATTTTTTCCATGAATTTTTCTCTTCCTTCATTGCAGTCGTCTTGTTACTTGGCTCCCGAAGATGGTGATGTATTAACTACCGAAACTTTCTGCAGTTTGATAAATAAATAAGTTCTCACCAAAAATAAGGCATTTAATTATTATCTCCTCAAAAACTGTCATGTTATATTATTGTTTGATTGAAGGTCTGAATATTTCTGTTCACTCCATTCTTGTTATACCTAAGTACCTATTTAAACATATGAAGCCAAAATAATTCTTCATTCGACGGAAGTGAACCCATGAATATAAAAAAAACGAAATATAGCCGATTACTTTGCGATTTTCCACTTCTTCTGTTTCAATTTTCCTTAGAAATACTTGGAAATGTTATAATATTTCACGTAATATGAGGAAAAATTAGAATTTTACGATATTATGTATGTTCTAATTGAAAACATGAAATTAAAACAGGCATGCTTTGGCTAGATGATAGTTATTTCGCATTATTGAAACGCTTCGTTATTATAATGAGTTTATGCAACAACAAGGCATCAATTTTCTGAGAAAAATACAGCATCTTCAAGAGTAAAGAAGGTGTGAATCATTTTTGCGGAAAAAGTTTTCCAAAAGGAGGATTTGCTATGCCAGAAAACATCAATGATTAGAATGATTAAAATACGTATCTTCTTTTTTTAGCTGTCATGAATTTATCGGTAATAATTGGATAATAAAAATTTCAACTCTCTTATCTATTTTATCGTTCGATTCTGAACATGTAACAATGTTAACTTTTGAGGCATTCAAGGATTGTGAGCAAAAAAAAAGAAAGTAACTAACACAATCAAACTGAATGGAAGCAATTTGAGAAGATATCGTGTGTAACAGATTATTTAAAAAACAATAAAAACACAGTTCATGTTGAAAATAAGGCAATTACCTGCGGTTATTGCCTGCAATTAAAGTTATATTATAATTCGAAACGATCCTTTCTGTCTACATGTTCATTGATTACGTCTAAAAATTTAATGTAGATGTAATGATATCATTGTTATGAGTTGAAATCACAAGAAAGAAGAAAATCACTTAGGAGTCCTAAATAATTAGAAAATAGTCTTGTGAAAGAGGTATGGAAAAATGAGTAAACAACCAAAATATAATGGAAGTTGAAATAAGAATAGAAAAGCTATTGTCACATATTTCATAGATATGACGTGAAATTATCGATGATTAAAAATTTATTGACATGTTATATCGGGTGTCCCAAGGTGAGTGGCCTATTAAATTTTGTAACTTAGTAAATGATGATTTTTTTGGTCCATCCTGTATAACTGACAACTATAATTCGAAAGCAGTGACATAGATCAGATCAATATCTAATGACTCGCTAAATTTTTGACTTAAATCTCAAATATTGAGCGAACTAGAGTCATTTTCGTAACACGTCAATCTGATCTAATAGGCCACTCACCTTGGGACACCTGATATAAGATATTTTCATAATTTTCCTTACTACTATTCGACGTTTCGACATGCATTCGCCAGTTGTCTTCAGCACTCAATCAACATGAATTTGATCTTGGTGGAGCCTAAATGTTTTTGAGATCAAAGATATTTGACTGATCAAAACCATCAACGAACTTAGCTGATACAGGGTAGGGCAGATGAAGAACTATTTAAAAACTGTCAAACAAAAACTTATGCAAATATCGATTTGATTATTTTTCCATCATCACGTACAGTTTATGTTCAGAGAGTTTAGAAGATGATATCTGGCAAATGGTGTCAATACAGGGTGTCTGTAAACAAATGCGAGAGAATTTGGGAGATGATTCCTCGATGAAAATAAGCAGGGGTAGTTCATGTAAATTTTTTTCGAAATCGACCTCCCTTCCAAGATACAGCCTTGTCATCTTATTTTTTTATGTTCTATCTGAGTCCGAGAGATTTTCCACATTTTCAGGGACACCCTGTATACAGGAATTTTAACGTTTTTCTTGATTTTTTGGTCGTAAACGTCAATTATTGAACGACAGGTCGGTGTGTTGACCTGGAGTGTTGGAAACACGTAGAGTACGATGTACTTGACTTTCGCCGATCGTTCTCCACGTGAAATTGTCTATCAGAGCATGCCAGGCATAACACTTTCTTCTACATTCTCTCATCTATTCGCGGCGAGGCGGCGGCGTTCACCAGTAGCGGCACGAAATCCCAGCTTTTATTAATTATAAACCAACGGACGATTCATGCAGACCTACGTTGTTTTCCTGGTAATGAAGGTAATTAGTAATTTAATTGATATTATCATACCCGTTTTATTGTTTCTTACTATGAAGAAGCAAAATGGTCACAGACGATAACAAAGGTTTTTCTATGGTAACGGTGCATCAAAGCATGCAAGCTTTTTATGTAAGAAAAATGGAGGTTCGAATTTAGAACACATACGCTATGTTCAGTTGAAATAACAGAATGAAATATTTATTGGAAAATATACACAAATCCTCTCAAGTTTTTACTCCCTGGGTCTTCTTAAGAAATTATAAATCTATGTTCTGGAAGTGGAATAAATATATTTTCCTCTATTTGAACCACAATATATTGATAGAAAATATTTGTGTATCCACGACTATTGTAAAATCCGTCCATTGTACGTCTCTATGCTCGGCCGTAATAATAACCAATAATCACGAGGGAATAATGAGATTATAATTCACTGCTGTCAGATGCTTCATGGATTTAGCTTTGATATGATATTCTTTAAATTGATGTATTTCTTCAGTATTCTTAAGTACTTTAACTAACAAAAATGGGCATACCTTGTCATCTACTTTCATTATATCAATTAAGCATTTTTTATTACAAAATATTCTCCGAAAATTTCTCATGTGTCAACTTTACTTTTCCACGCTTGTCATGGAAGGGTCTTTTTGCGGTCGCCAAATGTTAAAATCTTCAAGAAATATATCCAGTAGTTGTGGATAAAGTATAGTATTCTACTCTACTCTATGCTCGTTGCATAATATACTATTGTTACCCCCAGCATTATGTCACACCCTTGATTTCGATTGGAAGTATTTCTCCCTGAAAAAATAATTTGGCATAAATTGTCACAAATTTTTTCCATCATTCGAAATTTAAGTTATTAGGTAGTTGGGACAAAATAACACTGTTGAAATTCAGTTGATTTCATTCTCTGCATTCATAATGTAGCGAGGTACTTCAGGGACAATACCTACAGATTTTGTTTCTATCTTGAATATATTGAATATTGAATGGCTTGAAGAAAAATTAATGTCTGATTAATTTTATATGAATATAATTTTGTATTTTATTGAAAATTGCATGAAAATTCTGTTTTTTCTTCTTACAATCCCCTAAAATTTATTAGACTCGTTTGATTGGCCGGCGCATTCGCCATTTTGCAAAAAGCGTCTGCGTGGGATATGACATTCCGTCACAAAGTTGAACTTTGACGATTTCCTATTTAAGAAACCTCACAAAGTTTGCACAAGTCTGTATGTCTTCACGGAACGTCTGAATATAAAATTTGGGCCCCAACGGATATCTAACTTTACCTATTAATTCTTTAGCTTCTTCTATTGGATAGTTAGAATAGAGCTTATACGCTCAGGCGGTGTACTCAAAATTCGAAAATTACTGATATCAGGACTGAAATATAACACTATCCACAAGCGCTCAAAAATGAAACTCGGTTGATATTTAATTTGATTTTATTAATCTCATCAAAGGCTTTTTAAATTTCTTGATTACAGTGATCATAGATAATGAATATACAGTGGAACTTCCCTATAACGAACGCCTGTATAACGAATTTCGTAGAAGACATTGCACCTTGAATCAAAATTCCATTGTAAACACACCCTAAAACGAAGTGAATTCTCTCTATAACGAAATATACAAAGAACATCACTCTTTGAATGGGTATTAGAAGGAAGGTATACGGGTGGGTTTTTTCCGAATTTTTTCCGGACGTACGTAATAAATCCCGACCTCAAACTAAATCATAAGGCGGGCAGAGAGATCCTTCTGAAACAGTTTTAAATACACCCCTGGCAGATTTGGTTTCAATCTAACCATTACGCTAGTATGAAAGTTGTGCGAAAATATAGAAAAGGAAGTGCTTTAGTTTGAATGATAAACTTAAATTTATCAGTGAAACGAATTTTCTGTATAACGAAATTTCTTTATAACGATTTTTTTTTGGGGATTTAGCGCTTTCGTTATAGGGAAGTTCCACTGTATTTGTCATAAGTAGGTAAATTTAATGATTTGAGTATTTCTTTTAAACTTCAAATCATAGGAAATTCCATGTTATTTTGAGGCAAAATAATACGTAACTTTGTCCTGATTTATGTGAACTTTTGCTCAACCCAAAAATGGAAATAACAGTTTCTTCAGAACGAAAAAAAGTCAAAATTTATTGAACTCAACTCGGTTAATCCAACTATTACATAATTTCTCTTAATTCTCTTGAAACCTGACTCACTAATGTTAAGATCCTGATAGTCCGAACAATTCTTCGAATAAATACTCTCGAATTGCTAATATGGGACATGTACGTACGAAACCGTAAATTTTCTTCATTCCAGCTAACTGTGCACTATCAGTGAAGATGAGAAACAATTATAAACAAGATATTAATAGAACAATGCCCATTTCTTCGTTGAGTTGACTTGGAAGGGGAAATCAAATGTATAATACTCATCATGAGTTATTTAAACAATTTGAGAATTATAGGAAATTCCTTGTAATACTGGTACAGAATATCACGTAACTTCATTCTGATTTATCTCAACTTTATTATTATGTCATTTTGCCATAAGTTTGTCACACGTTTTTTTATCATTATTCCGAAATTTAATTCGATATTTAGGATGAAATACCACTATTTAAATATATGGGAGATGATTACCCTTCAATAGGGTCCTGTAGCGGTCTTAGAAGAACAGGAGATTCGAAAAATCATCACTTGGAATGCCAGACCTGGTTTAAAACACCCTCCTGGCCCAAGAGCATGAATTAAGTATTTTGTATCTAAATATTGAAAGTGTTCTTCGAATAGTTTTAAGTTTCAATTCCGTAAAAACGGCGAGACAGCTTTTTTTTTTCTACTGAGGTTTTTCCCTGTGCTCTGGTATCATACGCCAGAATAGTATGGTACCCCGTTTTGCACCAACCTCAGTTAGGAACTTTTTCGTTTCATGTATCGTATTTTGTTAGCTCTCAATTCAAAAGAAAGTTATTTGAAACATACTGTTTACAATTGTATTGTATTTAGCTCCCAATTCAAAAGAATGTATATATCTGAACTTTTGGTCAACCTTAAATGAAAATAACAGTTTCTTCAGTATTTAACGAACCCAACATTTCGGTTCATCTAACCATTACATAATTTTTCTTAAAAACCTGACTCACTGACGTTAAGATCCTGATAGTCCGAACAATTCTTCGAATAAATACTCTCGAATTGCTAATATGGGACATGTACGTACGAAACCATAAATTTTCTTCCGTCCAGCTCACTATCAGTGAAAGTTCTGTTCATTGACTTCTTCTTTATATCGGACAGGTCATCCAACTTAGCGGTCATTGACGAAACTACATCAACAACTAGTCGCTTAAGGATGTCATAATTTCGTTTTCGTATCTCCTCCAGTTAGGCTATTGGGTCAAATCCGCGAGTTTATCTGTTGATGATGTATCTGGTCGTATAGTGGGACACAGTGGATTGAATATTTATGCTATGACCGGTGGTTTTTTCGAAATCTGAGAAAAAACGTTGGAATTGCTTGGAAAATTGAAAGAAAAAATTGTGTCATGTCTCAATAGATGTTGGGCTTGTTCATTGGGATTTCGTTATATTCAAATTTTGAGAAATACATTAGCATGGCGTTGGGAAACTATGACATGAAAGGATCTATAGGAAAAAGATTTGTATCAATAAATCCCTGTGAAATAAACAATATTGATAATTTTTGTTGAACAGTAAGGAAAAGGTTATGAAGCAAAATTCAAATGGATCGCATTACCAGAACCATAGAATTCGATTTTTTATATTGGTTTTTTACATATTCCATTTTTGAATGATTTCCATAATATATTTCTTATCGTGCTGAAATTTTGCACTCATACACTTGCATGAATCTCAAGTCCTGTACAGAATTTCAAGGTATTAGCCTCATTGCTCGACCAATGAACGAGAGCGCTCAAAGCACCTTCTCAGGGCTTTTCTAGAATATGTATATTCCAACAAGAAATTTTTCATTAGTTTAAGATCACTTTTTTTGTTAGATGAAGTAGATAATTTGGCCAATTGTTCCGTTAGACATCAGGTAATTTCAAAATTAATTAATTCTTAGTTTTACTGTTAGGCAACATTTTTTCAAAACCAATTTGCTTCTGACAAATAAGTGCAAAGATTTCGCAGGAACACTTCATCTTAATTAAACATTTTTTAATCATTTCTGTTTCAGAGACTGGGAGTGAAAACCTATATAGTTTTTTAGAAATGCAGTATCCTCCCAGATTATATTTCAATCGGTATTTGAGATCCCTGTTCAAGCCTTCGATTTAGACCATTTTTTTCGAGCCACCTTCTAGAATAATCCGCTTTTCATTACAACTTTGCCTATTCATCCAAATCAGAAACTTCCTCTAACCACCCTATTCAAAATCCAATTATCCACACTCCACCAGAACACAGAAAAGCAACGATCAAGGAATTAGTGATGAAACATAATTTCCACGAAAAATTTTACGTAAGCCAGGGATCCAATTTCACCCCCTTTGATATTTTCAATCGATTTCACGTCTGAAGAGCGAGCTGTTGGCTAGCTCAACTTTACATAATTTCCAAATCGCATTAGACAGTTATAAAACTACATAATAGGATTTTAAATAAGGGCAGAGTGGCCTGTTTCAATTACGCAATACGTAGTATTTAGAGCAATTTTACGCCCACGTAACTGGTGGTGAGGAGTATGTCCCTAATCAGGCTACTATACGATTTGGTTCGATTGGAATAATTAGTTTTGGCGTGAATGACGTCATGCTTCTTTTTCATGTTTTCATTTCAGGGTAGCTGAGGGATATGGGATTATAGTGAAAATAAATTGAATAATAGTATAGAGGGTGTCCCGGAAAATGTGGGAAATCTCTCGGATTCAGATAGAACATAAAAAAATAAGATGACAAGTTCCCATAATTTTTTTCTAGCGGCCCTCCCTACGAAGATACGACCTCCTAAATGACGCCACTGGAAATTCATTTTAGTGGAATGAATTTCAATTACTTACTTCTTTCATTATTTTTTTTCGAAAACGGTTCATTTTATCGACACTGAACAAGAGTACCTTTTCTTTAGCTTAATGTTCTAGGTATCCAAATTTGTTTTTTTAGCACCTTATCATACAGGGTGTTGAAAATGTAAGCATTAAAATGTACAACCCAGTCCGACCCTGGTAAACTGAACAAGCCAATTGAAATTTGAGTACGGTGATTTATGAGGTCCTTAATACTATTAATGATATCAAATTTTCTTCAAATTACATCGAATAGTTTGAAACTTATTCCACTAAAATGGATTTCCAGTGGCGTCATTTAGGAGATCGTATCTTCGTAGGGAGGGCCGCTAGGAAAAAAAATTTGTGGGAACTTGTCATCTTCATTTTTCATGTTCAATCTGAATCCGAGAGATTTCCCACATTTTCCGGGACACCCTGTATTATGCAACGAGCAGATAATGATTATTATTATATTTTATTATTTTGATTATTAAGAGTAGCGTCAAATACAATGCATTTCCAATTATTCACTCGAAATTGCTAAGATTTTCCGAGGGTCCATTATTTCTCAAATGGTTTTATTCAACAATGCCTGTAATTAAAAAAAAAAGAAATGAATAACATCAATAAAACGAAAAAATATATCAGAGAGTAAAAGTAGTAATAAAATAATAATTTCTGAAAAATAAGAAAGTAACTCCAAATATGTGTTTTTAAAAATTGTTTGGAAAATTATTCATCTAAGGAATTTATAATGTTATCTTTGGAATTTTCGTATACATTCAAAAATTCCAATACCTAAAGCACTGGCGTAATATCCAAACTCTTTTTTGGGCGTTTGTTCATATGATAAATTATCAAAATTTTGCCATTTTTGATCAAATTCACCAAATCTGAATTGAAAAATTCAAATGAATTTCTTTTCAAACAAACTGGAAAGTAAAGAATCTTTCAAAGTTAATATGTTTCACTAATGTACTACTTACGGAATATTAACGACTAAAAAATTGAATATTATACTACTAAATGAAAATGTGTTAAAATTGAATGAATTTATTTATTTGCATTTCACGATATGAAATAGTTTTGATTGTTGCTTTTTGTTTAGTGAAATTTAAATTGTATTATCATCAATTATAGAAAATATGAACAATTGTAATTCAATCTTTATCGAAACTAATATCTTTTGTGGTACGATGATTAGGTGTGTTAAATCTAGAAACCATCCAAAAAAATTTCGAACGTATGTTTAAGAAAAAAAGCTGAAACGAGTATCGTCAAAATACTCCTTTTATAAATCCACTCATAAATAACCGATTGTATTCAACATCAACTCATTTTCAACCCGCCAAAAACAAATCAACACCGGCGACATTTTTCCATTATCCCAAGGACCTCCAGATCCTTCTCGACAGCTTCCCACCACATAATTTCGTCCAATCCCGAAACCACAAACAGGCTCAAGGTCCCGAAAGAAAGGAAGGAAGTAAAACCGAAGACAATAAATCCATATCCAGCGATACAAAAATATTACTCCTTCGAAAACCTGAAGTCGTTCCATTTCCGCAAAATAAAGTTCCTGCGTTAATAAAGGTGTATCGCAAAGTTCATGAACCTGACCGTGATTCTTGCTCCGGCAACTCCAAGTCTTCGAGCATGTGCTGAACCAGATGCGAGCCGAACGAAGGAGGGACAGCAAAGTTCTATAAAGCCGCCCGGAGAGTAGAACGCTTGTTAGTATACTTCGAAAGCTAGGTCAACAATCGTTCTGTGTTGTGGCAGTAGCATTTTAAGCCAAGTGACCTACTAACCAACATCTCTGCACCTACCATCAAGCCGATAGTATCCAAGAGTGCCTTTCGGTTTTTTTACGACTGACTTAGTGACATTTGAAGTGATTTAACTGTGATATTAGTGATAAGTTCAAGATGCCAGCTCCAATCCCTGACACTATCAACGAACAAGACTACGAGAACGACATCATTGACGAAATTCCAACAACCAAAATTCTAGAAAACAGGGACAGCATCTCTTCAATTGACAGTGACGTTTCTGTTGGCTTCGACAAGATCCAACAGCATGATGACAATTCTAACGAAGCTGAGGACGAAGGTGCTCATATGGCTGATCTTTCTGACAGCTCCTCTGACAACGGATCAGCTGGTGGGGGTAAAGATTCTGGATGCGAAGTCACCCCTGAAGTAACTGAACCTCCGTTTACACCACCTTCTGATGAACTAGCGGACAAGATTGTCCAACAGGTAGAATTCTATTTTTCCGATGCTAACATAACTAAGGATGCTTTTCTCTTGAAACACGTCAAGAGAAACAAGGAAGGATATGTCTCCTTAAAACTTATCTCAAGTTTCAAGAGAGTAAAGCATCTCACCAAGGACTGGAGGGTTGTCGCCCATGCTTTAACCCGTTCCTCAAAACTCGAAATAAACGAAGCTGGAACAAAATTAAGAAGATTAGAACCACTGCCTCAATACGATGAAACTACCCCTTCTCGTACTATAGTTGCTGTTAACATGCCAATAGAGAAACCAACAATTGAAAATGTAGCTGAGCTTTTCAAGCAGTGTGGAGAAATTGCTCTTATTCGTATATTGAGGCCAGGAAATCCAATTCCAGGAGATGTACGTCAATTCATCAACAAGAACCCTTCTTTGGCTGGAATGGTTTGTGCCTTGGTCGAGTTTGTTCATTCGGAATCAGCTAGAAACGCTATACAACTTCAAAACCAAGTTGGGGAAGCTATGAAAGTTTACGAATTAAACAACATTCCACACCCTGAAAGGAAAAAGAGCAAAAACAAGAAAAGTAGTAATCCCAAAATAATCTCAACTTCCTCTGACTATCTCTCATCCTGCCAATCGAGCTCAGAAGCTGAAGATATGAGACTGAGACTCGACCCAAGAAACCGTTTGAGAAGAGGATCTTCAGCTCATTTCCCATCCAGATACATTGAACCTGCAGCTTGGTTACAACGCAGACTCTCTGCATCTAGTACTGAAGCTAACTTCATTTACATGCCAAGAAGATTGTCTTACAGCAGCAGAGATTCTAGTGATTCCAACTTGTTTTTACCAAGAAGAATGAGCGCCTGCAGCATCAGCAGCTCAGATTGCAGTTCTAGAAGGTTATCTTCGGCAAGTCAAAGCTCAGAATACAGCAGTCCAAGATCTCGAAGCAACAGTGCAGCTTTCCAAAATTTCGAAAATATCGTAAGACTACCCAAGGGACCAGATGGATCACGTGGTTTCCGCCAAAGAATGACATACACAGTGGCTCACTAAGCTGCCCACAATTAGGAAATCTGAATCTGAAAAATCACTATCCATTGGATAGTTCTGAAGGCAAGATACACGGAACTAATTGTTGAAACACGTCAAGCGTTGAGTAATACAAAAGGAAGTGTTGGATGGACGAACAAAATTATAAATTCAACAATAAATCTACATGCCAAATGTGAGGTCAGCATCCAAGGCTCGATCTTCTTTTTTTATTCAGTAAAAATCGTTCGATGATGGTCTGAATTCCTTTTGTATACTAGCCTAGTTTAAGCAACAAAATTCTTTCAATTAATGCATTTTAAGCTCTACTTTTGTTTCGACTTTCACCAGCAGAGATGGAAGAATACTCCAGCAACTTTCTATAAGTATAATTCATCATTTAATTGATGCGTGTTACTTTAATCTTTTTCTATAATTTAATGAGTGACTTGATAAATGGTTGTATCGGTGATTTTTCAAATTTCCCATCAACGGAGCATGATGAACAAGAATTAATTGCATTTTCTCTCTATTTTGTTTTAAAAATAGGAACGGTTCTTTTTCTCAGCTTTGAATGATTAATGGTTTTCACTTTCTTATATGTAAATTAAAATATTTTTGACTAATGTTGAAATTGTTCTGTGTTCTGTGAATGCATTTCTGCTCATTTCAATAAGCTGAATGTTAGATGTAAATACTTATAATAAATTTATTTATTTATTTATTTGATGAGTTTGATGAAATTTTCCACCTGAAGGTGATTTGTAATTTATTGAGTGTGTGATTGGAATAAACATATTTACTTATATATGCGTTTATTTTTTTATTCGATGCACACCTCTGCTTTAGGAACAAGTTTGATGCAATTCCTAATGTTATATCTGTTATCTATTGCATCAGAAAAAAATATGTCTATTCACTGAACAATTTGTCATAGTTCTTGTTTTACAGGTTCATGAGATAAAATTAGTTCTACTTGTATAAAGCCAAGGATATCCCATAGAAAGCATTGTTATTAATAGTGGAAAATGAGATTGCAGAAATCATCAGATCTGCTATTCTGCTTTCTTCTTGTGTTTTTGAGCGCTTGTTCCTAGGAGCACAGCGTGAAAAGTTCAGTCTGAAGTTCGATGAGCCGACTTCTGATGAATAATCCGAGGTCAAGAATAATTCTGTCTGGTCCCAGTCATTCTAATTTTCGAACGGAAGGAACTAGCTATAAAAAAACAGATCGGCTGAATTGGTTGAATGATTTATATAAATTTGAAATTTTATTTCTCGATAATTTTCAAGAACAGATTAAGATCAGGTCTAATTTTTGTATTAGCTACTAGATAAATATACGAAGATGGTGAAAAAAATCGTCAAAATCCTTGGGAACGGAAATTAAAGTTTTTTTTCCTTTTTTCGGGAACTATTATAGGCATATATCGTTGAAATTTCAACTGTACATACCTATATAGACGGCTTTGATAAAATTAGATATGACAAATATTTAACCCTTTAGCTTGTTACCCAGAGAAAATATTCGGGATTATTCGATTTAAATTTGTTACATTCGTTCAAAAAAGCAAATTATATTATTCTCATCTATATAATTCGCATTCCATTCGTAATTGTTTAAATAGAAGCGAAAAACATTACCATAACTTCTGTAAAATCATCAGTTTCACCCATAATCAATCATAATTACAATTCGGTATGTAACAATTAGATTAATTCAAACTCTATGTGGTAATGTTATATAGTTGACAAAATCTGAATTAAATAATCAATCAAATAGTTCAAATATCAATTATCATTCCAATGAATTTCACGTTAATAATAACAGTTTTCGATGAGTTTATTGAACCAATTTTCGTATACAGGGTGTTCCGGAAAATGTGGGAAATCTCTAGGATTCAGATAGAACATAAACATGAAGATGACAAGTTCCCATAATTTTTTTTCCTAGCGGCCCTCCCTACGAAGATATGACCTCCTGAATGACGCCACTGGAAATCCATTTTAGTGGAATAAGTTTCAAACTACTTGATGTAATTTGATGAAAATTCGATATGATTTATAATTTTAAGGACCTCTTAAATCACAGCACTCAAATTTCAATTAGCTTGTTCAGTTTACCAGGGGCGGATTGGGTTGTACATTTTAATGGTTACATTTTTAACACCCTGTATAATAAGGTGCTAAAAAAAATTTGCATACCTTGAACATTAAGCTAAAGAAAAGGTACTCTTGTTCAGTGTCGATAAAATGAACCGTTTTCGAAAAAAAAAATATGAAAGAAGTAAGTAATTGAAATTTATTCCACTAAAATGAATTTCCAGTGGCGTCATTTAGGAGGTCGTATCTTCGTAGGAAGGGCCGCTAGGAAAAAAATTATGGGAACTTGTCATCTTCTTTTTTTATGTTCTATCTGAATCCGAGAGATATACCACATTTTCCGGGACACCCTGTATAGTAAAAGAATAATTATTATGAACAATAAAGCGACAAAAATATTTTTTTCATCAGCATGCTTTCATAATATTTGCAGAAATAATCATCTACAAGTGATTGTGGATAATTGCAAAGCGCTCCAAATGTGAAGATATTAATGCAATACATTAACAATTTGGCAGAGTAAATAATGATTATTGATTCTTTTAATCGAGTAGATCTCTGTTCCGCAGAAATATTTAGTTTTTTCGATGGTTATAGCTGGAGTAGGACCACATTTCTCCAAAGGGAAATAAGAAAGGTGCATCAAGATTATTTTGAGCTTAATGAATTAACGATTTCAGGTGTTGAAATATTCTTCTTTCTTCTTAATTAGGAGACAGATAAAATCTTTTTATACACCAGTTCTTGTTTTTTCTTTTGGTGATATTCGAATGATTGTAATGAATACTTTCTCAAAAAACATATTCATGAGGTTTACCAGAGAAATTTGGTTTCACCTTCAAGTGAAATAGTTGATTATCTTCATAAGATTTTCTTTATCCATTCGTAAATACTGATATTGAGCTGAATTCCCAGATTTTTCTGTTTCTTTTTGTGTTTGAGTTCATAGACGTAATTGAAAGGAAAACGAATGGAAATGTACATTATGAATACAAAGTGTTTTTATATGCTTATAATCAAAGGCGATTCATGGAGACATTAAAGAGAAAAACTCAATATGAACGTATATCATAAACGTGCTGAATTTTACATACATAGTGTTGAAGTTCCCAGAAAATCAATGAAAAAGATGTAAGAAGGAAGCATTCTGATCTCTAGGGATCAAAATTGTGATTTTTGCAATAGTTTTCGATCTGTATGCAATTGATAAGAAAGCAGTGGATTCAATATAACATAGAATGATGATCTCGAAGCCTACCGTTATTCAAAATGATCGTTTCAAGTTACGGAATGTTATTTCACTTCATGGATAATATTTCTTGCATGAATGAATAGCAAAAACCGAGTTCTTAACCGAGGCATCGAAGAATTTTGTCTTGAATAATAAAATAAAAATAAGTTATCGTACCACTGTTTACCGCTTCACGAATTATTCAAAGTTTATTGTTAGATAATTTGAGCATTACAATAAATATAACACTCAATATTATGTATTTTGACTTGTGTTGGATTTTTTCTTGCAGATTTAATAATTGTCGTTATAAAATAACTGTCGCATCTGATAACATAAAAAAATGTCTAGACTGTGATCATATAGTTCCTTTTTTAGTTTTGTTGTTAGGCAACAATTTTTTCAATCCAATTATTGCAAAGATTTTCGCAGGAGCATTTCATCTTAATTACAAATTTTTCAATTATTTCTGTTTCAGAGACTTACAGTATTGGCTGATTATTGTCAACGAAGTATTCCGAGAATAAGCGTGAATTTCTTCTTGTCGATTAACAGTTAACGCAGTCATATAATTATTATTCCGCTTTAAATTTCAAACTACTTTCTCCGAACTATATTAACTCACACGAGTGTGGTCTGCGATAACGCTGTCCATATAGCGTGAGGTAAATAATGTGTAGGACTTTCTTCTTGATGGCGGTTCAACGCTTCATACAGAAACATCGCAAAAAATTTGAATGTAGAATTTCGATTTGTTTGGCGCCTAGATTCTAATTGCATTGTATCATGTGTATTGTGGATTTGATAGCTTCTTGCATGCTCTTCCGATTAGAAATGCACTTGTTAATGCAGCAGCTTTCACGATCAGAACGCATTGTTAATTTCTAAGAGTCATCAACTTGAGAAATTGAGCTAAAGCATGATTTTGTTGGCAAGTTACAACTTTCAATGTCAATTAGACTGCAACTGTAAAATTCCGAAAATTTTACAAGTTTGTCTGAAAAAGGTGTCTGATATAGACACCGAAACATACATTATCATTTTAATTTATTTCCTTTTTTAGTTTTAGTGTTAGGCATCAATTTCTTCAAAACCAATTTGCTCCTGAAAAATTAGTGCAAAGATTTTCGCACTTGTGATTTAACACCCTTCGACTTCTTCCTTTGGGGCCACGTGAAAGAGAAGGTTTACGCCAATAGCCCAGCGTCGATTCAACACCTCAAAGATGGAATTCGTGAGGCTATCGAGGACATAGGGCAGCCACTTAGCGATTTGGTTATGGAAAATTTCATTAAAAGTATATGGCCCTGTAAGCTTGGTCGTGGTGGTCATTTGCCTGAAGTTATTTTCCACTATTAACGACATAGCTTCTTCTTTTTAATGAAATAAACATCCGATCATTTATATTGAAAAATGGCATTTTTCTTTGAATATCAAAATAACACCTCTTATTGGAAAACCCTTTAGTTTTTAGCATCTCGTCCCACAGAGTGCTTGACTTGCAACCAACGACTATCAACTCCTTAACTTCGATTTGACTCTCAGAGCAATTCAAATTCATGATCTGCCTCGTTCATATGTAAAACGAATAAAATATTAACTTTTATTATTAAAAATATTTATTCAAATTCGAATATCTCCAACATTCAGTTCTATATTCACTTTCTTATTTTCTTTACAGGAAGCGCATGGTTGTCTTTCAATGTTACCAACGTTCAAGATGATATTCAGGACAGAATCATCAGTAGGTTTGCGATCTTTCTTGGCAATACTCTTCTTATCCTTACAAAGATCAGGTTTCAAGGGTTCTATTTGGTTGTGTCCCATCACTAAAAGAAAAAAGTCACATTTTTTGGATTCTTAAAGTGAAGAGGCCTTTTCGGATACTTACTCGGGTTAACTCGATCCCTAACCTTCGCGTTCGTTTACCTAACCCGAACATCCAACCCGTATTCGGAAAGTACGGTGCTATTAACTCGATCACTGACTCAGGTTGATTTATCGTAACCCTACACGAGAGCAGGGTTGTACAGTCACCGCATGCGCACTGCAGTTTAATTTTGTATTTGAAAGAGGCGGGAATTAGTCTTCTACTCTTCTCCTAGTAATTTCATATATTATATTCCTAAAAATTATGGAAAGAGAAGAGAATTTGGCTCAATGTAAAATGTGTGGTTCCATGAGCCAAGAAAATAATGTGAAACAACTTCTTCATAAGCTAAAGCATTCTTTAACGTAGGTACTCAAAGATAACATTAAACATGGGAGGGCACCCCAGAGACATATAAGAAAGATTTCACAAAAGCCAATAAATGCAAGCAAAGCTAGAGACAATCCGAAAATAAACTGGAACTGAAAAAACAAATTCTTTACTTCTTCAACATAGGTACTCAAAAATAACATGAAAGGGCACATCAGAAATTATAAGAAAGATTTCACAAAAGCCAATAAATGCAAGAAAACCTAGAGACAATCAGAAAATAGACTGGGACTGAAAAAATAAATTCATAAAATATTTGGTTATGTTATTGATACGTCTGACACTTCAAATCCTAAACCTCATGTGTTCGTATACTCACTGGCGCAGCTAGGGGGGAAGCTTTGGGGCTGCAGCCCCCCCCCCCAAAGATTAATTTCTTCGTTATTTCCTTCTTCTTAATTTCTTTGGAACTTTCATATTTGTTGTATCGTCAAGAATTTTTCAGTTCAGCCCCCCCCCCAAAACAAAATCCTGGCTGCGCCACTGCGTATACTCAGAACCCGAGTCCGTGATCCGAGTAGATCCGTCACGTGACCAAATGGATCGAGTTAATAACCCTGAGTAAGTTTCCGAAAACGCCAAAGGACTTACCTGGTTCTACTTCATAAGAAATAGGGGATAGTGTTGATCCTCTACTTTTGTTTGTCCGGATACACATAAAGAAATTAAGCACTTTCTTCTTGTTTCTTTACCATCAGTGGTTTCTTTTGCTGGAACACATTGACAAGGTGTGTTCTTGTTTGCTACCCTGCCTTCCTGAGCTTCAACCAAAACAGTTGACGCTGTAGTGACAGGTGGTAAGGTCTGTTCATCTGTTTGTTTGGTTGTACTCTGAGGTACTTCCGACGAAGAAGATTTGTCTGGTGTATCTTCAGGAGTAGTGGGAGAACTATCTGATTCCTCCAATTTGATGGCAGATCTACCTTCCGGTTTTTCTCTAACATCTTTTGGTTCTTCTGAGGTAAGTAGTAATGATTCTGTTGTTGTTGATTGTTCTTGTGCCTGTGCAAGAGTCTCTTTTGGCAAGTTCTTCTCTGGCTGATTTTCTTCTGTGGTACGAGGTAACAGCTCTGAGTTTTCATCATTTTTTCCAGTGGTAGCCACAGGGGGTGAAGTCATCATATAAGGAGATTCTGTATCGGGAACCGCAGTAGAATCTGTTGGTTTATCAGTCGGTTTTGTTGTCATTTCCTCATTATTTTCAGTGGTGATAATGTTGACCTCTGTGGAAACCTCTTTAACTTCAGGTGTGTTCCCACTTCTAGGAAGGAATTGGAATATATTTGCCCATGTATCAACATATTGTGGCGTAGTAATCTCTAGAGGTTTTATCGTAGTTTTTCTCTTCTTTTTCGACCCTGTGGTTACCTCTTTTACTTCAGGTTTAGTCCCAGGAACGATTTGTAATATATTTTCCGTAGTTTCAACATATAGTGGATCAGTAATCTCAAGAGGTTTTATCGTGGGTTTTCTCTTCTTTTTCTGCTTTGTTGTTATCTCATCAACTCCAGGTTGAGTGCTAGAAATCATTTGTAGTAGATTTTCCGTAGTTTCAGCATATTGTGGAGTAGTAATCTCAAGAGATTTTTTCGAATTTTTTCTCTTCTTTTTCGACTCTGTGCTTACCTCTTTTACTTCAGGTTGAGTCCCAGGAAGCATTGGCACTACATTTGCCGTAGTTTCAACATCAGTGGGTTGTGTTGTCATTTCCTCATTATTTTTAGTGGTGATAGGGTTGGTCTCTGTGGATACCTCTTTAACTTCAGGAGTGTTCCCACTCCTAGGAAGGAGTTGGAATATATTTGCCCATGTGTCAACATATTGTGGAGTAGTAATCTCCAAAGGTTTTACCGTAATTTTACTCTTCTTGTTCGGGTTTGTGACCAGAGGAGCTTCAGTTTGCTCTGGTGGTTCCTTAGTTCTTGATTTATTATTTTTCTTCGTCGTATACATTTTCCATGTATCTATTTTTGGGCCATTCTCTTTTGATGTCTTCGTAAGAAGCGTTGCTGATGTTTTTTTATATCTTCTGGGAACTTTGAACTCATAAATATCATGATCTTCATCATCTTTTGTTGGGTCAGTAAAAGGTGTATTCATCATTCTTTTAGTCATTTTGAATGGAGAACCTTTTTGTTCATCACCTTGCTTTGTTGAATATTTGGGAGGTTCAGTTATTATTTTTATTTCTTCTGTTTTTGTGGATATTTTTGTTTGCTCCTCATTATGTTCTGTCGTAGGAGCGTTGATTGATAATTTTTCTGTTTTCCTTGGAATTTTCGAAGGTTTGAACTCAGTCTGTTCATCATATTTTTCTGTTGAACTCACAAGAGGTATATCTGATACAGAATTCTTTTTAGTGGGGATTTTGAATGAATTTCTTCCCTTTGGCTGATCACCTGTTTCTGATGAAACTATATTCGGTTTTTTCGATAAAGTTTTCTTTTTTCCTGGAATTTTAACTGAAGAACTTTCTTCTCGATTATCACCTGTTGGTGTTGCATTTATATCAGGTTTTTTCAATAAAGTTTTCTTATTTCCTTGTATTTTGAACGCATACATTCCTTCTGGCTTATCAGCTGATTCTGCTGATTTTCCAATAGGTTTTTTCGAAATATTTTTCTTTTCTGAACTTGGTTTTTTCGAAATATTTTTTCTTTCTTTGGGAAACTTGAATGAAAACTCCTCTTCTTTTGACTCATCTGATTCTATTGAATCTGAACTAGGTTTTTTCGGAATATTTTTCTTTTCTTTGGGGAACTTGAATGAAAACTCTTCTTGTGACTCATCTGAATCTGTTGAATCTGAACTAGATTCCTTCGAAATATCTTGTTTATCGCCTGACTCATTCGATTCCATCTTCGTTGTTTCAGTAATTGTGGAGGGAAGATTGTTCATAAGGTTGGTATTCGATTTCCCTTTTCTATTTTCTTGATTTTCGATTGGCGTAATCAAAACTTGTTTTGTTGAATTGGCAAGAAGTTTACTTGAAATTATTTTCTTCTTATTTGGGACTTTAAATGAATAGATAGTATGTCCTTCGCTTTCTTCATCGCTAGCTATAGGTTTGCTCATTGTCTCATTCGAACTTCTAGCTTTTCCTAGAGGTACAGAAGTTATCCCACGTGATCTACCATATAAATCACCGACACCTAACTTGTCCCAGAAAGTTCTTCTCGGTGTCTTGGGTTTTCCGTTGACTTCAAATGAACTGTCAGCATTAGGATTCATACCATGCATATAGCGTGTACCCAAATTTAGCCTGGGTAGTGGTCTATATCGTACAAAAGATTTCTGAGGAGAACCATGATAAATTATTTCCATTGAATGACCATCATGACCTCCATCATTGTTCCAGCCATATCCTGCTGGATGGCCATAATCCATTGATTCTCCTGGATGACCATAATGATCTTCATTACTGTCCCAGTTATATCCATCTGGATGGCCGGGTGCCGGTCCAAATGAGCTGTGAGAAGTGTCATATCCATGCATTCCTCCAGGGATATAATAGTGATTGTCTGCATTATTCCAGTCGATTGATGGATAGGGGTGTCCAATATGTTCTACTGTTTCTTCTGATGGAGAACTATGATGATCGCTTCCGCTGAGATATCTCAAGAAAGATCTTCTAGATTGCGTTGGTAGTTGTTCATTTGATTCTAACGAATTTTGAGAACTATCATGCTCTTTCGATTCTTCTGGACTACCATTTGATTCTAACGAATTTTGAGAACTATCATGCTCTTTAGATTCTTCTGAACTACCATTTGATTCTAACGAATTTTGAGAACTATCATGCTCTTTCGATTCTTCTGAACTACCATTTGATTCTAAAGAATTTTGAGAACTATCATGCTCTTTCGATTCTTCTGATCTACCATTTGATTCTAAGGAATTTTGAGAACTATCATGTTCTTCCATTTCTTCTGAACTACCAAGATGATGGCCTGCATTTGCATTGGAAGAAGATCTTCTTGATTGCGTTGGTAGTTGTTCATTCGATTCTGATGAATCTTGAGAACCTTCATGCTGTTTCCAGTCTGGACCAGCCCTTTTAATATTCCAGAGAGATCTTCTAGATTGCGTTGGCAGTTGTTCATTTGATTCTAACGAATTTTGAGAACTATCGTGCTCTTCCAATTCTTCTGAACTACTGAGATGATCTCCTGCATCTGCATAGTTCCAGGAGGACTTTCTTGATTGCGTTGGTAGGTGTTCATTTGATTCTGACGAATCTTGAGAACTATCATGCTGTTTCCGGTCTGGACCAGCTTTTTCAATGTTCCAGGAAGATCTTCCAGATTGAGTAGGTAGTTGTTCATTTGATTCTAACGAATTATAAGAACTATCATGATCAGCTGCATTTGCAAATTTCCCAGATAGCTTAGGTAATGGTCCATTAGCTTCATGTGAATCAGGAATTTCCTCTGTCTCAAGTGAATGTAACATGGCCTTTTTGCTTGGATTGCCTTCCTCCTCGCTGTCAGAATCATATTCTGATGTATTTACCTTTGAATCTTGATCCTGTGATGATTTCCCTGCTATATTACTGTCATTTAGAACGGTCATAAGATTTACTTTCTTTTTATCATATTTTAAAGAGTTTGGTGTTGTTGCTGAATTTTTAAACATGGGTTTTCCTGACCTTTGGTTTCCATTATTAGATTTCTTGATTGCTGTCCTTATTGGCCCTTTCCCTTCAATTTTCCCCTTTGTTCTAAGTGGTAGGATATGTTCTTCCTCCACTGATCTTTTTTTACGTGTTCTGGGAATCACTTGTTCACTTCGATGGGTTTTTTCCTGATCAATTGCAGAATTGTGTGATTCTTTTTCAGAAGTGATTTCATTGGGTTGTCTTAATTCTTTCTTCACTATTCTTGATTTTTTGTTACTGTTCGGAAAGCTCCGGAATAATTCAACATTTTCCATTTTCGCTACTTCAAAGTTATCGGATAATTTTGGATCTGAAAGTATATTTTCGAAAACTCTTGGAGTTTTTGAATCATTTTCATCTGGGTTTTCAGAATAAATGGTTTTTGATATTCTGAATGGGATGAATGGGTATAAATTCAATCCTGAAGTTCCTTCCCTTATGGGAAGCTTCCAAATAGATTTCCCGAATTTGACCAATACTTCTTTTGGTTTCTGGACTCCATTAAAGTTTCCATCTGTGAAATTAAATGAATCCAAGGAAATAACAAAACTATCAATGAATAGAAATGCAACAAACTGTTAATATAGTGTTCAATCAATATTTGGCTTGGTTTCCAAAATTTCGATTTGTTTAATGGAGTTTCTCATAGGTCATAATAGATTAATTAAAAACTCACCTGTTATAATCGAATTAGTATCAGTTGAAGGGACACAAAATGCATAATCACAAAGTAAAAAAACAAGTGAAAGTAGTTCAAAGGACATGATTCGAATGCAAAACCCTTCACATTGGTATAAAAATACCATTAAATTTTACTTGTTATATTTTAATTTCTTTCCTATACGTACTGTGTTCAACGAAGTATGATTTATTTGGTTCTTTACATCGTCAGAACATTTTATTTCGATTTTAATGACATTCGTTATCCCTTCTTAGCGAAATAAACCATAAGAGTTTATTTGTTTTTTTGACTTCTGTTTGAGTAGGTCTTTAAAATTTATGTAGAAGTGGCTATTTCTTTTGTTGCTTTTGGTTTCAATCGTAATTTTTTTAGTGGATTTTAACAGCTGGAGTTTCGCCCAAATGTCTGTAATTTTCGATTTTGAAGCTGAAGGTGTCACTCACAATATGAGGTGAAAACGATTCTGTCCAATTGTAGCTTTTAACTTCTTAGCTTAACGATCGGTCGCAGGAAAACTTGAAATTTTCAAGGTAGGTTTGAGGCTTGGGTAGAAAAGTAACTTTCATGAAACATGAAGATTATGGAGAAGGTGCATCAGGAAGAAAAATTCTGTGAAACCTAGTAGCGTTTGAATTTCAATACATGGATGGGTGAGATTTCTATCTGAAATAAGACTCTAATTTTTCAGCTTGTCTTTAAATGCTCATGAAGAGTTTTTCCTCGGAATACTTAGAGTTACCAGAATTCTTGAACAGTCAAGATTTTCTGATCGAAGTTGTGGAGAATCCCTTCAAGAGAATTTGTACTGGGCCTAACCTTTAATTTTTCCCCAGAAAAAGTGAACACTTCCTCTGAGGAAAAATGAATAAAGAACGCTATTATTTTTCTTTTTGCACTGTTAAATTACCAATAAGAGAATAATTCATGTCAGATTTTAATAATTCAATGTAATAATACGCAAGGATCATTAATTTCTTCTGTTTTTAATACAGAATAAACCTTAATTTTGCATTTCCAGTATTTTTAATTATAGCTTTCTTTTATGTGATTCGAATTTTTCGAAATTTCATGTAATAAATTGAAAATGCGTTTCTATACCTGCGCTATGATGACGTACGAGCAAGCACAATCAGTAGTAAAGACGGTTAACAACAGAGCTGTCAGTTAGCATCGTTGTAAACAGTGATTCAACATTCAACCAATGAAATGCTTAAGTCACACTCAATCGCCTATTCTGACCGTTTTAATTCACTAGCTTATTTCAGAGATTTCAGTAATTTTCTTCTCGAAAACCTGACTATAAAAACAAAAAACGAATAATCTCCATGATTGTCTAAGGGTCCATTATTTATACAGGGTGTCCCAAAACTCGACGTCAACCCGGAACCGGGTGAAAAGGCAAGTAATGCTGGTTGTCATAAAAATATAAAAAAAAATCTAAGTTGCATGATTTTAAAATAATGGGCATTTAAAAAAACACGCAAAATCCCAAACCCTGTGACAGTCTTTTCTCTCCCGTTGCCACAAATATCAACTTTTTCCAACTTTTTTTTGCTGTGTAACCTTGAATAATGCTTGTCTAAACTGTAATCAAAATTTGGATACCAGCTGCTCTAGGTTTCATAAAAATAGGGCTTGCTTCTCAGAAAAAAAAATTAAAATAAACAACTGACTGTATTGAAAAAAAAATGTACCTACTACGAAAGTTTGGCATGTTTTGTCAAAAGTTGGCGCATTTAGTAAGGATTCCAAAATGGTATAATACTTGTTAAATTGTAGCTGTCGTAGTTCATATTTATTTTCGATTGCCTTTGAATACACTTTTTCTTAAACTGCTTCCCAGTAAAAAAGTAGTAGGCGGTGAACGGGCCGGCCACGAGATTGGACCAGAACGTCCGATCCATCTTCCGGGAAAAAATGTTACCAGAAAAAAAAAATTTCCAGAGAAAATAATTCTTCCAGAAAAAATTTCTCTGGAAATTTTTTTTCTGGTAACATTTTTTCCCGGAAGATGGATCGGACGTTCTGGTCCAATCTCGTGGCCGGCCCGTTCACCGGCCTACTACTTTTTTACTGGGAAGCAGTTTAAGAAAAAGTGTATTCAAAGGCAATCGAAAATAAATATGAACTACGGCAGCTACAATTTAACAAGTATTATACCATTTTGGAATCCTTACTAAATGCGCCAACTTTTGACAAAACATGCCAAACTTGCGTAGTAGGTACATTTTTTTTTCAATACAGTCAGTTGTTTATTTTAATTTTTTTTCTGAGAAGCAAGCCCTATTTTTATGAAACCTAGAGCAGCTGGTATCCAAATTTTGATTACAGTTTAGACAAGCATTATTCAAGGTTACACAGCAAAAAAAAAAAGTTAGAAAAAGTTGATATTTGTAGCAACAGGAGCGAAAAGACTGTCACAGGGTGTGGGATTTTGCGTGTTTTTTTAAATGCCCATTATTTTAAAATCATGCAACTTAGATTTTTTTCTATATTTTTCTGACAACCAGCATTACTTGCCTTTTCACCCGGTTCCGGGTTGACGTCGAGTTTGGGACACCCTGTATGATGATTTTTTCTGGAAATCGCCAGAATTGCCAGCTTTGAAAACTTTCTGTTTGAAGTTAAATGCAACATCTCAGCACGATCGGAATTATATTCTGGAAATTATTCAAAAACTTAAATATGTAAGAACTCAACAATTGGAAAAATTAAATTCTATATCTATGCGATCCTCTTGAAATTTTGCATGAACATTCAGCATATCAATCTCCATTCACGAAATAAATTCCAATCCAATCGGATATCTTGTTATGAAAACATAAAGATTCTTCTTTTCAATATTCCAATTGAAGTTCTGTTGACACTATGGCCACAAAATTTTGCATGATGCTTACTATGAGCAACTTGCATGTGGCCGCTGAATTTCACTTGGATTGTATTTTATGGAACACCCTGTACGGTTTGGCTGGTTAACGAACTCTGCATCTGGGAACGGAACTCACCCTGAAAATCTAGGACAATCCTTTCGAAAGTTATTGTACTAACTGCGGATTCTTCATCAGGGAGTCGAACACTATAATTAGAGACCATTTTCGGCTCAAAATTCGAAAATTTCAGACATTTGGGCAAAACGATTTAGCACTCGTTTAAGCAGGACGAGGACGAGCGTTCAAAAAGAAAAAACTGTTCAATGTTATTTTTATATTCATAATTTTATACAATAATAAATTCATTTATGGATATAATAGTCCTTATTAAAAATATATTGTCTTCAACAGTACAGCAATACTGTTAATATCGAGGGTAAAAGCAATACAATGCAAAATAAATATGTTTTTAGATATTCAATCTTACTACGCGTAGTTTTACAAAAATTACCTTTTAAAATATACAATCAGAAATCGAATTTGTTGATAAAATTAATGTTGTTAGATGATTACTTCAACATTTATGAAATACAAACTAAGCAACTCAATAAAGGATTGTGATGGATAACAAATGCTGATAAAATTCAAAGACACATTATATAAACATCAACAAATAGATAGAATGAAGAAAAACACAGGCCTAGAAGGAAAATGATTGGTGCCTTGATTTGGCAATATTTTCAATCAAAATATAAAATTTTATTGTACAATTCTCAAGAATTATATCAAACTGTAAAATCTATCTTTAAAATGTCGCTATTAAGCTATAAATCAGCTTAAACTTAACTTAGCACCAAATAAACTGGCTGACCTGTGTTACTAAAGCACAACTGACAAAGTAACAAAGTTAATATTAATTTATCTTTGCAACAGTCAACAAATAAAATACTCTTGTGCTTAAACGTGAAAATTCATGAACTTTTATTGCCCGTTCTTAGTAAAGATTAAAAACTTTTCTTTCGATAAAAATATTTTCTTTTGTCGATCAACAACGATTCAAACACTTCGGAGATGTTAATTCTGTCAATGCCAACAACAGAAATTCAATTTTCATTTTTCAAAAAGTGTTTACGACCAACCTCCAGTCAGTTTGTGGAATAATTCCTCGTTAAGCGTTTGACTTGCTTCTTTGCTTCTCGTAGACAAGAATATGTAACCTCCAATAAATTCGTGAACAACTTTGCAGTCTGCAGATAAACAGCTGAAAACTATGCTTCCTTCTTCAAATTGTATCATCATGTGCTTCACTTCCCAATTTACATTCCAGGCTTTCATTGTGTTGTAACGCCATGTCTTGATGTGATCCCCTGAAAAAAATTAATGATAATTTGGCTCTATTTATTATGCTTTTTATAAAAAAAAACAGTGCATTTGTTGACAGTTCAATAGATTTTTCAATATGTATAAGGAAACGATAGCCCTTTAAATTAAATATAGTTTTCAAGATGAAACCTTTATTTATAAAATAAATTTAGGTTTTGGTTATTGTTGTTCCTAGAATATTGAATTCAGTGGCGGCTGCTCAGAGCAGGCCGGGCCTCCCCTAATTTCACTGCATTTTATTCAATCATTCTATCTACTATCCAAATCTTAAAGTAATAAACTTATATGTTTATTACTCAGCGATCTAAAACATTCATACATTATCCGCAACACACAATACAACGTAACGGATAGCAGGCAAAACGCTTAGCGAATGAGGCTCGCCTCCACGAGTGGAGATTCGTTAAAATGAAACATTTCAAACTTCTTCAAATGAACAGTGCGGGAACCACTCAAAATTAAAACTGTAGATCACGTGTCGGAGGCCCGGCTCCGCGGCATTATTTTCTCTTCTAAGCGAACAAGCTTATCCGAAACTAAAAGTCCGATAGGCCCGAATCAACACCGGCGATCGTGGATGGAGATCAGCTGTTGTTTTGATTCTATTCCTTTTTATTAACGAAGTATTAATCCTCTCAGCGTGCGGTTTGTGGTTCTGTGACATTTTTCGGGAAAGTTTGTAGGAATGATTTTAATATTTCAGCAAGAAAGATGGAAACGGAAACAAGAAGTGAGAATTATAATGCAAGTGGTGAACTTTAAGAAACACAAGATCCTGTAGATTTTATTTTGAATAATAAATTCAGTAAAATGAATGAATTTTGAATAATTGAATAATTCCTTCAAAGTGGGGACAATAGATTATTCATTTTAATTAACTATCATATTATTCAACATATTAGCAAATTGATAAATATGTACTCAAAATTTACCTGTATTGAGATCCATTTTCATTATTCTATGATGCGTGATTCCAAGTAATTCTTCTTTTTTACTATCCATAAATTTGACTACGAAAAGACTGATACCATAATCAGGTAAATTCTGCCATGCCCTTATGTAATTCAATTTGGCTTCTGTCAATGGCAAATTTTTGACATTCGCATGGGCTTCGACAATTCGGTGCAGCAACTGAAAATATTGTTCTTAATTTCTGCATCACAGAAATAGTCAAAATACTTACTTTTCCTTTCAATTTTTTGAGATATTTCGGTGCTATGTAGTCTTCGACCTGAATGTTGAGAGAATTTGGGTTTAACGCTGGACTATCTGTGGGCTTTTGCAACTGTAAGAAATCCAAGATAGTCTTTTTCTCAGCTTCGTATGAACTGTCGGCTAACGAGCGGCCTTTTGATGCCAATTTACAGCAGGCCATCCACTTGGCGTATTGTTGCTCCTAAAATTAAGATTTCGTTGAAAACCAAGAAAAGAGCTATTTTTAACTCGATAAAAGTGTTAAAGGGTTTTCAATAATAGGTGTTATTCTGAATAGCCCGCTATTTCGGTAGATGTCACGTTTGAAGCTGTCATTTTTTGACATTTGATAAGTAGAAACTACGCCATTAATAAAAATGGAACGATACACGCTTAAAGAACGCATTGAAATTATTAAAATTCACTATAAAATGGTTCGTAAAACTCGAACATTTTTGGGTCGTTGTGAAGCACCTTGTCGGACCGCAATAAAGAAATGGGTGGAAAATTCGAGCTGTTGTGGACAAGTTAGTGATGTGAAGAATAAAACCCGTGCACGTCGCTCAAGAACAGCCGAGAATATTGCTGCTGTAGCCGAAAGTGTTGAAGAAAACCCAGGTTTGTCCATTTCTCGTCGTTCTTTGGAATTAGGCATTCCACAAACGTCATTACACCGTATTTTTTGATCTGGACAACGTTTACTTTCAACAAGACGGCGCTACGTGCCACACAAGCAACGAAACCATTGATCTTTTGGGGGAAAAGATTCCGGACCGTGTTATCTCTCGAATAGGTAATCACAATTGGCCACCGAGATCTTGTGATTTAACACCTTGCGATATCTTCCTTTGAGGCCACGTGAAAGAGAAGGTCATTTGCCTGATGTTATTTTCCACTATTAACGGCATAGCTTCTTCTTTATAATGAAATAAACATTCGATCATTTATATTGAAAATGGCATTTTTCTTTGAATATCAAAATAACACCTCTTATTGGAAAACCCCTTATTTAGGAACATCAAAAGATTTTCCAGTTAATACACGAAAAAAATATTAGAAAGCATTCAAGAAAGTGAAAATGGCGGCACGTCATTATGTCGCCTTCTGATTGGTTGGAACGTTACAACGTTGCCATTTCGTCATCCGCCAAATCGAGAGAACGATTGTTTTAGTATTTTTTTCACAAATTAGAAGAGAGACAGGAATGTAAAACAGAGAGAAACTTTACTTACATTTTCACACCTAATATACATTTCACTCATTCCCTCCGAGCTGGCAACTTCCAACTTGATCCCGTATTTTTGTTGACTAATGTTGACATCTGGAGTCACTTCACACCCCCTTAAATTGATCGTGTGAGCAGGACTCGTCCTGTGGATCATTTCTTCCTTCGTTTTATGCAGATACAAATGAAGATCTCTACATGTGAACCAATATTTCTTGTATCCCTTCAATGTAAAACGCTTTGGCCTAAAACCAAGATATTTGTTAGAACTACTACAAGATGAAATGAATACATATTCAAAATAATTCGTGTAGAGTTAAACAGAGCCTGCTTTAATTGACTTGATTAAATAGACAGTGTGGCAACAAAGCTGTGAAGGTAAGGCCTGAAAAGTCAACTTCTCAAGGTCACTTGTAGATTCTGCAGGTTTACCATTAATTGAGTATTACTCAAAAAAATATGGTAAATATTTGAATTTCGGTGACCAGCAGATATCGACCAGATTTTGGTGTCATTGTATTCATTGAGTCTTCCTGAACAACATTAGTGAAACCAACAGGTGGCGGTCTGTCTTAGTTTTAGAAAATATGGGCCCCCAAAGTTCCAAAAATGTTCTATCGTCACGTCACTTTTTTTACTATAAAACCACAAATTCACTGCTCCAATTTAATCTATAAATCACCTTCGAACTTTCAAATAACTATTCGATTAGTTTCATTTCAGGTATATTCAATAATTAACGTAGAAACATCGAAATTCTAGAGGCACCATATACAGTGCAACCTTAATACAACGAACCTCAATATAACGACTTCCTCGATTTAACGAATTTTTCATAATCCCCTTGAATCGTCCATAAGAGTCAATGTAAAACATACCTCTACATTACGAAAATTTTTTACGAACAACCTCTTTATAACGAATTTTCAACTACCTAAAAGAGTGTGAATACCTCTACTTAACGAATTTCGTCAACTCAAAACCTCTATATAACGTTTTCACCAATAACCAGGTATGTATGTGATTCAGCCGCGACAGGTTTCGACGCGTATTACGTAAAATAGGAAGTTAGTTGATTGAAAGTAATCAGTGCTGCTCCTCACTTTTTTACAATGGCTCAGAAACGTAAAAGGCGTTCCTTATCTGTCGCAGAAAAGCGAAGCATCATTAATTATGTTGACAAAAATCCTTCTACAAAAAAATTAGACATAGCTAATAAGTTCGGGATTCCGCAAGTTCATTGGCTACAATTTTCAAATCTAAAGATAAGTTTTCCGACGAAATTGGTTTGCCTTCAAACATCAGAAGATTGAAACCGTGGAAAATAAACTACAATTTATTACTTTTTTCCAATCAAGATGAATAAAATTAGATTTAGGCTTTTATACCAATTAGTTGATTTTTCACCTCTTTTAATTTTGTTCTGCGAATTTTTGAAAAAAAAACCTACCTACTACTTTATTGTTTGAAAAGAAAATATAAAATAAATGAGTAATTTGATAAAAATGAGTTTTCATTTATATGAGCAAAATTAGTTCGCTATAACAAGATGAGTACGTAATGTCGAGGTGAATAAAACCTCGGTATAACAAATTTTGGACCAACCTCACCTCAATATAACAAGCCTCAGTTTTACGAATTACAGTCGAACCTGGATAAGGGAGAGTTGAAGGGACCGCAATGTTTTTGTCGCTTATGAAGTTTTTCACTAACCCGAGTTTCTAGCTTATGAAGGTTCCGAAATTATCATTATCACTCATAGAGGTCGAATAAAAAACGTAACACATGTATACAGGGTGTTTCATCATAAACTGAACAAACATATATATTCGTGTAGGAGACAACAGGAGAATCATTTTTGCCTTATACAATATATCCCGTTTTCGAAGCATAAGCGAGAAACAGGGTGTTAAACGTCATATTTGGGCAAGATTCTTATGAGTGTGGTCTGTTATGTAAAGTACTTGAAGTAACGGTTTTTGGTCAAATCTCAGTATTTTTGCGACCTCTATTCAGAAAAGTTGACGAACTCCAACAAAAATTCACAAAATGGCGGAAAACCTGCAATGTTCGAAACTTTTTTTTTTCGGTTGTCAAATTGAATTTTATTTTCTGAATGAGCACTATTTTCTGAGAATCTCTGTGAAAAATTTTTTCAAAAATCGAACACAAATTTTTTTTACATGTCTACAGCGATAAAAAAATTTCACCCGAAATGGATGAAATTTTGTGCAATTGTACTTAAATTTATTATCAATCACGAATATGAAAACAGAATTGTAAAAATCAAACGGTTTCGTTACCACAGCCATTCAAATGTTTCGTTCAGACGTCTGAAATAATAATAAAAAAATTGTTTTGAGTTCTAAAGTCCAAATAATTGAATTATTGGTATGTCTAAATATTCTAGATTAATTTATTAAAAAAAATCAGTGAAACTTAGTTGGGACTCGAACCGACCACCATCCCTCTACGGTATAGGCGATTGGCCGAACCTACCCTAGTTGGGTACATTACAGTAGGTATAAAAAGGGAAATGGAACTGTTCTAAGAGAGAAAAAACATCGACTGTATCGAAAGTAAGGGCCAAATGCCCGCAGAGACAATGTTAGGTAATTCCTCGAAAACATAGACATATGTTTTCGGGGAACTATCTCCATGGTTGACTCTCGCTTATAGAGTTATAGATAAATAGCAGTCTTACTTATAGAGGCCGTACCTCGGGTCGCACAAATATAACTGGTGGTTTACGACTTTCTCTTATAGAGGCTTCTATTTCTCATACATAGAGGTTTTAGGGGCTAAAATGACGGGACCAGGCAATTACACTCACTTAAAGAGTTTTCTTGCTTACCCAGTTGTCACTTACACAGGTTTGACTGTACTTGATATAACGAATATTTACTGGTTCCCTTCCGATTTGTTATATCGAGGTTCCACTGTATCCACAAATTCTAAGGAAAGCCCGCCCTTTTTAATGGTAGATTTGGCACTGCCGCAGATTCATTCGAGCGAATATGATACGATGCCTTCCGTAAATCACACCATCATTTGATATCTCACTCGCCGAAGGACGGAGCAGTGGTGCCAAACTTACCATGAAGAACGTCGGGATTTCCTTAGAATTGGATATTGTGGATATGTGATACCTCTAGAATTTTGATGTTCCTGCATTTATTATTGAATATACCTGGAATGAATCTAATCGAATAGTTATTTGAAAGTTCGAAGGTGATTTATAGATTAAATTGGAGCAGTGAATTTGTGGTTTTATAGTGGAAAAAGCGACGTGAAGATGAAACATTTTTGGAACTTTGGGGGCCCATATTTTCTAAACTAAGACAGACCGCCACCTGTTGGTTTCACTAATGTTGTTCAGGAAGACTCAATGAATACAATGACACCAAAATCTGGTCGATATCTGCTGGTCACCGAAATTCGATATTTACCAAAAAGGAATATATATTTCAAGAAAAATAAGAATATTTCAATTAACTTACTTTAAAAATCTCAATTCATCGTGTAGTTCAGGCACTTGGGTAATATCATTTGCATTATTGCTTATGGCAGCCCCTTCGAGGGTAGTTTCTAACTCTGTTAAGGCAGCATCTATATCGTCTTCACCGGGGGTTATAACACTACCATTATCAGTGTTTGTTTGGGGTTGGTTGGCTTGTCTATTGATTTGTAACTGAAAATTTAAAATCGAAATGAAATATTGGGAATCAGAACATGAGGAATTAACAAACCTGTAAGGCAGCAAACATCAACATCTCTTCTTCTGTACAATCGATTTCTTCGTTTAGAAGTTGCCATTTGGCCTGTTCGTAGATTTGATTTATCCTAACGGCGTCGTATTTTGGATTCAAATCGTAGAAGTCGTAGAATTTGAATCTAAGGCACAGGAAACCGAATTCTTGGATACCTTGTTCCATTATCGACAACGAAGAGTCCAACCACCTTTAATAAATGAAAAATCATGTCAAAATTACTCAGGAAAAGGGCATTTTCTGCGACTTTTATATAAAAGTGACAACGTTGCCGAGTTATCTAACAGTGAATGAATATAACCTCACAAATAATTATTATTCATAGTGGCATGTGTCAAATTTCCATGGCTAACCAACTGCTTCAATAAAAGTGGACGAAATGATATAACAGAAAGAAAAAAGAGATATCTATATATACTAATATTATAAAGAGGAAAGATTTGTATGTTTGTGGCTTTGATGCGAGTTAAGTCATAAGCTACTAGACCGATTTCAATAATTCTTTCACCCTTAGAATGCTACACTATCCCTGAGTAACATAGGCTATACTTTTCACCTGAGAAAATTAAGGAAACCTACTATAACTTCAATGATAAAAATATGAGTACCAAAATCAGCTATTTTCAGGTGCGCTGCAAAAACCGTAAGACGTACATGGAAACAATGTATGACGGAAATGTACCTCTTCAATAGTTCTACAAAAAGTCCGCGATAGCATATATCTATCTTTCAAGGTTTACTCGGTATCACCTTTTAAAGGTATCCGAATATTTCTCAAAATTATGCATTATTTGGGAGTATTTTTTTATGAATACGCTATTGATCCTTATCCAATTAAATACGTCGTTCATACCCAGTATTTAATTTAGAACGAAATTGCCTTTTACATCATTCAATTATGATGAATACATCAAAAGATATGGCAGGTTGAAGATGAAATCGCACCAAAATGCGTCTCCGAGGTAGGCACTAGGCGGGTAGGAGAAGGTACCGAAGTGTGAGGGATGTATGAATGTATTTTGGATTGCCTGATGCCCGTATGTTTATGATCACAAATCAGATCAACAGATGGCGCTGTAGTCGTTATTTAGGTTATTCATCTACTCTGCAACTAAACGGCTGGATCGAATTGAATGAATTTTTGTGTATACAGAACAACGTCTGTTGGGTCTGCTAGTAAATAATAATAGGGAAACAATGATACTCACGCTACGTTCATTCTAGCCTTTTCGACCAGCGATTTTGGCCTAACCAGGGTTTTTCTTGCTTCGTTGCTTATGGAGGCAGGACTTTGTGCCAGTGAACTGTCGAATGTACCGTTGAGGAACTCTGAACTGTCACTGTTATTCAAATAAGATCCGTTTAGACTAGTGAAGTGATCGTTTCTCCATCCTAATGTACCCTGTAACATTTTGAATAATAATTAAATTAGAAACGTGAAATAAAGGATCTCTTTATATTCACAACATGTGAATTACAGAAAAGAATAGATAAGAAATGGAAATTTTAAAAATTTTATGCAAATTCAAGAAAGTCTTAGATGGTCGAATGGCTACAATACTTAAATGAGAACAATTTTAACGTTTGTTCGTTTTCATAAAGAATTTGTAAAAATTACTGAAGAGACAAGTCCAAAAAAATAGGAAATCGTCTTTTTTTCAAGATGGCTGCTGGGATTTACTATGAACAATCAGTTTTTTTGATGATAGAAGACTTCCACACTTGATCACGGAACAAGTAACAATACAAAAAGACATACTTGAATCGAAAATAGTGAAAATATCGTGACAGATCGTTGGACTGCCCTATACAATGGAAAAAATGACAGATTATGTCATATATGGGCCGATTACATTGAGATACATTACAAGCTGCTACTGAGCGAATTTAGAAGCAAGTGAATTAGCTTGTGATGTTTACACACTAAACTGTCTACTCGCTGAGTAGCCAACAATCTAGCGATCCACGTGAGGTTTATGTTTGTATCTTTGTCAAGAAAGATAAATGTCAAATACGTTTTCAAATTTAAGAACCAGGAACAACCGAGTAGATGAGAACTCACAAATTGTTTAGTAGCAACTGTGACTACACACGGCTTGTTTACATGCCAACAAGCCAAAACGCCAGCGATTTAGCGTGTTTAGTAGCCCAGCTTTCAACTTTAGTCGCAGCTTTTTACAATCAGATTGTTGGCTTGTGAACACAATTACTCTGAGCGAAGTTACAATCAGCTTCTAAAGGTTGACGCTCACTTGGACGAGACGAGACGAAGCGAAGCGTAATTTCGCATAGACGAAGCGAAGCGATGCGGCGAGCAGGCATCGGAAGAAATTCCCCCTATTTTTAGGCCGCAATAAATTTTTATTACCCTTGCTGCATGCCGACTACCCGAATGAACAAGAGTAGAGCTAGTGTTCGAATGAATGATCATCCTGGCGACCAACGACTCGCCTCCTCGCTGCTCCTCGCTTCGCGCCTCCTAGGTGCGTGTCTACCAATTTGTTTCAATGCAAAAGATCCCAGCGGAAAACGACGCGTTCCTTCCGACCGCTTCGCTTCGTCCAAGTGCTGCCTCGCGCCTAACGGTTCGGCTCTTCGCTTCGCGCCTCCTAAGTTAGCGTCTACCCATTTAATTTAGTGCAAATCGTGCCTGCGGAAAACAACTCTTCGCTTCGTCTCGTCTCGTCCAAGTGAGCGTCAACCTTAAATCGCTCAGTAGCAGCTTGTAAAGTATCTCAATGTAATCGACCCATTACAAATGGCCGAAACATCACCCCAAAAACATTTCATTCCTATTGAAAAACTCCAATAAACATTGCTCGGTGTCTCTGGCAACACTGCATATGGGTACTCACGTTTCCAGACGGACTGTTGATAGGCGTCGACGCCTGCACGCCCCTGTTGGGCGTCATAGGCGCGCACAGAAAAGGGGGCTTATCCAAACTTCCGGTACTTCCCCCAGGGCTGCTGTTCGCGATGAAAGTGTTCGTATCCGGGGCCAGATGATGGCCGTTCTTGTGGACGCCGTTCTCCAGCTTCTTTTTCGGCCACTCCTTGTAGTTGCACTTGAGATGGTGCGCTTCCAGCGGCTTGCAGAAGGACAGTTCTTCGGGGTGCCTGATGCCCAGGTCTTTGCACAGTTGGACTACGGCTCTGAATACTTTAATTGAAAAGTCGACTTTAACGTCTAGTGTTCTGAGGTCTGGCAGTTGGACTCGGAGGTTCTTGTGCATGGGGGTGAAGTGTAGATAAGCGTCTGCTTGGACTCCGCATTGGTCGAGGGTCAGTCGAGTTTTGGTCAGCCATCTGTTTTGGTCCGGCCACCAGAGGGCGTGATCTGACCAGTCGATGGAGATTTCTGTAACAGAAAATGTTAAATTAGTGTGTTTATCGAAGAAATTGTAGGTGATTGGTAAAATGATGTGAGCACTTTTGAATGAGTAATATGGGTAATAGAATAATAGAAGATTGTTGATTTTCCTAGATTAGAGTCCAAATAATGCTTATCAAACCATGCTTTCTTCTTATCAAAAAGCAATGTTTAATAGACACGATTTTTCTTATGTATTTGTGAGACCACCTGTGAGTTGATTCGAAATATTTTAGACTATGTAATATTATTATTATTGGAACTGATTTCGTTATGGCTATGTTAGCTTTTCGGGAACTGGGACCATGTAGATATTTTGTTGTTTAACCTACTCATTCATGAAAATCCAAGGAGATCGTCAATGGCGTTGATAAAACTGACAACCTCCTTATGAGCAATTGCTGTAAACTCTTGGTTGTCCAGGACCGGTTAGATTAGATAGTGGTCGATCGGCACGTTGATTACCCTTCTGCACTGCGACCAATAAGGTCTTTTGTGCGTTACCATGCTAAAACTACGTTTTTCCCAGGAATCTAACATCCTTAGCAAAGCTGGTACTTGCTTAGGAGACTTCGCTCTTATGTCGGCTGGCGTTAAACGCGCCACCTAGTAGAGTAAGTCTGGTTTGCGCCAGCGCAGTGCATTGGCATAGTATGTGCTCGGTGGTTTCAGTGGCCGATTCACATAACCTACAAATGTCGCAGTTTTCTTTACCGATCTTGTGTAGGTGATATCTCACGGGACAATGCCCTGTGAGAAGGCCGATTAGCAGCCTTAACTCGTTTTTTGACAACGATAGAGCTTGTTGAGCCTTCTCTTTGGACAGTTCGATTAGTCTCTTTGCTTGTCTTTGACCGGATGTGTTTATCCAGTAAGAGTGTTTCTCCCTTTTTTCCCAAACGCCGACCTCTGCCCTAATCAGTGTAGGTGATACCCAACAGGAGGGCACGGGTCCGGTGAAGGGTGTGTTTGCTCCTCTTTTTGCAAGGGCATCAGCTCTTTCATTTCCCTCAATGTTCTGGTGGGCAGGTACCCAAGCTAAAACTAGCTTGTTGTACTCCGCCAGTGTTTTGAGGGACTGTTTGCAGCTCCAAATGGTCCTTGATCTACAATCAACGGCCATAAGCTGCCTCAGTGCCATCTGACTGGACTTGGACAGAATAGGTCCAGGGCTGTTTCTCTAGTGCCTCTTCCCAATTTGATCTATCGGTTAACCACGTGTATATATTTTTAACCTAGCGATTTTTGGAAACTTGCACTAGGACGGTCAGCTATGACCGTTTCAAAACATATGATGGTTTTGCCGAGAGGTTTGAGTCCAATTGAGTCAATATACTCTTCAGTCGATGTAAAATCGATTGAAAATACCTGCAATTTCATTTCTCATTTAATTCGCTGGATAAATCAAAACCATCAACCTTAAAAAATCTCAGTTCCTTAGAAACTGAAGTAATTCCATTCATTCCTCTCTCAATATTTATATGAATACATATTTATGATAATCTGCGATATCCGGAGTATCCTATACGCTCGATTGGTTATTCAAATGGATCGCCTGATGGTTTTAGCATAAATCTTTGGAACTCGATACGAACACGAAAACAACGCGATAGTAGGACGGCAGAGTAGGAGTTAAAATTTACAAAAATAATCCACAATCCACGCATCATAACCGCTCAAAACGTTCCAGTTGAAAATTTTAAATCGAAGGTAACCGATATTTATAGAAAATGCAGAGAATGTTGGCTGTGCTTTGAGGCAATAAAAACGACCATTTGCTCGGTTATTGTTTTTAGATAACAAAAGAGGCATTCTTTGGGATAAATTGGGCTATAAAAGTTCAAACAAATGGGGTAATGAAGATAATATTTAACATGCCAAGAAAATCAAAATGAGTACAAATAAATGAAAAACTATCAGTGACTTATGCATTGAAAAAAGTTGGTTGACAGATAAATGAAATTTCCTGATACCAACCATAGACATATAAATATAAGTCTATGATACCAACACATAATAATGGAATATATCCATGAAATCCGTGTAATATTAAGATATTGTAGCACTTGTTTCGACTAAAATTGCAAATTGAAGGGTTTTCCAATAAGAGGTGTTATTTTGATATTCAAAGAAAAATGCCATTTTTCAATATAAATGATCGGATGTTTATTTCATTATAAAGAAGAAGCTATGCCGTTAATAGTGGAAAATAACATCAGACAAATGACCACCACGACCACGCTTACAGGGCCATATCCTTTTAATGAAATTTTCCATAACCAAATCGCAAAGTGGCTGCCCTATGTCCTCGATAGCCTCGCGAATTCCATCTTTGAGGTCTTGAATCGATGCTGGGCTATTGGCGTAGACCTTCTCTTTCACGTGACCCCCAAGGAAGAAGTCGCAAAGTGTTAAATCACAAGATCTCGGTGGTCAATGGTTTCGTTGCTTGTGTTAACTGAACTTTATAAGCCTTAAGACCCAAATCTTTATGCAAAAAGACGTTTGTAGAATGCCTAATTCCAAAGAACGACGAGGAATGAACAAACCTGGGTTTTCTTCAACACTTTCGGCTACAACAGCAATATTCTTGGCTGTTCTTGAGCGACGTGCACGGGTTTTATTCTTCACATCACTAACTTGTCCCAACAGCTCGAATTTTTCCACCAATTTCTTTATTGTGGTCCGACAAGGTGCTTCACGACGACCCAAAAATTTTCTAGTTTTAGGAACCGTCTCCGCCAAATTTTCACCATTTTTATAGTGAATTTTAATAATTTCAATGCGTTCTTGAAGCGTGTATCGTTCCATTTTTATTAATGGCGTAGTTTCTACTTGTCAAATGTCAAAATGACAGCTTCAAACGTGATATCTACCGAAATAGCGGGCTATTCAAAATAACACCTCTTATTGGAAAACCCTTTATAAACACTGGACGATACTACACCCCATTTTTCCTCAAAAACAAGCTCGATAAAGTATCTTCGAAAGAGCGTCTAACAGAAACAACAAAGTCGACTTTATCCGATGAATATGTATATTTTGATGTGTAGGTAATCGATAGAAATAGCACGTGTCTCTATATAATTATTATCGTAAACATTCCATTCGATTCATAATATGTATGAGACTTCTGTTTTCTATCAATACAACAGCTCTCAATGATACATATTTCAATTACGTAGGTGCTGGATCATCACCAGAGATCAATTGGATCATCCCAATTGATGCTCATCGAGTTTAGACAAAGCACTTTTGTAAAATAGTGTCAGCAATTCAACAGCAGTGGCGGAACATAATCGGATTCATTCCCTAGAAAAGTTCCACGTTTATCCCACAAATTTATTACAACAAGAAAAAGTAAAGAGTGAATTCTCGCAAGCTATGTATATTCGAATATCGATTTTTAAATGTTGGTACACTTATGTCCATCATATGTTGGAATTATAAGCCAATTTGGATTAGTAGTTTGATGTTGACAACTGAAAAGGTTAGTCACGTTTTTGTGTTCTTTGATTTTCGACTTTTGTAAAGAATGCACCAAAGAATCTGTATCGAATTTTTCAGTAAAATGGAAGAAAGTGCTCATAAGCACTTGATAAGTTGACTGTGGCATTCGGCGAGTCCCCATGTTGGTTGAAAAAAGGGTTTATAAGTGGTACAAACGCTTTACAGAATGCCGGGAAGATTTTCATGAAGTTAAGCGTTCTGGAGTTGCAACTACGTCATCAAGTGAAGAAAACATCGAAACAGTGAAAAAAGCAATTCTGGAATATCGTCGAATCACTATTAGGAAAATGACAGAGGATATTGGCATATCAATCGGTCTATGCCATGCAATTTTCTCAAGTGTTTTGAACATGAAACTTGTGGCAGTATCCACCAGATTTGGTTCCTTGCAACTTTTTCCTTTTCCCAGGAGAAGAGACCAATGAAACGAAAGCATTTCGCCACAATTGATGTGATTTTCGGTCGAAAATTCCCATACTTTCACAGTCCCACATTTTAATGTAAGTTCATCAGTAACATCGTCTACGCCACTGATAAAAAGGAGATCACATATTAATCCGCAAGGTCTTATTACGCCTGAAACAAATGATGTCAACCGCATTAATCAAGTAATATTTTTGTGCATACACATGTACATTTATCTTGGCAAATTTATTGGATTCTAACTCATTTCTGAGTTGGCTTGAACTCGCAAGGTTGCATTAATAATCAGAACAAATGCTAAATCTTTCAGAGCAAAATTCAATGATTTATTTGCGAAACAGATTGAGACACAATGTTTTCTAATTAAAGTTGTGAAATTTCGGAAATTCTTAAAAAAAATTTGCTTGAAGTTCATCGTGATTATGATGGTTAAAATTGACCTTGAACTAAACACAGCAAGCATATTTTGCGTCAATGATCATCGTATGTAATATGACGTCATTAGACTGTTAGATTCCCATAAACTCTTTCATTAATTTCATTACTCCGATAGTAAACTTTTCAAGAATAGCGTGAAGAAGATGTACAGAATCATTTGTGCAAAGCGTTTTACCACAATTGACAAGATAAAGTCATAATAGAAGAACAAGCTGATGGACATATCGAAAAGCGCATTTCAAAAGTGCTTCCAGGATTGAAAGAAGCGCTAGCATACGTGTATTAAATCTGAAGGAGGTAACTTTGAATGGGACAAAATAAATACACATTGATGAATAAATAAAAACTTTTCAAGAAAATTCAAAATTTTTCTTTAACAGACCTCGTAAACTTAACAAAAAACTATCATAAATATTTATTATCATTATCGAGGTTTCGTGAAATGCGCCATATGATATGTCAAAAGAAGATGCTCTTGAATATACTACTTCCTCATAGTTCTTCACGAGATTCCACATGGTTAGCCTTTCGAGGATCCATAGTCCATTTTTGTCAAGAGTGCCTCTTGGCTATAAATTAACCACCACTTACTCCGCGACCGAAATGTAGCGCCACGGATCAATTAAACCAGTTAAAAACAGAACAGTGCCAGACTTCCGTATACTAATTAGAGAATAGAATATCTCTTATGTTTGTTTCGACGGGTTTAATATTAGCATGTGTTACACGAGAGTCTAAGTATAAAATCCAAATTTTCCAAACAAAAAAATTGAAATTAATACGATAATCTTTTCTATGGCTGTATTAACGCAACTCCCAAAAATGTTGAATTCATAGACTAACTAAACGGTCTATGGTGAATTTGTATTGCACATTTAACTGCCAAATTTCAGCTCGATCGAATTCACATAATCTGAATTATTCGAAAAAATGAATAATTTAGAAAAATATTAAATTCTATGGTTTTGATGATGCCATCCTCTTGAAATTTTGCAAGGACATTCAGTATAAAAATCTTCATTCACCACATAAATTTCGCTAGAAACGGATATCTTGTTATGGAAATATAAAGATTCCCCTTTTCAATATTCCAATTGAATTTTCTATGGTTCTGTTGAACCTATGGCCACAAAATTCTGCATGGGGGGCTTACTATGAGCATCTTGCATGTGGCCGCAAAATTTCATTTCAATTGGTTTCATTTTGTCCGACATATTGAAGAATAAAAATGTTGAATGGCCATAATTTATGGAACACCCTGTACGATTTGGCTGGTTAACAAACTTAACCGCGCATTTGGGAACCGAACTCCCCCCAAAAAATTTTAAGTCTTTAGGACAATCGCTTCGAAAGTTATCGTGCTATTAGACGGACAGCTTCACGGACAGAATTGAACTTGACCACGAATTCGTCACCAGGGAGTCGAACCCTATCGTTTGAGACCATTTTTGGATCAACATTCTAAAATGACATACATTTGAGCAAAACGATATAGCGCTCGTTTGATTGAATCGAGCTCTCAAAAAGGATCATTTGACAGGTCCCAGGACTGAGCACACACTCCCCAAAAATCCTGTAGGTCCATGCACCCAACCCCTGTACCAGGCGTCCTAAATTCGTTGTCTGGTGGAGGGAAATTGATTACTTCAATGAAAAAAGTGCCTGTATAATGTTCATAACTTCAGTCTAGAGTAATAAAGAAGTTATGAGAACTTTTTATTTGACGCCATTTTCCTATTTTCTCTAATAGCTCGAAGACGGTTTGACTTAGAAGGTTGCGGTTTTCACCAAATGAATTCTCTCAAAAATCGAGCCCGAAAAATGTGCCACTCATTTTGTTCTACAATAGCACATCGGGATTCTGAGATCCCCTCACTAGATTACGAATTAAGACACCCGGTACATTTATTTTTTCGTTGTTCCGTAAGAAAATCCGTCTGACCCAAATACGCGAAATCCCAGCAATTTCTACGTAAAGCATCGAAATACCACGTGCGAAAATTCGCGTTCAAGAACCTCCCGCGAATCTAAATTGACATTTTCCGGGCCCAATTTTCTCCGTTATAATAAGGAGAGCGTGAAGTTCGAACGGGGAAAACGGACGAGTCCAAAACGACTAGGAAAGGATAATAACCTCCTTAACGCGAAATGGGGAAGTGGAATGGGTCCTTCTCGTCTTTTAATCGGACAAAAATCGCTTTGTGTAGCGGTCGCTTTATATGGGTCAACGCTTATTAAATTTATAGTCTGATTGTTTGTGGGTCATTCCAACTGCACCCTTTTATCTGCTCTACCTTCGAATGCAATAAACGATTGATTATCGTGTCGCTAGATTGGTGAGTAGAGAGTTGGACTAGAACTGATAATCAGGAGGTTGCGAGTTCGATCCCAGACTAGGAAAGAAATTTTTCTAGCAGGTAGAGGCCATAGAGAAACTAACGTTAGTCTATGGTAAAGGCCACCATTTGATGATTTCCTACTAAGGAATACTTACACTAGTTACACTAGAGCACTAGAAAGATAGGTATGCCAGACAGGCTGACTGGGTCCAACCATAGACTCGAAAATTACAGATGGTAATGTCAATTTCTCAGTTATTGTGCTCTATTGTTAGTTGCGTGCTTTTTTTGAAGAAAAGTTAATAGAAAGTATTGATTTTTTATTCAAACAATAAAGTTGGAGACTAGAAAGGTAAGCATAAGCATTTATTCGATTACAGATTTCATTTCATTCGAATTGTTCTGTAATTTTCGAGTCTGTGGTTGGACCCAGCATAGCTGTCTGGTATACTCCCCTTTTCAGAGCCTTAGTTACACTACCCAAAGGCTATCCACAGAATATCGAAGGAAGGTACAGCTACAGGTAATGAGAGAATAAAGAATCAGAAAGACTGGTCCTCTCTGAATAACTACACCTCATCTGTGAACCTCCCTAGTGATGTGCTGATCAAGAAAGTAAGCACTGAGAAAAACTTCAGGGCATTACTGAGTAAAAGAGAGGAATGGGAACGGGAATACACCGATTATAACCTCAAAGAAAATACCGTAAAATGGTATACAGATGGTTCCAAAACCTCTACAGGAGCTGACGCTGGGATATACGGGCCAAGTACCAAGTGTGCACTGTCGCTAGGCTCCTGTATGAGCGTCTTTCAAGCGGAAATCTTAGCTATTGAAAGATGTCTAGATATAAATCTGGAAATAAACTATCAGAAGTGCGATATAGCCATACACTCAGATAGTCAAGCTGCTATTAAAGCACTGAGCTCCTACGTCATCGACTCAAAGATGATCTGGGAGTGTCAGAACAAACTCAATGAGGTAGGCAAGAAAAATAAGGTCTTTTTAACCTGGGTTCCCGGCCATTCGGGAATCAAAGGAAACGAAGAGACCAATACACTTGCCAAAGAGGGCGCACGAATGTCACTCATTGGCCCAGAACCCTTCTGTGGTATAGGTAAATGTACCTATAAGAAGAAGTTTCTGGAGAAGGAGAAAGCCGAGAGGGAAGATTCTGGCGAAATCTCCCAGGGATGGATCATTTCACTAAGTTCCTTCTGAACTTTGAGACAGCGGGATCCAAAAAATTATCTGTATCTTGGTAAGAAGCAATTACACCTCCTTACTGGCTTTCTTACAGGACACTCAGGAAGCACCTGTTGAGGATGGGATTATCGGACACTGACGAGTGCAGGTTCTGTAGGGAGGAGAAAAAACCCCCATTCACCTAGTTACGGAATGCTTTGGTATTGCGAGCCTAAGGAGAGAACGCATTGTAAGAGTGAGGAACTAGCCTCGTTGAAGCCTTCACAGATATTGGATTTCATCAGATCTCTGGAACTGGAAGGCGAGCTGTGAAGGGTGTGATCAGAACAGCTCTGTAAGGGGGTACAATAGACCTTGAGGTCGCAGTGAACTGTAACCCCTTTTTAAACTAAAACTACACTACCCAAAGCTTCAAATTATACTTGGCTGTTTTTGAAATGAAGCAAAAGATTTAAGGGGGTTACTCCATGGATCATTTTATGGAAAAGAGTTCCCATAAATGTATGTTTGGAAATGCGTTGTTAGCACACACAGCATAAATTGATACAGGGTGTTTAAGTTTTACCATAAAACGGACTAAAAAAAGTCATCTTAACGCGTATATTTGCCGTTACTTTAACACATCATGAAGGAGAGACGCTACGTAAAGATGTTTTATTTTTTTACATAAAAACGGAGCCCCACACGAAAAAAGGCAGAAGAGATTTTTCCCACAAATTGAACGAAGAATTCAAAAATTATTCGTTAGTTTGAAATATCTCAGTGGCGTATCACTTTTTTTGGTAAGTTTTTAAGAAAAACTTCAAAACTGAACTAAACTAATTCGTACTGAAGTGGAACAATAGTAAGCGCCATTATCTCGATTCCTCATATTGTTTCTAAAACAAATAAACATCGAAATTCGCTTTTCGATAACGTCTTCCCACATAAAAGCCGAACAGAATTAATAATAGAGCTGTTTCCGTTGGAAGTTAAATTTAGAAAAGATTTTGTATAAACAAACGCGTGCCAATTAGATGAATAGTCTGAAAACATCGTGAAAAATGTCGAGGAAATGTTAAAACCGAATGCACTTTCCTATAGGACATAGGTAAACCACGAATTAGTGACGTATTCGGCCTATACATCGAACAACGTAGATGATGCGTTCACTCTGCCGGATATCCTGTTGATAATGAATAAAAGTCACTTGTTTTGCGTAATCCCAAACTTCCTTTGGGCGGGAATCGGATACTTCAAGCCGTTCCTCGTTTCTCAAACCCATTAAACAGAAGTTTTAGCTTTATTTCGAATTATTCTCCAAAAATGTTATTTTCCGATTTTTCGAAACCCAGGAATGGTACACTGTTGTGAGGACGAAGTTTATGTTATGGTTTTTGAGCAGCTAATTAAAAATTTTTACCCGACCAGACTCCTGATTCCGAAAATATCAAAGAAAAATAAAATTGTTAAATCATTATAACTCGAGAAAAATTCGGCCGATTCGGCCTGTTAACGGGATATTCCGGCTGCACGCCTACACTGAATGCTTCAAGTCTCTAGCTCAAGCTCAGCTAGAATGTTTACGGACGACAGGGCAGATTTCTTTCGTCCTAGATAAAATCATTGTTTAAGTCCTTAAACAATGATAAAATAAACAGAAATACGAATGCAGTTGCAATGCGCATGCTCATTCCTGTGCAGCTTGTTACTATCCTGTCGTTTTACTTTACATTTATCCACGCTATTGTAAAATCCGTCCATTGTACGTCTCTGTGCTCGGCCATAATAATACCCATTAATCACAAGGGAATAATGAGATATTAATCACTGCTGTCAGATGCTTCATAGATTTAGCTTTGATATAATATTCTTTAAATTGGTATTTCTTTAGTATTCTAAAGTACTCCAACTAACAAATATGGGTATACCTTATCAATTGAGGGCCAAATCTACTTTTATTATATCAATTAAAGCATTTTTTATTACAAAATATACAATGACCAGTTCTCCAAAAATTTCTCATCTCTCAACTTGACTTTTTCCACGCTAGTCATAGAAGGGTCTTGTCGCGTTCGCCAAATGTTAAAATTTTAATTTATTCAGTAGTCGTGTATAAAGTATAGTATGCTACTCGCGTATAATGAACGTTATTCACTCGGCGTAGGCTCGTGGCCTAAACTTTACCTCGTAAATAATAGCTATCATTATACGCTCGTTGCATAATATACTATTCATCGTTTAGATCAGGTTGATTTTTTGGCAAAAAACCAAAAGATGCAGAATAGAGGATATCTCGAATATTTGAACGCTTGCTTTATCAATAATTCCATTATAAGTATATTTTGTAGTTTATGTTTCGAATAGGTGTTTGTGAACTTTATATTCCGTTCATTTTATTTGCAGCCTTATTATTTACAATGATAAGTAAATAACACGATAAGTTCAACAACGCTGACCTGAACATTGACACTGAAACCGTTGAAAATAATGATATTTAATCTATGAACTGATATCAAATAACCATAACCCGGTCTCAAAAATGTCTGTTGACCAGTGTTATCTATGGAAATACCCCGATATGTTTGCCACCAAACGGTATTTTGGTTCAGCCAAAAATAAATGTCGATACGATATAGATATATCTTTATTTCCATAAACCGATCAGAGACGTTATGAAAAATATTTCTAGATTAGGTGGAAACTGAAAAAATGTACTGTAACAGATTCTTTCAGATTCTGAGCACTGCAAATCATTCCTCGGGAATTTAATTCTGAGAAATGAAGAATCCTGCTAGAGTTGGACAAAAGCAGGTTGAACAGGGTGTGCCGAATTCGATGATCACTGAGAGCATCTCGAGAACCATATGGGTTAGAGAAAAAATGTTCAAGGACTCCCGATTTCTTTTTTCAATAATCAATTGAAAAATATAAGGTGCCCCATTTAAAAAACACAAACTTTTTCAATTTTTCGGATCAGGGTATATATAGTGTTTCCCAATAAGGTTGTAGAACTTTGTAAGGTTTTGGCGGCCATATTTGTTTATCAATTTTGACGTTCGAAGTGTCATTTTATTCAGAAAGGTTCAAAGTTTTACCATGAAAAGTTTCACGCTCACACAACGTTTGGAAATCGTCCAAATTTATTACGCAAATTCGCGTTCGCCGGTGGCCACGCGAAGAGAGGCTCATTTCTGGCTGAACGGCTTCGTTAACAAGCAGAATTGCCGATATTGGAGCGATTCTAATCCACAAGTGGTGCAAGAAAGACCTTTGCATCACAAAAGATCACAGTTTGGTGTGGATTGTGGAGTGGTGGCATCATCGGGCCGTATTTTTTCCGAAATTACGCCGGACAAGCCGTTACTGTGAACGGCCAGCGCTATAGCGACTTGCTGCGTGAATTCTCTTCCCGAAATTTGATGAAATTGGTGACGACGATCTTTATTTCCAACAGGACGGCGCCCCCCCACACATTTCGAACGACAACATGACTTTATTGCGCGATAAGTTCGGCGACTCATTAATTTCGAGAAACGGCCCCATCGCCTGGCCGCCAAGATCGTGTGATTTAACGCCCTTGGACTTTTTTTTATGGGGATATGTGAAATCACAAGTGTACAGCAACTCTCCAGCGACAATTCAAGACCTTGAGGAGAACATTACGAGGTGTATCGAGGCCATACCACAGGAAATGCTAGGCCGAGTCATGGAAAATTGGGTCAAACGAATTAAGGTCTGCAAACGAGCTCGTGGAGGCCATTTGAACGATATCTTGTTTAAATCATAAACTTATACACCATATCTTTCGAATAAATGTTTGAGAACCAAAATCGGTTAATTTGTTGTTGTTTTATTCAATTTCAAAGTTCTATCAAGCTTATTGGGAGACACTGTATAAGACAAAAAATTTCAGAGGAATACGTTTCGGAATTTTCGTGATATCTCCATCAGAAAACGCGATATAGCGAAATATTTGAAACAGCAATTTTTCAGAAACGCTCTGTAACTCGAGAACCAATTCAGTTATCTGGGATATGTTTGCTGGCAATTGATTGTTTTGAAAAAAAAAAAAGAGATCGTCATTACATCGTATTTTGCATAAAGATTTTGGTCTTAAGGCTTATAAAGTTCAGTTAACACAAGAACTCAAGCCGGCTGATCATCAACAACGTCGTGTCTTTGCCGATTGGGTCGTTGAAATGCATGAAAATGATCCGGAATTCCATCGAAAAATCATCTTGGCCACCGAGATCTTGTGATTTAACACCTTGCGACTTCTTCCTTTGGGGCCACGTGAAAGAGAAGGTCTACGCCAATAGCCCAGCGTCGATTCAAGACTTCAAAGATGGAATTCGTGAGGCTATCGAGGACATAGGGCAGCCACTTTGCGATTTGGTTATGGAAAATTTCATTAAAAGGATATGGTCCTGTAAGCGTGGTCGTGGTGGTTATTTGCCTGATGTTATTTTCCACTATCAACGGCATAGCTTCTTTATAATGAAATAAACATCCGATCATTTATTTTGAAAAATGGCATTTTTCTTTGAATATAAAAATAACACCTCTTATTGGAAAACCCCATATATCCTCATTCCACTTGGACGCCTCTGAACAACTTTGTTCTCGCCATATAAACGCGAATCCTGTCCCAGGTATGTGGCTTATTCGATGTAGGCGACCGAGTAGAAAGTAGCCACGCTATTTGCCTTATTCGGCATGACACAATAATCGCCGATTCGTCGTCGATTGAGCAATATTTAAATCTCGGAATGACAGCTCAGTCACTCGACACCTAAACAAACACGGTCAAGTTCAGTTAGGGGGTTTCGAAACCGAGCTATCGCCTCTCTTTCTGCGAAGTTGCAACTGAAAATAAACAGTGGGTAGGCTAATATTTTTGTTGACATTCGATTCAATGAATGGGCCTCTTATCGTAACATTTCTGAAACAACTGCGACTTGGTATAATGAATGAGTGTCTCTTAGGGAGTTGTAACTTTCTCTTGTTCAAACTCGAAAAATACTGATTGCTGAATTTGGCTTTGGCTGCAATAAACACGAAAAAGTTGATGAAGCTGCTTAAGTGAAGCCATAATTTATGCTCAACATAATCTATGTTCACCACATTGAAAACAATTTTCAAATTTCCTTCATCCATGTTTAAGGCGACATACACAGAAAAATAGCTTCCACTTCAATGGGCATTTCCAGTTAAAATGATAGGGCTGTCCAACGATCTGGTACAACAAATTCTTCTTTGAGCCACATTAGAGTAGGTAACCGAAATACCTTTCATTTGATGTATCACAATCCATATATTTCCATTTTGAAAAATAAAGAAAGGGGTGAGAAAATCAAATTCAAAAAAGCATAGAGTAAATTGCTTTTGAAATAAAAAAAGAAAAGAATGAACTATAGTTATACTTCATTCGCGTAGATTTTTTTGAGAAACATGTAAATTTAGCAAAAAAAGTAACGTAACACGATAATACTCTTGTACGAAGATTATTAAAGAAAATCATCTCGCCTCCGATTTTTTATTTTAAAAGCAATTTACCCTATGCTGTATGTATGTATACTGTATACAGTGGAACTTCCCTATAACGAAAGCGCTAAATCCGCAAAAAAAAAACCGTTATAAACAAATTTCGTTATACAGAAAATTTGTTTCTATAGTTGGCAATATCGCGGCCGACTTCACTGATAAATTTAAGTTTATCATTCAAACTTAAGCACTTGCTTTTAGACATTTTCGCACAACTTTCACACTGGCGTAATGGTTAGATTGAAACCAAACAGTCAGGGGTGTATTTAAAACTGTTTCAGAAGGATCTCTCTGCCCGCTGTAATGATTTAGTTTAAGGTGGGATTTATTACGTACGTCCGGAAAAATTTCGGAAAACCCACCCTTATACCTTCTTACCAATACCAATTCAAAGAGTGATGTTTTTTGAATATTTCGTTATAGAGAAAATTTACTTCGTTTTAGAGGGCGTTTTTAACATGCAATTGGATTCAAGGTGCAATGTCTTATACGAAATTCGTTTTACAGAGACTGTGGAGAATGAACGATGGTCGGCGACTATTTGCAGTATTGTAGAGTATTTTATTTTTATAATACAAAATCGTATTGAAAAATACACTTACAGAACTAGAAAACTCAAATACGGTCGCCGTTCTAACTTTTTTGATTTGACAATATTTCATTTATTTTTTATTTTTCCTGACGACCGCTTATTTGATTAAATTGTATGAAAGAACCATAGACCTAATAAAAACAGTAATTATAGATCTATGAAAAGAACTGAAACATTTTCCACAGAGACATTCGTTATACAGACGTTCGTTATAGGGAAGTTCCACTGTACTTTCATTCTATTATTATTGAATTACTCGAATGGTTCAAAAGATCGATAAGGTTGTGCCCGAAAAACTATTTTCCAGGTGATATTTTAGAACGTCGTCTGTTTATAGAGGTAGGTAAATCCAATATGCCCTAAATTAAACTACCAAGCGACTGCTTCGTGTCTATTAGCTGTTAATGTATTTCATGTTTATTTTATGGGACGAATAAACTTTGAGCACGTGGTTTATTTGATCTAAAGAACGCTTTTATACTTTGTCAATAAGATTTCGGGGAAATTAGAGATTTTTCTGAAAATAACATTATTTTTTCCAAAAGAAAAAATGCATGATAATAACCATAATGAAAACGGAAATTAAAATATGAATCTGCGATCAAACTACTACGACTTTACGTGTTGTTTTAGTGTTCCCAATTGTACCGGCAACTATTCTATTGATATTTCTCACGAGTAAACAAATATTGGAATATGTAAATAGGGAAATAGTGTCTCGAATACCGAACGTATAACTATGTAGATCATCGACCCCTTTTATCGGTACATCGAAAAGCATGAATTAATTCATTTTGATTTCTTTTCCAACTGACTTTCCAGGAAGAAATTAAACAACCAATCTTTGGTTTATTCCTACTTGCGGTGTTTTTAAAAATAACGTTAGAATCACTTGTACGTACTTGAAAAACTGTAAGATCTGACTGGCGAAAAATTCAGCAATGAGCCTACTGAAGTATTGCCCATTTTAAATGCGAACAGGAAAAGTTCATTGCATCATCATATTTCAAATGTCGCTCACATCGTTTTTATGTCAAACTAGCAGACCCAACAGACGTTGTTCTGTATACACAAAAATTCATTCAATTCGATCCAGCCGTTTAGTTGAGAGTAGATGAATAACAATAACGACTACAGCGCTATCTGTTGATCTGATTTGTGATCATAAACATACCGGCATCAGGCAATCCAAAATACATTCATACATCCCTCACACTTCGGTACCTTCTCCTACCCGCCTAGTGCCTACATCGGAGGCGCATTTTGGTGCGATTTCATCTTCAACCTGCCATATCTTTTGATGTATTCATCATAATTGAATGATGTAAAAGGCAATTTCGTTCTAAATTAAATACTGGGTATGAACGACGTATTTAAATGGATCAATAGGTATTCATAAAAAAATACTCCGAAATAGTGCATATTTTGAGGAACATTCGGAAAACTTTAAAAGGTGATACCGAGTAAACCTTGAAGATAGATATATGCTATCGCGGACTTTTTTGTAGAACTATTAAAGAGGTACATTTCCGTCATACATTGTTTCCATGTACGTCTTACGGTTTTTGCAGCGCACCTGAAAATAGCTGATCATGGCTGATTTTGGTACTCATATTTGTTATCATTGAAGTTATAGTAGGTTTCCTTAATGTTCTCGGGTGAAAAGTATAGCTTATGTTACTCAGTGATAGTGTAGCATTCTAAGGGTGAAAGAATTATTGAAATCGGCCAAGTAGCTCGTATAAAACCCACAAACATACAAATCTTTCCTCTTTATAATATAAGTATAGAAGTATAGATGATAGTTTTTAGGTTATAAATCAGATATCAGAGAAATATTTTGACACTAGAAGAATTAAGCTCAAATTCTGCAGTCATATATTCTTACGAATCTCAAACTTAGTCGCAATAATGTCTGAAACAAAAGCGAAATAAGTGAATCCATCATTATTTTTGAACATTTCAGATACAGGTTATTCGATTATGCTTTTGAGCCCAGAACAGCCTGATGAAGTTTCTGCCATAAATCTTTCCTCGAAAACGTCCATTTTAATTAGATCATCAAAAAAGTTTTCGCGCTTCTCCAGATAATTAAATTTTCGGTAGGCGCCAATCGTAAAACAGTTTTGTAACCCGCAATTCCCAAACGGGTTCTTACTCACCAGGAATATTTAGTCTGCTACGAAAATAGTAACACGTAATTGCTGATTTCAGCTGAAGGGGAATTACGAAAATAGAAGAGAATAATATTTTTCTCCGCTCGCTCACCGTTATGACGGATACAACGATATTTCTCTTGGATACTACAGCATATTTTGCAAATGTCAAATCAATATCATAATTAATTGTTTTTTTTGATATTATAAAAAATATTATTCCAGCAAAATGTGACGTCGTCTAGACTAGGAGGAAAATTAACAGATGGTTACCTAAAACGGATATAAGATCAAAAGGATTACGTCATCGTACTTAGGGGGTAGGAAGTAGGTAGAAAACTGAATTAGTGATTTTTTTTATGGTTTTTGCTGGGAGTTTTGCTCTACCATGCCTAAACGGCTGAACGGATTTTGATTAAATTTAGTTAGGTGATAGATAGTAACCCAGAAAAGGATATGGGATATTAATATTCATGCTATCGTACTTAAGTCGTAGGCAGTAGGCAGAAAACTAATTAAGTTAGTGATTTTTAATCGTTTGTTTTAAAAGTTTACCTCATTCACGCCTTACGTCTGAACGGATTTTTATAAGACTTGGTTAATATAAAGATAGGATCCTAGGCTCGGACACAGGCTACTTTTTACGGCGGGAAAATACCTCATTCCCGCGGAAATCTAGCGTAATCGTGTCAAGAAGCGCAAGACGCCATAGCTACTGAAATGATTTTGATGTTTTTTTTTAACTGAGTGTTACTAAGTTAGTATTTGATCACTTTTCTAACTTAGAGGGTCGGTAGGCGCCATAATTTGGGGAATTTATGATAAAATTTTGATGCAACTGTCTTATTCAACAGTTTTACTTGGATCGAAACTTAGCGACATTCCATCACACTACTTAACTTATAGGGTAGGAAGTAAATTGAGGACTGGAACACGATAGTGGGACATTGTTGCAGGGGGACTTACAGCCGGGAGAAAACAAAAAACTTATGCGGACGAAGTCGCGGGTAAAAGCTAGTAATAAATAATATTACAAAATTTCAGAAGTTCCTCTCGACATAATTTTCTTAAACAACCGCTTCCCTGCTCTTTTAACACGAAATTACAGCTCAATCTGAATTCATTCGGCCACTTGAAATTTCATCCCGTTGCTTCGAATCATTGTGAATTGATCGGAACAAACAGATTTAAGAGGCCGGATCAATGTACCTTAGTTTACTGCACAGCTTCTGACATAAAACTCCTGTATAATTTTAAATGTACTCCTTTGAGTGGACATAAATTCATTTGCTTTGGTGGCATTAATCAAATGCATTTTTTTTTGCAAATTCTCAAGGAGATTTCTTCGAAAAAGTTTGCTTTGGTCCAGATACATATACTGTTCTTCATTTCTGTGCCACCCCAGGTCCATTTCCGAACAAACCACACAAACGTTTTAGATCAATAAACAGCTAAAGTAACTTTGCGACCAACCTCAATCTAACAATCTGGGTCATCCACCTACCCATCGGCATTATGTCACAGTCACGTAATTCTTAATTGTGCCACCATTATCGTAGGATGATTCCCTTCTAGGTGGAGTTTTCCATTGTACAAGCGTTAAAGGCATCCGGCAAATCCCCGTTCGATTCTTCTTCTTCTTTCCGCGAAGGCAAGGCCGAAGCTCGAGGTCATCTGAGACCGATGACGGTGACGGTCTTCAAAGATGGCATAAGCTTTCGGTGAGGATGGTAGCCGTTGGACGCTCTAGGGGCATTAACACTCATTTCCGGAAAATATCATTTTTTACTAATAGTATGTCACAACTTTAGGGGGCGAATCTTCATGTAATTTTAAGAAAAAAAGTTCATATAAACATAGGTCCGTAAAAGCTTAGTTACGGAGCTACAGGGTGTTGAAATTTCCAAAAAACAATTCGGTCCAAATTGAGAATGCGAGCTATTTTCAACAGTCTTCATCATTGCACGTCCCTGAATCTTGACTAGAATCTACAGGGCATTTTCTTTTCTGAAGCCACGTCTCCTTTTTTCCTCTCAAACTTGTTTGCGGTACGCCACTGATCAGCGTAAAATCAATTTTTGGTATCTTCGTTCAATTTAGAAACTTTTTCGACTCCTGTAATTTTTTCGTATCTCTAACCGTTTTCGAGTGAAAAATTCTTGAACGATTGTATGTTATTCGCTATAAACAAAAAATAATAGAAATACTCGATAGGTATGCCCAAAGTTTGCTTTTATTTTGATCGCTCGTCAACTGAAACTCAAATTAAGCTTATTTTTGCGAATGCATACATTAGTTCAATAATTTTTTACTGGAAAATGGTAAGAGATACGGAAAAATAACAAGAGTCAAAAAAGTTTCTAAATTGAACGGAGATATCAAAAATTTATTTTACGCCGACCAGTGGCATACCGCAAAATAGTTTGAGAGTGAAAAAGGAGAAATGGATCCGGAAAAGAAAACACCTTGTAGAATCTAGTTAAGATTCAGGATGTGCAATGCTAGAGACTGCTGAAAATAGATCGCATTCCAAATTTCGAATGAATATTTCAAAAACTGCAGGAGTTATAAAGAAAAAAACCAATTTTTTTTTAAAATCTCAACACCCTGTAGCTCCGTAACGAAGCTTTTGCGGACCCATGTTTATATGGACTTTTTCTCGAAATTATACGTAGATTCATCTCCTTAAGTTGTGACATACTATTATGTAACACACTGTATATGGTTATATTTCATTATTATACAGGGTGTTCCTAAATTGAACGTACAAACGAAAAGGGGAGATTCCTTAAGTGAGTTTAAGAAAAAAGTCCCATAAACATGGGGTCGCAAACGTTTCCTTTTCGAGATACAGAGTGTTGAAGTTTTAATTTTCTTCAAGTTTTTTTCTCATAGTATTTACAGTCTACACTTCGAAAGATATTCAACTGAAATTTGGCACTCCAAACTCTTTTGTCTTATATGTATATCAATTCAGCGTTTAGTTCCATTTGTGTTCAGAAGTTAAGTCACTTTTTTTTACCCGGCCATTATTCAGAGCCTATTTGATAACCGTGTATAAATAATTGATGGAGTTATCATAGCCATATAAAAGCCAGAAGAAGCTCGACAACTTTTTCTCGAATATTATTGAAGAATATTCCAATAATTTTCGTGCAAGTTTTTCTGCTAAATTCATAGGGGTTAATGAATTCGTTTTCACACCAATTAGAAATATATTATAATAATAAACATATTACTGTAGTTCTGAGAGATCAATAATTATGTCAACAGTCAACCGACAATTCATTACTCATTACTGAGGCACAATATTATTTCAATCTTGTCCATTGAAGATTTAAACCATTACCGAGAAAGATAAATACTCTTATCAGCACACTGACAAAGACAAAATTCTTTAGATTATTGCCTTATGGCAAAATCATCAATGAGCGACAGTAAGGAGACACAATAATAACCAGCATGTATTGTTGTTAACTATGAGGTCGAAGTTGAACGATTTAAAAACAATTCTTGTTAGTGTAGGTCAATCACTAGCTTTAGAAAAGAATCGATAAATATTAATATCTATTTCCAGTCGCTTTTATTGTTGGAAATACCAAAGATACGAATTGATATAACTCATATTTTTAGGACATTTTCCTTTTTAATGATTATTAAGTGAATACTGATGTTTATTAGCTTTTCGCAGTAACAATGTACAAAAAAGTCCTCTATCTAGGTTCTGACCCCACCAAACGATGATTTTGTATATTTTTTAGAATTTCTGATGCATTCTTTTCCAACAAAACTTTATCAATTTTACAATGTTCTCATTTTACAGGTTATGACTGAATTTTTAGGCGATAAAGCGCCTCATAATGAAAATATTCGAATAATCAGAAGAAAATAATAATTATGAAATAACGATAATTGGTAAGAGGATTTCTTTCATCCCAAGAAGTATGACTGCTAATGTTTTATCATGATTTTCTAGGAACACATCGTAAAATAACCAGAATATGACTTCTAACTTTTCTTCAAACATCTGACGTAATCAAAAGATTACTCAAAGCATTAATCAATTAGAGCGTGTGGTTTCCTTATTTGAATAACCATGTGTGACCAAGTTAGGATAAATTAACTTATTGTAGAGCTCGAAAATAATCAACGTTTCCATAAGAGCATCAAAAAGATACCAAACATTGAATAAAGAACTATAATTCTGAAGATAAATGAAATCATAAATTTATCTAGGATACATGTAGGTTCTTTGCAGAAAACAGTGTACTGAAGATAAGCCGAAATCAACGATATAAATTATTATCCAGAAACTACTATACACCGAGCTATACACATAGTATTTTGTGTTCAATGTACAGATACTTTTCTTCCCTATTCCTAAATAATAATTTTCCAAACATAGAGTAAACATTCAGTCTACTTATTTGTTGTCCACGTTTTTGTATCATCTTACCTAATTTTAATCTTCCTAGATGAGAGAAGCACAATTTTAAAAGTACCAATTGCGAAAGGGGCATTAGAATTCTGCAGTGATGAGAATTCTTTTTCGGCAAAAATAGCAAATTTATTTGGACATCAGGTCGGTCAGAAGAAACAAAATAAGCACACTTATTTATTTATTTACTTACCCAATTCCTCAACAAGTCTGAGCATTACCCCTCCAATGTGAAGGTCCCCTTTCACCCGAATAGGGCGTTCTGTTTGCAAATCGGTGACCAGCACACGAAGATTCCAGGAGCCATCTCCAACAATTTGTCCATTAGCCAGCATCTTGGAAAAAAATCTTCAAATTCGTAATTGCCAGAAAGTCAACAAAAGAACAAAATCATCTTTGGAATGCGCGTCATCAATGAATTTGAACCGTTTCACATAACACCAGTTTCGTACAAGATAACGAGGTTGCTTTATTTACAAATATAAAAAATAAATGGATATTCTCGTGTCCAAAAATGGAAATGCAAAAATGAAGGTTATTTTGGAGAACTCGAGTCTACGTTCCACACACGCACGAATCAAAACACAAACTGACATAAAATTCATAGAAAAATTTAAAATGTCCTACATTCCATAGAATATAAAAAAGTGTTCTTCATTCAAAGATGGATTCAAGATTCAATAAAAAACCTAGAACACCCGAACGTTGCAGAAATATGAATATGTATAAAGTTGTCGGCGTTAAAATTAATGTTTCCCATTTATTCAGAAATTTCACATGTCTTTTCCATCGTCTTTTCCACAACATAGATTGAAAAATCATTCATGAGCATTAATTTCTATGTTCTAACCTCAAAACAATTGATAAAATTAATAATATTTATTTGCTTATTAATATAATTTCTAATAATGAAATTAGGACAGATATTATTCAAACAACACATAGGAAAGCACTTCAAAAAACATTGGTTGGTGCAAGGCAGGAAAAAGATTCTAAAGACTCCTGCAGAATCCTTGCTTTTAAAAAATGGTGTAACTGTGCATCAACCTGAAGATGTTTTTGAAAAGAGAACATTCGAAAAGTAATTATTCAGGAAACATGTTTGTTATTGAATTATTTCCGTCACTTATTTCTTTCAGAGTTGAAGTTATTGGTATGAAACCAAAACCAATCAAGTTCGACGAAACGCACCCCAATTGGCATGATAAAGTTTTATTCACCTACAAAGATAATAATGTCATACTAGAAGGTCTAAATCAAGCACAAATTCTTACTAAGAGTGTTAGGATAGCAGATGGACTCCCTAAAGACTATGTTACTAATCCTATTACGAAAGAAATCAACAGTAAAGTAAGGGCCATAATATTGAGCTCTCATGTATTTGATGCAGAACAAAAAAAATTACCAAAGATAAAAGACCCTGCAAGACCAGCTTGGAATTTTCCAAGAGAATATGGTATCACAAGTGATAGAAAAAAGTAAAACAATAAAATGATCATCAATTAATGCAAACTAACAATATTCCTTTCAGCAAATTGATAACTTCGAAATTACTGAACTTACTGGAAACTCTTGAAGATCATGAGATAGTAAAGAACCGTTTCGTTTTGAATGATCTATATTTTTCATTTCCCTTTATTAGAGATGATAATTTGATACAGTTTCAACTAACTGGGGATACTGTATTGGTTTCTAAAAAACCTCTGGCTCCTATAACAACGGAATCAACAGAAAATATGGAATTGCCAGATTTACATCCAATCCACTATACCGCAACTTTGAATGAGGAGAATATTTATGAGATTGAAAATATATACCGTGAGTAGTTTTTATTCTCTTATATAATCTTCTCTCAATTTGTTAAATGTGTTATAAATCATTTTTAGCTATTAAAAAAGACGTAAGTGCTAATCACCCCCATACAGTATTTGTACATTATGATGAAACTACTGTTACAAATTTATTCGAGGAGGCAGTTGTAGATACTCAAAAATTCGGTAGATCACTTTTGAAAACTTTCACTGTAGCTGCGTCATATGCTAAACAGCAGTTCGGTGTAAGTTTATTGAAAAGTTGAATGTGTCCAGTTCTGAATTTTTCATTTTGTAGGATGATGTAAAAGAATTACCTAGACCGGTAACTGTACAGTGCGTTCATACCGATGGTAGACTTTTCCAGTTTGGCGTTCTGCAAGTCAATACTTTGAATTTCGATGGAAATGTAAAAAATATTTGGTATCAAACAAATCAACTGCCACTTTTTGGTAGTTGCAAATATGAAGCTGGGAAACCGGTGTTAAAAGGATACAATGATGAAGTCGTTAAGAATTTAATGTGTTTTTATAATAGGCATTGATAATAAATAGTTATATAGTGAGAATTTTTGACTTGAATTGTTCGTAGATGCTTTTTTCATGTGTTCAGATGAGAACAGCATCTTAATTTTTTTTTCCAGCAGATATTTTTAAACCACTCAGAAATGGCGGAGGCCCAGAGGAATTTTACTGCATTTAAATTCAAGTTCAAATAAGAAATAATCACATTTCTATATCTGTATTGTTTCCAATATTCTATCTACTATCCAAATCTCAAAGTAAAAAACATAATATGTTTATTACTCAGTGAATTAAAATATTCATACATTATCCGCAACACACGATACAGCGTGACAGATAGCAGGCAAACCGCTTAGCGGAGGAGGCTCGCCTCCACGAGTCGAGATTCGTTGGAATGTAACATTTCAAACTTCTTCAAATGAACGGTGCGGGAACCACTCAAAATTCAAGCTGTAGTTCACGTGTCGGAGGCCTGGCTCCGCGGCAGTATTTTCGCTTCTAGGCGAACGAGCTTAGCCGAAACTGAAGGTCCGATCGGCCCGAATCAACCGCAACGATCGTGGATGGAATCAGCTGTTTTTTGATTCCCTCCCTTTTTATTAACGAAGTATTATTCCTCTCAGCGTTCGGTTTATGACATTTTTCGGAAAAGTTTGTAAGAAGCCTAGTTCGAAATTAATTATTTTGTTGGTTGCGTGGTCTCGGGTCTCCTCTCATTGAAATCTCACAAGTTGCCATTGTCACTCAGATTGGGTCAGGTGGGTTCCTTTATGGATGACCACATTCCTTGCGAAAATAGTCTTAGGTTCGAAAGATCAACATGCTCTTGGTACCGAATCAATGATTCTTTAGGTTCTCAGAGGATAAAATGGTTCAAAAAAACGATATTTTACTGAACATTTAATGTTAACATCAAAAACAATTTGGCACATTCGTTTATATTCTTTGGTTAAATCCAAATGGAAGCATAACTTCTGAGTTGACATTTAAACTACTGTGTGAAACGACTATTTTTGTGCATAAATGGAAAATTATCGGGAACTTTTCATAATTAATGTCCATCGTTACATAAAATGCATGTCTGTAAACATTGATGTTGAAAGAACATCTCCAATAAATTCTTCTCCCTGTTTTCACTTAGTGTCTTTAAACCATAGTTTCATAATTCTAAAAATAAATTAATATCAATTTCGAATAGAAACCTAAAAATCCTTCGAGTATTGAAGAAGTCTAAATAGACAGTTTTCAGTTAATTTGCCATCATCTTTTATTGTATATACTTTTTAATCAGCCAAAGAGTCATTTCTGAGATTATATTCTCAATTTTCAATCTTTTTTATTCTTCAGTGAATTTCCTTCAACTAACGGAATCATACAAGAGAGAAACCTAAAATAATAATTTTTTTAATTTGCCTTGATAATTCACAAACAAGATTGCTAATCACCAATAATAAATCTTTCCAAGAAATTTCCAAATTTTCCTTTACCAATCCTCTTCGAAGGATTGTCAAACGGATGCCCTTTTTGCACTCAAATTAGTCAGTAAAACTGTTTGGGATGGGTGGTAGCTTGTATCGAGTAATAATTCTTGGTTGTCCCCATGATTCAGACCCAAACAATTACATGAACAGACAGATATTTGATCAAACTCGGATTCTTCCATATAAGCATGACCTGCTAGCAGTTTCCCATTGACTGCCATTACTTCTCCGTCTAGAGTCAGAACATGATGAGAAGACGATTGTAAGTCCTGTTCGTCCCTGCGGATATCTTCAGCATTCCTGAGTGAAGAAATTACTCAGTTAATTAGCATTTAGTGGAATGATTCATGTAAACTTACATTGTCATGAATCGAAGAACAAGTAAATTTATACTTGCAGCAACAACTGCCAATCCGAAGAGAATAAACACTAAGCTCAATGCCACGTAACCTGGTTTGTCCTTTAATGCATTATCGTTCTACAAAAAAAGATATCAATCCAAATCTTGTGAAATGTTTTACCTTATTTCAATTCTAAAAACTTACCTGAAGTGCCACGTAATCACCAAACCCTATTGTGGTCAATGTAACGAAGCAGTAATAGAAACTGTCGAAATAAGTCCAGCCCTCATATCTAGAAAACACTGCAGCTCCTGTAGTTATAATTATCGAAGACAGCATACCAGTTGCAAACATAAGGTTCATTTCAGTAGCTTCGATCTTGACACAGTTGAGATACTTCTTTATCTGGCGTATCACAACTGATGCAAATTTATTGAGACGTTCTCCTATGCTCTGGAACATCACTAATCCCAATGGAATACCCACCTAAAAGTTTCAATGCAATGTTAATGCTGTACGATATTCAATTTGAGTGGCTTGTTGACATGAACTGAAAATTTTAAAATGTACGCTTTACCATGGCGTATCCCATACAGAAAGCCTTTCCACCGGCTGTGACTGGAGTAGAATGCCCATAACCTATCATGGCAAGGACAACAGTTGCGAAATAAAAAGCTCCTGCAAACTTCCATTGAGGACCTGCTTTATGTGGTTTGTATTCAGTTATCACCAATTCTATCATTTTATAATCGTCTTCCGAAATGTTATATTTCTTTTTGAGGCCGTTTGACGAAACTGGAATGAATAATTATGAATATGAGGTCCTAGTGTTTGAACGTTATTACCTTTGAGTAATTCATCGCGTTTGCTTTCCTCCTTCGATTCTAAAGCATCAAACACTGCTGCGCCAATTAATAAATATGTGAACGTGCAAACTACCAAGGATAAAGTTCGCACATTCTGTTTTTTCATAATTATTGCCGAATTTTGGTGATGTTGTTTTATTCAAGTATTGATTTTTCGCGCCATCAACTCTTTTGATTTTCTATGGTTGAATCCATTTTGTTCCGCGATGGAATAAGATTATTTCAGAAAGAACGAAAAAATATTATATTTTCGAATTACAAGCAATTATCTGAACTTTATATGATATCAAAATTGATTTTCTCTTATTATTAAGTATCGGTTTTCAACCGAAATGACTTGAGCAAAGATAATAACTCTTTGGACTTGAGTTCTATGTTCAGCGCGCCATTTTCAATTCGAAAGCTTATTTCCCAGGGATCTATGCAATTTCCTTTACTGCCGTATAAACTTACATTTCTGCCAATACTTTCCTGATTTCTAGCTTAAAACGTTTAAGTAGATTGTTTTGAGGTAAGTGAGCAAGATAAAATTCGAACAAAAACTTTTCTGAATAGGTATCTATCAAATTTATCATTCCCATTTGAAATTCAATTTAGAAAATTCGTACTTGTGCTATTGTTGAACTCTGCAGTAATCTTGCTATTGTCCATTGTTCTGAGTACTATAAATAATAATTCAATTATTGGATTAATTAGAAAAAAAACAGAATTCGAAAAACAATTCCAAAATTATAAATGAAGGAGGTTGCTCAGGATGAAATAATAAACCTTTATATAATACTTGTAGAGATTATATTTTCAATCATAAACATTTCTTCTTAAAAAAATAAAGTATCATAATGCAACAAAGTATAAAAATCAGTAGTATTCTTAATTATTAAAAGTCAAAATAATAAAAATTTCTATATCAAATTTCATCACATAAAAACGTTTACTTCAATTTATACTGATACTTGAAGTCTTCATACTTCAATTTGTGTGGAAGGGAAATAATATGCATTCTCAGTCTCATTATACAGGTAAAATGTTCCTCGCATAGCATACAGGTAACATTTTCAAATGGTATCACCCTGAAAAAAAAAATGAATTTTTGCAATAACGAACAATTATAAACTACGGAATGTATTCATCAGCTAAAAGTGTCGAACAACAATTACATCATTATGTCTTTATTGAATAAATACACTACTGGAAAAAATTCCAAATTTTTCCGCAATTTTAAACATGCCGTAACTTTGAGAGGAATGGTCGTACAAGGAATTTAAAAAAAGGAAATTGTAGCTCCAAGTGTCTAGTTTTTGGATTAGAACTTCAAAAATTTCAAGTTTCAGTGGTTTTCGAGTAATGATAGAAAAATCAGCAACAAAACAATTCTCAAAATTTCAATTTTATTTTTGCATAATCGTTATAATGATGGGATACTTTGTTAATTCAGCTTTAATTTATTTCTTTATTGACCTAAATACGTCCACTTCTCGCCGAGATATCGGTCTTCAAATGGAAAAGGATCCATTTGTCTTTGAGAGCCGTTATTGAAAACAGGGGTGGCAATACCCGTTATTAAATTAAATTAATAAAAATTTTATTTGTTAGTTTATTTTATTTTTCTTTTTTTGAAATTCATGTACTATCTGCAATTAAAATGTGGAAAAAGCTCGAGAAAATTCTTTTTTGGCCTTTTTTAAAGATTATGAGCTTCTCAGAGCAAAAAACGTGATCCTTATTTTTTTTCAAAAATTCAATCGAGTCAAACAAAAAAACGGCACGCTGGATTGAGTTGGCTCTTCGTAAGGTTTTTATCAACATATTGAACTGTGAAAGTCACACTTAACATTATTGGTTTCCTCAACATTTTCGATCCAGCGGTAGATTTTCCAAGAAACCACCAAAAGCCCTTTTTTTGTTAAATTTTTATATTGATGCAACATAAAGAAAAAAAAATTTCTATGAATAAGCAATGGTTGTTCATTAATGAGAGTTCATTTAAGGTCTTGAAACCCTCCTTCAATTTTCTGTGTGATCATTGGTTGCTGAGAAATCGATAATCAAAGACAAATGGATCCTTTTCCATTTGAAGACCGATATCTCGGCGAGAAGTGGACGTATTGAGGTCAATAAAAAAATAAATTGGAGCTGAATTAACAAGGTATCCCATCATTATAACGATTATGCGAAATTAAATTTCCACGCTCGTAGACAAGAAAAAAAAGTGGTAAAATTTTGAGAATTGTTTTGTTGCTGATTTTTCTATCATTACTCGAAAACCACTGAAACTTAAAATTTTTGAAGTTCTAATCCAAAAACTAGACACTTGGAGCTACAATTTCCTTTTTATAAATTCCTTGTACGACCATTCCTCTCAAAGTTACGGCATGTTGGAAATTGCCGAAAAATTGGGTTTTTTTTTTGATCCTTTAATTTTGTCCAGTAGTGTAGTAAAAATACTCACTTTTTAGCTAGCATATCCATCTGCTCGAGATTTGCACTTTTTTGAACCGCAACATCATCAATCTGCTTAACTTTAACGAACCAGTGAAGAGGCCATATAAGTTCTTCAGTTACTGGAGGATTCAGAATTTCAACATCGGCCGGAGTTTCCTTCCAAGCTTCAAGATTTTGGGAATAATGTGGAGTGATTTTCTTCATTTTTTTCCTCAGAAGTCTGCAACAAATTTCAATTTCAAGTAACTCCATACAAGGTAAATTATAGTAATACTTACTGAAAGATTTTATTTTTGATAGATCTCTGATACTGTTCAATATGATCCATATGATCGTCCAATTCATAAATGGTCTTCATAATATCTAAGAATGTATTCATCGAGAATCGAATCTCATTCACCTGGAAAATATGCAATATAATTCACCGAAACCTCCTATTTTGAATATCGATTAACTTACTGCGTTCACAATTTCTTCGTGATCTCTGTATCCACTACAAGAACCATGTCATGAGCAGGAAAACATGACTTGTTCGAATTATTGTGTACCCCCAGACCACAAAGCAATGCTGAGACTACAGAACGATTCGAACTCAATTTTGGTTCCATTTGTGGACAGAACAACATGGCCATCAAGAAAGGAAAACCCGGAATGTTCGGCATTATGGTGGTCTGACGTAAGTTCAGTACATTTCCTGTGGGAGACTGTTTCACATAACCAGCTACAATTAATCTGAAAACAGAGAAAAAAGTTCAAAAGTTGTTCAATATAAATGCGAATCCAATTGAGCAAGAATAAAACAGATACGTATCCAATATGGCGTTGGATGGCACATCCTATTCTTTAGTAGTTGGTGCCAAGAAAGATATTAATGTTCTTGGCGATATACCCAGCACTTAAATCATCCAAAACAAGGAAATTATTGTGCCATCCGCCGCCATATTGCTTGTTTATGTTGACAGGCTTCCACATTGGTTTTTATTTTGACAGACCACCGAATTACTTAATTGTTTAACTCATTAGTTACTTGACCGATTTCAATAATTCTTTCAGCTTTAGAATGCTACACTATCACTGAGTAACATAGGCTATACTTTTCACCCGAGAAAATTGAGGAACCTACTATAACTTCAATGATAAAAAATATGAGTACCAAAATCAGCTATTTTCAGGTGCGCTGCAAAAACCGTAAGACGTACATGGAAACAATGTACGACGGAAATGTACCTTTTTAATAGTTCTACAAAAAAGTCCGCGATAGCATATATCTGTCTTTCAAGGTTTACTCGGTATCACTTTTAAAGTTTTCCGAATGTTTCTCAAAATTATGCATTATTTGCATTTTTTTATGAATACGCTATTGATACTTATCCAATTAAATACGTCGTTCATACCCAGTATTTAATTATTTAGAACGAAAATGCCTTTTACATCATTAAATTATGATGAATACATCAAAAGATATGGCAGGTTGAAGATGAAATCGCACCAAAATACGTCTCCGAGGTAGGCACTAGGCGGGTAGGAGAAGGTACCGATGTGTGAGGGATGTATGAATGTATTTTGGATTGCCTGATGCCCGTATGTTTATGATCACAAATCAGATCAAGAGATGGCGCTGTAGCTATTATTAAGGTTATTCATCTACTATGCAACTAAACGGTTGGATCGAATTGAATGAATTTTTGTGTGTGCAGAACGTCTGTTGGGTCTGCTAGTCTAATATAAGAATAAACATGTCATTCGTTGCCTTTACAATTTTGTTTACAAAATACGAAATTTGGACACCATAGAAGAGAAGCATTCCAATATGCCTGCATTACAATAGGATATCTTGAATTTGATATTTTGATCCGAGTTTTAGAATAAAGCCACACCTCTGAAAGAAATTGAACGTGAATTACCTCGTATAGGAATCTACAGGATCGCTGTCCAAAAGAACTGAATTTACAGAAGAAGCTTCGATATCCACAAGTTTGCTTTGTCCTTTTGAGACAACACTGCATATTTTCATTTCTAAAGGACTGTTGGGGCCTTTCAATGTAATTTCCTTGAGGAATTTCTCCACGCCTCTCATGTTTGCGTCTATTTCTATTGTTTCCTTTTTCTTCGTCATTTCCTTTTTGGTAATTTGAGCTTCTTTATATGGATTTTCGGATTGCAGTATTTTTTGTCTCAATTCATGATTTTGCTGAAAGAAATTTGGGAATTAATATCACAATGGGTTAAAAGTATAAAACTAACTTTTGAAAGAAAACTTTCTTCGACTTTTCTTGCATGATTATTGTTGATCAACCATTGATTTATTGACTCTTCTCTTCCTCCATCTGGTCTACTCCTGAATAATTCGAGATGGACAACGTCATCGCAAACCGAATACACCTTGAAAGGAAAAACAGTTGCAGAAAATAGAAAAACATGGTAAATATATGAATTTCGGTCACTAGCAGATATTGACCAGATTTTAAAGTCCTTGTATTCATTGAGCCTTTTTGAACAACATTAGTGAAAACAACAGATGACGGTATGTCTAAGTTTAGAAAATATGGTACCTCAAAGTTCCGAAAATGTTCCATCTTTACGTCACTTTTTTCGCTTTAAAAACACAGATTTACTGCTCTAATTCAATCTATAAATCACTTTCTAACATCCAAATAACTATTCAATTGGTTTTATTTACAGTACATTCAATAATTAATGCAGAAACATTGAAATTCTAGAGGTACCGCATATTTACAAACTCGAAGGAAAGCCCACCGTTTTTAATGGTAGATTGGCACTGCCGCAGATTCTTTCGCACGAATATGATACGATGCCTTCCCGCCATTATTTGATATGTCACTCGCCGAAGAAAGGAGCAGTGGTGCCAAACTTACCATGAAGAACGGCGGGCTTTTCTTAGAATTTGTGGATAAGTGGTACCTCTAGAACTTCGACGGTTTTGCATTAATTATTGAAAATACCTGATATGAAACTAATCGAATAGTTATTTGAATGTTTGAAGGTTATCCATAGACTATATTGGAGCAGTGAATTTGTGTTTTTGTAGTGAAAAAGATGACGTGAAGATGAAACATTTTTGGAACTTTGGGGGCCCATATTTTCTAAACTGAGACAGACCGCCACCAGTTGGTTTCACTAATGTTGTTCAGAAAGACTCAATGAATACAATGACACCGAAATCTGGTCCATATCTGCTGGTAACCGAAATTCAAATACAGGGTGCGGCAGCATAACTTCCTTTTTTTAAAATTTAATAAAACGCATTGTATGAATCAGAAACTTTTTATTCTTTTTTTATAATATAGGCACATACGTAATGTTTTGTTTTACCCAGTTTTGAAGATAAAATCAGGTAGGTGACGTCCCCAATTTTCCATACACTGAGTAAACCAATTTCTGGCGTTTGTCATGACTCCAGCCAGTATAGCAGGCGTTATGTTGGCAATTTTCCTGGATGTTGTTCTTCAAATCTTGTAGGGTCCTTGGCCAGTTCACATAAACTCGAGATTTCGAAAAAACCCCATAGAAAAAAGTCATAGTGTGATGTGCAATTTCCTCAAGTTGGAGTTATGGTTCTTTGAGGAAAATGAAGTCACAGTGACAGTGAATGTATGTAAACATGTTACATGATTTTTTTTCCGACGGCTAGATGAGTTGGACTTAGGGGACATTTGGTTCCAACAAGACAATGCAACGGCACACACTTTAAGAGCATCGATGGCTGTTTTGAGGAAACATTTTCCTGGGCGCCTTATCTCAATTAGGGGTGATTTGGAGTGGCCGGCCCGCTCTCCCGATTTGACCCCTTGTGACTTTTTTCTATGGGGTTTTTTGAAATCTCGTGTTTATGTGAACCGTCCAAGAACCCTACAAGATTTGAAGAACAACATCCAGGAAGAAATTGCCAACATAACGCCTGCTATACTGGCTGGAGTCATGACAAACGCCAGAAATCGGTTTACTCAGTGTATGGAGAATGGAGGACGTCACCTACCTGATTTTATCTTCAAAACTGGGTAAAACAAAACTTTATGTATGTGCCTATATTATAAAAAAAGAATAAAAATTTTCTGATTCATACAATGCGTTTTATTAAGTTTTAAAAAAAGGAAGTTATGCTGCCGCACCCTGTATATACCGAAAAACATAATTATTTGGTTGATGAACATACCTTCCCATGAAGTATAGCATTCTGCGTTTTCTCATCAAACAGATTGTTAACATGATCACTCCAAATTCCCTTACGAATTACGTCCCAAGCAGGTTGAACCTCTATCAGTACGCACTCAAAAGCTATCGGAGGTGTGCTCATGATAGGATCATCGGGTAAAGCGAAAATATTCTTGATATTTATTGTTGCAGTATTTCCGTAGTCGATGAAAAATATATGAGCATGAGTTTTTGAAGATCTATCGTGGATTTTTATCCTGTAGTATTGATTGTCTCCCAAAAATAGGGCAACGTAAAAATCATTCAGATTCAATTCCTCTTCTTCTACTTTTTGCAACGGTGTCGTATTCAGAATTCTGTTGATGTGGGTTAGAATTTCCTGACTGCTGTCGTGGATATTTTGGCAGAAGAAGTTGGCTGCATCAATTCTCTGCAAAAAATCAATTTATAAAAGTTATATACTTCTGATAATATAATATTTATATATTTTGGAACAGTGGCAACACTGCACTAGTCATGAACAGGTGAGAAACCAAGTGACGCCATGGCGCGAGAGGTTCGCATTGGTTAATGTTATACAGAGTTGCCAAGTTTGGAAAAAATATGACTTATCAGGATTGACTTTTTCCTGAATGAAAGTTTCCATATTTTTTTAGTTGTTTTGAAGAAGATATAGAAACTCACATGAGAAATGCAAACCGTGATATATTCCGTATCAATCGACGGAATGGGATCGAAAAATTCCTGCTGGCTAAAGCAGTTAACTTCAGTCTTTTTCTCTTTTTGTTCAGATCTTGAGTTTTCACTAGTAAGTTTTCTTTGTTGTTTTTCGAGAACAGCAACGTGTTCGTTCGCTATGTGTGTGGGTAATACATTTAATTTCATGTCCATTTTTAACTGCCTTCTTTTAACAGCATGATATACCGGCATGGCAATTTTTCCTGGAATGGTAGTAACAAACTGTTGACCATCAACAGTAACAGTTTCCGGTTCCTTATAATTCCTGAATTCTATGTAGATTTTGCTGGAAAGGTGAATAGGGAAATCATGAAACAATTCCAGAAAAAGCAAATAGGCATATTTCAAAGATATAACGGTATGAAACAAAAAGGTATTGTAAAATTACCTGCTTCCATCAAATTCAACTTTGGCATTATCTTTAATATCGAGCATTTTCTTGATTTCTTTGGTATACAAAGCAGCGGGCTGACCTGGTTCAATACCAGATAAGTAAACGGTCTTATATGGATCTCTTCCTCCAACGGTTCTTACTGCTTCTCTTTCATCTATTTCTTTGGGGCCGGTAGACTTAATGAAATAATTGGGATAAAATGCGCCGCAGATCACAACCTACAAACAGAATTGGAATTTTTCCACTTCGAACTTTGAAAAAGTAGTTCAATATTACACTTCAGAATTTTCAAATGAATTGAAACTGTTAAAAATTAAATGAGTGAAGCGATGACAGCAAAAGTTGTAGAGTTTACACTTCACAATAATATAAAAAAAATTTATCAATAAGGAACATAATAGTGAAAAAAAAAATATCCTGAAATAGACGAACAAAACCGTTAAAGATGAATGGATGAAAAAATTGAGATACCTTCAAAACCGTTATTCTTTCGTGAATTGTCAAATTGACTCTGGCAGGGCCAGCAGTCTCCTCGATACCTAACCTCTTCAACCTAGACCGTATTTCACCGATCAGCAAGTGCCATTCTCGAAGGCTCTTTAAACTGACGAAATTCTTCTTGCACCATGAAAATTCTTCGTTGGCTCTTCTAAATGCTCCATCTCTTTTGAACGCTTGCCAAACCTATACACGATCAAATATAATGATGTAAATTAAAGAATCAGAATAAAAAATTAAATATATTATCAAGATATGAGAAAAAACTTACCTTGTACAAATTCAAGAGTGCCATCAGATCACTGCAAGAGCCATCGGCCCAAAGTAATTTTTTATTGTAAGATTGTAATCTTTCATGGTAGGGTGTTGCAAAGATGTTCTGTATGGAACATCCGGCCGCTGAAAAATAGAAATTTTCAGCTTTTTCTTCAATAATACATCACATAATCATCTGTCTTTTTTGCTTCAAGAACGTAATTATAGGTTAGTTGAGATTCTCCTTTCCACTCATGTTGTTCTAATTCTTTTAAATTTCGATAACCTCGATAATCTTCATAAATATAACTACCAGACCCGACAGACGTTATCATGCATGATATTTCAAGCCATACACAAAAATTCATTCAAGTCGATCCACCTATTTAGTTGCAGTATACATAAATAACATAGATACCGACTGTAGCGCCATCTACCGATCGTTCCAGTCGTTTGGAAGTTCAGTGACATAAACGCGTACAGTAGAATAAATCTACCATACGTGTCTGGTAGATGGCGCAGCAGTCGATATCTAGGTTATTTATCTATTAATATTATATATTGAATGAATTTTTGTTTATGTTTGAAGCGACAATAATTTCGTGCAAACTCGAACTCAATCCTTACCCATTATAATGGCATCATTCAAAACACTGAACATGTGTCCCAAAACAATCAGTTTCGACAGACATACTTCTAACGGCAAAGACGCCATTACAATACCCAAAAATGTGATATCTCCATCTGAAAGATTTCTTCGTCCTCTGCAAGTTTTCAGCATGCCTCCAATCTGAAATTGTTGAAAAACAAGGAATCAGGTTAGCATTTTTAACGTTTTTCAATTGATATTACCTCTTTCAAATGCCATATTGTGTTCTCGATGTTGCTTAAATTTGGAGGGCTCAATGCTAGAGCTAAAACAGCCTTTGGTTCTTCACTTAATTCGAGCATTTTTGTATGCAACACTACTATTTCTAATGGAGCTCTGAGCATTTCAGGTACACTACGTTTTTGAAGGTGGTTCTGTAAAAAAGGAATAAGTGAAAAATATAAACATAACTTTTACAGAATGAATAACAAATAGTTCAAAATATGATTAAGTTTAAAGAGAAAGACTAATCTTTACGGTACTCAAAATACATCACATACAAAATTAAATGGAATAGACTTACATCATAAAATCCTTTTGGTACTAATCTATATACTCGACCATTTCTAACACGTCCAGCTCTTCCAGCTCTTTGATCGCAACTTACATGCGATGCCCATTCCAGATGCAAACTGGAGAATTTAGTTATTTTATCAACAACCATTGTTTTCGTCAAACAGAAATCCACGACTGAAAGTTTGAAAAATATAATAAAAATAAATTCATCAGTCAAAACAAGAAAACAAAACGTTTCAGCAAAAGCTTGCCAAATAATACAATAAATATCATAAAAAAAACATCTGCGAATATTTCTGATAACTAAAGGAATTTTCGGATTAACTCGATCCCTAACCTCCGCGTTCGTTTACCTAACCCGAACATCCAACCCGTGTTCGGAAAGTACGGTGCTATTAACTCGATCACTGACCCAGGTTGATTTATCATAACCCGAGAGCAGGGTTGTACAGTCACCGCATGTGCACTGTAGTTCAATTTTGTATTCGAAAGAGGCGGGAATTACTCTTATACTCTTTTCCTAATAATTTCATATATTATATTCCTAAAAATTATGGAAAGAGAAGAGAATTTGGCTCAATGTAAAATGTGTGGTTCCATGAGCCAAGAAAATAATGTGAAACAACATCTTCATAACTTTGTATACAGATTTTTCTGTGCTAAGTTACAGTTTTCTTTACTTCTTCAACATTGTTACTCAAAGATAACATTAAACATGGGAGGGCACATCAGAAATTATACGAAAGATTTCACAAAAGCCAATAAATGCAAGCAAAGCTACAGACAATCCGAAAACAAACTGGGACTGAAAAAACAAATTCTTTACTTCTTTAACATAGTTACTCAAAAATAACATTAAACATGGAAGGGCCTACCAGATATTATAAGAAAGATTTCACAAAAGCCAATAAATGCAAGAAAATCTAGAGACAATCCGAAAAAAGACTGGGACTGAGAAAATAAATTCATAACATATTTGGTTATGTTATAATAAGTCTGACACTTTAAATCCTAAACCTAATGTGTTCGTATACTCAGGACCCGGGTCTGTGATCCGAGTAGATCCGTCACGTGACCAAATGGACCGAGTTAATAACCTGAGTAAGTTTCCGAAAATGCCTTCTAATTCATATCAAACTGAACTTCAAAAAAGAAAAGAATTTTTAACAAATTCTGACGAAAAACCTGCAGGGTGCGGCAAAACAAACAGTGCAGTTTTGATGGGCTATTAGAAAAAAATGGCACAACCTACGAAAAAGTGGTTTATTATTATACCTAATATTGATGATGTGATCTTCAAGACTTAAATGAAAAAATGGAGTGAGGTATTGAATCAAACAGAATAAACCACTTTTTCGTAGGTTGTGCCATTTTTTTCTAATAGCCCATCAAAACTGCACTGTTTGTTTTGCCGCACCCTGTATAATATGCAGTCTACATGGAAATCATTACACTTACCATAGGTTACGTCTGGAACAGTAATTGAACTTTCAGCAATATTAGTGGACAGAATAATTTTTCTTAACGGTGGTTTAACAGGATTGAAAACCCTGGCTTGGTCATCGTTAGGTAGGGAAGAATGTAACGGTATAATATCCCACTTAACTTCAGAGCTAAAAAATGTTCAAATTCAATCAAATAATTTCCAGAAATGCAATAATTATACACTCACTTTCTGCCTACGTTAACTGCATTTTGTCTATCTTTCAATAACTTTTCTACATCTTCTATTTCTCTTATTCCAGGTAAAAATACCAAAACACTACCAAATATTTTTTCATTGGTTTCTTTTTGTTCATCTAAATTATCTAATGCGCTCATCAAAAACATGAACGTATTTAAAATTTCTTGACTGATCTCAGGTTTATTTTCATCAAAACTAGGCGGCTGAAACAAACAGGTTAAACTTGAAAAATTCCCGACAATTATTGATGCACATAAATCGAATGAAATGAATATATTCGCCAGAAATAAGCAATAAATATTATAGACAAGTTTTTGTCCAGATAAGTGAAACAACGAAATTGGTGAAGTTGAAAGGTCAAACTTTGGGATTTTTTTGTGGAAAAACTAGAAGAAAAAATCCGTTTGTAACAACAGATAAGTGTGCTAGAACCAATAATTAGTGAGCACAATAGTTTTCCTCAAAAATATACGCGCCATATGTGCACTCCATGTTCTTAACAATTGTCATTAATTTCACCAAGAAGAGAAATGTAAAGCGCCATTTCTAAACAGTTTTTTCATCAATTTGCGAAAATAATTGCATATTCTTTGTAACGAAAAATTACTTACAGATTGTACTTGTGGCAAATGATCCAAATAATAAGTGGTTAAACTGTAAACACTCCTCTCTTTTATATGAATTATGGGAGCTGGAATGTCTGCACCTTTGAACTGTCCTCTGAAGTAATAGGCAAATTCTTCTGCATCGATAGTTGCAGACATGAGAATAACCTGAAAAAAAACACTTCTTTATTTGCATCAAAGATTGACTACAGAGGGTTTTCTCCTTTTATCTTGGCCGATGTCAAGAGTTCCAAGAAATAGTGCATAACTTGGCAACAGTGCATGGCAGAGAACTTTTACAGTATTAGAAGTTTTTGAAATATGTATTTTGGTCAGAAATTTTAGGACGTGTCTTGGAGATAAGGAAAATTTTTGTGTAAAATATTTTGAAGTCGCAGTGTTGTCATATCTATTTTAAATGCCTATCTACATTTTTATTTCAAATGTAATGCCCTACATGTTTATTTATGTATAGATTGTATACCAAATTCGAAGTACAACCTACTGTAAAAAAATGTTCTTCTATGCACTGTTGCCAAGTTATGAACTAATTCTTAGAATTCTTGACATAAAGTTAAAAGGAAAACCCTGTACATTTCTATAATATGATTCAAATATAAATATTTCTGCAATGAATAACAAGAACATGGCTGAGTAATAATAGAACTTATAATCTCATTTACCTTTGTGTGAAACGACTTGGTGAACAACAGCCTTCTAACAACTAATAGCAAGAAGTCCAAATCTTGATTTCTTTCATGCACTTCGTCTATTATAATATGAGTGTACTGGCTTAAGGACTTAGATGCAATTAATTTTTGTAATAAAACTCCTGTGGTCATATAAGACAATATGACATCGGGGCCAAGTTCTTTCTGCAATCCAACCTAAAAAAATATCTGTTTGAATACATCCCCTTAGTTATTGCGTGAAACATTTTATAGTACTTTATTGATGAATTTTATAGAAAATCTTACCTGGTATCCACAGACTGTACCTAGAGTCCATCCCCTTTCTGAACAAACACGTTTGGCAACGTTAATAGTTGCAATTTTTCTAGGTTGAGTAACAACTATATTACAATCTTTATCTGCCAACCTACAATCGTCTAAAATATATTGGGGTACCTGGGTTGTTTTACCACACCCTGTTGGTCCGTCAATAATAACAACAGCATTCGTTTTAATAACTTTAAGTATCTGAAAGGTAGGAATACCAGTATTAATAATTAAAGCGAAGTTCAGTGCATATGATCAAGAGAACATAAGCTAGAAGCTATAAAATACTCACTTTTTCTTTGTAGGAACTAATTGCAAGTTTTTTCTTACTTATAGGTTCATCAAAATTGTATTTGGAGTAAACTTCAGGCATTCGTGCCATGCGGTAAACCTCTGATCGAATGTCTGTTGTTGCAAATTCATCTGTAATGTCATCGACGGTGAGTCCTGATTCATATGTATTAGCCTGAAAGAGAACATTGAGAGTGTTAAACTATCGTAAAAATCAATATTTCATTCAATATGCCTGTATACTAAGGGGTTTCCCCTAACTATATTTTGAGAATTTTTATAGCCCCGTAGAAATTATAACCAGAAGTGTCATTCAATGGGGAGCTTATAACTTACCTCTAAATCTTGCTTGAAACAATTTGCATACATCTGCATCTCTTCTTTCACGTATTTTTCAGCGTAATTTTCATTGCAATCATCATCTTCGTCAGAGGATGAAGAATTGTTAACATGAGACCCTACCCTGTCCATCTTATAGGGAGGTTTTCTCGAAGTTTCATATGCAGTTCTCTTCATGGTTTGGAAAAGATTATACAACTTTCAACGAACACAATAGCATTTAAAAAAAATCATAGGAAAATTGTCTCCAACTACACCACAGAACAGAACACAAATTTATAATTTATAACCTCACCACAACTCGTTTTTCAGGAAGGAAAGAGACACCATAGAGTCGTAAAATGATTTTTTATTTCTTTTCTCAGTAACAAATATAAATAAATGTTACTGCAACAATCTTCTCATTATTCGAAGTTTCTGTTGTTCAAAAATACAAAAAACGTAAATTATATTAGAATTTGAAGTTTGAATAAATTAATCAAAATATTCTATGGTCGCGCACCTATTTACGACTGGGTTTTAAATTAAAAAAATATGCAAAATATTCATTTAAGTGGATACATAATCTTTCAATCTACATATGTTAATTCATAAATTCGAGCTAAAAACGACATACACAATATATCTTTGAATGTTTATGAATGGTACTTTAAAGGTTAGGTCAAGAGTCAAATAGAAAAACGAGATTCCATAGAATTCCGGCATTCTCGGAAGTGTTGTTAATTTATTGCCTCAAAATGTTCGTATCCACATTCAGAAGGGCGCTTAGTTTACCGTTCAGTAAGAATTTCTCCTGTACTACGAAACTGAACAAAGAAAAAATGATCAGTGAAGTTCAAGAAAAATCTATGTCTGAAAACTGTTTCCTAGTTTCGAGACAAGATAAAGTGATAGGAACTGCAAGTAAAAGAGACTGCCATAAAGTACAGGCAAATGGAAATATATTACTACACAGAGCGTTTAGCGTGTTTCTGTTTAACAATCATGGGGATTTACTACTACAGAAACGTTCTTCAGATAAGGTAAGACTGATGTTGTAGCTGTTATTCGTTTTTATTGATAGAGTTTGTATATTTTGCCGGTGTTAGGTTTCAAATCTTTTCTTTTTAGGTAACTTATCCTGATCATTATACGAATTCTTGCTGCAGTCATCCGATAGCTGATATTCCAGGAGAGGAAGTTGAAGAAAATGCTCTGGGAGTCAAGAGAGCAGCTATCAGAAGGTTGAACTTTGAATTGGGTATCCCTACAGAATCATTAAAAGTTGAGGATTTAACCTACCTAACTAGAATCATATACAAAGATGAAGGCAACGGAAAATGGGGAGAACACGAAATTGATTACATATTATTTTTGAAGGGAGATTATAATGTGAAGCCAAATTCAGATGAAATATCTGAAATAAGTTATGTTCCTAGAAGTGAAGTTGATAATTATATTCCCCAGCTTAGTGGACCTTTAACTCCCTGGTTCAGTCTTATCTTGAAGCACAGGCTGAAATTATGGTGGGATAATTTGGATGATTTGGATCAACATGTAGAACATAAGAAAATTTTGAAATTCGAATCTCACTAATTCTCCGAAATCTTTCAATGTGTATAATTATCCATCTCGATCGGAAAGATTTATCTGGTATCAGGGAAATGTTAATGTTTTTATACTGATACGATAGTTTTACAATTCTCTTCCTGTAAACTTAAATGTATTATACATTGTTTGACGATTCAAATTCAAAATTTAATGCATTATTTTGTTAGGAAACTTTTACATGTACAGATGCTAGGATGTAGGTTCTTATTCGCAGTTTTATTTGAATGGCGGAATATGTAATTATCGAGAAGCAAAAATTATAATTATCTGTATGCTATTTCTAACAATAAAAATAATTTATATTGGTTTATATGGTTTTATTCAAGGTCGACTTATTGATGAAGTTAATAAAACAACAGAAAAATAAATTTATATTATGTTTCATTGAAATGGACACGTACAATATTACTTTTGATTTTATTATTGGTTTCCTTTTCTTTCTTTAGTCTAAGGTTTTCTTGCAGAGTGCCACAAATCTAAGTAATATTAAATTAAACCCTAAACTGATTTTTATAGTTTATAGTGGGAAAATATTAACTGATGGAATTATAATCTAAAAGTGAAACTGAAAATGCTTATAAAATTCTGAAGTGTAGACCACATATATTTTCTGCAATTTATTGTGAGAAATGATTAATAGCTATTTAAAGTTGGCCTACCATCTCTGTAACTCTCTAACTTATTAAGGAAAAATTAATTCAGAAATATTGATCTGTCACTGAAAACGAAATTATTCACATTATGAAATGCACATTTAGGAAAAAAATGGGTCATATTTTTCTCTTTTTCTATTATGAGGCTACTTTGGAAGTGGGTCCCAAGATTTTTAACTGACTGCATTATCTTTTTCTGACATTTAGCTCCATCTTCACTTTCAACATCAGAATTCTTTTCTTAGGCCCCATGGTTCAATATACCTACATACGTTTCACTGCTTGCGAGAACTATGTATTTCTTGCAACGTAATGAAGGGGGATTCCCCGAAGTGGCTGCAATTCTCTTAAGCACTATTAAATCAAGAAATAACTACGAGAATCTTCTATGCACATGTAGGTACGTTTGTATTCACTTTTGGGCGTTCTTCAAAATTCCGCGTCCGTATCTGGGAGGTTATTCGGCACATTTGAGAAAGTTATGGTGTTCGTGTCCGTCCGATAGAGGTGTGTCCGCTCGTGATGATAATATTACAAGAAAATTTCTCGGTTCCAGGGCAATGGTCCATTTGAGGGGAAAATCCGCTTATGAGGAGTGTCCGCCAAGAGAGTTTCACTGTATTCAATTTAAAATTAATTACTTGAAATTTCAAGTAAATCATTATTGAATAGGTATTTAACACTAATCCTAATGCTGTGCGTGAAACAAAACCACATTGCAATATACCGGAAATATGTTTTAATTTCTGAGTAATTCTGAATTTTACTGCATTTGAAATCGAAAAAATGAAATAGACAAATAAAAGGCAATAAGTGCTTTGAGAGAATGCCTGTATTGACTGAATGTTTCAATAAAATACAGTGAACTTCCCTATAACGAACGCCTTATAACGAATTTCTCTGTATAACGAATTTCGTAGAAGACATTGCACCTTGAATCCAAATTCCATGTTAAAAACACCCTCTAAAACGAAGTTAATTCTCTCTATAACGAAATATTCAAAGAATATCACTCTTTGAATGGGTATTGGTCAAGGGCGTAGCCAGGAATTAATTTCGGGGGGGTTTTGACATTTTGGCAGGTGACTTTGTAGGTGCTGGGAATTGTAAGGGTCGCTTTCTGTAGCAAAATTAACAAAAAAATAGCTCTGAAACATTCGGGGGGGGGGTTGGGGTTCAAACCCCCCCGAAATGGGGGGGGCTACGCCCTTGGTATTGGTAAGAAGCTTAGACTATATCCCTAAGGTAAGAAGGTATAAGGGTGGGTTTTGTCCGAAATTTTTCGGAAGTATGTAATAAATCCCGACCAAAATCATTACGGCGGGCAGAGAGATCTTTCTGAAACAGTTTTAAATACACCCCAGGCTGTTTTCAATCTAACCATTACGCTAGTGTGAAAGTTGTGCGAAAATGTCTGAAAGGGAGCGCTTAAGTTTGAATGATAAACTTAAATTTATCAGTGAAGTCGACCGCGACATTGCCGACTATAGAAACAAATTTTCTGTATGACGAAATTTCTTCTTAACGATTTTTTTTTGCGGATTTAGCGCTTTCGTTATAGGGAAGTTCCACAGTATTAAAGAAATAAAAGGAACGATTAATGTTTCGGAAGAAAATTTATAGAATTTAAAGATTTGTATAAAATTAGAATCAGACCACCTGGTGTCGAGATTAGAACTGGCGCTTCTATCATCTAATTTTCTGGGTGAAAGGGCACATCACGCTCTTTTGCTATCGTCCGCTACTCCCTTTTCACGTGAAAATTAGTCGGCAGAATTGATATCGGCTTCGATCATGGAGGATATAATTTAATTCCGCTCAAAAGTGTAAATTTCAGTGCGTTCCGTGAAGATGTTTATGTGGGACAAGGTTTATTTTATTTTATTTCTTGTAGGTGAGTGAAATTGAGTCATTATTTTGAATACTTAATTATCACTGAACTGATAACTCGTATGCTTTAGTTCACCTCCCTTAGAAGCGCTTCAGTTTTTGCGGGTAAGGCGAATCAATGGTGTTTCGAGTTGTCTTTGTTATTATTATTATTAATACTTTATTTGCTTTAATACATAGGTACATTTGTATGCTTAGCATCGTCAATGTACAAAAAATATATGAAGCAATGATGAAATGAAACAAAGAAATTAACTTTCACTTCAAATTATTTAAGAATTCTTCAATGTTGTATGGACAGATCTCCAATATAAGTTTTTTTGTTTCTCGTCTGAATCTCACCAAGGACATCTCTCTTATTGATACTGGGAGAGAATTGTATAATTTTATAGCCGAATGAATGTTTCTCTTATGTGTTAGGCTCAAATGATGTCTAGGGCCGAGGAGATTTTCACCATGTCTAGTGTTATAACTATGAGTGCTATTTACCGTTATATTTATATTTAAAAATATTTTTTTTACAAAGTTAACAGACTGATATATATATAGAGACCTGGAAGAGGTAATATATTGTTACTTTTGGTTCTTACGTACCTACTTCTGATTATTACCGATTCAACAGTTAAAAGTAGCCACTACTGACCCAGAAAAATGAATTGAGAGAATAATGTGTTTGGAAAGCATTTGAAGAAAAATGTTCGATTTTACTGCCAAAAACCGACGCACCTACCATCGAAATTCACTTTTTTGAGCGTTATTATTTCACTTGTTTTGTTGAGAAACTAAGTACCAACCCATAAATTTCATTATTCCTTAAAAAACTTTTATGTTTCATCTCATTTAACAATAGGTGAAATGAAAAAAAATCAAAGATTTTCAATGTGTTATTTCCCTTTGAACGACGAAAATTGAATGGATTTGCGGCTTAAGGGTTGAAGAATAGTATATTATATTATAAGGATTAAAAGTGCATCTTTTTTTACGAGCAATATTTGCAGTTGCGAGGCGTAGCCGAGCGAATGCAAAATTGCGAGTTAAAATAGGCACTTTTAGTCCGAATAATATATACTATTTTTTCTCCAACCAAGTCAAGTTACAATAAAATTGTTTTAGTGAAAAATCGTTCATAATTTGGTTATAAATTTGAACACAGAATCATGACAGTGATTGTCAAGTAGACTTCAAATGCATTTACTTTTAATCCAAGGATTAAAAGTAGCGTTTTTAATCCTAGGATTAAGAGCCGTATTCATAGTTCGCCCTTGAGTTGAGTGACAGTTAATGTCACCTTTATGTCTAGTATTCATAAGGCCATAAAAACTCACACTCACCCTCAAGGGCCGACTATGAATTCGGCTCTAAAAGTGTTGCTAAGTAACGAGCGAATTTTTGTACGGTAAGGAAATTTATGACTTTTGCACCTGAAAATAGTACAAAAATGTCAAAATTTTTTGATGGTTGGAGAAAAAATTGTTTTTTCATTCACAAAAAAATTTAAAAAAGCCCTGAGCAGGTGCTTTTGAGCGCTCGTTCATTGGTGGAGCGATAAGGCTATTACCTCAAAATTTTGTATAGGACTTGAGGTTCATGCCAAGTATATGAATGCAAAATCTCAGCACGATCGGAATTATATTCTGGAAATTATTCAGAAAATGAAATATGTAAGAAATCTAAAATTGAAAAAAATTAAATTCTATGGTTTTGATGATGCGATCCTCTTGAAATTTAGCATGAACATTCAGTATATTAATCTTCATTCACGAAATAAATTCCACTCGAATCGGATATCTTGTTATGGAAATATGGAGATTCTTCTTTCCAATATTCCAATTGAATTTTCTATGGTTCAGATGATGCGATATTCTTGAAATTTTTCGTGAACGTTCAGTATGTCAATCTTCATTCACAAAAAGAATTTCACTCGAATGAGATATCTTCTTATATTTTGCATGAGGCTTAATATTATGAGCACCTTGCAATTGGCCGAAAATTTCATTTCGATCGGTTTTGTTTTGTCCGAAATATTGAGGAACACAATTTTGAATTTTGAATGGCCATATTTTATGGAACACCCTGTACGATTTGGCTGGTTAAAGAAACTTATCTGGGGCATTTGGAAACCGAACTCACCTTGAAAATTTATCTAGGACAATCCCTTCGAAAGTTATCGTGCTAACGGCCGGACGGCCGGCCCCACGGACAGAATTGGATTTGACCACGAATTCGTAATCAGGGAGTCAAGCTCTTTCGTTTGAGACCATTTTCGAAAACTACAGATATTTGGGAATACCGATATAGCACACGTTTAAGTAGAACGAGCGCACAAAAATGTGCGTACTTAATTGAATTGTCTGATTTATATACAGGGTGTAACTAAATAAGTGTAAAATATTTAAGGATGTGATTGCTTATCGAAAAAATATAGGATCTTTCATATAAAAAAACTTCATTGGAGCATCCCTTGTTAAGATACAGCCCCTCAAAGGGAGTACATAAAATTTGTATAACAATATTTTTCACAAGCACCAAAAAAGTTACAATATTGAAATTAACCTGACGTTTCCTACTAGCAAAAAAAAAATTGTCACTATCGCTAAAAGTGTCCTACTAGATAGATTAGTTTCGCATTTATGACGATCAATCTCTGTAGTTGTTCGTAAAATATTTTTTCACTGCAAACTGGTTTATTTCGGACAAAAAACTCAGAAGACATTTTTTGTTTAGAATGAAACAGGCTATCGGAAATAAATTTTTAAATGGTAAACAAATAATAAGACAAAAAGTTACATTGGTAATAAACTTTAGAGGTTGCGTTTCCCACCCTTACAACCATGGGGTAAACCAAATAAATAACTGGATAAGAGTCTTTTTGCTAGTAGGAAACGTCAGGTTAATTTCAATATCGTAACTTTTTTGGTGCTTGTGAAAAAAATTGTTTAACAAATTTTATGTACTCCCATTGAAGGGCTGTATCTTAACAAGGGATGCTCCAATGAAGTTTCTTTATATGAAAGATCCTATCTTTTTTTCGATGAGGAATCACCTCCTTAAATATTTTACACTTATTTAGTTACACCCTGTATTTTTGGATTATCGAGGAATTGATGACGAAACAGTTTATTGTTCGGTCGATTTTGTTTGAAAATTTGTCTGATTTTTTTGATATATATATTATTTCTTCAGTCAACAATAGAAGGTTATATTTTGCCATATCAAAATCAGGACCCGAATTATAGAAATTTGTCCTAAGCACATTCTTCCTTCGTTCATCTATTTTTGGACTCGAACCGAACATATATGACATATCAAGCATGAATCTCTTTGATCAATAATCACATTTTCCAATTCAATGGTTATCAACGATGTTTCGTATTGGCTACAGAATACACCTTAGTTGAATTCTATGGTTGAATTTCAATAAGTTACCTTCCATAACATCTACAGGGTCTCTATAAATTATTTAAACAACGCAGTTGGCGTTTGACTGTTATAAATATTTATATTCTAGTGTAAACTTTAATTTGAACAAACGATACTGTGAGTTTAGGTTGGTCATTCCGATAGAAATTGAATAATGTGACTGGAATTATAAATTTGTAGACTTTTCACGAGAAACGACAAGATAAAAAATTTCAAAGCGCCCTATGATGTAACAATCATTTATAAAGACCCCGTATTTTATGCAAGGTGTATCCTTAAAACATAAGATCTTGTATGTATTTCAATTTTTTGCGCCCTTATTCCTGAGGAAGCAATGGGACTTTTCCAAAGATATTCTACAATATTTGTAGAATATCGTTGGACTTTTCTATTTGACTGATTAACTGAAGACATCACTTCGACCGAATCGAGCAATAGGAACGCTTCGTTACTGATTTTGCATCAGTTTGGAAGTGATGCAGCGTCAAAAAGAAAAGTCGGATTGTGCAGCACTTATGTCTATGTTTTGCTTCGCACGTATTCCTAAATTTTTCTCATTTATTGCCTGTATGAACGCACTTCTAACTGTTCATATTTTTACAGCTGTGGTTATAGACAATATACTGGCCATCCAAATCAACTACATAAAGGTGCCAATGGCCGTAAGGAACAATTCTGGAGAAGAAGTAATCCTGGATTGTGATTATTCGCTAAGACCAGATGACGACGACTTGGCAGTCAAGTGGTATTTGAACGAGGAAGTCGTTTACCAATGGATACCGCCAAGGAAACCACAAAGTTTAGGAAAACTTAAGGACAAGTTAGACTTGAGTTATAAAGCTACAAATGATCCGAAGTCAGTATACAGAGCTATGAAGTTGATCAACCCTACTAGTGAAGTTGCTGGAGAGTATAAATGTTTTGTGTCTACTTTCACTGATGAAGATTTTAGTGCGAAACATATGATAGTATTTGGTGAGTTCAATAACACGAATTTCAAGCTCTTCTTTTTTGACAGTGGTAGGTACTTAATTTGAATTTATTGGTGTGTTATTTTCCGATTTTCATTTCAAATTGAAGCTTCTTGTCCTTCTTTGTGCGCGCTTTTTTCTATTGGACACTTGTGCAAAATGTAGATATTTAGCATCGAAAAATTAATGAATAAAATTTAAGAAAAGGCTTGAGCAGAAGCTTTTGAGCGCTCGTTCTTTGGTGGAGCGATAAGACTATTACCTCAAAAGTTTATATGGGATTTGAGACTGACACCAAATATACAGGGTTGTCCCGGAAAATGTGGAAAATCTCTCGGAATCAGATAGAACATAAAAAATGAAGATGACAAGTTCTCATAATTTTTTTTCCTATAGCGGTCCTCCCTACGAAGATACGACCTCCTAAATGACGCCACTGGAAATCCATTTTAGTGGAATAAGTTTCAAACTACTCGATATAAATTGATGAAAATTTGATATGATTAATAGTATTAAGGACCTCTTAAATCACCGCACTCAAATTTCAATTAGCTTGTTCAGTTTACCAGGGGCGGACTGGGTTGTACATTTTAATGCTTACATTTTTAACACCCTGTATGATAAGGTGTTAAAAAAACAAATTCGGATACCTTGCATATTAAGCTGAAGAAAAGGTTTAAAAAACTAAAAACACTAAAATGAATTTCCATTTAGGAGGTCGTATCTCCGTAGGGAGGGCCGCTAGGAAAAAAAATGTGGGAACTTGTCATCTTATTTTTTTATGTTCTATCTGAATCATAGAGATTTCCCACGTTTTCCGATACACCCTGTATAAATGTAGAATTAGCATAATCCGAATTATATTCTAGAAATTATTCAAAAAGCAGAGAATGTGAAAAATAAATAATTACTAAAATTAAATTCTATGGTTCTGATGATGCGATCCCCTTGAAATTTTGCATGAACATTCAGTATAGTAGTTTTCATACTCAAAATTCTTCTTTCAATATTCCGACTGAATTTTCTATATCTAACGTGCGTTCAAAAAAATTCGTGGTCAAGTAAGCTGTGGATTCTAATTTTCCCCTCATAGACTCTTAGGAAAATAGAATCCACAGCTTATTTGACCACGAATTTTTTTGAACGCACGATAATCTGTCTTTATTCACAGAAAATCTGATATTCTGTTATGGAAATATAAAGATTTTTCTTTTCAATATTCCAATTGAATTTTCTATGGTTTTGCTAAAACTATGTCCACGAAATTTTGGATGAACATTCAGATTATCGATCTCCATTCACAAAAAAAATTCACTCAAAATTCGAAAATTACAGACAAAAACGGGTAAACGATATAGCACTCGTTGAAGTAGAACGAGCGCTCAAAAACAATTAGATATAGTATATTTCATTGAACAACGTGATCGGAGTTTCAGTGATTTCTAATTGCAATATTTTTTCCACAGAGTCCGAAAAGTCCCTAACCATAGAGCAACATACAGATGGAAAAAGTGTTAACTTTTCATGTTCAGCTACAGAAGTGTATCCTATTCCAAAATTGATATTATTCAAGGATAAAAAGGACGACATCCATGACAGGTGAGATATCTTATTTGAAGATTTCAAAAAAATTAATATTTACCTGCTATTGCAGACATATTTCATTCTACTCTGATCTGTTCTGATTGAAAAAACCTCGGTATTTTTATGATCTAATGCGTTATTATCATGGACCTATAATACTAACTGGACGTCGAACTTCCTAACTGTCACGTAGAAAAAAGTGAGGCAAGGGCCGCCATTTGCAGTTTGGGATGAAACTCGAATATTTTGATGTTCTATGCCATCTGTGCTCGAATTTTTTTCGTTGAAAAATTGACACCTCTCAAGTAAAACCCAAACTGCAAATGGCCGCCGTTTGCCTCAAAATTTTTAACAGGTTCGCCATCTAGTTAGTATTATAAATCTATGGTTATTATTTATTTCTCTTTTGTATTGCTTATATTTGTTGATGATTTTGGCATTATACAAATTGTACTTTTTCAATGGTGTTTTTTGGTTGAAATAAATACAACTTTTTTTCTGTATTTAGGAGACCTCTAAAAACAATGCAATGGGATACAATAAGGACTAAAGCTGGTAGATTTTCAATTCATATCACTGCCACTGCACCATTCGAAGCCATAGTTCCAGGATCTTTGATACATTGCGAGTTGAGAATATCTGGAACAGCTTACGTTAAAAGGAAAACTCTGCTTTATTATCCCGAAGGTAATTTTTTTAATCAATCAAATCTCAAAATCAGTTTTCCATTTCCAAAATAGCTCTAAAAAATTGCAAATTCATATGTCCCAACCTCGTCAAATTAAAACAGTCCATTTATGTTCTGAACACTCTTCTTATTGAAGCTCTTTTTTCATAGCTTTAAAAAATGGGAACCAGGGTAAGTTGACGCTAAAACTCTGGAGTTTCAAATGAGAACTTTGGTAAATTTTCAGGCTTAAACGTTCTGCAGAATATCAGAAATGTACTGATGATTGCTGCCACTTCAGTTCGCTTGATGCTCTCCTAAATTCTTACCAAAATTGATTGGCATAAAGTTTTTGGAATGACCCAATGCACATTGAGTTTTACTCAACAAGATGTTCTAGTTGATATTTATAATGATCAAAATCAAAAGTTTGGTTATATCCATAGAGATAGAAAAGAGAAGAGACGCTTTGACATACAATTGTGTAAGGAAAAATGGAACCACTGGGCGGGGCTTAGTCGCGGACCAATATGGCCGAAAGTTCAGGGTTGAGTTAAATTACCAGTTTTTTCTGTTTACAAATTTTACTCAAAAAATACGACGTGTTGGGTCTTTAGGAATCCTGTTCAAATAAGGTCAATTGAATATCAAATAAACAATTTTTCTTCGGGCAATAATATACACAAATAAAAAGATATCAGATTACCAAGACACACATGCAAAAATTTCGAATGCGGATCTGTTCACTCTCATCCTTACCTTTGAAATGTTATTCCTGTATTTTCTTCTTATCTATCTCGTTCCTGCTTGAACAAAGCCATACAGCACACGATACCATTTTATTTTTGTTTATTAAGCACAAAAAATCTCAATTTAACTTGAAAAAGGTACAAGAATCACTATTTTTAGAAAAAATTCAATTATTGTCAAAATTCGAGGTATACTGGCAGTAATATGGCCGATCTGATACCACTTTTATTTCATTGATAGCAACTCTATACTATTCTATCTCTATGGTTATATCCAATATGGCGTCGGTTGGCAAAGCTAAATCATCGGAAGTGATCATTTTAAACGTAGAAATATGGACACATCATTATATAAACAATCGATTTTGCCAACCGACGCCATGTTGGTTTTTCATTTTGACAGGTCGTTGTATTTGCCTAATAGCTAGCGCGTCCATTTTCTTGTTTGGGTTAATAGTATTTCGTAAAATTAATTTCCTTAATATTTCAATCTTTATTACAAAATTAATACAAACAATATTTAGTGCAAATATATGGTTAATAGATACAAACACGTCGTAATGATATGTACTTAAGAATAATTATAAAATAAATTTTTACATGGTGTTGTACAAATCTCACTTCAAAAACTCACAACTCGAATTAGTTTCTGCTATTCAAATATTTACAAAAAGTTGACAAGTTTTGCTCTGTTTAAAATGTTACTGAATTAATTTCTCAAAAAAAAAAAACTCATCAGATATGAATTATTCAAAAACTCTTCTTCCACTGGTATTTTCCAACAGTAATAAACAATTTAGCTCAGCTATTCTTGAGATATTATTCTTTTCAATCTCTCATTGAAATCTTCTTTATCATCTTAAAGGATTTTCTCTTTTTCTTGTTAGAGACGGTTGTGCCGTCTTACAATTCAATACCATGTCTTTAGCTTTATCCATTTCAAGTATTCGTATTGAGTAGATCTTCCCTGGAGCTCTCTATAACATGTCTACGCATGTGTGACAGTTGCCTCAAGTAGGCGCTCGGGCTACAACTGGGCATGCGCTTTCTCCTAAGCCTTCTGGTCAGTGACCCGTAGTCAGAATAAGACAAAGTGTTACTTTCCAAACTGAAGTCTTCATTGGCGTCAGAAACACCAGAAAAAGAGGGATCGTAAGAATGCAGAGATGGTAGAGGTGAGCCCTCCTCAGATTCTAACCTTCTAGAAGTTCTTTTACCAACTGCATTCAACTTATACTCCAAGCTCTTGCAAGCTTCATCCAAAATAGTGTCAAATTTGTTTACAGGCACTTCGAAATCTTCATATTGAGTAGAATGGGACGCAGTTTCCAACAGAGACGTTTGTGAAGATGATTCGTAGCAAGGTACGAAATCTGTTTGGGTTTGTCTTTGAGATCCATGTCGATGTTTGATTCTATCCGAATTTTTCTCACTCCTGAATACATTTTTAAAGTCACTAACATCATCTATGGTTATTTGAAGGTCGAAATCTTGCACAGTTGATGCGTGACTTGGAGGTTCAAAATTTTTCGCACAGTTAGATATGTTTGTCATCAACGTTGTGGCTTCTTTAAGGAAACAAGACATTGCTTCGAACATTTTATTCTCGCCTTTGGTACTTTGATTCGAGAAATGGACGTGTTTGGTTTCGTTAGCTCTATGGTAGTCTAGAGAATCCGGAACTTCTTGTAGCAAAGAGTTCAGTTCGGAACCCACAGAGTTTCCTTTGGGCAATGGGTCAGAATGTGAAGACACCTTGACGCAAGATTTCAGAACTGTCTGCTCGTAGATTGTAACAGTTTCATAGCAAATAGAGTCGTTGCTGAGGACTACAACTGCTTTGGCGAAATCTGGATGAGGTAAAGACAGATAATGGCAAGTGAAATATTCTTCGCAAGAGCATATTTCTGGAAGATAAGTGCAAGGAGGTATGTCCAAAGAGGTCAGTTTTTCCTCTATTTTGGCTATGGTGAAAACATGCGCAGATTCCATCGTTGGTTTCGAGATTTCCAAGCTTTCTGGACATGTTAAAGGTACACTTTCCGTATTTTCCAAAGCGTATCGCACTTTCAGCTCGTTAGAAGAGTCTGGCGTTTCATTATGCATTGCGTGTATGTTTGGATCAAGCGAATTATGGTTGCTGATAAGATCTGGCGTGGGAAACAGCATGTTGCCGTTCTGATCATCTAAGCTATCATCTGATAAACTGCCAATCCTGCGTCCGTTCATGTAGTGGTGAGTTACGTTGATGTTTACTGAGTTCGCATATATGGGGTTTGAAATACTTGGATTTAGGCATTCTATACTGGAGGAAATTGGAGGTATTTTGTTTTGAAGGTACTTTGTGAAGGATACTCTTGGAGGAGAATGTTCTCGTTTTGGTGACACTACTACTTCGTCTTCTGGAGGGGGTGGAGGAATATCACAGCATTGCACTCCAACACTTTTGGTAACTTTCATCAAGTCGTGACTTTCGTTAGTTTTGAAGTTATCTAGCATGGAGCAACCAACAGATGCGTCTTTTACATCAGGTTCAGTTATTGTTTCAACGTCTCGTAATTCAGGTATTCGAATCCTTAAATCTTGTACATCTGTTGCTATTTCCTTCACTCTAAGAACTATTGTATCTGTTTGTGTTTCCACCTGTTTGAATCTGTGTGCTCTGAGAGCTTTTTGGGTTATTTCTTTCAACCTGAGTCTTGCATTCGAACATATAGAGAGTTCTTTAGGAACTTCGTTTTTGGGTTCGTCAAAGCCTTCCATGTCTGTTCCAGCGTCCTTGTTTTTAGATTGCAGGTATAGTCTTTTGGTGACGTTAGCAACGATGTTTGATTTGGGTTTGGGTGCTGTCTTCCTGAGGGAATCTATCTTTGATCTTACAGGGTTCTTGGTGGCTTCTGTTTCGACGCTTTTTTCCGAGGTTTTCTTTGGCGATTCGGGGATGCTTCTTCGTTGGATTAAGGTTTTTAAAGATTTATCGATTGAACGTCTTCTGATCAGGGGATTGGACGAGGATAATGTTCTGGAAGATGTCAGACTTGATTGAGCTGTTGTTTTAGGTAAAACCTTGTTGCCAACACTTGGAGGTTTTGTTGTTGGTAATGATTCATGGGATCCAAAACTTGGCGTTCTGGATCTGTCCATGATACCAATGGAATCTATGCTGGGAGTTCTTCGAAATTTGGGAATTTGCTTCTTTTCTGAGCTTACGCTAGTTTTGACGTTCATGACGGGTATGAGTTTTACTGTAGTTATTCGGAGGGTGGGGGGTTTATGGATTTCCTTTGCTTTGTCTAGCACAGGTTTGTCGATGATTACGGTTGAGGCTTCTGAGGTTACGTCAGATGAAGGAAAGTCCTTGCAATCAGGGAAGTTGAAATTATCGTTTGGTGTGTCGTTTGAATCTTTTGTTTCTTCATTATGGAGTTGTTCTTGGTCTGGCATATAAGTGATTGGTTCGATCTGAAAAAAGTATGAATATGATGTTGGGGTATTAGAATAGGTACCTCAAAATTGGGCATTTCGAGTGATTTCCACTAAAAACCATTTTGCAAATAATGGACCCTAAGATACCGATAATGCGCTTTTTGTTTCGTAGTCAGGTTTTTGAGAAAAAAATTATTGAAATCAGTGAGTGTGTGACGTACGCGTTAGCATTCATTTCATTAGTTGAATGTTGGAAGTTGGAATCACAGTTTATATTGCATCCCCACTAATAATGCTTGCTCGTACGTCATCATGCCGCGAAGTTTGAATTTTCGAGTATAAAAATCGCATTTTGAATATTCAATTCAAAATTATAAACTTTTCAAGTGAATTAAAGGATTGGTATATATTTCAACATACTGGAATTGACCATTTTGAGTTATATCACCTGATTTTTTTGGAAATGAGTTATAGAAATTGGTTTTTCAGTGTGGATTTTTCGATTTTTGAAATGGAGGATATATGTTCTAAAATTTCGAGGAGATGCATGTGATCCATTATGAGAATCATTACAGAATCTCCATAAAATATAATATTAAACTGGAAATATTGCGAAAAAAAGTAAATTTTGGAGGTGTTGTGACTGGAAACATTCATACTTAAGAAATAAAAAAGAATTGAAAAGAATACATTTTATATTAACTCTTTCTGTAAAGTTTATTAATTCTTTTTGAATTTTTCAAGAATTACTGAATATGTCTCATACTTACACCTTATATTTTCCATAGTTAAATGTGATAATTATTATAACTAAGTATAGTCCGTTCACGAAAGTTTGAGCGCATAGTAGGCGTTTGTTTATTTATCTGAAGTTGGCAGTATTTGCTGTCATAATGTAAAATAAAGTCAACGTTGCCGAATGTACTCGGCCTCGTCTGACGAACTTCCGAGTTATCAGAGAACTCTATGACCTATTGACAACATTGTGTATCAATCTGACAAGAAAATAAACAACATAACCTAAAATTTCAATATACACAGTGGAATATGTCAAATTGTCATGGCCAACCGACGGCTCAAACTTTCGTGAACGGACTATAAGTAGATATATTACGCATTATTTTCGTCGAATAAAAATAATTCATTAAGATGTCCATCTTTGAATGTAATCGATTAAATTGACCGATCTTTACATGTTTGTTACATGTTAGAAGTGAGTCCACATTTGGTTTGTATAAAATTCGGAATTTCAGATACCATTGCACAATGGTGATGTAAAATTTTAACTTTAGAGAAGGTGATATGAATTAATATAACTTTAATTAAAAACTCGGTAAGAGATAGAGAATATTACATGAGAAATATTCAGTATTTTTTGAGAATTTCGAAAGAATATTCGATGATCTATTTTAAATATGAAAATTCCTCATTATTCGGGAAAAATGATTGACCTGACAACAATGTAGGACCCCAATAACATCAAAATAATTGAGACCTTTCATCTCAGAGGAAGAAGTAAACTTTTACTTCTTCCTCTGAGCCTTTCATATTGAAAACTCAAACAGTTTAATTAATGAATTAATCATTTATCAGAATCTAACTTATTTCAAATATTTCTCATGAACCAAAAACTTCGGAAATGCATGAAAAGCTGCGTGTTAATGCTAAATGCAGGAAAACATAACTGCGGTAATCCATAAATTAAAATTCCAGGCTCATATCCAGTAAGTTATTTTTAGGCCAGGAATGCATTTCTTCTTTTCACGTGTACGCAAACCAATAAAATAACTTCTGGGGGTAGTATGGGACATTTTCGCAAGATTAAAGGGAAAATCTCACCTGTGATTCTTTCAGCAACTCCCTCAATTTTGCGATTTCGAGTCTGAGTTCGCGGATGATCTTCTCTTTGGGATCTTCGTTCACAACTGGACTAGATACTATGAGTTTGGCCCGTTGCCCAAACCTCAGAGTGTTCACTGTCTCACTGTAACAGCCGCTGGATGGGGATATTGCTTGAAAAAGATCGTAAAGTTATTTCCGAAGAATGTCCTGTTGTCGTTATTCAATTTGAAGAAGAAATAGTGACTCTTTAGTTAACTTTAGTCAAGTTTAACAGGGTGTTTTATTTACTAAATGCGAATTCGAAAAAGCACTAACATGAAGTTAGAACTGTTTGCGCGCTTATTCATATTGGGAAATCGATAAATCCAATTTGAATATCCTGAGGGCTATTGGTTCCATTCTATTAATTAAATTCATCTTTCCTTCTTATACCTTGAACTTATCCTAAAAGTTTTGAAGTCGTTCCTTCCAGAAGTTATCGTGCTTACGCCTAGCCTACGGTCGACCGTAAACAAGTCCGTAACTTGTTCCGTTCGAAAGTTATAACGAACAGAATTTTGTCGGTTCGCACGATATCTGGACAAAATGACATTATGCTATATAACTTTTGTCCGCAAACGCTTCGTTTTTACTTGAAAATTGTCCTTAAAAAAAGGTACGCTATTGAGATATGTCAAAATACCAAAAAACACTTCCTGAACTGAGTCGCACAGAATCACTAACACCCTACAACATAGTTGAGTTGCATGCAATATCGCAATATAACAATAATCTTGAAGATTATACCTACTTGCTATCATAACAGTGTTGGAATTCCCTCCGAGGGTGTCTTTTAGAAGCCATGTTAACACAGAATCTCTATAAGGCACGAATCTTCTTCTATTTGATTTGAGTTTCTGCGGTTGTTCAGCTGAAAAAATCAATTTGAATCATTTCAAATTCAACAAAATTTGCGATTCCGTTGTTTGAAAATCAGAAACAAAGTTTGTTCGACCTAAACATGAGTATTCAAGGACATTCAAGGTCAGCTTTGGTCTATAGCTATTAGATTACATCCTGTTATAATTTAGTCAATGATTGATTTGATAATCGCTTGTTTTTATGGGGTAATTTTTCTAGGAAATTTATGATATTGAGGTGTGTCGATAAACTCAAGGTCTCTTTCGTCTGGGTTCCTGGTCACTCTGGAATCGAATGAATTGAAGAGGCACAAGCCAGAAAGGGAGCACAAACGTCACTTACTGGCCGTTCTGTTGTATAGGCAAATGCACCAATGCATCATTCCAAAAAGTTCTTTCGGAAGTTTGAAACTTCAAGGTCCAAAAAGTATTGTGATCTGAGTAAGAATAAGTTACGCAACCTTACTGATTTTCTTACGTGACATAGTCGCCTTATGATGCATATGATGAGAATCGGCCTAACAGAAACTGTGAGAAAAGAGGAAGAAACTAATGTTCACTTAGAGAATGCTTTGCCATTGCGAGCCTGCGCAAAGAATGTCTTGGACAGGAGTATCATTGAAGGAACGCGGATTGAGCCTCCTTATGAATCTCTCTCAGATTCAGAGTTCATTGTGGCACTCAGTTGTGAAAACAGCTCTGAAATGGACTCAACAGACCTTGAGATCGCTGTAGAATGCAATCCCCTTGAAATCTACAACTTAAGCTCAAAGAAAAAAGAAAAAGTTTTTATTTAGGTCCAAGAATTCTCTTTAGTCATGCAAGAAAATATTCCAAAATTCTTTGGAATATTAGGCTACCAAATAATGAAACTAGATTTATCAAATATCGATTGAAATATATTCCTTATATTACTGGACTTTCTGAGAAAATAAGAAGAATTTGTTCCAAATTCAACATAAGAACTGTTTTCAAAACACAAAATGATTTGAGATCCATTCTAACCAGAACAAAACCAATGAATGAGACAAAAATAAAAAAATTGTGTTCACAATATTTCCCGTATATGTGGAAAATCTTATACAGGAGAGACATCAAGACCTTTAGAGATAAGAAAAAGGGAACACAAGAACAACATCAAAATAGAGACATTACAAGATCACAATCGGTGATCATGTATATGTTCAAATAGCGGAGATCACATGATGAACTGGAACAACACAAAGATCCTAATGACGGAACCTGATAATTGTAAAAGGAAAATTAAGAAATCCACATGCATTTTTTTAGATGAAGTAGATAATTTGTCCAATTGTTCTGTTGGAATAGATCGTATTTGGATTGATTTATTGAAGAAAAAATTACATCAGGAAATTTCAAAATTAAATAAATCAACATCTCTATGTATTGGCAACTTTCAATGTCAATTAGACTGCAAATGAAAAAACACACAATTCTGAAGATTTCACAAGTTTGTCAGGAGAAGGTGTCTCATATAGACAGTTTTACTGTTAGGCAACAATTTTTTCAAGACCAATTTGCTCCAGACAATAAGTGCAAAGATTCTCGCAGGAGCACTTCATCTTAATAAAAATTTTTTAAATTATTTCTGTTTCAGAGACTTTGAGTGAAAACCTATAAAGTTTTTTTTAGAAATATAGATTTATCAACCGTTCAATATATTTCGGATCGATCTATTTCATATCCTGATGTAAAAACCACAATCGAGAAATAAAAAAACTCACCCAAAGCTGATATCACATTTCCTAGAGCCACCAAACTCTTATTAATATTCGCTCCTTCTCTAAACCTAGAGGTAGCATAGACCTTGCTGCCTGCCCTTTCACTTCCAGCAAGGTCCACTAGGTACAGACGGACACCATCGCAGGTGATGGTCACCACAGCGTGACTCCTGCTGGAATGGGAATTGCTAAGGGTCGAGGCAACCCTACGGTTCTCGTTGCCTTTCTGGATCCAGTGGAGGAGCTCTTGCTGGTCATGGACTTGATGCTCTGTTAATCCTAGAAGATCAGCAGAAGAATACAGATTGATTTTTATGGAAGAAGAAAACAAAGATATTAATTATTTACAAACGCTCTTTAATTTCCTTTTCCAACAAGATAATGAGCGACCTCAACTAGATACTTAATATTACATTGGCTCATTTTGAAGAATCCATATGGATTCGTCTGTGTTATAACTCTCACGATATGATACTCTGTTATAGAAATTTGTGAAAGAAATCAATAATCTTAGTAAGCTGTAGATATAACCTATTTTTTTGCAGCTACGACTTGGCTATTCTATGAAGTTTTTCAGTTTTAATACTCTTTTCCGTCGATCACAAAATAAAAGTGATTTTGATGTGTACGAAATTGATCATTGATGACCCATTTTAATGCTCAATTTGTGCTATTTTAATGTGCAATACTCATGGCAAACGTTCACAAAGTATTTAGAAGCACTACAAGAAATGTCAAAATTCTACTGGAACATAGACATTTTATTATATCGAATGTAAGTCTCGTGCAAAATGAGAATGTATTTCGTACACAATTCATATTGAGATCGTCGGAAAAATCTTGTAATCCACTCGATTATTAATCGAGCGACAAATGGTCTCGAACTATTAACGCGTTCGCTCTGCTCACGCGTTAAAATTTCTTGACCATTAGTCGCTGTCTTTAATAACCTAGTTGATTACATAACTATTTCCGTCGATCTCAAAATAAAAGGTGATTTTAATGTGTACGAAATTGATCATTAATTACCCATTTTAATGCTCATTTTATGCTATTTTAATGTGCAATCCTCATGGCAACCGTTCACAAAGTATTCAGAAGCACTACGGGAAATGTCAAAACTCCACTGGAACATAGATACATAGAAATTTTATTATGTCAAATGCATGTCTGTACTCTGGTGCAAAATGAGATTGTATTTCATTCAAGAATTTATACACAATTCATATTGAGATCATCGAAAAAATCTTGTAATCAACTAGGTTATTAATCGAGCGACTAATGGTCAAGATATTTTAACGCGTGACTGGAGCGAACGTTTTAATAGTTCGAGATCGTTAATAGCTCGATTTAATAACCTAGTTGATTAAATAACTATTAATTGTCGGTTTTTCACCTAAATGAGTTCTGTGACCTAAATAATACTTTTCTTACTCTGGGATAGTAAAACTTCATACGAACAGGCAGTGGTTTTTTTTCCTTGAATGTAATAACATGTATTAGGTGAGAAGCAAAGCGAATTGAGGACATTATTCTCATCGAATTGAATGGAACCGACGTAACAATAGCTCGATTAAAGTGGGAATGTTGGCAAAATTATATTCACATAGAAGAAATGTTGCTCAAAGTGGGTGTCACAAATTAGCACTGGTTGTTCCCATTCTATTATACAAAGTTGAAACATTTTCACTTCCTCGTTTGCCTATTTGCAAAATAATGATAAAATTTACACCGATCAACTTCTAATAGGTACCTATTTCATTTTAAGTTTCTGAAATGATAATTTATATAACAAGTCCGGAAAATAGACAAAATTCTAGGACTAGCTGTAGGCGTAGGCGAGTTCAAAAAAACTACACTCACCGGCAAAATAATCTATCCATTCAAAAAATCGATGAAGTTTGTTAATTCATAAATATCTATGTTATTTCAAGTCCGATTCGAATGAATTTTTTTTCAATTGTAGGTATGTTTATTCTGTATCAATCACCAGTTTTGAGACCATTGGTCGCTCGATTAATAACCGAGTTGATTACAAGATTTTTCCGACGATCTCAATATGAATTGTGTATGAATTCTTGAATGAAATACATTCTCACTTTGCAAAAGAACGAATGAATGAAATTTCTATGTATCTATGTTCCAGTAGAGTTTTGACATATCTCGTAGTGCTTCTGAATATTTTGTGAACGGTTCCCATGAGCAATGCACATTGAAATAGCAGAAATTGAGCCATTAAAATGGACCATTAATGATCAATTTCGAACACATTAAAATAACCTTTCATTTTGAGATCGCTGGAAAAATTTCATAATGAGTAATTTTGAAGAAAAAATGAGAATGTAGTTGTTTGGCGAAGGCATTCCCTTTCTGCACTGCGAGTAAAAAGGTTTTGTAATAATTCAAAAGTGTATTACCTTGTACATATGGTTCTTTTTTCGGGTGTTCTCTTATCCTTAATGTCCTTATGTATTTGCCTTGTTCCTCTTCTGGACGAAGAAGGTCTCTAACTTTTTCATTGTAAATTTCCAAATAACTGTAAAATAAAATAAAACATTCATAGTTTGCGCTCATTGACCATAATGAGGTTCATAATTTTAAATCTTCTTCGTATATTATATTGATTGAAACATTTTGTATTGATATAACATCATTTATTTTGATAGTAATGCTCAGATATTTCGTTAAAATGAAGATGGTATGACATGATAATCTGAAAAGATTGAAACTGAAGAACAAAAAAAATTCATTAGTAAGTTTTGCATTCGTTGGAATTCATTGGTATTTCACACGAAATAACGATAAGTTTTGTCGTGCTACGAAATGTTCGCAATAGCAATGAAATATTGATTAAATGTAATGTTTTTCTCCAAAGTTTGCTTCCGTGTCGTATAGTATTGACAGAAATATAAATAGCAATAATTTCGCATCGAACCATTGGGATATATCATTTGCCGTCAATTTTCCTGTTGTAGGCGATGAAAAAAAAACAAAAAATTTGGTGAATAGAAAAGAAAAGATGATGAAAATTAAGGTTCCAAAATTTTGAGAGTTCCGGTTCCAAATGACGCGGTTGAGTTCGTTAACGGGCCAAATAGGTCCAGTAGTTTTGGAGTTATCTATTAACATTTCAAATTTTTTATTATTTGCCTGATAATTCCGAAACTACATATTTGATCATTTCGAAGTTTGGTGTTTTGAAGAATAAAAATGATGCAAAAACTTCTGCAGAATTTCGTGAGGATCGATTACGAAATATTTAAAAACATTATGTATTTGGTCTGTGCGGGTAAACCGACAAAAATCTGTTCGCTATAACTCTCGAACGGAACGAGTTATGGGCCTGAAAGTTTTACTCTAGATTTGGAACAAATACATGTCATGTGAGTCCGCTTAGACCGGGCGTAAACACGATAACCTCCGGAAGGAACGATTTCAAAATTTTCATATTCATGGTAGGTTCAAGAGCTAACAAAACAAAAACAAAAATCCCTAACTGAGGTTAGTGCAAAACGGGGTACCATACTATTTTTTCGTATGATACCAGAGCTCAGGGAAAAACTTCAGTAGAAAAAACCCTGTTTCGCCGTTCCAACAAAAATAAAACTTAAAAACTATTTGAATAGTGAAGGATTTCTTCTTCATTGAGTCCAACCGAAAACTCTCTTCAAGATGCCTTCGGAATTCTGAATCTGATATGAAAAAATCGAAACAGAAAAAGGAACAGAAAAATAAAATGATTGAAACTCTATTAAATCGATTTAAAATCAACAACCCAATTGAAAAACGACTCGGTAACTTCATGTATAGCCCTTAAGCCATTCTGAAATTGAAATATGGGAGAATTATTTCTAAGATGTTCTATTGTCTCCTCTGCTTCTCCGCATTCGCAACTAGGACTCTCAACTGAATTCCATTTGAAAAGCATGTTATTACAACGGACATGAACTGTTCTTATACGATTAAGAACAGTCAAAATTTTCCTTGGAAGATCAAATCAAGGAACTTTATTGGAGGGATCAGTTATTAAATCTTCGTTTTGAATATAACATGTGTTGAAAAGGAAATATGAATGAATGAATAGAATAAAACAAGTTTCATCAATGAAATTCGCTATAGAATAACTAATAGTTCATTATTTAGAATACAAGCTGAATTTTCGCCCTCATAATAATTGAACTAACTTCGAACCACCTACCAGGACTTGTGCAGAAAAGAAAGGACTCAGTGCAACTTCGAATATACGAAATTCGCAGTAGAATCACACAACACTCACTGGTTAACACGACGTTTCACAAGACGTCAAAACGATAGCACTGTTTCCTAAGAACCTTTAATTCGTTAAAATCCCCATACGAACCGTCTCGCGTGACAAACGCCACTGTTTTCCCGGAGAAACTGCTGTATACGAATTTTAGCGCTACTCCGTTCTGAAACTCGCGAAAGTGGCAAATGGTGTGGCAAATTCGCACGAAACTTTTGTTGTTGTATTCGCAATTTGAAAAGAACGGAAACTTTTAAGGAAGAAAATTATGGGGTGTTTTATGAAGGCGCAAAGTTGTTAGGTTTCGCCTTGAATTAGCTGAATATTTTCCGGTGAAACGTAGAATGTTGAACCGAGTTTTATATTCGATTGAAAATTTAATATTTGTTTTATTCTATACACGTTTGTTTTATTTGATACAGCGAGCTATACAGAGTGACCACATTTCGATTTTTTAGCACTACAATTCTTAACTTCATTTACAAGGTTTCCATACAGCCAATATCTCGAATCTCAGACAAAGTAAAGGGTTTTCCAATAAGAGGTGTTTTTTTGATATTCAAAGAAAAGTGCCATTTTTCAATATGAATGATCGGATGTTTATTTCATTATGAAGAAGAAGCTATGCCGTTAATAGTGGAAAATAACATCAGGCAAATGACCACCACGACCACGCTTACAGGACCATATCCTTTTAATGAAATTTTCCATAACCAAATCGCAAAGTGGCTGCCCTATGTCCTCGATAGACTCACGAATTCTTTGAGGTCTTGAATCGACGTTGCGCTATTGGCGTAGACCTTTTATTTCACGTGGCCCTAAAGGAAGAAGTCGCAAGGTGCTAAATCACAAGATCTCGGTGGCCAATTGTGATTACCTCTTCTTTTTTATGGAATGCCTAATTCCAAAGAACGACGAGGAATGGACAAACCTGTGTTTCTTCAACAGTTTCGGCTACAGCAGCAATATTCTCGGCTGTTCTTGAACAACGTGCACAGGTTTTATTCTTCAAATTACTTACTCGTCCCAACAGCTTGAATTTTTCCACCAATTTCTTTATTGCGGTCCGACAAAGTGCTTCAAGACGACCCAAAAATGTTCGAGTTTTACGAACCGTCTCTGCAAAATTTTTACCATGTTTATAGTGATTTTAATAATTTCAATGCGTTCTTGAAGCGTGTATCGCTCCATTTTTATTAATGGCGTAGTTTCTACTTGTCAAATGTCAGAAAATGACAGCTTCAAACGTGACATCTACCGAAATAGCGGGCTATTCAAAATGACACCTCTTATTGGAAAACCCTTCAGAAAGTTCAAACAGTTTTTCAATAGTAGCAAAGATTCTATCAGAATCTATCGTTCATAGTTTGTTTCTGATTACCACCCTAATCTATCTTGAATCAAATCAAATTGAAACTATTCTCGGAGATTTTTTTAATTTCATGCTAATATTTTTCCGTTCAAATGATTCTGCATCAGTGAAAATTCTGAGAAAAGCCCTGAGCAGGAGCTTTTGAGGGTTCGTTCTTTGGTGGAGCAATAAAACTATTACCTCAAAATTTTATATGGGATTTGAGATTGATGCCAAATATATAAATGCAGAATCTCAGCATAATCGGAATTATACTCTGAAAATTATTCAAAAATTGATATACTCGTATGTAAAAATTACAAAAATTAAATTCTATGGTTTTGATGATGTGATCCCATTGAAATTTTGCATGAACGTTCAGTATTGTAGTTTTCATTCTCAAAATAAATGTCACTCGAATCGGATATTTTGTTATGGAAATATAAAGATTCTTTTTTCAATATTCCAATTGAATTTTCTGTGGTTCTTTTAACACTATGGCCACAAAATTTTGCTTGAAGATTCAGTATATCAATCTTCATTCACAGAAAAAATTTCATTTGAATTGGATTTCTTTTTATGGAAATATGAAGTTTCTTTTTTTCAATAGACTGCCCGAACCCCCGAACCGGCGCACTCGCCATTTTGCAACGCGTAAGAATAACTTCTGTGTTTCAGTGATGCATTTCACTAGATTATTCTGAATAAACATTAAAAGTATGAAGAAACTCCCGATACAATTTTCATCAAAATATGAAAACAATGCGAAGAAAAAAATGAGGGTGCCTTATTTCTAAAATGATTTTTTCTTGAAATCACTAAAAAAGGCCATTCATGAATGAGCTAGTCTTCATAATATTTTAATTTAATGTGAAAGCTTTCGACGTGTATAATGAGTATTATCACAGAAAGTTCACCGGCCACCCCCTAATCCTCCATTTCAAACTGCCAAGCTCTCTGATACAAATAGCTTGTCAAAAACAACAATAACTTGAGCTCTGCGGTAAAAGTTCCTAAATCAACAGATACCTAATCGAAATCTAATCTAGATAGTGAAAGAAAGTATGTTCCAATGCCGTGACTTTATGCGTTTACGCGTTCGAATTCAATTCTGAAATTACTATCTACGTGTTGAGGCAGTTCGCTTCTCACGTTCATACATGCGATCGGTGAAAAATAAAAGCTTTTCTTTCTAGCGTTTTTTATTATTGCGAATAAACTCAAGTAGTTCTGGAGAATTGGTTTTCTATAGTACTTTTCTTATATTTGTTGGATTGGAAGTTAGAAGAAGACGTGACATGCACGAAAAACAATATAGGTTCAATAAATGAGTTTATGAAAGCTTCCAGAAAAAAATCATTTCAGAAATAAAACACCCTCTGAAAATCATAGCGATTATCCAATTTTTGTTTCGTATTGCTTTCGTATTCTGAGGATAATTGTATGGGAATTTTCTTCATACTTTAACTGTTCATTAAATTCTCAATTTACCTATGTCAGAATAATCTAGTGAAATGCATTTCAGGAACCGAGAAGTTCATTTATAATAATATGCGTTGCAAAATGGCGAATGCGCCGGGTCCAAACCTCTTCGTTCATCAATATAACTCAACATTTACTTGAATATTCTTTATACGCCAACTTTTAATTGTCGTTCTTTTATTATTTCCTTCCGGAGACATCAATATAATCAATAACAGTCAGTGGAAAATGCCAGTTTTCATTGAAATTAAAAAGAATCATGATTGTGTTTACCTTATGGTAGTCTTCATATTCTCCATTTCATTTCCTGTTGCGGTCTCCTGAAGCCACTCATGGATTTTTTGGCCTAACCTCGGTGTCAGTCCTGGATCATGGGGAAAACCCATCATTGTATGTGTTTTTCCTGTCGAACTTTGACCGTAGGCCAAAACGCAGGAGTGGTATCGCCTTTTCATGGCTCTGCTCACTACAGCTTCGACTTTAGTGAATATCTAGAATTTTAATACACATTTATTAGTTTAATGGTGATATTCTGCTTTTCATCTGTAAGTGACGATACTGTAGCGTACGATTGATCTGTAACTGGCCGACTTACAGATTCGTGAATAATACAATTCTGGAATGGTTCCTGTAACTTTCTTATTTATAGTGTCACTTTTGAACTACCCATCGAACAACATAACCTTCAATCGAGATTTGATCATGGAACTTTATGTATTATGAGTAGGTAAATGGTTTTGATTTGAATTTCAAAATACATGAATCTGAATGTAGTTTGCGTTTGTTTTTTCATCTTATAAATTGAAAAGAGGAAAGAAAAAAATTTCTTGGTTAAAATTGCTGCAGAGCATTTATTAAGTTTATAGTACATTTGTTTTTCAATCTCAACATGTTCACAAACTGGGCATTCGGTATTTCTTCAATCTGAACATTTTTTGGGCATCCGGCATTTCAAATGTATTCATTTGATCATGCAAGCTTTCCCTTCCAATTCTCTTAAAGTTCCTACTTTAAAAAAGAATGATTTTCAGGTCACATATATTATTGAACAATGTTTTACCTGTTGTTTTCTTTCGATCAAAATCCAATAAACAAAGCCATATTATTTTTATCCATAATGAGTTTCTTATATTAAAACGTTCGTGTTCGTCCTAAAATAAACAAACCATCCATCGTAACCTCACAATATGTCACTTTCGATAATGCTTCCGATCACCTGTTGAGTACTCGTAAATATTTAACGATTTCTGTAAGTTACAGATCCCTTAAAGAGGTCCAGAATTGAAATTTTTTGTTCTGCTATGAAGGGACAATATTGACTTGATGATATGCACAGATTGAACTGGCGTTGACCACTTCAACCAACTGCTGGTGGCTAACTATTAACCATTGAAAACATTTGAAATCATATGAGGACTCGTTGGAGAGCCAGACCAACACTATAATTTTAAGAAACGCTTACAATTAGAAAGGTTCATAAGCTCGGTCTGTTGAAAATATCCTTAAGTGTGTCTATAATGAAATGATTCTCTTCAACTTTCTGTTGATAAAAAGACAAAAATACATTCGAATAAACCTTTTCGAAATAAACTTTCAACAGTCTGCAGAGATGAATTATGTTAATATGGTGACAAAGTTATACATTGCTCCCATATAAACTGAGCAATTAGAAGGTTCCTTGGCTCCTTCAATGAACAGTCGTACTCTATTTTAGACCCTTCATAAATTAACTTTTTATGTCCTCCACTTATATTTTCATACTTCCGTTAGCGTTTATTACATTTATACTACCTAAATTTATTTGTCTCTTTTCTTTGAAAGTTGCCGTTTTGGAATATCTGAGTTATGGTTATTTCTTTTTTTGTTCACTAATAACTCCTACCACAATACATTTTGAAGTCAACCTTCAACATTGTTCTCATACACTGAGAACAACTGAGTATTTTTTCATTGCACCGTTTATATTTACGCGATTTCTGAGTAGAGGAAGAGTATGTTTGAACAAATTTTTCATCATTTTACGTAGATTCAACCCTTAAAAACAATAATTTTAAATTGTGGCATAGTTATCCGTTTTGTGTCATAATGGGACCTCGTTCATTTCAATTGTTTTAATCATTAAGTTGTTTTTTTATGTTTCGAGGTGTTTTTTGTGTTGATGTTTTGTTTATTGTCACCAAAAACATTAACCAATCGCAAAAATATAAGGATGCAACTTAAAAAATATCTGGAGGTGGTTTTTAGGGGTGCTTATCAGAAAAAAATTTAACGACAGATAGATCTTTTGAGGCCATGTAAAAAACTTTCACCATGCCTGAGAGATGAGATATTGGTTGACTGGAACATCTTGTAACATCCCGTATAGAAGGATCTATTTGAAACACGAAAGTTCATTATTATTGCTGAAAAAGGAAATCCGACAACGATGAATAATACCACCATAATATTACAAAAATCCACAGAACATCGTACGATACTTTTCCAAGATTACTGAGGCTTTTCATATACATACATACCTGTACAAAATACATAAAAAAATTCCAAAATATTCGAAATTTCCATTGAAACCAAAACGATAAAACTTTCGAAATACCCTGTATAATTGGGAACAGAACAATTAGCCAGCAAGTCTATCGATCATGTAGACAATTGCCGGCTAAATAACGAATATAAATGGTGGAAATGGTCCAAGATCCTAATTGAAACAATACAATTAGCGAAAAAAAAGCAAGGCGCACATACATCATCCTGTGTGGCATCTTCAGGGAAGCAGCAGTCAAACGTGAATCTTCTGACTCGTTGGCGACTGTCGCCTGCATTGGCTTCGGGTACCTGAAAGTGACACGGAATTAGATCAAAGAAAGGTCAAACGATTCGATAAGCAGTGGCGTACGATTCAGTAATTGTTGATGGATGGATGGACTCGCCGTCTTTATATCCAATATATAAACAAACATTCTGTATTTTTATAGGTGTAAACATTTTTCGCAGCTTTTAAAGTTTGATAATAAAGGGTTTTCCAATAAGAGGTGTTATTTTGAATAGCCCGCTATTTCGGTGTATGTCACGTTTGAAGCTGTTTTTTTTTGACATTTGACAAGTAGAAACTACGCTATTAATAAAAATGGAACGATACACGCTTCAAGAACTCATTGAACTTATTAAAATTCACTATAAAAATGGTGAAAATTTGGCAGGAATTGGTCACCGAGATCTTGTGATTTAACACCTTGCGACTTCTTCCTTTGGAGCCACGTGAAAGAGAAGGTCTACGCCAATAGCCCATAAGCGTCGATTCAAGACCTCAAAGATGGAATTCGTGAGGCTATCGAGGACTCAGGGCAGCCACTTTGCGATTTGGTTATGGAAAATTTCAAAAAGGTCCTGTAAGCGTGGTCGTGGTGGTCATTTGCCTGATGTTATTTTCCACTATTAACGGCATAGCTTCTTCTTTATAATAAAATAAACATTCGATCATTTATTTTGAAAAATGACATTTCTCTTTGAATAGCAAAACAACACCTCTTATTAGAAAATCCTTTAGGTTCAAAATTTGAATTCATAAATGAAAAAATTATGAAAAGCCCTAAGCAGGTGGTTATTTTGCTATTACCAAAATTTTTTGTATAGGACTTGAGATTCATGCTAGGTATATGAATGCAAAATTTCAGCACGATCGGAATCATAGTCTTGGAGTTATTCAAAAAATAAAATATGTAAAAAATCAATAATAAAAATATTCAATTCCATGGTTCAAATGATGTAATCCTCTTGAAATTCTGCATGAACATTCAATATACCTAATTCACAAAATATATTTCACTCGAATCGGGTATCTTGTTATGGAAATATAAAGATTCTTCTTTTCAATACTTCAATTGAATTTTATATGGTTCTGTCTTTTCAATACTCCAATTGAATTTTATATGGTTCTGTTAACACTATACCACAAAATTTTGCATGAGGCTTATTATGAGCATCTCACATGTGGCCGAAAATTTCATTTCGATTGGTTTCGTTTTGTCTTAGATATTGAGGACCAAAATTTTCGAATGACCATATTTTATGGAACACCCTGTACGATTTGGCTGGTTAACGAACTTAACCGTGGCATTTGGGAACCGAACACACCCTGAAAGTCTCTGGGGGAATCCCTTCGAAAGTTATCTTGCTGACGACCGGACGGACGCCCCTACAGGCAGAATGGAATTTGACCACGGCTCAAAATTCCAGACATTTGGGCAGAACGATATATAGCACTCGTTTGAGTCTCTAGGACAATCTCTTCGAAAGTTATCGTGCTCACGGCCGGACAGAATTGAATTTGACCACGGATTCGTTATCAGGGAGTCGAGCCCTAATGTTTGAGACCATTTTCGGCTCAAAATTCTAGAATTACAGACATTTAGGCAAAACAGTATAGCACTCGTTCAAGTAGAACGAGCGCTCAATGTGAAAATATAACTCACAGTATATTCAAACTTTTATTCACCGTTTTTTTCCAATACGAGAAAGCAAGCAAATGTTTGTAAAAAATTGTTAAAACTATTAATGAACTCTGCTTTATTTATATCACAATGAGTTTGAATTTATTAGTGGTCACCAAAATAGTATTTTATTTAAATGATAATTTAACGGAAATCATTAATATGTTTCATTACAATTCATTCGTATTCTAATTTTTTAATTATAGTAGAATAAAACCCAAAAAACCCATTGGAAAAGGCAGAGAATGCAAAGAAAATGAAAAAAAATGAAAAGTTTGTCGTACCTACTCGTTCACTAACACCCTGTATTCTGAGTAATATCGAGGGTAGCTCTCTCTATAATTTGAGGAACTTACTTTATCACTGCGACTAATAGTATATTATGAAACGAGTGTATAATGATAGACATTATTCAAGAGGTGAATAACAGCCATTATAGGCGAATAGCTTACTTTACTTTATCCACGACTACTGAATATATTTCTTGAAGATTTTAACATTTGGCGACCGCGACAAGACCCTTCTATGACAAGCTTGAAAAAAGTCAAATTGGCACATGAGAAATTTTTTAAGAACAGAAAAAAAGCTTTAAGTGATATAATGAAAGTAGATTTGGCCCTCGATTGACAAGATATACCCATATTGGTTAGTTGGAGTACTTCAGAATACTGAAGAAATACCAATTTAAAAAATATTTCATCAAAGCTAAATCTATGAAGTATCTGACAGCAGTGAATTATAATCTCATTATTCCCGTGTGATTAATGGGTATTATTAAGGCCGAGTACAGAGACGTACAATGGACGGATTTTACAATAGTTCTGGATAAATAGCTTTCTCCAATAACTAACCACAATTTCATAATAGAAATTTCTCATGATCGCCCTGAAAAAAAAACCAAAACGATCGAGAGTGTGTGGTCACAATCCAAGAATTCCTACACTAATTCTGTAAATACCAAAGAGGAATTCGAAGCATCCACCTGAACTGAAGAAACCAAAAGACCAAAAAGGAAAAAAACTTCCGGAATCCTCCGAGAGAGCATGAAAATAATTGTGAACTGTAACGTCTCATTGCCTGGCTGAATGTTTTGGTTATTTATTTCGTATGACAGTGAGCATAGAGGAGGATAGAAGAGGATATTGCCGTATATTTAATTCATTCATTCCGTTCCAGTCTCCTCTAATTTGCTGCTTCGGCCCCCCTCTGGTGTACTGTCTCCTTCCTCTCTTTGATCTAAATTCGGAAAATTCAAGGTTCTCGGTCGTCAGGTATTCAACATCAACAGATGACGAGATATCCTCTTAGACAACTCTAGTTTTCTATGCCAAATGGAATGTGACAGATCAAAGAGGATAACAATGAAATTCGATGGTTTTGTTCGGGAAAAAATGCAGTTAATTGCTTACTCCAATGTCCTTTGCTATTTTGAAACGAAAACACTTCCAAAAATACGATTTCGTTAGTCTAACCTTTCCGTCTGTGATTTATCACGAATATTTACGGATATTTTTTTAGCTGCATTTGAAGTATCGATTGTTGTTGTCTATGGTTTGATATCGATAGCTCATAATGCAATTGGCAGCATTGAGCAGAACCAACTGTTAACGATATATGACTTTTGCCCGAAAATGCTTCGTTTTCCGGGCTGGATGTTTCGTTGAAAATTTACTATCTTGGCTATTCAGTTCAACCATTAAGTGAAAAAATCAATTAGACCAATTTGTCAAGCTAAGATGACATCAGGAAGAAATTTTTCCAAAAGAAAAACATCTGTTCGTCTTCTCCATGATATGTAAGTCCTAATGAATTTTATTTTTGGATGTCGTTAAAAATAATGCATATCTATGGCAGATGAGTTTCCGAAATAATTCAGTTTAGAGAGTGTTTACTTCCTCATATTTCATTGTTTATTTTCTGTTTTATGGATAGGCTTTGACGTTAATGACCCTTAATTTATTTTTTATTTTAAATTCAGATGTGAAGGTTTATTGGAGTTTCGATTCGGAAGGTGTCAATCAAAAAGGTGAGCAATATTTTTATACTTCATTCCGCAAAACCGGTTGAAAAACATAAACTTCAATGAATATCAGGAAATATTTAATATCTTTGTTATTGAGAACTGTAAATTATTCAAAATTTCTCAATAGAATCTAATAATATCGTTTTTTCACTGATCACTTTGTTTGTGGTTCATCATCATTATTGTTGAGTTTCTGGATATATGTCGCTCTTATAATAGATGAGAACAAATACATTATAGTAACTGGTTTGAGTGGATTTTCATCAAATTTAGGTGGAAACATTGAAAACTCACCTTTATGTTTGTTATTGCCACAGTGTTATTGTTTTGTATATCAATAACAGGAATGCATCCATTGTTTGCCTCTCTGAAAAAAATAATGATTTTTCAGTTTTAAATATTTGTATTGTATGTGAAAAATTTAAGAAAAGCCCTGTGCAGATGCTTTTGAGCGCTCGTTCAGTGGTGAGCAATAATGCACTGGCCCCAAAATTTTGCATCAGGCTTATTATGAGCATCGTACATATGGCCGCAAAATTTTATTTCGATTGTCTGTTTGTCTGAGATATTTAGGAACAAAAATTTTGAATGGCCATATTTTATGGAACACCCTGAAATTTGGCACGAACATTCAGTAAGTATATCAGTCTTGATTCACAAAATAAATTTCACTTGAATCGAATATCCTGTTATGGAAATATGAAGATTATTCTTTTCAATATTCCAATTGAATTTTCAATGGTTCTGTTATCACTATGGCCATAAAATTCTGTATCAACATTTAGTGTACCAATCTTCATTCACAAAATAAATTTCACTCGAATCGGATAGCTTGTTATGGGAATATAAAGATTTTCTTCTTTTCAATATTCCAACTGCATTTTCCATGATTCTGTTAACACTATTGCCACAAAATTTTGCATGAGGCTTATTTTGAGCATCTTGCCGCAGAGTTTCATCTAGATTTGTTACGTTTTGTCTGAGATATTGAGGAAAAATTATGAAACACCTGACGATTTGGCTGGTTAACGAACTTAACCGCGGCATTTGGGAACGCGAACTCACCCTGAAAATCTTAAGTCTCTAGGAGAATCCTTTCGAAAATTATCGTGCTAACGGCCGGACGGACGCCCCTACAGACAGAATTGAATTTGACCACGGCTCAAAATTCTAGAATTACAGACATTTGGCAAAACGATATAGCACTCGTTTGAGCAGAACGAGCTTTCGAAAAGACATGGAAAAATATGATTATTCCACAAATCTGTCGAAATTACTCGGCTTCTTGAAATCATTGTGAAATGTCCGCAAAGCCTTGTTCGCACTACGCTAGTATAGTTAAATTGAGTAGCTAAAAATTTAGTTACTGAACGTGTGTGAACACCAAGAATTTAGTCGAGTAGATTAGTGCGTAGTTTAGTCGAGTCGATCCATTTGGTTCTATTTTATCGGGCGAGTAGAGTACCCTACCACGTGATTCTCTTCACTCGCTCACGGACTAGCAGGTCCGAACCGATAAGTTTAGTTGAGTGCATTAGTATTATTATTTGCCGCCAACATGTCCCATAGATAACCTAAAATCATTGGTAGAATACTTGTTCTATGCCGAAAATGTCTTTCCGTTGGAGCGAAGAAATCACCCTTAAATGAAAATATCTCGAACATGAATGTTTGTGGAATATTATATCTAAATCATACAAAAAAATGAAGCAGTCCGCATACCAGGATACAAATTTCATCATCTACCTCTTGTAAAATAGCCATCATGATTAGATTCACAAGTTTATTTATTTTATTACGTTGCAATTTGTCCATCTTATGAATGATTTCGTTTCGCTTCGAAGAAATCGCGTAAAAATGTGTGAGTTGCGACTTGTCAATTCGACAAAGCGCTTTCCACTTGTGAACTCTACTCGACCAAAGTGCGAACGATTGGATGGACAGTAGCTACTAAATTTCTCACTACTCGACTAAGCTACTAGCGTAGTGCGAACACGACTTAAGGGTTGAAAAGTTGCTTAGTTCAAGGATAACCAATTTTGGTCACCCTGTAATTTATCCCAACTCCGTCTCTGTATGTGTATGCTGACAAACAAAGTCCTACCGGACGATCCGTACCTTCAGGTTCTTCCTTTTCTTCTCGCATCCTGTTCAAACGCAGTCCAGGAATAATCGCTGTTTCGCGTTATTTCCAAGCGGCCAAGATGGATTTGTTCACGCTGGAATTTAAAGCGCACTGCAGCGAAATGTGATTTATATCAAATTCTGTCATAATACCGTCTCCTCAATTATTCATCTCTTTGACCGAAGCGAAGATATTACCTTGATCTCGCTTATTTCTGGTTCGGAAAATCATCGCTGTAATTTAGGTTTTCAGTCTCATTATTTTGGATTGATACGGCTTCGTTTATCAAAAGCGCTTTTATTAGAAAATCGAACGAATTATTCGGATTGAAGAATATTCCTAAGCGATGCTCCTCCTGGTGGTTATTTCTGTAACTAGAAAGTTGTTTGATGTTTAAATTTTTTATTGTTTTTATTTGACTTGACCTGACTAAAGATGTAACAATTGTGTTCATCGGACTTCAAGAAGCCGAGTAATTTCGATAGATTTGTGGAATAATAATAGTTTAGTTTAGTTTAGTTTAAAGAGGGGTTAAGGTTGACGCTCACTTGGACGAGACGAAGCGAAGAGTTGTTTTTCGCAGGCACGATTTGCACTGAATCAAATGGGTAGACGCTCACTTGGGAGGCGCGAAGCGAAGATCAGAATCGTTTGATTCAGTGCAAATCGTGCCTGCGGAAAACAACTTTTCGCTTCGTCTCGTCTCGTCTCGTCCAAGTGAGCGTCAACCTTTACAGTTCACTGCGACCTTAAGGTCTATTGTGCCCCCTTATAGAGCTGTTCTGGCCAAACCCTTCCAGTCCCAGAGATCTAATGAAATTTAAATATCTGTGAAGGCTTCAACGAGGCTAGTTCTTCACTCTTACAAGTTTCTCGTCCAAGGCATTTTTTCCTCAAGCTCGCAATGCCAAGGCATTCCATGACTAGGTGAATGGGGGTTTCTTCCTCCTCCCCACAAAACCCACACTCGTCAGTGTCCGATAATCCCATCCTCAACAGGTGCTTCCTGAGGCGACAGTGTCCTGTAAGGAAGCCAGTGAGGAGGTGTAATTGCTTCTTACCAAGATCCAGATATCTTTTGAATCCCGCTGTCTCGAAGTTCCGAAGGAACTCAGTGGAATGATCCATCCCTGGGAAATTCCGCCTCTCGGCTTTCTCCTTCTCCAGAAACTCCTACTTATAGGTACTTTTACATATACCACAGAAGGGTTCTGGGCCAATGAGTGACATTCGTGCGCCCTCTTTGGCAAGTGTATTGGCCTCTTCGTTTCCTTTGATTCCCGAGTGGCCGGGAACCCAGATTAAAAGACCTTATTTTTCTTGCCTACCTCGTTGAGTTTGTTCCGGCACTCCCAGATCATTTTAGAGTCGATGACGTAGGAGTTCAGTGCTTTAATAGCAGCTTGACTATCTGAGTGTATGGCTATATCACACTTCTGATAGTTTCTTTCCAGATTTATATCTAGACATCTTTCAATAGCTGAGATTTCCACTTGAAAGACGCTCATACAGGAGCCTAGGATAATAATAACTTCACATGTCTTTTTGAAAGCTTGTTCTACTCAAACGCACTAGTGCTATATCGTTTTGCTCAAATGTCTGTAATTTTCCAATTTTGAACCGTGGTCAAATTAAATTCTGTCTGAAGGGTCGTCCGTCCGACCGGTAAGAGATAAAGAAGAATTTAAGAAAGCCCTGAGCAGGTGCTTTCGAGCGCTTGTTCATTGGTGGAGCAACGGAGCTATTACCTCAAAATTTTGTATAGGACTTGAGATTGATACTAAATATATAAATGCAAAATCTAAACACGAACGGAATATTATTCTAGGAATTAATCAAAAACTGAAATATGTAAAAACTTGACAATTAAAAAATTTAAATTCTATGGTTCTGATTATGCAATCCTCTTGAAATTTCGCAGGAACATTCAGTATATCAATCTTTATACACAAAATAAATTTCACTTGAATCGGATATCTTGTTATGTAAATATAGAGATTCTTATTTTCAATATTGCAATTGAATTTTCTATGGTTCAAATAATGCGATCGTTTTGAAATTTTGCATGAACATTCAGTATATCAATCTTCATCCACAAGATAAATTTCTCCCGAATCGAATATTGTGTTAGGAAAATATGAAGTTTCTTTTTTTCAACATTCCGATTGAATGTTCTATGGTTCTGTTTACACTATGGCCCCAAAATTTTACATGAGGCTTATTATGAGCATCTTTCATATCGTCGCAAAATTTCATTTCAATTGGTTCCGTTTCGTCTGAGATATCGAGGAACAAAAATTTTGAATGACCATATTTTATGGAACACCCTGTACGATTTAGCTGGTTAACGAATTTCGATTCCAAATTCGAAAATTAGCACACGTTTAATTGGAACGAGCACTCAAAAATTCCATGAGTTCATTTTCATTTTTTGAGATAAGTCCTACACCGAAAGTGGTGTGCTCTTTTTCCAAAAATGAAAATAACCGAATGCAGTTTTTCAAAAGCAACACGCTGTCATGCAAAATCGGTCCTTTTTGATGTATGAGTGAAATTCGGAGAAATATTTCCCGACCAACCTGTCAAAGTTGACACAGTGCAATTATCACTGGTCTTTTTCGCTTTCTTCAATGCAATTGTCAGTTATGACATCACAAGAGCATAGACAATATTCGATTTTTCATGGATTCACTTGACGTAATTCGCGAAACATCACGAGAGCGCAGCTCGATCGAAATACGTCAATGGAAGATGTGAATCATAGACTAACTTTTAGTTTGTCTATGATGTGAATAATCGAAAAATATTGTCTATGTTCGAGTTGGTATTCGTTACGTTTATATAACGGATAATATTCTGAATTTCTTTATTGATTCATATTAATATTGAAAGTGCAATTATTATAATAAATATGTGATGTGTTGTTGGTATCTACTGTTGGTGACGTTAGAGGTGGATGCATTAGGTATGCTTCTCATTTTTTCGTTAATTTCTCTATGAGATTCATGAGATGATGAAGTGCCTGTTATTATAATAATTTCTTGTAAGTTAGCTCTTGAATGTGACAATATACTCACAGCAAAGGAGCGATTTGAATGATTTATTATTTTTCGTTTGTTCGTATCTATTCCGATATACTTTCGGCTGCTGTACAATATTTAATGTTTATGTTTAGACAGTTTTGAAGATGATATATGGGAAATGGTGTCCATTATTGTCATTACTCTACGTCAATCGATTTTGGAAAAGTCCGAAAACTTTGTCCAGAATTTCGTTAGGTACGTTGGTGATTGCCAAACGTTTTCTTCATGTGGGCCAGAGTCCTGGGAGGATCGTAAATGGAGATCGATATTCTGAATGTTCATCCTGAATTTCGTGGTCATACTTTTAACAGAGCCATAGAAAATGTAATCGGAATATTGAAAAAAGAATCTTTATATTTCCATAACAGAATATCCGATTCGAGTGGAATTTATATTGAGAATCAAAACTACTATACTGAATGTTCATGCAAAATTTCAAAAGGATCTCATCATCTGAACCATAGAAATTAATTTTTGCAATCAGGTATTTATTTTTTATATATTTTTTTTTCGAATAATTTCCAGAATTTAATTCCGATTGTGTCGAGATACCGCATTTATATTTGGTATCAACTCAATAATTTGAAGTAATAGTCATATTGCTCCACCAAAGAACGAGCGCTTTAAAAGCTCCTGCTCAGGGCTTTTCTTGAATTTTTTTATGGGGATATCTGAAATCATATGTTTATAACAATCGTTCCAGGACTCTGACCTCCTTGAAGAGCAACATTCTTTCGCTATCACCAACACCAACATACTCAACGAAATGCTGAAGTTGTCTGACATTTCCGAAATTGTTTAATTGAATTTATAAATTAGCAAGTTCCTCTGCTGTATGGTGTAAATATCTTTTGAACGAAAATGGTCAGTATTTATAAAATTTTGCAATTTAGTGCGATGTTGTGAAATGCATCTGATACAACTTTTTGTTGATAATATACTTCCGGTTGAACCGGAAATACCTTCAACTTTTTCAATCTATATGGGACCTCCTATAATTTTTTGCAAATGTTGAAAGAGTTTGGGGCTTTTAAATGCGCACATTTTGAGTTTAGTGTAAAAAATCTGTATACCTACATGAGGAATCAACTTTTCTTGAGTTATTATTACCGTAAAAAAATTCAGATCAACAAATTGATGACTGACGAGGGAAACATTCATTATTATTCATCTTATTTCAGTTTTCCCCATTTCAAATTGAAAAGAAAAATCTTTTTTCGACCGTGAACTAAAATGAAGAAACTATTAAGGTTGAAGGCAGGAAAAGCGGATGTGGCTCTTCTAAATATAGTGGAACAGTGCTAAAAGTTGTCCTCATCTCGACGATAAGATCAGAACCGTAGCAAGCAGGTAACAATTGTTTCTTTTCTTAATAGACCATAGAATATTAAATTACTCCTTTGATGTGAACATTATGCTATTTCACATAAAATTAACATGTTATGTAAGTGGGAAATGTGCTTTTGAACAACTCAAACTTTGCGTGATGTTATTATAGGTAGAATTCATATTTTTAATAGGCACTTCTTCCGAATTTTATGATAATCTTTCCTCTTAAATATTGGATTTTTTGAGAAATTCTTGTTTCGGAAAGCTTACCAATTATTTACATATCGAAAATCGATGAAATCAGCTGATCAAATGATAGGGTATGAAGCTTTTTCGTAAAAATTAAAATATAAGTACCAGTATGTAGAATTCTCATTTTAAATTCTAAAATTATTGATTCGATAAAAAAAAGGGTTAAAATCCACTAAGATATCCTCAAATTTTACGCACCGACTCGAAATGATCTGTTATCAATTCTTACAGAGTACTTTTAATCGGTTTAGCGTACAGCATATTCAAATAAAATAAAGTATGTTAATATGAAATCTTTATATGAAAATAAGATGGGAAATCCCCATTTGGCGTTATTCTGAAACACCCAGTACAAGAGAATTGCGTTGTAAAGTATATTACGAATTTGGGAGTACCTACATTATTATCATCAATTTTCTCTCATAATGTTAAAGCAACGAGAACCAAGTTATATAGTTGGCGATAGAAAAAACTGGCGATAGAAGAAAACTGGTATGTTCTATAGAATAAAAAATGCGTGTCACCGCTCTTGCTCTGTACTGTCTGCTGTCAGTTCCTTTTAAAATTATCAGATAGTTCCTGAATTCAACTGCCGCCAGAACAGAAACGGTTAAAAGAAGCAAAACAGAATAAAGCAATGAAAAGCTTAAAGGGCCCACTCACTAAGAGGGAAGCGCGAAGACTTGAATGCGCGTTGTACGGGGTACAGTTAAAACAGTGTGTGTATGGCGTGTGCATTCTTCACCGTACGTGGAAGAATGACCAAAAACGACTGTGTATGGGCAACAAGTCTCTGCACGTTTCAAATGTTTAGCAACACAGTGTCGGGTTCGATATTTATACCTTGGACATTTTTTCCTTAATAACAACACACGCCACTGCCATTAACATCAGATCTTTTTTCGACGTCATCTCACGCTTGTCGCACATCCAAACCAACACGCAAAAGTGTATGTGTGTGGGGAATATGAATGCACACGTTTGCGTTACAGCAAACGTGCAGATACTTAACTGCGCATTCTTCCTTCTTAGTGAGTGGGCCCCTTTAGACTATATTCCGTCTAAGATAAAAAGAAAACAACTCAAGCAAACAATCACTCAAAATTTAAATATCATCTATCCGCAAAATCGCATTAAACTTTTTTCAAAGAATAAATATAATATGTATTTTATAAGAACTATAGAACGAATTTAAGAGTTCATTTTTAAGTTTGTTTTATATCTGATGGCTTAAACTTTGAGCCATCGCTATCTACAGTTGATAATACTTCTCACATGTGTTGGGAGGATCTAGAGAAAAATTATAGAACAATGTATGCCTTGCTCTAAATATCAATTCCTGTTAAAATGATCAAAATATTCTTAAATTACACTGGCGCCAAAACAAAGAAGTTGAAAGGATTCAAAACAGCACAAAGCAAAAGAAACAACAAATCAAACAAACAATCGCTCAATCCTTAAATATAATCTATCCTCAAAACGCTTTAAACTGTCATTCATTCAACAATTACACCACTATCAAGCTAGTAAAACATAAATAAGCATAATTTACAGACAATAGAACAACAAAAAGGAATAAATCAAAAACGTTACCTCTGCGACAGCGGCCTTACACGTATAATCACTTTGAGATTGCTCATGATGGCCGCGAAATTTAATTGTCCCAACAATAAAATTTCTCTTAGAAAATAGTGAAAGTATAAAAAAATGATTTTAGTTCAAGGGTGTCCGGCAAAGGGTTTAAAGTGTCTGTCGATGAGCAAAATGATTTTTAACATTTTTCAAAGAATAAATATAATATGTATATATAAGAACTATAGAACAATTATAAGAGCTCATTTTTTAACTTTGTTCTATATCTGTTTAAGCCATCGCGATCTACACTTGATAATACTTCTCACATATGTTGGGAGGATCTAGAGAAAAATTATAGAACAATGTTTGCCTTGCTCTAACTATCAATTCCTGTTAAAATGATCAGAATATTCTTGAATACCACTGGCGCCAAAACAAAGCAGCTGAAAGGACTCAAAACAGCACAAAGCAAAAGAAACAACAAATCTATCCTCAAAACGCATTAAACTGTCATTCATTCAAGAATTACACCACTATCAAGCTAGTAAAACATAAATAAGCATAATTTGCAGACAATAAAACAACAAAAAGGAATAAATCAAAAACGTTACCTCTGCGACAGCGGCCTTACACGTATAATCACTTTAAGATTGGTCATGATGCCCGCGAAATTTAATTTTCCCTACAATAATTATGATATTAAGTAAGTGGCCAACAAGACGAGTAGCTTTAAAAGACAATAAAGAAGAATAAGGAATAAGTGACTCGACTTTTATAAATTCGTTTTGTGCATTTATCAGGAATCACTTCGTACATCGGTAGACGCTTAGCTCGGTTAAACTCAATTTTTAATTGCATTCATAATTCGTTATAATATCTAAATTGCAGTCTGCCTACAAGCAAAATATCATTCAGTAATTTCCTGAGCAATATATAAAAATTACAGCTCTTAGAAAATAGCGAAAGTATAAAAAAAATTGATTATAGTTCAAGGGTGTCTGGCAAAGGGTTAAAAGTGTCTGTCCATGAGCGAAATGATTTCTAACATTTTTCGAAGAATAAATATAATATGTATTATATAAGAACTATAGAACGAATTGAAGAGTTTATTTTTTTACTTTGTTCTATATCTGTTCAAGCCATCGCGATCTACAGTTGATAATAGTTATCACATGTGTTGGGAGAATCTGAAGAAAATTATAGAACAATATATGCCTTGCTCTAACTATCAATTCCTGTTTGAATGATCAGAATATTCTTAAATGCCACTGGCGCCTAAACAAAGAAGTTGAAAGGAGTCAAAACAGCACAAAGCAAAAGAAACAACAAATCTATCCTCAAAACGCATTAAACTGTCATTCATTCAAGAATTACACCACTATCAAGCTAGTAAAACATAATAATCATACTTCACAGACAATAAAACAACAAAAACGAATAAATCAAAATCTTTACCTCTGCGACAGCGGTCTTACACGTATAATCACTTTAAGATTGGTCATGATGGCCGCGAAATTAATTGTCCCAACAATAAAATTTCTCTTAGAAAATAGTGAAAGTATAAAAAAATGATTTTAGTTCAAGGGTGTCCGGCAAAGGGTTTAAAGTGTCTGTCGATGAGCAAAATGATTTTTAACATTTTTCAAAGAATAAATATAATATGTATTATATAAGAACTATAGAACAATTATAAGAGCTCATTTTTTAACTTTGTTCTATATCTGTTTAAGCCATCGCGATCTACACTTGATAATACTTCTCACATATGTTGGGAGGATCTAGAGAAAAATTATAGAACAATGTTTGCCTTGCTCTAACTATCAATTCCTGTTAAAATGATCAGAATATTCTTGAATACCACTGGCGCCAAAACAAAGCAGCTGAAAGGACTCAAAACAGCACAAAGCAAAAGAACAACAAATCTATCCTCAAAACGCATTAAACTGTCATTCATTCAAGAATTACACCACTATCAAGCTAGTAAAACATAAATAAGCATAATTTGCAGACAATAAAACAACAAAAAGGAATAAATCAAAAACGTTACCTCTGCGACAGCGGCCTTACACGTATAATCACTTTAAGATTGGTCATGATGCCCGCGAAATTTAATTTTCCCTACAATAATTATGATATTAAGTAAGTGGCCAACAAGACGAGTAGCTTTAAAAGACAATAAAGAAGAATAAGGAATAAGTGACTCGACTTTTATAAGTTCGTTTTGTGCATTTATCAGGAATCACTTCGTACATCGGCAGACGCTTAGCTCGGTTGAACTCAATTTTTAATTGCATTCACAGTTCGTTATAATATCTAAATTGCAGTCTGCCTACAAGCAAAATATCATTCAGTAAATTCCTGAGCAATATATAGAAATTACAGCTCTTAGAAAATAGTGAAAGTATAAAAAAATGATTTTAGTTCAAGGGTGTCTGGCAAAGGGTTTAAAGTGTCTGTCGATGAGCAAAATGATTTTTAACATTTTTCAAAGAATAAATATAATATGTATTATATAAGAACTATAGAACGAATTTAAGAGTTTAATTTTTATCTTTGTTCAATATCTGTTTAAGCCATAGCGATCTACAGTTGATAATGTGTTGGGAGAATCTAAAGAAAAATTATAGAACAATGTATGCCTTCCTCTAACTATCAATTCTGTTAAAATGATCAGAATATTTTTAAATACCACTGGCGCCAAAACAAAGAAGTTGAAAGGAGTCAAAACAGCACAAAGCAAAAGAAACAACAAATCTATCCTCAAAACTCATTAAACTATCATTCATTCAAGAATTACACCACTATCAAGCTAGTAAAACATAATAATCATACTTCACAGACAATAAAACAACAAAAACGAATAAATCAAAAACTTTACCTCTGCGACAGCGGCCTTACACGTATAATCACTTTAAGATTGGTCATGATGACCGAGAAATTTAATTGTCCCAACAATAATTATGATAATAAGTAAGTGGCGAACAAGACTAGATGTTTTTCCCGTTCTGTTTACATCAGATCTGGACCTGATCCAGATCAGAAGCTGTTATTGCTTCACTCTTGGGTTCGGATCTAGCTAAATTTGTACGGCGCTTAACTGTTATAGTCGCAAGACTTGTGTAGACTAGAATGAGTGAAAATTGTATGGGAAAGGAAGGAGTCGGATATAAAAAGATTGTCTATTTTCGGTCGGGGACCACCCTATTGGAGATGGGGATCTGAAGACCTGAAATTGTTGACTGACGTATCGATTTGTTACGATTAATGATCATGAAATTGAATCATATATTTTTTTTGAAATAGGGATTCAAAAAATTTACCGTACATCATCAAATACATTTCATAGTTTTAGAAGAGGAAAATGTGAACTACCCTACAAACTCTGTCTCCCTGTACAAGTGTAGTGATGTTTGATTTTTTTTCCTATCATTAGATATGTCATCTTCAAATTGCACCTGAAAAACATTTGAGAAAAGCCCTGAGCAGGTGTATTAAAGCGCTCGTGCATTGGCGGAGCAATAATGCTATTACCTCAAAATTCAGAATCGGAATTTCACTCGAATCGGATATCTTTTTATGGAAATATAAAGATTCTTCTTTTCAATATTCCAATTGAATTTTCTATGGTTCTGTTGAAACTATGGCCACAACATTTGGCATTAGGCTTATTATGAGCATCTTGCATGAGGCCGCAAAATTTCGATTGGTTCCGTTTTGTCTGAGATATGGAGGAACACAAATTTTAAATTGCTATATTTTATGGAACGCCCTGTACGATTTGGATGGTAACGAACTTTACCGCGGCATTCGGGAACCGAACTCATACAGAAAGTATAGTCTGTTCTGTTTCCGAACTCACCCCGAAAATTTCAAGCCTCTAGGACAATCCCTCCGAAAGTTATAGTCCTTACGAACGGACGGCCGGTCCCACTGACAGAATTGAAGGGAGTAGAACCCTATCGTTTGAGACCATTTTAGGCTCAAAATTCGAAAATTACAGAAATTTGTGCAAAACTATATACCTACTCGTTTAAGTAAGCGTTCAAAAACGGCGCCCCATACGAAGAGACATCTAGTTTTGATATTCTGTACTTTCGATATTTTTGTCAAGGACTCTGTAACGGTTGACGATTAGTTGATGAAAATATTGATAGATGTCGCGCTGCTCAAAAATCTACAGGGGCTGTAATAATATTTGTTCAACCAATAACTTAAATTGGAAAATGCTGAAACCCGAAAAACTTGTCAATTGATTCTCAAATACCCCCATTTCCCGGTAATAAACTTGTGTGTTTTTCTTCAACCCCTGAGCGCAACTTCATCCAACTTTGTGTGTTCTTCTTCTAAAGCTTCCGTAAAAAATCTTTTTTTTGAGTTTTGTTCGTCAGAAGTAGTACAAGAGTTTTTGGAAAATCGAAATTAATAGAAAGTTTTCAACGAATAACTTGAAATGAAAACGATAGAAAATTAGAATGGATTTTTATTCCACTTTCGTTTCTGGCACTGAATTTTTTCTTTAATCCCTTACTCTCAATTCTACCCAACTCAGATTTTCAAGTTGATTTTGTGATGTCATGCTCACGAAAAATGGATTTCCCAATATTGATTGTTTTTTTTGTAGTTACGTGTAGTTATCATAAGTTTAAATTCTTAAAAAAAAACTACAATGGATCGTTCTTCAATAGAAAGTTGTAGATAAAGGGGAATAATAAATATATTTAAAACCAGTTTTTTTCAAACTACATAGTTTATTATATAATTATAAACACATCAAATAAATACAGCGAATAATAATCCCTTAAACGAGATTACCACTATATTTTCAACATGTCAAATATAATAATTAACTTACAGATAAACGTATTTTAAAGAATGAGACCATAATAAAAAGTTCGCGGTTTGCTTCAACATATCATAGCACACCTTATTGCATATTAACAAAGTTGTTTTAACAATATCTTCAAGCTCGACATTTTTTCTTCTCAGAAAAAAAGAAGAAAACTTTTCGAGCAGTTTTCCTTGAATATCACTGAACATTACTTACGGCTTGGATTTTCCAGAAACTAAGCTGCCAGAAAAAATATTGAAAAAAGTATTGAGTTAATTTGAAAATTTGTGAATTTCGCTTCAAAAAAATTCAATGATATTCAGGGAGAAATTAAATTTTTTTACGTACAGGTAGCTTCTTCTACACCTTTCCGAAAAACTGATCGAAATTTCGATTTCTTAATCGAATTTTAGTTCTATTAATTCTCTAAAAAATTTATTGAATTTGATTTTTCTTTGGTTCAATTCTACATTCACAATTATTTGTTTTAAATTTTTCCAAACCATATTTTTTCATAATTATATTATAGTTTTTTGATACCGTGAATTTTTTCAACCCCCTTTTTTTAACATTGTTTCATGAAAATTTATTACTCACTAATTTTCTCTAAATTTTAGGAAAATCAGTTTCTGGGAAAGATATAGGAGTAGCTTGATTAAGTAACCCTGTACAAATAATACCAGATTTTTAATAAATTCAAAAATTCGAATAGAACCGAATAAAAACAGTATTTGTCAGTACTGTATATCGTATAAAAATATGATATGATTTCACGCATCATTTTTGGTACAAGAATTCCAACAGCCACTAACATCTTTCAAAATACAGATTCGAATTCACTTAAATTTCATTATTCTTATCACAATAATGATATATACAAATTTGTGTGGACCAATATATCACTGATCTCTCACTCTCACTTTGTGAATATAGAGAGCTTTTTTTGAACCTTAGCTTTATACATTATCTAATTATTATCATAGTCAATTCTGAAATCACAAAATGATTTATTGTATTTTATTTTGATTTATGATTATCGATAGGTTTCAGAGATTAAGATTGGATGCAATTTATTGTGAGCAAAATATTTAATCGATAAGGGAAAATATTGATATATTCGATTTTATCAAAAAATTCTGGTGTCTGGAGAATTCAATTCAACTTTATATGTATATGCAATCAATATTGAATAATAGTAGACAAATTGCATCCGAAGAACACTAGAAATCTAACATTAAATCTTTACACAATTTTTAACAGTAACAGTCTCTGAAATATACAAAAAAGTATCAAAATAATGAGGACCAAAATTTTATATAAATTATTTATCAATAAGTGTGTGTTCAGTGATAGTTTTCACTTTTGTGGCATCGATGAACATTTCAGGCACCGATAATAGAAAAAATAATTGTCATTTTAACAAGGGGGTTCGTGTTTGAACGATTATTAGTTTAATCGTCATCTTTCTTTTCGGGCTTGAGATCTACCATAGCATGCAGTTCTTCAGCGCTGTATCTGTAAAGAAAGAATTATGTTTAGATTTCATACAATAATAATAAAAAGTAAATACACAAAAAATAGATAAATCAGAGTCATGATTTTTTTCGACTTATATGGCACAATGAAAATGAAAACAATAGGTATGTAAAAATACTACTGAATAGAAATTATGAACCGAAAGCTTTTTTCGAAAAATAGAATCAAAAAGACAAAACACTACAAAATAAAAGTTATTTAATCAACTAGGTTATTAAAGACAGCGATTAATGGTCAAGATATTTTAATGCGTGAGCGGAGCGAACGCGATAATAGTTCGAGACCATTAGTCGCTCGTAATATTTCGTGTCTACTCCAAAAATTGGAGGTTATTAATCGTTCGAGACCATTAGTCGCTCGATTAATAACCGAGTTGATTACAAGATTTTTCCGACGATCTCAATACGAATTGCGTTTGAATTCTTGATTGAAATACATTCCCATTTTGTACAAGTCTTACATTTGACGTAATAAAATTTCTATGTATCTATGTTCCAGTAGAGTTTTGACATTTCTCGTAGTGCTTCTGAATACTTTGTGATTGGTTGCCATGAGGATTGCACATCAAAATAGCCGAAATTGATCATGAAAATGGGTCATTAATGATCAATTTCGTACACATTAAAATCACCTTTTATTTCGAGGTTCGGCGGAAAAAAATTTAAATTAAACCTCAAGAAATTCTGCAGAATCTTGAGCTTCAAAATAATTCTTTTAGATCTCAAATTTAAGCAAATCGAATTTCTAACTTGGAAGAAATGGAGAGATATTCAAAAACGAAAATTGTGAAACGCTTTGGTCATTGACATAAATTTTGATACGTTTTCCGCCTAAAAATTTCATACAATATCTTAGTACTCACCCTAGTAAATTCTGTAGATCGCAGACGAAACGATATACGTAACGTTTGCCGGCAGTCTTGTGTATGATATTTTTATCATAATAATATCTGAGACCCCGCGATAATTTTTCATAATTCATTTTTGGCTTGTTCTTCCTTATTCCCCAACGACGGGCCACTTCATCGGGATCTGTAAGTTTAAACTCCCAACCGTCTCCTGTCCATGAAATGAAACCTTGACAAGTCTTGTCCGTTAAAAGTTCCAACAAAAACTGCCACAACTGGATAGGACCGGAACCTGCAAAATATAAAAATCATATTTGAGTACCGATAGTTTCGAAGGAATAATAGAATAGAAAAAGAGAAAATGAATAAATTGAACTGATGAAGTGAATAAACAAAAATATATTGACAGAAGAACACAATAGATATTATATTTATTGCTTGTATATAAATGAAAAGCGTATATTGGTTTCGAAAACGTTCTGGAAATATTAGGTAGAAAATTGGTAAAAAAATTTGAACGATTTTAACCGAGACAAATAAAAAGAAAGTAGTCCATTACAGCGTAATAAGGAAAACTGAATATAATACAATTGTAGATTGTAGTAGATTTTCAATTTGGAGAATCCCAATCTGCTAGCGAATTCAAACGATCAGATTAGGCGGTTGATTATGACGTACGCATTAGCATTGATTTGGTTGGTTGAATGTTGAATCGTAATTTCCTATTACGAACGCAAAAAAATTCGTTATAAAGAAATTTCGTTATACAGAAATTTGTTTCTATAGTCGTCAATATCGCGGTCGACTTCATTGATAAATTTAAGTTTATCATTCAAACTTAAACATTTTCGCACAACTTTTCACACTAGCGTAATGGATAAATTGAACCAAACAGCCAGGGGTGTATTAAAAACTGTTTCAGAAGGATCTCTCTGCCCGCCGTAGTGATTTAGTATAAGGTCGGGATTCATTACGTACGTCCGGAAAAACTTCGGAAAAAACCCACCCTTATACCTTCTTACCAATACCCATTCAAAAAGTGATGTTCTTTGAATATTTCGTTATACAGAGAAATTCGTTATACAGACGTTCGTTATAGGAAAGTTCAAGTGTACTTTTCACGCTGTTGCATGGAAAAAATTATATTTTAACAAACTAAAAATTGAACACTATAGAAGAATGGATATGGTGTTGTAATTCAATTATTTCAAAAAGTTATTATTATCTTTTCCAATTCTGAACTTCACTATAATTCCAAATCTATATCACTTCGCTCTGAAACAGTTCCAGCATGTCCACGCTCAAGGTCGATCAAACAATGGAAAACGTTCATTAAGATCCTCGGTATTGTTACCTTGTTTTTATTTATTTCGAATTATCTTCTCTCCTGTGTTGTTATGATCATAAACATTGCAATTTCGATTTCATTATCCCTAATTATCTGCTCCTCTCGACTACTGGTACATAAACCTATAATTTTTGGAGCGGCAGTAATTCCAATCATTATTTTTCACGTATTTCTCGAATAATTACGGTAAATTTTGTGTAGAATTCCCCAAGTACTATATATGTTTTGATATAGATGCGAGCAGAAAATTGCTCGAGTGTAGTTATTTCATTCTAATCGAGTTAAATCGTGAAGATAATCATCGGTTCTGTTTATTAGGAGTGTGCACGTATATTAAATTACTTTTTTTCATGTTCTAAGTTTTTTCCACCTAAAAAATTGAGGAAATAGCAATAATATGTTGAAATCGTTCGAAACAATAGTTTGAAAAAGGTCTAAGGGTGTTGAATCACAAGATATTAGTGGCCAATTGATTGTGTGAAACGTGCGCTATCTTGTTGGAAATATAAAATCAAGGGGAATTCCAAATTGCAAAGATCGACGAGGAATAGACAAACCTGGGTTTTCGTCAAATATACAAGTTACAGCAAAATCTCCAAAATAATGGTTTTTTCTCCATAACTCCTGCAGTTTTTGATATATTCAGTCCAAATTTGGAATGCGAGCTATTTTCAACAGTGTTTATCATTGCACGTCCTGATTTTTAACTAGAATCTACAGGGTATTTTCTTTTCCGGAGCCATGTCTCCTTTTTTCCTCTCAAACTTTTTTGCGGTACGCCACTGATCAGCGTAAAAGCAATTTTTATATCTTCGTTCAATTTAAAAACTTTTTGACTTCTGAAATTTTTTCGTATCTCTAACCGTTCTCGAGTGAAAAATCGTTGAACGATTGTATGTTGATTAAGAATTAGCTTAAGTTGAGTCTCAGATGAGGAGCTATCAAAATAAAAGCAAATTTTGGGCATACCTATCCAGTATTTTTATTATTTTTTTCATTTAGCGAATAACATACAATCGTTCAATAATTTTTTACTCAAAAACGGTTAGATATACGAAAAAATTACAAAAAACAGTTTTCAAAATGAACGAAAATATCAGAAATTGATTTGACGCTGATCAGTGGCGTAACGCAAAAAAGTTGAGAGGAAAAAAGGAGACATGGCTCTGGATAAGAAAACACCCTGTAGATTCTATAGAATCTAGTTAAGATTCAGGACGTGCAATGATGGAGACTGTTGAAAATAGCTCGCATTTCAAATTTGGACTGAATATCTCAAAAACTGCAGGAGTATGAAAAAAAAACAATTTTTTTTGTAAATTTCAACACCCTGTAGCTCCGTAACGAAGCTTTTGCGGACCCATGTTTATATGGACTTTTTTTCTTGAAATTATACGTAGATTCATCCCCTTAAGTTGTGACATACTATTATGTAACACCCTGTTGTATATCAAAAAAACCTTTACCTGTAAAGCAGGGTCCTCCCGGCGTTGCGCTGTTGGGATACGATCCCATCATCCCGTTCTGGATCATCGGTTTGGTGTCGGGACCTAGGGGGTTCATGGAGTCCCTCCCCGTCATACCGGCCGATAGGAAAGCTGGATGCGTGTGCTGGTGCGCGTGCACGATCGAGCTCAGATCGTTGTGCGTCCATTGGTCCGCTACGTTGTTCGTCCCGCTCGGAACCGTCTGGAACGGCGTGCCGTCGTAGGGAGAACCGTACGCTTCGTACGTTTCGTTATACCTGCCTGCGCCTGCTGCAACAAAAGATACATTTTTCAAAGAAAACATTTCAACATGAACGAGGCAGTGCTGTGCCTGAGGTGGTGTAAGAACACAGTAACGAAGCTTACACGGAATATAACTAATTCTTCTAACTTCAGCGAAGTTTAGGAGGAGTCATTATAATCCAAATCATAGTCAATTGAGTGGACAATAATATTTTTTTGATGACTCATATTCGTGTGCTAATCATCTACATCGTTCAAAGTGCTTACAAAAAAGGCCAAGTCGTTAGAGTTTCAGCAGATAGCTGTTTGATATTCTTGGTATCTTCGGTGCAGAAAGATAACTTTACTCTGAATGACTTTATCGTATTTTGAGCCATCTCAATATCGCTTAATCCATCTAGGAGAAAATGTTTGCGAATACCCTTTCCAAATACATACAAGTTGGGAAATTCACATCTGAAACATACGATATACAATGCATCAGACAGAGAATTCTTCAGTCCAGTTGCACAGATGAATAGTCAAGACAATCACGTGCTGTAACACACTGAATTCCGTTGTCTTATTGTTATATTCTAGTCTTGTCTCTCTCTTATCGTATAATCGCACAATTCGTTTAGTATGGTAGGCAACACTAAATACTTAAATCGAGTATTTTGGACAGCCTGACAAATTAAATAATTCTATACGTGTACTGCAGGTTCCCTACCATACTGCGATAAGAGAGAGACAAGACTAGGTTATTGCAATAAGTCAACGGAATTCATTCAGTTACAGCACGTGATTATCTCGACTATTCATCTGTGCAACTAGACGGAAGAATTCTCTGTCTGATGCATTGTATATCGTATGTTTCAGATGTGAATTTCCAAATCTGTATATGTATTATTGTGAATAAGAATTTCTACCGATTGTCATTATTTTCTCGAAAAACTCATTGAAATATTTTCAATGTCAGAACTCTTTTCTTGATTCTTGTTTTTATATATCGTGAACAAATTGGTAAAAACGAACGACAGCAAAATCGTACAGAGTGTTCCATAAAATATGGGCATTAAAATTTTCGTTCCTCGATATCTCAGACAGAACAAAACCGATCGAAATGAAATTTTTCGGCTACATGCAAAATACTCAAAGGAAGTTTTATACGAGATTTGTGGCCATAGTGTCAACAAAAGAACCATTAAAAATGAAATTGGGATATTGAAAAGGAAAATCTTTATGTTTCCACAACAGAATATTCGAATGGACGAACGCTGGAAAGCACATGCTCGAGATTTTTCTTAATGTTTTCCGTGTAATACGATCCTATCAATTTAATTTAAAATCCACAATTAATTGAGTGAAAAATCTCAACTTTTTCAGTAACAGCAAAAGTCTGTTCGACATCAAACAAGTCATCAGTACAACCAACATTTTTCTGAACCCTTTTCAGCTGACGAAAAATTGTTGTCATAATACCATCCGACCGTTATATATTCTAAAAACACTTAAAACTCCTATATTAACAAACCCCCAATTGTTCCCACGGATGACCGATCGATTTTCCAACATTTGTTTTAATTAGTCCGAAATGTGCGCGTTATTTCAGTACGGAAAAACGGCCGTTGTCGCACCTGCCAGCCCAGACCGACGAGGGTACATTCGCTGTTACAACCATAAAAATTACAAACCATGTCCATCGTATAGGAACGAGAACGCGATCGGTATCGTAAACCATGCATGGGTTATTTCGAGTGCTGATTGTTCCGTGGGAAAGAACTGGCTCTAAATACCTACAGTGTCGGTAAATTACACACCTGACTCCCTGTTTATCTACACGAATAAATTAAACATTCCCAGAAAACCTTCGATGACTTAGTTTTGAATAAAATATGTACGAGCGGTGCTTATCTGTCGGTTTCGTTATATCTGTCATATATTTCGCTGAATCTATTCGTTACGGTTGAAGAGCTTTCGCGTAATGAACCTTTGAAATTCACGCGAAAATGATCAAGGTTCAGCTATGACACAAAACAATGAGAAAGCTATTGTTCAGTACAGAACAGAAAAAGAACTATTGTTCAGTAAAAAAGTATTGAAATATAGTTTGTTTAGTACTGAACAAAACAACAAGAAAGATAATGTTCAGTACAGAACCGTAAATGAACTATTGTTCAGTAAAAAAGTGCTTGAAGTATAGTTTGTTCAGTACTGAACAATAGTGAATCTATCGTGAGAATCAGAACACTAAGAGAGCGATTACTTGTAAGGAATTTTTTATCAATCCATAAAGATTAGAGGAGCTAACGTTCAGTAGAGAGCAATGAAGAAATTTTGAATGTATGATAGCAATAGAAGTTTGTTATTCCCAGAAGGCACTTCAAAAGAAGCTATATCCCTCGATTATGTCAAATCGATGAATCAATTCGTTACGGTTCACACAACCATAAAAATTTACTAGAAAATGATATAAGTTAAGTTATGGTGAGATTATATTACGAAGCAAGTCCTCGAACAGAAAAACAAGACAGCCATGTTCAGAATAGAATAGTGGAAGATCTATTGTTCAGTAAAAATTATGATTGATGCACAGTTTGTTCAGTATAGGAAAATACTGAACGATAGTGGACCTATGGTTCAATCCCGAACAATATTGTTCAATTTCAAAAAGGAACTTTGGATCTAGATTGCTTCATAATATGTAAATCATCAAAGGACTAATGTATATATGGAAATTTGCAGAAAACGGTGTTTTTATTTCAAGTATTGTTTAGCAGATTTTTCAACTTGAACATGACCATGGACGCAAAATGACTCAAAGTTAAAGTTATTGAATTTTGAAGCACTAAAGTGCAGTAATCCAAAATAATACGTTTATTCATCGGGAGTATTTGCAACGTTGCAACATTCCAGAAAAAGAAGGAAATCTCGGGAAATAACTATGTACCACTATTTATTGAACAATCGTCCAACAATCATATATTTACATTTTATTTCATCGCAGACAATGTTAACGACCTTCGAAGATACAAATTTAAATTCAGAGCTTTGTTGTCGACATTTGAGTCACGCGAATATGGCGGTAGGCCTTATTTGGTTCAATTACAGATCGTGACTCCTTTTCAATAAATGATATTCACAATTATGTTTTATATAAGGAAGTCGGAGGAGCACCCGTTTGACGTTATGAATTTCTGCTTGAACTCGTGATGTAACGGACGTCTAGCCGATATGGAATTTGCCAGAAATCAAACTTCAAACCTTTTGGAAACGATGGTGAGGTTGAGATTCATCCCAAGAGGTATTTTTGCACAGCGACTTAATCTTAAGTTGCGTACCTACCAGAGTACTGACGAATCTCAGACACTATAGAAGAAGTTTCGAGAATGGGATGCAGCCCATTCTTCTGGAGTTCTCAGAGAGTTCGGGGTCTTTCTTGGAGATCTCTAGACCAGAAATGCTCTGTCCTCTGCCAGAGTGTCATTCTGTATGCTCCTCCTCTTTAATTCCTGTTCGAATTGGAACCGTAAGAGGTTTAACCAATAAAAGTGTAGTTGAACGAGCAGAACGTAAATATAAAGAGATAAAAACAAAACGATTATTGTCTTGATACTTGTTAAAAGTTTCTATATTATGGAGAAGGGTTATTCGTAAGGTTTCCCCTAGATGGACCCGGTTCTTACATAGTACCACACTCATCCTCCCATTCTATTATAAATGTTTGAATAGTAAACTAGTGAATGAATCACTTACCTGATCTAACGAAATTCTTCACATAATGTTGATGATACTTAGAATCTAATAAACTATTGGCAGCATAGAATTCAGGAGAATTGTCGGCCAAGTATTGCTGGTGCTGGCTCGCCTCCAGCGCTTGGTAATCGCTGTGCTCGTCTGGGGAATAGTGAGGTGTCTGGAAGAGGTGCGAGGGATCCTGCTGATCCCCGCCACCCCCTCCGGCACTGCTCATAGACTGGAGGTTGTCCATCCCGCCGTAGGTACCTGACTCACTGGGTGGACACGAACTTTTATATCCTGCAAAAGAAAGAAATATTTTAAATACATTCATAAAATGGACTGGATTAACAGAACTGTGCCTAAAGATACAAGGTCCACTATCGTTCAGTACTTTTCTATATCGCACAAACTATACATCAAGTATTTTACTGAACAATAGCTCTAAGTTTTGTACTGAACAATAGCTTTCTTGTTGTTCTGTTCCAGGACTCGCTCTGTGATGTAAACCCGCCCATAATGAACCTTGATTATTTTCGCGTAAATAAGGAATGCTATACAATGAATCTAACTAATTCTCCCAACTTGTGAAAAGATTTTGAATACCTTGATTGAAGCCTTGCAGTAATAATTCTTTAATCAGGTGATAGTTGAAGAAGGGAAAATTGATTTCAAAGAATAACAGCGGATTTAAGAATATGAGATGTTCGATACATTGGCATTGGCACAATAATGGAAAAGGATCAAAAGATACAAGCAGGAATGATATTCCTATAACTATTATAACAGTTCTAGTTACATTTCCATTCGTTATGTTGACATTTCCGTTTATCATCTGCCTTGCACAGTTATGCACTTGTCAGTCAGAATTGACATTTTGAATCAGTGTGGCCAACCCAGTTTACCCAAGTATGCAAATTGAAATACAAACCGCTAGATTGCTTGTTTTAGAATAGACGAGTGATCCAATGTTTTTTTACTTGTAATGGACATTTCCTAGATTCAGGTATAATACAAGTAAACCCATCAGTGACTTCCACGTTAATTTTTTAGGTTGGCGGCTATTGTATAATCGAGTATAATCTGTGTATTATATGACGCTCTACGGTTTTGTTATCCTGATTCGACACGAATTGTTTTCATGATTAATTTGATGTTTTTTCTTACCATCTTTTATTTGATGGTAGGGGGAACTTCTTTGAAGGTGTAAAAACGATGGGGGACCTGGAGGTGGTGATCCTTCGTCTCTTATTTCTTCTGAAGGCGGACACGCTGGACTTCTCAACTGTCCATAACTACCTGTAACAAATAAAAGAAAAAAATTAATAACCGTTCAGTTAAGGAAAATTTGCAAAATATAGCACAAATTCAATCGATTTTATTAGGGTAGGTATCAAATGCCATAGAATATTCTTAAACTTGTCTCTTCTTCTTAACAGGGTGGGCATCATCAAAATGAAATATTTCACAACATAACACGTCAAATAACAAGTTTGTTCGCGTTCAAGAAAAGGCCTCACCTTTGTAAACATCCTGTGAGTACTGTCAGGACTCCGCGTAATATCCGGCCGAGGTCATGATGGCATAACAAACAAATCGTCTAATAAGAAACCTTCAATTTAGTCACCGAACGTAAATCGAGAGAACACCAGCAAGTGAATAGGCATAGAAAATCATTTGGAATTACCTCTAATCGTACAAGGACCACTCGGCGCACAGAGACCTATCGCCCCATCTATCATCTCGTGTAGAAAATTTCCGCCAATCTCGAAGCGCTGGGACCGATTCGAGTCTATCGGACGCGGTTTATTCGATTCGATCACTGTAATCTAATCAATTTCCCAGAAAGTCTATCGAAATTTCCGATAACACGTCGACCAACAGCCGGTCGTGGGCGGGGTACGGACGCACAATTAGCTAGTTTAGACGAGAGGCGGATCTCGTTCGACCAATCCCCAGGATACGACACGGCGGCGGTGACCGCTAGATCGCAGCCTCCTCGCACCGTAGATGACTTCGCCAACGCGAACCAACGTTCGATGTTTGCTCTATCTATGACTCATTCATGCTTTAAGTCAATTGTTAATTTTACACCGTGGCTTTGCGCGACAGCCAAGATAGATCTGTGTTTCATCTTTCATCGCACCACAGAGTAGATAAAACGAGATCACATACTAAAGTGACATTAACGTGTGTAGTCACCCTAATGAGAGCTACAGAAAACAGAATCGAAAATCGGAGATCACAGAATAACAACAGCAGATATGAGTGCATAGAGAAATTTCCGTTGCTGTCAAGAAGTTCACAGAATTTCTAATTGACTACCGAGACGAAAACATGCAGAATATTCCTTCAGAAGAGGGCGATTGAGAGATCACAGAATAACAACAGAAAAATGAGTTTTAGAAAAGTTTCCATTACTGCCAAGAAGCCAAAATTAACTTTTCTACCATGGCTCTGATACGTGAGAGTGTTTCATTGGCCATTGCTCAGAGTAAATAAACCGAGTTCACAGACCACAGAAACAAAACATGTTCAATTCCTTGAAATATGAAGGCTCCAGGAAACACAGTATCGAAGATCAGATATCACATAATAACAACACAAAATTGCGTGCTTAAAGAAGTTTCCATTGCTGTCAAGAAGTTCACAGAGTTTCAAATTGACTATTTACAGACACAAAAACGTGCTCAATCACCCTTCAGAATAGGTAGAGTGATCACAGAATAACAACAGAAAAATCAGTACATAAAAAAGTTTCCATGACTGCCAGAAACCTAGAAAAAAAATAACCTAGCAACATTTCTACCGTGGCCATGAGTGAGAGTGTAGATAGATCTGTGCTTCATTGGCCATTGCCCACAGAGTCAATAAACAGAGTTCACAGAAACTCTAATTGACAGAGACAAAACGTGTGCATGCAATCAGCCTATAATCATAGATTTATAATACTAACTAGATAGCGAACATGTCAAAAATTTTGAGGCAAACGGCGGCCATTTGCAGTTTGGGTTTTACTTGAGAGGTGTCAATTTTTCAACGAAAAAAATTCAAGCACAGATGGCATAGAACATCAAAATATTCGAGTTTCATCCCAAACTGCAAATGACGGCCCTTGCCTCACTTTTTTCTACGTGACAGTTAGGAAGTTCGACGTCCAGTTAGTATTATAGGTCCATGCTTATAATATGTGGGGTACAGAAAACATGGAAACGAAGAATGAAGATCACAGAATAACAACAGAAAAATGCAAGCATAGAAAAGTTTCTAGTACCGTCAAAAGACCAGAATTAACCTAAATTACTATTATTCTCAAAATATGAGGTTAAGAAACTTCGCGTACCTATTTCAACGAATTTAGAAAACATAAATGAGCATGAAGGCTTGATAAATAATTTATATTCAATTCAATTTCTAGGACTTTATAAATTCTCAAATAAAAATAAACTGTAAAGTTGCCTATGATGATGACTATTCGACCATTTCCTGGGTGGTTTTCAGAAGCGCTTCGGCAATTATTAAAGCGCATGATTACGCTTATTTAATATTCTCCATCGATAGAACACCGGACATCCGCCCTAGTGAAATACTTGATAGATTCTAAGCAGAAACGCTAACAAGCTCACGAAATATTATCTTCCTGCAGTTATAACTGATAATAAAATGGTAAAATCTATTATTAATAAAATAAACCTAGAGCATATACAAAACATCCTGCCAAAGGCTCTCAACTGAATATAACTCAATTCGCAAGGAAAGATCCGGTATGTAAAGTGTGGTATCTATTCCACGCAAAAACGCATTCTGTTTTTATTTATTTTGATGTGATCTGTTTGTATTTTCTGTCATTTACTTATTTTATTTCTATTTTTCCAATTTTTAACGAAAATATTGACTGATGACTTTATAGTAGTCGATGAAGAATTAATTTCTATACGTGAGTCATCAAACGTGATTTATATCGACTGAAAGATCTGAAAAACGTTTTTTCCCATAAATTGAATTGCTGATGTAAACGCTGTGTATATGACCGATATCATAAAAGCTTTTTACATGCTTTATAAGTGGGTACTAATTGCTGTTCGAAACTTCTTATTTATAAATAAGAAGCTGATTTAATTGCTCTTTGCAAGCCGGTTTTCAGTAAATAAGATGCTCATTTCATGGCGCAGTTTGTCAACCCCAGCTTTAAACACTGAAAAATATAAGTAGAAGATATTCAGCCTTCAATATCGCTAAGATATCTAAAGAAATTTGATTGGTATTATTAATTGCGAATACGAACATTGGGTAACATTTTTCAACGCCAAAAACTCGAATTTTTTTTCTTTGAACTCGTGAAAGAACATCATATCACCTTTTGGAGGAAAATGAAAACATAATAAAAAGCCGATAGATGATCATAGTAAGTTGTCAAGTGATCATAGTTTCACAAGCCTCGAATTTTGTCTAGTCCAGAGAAGCAGCTGAAAGCATGGAGACTCCATGGAGCGTAACGCAACAGGTTATGAAATATTAATGGCTGCCTTTATAATTGCTACATATGAATAATCGTATATTAATAAATTGGTTTACCTGGAGACGTTTTTTTACTGATGCTTCGCCTAGATAATATACAGGTTTGGAAATTCACATCTGAAATATACGATATACAATGCATCAGACAGAGAATTTTTCTCTCCAGTTGCACAGATGAATAGTCTAGACAATCACATGCTGTAACACACTGAATTCGTTGTCTTGCTTCATTATTCTAGTCTTGTCTCTCTCTTATCGTTTAGAGGAGCGTAATTCTTTAGTATGGTAGGCAACAGTAAATACTGAATCGAGTATTACGGGCAGCCTGACAAATTAAAAATTCTATACGTGCAGTGCGGGTTCCCTACCATACCTACTGCGATAAGAGAGAGACAAGACTTGATTTTGCAGTAGGACAGTTGAATTCATTCAGTTATCGCACTTGATTATCTCGCCTATTCATCTGTGCAACTGGAGGGAAAAATTCTCTGTCTGATGCATTGTATATCGTATGTGTTCGATGTGAATTTCCAAATCGGTATAGCGAAATACACTAAGTGACGCGGAAAAAAGAACACCTAATAGGTGTGCATGGTGCATGAAATGAGTCAACAGAGAAGTTGAATTCATAAATGAATAAAATAAGACCAATAACTCTCAGGAGATTGAAGGTATGAGCTAGTGCAGAAAAGCTTATACGCATATTATGTTGTTTCAATACAAATTATTTTTGCTGATATTGACGTCACTTGAAAAATATTCTCTCACAAAATTGGAAATGAACACATTGTCGCCATAAATATAAGTTTTTCATTTATTCCAAGAACTATTAGAAAAATAGTTTTATATTATCACCAAATGTACGATTTTCGAATCGATTTTTCTTTAGAACAAGCTGGAGGATTTAATATTTGTACAACTGGTTTTGTTTTGCTTCAATGGATATTTTTATTGATTTCCCGAAAAAATTACCTATTTCAAAAAAAAATTGACCCCCTGAAAACATTGCACTTATCCGATTGGAATCAGCGGTTGAGTTTGACGTACGCGTTAGCATTCATTTAATTGGTTGAATGAAGTACAGAAAACTGATTTTCATATTTGATAAAAATTAATTACTTGAAATTTTAAGTGTATAATTACATAGGTATAATATTTTAAACGCTATTCTTGATGCTGCCACATATTACACACGGAAAGGGCCCATTGCGCAACAACCAGATGAAAAACTATTGTTGGAAAAGATACTTAATTGCCGCATGCGAACGATCTCATTTTAAACAAATTGTTTTAACAGGAGCCTCGTTTTTTAAGGCCAACGACGTCCAGCTGTATATAGATAAATCGCCTATACGCTCGCTCGGCTCTACCGCAAATTATTTAAGATGGACGATATTAGTAGTTTAATATATTACGTCGTATAACGGTAGGCAGCGAATTGCCCAGCACACTCCATCATCATTATATTTTCTTCAATAATACCCACTGTTCTTATAGGACGATATTTTTTGCCATCGAGAACCCGATCTATAATGCGAAACTGCGTATCGCGAGTACTTCTTTTCGTATGGGTTATTACAATTTACTGTTGCTCATTATAAATTATACGGCCGTAGAAAAAGCTCATATCGATTATTTATCGGGCACCCCGGCTAGGAATTGAGTCAACTCAATGATCCACTTAATGCACGATAATATGCATGCAAATGAAATTCCCTATCTTGTATTAAATAAGGAAAACTTCGTGAAAGGATAATCGGTACTGAGTTGAGTTTTCTTCGGGTAATTGATCGACGTCGTAAATTTATACTGCTACTTTTTGATTCCGTGACCTGATATATCCAGAAAATTAATCTTTGTACGTTTCAAGAGTCAAGAGAGAGTTTTCAGAAATGCATAGATAAATCCTTGATAATAAACGTCGATAAATGTCAACCAACGTTCTGAAATTAAGAATAATTTCCGATCTAGAATAGCGAGCGATTATAACAGAATTCAGGGCGAAGTAGATTGATCAATGTCAGTTACGGCGACATCTATGCATGGTTAGCTGAAATATTTTTTCAGTTTTACACTCAAAAAGGCCGTTTCAACGGGAACGCAAGATTTGAATTGCGCCTCATGTTTGACACTCATAATGATAAAAACGTGAGAGATCGAAAGTTAGTAAACATAATTGCCACTATTCGTGAAATGCTTAGAATGTTCGGTAGAAATTATGTGCCTAACTCATCTACTGCGAAAAGAATAATGAAAAATTCGAAAGTATTGGTTGTTTTATGAAATACTTTACTCGATTAAGATAACTTTGAACTCACAGCTGTCAATTTGTCTTTTTCCAGGGTGGTCGACAATTCATAGCAAGAAAGTTAATTGAACAACATCTTTATTATTTTATTCACTATTTGCCCAATGAAGCGAGACTGTTCATCAGTTCGAATCATTCCTAATTACATGATAATCATATTCAAAGCGATAACTCGTCTATGCTCCACCAATTCCATCGAATCTTCCCACTCCATAACACGATAAGGCAAGTTAATGAAACGCAAACTGGCCAATCAGAAAGCTATTAGTGCAGCCGTTTATCTACATTTTAATTGAATAGATATTGCCTAGATGCCGGGCATTCAGTGAATTCATACGAGACCTCCTTGACTCGATCGATATTTGCAATGCTCGATCGAGACGAGAAAAAAACCGCTATAAAACACGACAGATGTCAACGTCATTACGCATTCCCAGGTTTCACTTATGGTTGTTTCAATTATAGTGCAAGGTTTCAGAGTTCAATAAAACATAAACATGTATGTACAGATTCAGAAAATGAACACTTGGGAATTATGTACAAAACAAAATATCTCGTAAATGGCCGTCATGGGTTGCTGGCACAAGCAAATAACGTTATCGAATACAATGTGGTGGTATTTCATCGATACAGCTTCTAATTTAGGCCTTTAATGCTCCGATGGTTGCAGGCTTATTGGCCTGAACCTCAGATCCACACAGTCAGAAGTCTAAAGGCGTTAAATCACAAGATAGTGGTGGCCAATTCTGGTCACCAAATCGGGAAATGTCACGTCGATGTTTCACGGGTAGTCTGATTTGCGGCACCGTCTTACTAAAACCACATGTCGTCAAGATCAAAAGCTTCCAAATGAGTCACAAGAAATAGTAGGAGAGCTGGCACGAATTTTTGGGTAGGTATTTGAGGCAAGCTGAAAACTTGTCAGATACCTCTCCTATTATATCCCAACTCGGGATTGCAGATCTGGCTGGTGAGTAGCGGGGCTAAATCAACCCCTACATTTTAATGGCCTGGCAGGTAGAAAGCCCTACCGAAATGATCTGTCTTTTTGGGAATCTTATTTTTAGTTATAAGTAACACTCCATTAAAATTTCAAGCTGCCTCAAAAACATTTTTTATAATTTTTTGCAAAATATTTTCGCACGCGTCTGGCAATGTTAAAACCCCGATTAAATTATTTGGCAGCTTGAAATTTTAATAGAGTGTTACTTATAACTAAAAAATAAGATTCCCAAAAAGACAGATCATTTCGGTAGGGCTTTCTACCTGCCAGGCCATTAAAAATGTAGGGGTTGATTTAGCCCCGCTACTCACCAGCCAGGTTTTCAATCCCGAGTTGGGATATAATAGGAGAGTAATCTGACAAGTTTTCAGCTTGCCTCAAATATACCTACCCTAAAATTCGTGCCAGCTCTCGGACTAAAACTGTGCTATCATATAGCACGATAACGTTTGCCATTCATCGTTTCTGCTTCACCTTCTTCGTTTTCGAAGGAAAACGGTCCAATTATTCTTCCAGACCCAAATGTACACCATACAGTGATTCGTTGTAAATGCACCGCTTTCTGCTGAATCATTCGTGCCTCGTGGATTTTCAAAGTGAATTTTAGTTTATTCTATTCACAGTAACATTCATTTGAACGATCATTGTACAAATAGTGACCAACAAACTTTCATACCATTTTGACAATTAGGACGCGTTGTGCTACCTTGTATAGTCCGTTCACGAAAGTTTGAGCCGTTGGTTGGCCATGGAAATTGGTATATTTCACTGCGTATATTAGAATTTCGGTTATGTTGTTTATTTTCTTGTCAGATTGATACGCAATGTTGTCAATATTGCATAGAGTTCTCTGATAATTCGCAAGCTCGTCGGACGAGGCCGGGTACATTCGGCAACGTTGACTTTATTTTACGTTATGACAGTAAATAACTTCAACATAAATGAACAAACGCCTACTATGCGCTCAAACTTTCGTGAACGGACAATAATGCTGCAAGTTTAGGTACTAACTTCCATCTGTCATTATGCGACATTATAACTGTTCAAATCTCGCGCTCCTATCCAAACACCCTTTACATTTTAATTGAATAGATATTGTCCAGATGCCGGGCATTCATCGAATTCATACGAGATCTCCTTCGCTCGATCGATATTCGCGATTCTCGATCGCGAGAGTAGAAAAACCGGCATAAGACATGAGAGATGTCGACGTCATTACGCATTCCCGGGTCGTACTATTAATCAGGCAGGCGCAAGTGTTTCGCTCAGAACGGATTCCCGGATTTTCGATCGAATAATTGGATAATAAGCCGAGGCGATATCGATAAACTACACATATCCGATCGGGCAGATATATATCGAGGAGACTTCCAGTATCGATCTACGATGCAGGAATCCTGATTTCTATTGCTTCCAAGTGTACCAGGGGCTTTCGCGAACGAGAGTTCTCTCTGTGTAGTACCAAAGGCGAGTTACAAGAGGGTAATACATCCAGAGCATCCACAGACAGATGTTTCGGTCTATTTGGACTCATCAATATGGAGGTAGCTCATGATATAAGGCACTCTAGGACCCCATATGTCACGATCCGGAGTATTGCTTCTAGTACTGTTACAGAAACAACGCCATCTCTGAGTATCCTTACGAATAACCCTTCACCACTGCATTAACCTTACACGAAGTATGGGGACGGTTTTATTTTCTCATTACAACGAATGGAAGACTGCTGTCAGTAGTTATTCAACTTGGTTGAATAGCTGCAGATAGCAGTCTTCCATTTATTCGAACGACAATAGCAAAAAAGTCTCGATACTTCGTTCAAGGTTGATGCAGTAGTGAAGGGTTATTCGTGAGGATACTCATAGATGGCGTTGTTTCTGTAACAGTACCAGAAGCAATACTACGTATCGTGACATATAGGGTCCTAGAGTGCCTTATATCATGAGCTACCTCCATATTGATGGGTCCAAATAGAGCGAAACATCTTTCTGTTGAATGCCAAACTTTACTGAACATACGCATCAACACATTCTGACATTCTCAACTGTCAAACCATATCCTACAACCATCGAAAAGTCTCATACAGCTGAAAAAACTGTTCTCAATTCAGTTAATACTGACGATTAAAACAGAAAAAATCGACAAAACGAACATATAAGAGCCCGTAAATATTTATCTGCTCAGTAAGTTCAACCAGAGTCGAATAAATCGGTCTTAAAAGCAGTAAAATTGAAAACGGCCCCGGTATCTGCGGTGGGCTCGAATCTGGGATGCAGGAATCCGGCCCTCGACGATAGAGTCGTGTATTATGGGACGTACGGAGGCAACGACAAGTCGTTACTGAAATGCCCGAGTCAATCGTTAGTACCGGAGAACAACTTTTTTCGTCTTCGATCTTGAAATATATCCGGACTGACACTCGCGATAAATATCGAGATCGAATTCCCCGGATTTCGAAATTCTGTAATGGCTGTGTTTCGAATGCGATAGCTAAGAAGAATTCCGGAAAATCTAGATCTGTTTATAAGAGTCAGATTAATTGTAACGTCTGTTTCGTTCCAGAAAGCTTTCCCGACATTTTTATGGTCAATTTCGATCGGTTTGGTTGTCGAAACTGGTTAAAAACGTTCGAATCGAAAATTCGATGATTTTATGGGTGTCTTGAAAGATCTAAGGCTAAGCATACTCTTCTTCATGCTTGTGGTAGAATCTATAACTCTTTTCCCGAAGAGTATGAAATACACTTTGGATAATTTTGTACTCCTCGATAGCTTGAGCCAGCCTGAAATTAAATTCAAATATGGGACAATTATTTATGAGATGGTTTATTGTCTTCCCTGATACTACGCATTCGCAACTAGGATTCTCCACTGAGTTCTGCATAGAAAGCATGTTGAGCCAACTTCAATGACCTGTTCTTATACGATTAAGAATTTTCCTGAGAAGATCAAATCCAACTTTACTCAAGGATTCAGTTATCAAATACACTGATCAACAATTGCTATATAGGGATCACTTATGAACTTCTCTTCATTTGTACTTTTTTCAAGTTATCTCGTGAATATCTGTACATTATATGTTCTCTAAGGAAAAAGTAAGATGTTTTGAGTTGATTATATTAAAGTCTTCCTCACTTCATCGGCTCTTGTTCACAAAGTCGATTATTATCTGTAGGCTGCTACAGGTGGAGTGAAAAGCTATGTGTATGTATGGGGAGGCATTTGTTTGAACCAACGCACAGAGTTGGTTGTTCTGCAGAACACCACCATGACCAGCTAGAGATATCACGATATGATTATTGAACCCATAATTGTTCCGTTTGCGGCTGCCATGGGCGAGAATTTCATTTTAATTGATGATAATGCCCGTTCACACCGTAGTCGTCTGGTTAATGAAGCGCTAGAAACTCATGCTATTGATAGGATGGACTGGCCAGCTCGCTCTCCAGACATGAATTGCATCGAACATGTCTGGTCTGAGATGTCTAGACAATTGTCAAACTTAGAACAACCGATCAATAACCTGGAGGACCTTTCAAACGCTTTACGGGATATTTGGACGAATTTGTCCCAAAATTTTATGAATCGTTTGATCGAAAGTATGCCTCGTAGGGTAGAATGCTTGAGACGAGCTTGTGGGGGACCAACTAGGTACTAGCTTAACCGAAACTTCAGCCTTCTTGTGGTTTCATCATAAAATTTTTATGTTATTCAAACACAGAATTTTGAGTGTTCCTAATAAAGTCTTTTTTCTCTCCAACTTTCCATTTTTTCATTCTTTTCCCAAGTGAACCATATTATCAACTGAAAATACTCTGATATCTGACTAAATTTATAATCTTAGAGCGAATATTTCAATAATAAATTTAGAACAAGTAAGTGATCCCTATCAATTGTTGAGCAGTGTATTTGTTCTGGATATTGCATGTGTTACACTCAGATTGTCAAATTGCATTCAATCAAATTTATGGCTAAGTTTGGACAAGAATTCAAGTCAAATAGTCTTGAAAATTTTAGTCTTCTATCAGATATATTTTTCATTTGGTTTTTAAGACATCTCTCATTATAGATACAAAAGTTTTGATATCGACTTCGTGGTGCCAACTGGTTCGAAGACCGGGGTGAACGTATTTATATAAATTTATGTGTCAAAGTCGAGAGAGATCAGAGTTTTCGATCTGAACGAGTAAAAGTTCTCAGAGAAGTCTTGCTGGCCAGCAGGTGCCTAAGCGCCGTAGTAGCTTGCACCTGTCTCACACCAGTTATATTTTTAACTGAAACTTGCAAGAGCGGTTACCCATGATCTAACCAGTGGCGTGCACATATTCGACATTGTTATTATTATTATTGGACGGATTTCCTTGAATTCTTGGCGATAGGAATTTCTAGAGAGAAAACTGATGGTTAAGAAGACGAACATGTGTGGGCAACGGAAATTGGCAAAATGGACATCATTGACGAGACATCATCTTTAAAACTATCTGAACATAAACTTTAAATATTGTACTTGAACAACTTAATCGATTCTTGCATAAGTTTTCGTTAAAAGGAATATTTAAATCAGTCAGTTCCTCTACTTCACCCTGTATCAGAGTTGTTTCTTCGGACCACGTTTTTAAATCAACGTTTATCTAACAAAACCGAGTTCTTGGCGGTACTTACTCCTCTTTCCTTGAAACAAAACAAGCCATTCTTTCTCCTGATGTCCGACACGCTAACAGACGAGCAAAACATTTTTAACATTTGTTCGTCGTAACAATGATGGGAAGGTGCTGTTATTAGAGTACAAAGGAATATAAAGTAGAGGCCATTAATTATGGAGAATCTTCTTTGTTCGTCTCTTGAACTTCTACAATCGTATTATGTATCATAAATTGAATTCGAATCGACTTGCCGGCTATGAATCAGCGCCTCATCTGTTGATCCAATGGCTGTGAAATGGTCAGAGTTTTTATTTTTATAGCTTATTATTTGCATATACGGCTACTCACGAAACCAAAGCGAAATCGTTTGAAGTCTATTCATTTTCTGAAAGAGAAGGTACTAAATCCGGATAATATGCAGGCTATCATAAGGCGTTTTCGGAACTTACTCAGGGTTACTAACTCGATCCATCGGGTCACGTGACGGATCTACTCGGGTCTCGGACCCGGGTTCAGTGTTTACGAACACATCAGGTTTAGGATTTGAAGTGACAGTCGTATCAATAACATAACCAAACAAATTAATGAATTTATTTTTTCGATCCCAGTCTATTCTCGGATTGTCTCTAGATATGCTTGCATTTATGAGCTTCTGTTGAATATTTCCTATAATTTCTCGTGTGCCCTTCAATGTTTAATTACATTTTTGACTACCTATGCTTGAGAAGTAGAGAATTTATTTTTTCAGTTCCAATTTATTCACTTATTTCCTTTAGCTTTGCAGGATTTATTGGCTTCTGTAAAATATTTCTTATAATTTCTGGTGTGCCCTCACATGTTCAATGTTATCTTCGAGTACCTATATTAAAGAAGTAAATAAGGCTTCAGCTTTTATGCAGAAAGATCTGCATACAAAGTTATGAAGAAGTTGTTGCACATTATTTTCTCGGCTCAAGGAACCACTCATTTTACAATGAGCCAAATTCTCTTCTCTTTCCATAATTTTTAGGAATAGAATATATGAAATTATTTAGAAAGGAGTAGAAGGCTTATTCCCTCTTTTTTCAAATACAAAATTGAACTGCAGTGCGCATGCGGTGCCTCCAGAACCCTACTCTCGAGTAGGGTTACGATAAATCAACCTGGGTCAGTGATCGAGTTAATAACCCTGTACTTTCCGAACACGGGTTGGATGTTCGGGGTAGGTAAACGAACGCCAAGGTTAGGGATCGAGTTAACCCGAGTAAGTATCCGAAAACGCCTATATAGAATCTCAGATTCGAGAAGCGAAAAAAGTTCCTAATTCTTCTTATCTTCGCCGTAAAAACTAAGTAGCGACGAAAACGTTTCCTTTTTGTTCGAACATCAGATTTCCTAAACTTACAACAAAACAATTGAAATTCGACAAAGCATTTGCAACACCGAATAATATCTATCGATTTAAATATTCCGACAATGTTCATTTTTTATTGTTCTATTGTTTCAAAGGTTCTGACAATAGCGGAGAGACTTCTAATGGCAACTTTCACTGGTCAGCCAATGGCAGATTTTGAGATGAGGCTGTTTAGCACTTCTCCTGAATTTCAATCGTTCATTTTGAAAATTTACATTTCGTCATTAGAAATTCCATATTAGTAGATCCACTGAAAAGTGTGATATAAAAAGGAAGTTCAGGTTATTTAGCTCGTAACGATTGAAATTTTCTTCTAATGATTCTTGATATGAAGCCACTGAAAATCCAAAAACGGTACTTAGGAATGAAACGACCTGAAGTATGTGCTTGCCATTCATATGTTTTTGAGATAATAACAACGAGTCATCAACCAAAAAAAGCGTCCATGCAATTTATTCATAATATACAGCTTACTGCATATACTACTTGAACTCCGAAAATGGCAACATCGCATAAATGATACTACGTTAGCGTCCACTTGGGTGACGATATATTGGAGCATATTCGCAACAATTAATGATTAGCCAGTGAAAACAGATGGATTATATTTTTCTTTGAAATATATTCTATACCTATTTGAAAGCAAAAATAGGAGTTATTCTAATAATTTCAAGCCCGTTTCAACTCTGAATATTTCCTCTTTCGAACGATAAACGATAACCCTTAAAGCGATTATTACTAACCCTCTTTGAATAAGTCATCGAGAGTTAACCAGACCAAGAAAAACCCTCCACAGGGTGCTCCAATGGCATCATTTCGCCTGGCCGGCACGCGCCGACGTTCAACAGGTGTCGGGACAGAAGGTATCCGAGTTTGGGACTCGCGATATTCGATTTTGTGTCCAGGGAGTCAGCTGCGGTCGAGGCATCGGCAGATGCTCCACGTTGTGGAGCACCCTCTTCGGGACAACCCCGTCGAATTTGGGTCTCGGCTCGGGCCGCAAATAATAACTGTTTTTGGATCGTGAAGAAGAGATCGTAACATCGGCGGGTTATATTTAGAAATTCGTCGTCTGGGTGTTGTTGAAAGGGTGAGGGTAAGATGGGGTCCAATTAGAATGTATTGAGAGAGGGATGGTTGGAAGTTGTCAACTGGAATTCGGGAATTAGTTTTAATTGAAGTTATTAGAATTTTTGGTTTTGAGTGGCTGTTGAAATGTGGGAGGTTTGAGTTGATTCGATTGTCTTTTCAATAAAAAACGACAGATACCACATGAAAACAACAATACTAACTTAACACACATATACAAATGATCAGCTTAAAATTGAATTTATATCATGAAAATTTGCGCACAAAATACAAGAGCAAACGCATACAATGTCCTTCTATTTGAATTTTCAACACACACAATCCAACAATCCTTTTTCAGTTGCTCCAGAAGAAGTCAAATATTACCGGATGAAATAGGTATATAGAGCTTTTAGTATAATTGATATTTTCTGACATCTGCCCTAATAGTAAAAAAAAGTCCTCAACTTGTAAGTTATATCTATACCTAGCCAATGATTAACTCAACATTTCAAGGTATATTTGAATGAATATAGAAGTGTTGAAGCTTTGAACAAATCTGAATTGAGGGAAATATATCTTTGACATTTTTTTTGGTTCCATTTCTAAATGATATGCATAAACCCAGATACATCCAAACTTCTTTCAGAGAATTTTTCGAAAAAGTTCTGATTTTATTCTAAAGTGGCGCACTTTGTGCAAAAGTAATGACTCTTGGGGCCAACTCATTCTCCCTTTCAACTTTCTTTCCTTTTCAAACTACGCACAATACCCCCAATTATTATCAAAAGTATGCAGCAATTAGAATAAGAACCAACTTTCTAGACCACTTTTTTTGTTGTATTATACCTAAGAATCACAATATTTTGTCAACAATAAGAACGTGCCCATAGCTACAATAGATGGATAAAGATAACGATAGCATTTAGAATGCACATAAACCATATTCCCGCAATTTCTGACTTCCAGGAACGACCAAAAACGACGGACACTGAATATTCATCGGTTCGTTGTTCAACCGTTACTTTTCAGCGTAATTTTCTACAGGAGTAAATCAAAGAGGTGTTAACTCGTGATATGCATCGTTTATAACAGAAACAAAAATGCACCTGGTGGGAAGTTGTCTTTACCTGCCACAACAAGATCATAATCGTTGAATTAAACGCGATTTTTATTCCTTTTGCGACCCCGGGGTGGTGTTTCACACCGAAATAAACTACCCCTATCGCCTGGATCTTGATTTTGTATCTTGAAAGTTGTGTTGGCTTATTTGAAAGTCATGTCGTGGATAATTTTTGATAAGAAAGATGGAACGGCGTTTGCATAATTTATACCGTGCGATTTCTGGGAAGGGTGGAATAATTTTTGCCGGTTTCACTGCGAACTATAAGGAAAATCTTTCACATATACAGCTTGCCAAAAAAGTGACGTAAGTCGTCAATAATTCTTGTATAAAGAATATCAAAAGCAATTTAAAATATGAATTTTTGAATTTCATATTTCTTCTTGCCTAGGCCCCACACTCCCCACCAATGGTTTGATTGCATCTTCAATCATGAATTTCAAATTACAGTGGAACTTCCCTTTAACGAACGTCTGTAAAACGAATTCCTCTGTATAACGAATTTCGTACAAGACATTGCCCTTGAATTCAAATTCCATGTTAAAAACACCCTCTAAAACGAAGTGAATTCTCTCTATAACGAAATATTCAATGAATATCACTCTTTGAATGGGTATTGGTGAAAAGGTATAAGGGTGGGTTTTTCCGAAATTTTTCCGGACATACGTAATAAATCCCGGCCTTAAGCTGAATCATTAGGGCGGGCAAAGATATCCTTCTGAAACAGTTTTAAATACACCCCTGGCTGTTTGGTTTCAATCCTACCATTACGCTAATGTGAAAGTTATGCGAAAATTTCTAAAAAGAAGTGCTTAAGTTTGAATGATAAACTTAAATTTATCAGTGAAGTCGACCGCGATATTGCCTACTATGAAAACAAATTTTCTGTTTAATGAAATTTCTTTATAACGAATTTTTTTTTGGTTAGCGCTTTCGTTGTAGGGAAGTTCCACTGTATTCCCATTTGAAAAATAAAGTAAAAGGGTGTTGGGCGTAGGGGATAAGATAATCAAATTCAAAAAAGCATAGAATAAATTGCTTGAAAACTAAAATCGTCGGGTATGTCGTTTTTCCTCAATAATTGTTCGTACAAGAATCATTGACAAGCTACCTTATCCTTTTGGCACGCTGTATATAAGATTATATTTCAAATTTTTTTACCTATAAGTTGGAATTAAATATCCATCTACTGACACAACTAGACCAGATGAATAAATACACCGAATCACCAAAAATAATAAAGAACCGCAAGGAAAATTATTTCTAAATTCAATTCTGTTAAATCTTCAATCATCGTTCTCCAAGAAGCAACAATGAGAATGAATGAATGAAACTATTTCGCTTCGACCACTGGTTGTCGGTTTCAAGTCGTTGGAATTAAAAATTATCTGTCAAGTACATTAATGACATCCGGTATTCCGATCTTGCATGGCAGCGTGAACGATCGTAACTGTAGCACATTAAGACCTCGTTTCATGTTTCAACTTTTAACTTCACATGCCCTGGTGGTGTAGAAAGTAAAAATGCCTTGCGTAATCGATAGGGTTGAGCGAATAAAAAAATCAGCATAAAAATGGCGTTCAAATTGCAAATGTTTTACCGTTGACCGTGACCTGGTTCTTAATTGAGTTAGAAAATTGTGTTTTTAATGAATTCTTATAGCCGTATCGAAATTTTAATCAGGAGGGTCAGTGCATGTTTATTGTTTGTATTAGCAATTAAACATATTATGAAGCAGGTGGATGAAAAATGTTTTGTGGCTATCGAAAGTTCGGAAATACTATAATTATCAAATAAACTTAACGAACCTCATTGAAAATTTGAACTTTCCTAATGAACATAAAATAGGAAAGGATGATACATCATAGCAAAAAAATCTAAAAAATTTAAAAATTGATATAAGAGATTAGACTGTTTGAAAGAAGACTCAGTCCTCACTACAGAAATATGCTTTTCAGCAAAAATTCTAATGCAATTTTGATTTTGGTTCACTATATTTTCATCAGTGGATCATTTTTTGAATGAATAAAATATTTCATCAAAATTCCATTTGCCTTTATAGCATTTCTACTCGATATAGTATTGAATTCTAATACGCAACAAATGAAGTATGTAACGTATATAATTTATAACGAAATTGATGCAAGAAAACAAGCCAACCATGATATTGTAATACATACATATGAGTTGGTATATAATAATAAATCGAAAATAATAACGAACAACGTAATCTGCAACCATTGTCGACCTGATAATTTACTGCAGATGTCGCAAAACGTTTTGTAATACTCTTCGTGATATTTGACGTAAAAGGACTTTTCGAGACGGTGATCATGAAAATTACAGAATAATTTATAGATATGAAATCCTACTGAAACACGGTCACTTTTCATACAAGTTTTGAAACTTAGTTTCTTTTTTTATATGTTTATCATATGTTGACATTATCAGCTAGTTTGAATTAGTAGTTAATTATTCTTCTTTTGACAAAAATTGACCAAAGAATCTGCTCCAATTTTACGCTAAAATTGAATAAAGTACTTTACGGCACTTGAAATGTTGACTTGGCACTCTGTCTCCAAAAAAGTGTGAATATATGGTATAAGCGCTTCACTTAAGGCCGAAGAGATGTTAATGACGATAAGAATCCTGAAGCCATGTCAAGATGTAATGAAAAAATCGAAACAATTAAAGAAATTATTTTGGAAAATCGACGAATCACTATAAGATAAGTTGCAGAGGATGTTGGAATGTTAATAACCTAATGCCATGCAATTTTCTCCAATGTTTTGGACATGAAAAATCACGCTTACACATCAATGCTTGTTCGAGATTTTTGTCCAAAAACAACACCGTAATCATGCCTCAACCACCGTATTCACCAGAATTGGTTACCTGCCACTTTTTCTTCTAGCAAAGCTGCAGAAACCAATTAAAGGAAAGCATTTTCCCACAGAGGATTAGAATCGAAAAACGATCTGATAGCCATACCAAAAAAAGAAAGTGCTGGCATAAGTACAATATATCTGAGAGGGATTAATTTGAACAGAACAAAATGGATATTGATGAATAAATGAATTCTTCTCAAAACAATTCCTCGTACAACTACCCTTAGTACAACCAAATCAAGTTCGTTAAACTCCCATATTATCCGATAGATTTCGGATCTTCTCGTGTAAAGAGCCTACTCGAAAAAAAATTCCGATCCGAATGATTGTAATCAATGATTGTGTCAGAGGACAATGAAGTATATAATGCCCGAACACGAGAGGTTCATGTTGCTCCTATTCTGAACCGTACAGACATACACACTGCACATCCGGTTGTAGAGCGGAAACGGACTATACTCTGGCATTTTGTAGTCGAAAACAATGCCACCACATCAGGTAATAAATAAAATGAAAAGGTGAGATTTATGTCTAGTGGGCCAGCGAGATTTCCAGACTCGCTAACAGGGTTTTAAACGCGCCTGAAGGGGCGGGGTAGCTGCCATGTCAGCGGACCGGAATTACGTAAAAATAGATAGAAAAAATGGAGAAAAAAGTTCAAAATAATTCAGAATAGAAAATATTGAATTCCAGAAAAAAAGTGAATAACTCGCATTCATTGACACTTTCATATTACAGAACCTTTAGAAATAATGTAATGTAATAATAACAGAAAATATACATAAGACCTTCAACTCAAAATATGGATATTATGATCTTCTTAAAAAATTATAGAAACGAAATATAGAGCTTCAATATTTATCAGAAGAGATTGACCAATAATTCGACATAGTTTGAAAGTGACGAAATAATTTTTGAACCTGGAAAATGCCTCATATTCAAAAATCACCCTACCATTGAAAATATTTGATCACCAATGAAAATCTTTATGAATAGAACTCATTAAATTTTTAACACCAGGTTCTGTAGGCATAATATTTCTGCATTTTGAGGATAGATGCCCTTCCACACATAATAGAAGGATACATACAGTATCGAATGAATATTGAATAATTGTTAATCAATGCATTATTTATGAATGAAGGCATTCCAAAATTTCATTCAATATTAGGTATGTCTTGATTTCGTACAATCAACGAAAACAGGATAATGAATGCCTATTTGGAAGTATGCCTATCACGAAAATTATAAGAATGATATATGCCCTATTGAATAAAACCATTAATGATGATTTATATGAACAAAGCCGATACACTCTTTCATTAATTATTACTATTGATTTCGAATAATTAACGAAAACAGATTCTGTAGAAATTTAATTTGAGCAATTGGAGGATAGATGCCTGTCTCTATGCCTCCTCACAAAAATTATAAGATATATGCCCTATCGAATAAAATAATAAATAATTGTTCACCAATCATAATTTGTATAAACATAGCTTGTTCAATATTTCATTCAACATTCTTTCTTGGTTTTGTATACTTAACGAAAACAGTTTCTGTGGAATGTCCATATATGCTATCCTATATGGATCTATGCCTCACCGCCAAATGTTAGGAAGTGTACGAAAGATTATATAAAAAGAAAACATGACAAATAGAAGATTCAACTGAGTAGGTATTTTCATTGAGATTAAGTATCATAAAAATTGAGGCATCTTTCCAATTTGGATTGACAATCGCATGAACAAGTAACTAAATTATGTCTATTAGGTGATTTGTGTATACTTTTCATTTGAATTACTGATTCCCTGTTTTTCTGAGGCACCATTCCACCACGAATACATAAATCGACCGGGTAAAAACCCAGACAAACAAAAAAAATAAAATTTTTGGGGGGTACCTTGTGGTACCACCGTGCAGGTGGTATGTCCGGAAGCATTAACCTCCAGGTTAGTGTACGTCTGGACCGGACAGTCCCCATAGAAGGGCTCGCCGGAGGAATTGACTAGATCCAACACCTGTAGCACCATCGTGCCCTTGGAGCGCTCCGTCGTCGTATTGGTACGCGTATGCGTCACTGACTGATCACTAGGTTGGCGCAAACGAAAACTCGACCACGTAAAAACGCACTACCTCCAAGCAGCGGCCGCTATCGTCGACTGCTGACTGCCGGCCTGCACCAGCTCCACGATGCCGTCTCCCTCTCTGAGGACGCTCCCACCCTGCTTCGTGGGTTCATTCAGAACGAAGAACTTGCCACGGCTTTTTTTCTATGAGTATACGTCTCATTTTACTATTTGGCTTGGTCTTACGAGGACTAGGTGAGCTGGTGCTGGTGATGGATAGCTTCCTCATAGGTGATGTTGTAAATAAGCTTTTAGTGGAGATGCTCTAGCTTTCCAGTTAAAAATACAAATCTGATTACAACTATTTCATTCGATGGGGCATATAAATTTTCCGTGCTGAGGCATATTCCATATATTAAGCAGGCATTTTTCCCCCAATTGCACAAATTCAATTTCTATTGAATCTGTTAATTATACGAAATCAAAATATAAGTTGAATAAAAGATTAAACCAACTACATTTGTTCATATTATAATTGGTGAATAATTATTTGATATACAGGGTGCGGCAGCATAACTTCCTTTTTTTAAAACTTAATAAAACGCATTGTGTGAATCAGAAAATTTTTATTCTTTTTTTATAATATATGCACATACATAAAGTTTTGTTTTACTCAGTTTTGAAGATAAAATCAGGTAGGTGACGTCCCCCATTCTCCATACACTGAGTAAACCGATTTTTGGCGTTTGTCAAGACTCCAGCCAGTATAGCAGGCGTTACGTTGGCAATTTTTTCCTGGATGTTGTTTTTCAAATCTTGTAGGGTCCTAAGACGGTTCACAATAAACACAAGATTTCGAAAAACCCCATAGAAAAAAGTCACAGGGGGTCAAATCGACAATTTCATCAAAGGCCTTTGCATTCACCTAAAGAGTGGCAGGACCGCTCTCCCAATTTGACCCCTTGTGCCTTCTTTTCTATGGGGTTTTTCGAAACCTCGTGTTTATGTGAACCGTCCAAGGACCCTACAAGATTTGAAGAACAACATCCAGGAAGAAATTGCCAACATAACGCCTGCTATACTGGCTGGAGTCATGACAAACGCCAGAAATCGGTTTACTCAGTGTATGGAGAATGGGGGACGTCACCTACCTGATTTTATCTTCAAAACTGAGTAAAACAAAACTTTATGTATGTGCATATATTATAAAAAAAGAATAAAAATTTTCTGATTCACACAATGCGTTTTATTAAGTTTTAAAAAAAGGAAGTTATGCTGCCGCACCCTGTATTATTCAATAGGGCATATATCATTCTTACAATTTTCGTGCTGAGGCATACTTCCATAGAGGCAGGCATTTATCCTCCAAAAGCACCCATTCGATTTCTTCAGGATCTGTTTTTGTTAATTGTACGTAACCAAGACATAATATCAAATGAAAGATTGACCTGCTTTCATTCACAAATATTATTAGTGAAAAAAATGTACAAATGAAGGCAATTGTATGTGCAATTGGAAGATAACTACATATCTGGAAGTATGCTTCACTACGAAAATTTTGAGGATATATGCCCTATCGAATAAAATAATTAATAATTGTTTACCAATCATCATTTGTATAAAAGTAGGCTAGTTTGATATTTCATTCAACACTGTAACACACAACGAAAAAAGAAGTTGCCAGGGTTTTTTCTACGTATACGTCTCATTTTACTTTTTGGCCGTACGAGGACTAGGTGCAGAGCTGGTGAAGTGATGGATAGCTTCCTCATAGGCGATGTTGTAAATAAGCTTTTAGTGGAGATGTTTCAGCGTACCGGTGAAAAATACAGATTAGATGGAATAGGTTCGGATGTTTTAAATGTCACAAAATAGGCAACGGGGTGTTTTTCAACTTGAATTATTGGGTTTCACGATGTGTAGAAGGTCTTTGATGTTGTAGGGTTTTTTTGTTGGGGGTGTTAAATAGGTGGAAACGAGAGTTTTTTATTGAAAACTGGAAAATAGTCTTTGTTTGTCGACTCATCCCCGAAAGGTCTAATTATAATTCCTGATAGTTTGTTGTTGCGCGTTTATTGTGTTACAATTGAAATTTTAATCATTTGTAGTTTCATATTCATGGGGAAAGTCGAAATAACTTCAGAAATATTTGTTTTTTTCCAGACTCGAATAGTTATCATTAATAATCACCATCATCGCATGATTTTCAGCTGTATTTCCATTTTCTATCACAAAATACCGTCTTAAATATAGTTAATTTATTTTATCTGAGTTATTGACGTGAAATTTCTGATGACGCTATTGTTATTTTACTAATAGCTATAGTTTCTTTTGATATTTGTCAACGTTTTGGTGAGTATTCGCCAGATGTTTTCATCAAGAACAAACAAAGAGCTTCGTTATTTCGATATTGAGCCAAGAGTGACTGAATTTCGAAATTTTTATCCATGAAGTGATTTGAGCCGATAAATTTATAATAAACTTTGATCAATCAACAACAAAAAATTGGCTTGAATGGAAAGAATTGAAACATTTCCTCAATGAAATCAGCAGGACAATGAATGGATCGGTTTTTTGCTACGTATTTACATTCCTGTCTTCTTTCTGTCCTCTTACGACTATTTTAGCTGATGTTGATTGATCACTTCCTCCTCATCGCGATACTGTAAACACGCTTTCAACAGAAAATGTTTCTACATTCTTGTAAAATACGGAAAAACTAAAATAGTTTCAAGTACTTTCAGATTGAATTATTGTCTTTCGAGTAGAAAATGTGACACTTTTGTTAATCGAGAAATTGCGAGCATAACTTCATAAAGGCATCTAATAATAGTGTATTATGATACAAGTTTATAAAGCACGTGCCAGGCTGTACTTATACAGGTGTATAACCAGCTATTTTGCGCGCTTGTTCGTTGGAAAACAGCTTGCCATCGTTTTGCCCAAATGTCTGAAATTTTCGAAATTTGAGCCGGTAGTGGTCGGGAACGACTCCGTTGGACTCACTAAAAAAGAATCCGAGGTGAAAAGGAATATGTCAACTTTCCTTTTCAAATCTTATCTACCTTGAAAATATCAAGATTTGAAGTTGTTCGGTAACTTTCGAAAGAAACAACTTCAAATCTTGAAAATTTCTTGAAGTACCTCTCTAGGCTAACATCGATCGTGGGGCAACTGCCTACTTTTTTAATGTATTTCTGCGACAAGAAATTATTGATTTCGAAAATCGAAAGACAGATCTGAAATTATCGTAGGTAATATCATAAGGGCATCTAATTTTTCCGAAAAGAATCGAAAAAACACGTTGCTAAGTAATATTTTGACAAGAAGCATGAGTACTGGTGGCAACAAAAATCCGAGTCGAAGACGAGGATTTTTGCACCTGCACGAATGCTTTTTGTCAGAAAATATTACTTTGCAATGTGTTTTTTCGATTTTTTTTCACAGGAAAAATTAGATGCCCGAATGGTATTTGACAAGACTATTTCCTGAGTGACAACAACTGTCAAGTTTTGCCGCGGGTAAACGCGAATAAACTGCTGACAGGTCCTGCCAAACAGTTTTTCTACCTAGAAACCATTTGTAATTCAAAATTGCGCGTTTCTGATTGGTGCAAATTACGACGAGGGAAATAGTCGGCAGAAAAACTACGAATTTCATTCCAGACCATCGCCAAATAATGCTGTAAATAACACGAGAACGATCGAAATGACGTTTAAGCCACATCTCATCAAACGGCCAATTAAAATCCTTATTGCCCGTTTACATAAATGACGGACAGTTCTGAACTGCCCGTTTTCGAATCGGATGTTTATCGATAAAATATATTTTACGATGGAGCGGCCGTTCCGCTATTTTATTATTCCACCGACTGTGCGTTTTGCCCCGTTTGAATAATATTACCGCGATGTATAAATCATTCGCCGAACCGGCAATTTCCACTGTCACTATGTATAACGTTGGTCAAAGAATGATTCAATGATTTCATGTCGGTCGAACGGAAAAAAAATAATCACTCGAACTGGTTAAACAACAATGGTCAATTGATTAAGGACTCGCACGGACACGAACTTCGGTAAATGATGAGTTTCAAGGAGTTGAGGTGGTGTTATGTACGCCCTTTTTAGGCGCATTAGGGTATATAATCGATCAGAGGTAATCTGTGTGTTCTACTGCTTTTCACTATCGATCAATTGTACAGGAAAAATAGGGTGAAACTTAATGGAACAAATGCTACTCGATTATTGAGGAATTAGCACGTTTATTCGACGCTCCGATCGGTCTATAGGAATACACGTTTTTTATCATTATTCCGAAATCGATTCGTATTTAGGATGAAATACCACTATTTAAATCTATGGGAGATGATTACCCTTCAATAGGGTCCTGTAGCGGTCTTAGAAGAACAGGAGATTCGAAAAATCATCACTTGGAATGCCAGACCTGGTTTAAAACACCCTCCTGGCCCAAGAGCAAGAATTACGTATTTTGTAACTAAATATTGAAGGTATTTATTCGAATAGTTTTCGGTTTCAATTATGTAAAAACGATGAGACAGGGTTTTTTCTACTGAGGTTTTTCTCTCTGTTTTGGTATCATACGCCAAAATAGTATGGTACCCCGTTTTGCACCAACCTCAGCTAGGAACTTTTTTGTTTCATGTATTGTATTTTGTTAGTTGTCAATTCAAAGAAATATACAGGGTGTTTCCTAAACATACGGCAAAAATTCAGGGGGTTGTTCCTTGGACTATTTTAAGCACGTTTTGTCCTTTGATGATTTTTGAAAAACCTCTTTGTTTCGAAGATACAGGGCGAACAACATTTTTCATATTTTTAAAATTGATAATAGTTTAAATAAAAATGCGTACCGCACTGTGTTTACTAAATAGGTACAATTTATTTTTAAATTTGTTTAACAACATTCCAATTACTAAAAACGGCCAGTTTTTCTACTTAAAATTGATAAGTTCAGATGGTAAAGGAATACAAATCAAACACGGTTTTCATTTGAATTCGTTTTGTGATGTATTAGCAATTAACATTTTATCTTTGACTATTATGAAACGCTATACAAACGCCGAGATGTAGGTTAAGTTAAATTTTCATGTAATTTTTCATGATAAAATGTTATTATCTAAAATTTTGTTTCCCCTGTATCTTCGAAACAAAGAGGTTTCAAAAATCATCAAAGGACAAAATATTCTTAAAATAGTCCAAGGAACAATCCCCTGAATTTTTGCCTGTATATACAGGAATACTCGAATGTCTCGAATACTTATTTCTAATAATCAATGTGATCTTACATCTCCTTATCGAAGGAAAAATCCTGGGCAGGCGAATTACAGGAAGAAGGAGAACATCGTGGTTGAAGAATTGAGTTACGGGAAATTTAAAGTCCAACTTTTCCGAGCGGCTGTCAATAAAACAATAGTAAAAGCAAACATGGTAAAAAAATGATCGTTAGGCGATTCATCCATATGGTTAACCGATGATTCAAATCAGGTACTGGCATTGGAGTATATGGACCTAAACTGAGGATCGCTGAAACCATAAGAAGTGAACTTCAAGGGAAAGCAGGTTTACATCACTACTGACAGCTAGGCTACTCTGAGATCCTTGGAATCACACTGCCAGGGGTCTCTGCTGACCTGGGAGTGGCCTTATATCATAAAGCAACTTAGAAAAGGCAATGCAGTGACTCTACTATGGATGCAAGGGCAGTGTAGTTTTGATGGAAATAAAAAAATCCATGAACTTGCAAAGAGTCAAAACCCTGCTTTACCTGAGCCTTTCTGCGGGCTTGTAAAAGACCAATATAAGACAGCGGTCCACTAATGGGAGTTTAAAAACAAAAAAACCTTCTGGACTTACTCAGGCGAAAAAATTCGTGATGATTTCACCAACCTCTGGCAGGAAGCTAGAGAAGCTGTCACGAGCTGAGCTTCAGATAATGGTGAGACTGGTGACAGGGCGCTATCGATACAAATATTATCTGTGCCGTATGGAAAAGTCAGCAGATGAGATTTGCAGTCTCTCAAGATCAGAAGCAGAAACAACTGAACACATGGTATTCAAGTGTCCAGAGCTGGCTAGCCTCCGAATTATACATATGGAGAAACCGGTCCTGGACATTCAAGATGTAACGACCAAGGCTACTAAGGAGGGTGTCCGTTTTGTCAACTCCATTGACGACCTCTTTGGGTTTCTATGAACGAGAAGGATAGAGAACAAAAGATCTACATGGTCATAGTTTTCGGAAGGCTTCCTTACCATAAGGACCCCAGTTTTAATATTAATAATAGTAAACATGGTGGAACAACTCGACCAGATTTTTCAAGTTCAATTGCCATCATTTGTAAAGTGCGTCCAATGTTCCTCAGTGTTCGTAATGTGCCTAATTTATTTATCTACTGTGGAATTAAAATAATCTCGTTTGTTGACATAATTCCTGGTAATTTAATTCAATGATTTCTCCTGATTTTTTTTCTTTGGTGTCATCCGAAAATCCAACATCTTCGTTATTCTCAAACAACCACATATTAACAAAGTTTACTTCAGTGTTCAACGTACATTTAGGTGACATACTCCTGTATACATTCGGTTTGTACGGGCTAAAAATAATTTCAGCAGTCATTCACTCGGAGTTAACTGCATTTTAATATTTCAATTAGTCTGAATTTTATGACTGAACGGATTTATCGACCGCTAGCTGCATCAAAAACAAAGAAAATCGTAAAACTGCAAGAGTCTCACGCTAAATGGAATCCTTACATTCCGTGGAAGAAACGCGAATTTTATAGCTTAACTGTGCCCAAACGCTGAACGCAAAGCGATACTTTTGCGACGGTTCAATTGAAAATGTGCATTTTTCGAAATTTTTTCCACGCTTAACTTCCAATGCCATTTAGCCATTACTACAGGCTGTGTTAATACATTTTGCAATGATTAAATATGAGTGGTCACCTGTTATTTCATATAATATGAATAATAACATTGCCTTTATTAAGAATGCTGCAGTCATTTGGTATTATAATAAGCTTTACTGAGCCGCAGTTTTTTAGGACTATTCTTATTTAATGCACGAAAATATTTATTTGTATTTAAATTGATATTGTAACGAACTATAAATGCAATTATTGGTTTAAGTTTGTTGGCACAGAGTTGAAACCTTACTAAATGTCTGCCGATGAACGTAATGATTTCTTATGTTCTATATATACAGGTGTACCGGAAAATGTGGGAAATCTCTCCGATTCAGATAGAACATAACAAAATGAGATGACAAGTTCCCATAATTTTTTTCTAGCGGCCCTCCCTACGAAGATACGATCTCCTAAATGATGCCATTGGAAATTCATTTTAGTGGAATAAATTTCAATTAGGTACTTACTTATTTAATTTTTTTTTCGAAAACGGTTCATTTTATCGACACTGAATAAGAGTACATTTTCTTTAGCTTAATCTTCAAGGTATCCAAATTTGTTTTTTTTAGCACCTTATCATACAGGGTGTTAAAAATGTAAGCATTTAAATGTACAACCCAGTCCGACCCTGGTAAACTGAACAAGCTAATTGAAATTTGAGTGCGGTGATTTAAGCGGTCCTTAATACTATTAATCATATAAAATTTTCATCAAATTATATCGAATAGTTTGAAACTTATTCCACTGAAATAGATTTCCAGTGGCGTCATTTAGGAGGTCGTATCTTCGTAGGGAGGGCCGCTAGGAAAAAAAAGTATGGGATTTTGTCACCTTCATTTTTTATGTTCTATCTGAATCCGAGAGATTCCCCACATTTTCCGGGACACCCTGTATAGAAAGGTTGTTTTTCATTGAAATAAGTGAAAGAAGAAGAATTTGAGAGTGGAATGTTCAACTCATTATCCTTTCTTCCTCACCGCTAATAAGAATACATAGGTGATGATTGTTCTTATCAATGTTGGCATCATCTATGAAATTTCGAAATTTCATCTTTCGTAAAATGACGAAACTTCGTTTTTCCCTCTTCCCAAATAATCGATCGTTTTCCCTCATAACAATATCGAGATAATTCAATAAGCGTAGGAGCCCAATCATAAACACATTATCAAAGTAACAATTAACAAATCAAACGTTTTCAAATCGAAAATCAGGCACATGCAACATGCGATAAAGTGCGGTAAAACAAACGAACCTTCGACGGCTTATCTTTTTCTCCGCCATGCGAATAACCACATCTACCCCCCTCCGCTCCCCTTCTGATGATTAAATTTCTAATTAAGTCGACTTCACATGATCTGAATTTTTATCGCACATCCGGTGTCGAGCTGGGAAAAACTGAGAGCAGATTAGAAAAAAAACTATAACTCTTGCGTAGTTGGTCCAAGATATGAGCCCTGAATCTTGGTGCGATAAGAAGGCTAAGATACGCCCAATCGGGAAAATTATCAATTTAACGATATTGAGGTATTTTTATGTTGGTGTGAATATGATTTCTTTCATTATTTTTCTTGATATCTCGACCATTTTATTGCTGATTCTGTTCAAGCTGTATTCTGCCATGCATATGTTATCCACTTTCAACGTTTTTCTTCAATGCAGATGTTTTTTCCCAGCAGGAATAAAGAAATATGAGATTATCAGATTTTAAATGTGTTGGCTCCATTCTGAAATCAGTTTTTCTCGATCAATTCTAGTGATCAATAGCTTTTCTTTCGTTTGATTTTCTACACTTGATCGCTATGCAACGCGAAACACGCAATTTGACCCAAGAGGAATGTGCCCAAGCGGTTGTTTTGCGAGAAGAAAGGTGGACATACACAAGAATTGCAGAAAGGTTTGGAGTTTCCCATACAAGTGTGTCCAGAATATTGCAGCGATTCAGGGAGACAGGTATGAATGTCCGAAGACCAGGACAGGGTAGATCACGGGCAACAACTGCCATTCAAGAACGTTACTTGAGAGTTTCTTCGTTGAGGCAACGGTTTGCAACCGCTCGCCTTCTTCAAAATCAGCTTGAGCAAACTGATGGGGTGCAAATTAGCACTCAGACAATAAGAAATCGCCTCAGAGAATATGATTTAAGGCCTCGTGTCGAGGCAAGAGGCAGTGTATTTCTGTAAACATTAAATACAATATTCCACTTAATATTATGGTTCGAACAGCAGCACCAAAATTTGAATACATAATACCGATCATCATACAGCACATCCTGTCGAAAACGACCGCAAGTCTCTCCAATCAGCATTCAGGGGTCATAGCACACTTTTCGTAGGTAATGCGGTACCCAAATCACGTAAGCCATGGTGAGCTGAAGCTCCCGTAAGGCACGGTCCCTTCCGCCCGCGCCGGAAGTTGTACAATGATCTCTTGATCTACCTTCATTCGGCCGTAGGAAACAGAAGGTTGCACTTTTGATAACGTACCAATAGAGGGCATTGTGATTTAGGGCCCCCTGTAGGGGTTCCCAAGAGATTGGCAATTGTTTTCGGTGGTTGGTAGTATTTTGATCTTTTCGATGATGGCGAATTTGGGTATTTTAATTTTATTGAGTCTGTGAAATCGGTGAGTCCAACTCCAAGATGTATAGAAGACTTGGTAGAATTCGATTTTGGGGTCAAATATAATGAATTTATTCCATATGAGATGATTCCCTAATATAATACAATTTCTAATATAAATACAGTGGAACTTTCCTATAACGAAAGCGCTAAATTCGCACAAAATTCGCTATAAAGAAATTTCGTTATACAGAAAATTTGTTTTTATAGTCGGCAATGTCGCGGTCGACTTCACTCATAAATTTAAGTTTATCATTTAAACTTAAGCACTTCCTTTAAGGCATTTTCGCACAACTTTCACACTAGCGTAATGGTTAGATTGAAACCAAACAGTCAGGGGTGTATTTAATACTGTTTCAGAAGGATCTCTCTGCCCTCCGTAATGATTTAGTTTAAGGTCGGGATTTATTACGTACGTCCGGAAAAATTTCGGAAAAAAACCCACCCTTATATTTTCTTACCAATACCCATTAAAAGAGTGAGGTTCTTTGAATGTTTCGTTATAGAGAGAATTAACTTTGTTGTAGAGGTTGTTTTTAAAATGGAATTTGGATTCAAGGTGCAATGTCTTGTACGAAACTCGTTATACAGAGAAATTCGTTGTACAGACGTTCGTTATAGAAAAGTTCCACTGTACATTGTTAATTGTTCTATGTAGAATGCTCAAGAAGCCTTTCAACAAGCTCTATCGTTGTCAAAAAATGAGTTGGAGCTGCTTACTGGGCTTCTCACATTGAGATACCAATTGAAAAAGATCGGTAAGGAATACATCGAATACATATTATGCCAATGCACTCTGTTGACGACGCGAATTAGACTTACTTTACTGGTCATGCCACTAACTTCAGCTGTCATAAGAAGTCACGGTAGCAAGATTTTCACTTTGCAAAGGAGCATCATTCCTCAGCAAAATAACACTTCTCGATGGTCTTAGTACTGACAAGTAGCGCTAATCGGTCAATTAATAAAGGGGAATGTTCAATAGATCAATGGTCTTTGAGGGCTTGACAGCACCATCTCACAAAAATTCGGTATCTGTCGAAAAACAGAGTACCCAGTAAAATTAGCATCTCTAATCTGTCCCAACCATCGTTCCTTTGGTTGCTTTATCAGGCCCTCATGGTCGTCCACCGGTTTCACAAGAAACACTGTGACAAGCTGCGTTCTGTTTGTTCTGCTCCCAGAATAAACAAAGAACTTTCAGATTTTCCATTCCGTACAGATAAAAACGACGTGAAATCCGCGATAATTCGTTATCTGAGCTTTGACACTCTCGTGTAAACAAGCTGGTTAACGCAGGCCGCAAGATAAACTTTTCAAGGCATCATTCAAGCCCCTGTCTCGAACAATGATAATTTAATAACAGAGTTACTGTTCAAACACTCAATGAGTTCTAATTGAAACTAATGCCCGGTTATTACTGTCAATATTAAGGCATATTTTTCGAGTATCCCTTGAACGCGAGACCGTCTACAGCTACCCCTATTCTTAACACGGTTCTAATTAGGAAAAGATGCCTTCAAGAAACAACATCCGTGCTGGGAATTTATGAAAAATTATAGAGCAGGCAATTTTTATGGGACGGATTTATTGCCAGATGAACCACTGATCTTCAAGAGCTGCTGTCTTGACTAAATCGTTATTATATTTAATTTTCACCCCCTAGAAGAGAGGTTCGATACTGATACTGTTTCAATTCATTTAACTTTAAGTTCTTGTAGGCTCATTGATTTTCTGAGGATCCATCATTTTTGGAATGTTTTTTTTTCTGAAAATCACTGGAAATGCTATCAGCTAGCGGTAGGTTTAACAAGAGTTTGAGTTGTCTTAGTTTTTAGCTCATTTTTGAGTATAATAGTGATTCATCCCATGGGTATTAGACATTTTATAAAGACGCGTTTGAGAAATAGATAAACCAAACTTAAGAATACCCCAATGACTATTTAATAGCACAAACTTTCTTCCTAATGAAAGCAAGGGTTGTTTTATCTGGACCACTTTACGATACACCCAAAATATCTAGACAGTAGTTGAAGCACTCTCGTACAATAAAGGTTCAACAAAAAGGGTTCAGAAGCTTATTAGATAAAAAGAAGTAGTTGGTTTCTTCCCCGAATAAATCCAAATTGATTTCGAGGACACTCCAAAGATAATAGACAGATTGTTGAATTGACGTGATGAATTTTTGTCCTGTGGGATATCTATCATGCTCTAGCATCTAAATGAAAGTTTTGTACGTTCTGTGTCTCGAATACACTGACTCACTGTTCGAAAATGCTTTATCAGATCGCTTCTTTCCACAGTCTGGGTTCACTATTAGTTGAATATTTCCGAAATATATAGATCGTTAAGGGTCTTCGACAGACAAAGAATGTACTATTGAGAAGGAAAACGCTTTTACCGATACTACCCATGTTCTTCATCTAGATAAAGGGCTGGATCATTAGCAAAGTAGTTTAGGGGTTATTGAGTTGTTCGTTTATTGACTATTAGCTACGGGAAGGATTAAGCTGGGACCCGAATAGAAGTAATAGGTCTGACTAACAACTAGAATGTTATGACGAAATCGAAATTTTTCAAGTGCGTATACAGAATATTGTCATTTTTTCAGACTAGACACGAACTCTCATTCCACCAGAATTAATTTTCTTTTGGTTTGATTTTTCATCACCATTTCTGATTTTTTAGAATCGTGACATGATGTTGTTTTCTGTTGTTTTCCCTCAATTCATATTTGTAGTTATTTCAATTCAAATAAAGTGATTCACGTGTGAATTTGCGAGCTGCGAATCTTCACACACAACCAATTTACAATTATTTTAAGTAATATCATAAAGACATCTAATTTTTCTGAAAAAATTGAACAAACACGTTGACAAGGAGAATAGGAATGTATTTCATTGAAAAAATATTACTCTGCATTGTGTTTTTTCGCTTTTTTTCACAGGAAAAGATGCCCGAATGATATTTAACAAGAATATTTCATGAGTGACAGATTATTCAGCATGCATTATGCATATAGTCCGTTCACGAAAGTTTGAGCGCATAGTAGGGGGTTTGTTATTTATCTGAAGTTGGCAGTATTTGCTGCCATAACGTAAAATAAAGTCAATGTTGCCGAATGTACGCGGCCTCGTCCGACGAGCTTGCGAGTTATCAAAGAACTGTATGCATATTGACAACATTGCGTATCAATCTGACAAGAAAATAAACAATATAACCTGAAATTTCAATATACACAGTGGAATATGCCAAATTGTCATGGCCAACAGACGGCTCAACCTCTCGTGAACGGATTATAGGTATTAATTTGACAACAACTATCAAGTTTTGCCGCGGGTAAACTCTGAAAAACTGCTGACAGCTGCTACCAGACAGTTTTCCATAGAGAACCCATTTGCAATTCAAAATTGCTCGTTTTTGATTGGCAGAAATTAAGACGAGGGAAATAGTCAAGCAAAAACTTGAGTTTATTGATAGGTTGAACACCATTAAATTAAATGGCCGTGTTTCTAGAAAAATATCATTTGTTTCTATATTATATCAGACATGTATTCTTTCATGCATTTCTTTGAGTTAGTCTCACGTATTATTTGATTGTTTGGACTGTTTTCTTACATCTTCCATTGATCTACCCTCGTAAGAGCTTGAAATTAAGGGCAAATAGTTTATATTGAAAGGATGTTGAAGTTCAACTACTGTATTTTGAAAATAAGATCAATGATTCAGTTCCAGAAATTGAACTGACTTGACTTGACAGCCCAAGGCAATACTGCTCAAAACTAATCGATGGATCTTCAAAATTGATCAAACCCAAACATGTACAAGGAAAGAAAGTTGTGTTAAATCATGAAATATTTATGAAGGTGTCTTTCAACATATCAAGGACCTATCGGCAATTTCCTCAACAATGTCAATCAAGATAATCTTCCCAAACAAAATGTCCGACCTGAAGTACCCCCAATGAAATTCATTCCCAACTCCATAGTTATATGCAAATACCAACCATCAAAAGGTACCAGTGTTCTTCATCTTTTATACCATTCAAACCCTACCAGCAAAGCTCTCCACCAGAAGACATTCCAACCCCTCTAGGGCTATTTCGAGTACCTTGCCACAACCCTTTGACATCGAAAAAAAGGGGAGCAGCCATTTTATATCGCCAAGAACGAATAGAACAAGTTCCAAAACATCTGACGACGTGAAACAGCCGAGAAGAAGAGTGTACCCGTAATCGCGCACGTGTTCAGGCAGATACCCCTGTTATCCAACACCACTTGGGCCACTTCCTCTGCTCTTTCGAGGGGGCTTCTCTTTTTCTTTTCTATAAGAAGGTGGGCAGGACGATTTTCGAACGTGGTACTTGCTCCCGTCTCGATCAAGTTACTTGCGCGCACGTGGAACGTAGGACTGTCGAATTTATTATCATAGGTGTGCACTTCTGGCCGGAAATGGGTGGTTTAAGAAGAGAGCCAGAGAGTTCGATTGAGCTCTTTGAAATCGTCAGACATGTCGATGATCGTGGGGTTATCTGAAGCCAGGCGCCGACGGTAGCTGTAACTCGGGCACGTGATGGCGTTTTTTTACGTCGAAACTCGTGTCCGTGTAGATTAACCGTGATTGGATGGCGATTTATGATTGTAGTCAATGGGGGAAGATCGTATCGGAAGTTGAGCGTTTTTTGTGCCTTTTTCGATTGGAGATATATAGTCCGTTCACGAAAGTTTGAGCCAGCGGTTGGCCTTGGAAATTTGGCATATTTCACTGTGTATATTAAAATTTCAGGTTATGTTGTTTATTTTATTGTCAGATTGATCCGCAATGTTATCAATATTGCATTGAGTTCTCTGATAACTCTCAAGCTCGTCGGACGAGGCCGGGTACATTCGGCAACGTTGACTTTATTTTACGTTATGACAGCAAATACTGCCAACTTCATATAGATAAACAAACGCCTACTATGCGCTCAAACTTTCGTGAACGGAATATATCTGTTATTTGAATTCAACGAGGACTTCTAATATACCTTATGGAGCACAATCATAGCTGCTGCTCCTAAAATGTTCGATGTTCGGAGGAATCATCTCTTTCATTTTTTCGGTGTTTCTCAGATATATCAGCTGAATGTCTGCTACTATTTAGCCTATTCGTTTTGAAGAGTTTCGTGCTCCTGAGTAACTCAAAAGCTCGAAATATGGCTTGCCATTGGGTGCGCACAAGCACTGCAACAGCTCAGGAGCACGAAACTCTTCAAAACGAATACTATATTGCTGCCTCATGTGAATTTCTCCATTACCAATTCGCACGTTGGAGTGAGAGGCGACGAAAATGTTATAAAGGTTAAAAAATTGTTAATCATATCTCATTCCATATCAATATAAATGTCAGACATCCTGTGTAATCATGTCCTGACAAACAAGTAAGTAACAAGAGCAGTGAAAACAAATAACCAATTTAAAGGAAATTGGCACTGTTCGTAATTAAAAAATCTGAATCGTACCTAATTGAAAAATTTCATCACTTCCTCGGCCCAAATATCACCGTCAAAATTCGACAATCACCGTAATCAACCTGTACGTGTAAGATCGAAATCGATCAGGTTAATTGGGTAATTTCGTAGAGGAAACGGACACCGTGCATTTCCTCACGGGAAACGCTCTACGCATGCGTGTTGGGGCTCGCGGAAAAAATCTGGCATATCTCGGCAGAACGCAGGAAGTCCTTTCGGAAGAATCTCTACGACCTGAGTGAGATTGGACCGGACGATCTGACCTGGGGACTTACAACTATTACCGTTGTCCGTTCAGATTCCGGACGTCGGACAAACACCACCTTCCTGTCGTTAATGGCCGAGAACGTTGTTTATTTATGCCTGATGCGTGGAATTTATGCTGCGACAATTCAAGAATACGATCTTCTTCTTCTTCTTCTCTGTGCGGTGCCTTACCGGCCGAACTGAGGCCTAGTGGCCCATTGTTCACCCGCATCATTCTACAGAGACTCAGCTCCTCAGACACGAAGACAGAAATGTCGCGAGCCTGCCAGGAGTGGTCCCTCTCACCATAGGAATAGAAGGTGTTGGATTTCCTAGGTGTGTTGACCTTAACTCAGTAAGGTTTTCACAGTTGAACAAAATATGCTCAACCGTTTCATCAGTACTCCTGCACCACCGGCATAGGGAGCAGCTCGTCAATCCCATTCTCTTCAAATGCTTGTTAAACAGGTGACCAGTCAATGCACCAGTCACCAGACTGAGTTGTTTCCTCTCCAACAGCAGAAGCCTATTGACCTCAGATCGCGAGGACGGTCTCTCAATGAGAATCCTCGACCACCTCAGGCCCACCCCTGCGCTCCATTCCGAGGAAAATTCCCTGTTCAGCCAGTTCCTGAAGAAACTTCTGACAGATGTGCGACAGATTGGCAGCGAAGGCTCCGGACCAACAAATGCTAATCCGGCTCCCCGCCTAGCCAGTTCATCTGCCTTGACGTTACCAGGTATATCCGCATGAGCCGGACACCAGACCACTTTCAAAAAGTTATCAGAGCCCAGCCCACGCAGAGCTTTCCTGCATTCTTCTACCAGAAGAGAGTCAACTCTAACATCAGATAGAGATTTCAGAGTTCCCTGGCTGTCGCAACATATATAAATGTGCTGGCCAGAGTATCCCTGCGATGTTTTCCAGTGCGCATGCAAGAACCGCAAATAGCTCAGCCTGCACAATGGAACAGTCCTTCCCCAGAGGGATAGCCTGATTAAAGTGAGGACCCACGATTCCGGCCCCAGACCCTGTTGCTGTGACAGAGCCATCAGTGAACCAGGTGGGACCTTCTGGACTAAGAAGCCTGTTTGATGAAGACCATAGGTCTCTGTCGGGAACAATTACCCTGTAGGGTTCGTCGAAGCAGAACCTAGTGCCCGCGCGGTCACCTCTCTGGAGAAGGGGAGCGTGAGCATCCTTGACCATTTTGAGGGCCCTCGCGTGCCCAGTGAAGAGTCCTCCATCGCGCCATTGTCCCCGTTCCCAGATTCCTAGAGCTGTCTTCATAGCCACCTCCTTCACAACTAGTGCAAAGGAGGGAGACCCAGCAGACATTCCATCGCTGCTGTAGGGGTAGACCTCAGAGCGCCTGTAATACTTAAACAAGCTTTCCTCTGGCATTTAGTCATAATGTTCTGGTTGACGGCCCTCTCCATAGAAGGCCACCACACCACAGAGGCATAGGTCAGGATAGGCCTCACCACGGCAGTATACAACCAGTGCATAATGTGCGGTTTGAAGCCCCATCCATTACCCAGCACCCTCCGAGTGGACCAGAATATTACATTGGCTTTATTCGTTTGAGTCTCAACGTGTTTGTTCCACAAAAGTTTGCGGTCCAATATCACCCCGAGATAACGAACTTGTTCGGATAGAGTGAGCCCAACTCCAAACAGACTGGGAAGTCGTAAGTTGCTAGGCACCCTCTTTCTAGTAAAGAGAACCATCTCTGTCTTACTAGGATTTACCGAGAGCTCGTTTTTCAAGCACCATCGTTCGACCCGTCGCAGAGCATTCTGCATCAGATCCCCAATGACACTGATCACCTTACCCCTGATTAATATAACAAGGTCGTCCGCATAGGCCACCACAACGAACCCAGCCTTCCTTAACTCCACCAGGAGCTCATCCAGGACGAGATTCCACAGTATCGGAGACAGAACACCGCCCTGCGGACATCCCCTTCCTGGCGAGCCCCCTATGGTCGAGCCGCCCAGCCGAGCCACGATGCTACGTGAACCAAGCAGAGACCCCGTCCACCGACAAAGAGTAGGCGGAACACCATGTCTGGCCAACGCAGATTGCATCACACCAAACGCAGTGTTATTGAAGGCACCTTCTATATCAAGAAATACAGCTAGGGTGTACTCCTTGTTATGTATTCCGTCCTCAATACAGTTAACCACTGAGTGAAGAGCAGAATCTACTGATTTGCCCAGCTGATACGCATGCTGGGAGGGGTGCAGTGGTATAGCCACTAAAGCATCGTCCCTGATGTATCTTTCCACCAACCTCTCCAGTGTCTTGACTAAGAACGAGGAGAGGCTAATTGGTCGAAAGTCATTCGCTTTTGTATGCGATGGTTTTCCAGGCTTGGGTATGAAAATTACCTTCACCTTTCTCCAGGACAATGGAATGTGACCTAGAGCCAGACTCGCACGGAGAACGTGAAGCAGTGGGGAGGCCAGCACTTCCAGCCCCTTGGATAGCAGAGCCGGAACAATGCCATCCTCACCAGCTGCTTTATAAGACTCGAAACCGTTGATCGCCCAACGAAGTCGAGAATGTGTGACTACACGTGCAGCCAGCTTCCAGTCCTCGTATGAGGCCCGTCGATGGCATACACCCTGTGTGTCTACATTCTCAGAGAAGCCAGGAAAATGCGTCTCTAAGAGATGTCTTAAGCTTTCTTCCTCTGAGCCTGTCTTTTGCCCACTAGGAAGATTTAAGTAGTCAATCCTCGGAGGGCCCCCGGCAGAGAGGACCCGCCTGAGCCTGTTAGCTTCAGGCGCACCCTCAATATCACTACAGAAGCGCCTCCAAGATTCTCGCTTAGACTTTCTTATTAGTCCTTTGTACACTCTCAGGGACGACTTATAGTCGTCCCAGTCACTTGCAAGGCCGGATCTCATTGCCTTGTTAAAGAGATGCCTGCTGGTGCGTCTGGCATCATTAATTTCAGGAGTCCACCATTTCGTTTGACCCTTCGGTCTACGAACCTGGGGACTGCAACTGCTATGATAGGCTGAGATTATGGCCTCCTGAAGCTTTTCGGCTGCTGCAGTGTCCAATTCTCTCGAAGTCCTAGGTTTGGGATGCACCTGTCCCAGGTTTTCAGAGAGGAATGCCAGATATCTGGACCAGTCTGTTTTTCTGGGGTTCCTGAAAGTTACCGGATCCCTTGTCGGGCTGCTTCCACTGATGGTGAAGCAGATGTGCCGGTGATCAGACAGTGAGATCACCTCCGTGGCTACACGCCAATCCATTATGCAATCAGCGATGGAGCTGCTGCACATAGTGACGTCAAGAACCTCCCTTCTACTTGACGTGATAAAGGTAGGCTCGTCACCCTTATTGAGAAGGTGTAAACTGGTTGAAAACAGAAAATCAGCTAGAGCCTCACCCCTGGGGTTCACATCAGTGAAGAATACGATAATTTTTATAATAATATCTGATTCAAAGAATTATTACGAAATAAATTTGAAAACGTCGAAAAGGAAAGGACATAAAATAGCTCGATTCAACGTTTTACAAAAATCGTGAAATTTATCCATTGTATGGCTCGCAATCAACTAAGTATAGTCCATACAAGAATGATTCATGTCGGATTAAGATTATTTAGAAAGATGCCGATGAAGACTTCAGTTCTCAACAACCGCTTAGCTTAGAGGACCACCAAAAGCCAGTTTTTCGATTAACAAGTGTTAAAATAATTCCTCTGAATAATTTTTTTCCCCTAATTCTCTGAAATGTTATTGGAATTGATCGAATATTTCCATGAGTAACGTTCAGTCGTCTTTACATTGACTATTTTCTTCGTCTTCATTTTGACCAATAAGGTACGCGTAATTTTGAATTACAAACGGTTTCTAGATAGAAAAACTGTTTGGCATCACCCTGTAAAATTTTCAGTTTTTAAAACTTCTTTCGAAAGGGAATGAATATTTATCCACGACTACTATATAATCTAGCCATTTTACGTCTGTGGGCTCGGCCAAAATAATATCCATTAATCACAAGTGATAAAATGAGATATAATTCACTGCTGTCAGATGCTTCATAGATTTAGCTTTGATATAATATTCTTTAAATTGGTATTTCTTCAGTATTCTAAAGAACTGCAACTAACAAATATGGGTATACCTTGTCAATCGACGGCCAAATCTACTTTTATTATATCAATTAAAGCATTTTTTATTACTTAATATACAATGAACAGTTCTCTAAAAATTTCTCATGTGTCAACTTGACTTTTTGCACGCTTGTCATAGAAGGGTCTTGTCGCGGTCGCCAAATATTAAAAATCTTCAAGAAATACGGGGTCTTTATAAATGATTGTAACATCGTAGCTTGCTTTGGAAATTCTTTATCTTATGTTTTCTTACAAATTCTCTACAAATTTATAATTCCAGTTATATCGCGAATAATAGCAATCATTATACGCTCGTTGCATAATATACTATTATTGATTTCTCTCAAATCAATTTCATTTTTTCAATGAAATTGGTTTTTGGAAAACCCTTTACATACATACGAAAAGAATTTATACCAAGGGGTGCCAACATCAGGCACCACATCGCCAAATCAAAAACTCAAAACAACTAAATGGTGTGTCGTAACAAACCTCTACACGCCAGTGATGTCATCCTGGCTACACTCCAAATCATGGATTATCACTGCACAACTAACCGTATCATGCGACCACGCTAGCACAAAAACACAGCAAGATTCAAGAATCAATAGCAGATAGCAAGAAGCATTCAGCACGAAGACAACTGAAAAGACTGACAGACGGACGATATCGAACTGGAAGTAGAACCCGAAGAAAAAAAGATTTCGTATTGTTGGAAACCAAGCATGTCCGAAAGAACGAATGTTGTTGCGTCCAAATGTGCAATACTCTGTATATGACGGGTTTATCTCACTTTCACCATCGGCCCAAGCCAACCTCGCCAGGTTCATACGAAATAGAAGAAGAAGATTGGGTATCCATCCGGTCCCCCATACGTATGTATATGTACATTGTGGGTATTATTCCACAAGTCTTTTTTGCAACTTTTGCGATTGTTTGCCGTGTGCCAATGTTTGCTTTTGGTGCCGTCTTGCGTTGTTCGGTCTTATCATGGTCGGCTGGGCACGACCGTGATGGGTGAATCATCTTTTATAGGAGCACATATCGACTGAAAGAGTTAATTTTAACGCTTTGCGGTTCTTCGAAATCTTCCAGTGTATGCAAATATGGAAGAAGGTACCATATAGGATGACAATGCGACTGCCTGGACTAAAATTGTGGGCCTCGAACAGAACCCTGGTTAACACCTTTGACCAAAGAGCGGCAGTTGAACCTCAATTCGGCTGTTGTCCAATGAAATATGTCATGCTGGATAATTCTCAGGATATTTGTTTAGAGAGAATACTTAAAACTTGCAACTTTCGTCACTTTTCAACAAATATTATTAAAAAGTTAAGAAAGTTACTTTTTGAAAGTTGCATGTTTTAAGTGTATTCCCTTAACAAATATCAGTACCTATAATCCTCAGAGTGTTTTCATGACGACTGCTCGAGAAACGTTGAATATAAGAAACAAAAAGGATGGAAAAATCCAATATAATACAGTGGAACTTCCCTATAACGAAAGCGCTAAATCCGCAAAAAAATTCGTTTTATAGAAATTTCGTTATACAGAAAATTTGTTTCTATAGTCGGCAATGTCGCGGTCGACTTCACTGATAAATTTAAGTTTATCATTCAAACTTAAGCCCTTGCTTTTAGTCATTTTCGCACAACTTTTCACACAAGCGTAATGGTTAGATTGAAACCAAACAGCCAGGGGTGTATTTAAAACTGTTTCAGAAGGATCTCTCTGCCCGCCGTAATGATCTAGTTTAAGGTCGGGATTTATTACGTACGTCCGGAAAAATTTCGGAAAAAACCCACTTTTATACCTTCTTACCAATACCCATTCAAAGAGTGATGTTCTTTGAATATTTCGTTATAGAGAGAATTTACTTCGTTTTCGAGGGTGTTTTTAACATGGAATTTGGTTTCAAGATGCAATGTCTGATACGAAATTAGTTATACAGTAAAATTCGTTATATAGACGTTCTTTATAGGCAAGTTTCACTGTATTCTTAAAAAGTTAAGGAAGTTACTTTTTGAAAGTTGCATGTTTTAAGTGTTTTCCCTAAACAAACATCAGAATAATCCTCAGAGTGTTTTCACTGCCTGCAGAAACGTTGAATGCAAGAAGCAAAAATGATGAAAAAACCAATATAATATATTCTTTAGGAAAAAACAAGTATCTACGAAGGAATCTAATCTTCAAAACGATTGAATTCTCGATAGCAAACGAAATCATATGTCGTGATAAGATTTCAGCATTTGCAAAATATTTCTAAACGATCGAATGTTAACCTGGCTAAGTGAAGATATTAACCTAGATTTGGCAACACTTCGCTTTCAAATTTTTAAACCGTGACGATATGTATTCACTTTTTTTTTAAATTATGCAATTTTAATGGATATAACGATACTCATCTCTTTGTTATTATAAAATGATTATGACGGCAAAACAAACGCTGGGTAGGCGGTAATCGAGCTATGGCTGTGCGTATTTTGTTAGACGATGACGAAATACGTAATTTTCAATTTCGACAATGGCTGGCGACCAATGACAATCGTTGTAACGGTCTCTAATCCAGTACTGAAGCTGGCGATTCAGAATAATCTGTTTTTTCCATCTGCTGCAAGTCGTTTTACCACGAAAAAAACAAAAGGAATTTTCGAAGTAGATGTATTGAAATACTCAAGTTTTAACATTTTTGAGAGCTCAATCTACTCGGCCGTTAGTCCGTGAAGACGATAACTGTGGAAAAATTGCCTTAGAGACTTGAAATTTTCAGCGTCGGTGTTCAAATGCTTTTTCGAAATTATCAATTAGAAATATGACGAGAAATTCTGAATAGATTATCGAATTTCAAATGTGGGCAATAATGCAAAATCCTTGGCACACTGATCTGGATAAACTCAATACTAATATTCAAAATAGAACGGTTCAAAAGCCACATGAAAAAAAACTTGACACGTTATTCGAAACTTAGTCATGCCGAATTTTCCGAAGAATTTTCGCGTAAATTTTCATTGCTTGTGACCTAGTCACGCGCTTGTGTGAATTATAGCAGCTAAAAATATTCGAATTGCATTTCCTAGAAAGTTTTCGCGCGTTAATAATAATATATGTATAACGAATTCACCTGGTCATTAAAAACACTTGAGAATGAGTCAGAAATAGGTTTTTGAAGTTTGGAGGCTTATTTCAGAATAGAAGTTTTTCAGGTTGGCGTTCTACCAGTATACTGACGATTTTAAGAGTTGATTCAAAACTTTGGTTTGATTAGATATACATTGATAGAAATAGTGAAGTAGATCAGGTATTATGTAGGAACTTTGAAGAAAATACATAATATATGTGCTTAGGAATTTCGGAAACTTGTTATAGAATTATTCTCACAGAAACTTCATTCCTCGTGCCATTCAGAGAAACATGAATAGAATACAAAGATCGAATGAACCTTTTATCAAAGGGCTTTAAAATTCTTTTCTAGAAATGGCCTAGTCGATCTCTCTTCAATTCTGATATTAATTATATTTGAATGAGAATCCAACTATAAATCAATATAAAGCTCTTGATGCAACGCAATATCCTGTAGCGATCGGATCACACAGTACATTTTACGTTCACATTTTCGAAATGAGCGATACTTTCTGATGGAAATCCACGAGACCAAGGTCGGCAGATGAATCGCTCTATACGGTTCTCGATCAACTTGCGAAAATTGATATGGTCGCTTTTATCAAACGCTCTGATAACTTCTCAAGTACATCGCAACAATCGGAATAATGCCGGCCTAATTGAAGCTCGCACAATTCGACACAATTCAAGTTTTGAAAGAGCTACATTGATGTTGACTGCCACATTTCGTCACTATGATGGTTTGGGATTTCGTTAAGATTGAAAGACGGCGTTTAAAAGGGTGTATCTGAGAAAAAACCGAAAAAATGAAAGGCGTGATTCCTCAGATCATTTTATAAAAAAAGGTTTCCATGAATATAGTTTCGGAAATGCGTTGTTTTCGAGATTTAAGGATAAATTCAGTTCAGTAATAGTTTTATTTGCGGTAATGGCGTCTCCCAAATGTATTAGGTGAATACTTTGAGCTTTTGTAAGCATAGGAATATGAAAAAAAGGTATTAATATTTGAATATTGAAGATACACACATTTTGAAAAGCCCGCTATTACGGTAGATGAAATGTTTGAAGCTATCATTTTTGGCAATGGACTCGTAGAAACTACGCCATTAATAAAAATGGAACGATACACGCTTCAAGAGCGCATTGAAATTATGAAAATTCACTATCAAAATGTTGAAAATTTGGCAGAGACAGTTCGTAAACTGGAACATTTTTGGGTCGTCGTGAAGCACCTTGTCGGACCGCAAAAAAGAAATTGGTGAAAAAATTCGAGCTGTTGGGACAAGTTAGTGATGTGGAGAATAAAACCCGTGCACGTCGCTCAAGAACGAATGATTTTTTATGGCCGAACTTGGATAGTACTGTTCTGGGCAACGTTTACTTGCTTCAACAAGACGGCGATACGTTTCAGACAAGCAACGAAACCTTTTTTCTTTTGCGGAAAAAGTTTTTGGATCGTGTTATCTCTCGAAGAAGTGATCACAATTGGCCACCGAGATCTTGTGATTTAACATTTGCGTCTTCTTCCTTTGGGGCCACGTGGAAGAGAAGGTCTACGCCAATAGCCCAGCGTCGATTCAAGACCTCAAAGATTTAATTCGTGAAGCTGTCGAGGACATGGGGCAGCCACTTTGCAATTTGGTTGTGGAAAATTTCATTTAGGATATGGTCCTGTAAGCGTGGTCGTGGTGGTCATTTGCCTGATGTTATTTTCCACTATTAACGGCATAGCTTCGTCTTTATAATGAAATGAACATCCGATCATTTATATTGAAAAATGGCATTTTTATTTGAATATCAAAATAACATCTCTCATTGGAAAACCCTTTAGTAGCAAATCGAATTCCTCAAGGTCATGGAGTATCGTTTCTTGTATTATTATTGTATTGTTTATCTGTGCTGAAGACAACCAATACATCGAAACTTTCTGTGGATGCTATCGATGATAAGGGTATATTTTAAAAATCAACTGCAACTTCGATATGCAATAAGCCTCGTTTACTTGGCGCACCCTGTAAATCGGTTCCGGATTTCGGAAGAACGGAAGAGAACGTTCGCGAAAAGCTCCCACAAGACGGGTATCGAGTTGAGGGAGGTATATATCAGATTACCACTTACCTCGTGAAGGAAGTTGTTGTTGTTCGATAGGTTTGCGTTGGTGTGGTTATTCGACACAGGTGTCACCACCGGTTTCCGGTCCTCTCCGGCCAGAAGGGCGGCTTGACTGTAGTCGATGTAAGCGTTCAGTTCCGGTACGCACATGCTGTCGTAAATGTTCGACGATACGTTGTTACTAGACAATGCTCGTTCTTTTTCCACATCTGAAACAGGAAAATGTTAATTTTTATTGGTGTGGTTATGGCAATCTGAAATTCTAGTGCAGAAAGCATTGTTTTTATACGGCATCAAAATTTGAAAAATTGCAGGAGTGAAGAGTTTTCATCACTTTTTTTCCTTCTGTTCAACGTCGCTAGTACGCTCAGCTAAAATATAGGGGTATCTACCCTGAAAATTTCAAGCCACTAGCTTATTTCCTTCGAAAGTTACAGTGTTTTCAAAATCAGACATACACTTTGGCTCGTGGTGCATCGAGCAGAAGTATCACAAGTTTTTTGGGACAAAACAGCTTGTGGATACATTTCCCTGTACAGGATGAGAGAGAGGTAGATTTAGAAATTCAATTGAACAGAACTAATGCAAATATCGATTCAATTATTTTTTCATCATCAATTAGCATATTTGAGGTTTATTTTAGGCAGTTTTAAAGATATTGTCAATACGCTGTGTTGATCGATTTCGGAAATGTCGGACAACTTTGTATCTACAGTTGTTGGCAGGCGACTTTGCCGGAGTGCTGAAAACCCCAGAGAATCACGAGCGGCCTCTAAATTCAAAGCGTTCCTTGTGCACTATCGCGAGTTTTGGCCCAAATTTTTTTCAAAAGAAAGGAACATACAGTTTCAGTTACTTCTGACCGTTATGTCTACATGATACGAGTTTTTTTCCTTCCTGGGATTCTCTGCGAATTTTTAAGGGGTTATCTGAAATCACATATTTATAACGATCATTCCAGGATTCTAGCCTACTTGAAAAACAACGTTCGTTGGCTATCGCCAATATACTGGGTGTAACTAAATGAGTGTAAAATATTTAAGGAGGTGATTCCTGATCGAAAAAAAGATAGAATCTTTCATATAAAGAAACTTCATTGGAGCATCCCTTGTTAAGATACAGCCCCTCAAAGGGAGTACATAAAATTTGTATAACAATTTTTTTCACAAGCACCAAAAAAGTTACAATATTGAAATTAACCTGACGTTTCCTACCAGCGTTATACCAATTTAATTGTCACTATCGCTAAAAGTGTCCTACTAGAATGATTAGTTTCGCATTTATGACGATCTATCTCTGTAATTGTTCGTAAAATAATTTTTTACTGCGAACTGGTTTATTTTGAACAAAAAACTCAGGAGACATTTTTTGTTCAGAATGAAATAGGCTATCGGAAATAAATTTTTAAATGGTAAACAAATAATAAGACAAAAAGTTACATTGGAAATAAACTTTAGGGGTTGCGTTTCCCACCCTTACAACCATGGGGTGAACCAAATAAATAACTGGATAAGTGTCTTTTTGCTAGTAGGAAACGTCAGGTTAATTTCAATATTGTTACTTTTTTGGTGCTTGTTAGAAAAATTGTTACACAAATTTTATGTACTCCCTTTGAGGGGCTGTATCTTAGCAAGGGATGCTCCAATGAAGTTTCTTTATATGAAAGATCCTATCTTTTTTTCTATGAGGAATCACCTCCTTAAATATTTTACACTTATTTAGTTACACCCTGTATAGTCCATTCACGAAAGTTTGAGCGCATAGTAGGCGTTTGTTTATTTTCTAAAGTTGGGAATATTTGCTGTCTTCACTCGACCGTTGGTCATATACCCAGTCTCAAAGACAAAAATATATTATAAGTTGGGTTAACTCACAGAATGTGAACAAATTTCTATAATTAAACGTTAGAATTACGGATTACCATAAGCTCAACGTAAACGTCAAAATTACAGAGCCTATTGTGAGCAGTTCCATATGATTTGCATTGGTTCAACTTTGCGTTTTTCGTTTACGTTTCGGGAGTTTTATGGTTACCGTCCATTGTGAATCCAGCATTATGCTGACACGTTGTCTGACATTTCCGAAATCGATCAACACAATATATTGACAGTAATGGACACCATTTGCCAGATATATCGTTCAAAACTGTCTGAACATAAACTTCAAATGTTGTATGTACTTGATGGTGGAGAAATAATTGAATCGATACTTGCATACATTTTCGTTCAATTGAATATTTAAATCAGCTAGTTGCTCTGTTCCACCCTGTATTATTAGAAGAAAATGTGAAAGGTACACAATTTATAAAAACATTGAATATGCGAGACACCCTCAAACAGAAGAACCCCATTCCATGAATACAAACCTAAAACCAAAATAAATTTCGACCTGACCCCATAAAAAGCGAACTCTTCCAACTCCTCCCTAACCAGACCAAGTTCGCTTTCGTCCCCATCATCTTCATGCTCTTGGACGGACTTCGCACGGTGCTTGCCCCTCATAATTGGCTATCGTCTTACGTTTACCGTTCAAACTTACCAAACTACTGACATAGAGAGATATTAACCGAGTTCTACGGGCCGTGAACAAAAGATCGGCTCTCGGTGTCTCCACCTTTATTATTATTATCATCATTATCAAGTCCGTACGTAGTTTTTTGCGAGAACCATCGAGTGTACGAGGCTCCCACGGGGGAGGGAACGTCTAGAAACGAGCTTCTTTTCCCATGGTTCAAACGTCTTTACCCTTCTTCGGTCTTGAGAAACGAGGCGAACCTTTATTCGGTCGCCCTTGAAGATGGCGAGCCAAATTGGATTAAATAGATGCCGAGATATGAGGCAGGATTGTTGTGCAAGGGAATTCGATGTTATTGCCCGGGCTGTGGAGTGTTTTTATTGTTGACGTTCCTGAAGGGTTAGCTTTGATGTTTGTTGCTTCATTCTGTTACTCCGATGAAAGTGAAGCTATCGACTTGTAATGTTGGCAATGTTTCCTTCTAAATTGAGTCGAAAGTTTGTGAGGGCAACGATTTTCCTATCATTCAGAAACAGCCGCTGTTTTAATTCTGGGATAAAAGAGAAAATCACAATTTCTGTAAAAGCAGAAACCTCCTAAGTACAAACAGAGAAGATAGACAAGAACTTGTCGAAATGACCATAGAGAATATTGCAGATTGTCCATTCATTCAAAATAAACCAAATGAAAGTTAATACCATCAAATGGTATACAGGTGGTTCCAAAACCACGATAGGTGTCGGTGCTAGAGTATATGGGCCAAGAACCAAATGTAAAATATCGTTAGGATCCTATTCGAGTATACAGATACATAGAAACCTGGAAAAAAGCTATCAAGGGTGAGACATAGTGATCCATTCTGAAAGTCAACCTGCTATTAAAATACTGAACTTCTATACCATCGACTCAAAGCTAATATGGTAGTGCCGAAGAAGATTCAATGAAGTAGGCAATAAGAACATCTCTTTGGTCTGTGTTCTTGATCACTAAGGAACTAAACACTGAGGAATCTTCCGATAACGGATCACTTCAAGAAGAACTTTCGAAAGTTTAAAACTGTGAGGTACCAAAAGTATTTGGAATTAGTTACGCCTTTTTCCTGATAAGACTTTTAGGAGTACCCCTTCTAATGATATCTTGATAGAATACGAGTACTTACCCTTCTGAAGGAGTTCCAGATGCTCCCATAGAATGTCACCTACGAAAGCGGGTGCCCTTGCGGCAAATGCATCTTTTCCCATCGTGCATATATCCTTGCCCTTCATTCGAAACTGGTGCAAGGCTATACCTTCCAGTGAGAATTCTTTGGTTGCCCACTGAAGCCAGTGCGCCACGTGACTTTCCGTCCACTGTCGCGGATCTGAAAAAAAAACAATACATAAAGTATATTCTGTTTGAATGTGACACTTTTCAAAAAAAAAATCATTATAGTACATGATGAAACCCTAACATTCCAAGAGGATTAATACAGTTCACAGCAATTACGGGAGCTTTAAATCAGGTTAAGATATACATTACAATATAATGTGTAGACGTTTAAATTCTTGGATGTTTTCCAATCAAAGACATTATTCCGAAATTGTATTCGATATTTAGGATGCAATACCACTATTCAAATCTATGGAAGATGATTACCCTTCATAGGGTCCTGTAGCGGTCTTAGAAGGACAGGATATTCGAAAAATCATCACTAATCGAATGCCAGCCAGACCTGTTTTAAAACACCCTCCTGGTCCAAGAGCATGAATTAAGTATTTTGTATCTGAATATTGAAGGTATTCATTCAAATAGTTTTAAGTTTCAATTTTGTAAAAACGGCGAGGCAAGGTTTTTTTCTACTGAGGTTTTTTCCTGTGCTCTGGTATCAACGCTAGAATAGTATGGTACCCCGTTTTGCACCAACCTCAGCTAGGGACTTTTTTGTTTCATGTATTGTATTCTGTTAGCTCTCAATTCAAAAGAATATTATATTCCATCGTCAGTTTGTGTTTGTCTTGAAAGAAAGTCAGAGACGAGCATTAACTTATTCTTACTGAGATCGCAATACCCTCTTGGACCCTTCAGTTTTCAAGTTTCTAAGGAACTGTTTCGAATTGTCCATTCCCAGAAGGTTCTCCCAGGATGTTTTTTTTTTCAGTTTCTTACTTCTCCAAAAACTTTTCCTATAAGTACATTTGCCTATACCGCAGAAGGGTTCTGGGCCAGAAAAGGCGTTTGTCCTCCCTTTTTTGGCTGGTGTGTTACCCTCTTCATTTCTTTTGATTCCCGAGTAACAAGGAGCCCAGCCTAAACTAACTTGTTTTTTTGACACTCCATTGAGTTTTCTCTCCATTTCAAGCATTTCTACATTAGCTTTGAGTCCACGACTATGAGTTCAGTGCCTCAATAACAGGTTGACTATCAGAATGGACCAGTTGATTGTCACACTCTTGATGGTTTCTTTCCAGGATCCTACCTATGAATCTTTGGATTGCAGACCCTTTGTTTCAAGTGCGTAGACACCCCATCCATCGAATTTCTTGAACTTCGAACCAGCAGCTCCTGGTTTTAGCGACCACATCGTCCCAGCAAAAAGAACCCGAAGAACCTTCCCCGTCCCAATCATTTACGCATCAGTAGCACTTAATTACCCACCACGGTCTTGTTCGTCATCTTCGAGCACGCAAAGAAAAATGCTACAAACACTTTGGAGCAATTCGTGCTAGCCGATCGTTACCATCTTCATGTTGTCGTCATTAAATAACATGGTCGACGTCCAATTATCTTCACCAGAAGATGTGCACGAGGTAAACACGAATTATAAAACAATCATAAGGGACTGGCGCGTATTATACGCCCGGCATATACGTTGCGCGACCAAATCGGCCGCGTAGAAATTGATTCAAATTATACTTAGTTAAGCGCTGCTAGCCCGTTTCTGTTTACAGAACGGCCGTTGCGTTTTTGTGCTAGTTTCGATCGTTTTTGAGTAATACCGGGAGTCGGGTGCAGAGAACTGAAATTATTATAATCATACGGTATATTCTGGTCGGACGGGTTCCGTATTCGAGCAAGGATTGGTGAAAAAAGTCGGATAACCTTGGATGCAATGTTGAACAGGGTGATGATGATGCTACGTGAATGGTGTGTCAACTTTTGTTTCTCGAATAAATAACGAAGATACGACCTCCTAAATGATGCCATTGGAAATTCATTTTAGTGGAATAAATTTCAATTATCTACTTCTTTAATTTTTTTTCGAAAACGATTAATTTTATCGACACTGAATAAGAGTACCTTTCCTTTAGCTTAACGTTCAAGGTATCCAAATTTGTTTTTTTTAGCACTTTATCATACAGGGTGATAAAATGTAAGCATTAAAACGTAAAACCCAGTCCGCCCCTGGTAAACTTAACAAGCTAATTGAAATTTGAGTGCGGTGATTAAGAGGTCCTTAATACTATAAATCATATCAAATTTCATCAAATTATATCGAGTAGTTTGAAATTTATTCCACTAAAATGGATTTTCAGTGGCGTCATTTAGGAGGTCGTATCTTCGTAGGGAAGGCCGCTAGGAAAAAAAATGTGGGAACTTGTCATCTTCATTTTTTATGTTCTATCTGAATCCGACATATTTCCCACATTTTCCGGGACACCCTGTATAATATCAAATTTATTGAAATATGAGCTATTTTCATTACATTTGCTCAAACTGTTGCAAGCCAGCCGTCGCATCGCTACGATAAATTCTCAAAAGTTTCAACTTTGGTCTCTTTTTAGAAAATGTTTGTAATTTTGACTGAAAACAATCATAGATGTTTTTGGTTTTTGCTTCATTTCATTTTTGTATGATAATTTTTGAGCTTAAGCCCAGATGTTTTTGAGTTGAACAGACGCTTGACTGATAAGGTTTTCGGTTATTGACATGAAAGCTACTTTGTTCAATTTTTTCTGATTCAGTTTTTCTTCTTCTTATATTATAAAGGATTCATCACATAGAATCCCATGGTCTTCATTCAAAACTTGTTGAGCTAGTTTTTATGGTCTTTGATTCGAACATTTAAGAAACGTGTAATTTCTCCAATATTGGCTCTACAGCACTCATTAGATACTTCATATAGTCAATGTTTGGTTAGTTAATTTTCATAATCAAGTATTATTTTAGTTAGACCAGCCCTGATAGTATCTTGAGTTTTGCATGTTATTCTCACATTGTACTTATTTCCAATTCTTCTTATCTTTTCAAAAAACCATTTAACATATTGTTTTGTTTCGATGATCTGTTACTGAAAGGATAGCAAGTTTTCCAAAGAAAAGTTATAACAATGTTTCGAATTTTTTCGAGGGAATTCTGACAGTGAAAATTCCTTGCACTCTGTCAAATACCAATTTAATAAACTTAGATAGATCGAGATGAAGCGACTGAAGATTCAAGTTTCAATTGAAGGAGTGTCTGTGCACTGGTCTGTTGTGTCCCTCATATCTTGTTAGTATGGAGGTAACAATTGACCATTGCGCGAATACCCCACCCCTTCAACTAGTCTTGAATTTGAAATGAAATGACAATTGTGTCAACCAAAAATAAACACGTTTAACAACTTTTCTGTTAATGTTCCGTCAAATTCAATATTTTCTTCAGATGATTCGGCATCTCATCTATCAAGATAAACCAGATCGTTATCGGAACGTATACATATTCCGTGAAAACTCTCTTAATCAGGCGGTTAGCAAATTGCCATAGAGGCTATCATTAGGCCGCGTTTATGTTGTAATTTGGACAAATTAAAAAAATAATCAGCACACGCCTTTGAATGCATGGATGATTGCCAGTACAGAAATTGAGCATATAATGGCCGAACCGAACCGGACATAATATGAATACATCAAAAGAAAGAAAACTATAAACAGTGACTTCTGGTGGGAGTGTCGCTGTACCACTAATCGTTCCTAGTGGTTCTATTCCAATAGCAATAATTTCAACGGGAATAAACGCGAACGACGGTTGTCGGGTCCATTAATGCTCTGGCTTTATCTCGATCTACATAGCATATAGCGATGGGAATCAAAGTTAATTCAATAGACATGAGATGCGACAATAATTAATCAGTTTATACAGATGATGTTGAAGATTTCAATTAGAATAGCTATGGAAAAATGATACGATAGAAAGAAATTTCAACACAGGATATCGAAATAAAAAAAAGTATGTTCACCGATATACACTGCGCAAAAAAATTAACGCACATTCTGAAAATCTCAATTTTAATGAAAGTTAACTCTACATTGACTTTATAACTTATTTTTTATGTTCTCTCGGGAAGGTTTGAACGAAACAAGACACATTAAATGGAAGAAAAATTCAGGATTTCACCGAATCTTATGTGAAAGAAGAGAAATAAAGAATTTCAAAATACTGGAATGCTGATAAGTGATTTAATACTTGGCATTTCCACCCTTTGTGTTAATTACATCTCGGCAACGACGGTTCATAATTAAAATGACTGATCTTAAAATGTTCTGATCTTATTCTTCCCAGATTTCTCCGAGTTGGATTCCTTAGTCATTTATGCCCGTACTCATAGTCGATGCTCCGTCAGATCTCAATCTCATACTCGAGCCGTTCTCGGCGGAGACGAGCTCGCATGCTTAGCAACGATCGTTCCTCATAAACAAACCTTCGGCAAACTGGCGGAGAATTCGAACATCGTCGGAATCTGGTTATTTTCACTTTTTTCTGTGGTATCACTGCTGAGTTGCCATGGAGATCAGCCATTTACATTTTGAAATTTGAATATTGATAATTTGTATGACAGTTCGACATCCGAGCACGTCTCAAGGTTGGTCGGTAGCTGAGTATCGACGAAGTATTGCTTGAGTACTATGAGATGAAAAGGAATGCTTGAGAACTGCTTGAGTACGAGAACTGACGGAGCATCGACTATAAGTACGGGCATAAGAGTAGCTGGATGATTTTCTGAACTTCTCAGCCTTATATTGAGGTTGTCCCAAACCTGCTCAATCGGATTGAGATCTGGACTTCTTGCTGGCCATTTAATTCGAGAGATCCTCCCCCGAAACCAGTAGTATTCAGGAAATTGCACTGAGCATTTCTTTCATGTGGACGTCTATATACAAGGAACGTCGATCACAATGGTAAAGGCAGAATCTAGACTCATCTGTGACGAGAACTCTTTCCCATCAGCCTCTTCCCAATGGATATGCTCTCTCGCAAAATCCAACGCGTCCTTCGATGGGCTGGGGTAAGAGCTGGGCCTCTTGCCGCGACACGAGGCCTTAAATCATATTCTCTGAGGCGATTTCTTATTGTCTGACTGCTAATTTGCACCCCATGAGTTGGCTCAAGCTGACTTCGAAGGAGGCGAGCGGTTGCAAACCGTTGTCTCAACGAAGAAACTCTCAAGTAACGTTCTTGAATGGCAGTTTTAACCCGTGTCTACCTTGTCCTGGTCTTCGGACATTCATACCTGTCTCCCTGAATCGCTGCAACATTCTGGACACACTTGTATGGGAAACTCCAAACCTTTCTGCAATTCTTGTGTATGTCCACCCTTCTTCTCGCAAAACTACCGCTTGGGCACATTCCTTTTGGGTCAAATTGCGTGTTTCGAGTTGCATAGCGATCGAGTGTAGAAAATTAAACGAAAGAAAAACTATTGATCACTAGAATTGATCGAGAACAACTGATTTCAGAATGCAGCCAATACGTCTTTTTTTATTCCTGCTGGGAAAAAACATCTGTATTGAAGAGAAACGTTAAAATGGATAACATATGCATGCATAATTCTGATAAAAATAATTATCATTGAGAACACCTTCAGTTGTAGAATAAATTTGAGATTTCCATAATGTGCGTTAATTTTTTCGCGCAGTGTATGTTCCAGAGAAACAAATATTCGAACAGATGATTTTTTTCAAACATACCAGGTTGAAATCATTTTTTTCTCTTGTCGCATAAAAAAAATACAAAGCTTCGTCCGAAGGGTCACCGATTGATGATGCCACGGGCTACAGACTGGGTGAAGTGAGGGGAAAGAGGAGGAGGAAACAAACAAAAAGGCGAACTCTATGTGTACCGGAAACGATCAGATAGGAACGGGTCAGCGAAAGTTTCCATTCCTATTGAAAATCGGCGTAGCAGAACGATGCAGCATCCGTTCCTACCGTCGAATCATTTGTGATAATGACATGTGTGATTTTATGCCCGATACGGGATTACTATCTGACTCTTTTTTTTCAATCGAATTCGTTACGCTTTTTGGTATGTTTTTTGTCATATATTGCGAAATAGAGAAAGCAGGCTATAGGTGGAATATGGTATTATAGATTTGGGACGAAGATAGCGATTTATCGTGTCGAGAAAATGTTTATTGCATTTAGAATAACTGAGGCAACTCGAATGGAATGATTTTGGGTTGTGCCCAAATGTCTGTAATTTTCGGATTTTGAGCCAAAAATGGTCTCAAACTATAGGGTTCAACTACCTTATGACGAATTCGTGGTAAAAAAACTTTCGAAGGAATTGTCCCAGAGATTTGAAATATTCAGGGTGAGTTGAGTTCCCAAATGCCTTGGTTGAGGTCATTAACCAGCCAAATCGTACGAGGTGTTCCCTAAAATAAGGCCATTCAAAATTTTCGTTTCTTAATATCTCAGATAAAACAAAACCAACCGAAATGAAATTATGCGGTCACACGCAAGATGCCCAAAGTAAGCTTCATGCAAAATTTTTGTGGTCATAGTTTTAACAGAACCATGGAAAATTCAATTGGAATTTTGAAAAGAAGAAACTTCATATTTCCATAACATATTTCCGATTTGAGTGAAATTTATTTTGTGAATGGAGACGCGTAAGGGTTGATAAGCTAATGAGATTTCGTCGGATTCTTGAAACTAGTGGGCCAGATTTGGCCCGCGGGCCGTAGTTTGGAGACCCTTAATCTAAACCATAGAGAATTCAATTGGAATATTGAATATACGAATTTCTATATTTCCGTAACAAGATATCGAATGGAAACTACGAAATTGATAACACCCCCCTTTTATTTTGAGGTCGACAAAAAAAAATTTATTCGAAAATCTTCGAGATTTTCTAGAGCTGTAGCCGAGCCTGCGTCCAGCACTAGTCATGATCAGAGTCAGGTGTTTGCCCGGCAAATTAAATATTTGTAGGCGTTCGCACAACAGTCGAGCGTGCTGTGGAACACCTGACCCCGTCATTTCCATATCGGCGTCGGTCTCGCACGTTAACACTTACATTTAAAATCAAACAAATCTTTTAAACGGCCTGTGTTTGATTATATTGAGCACAAAAGTTCAAAGGGACCGACCGACCTCCTTTGTGTGCTCACGATCCTTTTTTTTCTTTCACAAGTTTAAAATCATCATTGTTTTCTGGATTAGTTTTGTTTGCTCTTTTTTGTCGACTTTGTTTGCGGTCTCTCGGGGGTGTAGGCTCGTAATCTCGTTTTCGTTCGATATATTTATTTGATTTTTGATGGATAGAACAACTTATGAGTCAATTCCTCAACAAGTATTTCTTCCTCAATTTCACAACACACTACTTTTTTGACCAAAACTAACCTTATAAACCAAGAAATTTCCGTGAAAATCAGGGGCATGCAATTGATAGTGGTGTTCCCCAAGGTTCTATTCTATGGCCATTATTATTTATGTTAAAGGGTTTTCCAATAAGAGGTGTTATTTTGATATTAAAAGAAAAATCCCATTTTTCAATATAAATGATCGGATGTTTATTTCATTATAAAGAAGAAGCTATGCCGTTAATAGTGGAAAATAACATCAGGCAAATGACCACCACGACCACGCTTACAAGACCATATCCTTTTAATGAAATTTTCCATAACCAAATCGCAAAGTGGCTGCCCTATGTCCTCAATAGCCTCATGAATTCCATCTTTGAGGTCTTGAATCGACGCTGGGCTATTGGCGTAGACCTTCTCTTTCACGTGGCCCCAAAAAAAGAAGTCGCAAGGTGTTAAATCACAAGATCTCGGTGGCCAATTGTGATCACCTCTTCGAGAGATAACACGGTCCGGAAACTTTTCCCGCAGAAGATCGTTTTCAGTAACAAAAACCTGTTTTGATGTATCCTATGTTTTGAAAGGATTATCAACTCAAGCAAAGTTAGCAAAAGGGTTCTTAGCGAAAACAACACTTTAATTTGTTTTAACATTGTACCCTTCATTTCTTAGAAACATGCTTCCCATGTGTTACGAATCCTATACATTCTTTAAATTATGAATAAACTCATTGATCCTTTTCTATTGTATTCATTAGGAGCCGAAGGTAAGATTTGCAGATTCATCTCCGTCGATAAATCAAGAAATTCCCTTGAAATATGGGGGCCGAAGAGGACCACTTGAATGCAAATATAAAGAGACCATTAACTAGATGCAAGATGTCAGATGTCTGCGACGAAAACGTTCACGTGGAATACAAATAGAGTTAGAACCTTCGAGAGTTCATTAGGAAACAAAGTACTACTTTATTCTTGTGTGGAATTGAGATGTTTTTCAAGGATATGCCAGCGGAGACTGATCGTAAATTGTTTCGTCAAGGATACGGGAAAGATAAACAAACATGCTTGAGACGGGGTGAAAAATTCAGGCAGTATTTCTTCCCGCCTGTCGATAAATATGTATCATACGTAGAAATCGGTGCCAAATGTTTGATGAAGAAAAATATGAATTTCGTAGTTTCCATTTTTCGTCACATGAATATTATAGAAACTCGTGTGAAAACCTCTTTGAAGCGGAAGAGAGAATTCAAAATAGCTAAGGCGTCGAATGATTTTGAAGGTCTTGAGAATGATACCTCAATTCGTACTTTCAAGCGGTTGCGCATTATCTTGTTGAAAATATGTATGAATGTAGTTTTTGTTTTTTTCTTATTGCAAACCTTCATTTTAGTGATGAAGTTCTATAAGTCTGTGTGAACCTAGTAAAATATCATAAAATCACATACGAGATGTTGACATCGGAATTTCCATTTACCTCTAAGTACGCAGTTTTTCATTTCCCTCAAAAGAAACTGTGTTTTGTTGCCATAAAACAGATCTACCATCAAATCCCTCGGTTCTTTCGGAATCTTTTCCATTAAGCGTTTAATTATCTGGAGCGATAAGTAAACGGTTCTGATTGAATCGTTCGAAACCGTCCCGTATGAGTTTCGAACGGCGCTTGAGGCACTGAAACGTCAACCGGTTGCGGTGTGGACAAATCTAATTTCATTATCCAATGCCCGTTAAATTTCAATTATGCTTCTTGTTATTGGGATGTAAAAATTGGTTTTACTAGAAAATTACGCTTTTATCTAACTGGAATAGGATTACAGCTTCTCAGGAGAACGATTTAGTTTCAAACACTTCTTAGATGGAAATTTTGTCTGTTTAAATTAATTTGTTCATAATTCTATCTTGTTTCTCAATTATTGAGGAAAATAATCATTAAACTGTTACATATACAGTGGAGCTATAACGAACGTCTGTATAACGAATTTCGTACAAGACATTGCCCTTGACCTTCAAATTCCATGTTAGAAACCCCCTCTAAACGAAGTAAATTCTCTCTATAACGAAAAATTCAGAGAACATCACTCTTTGAATGGTTATTGGTGAGAAGATATAAGGGTGGGGTTTTTCCGAAATTTTTCCGGACGTACGTAATAAATTACGACCTTAAACAAAATCATTACGGCAGGCAGAGAGATCCTTCTGAAACACCCCTAAGCTGTTTGGTTTCAATCTAATCATTACGATAGTATGAAAGTTGTACGAAAATGTCTAAAAAAGGAAGTGCTTAAGTTTGAATGATAAACTTAAAGTTATCAGTGAAGTCGACCGCGACATTGCCGACTATAGAAACAAATTTTCTGTATAACGAAATTTCTTTATAACGAATTTTCTTAACGGATTTCGCGCTTTCGTTATAAGGAAGTTCCACTGTATTTCTAAGATGGATATTTTATCTGTATATATTAATTTGTTCATAATTATATCATGTTTCTCAATGATTGAGAAAATAATCAATTAAAATGTTACATATATTTGAGGCAGGAAATAATAAACCTTGTGAAATATTTGTTTTGTAATAATTTTTTCTGATCGATCAACTTAGATTTCTACCTCGCATCATACAGGTCAATAATTTATGTTAAATTTAAATTAAATATGCAAAATTTGCCCTTGTCACTTTAAATTATTTTCGGATGTGAATAAACTTATTAGTAATCTCAACTTCCTGCGGAAGCTCATTATGAGAACATTACTTTCGTTTCTGGTTGAAATTCAAAATGTCACAGTTCCCTTCGTTCAAAAATTCGTGTAAATGAAAAATGACTTTTTCCTATGTACAGGGTATCCCATTTTGGGCACTTTTACGGGATATCTCCGTTATTTTTAACGTTAGCGGGATGCGGTTTTCGCGACAGTGTGCTACTTTTTTGTGAAACTAAAGATGGCGCAATCAGTTTTTGCATAGCTCTCTTAGTTTTTGCTATACAGGGCGGAAATGAAAAGTATCACTTTTTAATCACCTCCCGTATCTCAGTTGTGCTTAAACTTGGAGAAATGGTTGAAACGCATTCCTATAGATTTTTTTCCGTAGAATCCAGTGGCGTAGTCAGTTTTTCAATTAACTTTCGGTTTTTGAGTTATTAGGCAAACATATGTTTTTTAAATTGGACACCCTGTATATTATTTTTTATTCTTATTAAGCACAATCTCAGCTTTTCAAAAACATATTATTTTATGCATTTATTTTCAAAACCAAGCTCAGAATTCAAGATTTTGTAATTCAATTGTGAATAACTAAGTAGTAGGCTCTATGACTGTTTATTAAAAACAAAAAAATGTCAAAGCTTTGTCGGTTGATTTAAAAGTTTACAGTTCTCTCAGTTTTTATTATTTAATATATCATATTAATGATTCAGTTTTAAGTTTTTCTCATTACGGCTGCTTACGAAAATTACGAGAAATATGACATGCTTGTTTGTAATCTAGATATTATGTTAACATTATTTTCGATTTCTGACAAAATCTTGACATTTATTTTTTGTTTTTAATAAACAGTCATAGCCTACTACTGGTTATTGACATTTAATTACAAAATCTTGAATTCTGAGCTTGGTTTTGAAGATAAATGCATAAAATAATATGTTTTTGAAAAGCTGAGATTGTGCTTGATAAGAATAAAAAATAATATACAGGGTGTCCAATTTAAAAAACGTATGTTTGCTCAATAACTCAAAAACGGAAAGTTTAATTGAAAAACTACGCCACTGGATTCTACGGAAAAAAATCTATAGGAATGCGTTTCAACCATTTCTCCAAGTTTAAGCACAACTGAGATACGGGAGGTGATTAAAAAGTGATACTTTTCATTCCGCCCTGTAGAGCAAAAACTAAGAGAGCTATGCAAAAACTGATTGCGTCATCTTTAGTTTCACAAAAAAGAAGCACACTGTCGCGAAAACCGCATCCCGCTAACGTTAAAAATAACGGAGATATCCCGCAAAAGTGCCCAAAATGGGATACCCTGTACCTAGAGCTGAAATTTGGACTTTCACGCACGAGATCGCAATCGAGTGCATTCGATTGCATATTTAAAAAATATATCAATGAAGACAAAATATTTGACAGGGCTTCGTTTTTAACTTATTAACCTTGACACGGAAAACAGATCCATGGGTGCTGTTGATAATATTAGAAGGATGTCAAGTTAATACTTTCAGAAAAACTTTGAACGCTGTGGGGGAAAATGATACTTTTGCGGACGAAAAAAAGTGCGAGAAAGTACTTCACGTATATGCTCCGAAAATTATCGATTTAATTTCACACAAAAAAAAGAAACTTCAGAACCAATGAGCACGAAATGGAAGGCGTGAACGCCGAGCAACCGTACAAAACACTTCATCTTGCTGTCCAAACTGTAAGGTTTCATTATTTGTTTACGTATGTAGATGTAGAGTAGAGAAGAAGAGGAAAAACGTAGTCTATGATTATAGGTTAGGTGGGACGCCTCAGGCGACAGGTTCACCGTCGATGTTAAACTACTACCGTATGATAATGTGAAACACTCACCTTTGGTGATATTCAACCTTATCTGCTCTTTTTCCCACGACGCAAAAGACGCCTTAAGCGCCTCGGTCATGGTCTTGTTGGTACCCGGCGTCAGTGGCGGTACCTGCGTCGGTAAATCTGGAACAAGAAAAAATATCAATTAAAAAGAATCAACGTGTAGGTAGAGGAGGAGATTGTTGGTACCATCATCGAGTTTTGAATATATATATATTCTTTTGAAATCAAGAGCTAACATAATACAATACATAAAACAAAAATAAAATCCCTAACTGAGGATGGTACAAAACGGGGAACCATACTATTTTTTCGTATGATACCAGAGCTCAGGGAAAAACCCCAGTAGAAAAAAAGTTTTGAATGAGCTCGTGATTATTTATAAGGGTTGTTTGAAGAGTTTGAATAATGGGGCTTCCTCATGGATCAGTTTGGTCCCCTGCTTTGTTTGAAATAATTTAGAATTTGATAACTTTGCAGTTTCTGCGGTGTGATTTATGTAGACGATCTTGCTTCTTTTTATTCTTATGTGATGATTAATGAAAATACCTAGATTATATATTAAGAAACAAAGTTGAGTGTAGTTTAGTTTAAAAAAGGAGTTACAGTTCACTGCGATCTCAAAGTCTATTGTGCCCCCTTACAGAGCTGTTCTGGCCACATCCTTCACAGTTCGCGTTCCAGTTCCAGAGATCTAATGAAATCTTATATTTGGGAAAGCTTCTACGAGGGTAGTTCATCACTCTTACAAGTTTCTCGTCCAGGCATTCTCTCCTCAGGTTCGCAATGCCAAAGCATTCCGTGACTAGTTGAATGGGGGTTTCATCCTCCTCCCCACAGAACCTACACTCGTCAGTGTCCGATAATCTCGTCCTTAACAGGTGCTTTCTGAGGCGACAGTGTCCTGTACAAAGCCAGTGAGAAGTTGTAAGTGCTTCTTACCAGACATCTTTTGGATCGCGTTGTCTCAAAGTTCCGAATGATCCATCCTTGGGAGATTCCGCCAGAGTTTTTCCCTCCCGGCTTTCTCCTTCTCCAGAAACTTCTTCTTATAGATACTTCTACCTATACCACAGAAGGGTTCTGGGCCAATGAGTGACATTTGTGCGCCCTCTTTGGCAAGTGTATTGGCCTCTTCGTTTCCTTTCATACCCGAGTGGCCGGGAAGCCAGATTAAAAAGACCTTATTTTTCTTGCCTACCTCATTGAGTTTGTGCCGGCACTCCCAGATCATCTTTGAGTCGATGACGTAGCAGCTTGACTATAGAAATAATATAAGAAACAAAAGAAAGTGTCCTGTTCTCCTTCAAATTATTAACAGAGGTCCTAAACAATGAGTGTAACTTTAAATTAAAACTTTTGAATGGCCTACCAATTATTTATTTATTGATAATTATTATGTAAGAGTTTAAAGAGTGGCAAGTTGTTCGTCGCCTTTTGATTGGATGGTTACAGCGTTGACTTTATTTTACGTTTTGAAAGCGAATACTGCCAACTTCAGATAAATAAACAAACGCTTACTATGCGCTCAAACTTTCGTGAACGGATTATAGTAGTGAAGCTCTACAGAAGATTTACTGGTCTTACGATTGAAAACTTGATAACCCAAGGAGCGCGTTCATGCTATTGAATAAAAGTTGATTTATTGCATAAAAAACAGAAGTGATTTTCGGTGTTTTTCAAAAAGTTGGCCACTCTTTTCGTTTTCCTTTATTTTGCTAATAAGCTCCAGTGAAACCGCTGCTCTATACAAAGAAATGTGGTATACTTATGCTTAATTTGCCTGAAGAACAAACCCATAATTCAGTCCAATATTTTCGCCAGGATGTAAAGAGTTGCAAGAACGACGGTTTTAAACGATTGCACATACACAATCGTAATTATTTCAATGCGCAATAAACGTTACAAAATCGGAATGAATAGTTATTACCCGAAATAATTATATGGAATTTCTGAGCAATAAACATTTATCACTGGTATAAAAATGAGCCAACAACGGCAGATGGCTTATGGGCTAAATAGCAGGTGCTTATGATTTTTCGATTCTTCATCATTAGAGGTCGAGCCATTGTGCTCGCGTATATCTCGCTCGACCATCGAAAACGACGAGGGCGGAGGGCGCCATCTTGTTTCGATTTCGCGGGAATCTTTATTTTTATTGTTATTTGGGATCAATTTGCATATCCTGGAAATATCAGATGTCACGAAGGTCGGTGAGGTGAGGATTACAATGAATTTTTTATTCCTATAGCATTAAAATCACAAGAGGTCATGTTTACCAGATTCTAACCTAAAATTCTTTGTTCGACAAAATTGGTGGAAACATAAGAATAAAGAATTTATTGAAATCTTCACAGGCCTTCGTGAGATTCAATATTTTCAGGATATGCTTATTGAGTTTCGAGCTTTCGAATGGAAGTTGATTCGTTGCTTACAGAAGAGAAGTGATTTTCAGTGATTTCCAAGTAGTTTATGGTATTGCTCCATTAATGCCACTGTATCTAGATTATTCCCCACAGAATCAAATAAAGGGTTTTCCAATAAAAGGGTTATTTTGATATTCAAAGAAAATGCCATTTTTCAATATAAATGATCGGATGTTTATTTCATTATAAAGAATGAAGCTATGTCGTTAATAGTGGAAAATTACATCAGGCAAATGACCACCACGACCACGCTTAAAGGACCATACCCTTTTAATGAAATTTTCCATAACCAAATCGCAAAGTGGCTGCCCTATGTCCTCGATAGCCTCACGAATTCCATCTTCGAGGTCTTGAATCGAGGCTGGGCTATTGGCGTAGACCTTCTTTTTCACGTGGCCCTAAAGGAAGAAGTCGCAAGGTGTAAAATCACAAGATCTCGGTGGCCAATTGTGATCACCTCTTCGAAAGATAACACGGTCCGGAAACTGAAACGTTGTCGATGATCGGCCGGCATGAGTTCTTGTGAAGTTTATAAGCCTTAAGACTCAAATCTTTATGCAAAATACGGTGTAATGACTTTTGTGGAACCTAGGCTGTCTTCAACACTTTCGGCTATGTCAGCAATAATCTCGGCTGATCTTGAGCGACGTGCACGGGTGTTATTATTCACAACACTAACTTGTCCCAACAGCTCGAATTTTTCCACTAATTTCTTCATTGCGGTCTGACAAGGTGCTTCACGACGACCCAAAAATGTTTGAGTTTTATGAACCGTCCCTGCCAAATTTTCACCATTTTTATAGTGAGTTTTAATAATTTCAATGCGTTTTTGAAGCGAGTAAGGTTAAGTTTTTTATAATGGCGTAGTTTCTACTTGTCAAATGTCATAAAATAACAGCTTCAAACGTGACATCTACCGAAATAGCGGGCTATTCAAAATAATACCTCTTATTAAAAGACCCTTTAGATGTTTTGTTGTATTAGACTCTGAATGTGGTCTGCAAAATGGGGTCAGAAAGAAGCACCAACAATGGCCAATAAAGCCAAGGTTATTGTTGACCCAATACGTGTTTGGTGCGGCTTGTAGAGGTGACATTAGCCCATAACACAATCAAAGAAAATTGATTTCATGAGATTAGTCCAAACGGTGGAACGTAATTGTCATAGTGAATGTTTAGGGAACAATCAAATCTCTTGAGGTGTGGAGACACCCAAGTAACTTCATCCTCTCTTATCTCAACACCACAACAAAAACCCTCGAAAGACCAACGACGACAACAAGCAAGACTGCCAATCGGCGCCAAGCAACACAATCCATAGAAGACTACCGAGTACCGATGAACTGGTCTATGACATCGTTTAAGATTCCAATCGGTGCTCATTCTAATACCCCATCCATGTTCGGCCAAGTCCATTCATCAGCTTGACTGGTTCGCGTCTGTGGTCTCGACCATAGCCACACATTCCTGCGGACTGTGGTGCGACATGTATACTTGATGAGGCCAGTTACTAATGCAACATTGTCGATTGTGCGGATTAGCATGCTAGTGGTATCGCGGTCCAGCAAATTGAGAGGTAGTCACGGACAATGCAGCGACGAGACGGCTTTGGGCTACAGGCCCGGCACGGGACCCGTACGTGAGCGAAATGATGGGCTTAAAGATGATAACGACCTGTGTAGCCTCGGGCTATAGAAGGTCTACGCGGAATTCGCGGATTTGTCGACTGGTGAACTCGTGCGTGTGAGAGTTTGATTGGTAAAAGTATGTAATGAGTGTCATTTGATAATGGCTTGAGGATTGTCTTATATTCTTATATTCAGAGATCTGATGAAATACAATATCTGTGAAGTGTTTAATGAGGCTAGTTTCTCACTCTTACAAGTTTCTCGCGCAAGGCATTCCTCCTCAGGCTCGCAATGGCAAAGCATTCCGTGACTAGGTGAATGGGGGTTTCTTCCTTCTCCCCACAGAACCTACACTCGTCAGTGTTCGATAATCCTATCCTCAACAGGTTCCTGAGGCGACAGTGTCCTGCAAGAAAGCCAGTGAGGAGGTGTAATTGTTTCTTACCAAGATCCAGATATCTTTTGGATCTTGCTGTTTCAAAGTTCCGAAGGAACTTAGTGGAATGATCCATCCCTGGGAGTTTTTCCCTCTCGGCTTTCTCTTTCTCCAGAAATTCCTTCTAATAGGTAAATTTACCTATACCAGTTATTAAAAAAAAAACAATTAAAAAAATAAACTCTAACACCCTGTATTTCTTGCAGGAAGCAGTTTCGGACATATGTTCATGAAACCTTTTTTTCATATTTTATGGCACTCTAACGCGTGGCACTATGCATGGTACTTTTTGCTTGATACCTTGTATACTGGAGGCTGCTGCTATGAATAATTCTTTTCTTTCTTTACTGATCTGAGCTTTACTCTGATATTAATGCACAGGATCCTTATACCAAAACCAATCCCTGAATGACAACCCGCAAGGTCGTCAGGATAAAGCGTTTTACGTCCGGTCGTTGTGGTACTACCGCATCACAGCGCCTAATAATTAAATCCACCGCTCTCACGAGGTGATCTTTACTTTTCGCAGCCCCCGACTGTCGCCCCCATTTATTTAATTCTCTTTTTGCGGTAGGTAGGTAAACACCAATTCTTGGATTGTCACCGGCTAGACCCCAATTAGAGACATATCAATCGGCAACACTGCAATTTGGGTCATCTGATTAGTCACTTTTGTTCTCGAAACTTAGGGGTCGGTGCCAAAGGTGATTTTACGTTTTCTACGTAGCCATAAAGGTATAATTCGGTACTACTGAAAGAATACAAGGGGTTTTCAAGAAGTGGCATCAAAATTATTCATAGAAATGCCACAATTGATGGGATAAAGTCAGATTCGAAGAACGAGCTGATGGACATATCTACTGAAAATCCCATTTCAGAAGTGCTTCGAGGATTGGAAAATCACTTGAAAGTGACAAAATGGATATTGATGAAAAGATAAATACTTTTCGAAAAAATTGAAAATTCACGAATATAACGGGTGTTTTTTTCGAAGTATAGCTTTAACAGCTGTCAAGTAATTTATTTTCAGTTTGGTTTGGCAATTCATCATTAATGGACACACGCCCGAACAGCGCTCGCAAATAGTACGGAATACGTATCGCGCCCTACGTCCATTTTATCGTCGACAAAATCGTCCATCAGAGCAGTTAATTCGATTAACCATGGAACGTTTTCGCACCACGTTTACTCTTATTGATAACTCGCATCCATAGAGACGCCCTACGGTGCGTACAGAAGAAGCTATTGCTACTGGAGAGCGTAGCATTGAGGAAGACCCGAATGTGTCCATCCAGTTTATGGAAGATTTTTTGCAGAAGGATCTTGGTTTGCGTGCTACCAAAATTCAAATCGTGCAAAAATTGACGCCATCATCAAGCAAGGCGTAGATTCGTCGTATGGGCCCAAACGAGATTGCCGTTGTTCCTGATTTTCATAACCGAATTTTGTTTAGCGATGAAGCGCACTTCTGGTTGAATGGCTACGTCAATAAACAAAACTGCTGCATTTGGAGTGAAGCTAATCCTCAAGTGTATGCCGAAACACCGTTACATCCAGAAAAACTGACTGTTTGGTGCGCTTTATGGGATGGTGGAATCATTGGTCCGTATATTTCTTCAAAAACGATGATCGCCAGAACGTTACAATCAATGGTGATCGGTATAGAGCCATGATTACTAACTTTTTCATTCCTGAATTGAACAACCATGATGTCCAGGAGCTGTATTTCCAATAAGACGGCGCGCACATGTCACACAGCTCGTGACACAATAGATTTATTGAAAGACACGTTTGGTGGCCGCCTAATTTCACGTTTTGGACCTGTGAATTGGCCTCCAAGATCATATGATTTAACACCGCTAGACTACTTTCTGTGGGGTTATGTAAAGTCATTGGTTTATGCGGATAAGCCACAAACGCTTGACCATTTGGAGCGAACATTCACCGTGTTATTGCCGATATACGACCACGACCATGTTGGAAAAAGTAATCGGAATTTAGACGTCTAGATGGGGCTACATCCGAGCCAGCTGTGGCGGTCATATGCCAGAAATCATATTCAAAATGTAATGCCACAAGATTATCTTTCAAATAAATAAAAATCATGTCAATCGAATAATCCATCGTTGTTTTATTGCAATATAAAATTCTATACCTCTAAAAAACAACCTTTATTAGTGCCTTAAAATTCAGCTGGTCAAAATTTACCATTTTTTCTTGAATCTGAACCTGGTTCGAATATTCCGATGGTATTAATTTTGTATGAATCAACGATAAAAATCATTTTTCCACGCTGCTGACAGTATGGGTGTTTATGTAATAAATATCCTCAACGGAACTTTTAATTTTACATGTTCTCTCATGAATATTCAAACCAGCGTTGGGTTTCGTTTGCGAGTTCGACGAAGATGTAAGATAACTTCTGAATCAACTTCTGTTTTTTTTATTTCTGAATTACCATTCCTTAAGATCACTGAACGATATTTATCGAAGAATTCGAATAATACCAATGAAAAGCAAAGAATCAAAAAAAATGTATAATCAGTACAAGAATTTCTTTCTGAATTCTGAAGTTGTTAATGAATATTAAAGCTTGTTGCACTTGTATCTATTATTAAACCTATTATCATTGAATACCTTATCAACATGAACAGTGACAGTCGTTTCCTGTTGTCAGTTGAGCTAGGTTTAAGAAAAATACAGATTTTTCAGCCTGAAAGAGATAAGAGTTCATAAAAATAACAAAACTCGTATTATCTTCGAGGAGCATATGGAATGTGTCGCTTCGACAAGAACACAATCACTAAAACAAAGTTTACCGAATTATCATGATACAAAATTGATATTTTCAATGATGAACACGTATACGGAAATAGAATTCGATTGCAAGAGCTAGAAGCAACAGGAAAGTGTCTATTGTTCAGAACCAAACTGAAATATGTGAAAATGCTTATTCTTTCATTTACCACCAAAAAATTTTATTACTCAGGTAGAGAGTTTTATCTGAAAGAGTGACTACTGTTCAGTAATGAACTCACATTGTTGTTAACTGCTTGTCTTTTTCTCTTACCAATCTTACCATAAAAAATGAAGGCAAGATTGATTTCTTTCAACCTAGAAAGGTCAGAGATCTATCTAATTATAGGTAATTATCGAAAAAGCGGTAGGACCAAAGTCAATATATAATTAAATGTGAAGCTATGGCGTCAAAAATCTCGCTTTATACGAGTGAAGATTTTGGGTGGTCAACCAAGTCCGAGCGATGAAGTAATCTGTAACTCAGATCACGATTAAAGATCCTCGCTATAATCATTCCGATATTATTTGTTTCAGAAGACAGTGATAGCCAGAACATTCATTGGAGATTAAGTGAGGTTTTGTAATATTCTTCATTGACGTTGTAAAGTAAATTCAAAGACATTGTTTTGAAACTCATAGGTATCTTGAAGCTAATCAAGTTTTTTTTAATTGCAAGGTTTTGTTGGGGGATTTACGATGCAATTGAAGTACATGAAATTATTCTTCAGAATTATCTGATTCTTCTAGCTACGTGCAGTATATAGCTGAAGCTTTGTTGTTTTCAGCTGCCGAATGTAACTGACTGTTCTGGTTAAACAGTGAGTACTCATGTTAATAAAATCAATAAACAACTCAATGTCACCATGAAAATCATAAGTGAGACACTTATAAGATCTACAACATTGTACGTTTCCTTTTGATTGGTGGAAAATAGCGAAAATTCACGAAACCGAAAAAATAGATTGTAGGCGAGCAGAAGTCAACATTTCTGGTTTCAAATATTCGGCACGCAATAGGTTTATATCTTCCCAGAAATCCGACTCACTAGAAGAACATTCTATCCTGTTTTTCCATTACGTTTTCCTTCTAGGTAGTCTATGTAAAATGGCCAGACACCTTTTTGTATCAATAAATCAATTTATGGTTCGTTATAATATCGAAACGGTTTACTATTAATCCATCCAATGATAGAGATTAAAAAAAACTACCAGACTTACATCTGGGTACGTTCCTGATACAAGATGAAGATATCAAAGAAGTACCTTATGTCCATTTTCCCCGAATACATAACATTCACCTTAATTCCTTCAGTACCCGAACCCCATTAACATTTCTCGTCCCTATATCTTTCCAAGCAACCACCTTGTCCCCGTCACCTTTAAACCACTAAATGGTGTCCCAAAAACCGAGGAATTCATGTAATCGTCCAGAAATTCCCCAGATATCATCTGCATCTCCATAGTCACCTGCTTATCTAGACGAAGAATAGTGCTCGAATTCGCGATTGGCTTGGCTCACTGGCTCGAACACGATCGTCCAGACTTATCTCCTATCGGTATTTTAATGAAGGCCTTAAGGCTAGCATTTCGCGCCAAATGGAGACGAACTGACAGAATCGCTGAGTGGCCACGAAGTTCATAACGATAATTAATATCGACATTGGGGCAGCTGTTGGGGTAATGTCGTTGTTCTGAGAGAAGAAACGAACACCTGCCTTCGCATGTGGTGACCGAACTGATTTGACCTCTTTCGGAACGTCTGGAGATGTGTAGATCTCTCTGAGGAATCGCCATAAGGTACATCCTGGGATGTGTTTGCCTATCTGCCCTCTTCAGTTCGTGGAATAACTGATTATTTATATCATAAACTAGCTGCCCGGTTCGTGCTTCGCTACATATAAGGCATAGCAATAAACTTCGAAATTAAACAAAAATAAAATTTATTACTTTCTCTGATTTCGAATGTATGAAACAAAGGCCACTACAAAAACATAATGTAAATGTTTATATTATTTCACTAACTATTTCAATTCGTTGAAAATTGACACCTCTTAAATTTTTTAAAGGTTCGCCAGCTGTGACAATCTAATCAAAGATTATAGAGTAAAGAAAGATAGGAAACTGCCTTGCATTCGCAGTACTGAAAAACGACTACATTTTTCAGTTTATATTCGACCTACAGATGGCACTGAAAGTGAATTTGTATATGAAATCTGTAATGTTGATTTTACACTTTTCCAAGATTTCTTTTGAATTTTCTCTACTAAAAAACCTTTCCCAGACTTCCACGAATAATTCAAGACCAAAATTAGCCAAATCAGTAAAGGCGTTGTTAAGTTATCCCATCACAACGAAAAGTGGCATTGATTTATATAAATAAGAAGATTATAGGCGTTTTCGGAAACTTAGGGTTACTAACTAATTTCTGGTGTGTCCTTCCATGTGTAATGTTATTTTTGAGTACCTATGTTAAATAAGAAAAGATTTTGTTTTTTCAGTCCCAGTTCATTTACTGATTGTCTCTAGCTTTGCTTGGATTTATTGGCTTCTGTAAAATCTTTCTGATAATTTTTGGCGTTCAATGTTATCTTTGAGTACCTATGTTAAAGAAGTTAAGAAGGCTTCAGCTTTAACGCAGAAAGACCTGCATAGAAAGTTATTAAGAAGTTGTTTCACATTCTTTTCTCGGTTCATCGAACCACACATTTTACACTGAGCCAAATTCTCTTCTCTTTCCATAATTTTTAAGAATATAATATATGAAATTACTAAGAAAAGAGTATAAGCCTTATTTCCACCTTTTTCAGATACAAAATTGAACAGCAGTGCGCATGCGGTGGCTCTACGACCCTGCTCTCGTAGATAGCAGATAGATCAACCTAAGTCAGTGATCGAGTTAATAGCACCGTACTTTCCGAACACGGGTTGTATGTTCGGGTTAGGTAAACGAACGCGATGGTTAGGGATCGAGTTAAATTGTATAGTTAGCTGTTGGAAGTAAATTAAACCTTCTTCAACAACTCAACTTAAGCATTCCAATCAATCAAAATTCCGATCTTCAAGAATGCTTTCAAAACGCCTCATACCTAAACACGTGTAAAGAAACCGACGACCACATAAAGAACCTTTTACAGCGAGGTAAACACATGTGGGAATCTAAATAATTCTTTTCACGTCGCGCAAAACATCAGTACCCAGAGATAAACGCCAACCGACGGATGTAGCATTTAGGCAACTCGAATTATTTCATTGAATTTATTTCATTAATTATTAAAACACTCATTGTTGGAGCGTAAAGCCCAAACATACGCCCATTAGGAAGATGCCCGATCGAGTCATCCATTATTAAGCCCGTTCACGACGTTACACGCCGCTCTAATTGCGTAATGAAATTGCACTCGGGTCAAGTGGAAAAGAAATCTTTCTTTCTGAACTCGGTAATTATTACAACGGACCGAGTTCACAAAACGTATTAATTATTGTTAGTTTCGCCTACTCGTGTGCGTTTGTTTATTAGCCGATTTAACTGATGGCTGAGTACTAGGCGAATCGATTGCTATTAATTGGAGTAGTAGTCCGAGAGCCCAAGATAGGCGCGACTTCGTTTTTTATGAAACTGAAGCTTTTTCTTTAGGTGAGGTCAATAGAAAAACCTACAAGTAAGAATTATTGTCTCCAACTATGACACCTGAGAATAGAAGGCTTTGGAAGTTTAGACGTGATAATGAGGAGAAAATTGCCTCTCAAATTCAATACTATGAAACCTAGTGTTATAAAGGATTTTCCAATAAGAGGTGTTATTTTGAATGAACCGCTATTTCGGTAGATGTCACGTTTGAAGTCATTTTTTGACATTTGACAAGTAGAAACTACGCCATTAATAAAAATGGAACGATACACGCTTCAAGAACGCATTGAAATTATTAAAATTCACTATAAAAATGGTGAAAATTTGGCAGAGATGGTTCGTAAAACTCGAACATTTTTGGGTCGTCGTGAAGCACCTTGTCGGACCGCAATAAAGAATTGGTGGAAAAATTCGAGCTGTTGGGACAAGTTAGTGATGCGAAGAATAAAACCCGTGCACGTCGCTCAAGAACAGCCGAGAATATTGCTGCTGTAGCGAAAGTGTTGAAGAAAACCCAGGTTTGTCCATTCCTTGTCGTTCTTTGGAATAAGGCATTCTAAAAACGTCATTACACCGTATTTTGCATAAAGATTTGGGTCTTAAGGCTTATAGAGTTCATAGATAAATTGAAAATAGTAATCATCGAAATGAATACAATCTTCAATTTATAGGCTCACAGAACCTTCTTCAGGCGGACTATGTTTCAAAAATTTGTTAGGTTAGCCTCCTTAAAGGCAAAGAATTTTTTTTTGTTTGCCTTTTTTTCTTTATCTTATAGAGTTCAGTTAACACAAGTACTCAAGCCGATCGATCATCAACAACGAAACCATTGATCTTTTGCGGGAAAAGTTTCCGGACCGTGTTATCTCTCCAAGGGGTGATCACAATTGGCCACCAAGATCTTGTGATTTAACACCTTTCGACTTATTCCTTTGGGACCACGTGAAAGAGGAGGTCTACGCCAATAGCCCAGCGTCGATTCAAGACCTCAAAGATGGAATTCGTGAGGCTATCGAGAACATAGGGCAGCCACTTTGCGATTTGGTTATGGAAAATTTCATTAGAAGGATATGGTCCTGTAAGCGTGGTCGTGGTGGTCATTTGCCTGATGTTATTTTCCACTATTAACGGCATAGCTTCTTCTTTATAATGAAATAAACATCCGATCATTTATATTGAAAAATGGCATTTTTCTTTGAATATCAAAATATCACCTCTTATTGGAAAACCCTATATATTATCTCTGTAAAAACTTAGTAATCACTTCGTTCTTCGAAATGCGCAAAGTTCTTCCATTATATTTATGAGTATAACTTAAAAAATTCAAGAAAATTCAGAATATCAGTCTTGGTTCACAATATAAATTTAACTCGAATCGGATAATATCTTGTCATGAAAATATAAAGATTCTTCTTTTCAATATTCCAATTTAATTTTCTTTGATCATGTTAAAACTAATGCCCCAAAATTTAGCGTGAACATTCAGTATATCAATCTCCATTCACAAAATAAATTTCACTTGTATCGGATATCTGTTTATGGAAATGTGTAGTTTCTTCTTTTCAATATTCCAATTGAATTTTTTATGCTTCTCTATGCACTATGACCACACAATTTTGCATGAGGTTTATTATGAGCATTTTGCATGTGCCCGCAACATTTCATTGCAATTGGTTTCCTTTTTGTCTGAGATATTGAGGAAGAAAAGTTTTGAAACTATTTCCAATACTCTGACATGAAATCCATACATTGTAACATAAAACGATACATTGTATAACATATTGGAAATATCCATTGATCATTTCATTCCTCAATTTCACAATCAGAATTTTTCAAAGGCTGGTTGTTACGGACAATTCTTTCAATTGAATCCATAATTTTACACCCATGTTTCAATCCTCCACGAATTAACCATCACAACAAACCGCATCTCAGCTACACACGAAGAGCAGAAACCAGAGAACGCGTTAAAAATAACTTTGATTGCCTTCAATTTTTAAGCGCTCCGCTTAAAATTATCTTGTCATTTAGACAAGATAATTCGATGATACCAGCATAGATCAGTGCACCGCCGTTAATTGACACTAAATTGCTTTATTATTTGGAATTATTAATGGAGGTATTACCGGCAGATAACGTGAAGAGCGAATCTTGAAAAGATTCCGATTTAACATCATACCAGAGGTCTTCGAAAGCCCGTATGCACTTGAACAAGAGTGTACTCGACAAGAGAAGAATCTTTTCAGTCGATAGAATAAAGCACTTTTGTGTCTCAATTTACGGCAATTTAAGGCTGACTTCATACCCTCGAAGGTGCTTTTGTTGACGAATAAAACGGGAGTAATTAGAGAAAAAAATATATGAAGTATAAAGCTTGATTAAGCGCTATGCGAAGATGAAAAGAAATCTATTTGATTAAGTGCATATAATGAACGTGGATACATAATCAAAGTAATTGTGAGAGATTCTATGGTTTTTTTGTTTTTCTAGCGTAGTGATGTGACTGTGGGTCCTTTCAACTGAACTGAGATAGTTTTTATACCACTGAAGAGTTGAAATTGAAAATATACAGTGGAAATTCCCTATAACGAAAGCGCTAAATCTGCAAAAAAAATCTTTATAAAGAAATTTCGTTATACAGAAAATTTGTTTCTATAGTCGGCAATGTCGCGGTCGACTTCACTGATAAATTTAAGTTTATCATTCAAACTTAAGCACTTAGCACTTCCTTTTAGACATTTTCGCACAACTTTCACACTAGCGTAATGGTTAGATTGAAACCAAACAGCCAGGGGTGTATTTAAAACTGTTTCAGAAGAATCTCTCTACTCGCCATAATGATTTAGTTTAAGGCCAGGATTTATTACGTACGTCCGGAAAAATTTCGGAAAAAACCCACCCGTATACCTTATTACCAATACCTATTCAAATATTGATGTTCTTTGAATATTTCGTTATAGAGAGAATTTACTTCGTTTTAGGTTGTATTTAACATGGAATTTGGATTCAAGGTGTCTTATACGAAATTCGTTATACAGAAGTTCGTTATAGGGAAGTTCCACTATAATTCATTTGGTTAAAACATCTGTATCATATCATATGTTACCTAATACCTAGGCTGAAGGACCCTTGGTCGATAGCCATTTGTATTACTGCAATAAAACACAGTTACTACTTACTGCTGACAGTTCCTTGAATTACTGAGGTTCTGGAAGAGGTGATATCTTATACAACTTATTACTCTTTCAATTTTTTTCTGCTTCTGTTCCTAAATGCCGCAGTAAGGTCGTTAGCCAGCAAAATCATACAGGAATTCCATAAAATGTGGCCATTCTAAATTTTTGTTCCTTAATATCTCAGACAGACGAAACCGATCGAAATGAAATTTTGTGGCCACGTGCAAGATATTCATAAGAACGTGGGAGTTGCATTAATATAGCCACAGAAAAGTTTATCGCGATATCGATTTTTTTTTAATATTTCCAAGAAAAAACTTTCGATTGAAATGAAATCGAGTTTTAGAATTTGAATTGGCGAAATAAAGTTACCGATTTTTTACATATTTCATATTTGAAAATTCCCAGAATGTAATGATGATCGTGCTGAATTTTTGCATTCACATACTTAGTATCAATCTCAAATCGAGTCTCAAATCCCATTTAAAATTTTTAAGTAATAGCCTTATTGCTCCAAAAGTGAACGAGCGCTCAAAAGCATCTGCGTTTTTGTAGAACTTGTTTAGATGTTACTAGACTTAGACTTATGTTTTTACTTATTAATGGATATTATATCTTTGACTATTTTCTTTGATAACTGAAAAATTTGTGAATGTGAATATATGGTTACAATTAATGTACCGGGTGTCCTAAATTCGTTGTCTAGTGAGGGGTTCTCAGAAAACCGATGAGCTAGAACAAAATGTAGCGAAGAAAAATTGATTACTTCAATGAACTCTACTGAAAAAAGTGCCTGTATAATGTTTTAGTTTCATGATTATAACTTCAGTAATAAAGAAGTTATGAGAACTTTTCATTCGACGCAATTTTCCAATTTTCTCTAATAGCTCGAAAACGGTTTGACATAGAAGGTTGCGATTTTCACCAAATGAATTCTCCCAAAAATCGAGCCCGAAAATGTGCCACTCATTTCGTTCTAGCTCATCTGATTTCTGAGATCCCCTCACTAGTCAACGAATTTAGGACACCCGGTACAACCCTCGAATGAAATTCTAAAAATTCCAACACTCCAAAACATACGAAGAAAGAGCTTTTTCACATTTTCATCTGCTAATACTAGTAGTAAAGCATTTAAAACATCCTTCAAGTCAGATATTAAATATGACACACATTGTTACAGTCTCTAATTCATATTTCTGTCAAAACCATTTTGTTACCCGTCAACTTTTATTTAATTGTCCTATACATATTAGTAAATGTAAAGAACTCTCGCTCAAAAGTTACAATTCACAGCTCAATCTAGCATAGCATTCACACACCCATAGTCCCATTGGGAAATAATTTAAACAACGATCAACTTTTACGTCAAGACAGAAGCCCCTAAACGAAAAGATCTCTACCATATGTTCAACACATGCAACATCTTGACGGATGGGCGAGCTCGACCCAACATAATTTTGTAGTCGTTCCTTACTACACAGAACGGATCATCCATTGTTCTCCTCCCGGGTATTTCAACCGCAAAAGGTCCCCGGACAATTTTCAGACAATTTTCGATATTATCTCGTCGAGAAGGCGTAATTTGCCTGGTATTCGACGGAACCGTTGTTTGCTCACCAAAGGGAACGTCCGTTTTACTTGTATTTGTCGCGAATGTGCAGAACTGCGATTTTGTTTTGTTTGTTTTTGAATCAAAGGAATTCTGGTAACAGTTAAGGGTTCCACCTTAACTATAACCATAGATTTGAATTCAAATTTATTAGTTGCCCGCAAGATATTACATTACATTATAAGTATTTACATTCAAAGGCTCCTTATTATGATAAGTATAAAAAAATTCTTCTTTCTACTCATGTTTATTGATGAAATATCTTTTGCATAATGATCTGATAAGAAAAATTCAAGAAAAGCACTGAGCAGGAGTTTTTGAGCGCTCGTTCTTTGGTGTAGCAAAAAGACTATTACCTCAGAATTTTATATGGGATTTGAGATTGATACCAAAATATAAATGCAGAATTTCAGCACAATCGGAATTATATTCTGAAAATTTTTCAAGAAATTAAATATATAATGAATAATTAATAACAAAAATTAATTTCTATGGTTCTGACAATGCGATCCTTTTTAAATTCTGCACAAACATTCAGTAGGTTTTGATTCACAAAATGAATTTTACTCGAATCCGTTATCCTGTTATGGAAATATAGGTATTCTTCTTTTCAATATTCCAAATGAATTTTCTATGGTTCTGTTAACACTACGGCCACAAAATTTTGAATGAACATGCAGTATATCGATCTCCATTCGCAAAATAAATTTCACTAGAATCGAATATGGAATATGAAAATATGGAATATATACAGGGTGTTTCATTGGGAAAGGGAAATACTTCACAGGTGCATAGGTGGCACCAAGACGGTTCTAGAGATACCCCATTTATTGGGTCTCACTGTCTTCGTAGCCGAGATACAGGGTGTTTTATGAATTTTGCCCGTTTCTTCCTGAGGCCGTACCAGACGAACCACCCGGTATATTTTCTTCATATTTGGCAAATATGTTCCTAATTGAGAGCCCATTGCATATCATGCAATAACCGTCTCGAAAATCCAGGTCCGGGTTAACAAAAAATTATGAATCGTTTGAATACTCGAAACAACACCCTGTACATCGGAATTTTGAAAATCTGTTTTAATATGCGAAAACACCACTAAAAACTAAACTGGGACGTATACTTCAAATTTTCGCGCAGAAAGGTTTACTGCACAAATTTTCAAGGTAAAAGTGAAGTTTTTAGGAACTTGGATACCCGAAAATGGTTTGAAGTGACTTTAACAATGAATTATCAACAATATTGAATCCATAATTATTTCAACATTACTCTGTAATTCATTTTCACATTGGTTTTCCTCTTTATAGCCGTATACTTGAAAATCCAGGTCCGGGTAACGAAAATTATGAATCGTTTGAATACTCGAAACAACACCCTGTACATCGGAATCTTGAAAATCTGTTTTAAAATTCGAAAATACCAGTAAAAACTGAACTGAAACGTACACTTCAAATTTTCGCGCAGATAGTTTCAATGCACAAATTTTCAACGTAAAAGTGAAGTTTTTAAGAACTTGGATACCTGAAAGTGGTTTGAAGTGACTTTTAACAATGAATTATCAAAATATTGAAATCCATAATTATTATACGTAATAATGCAACTCACTTCTCAATAAATGAAAACTAATGTGGAAATGATTTACAAAGTAATGTTGAAATAATTAGGTATGGATTCAATATTGTTGATAATTCATTGTTAAAGTCACTTCAAACCACTTTCAGGTATCTTAGTTCTTAAAAACTTCACTTTTACGTTGAAAATTTGTGCATTGAAACTATCTGCGCGAAAACTTGAAGTGTACGTCTCAGTTCAGTTTTTAGTGGTATTTTCGAATTTTAAAACAGATTTTCAAAATTCCGATGTACAGGGTGTTGTTTCGAGGATTCAAACGATTCATAATTTTCGTTAACCCGGACCTGGATTTTCAAGTATACGGCTATAAAAAGGAAAACCAATGTGGAAATGAATTACAAAGTAATGTGTTGAAATAATTATGGATTCAATATTGTTGATAATTCATTGTTAAAGTCACCTCAAACCACTTTCGGGTATCCAAGTTCCTAAAAACTTCACATTTACCTTGAAAATTTGTGCAGTAGAACTTTCTGCGCTAAAATTTGAAGTATACGTCTCAGTTTAGTTTTTAGTGGTGTTTTCGAATATTAAAACGGATTTTCAAAATTCCGATGTACAGGGTGTTGTTTCGAGGATTCAAACGATTCATAATTTTTTGTTAACCCGGACCTGGATTTTCGAGGCGATTATTGCATTATTTGTTTGGGCTTTCAATTAGGAACATATTTGCCAAATATGAAGAAAATATACCGGGTGGTTCGTCTGGTACGGCCTCAGGAAGAAACGGGCAAAATTCATAAAACACCCTGTATCTCGGCTACAAAGACAGTGAGACCCAATAAATGGGTTATCTCTAGAATCGTCTTGGTGCCACCTATGCACCTGTGAAGTATTTCCCTTTCCCAATGAAACACCCTGTATATAAGTTTTTTCTTTTCAATATCCCAATTGAATTTTCTATGGTTCTATTCACACTATGGCCACAAAATTCTGCATGAGGCTTGTTATGAGCATCCTACATTTGGCCGTAACATTTCATTTCGATTGGTTTCGTTTTTTCTGAGATATTGAGGAACAAACATTTTGAATGGCTATATGGAACAACCTGTACGATTTGGCTGGTTAAGGAACTTAACTGAGCCATTTGGGACCGGAACTCATCCTGAAAATTTTAAGTCTGTAGAACAATCCCTTCGAAAATTATTGTGCTAACGACAGTCCCACGGGCAGAATTGAATTTGACCACGAATTCGTCATCAGGAAGTCTAACCCTATCGTTTGAGACCATTTTCGGCTCAAAATTTGAAAATTACAGACATTTGGGCAAAACGATATCCTAGCACTCGTTTGAGTAGAACGAGCGCTCAAAAAAGAGAACTAAACAAGCAGTAGGATGCAATAAACAATGTCATATTCAGAGAAAAGAAATAGACTCTGAATGAATAGCATCGAAGCCATCTCGAAATCTATAAACAGAACAACTTTCAAATTTTCTTTGACTTCTCTGTTTAGTTTTATCTCACCACTAGCTGGAGAATGTTGAGTTTCTCTCAAATTTGTCAAATAAAGTAACTGTACTAAACACATTCATAACCCACTCTAACTATCATACCAATTAGCAATTAACCATAATTTCCTGTTATCTATATCACCAATAACCTCTAATTTGACCGCAAAATCCAAATTAATATTTATGCAAAATCTGTCACCCCAAGCAGTGATACTGCGTTACCATATCTCATTAAAGAATACTAACAGTAGTAGCAAGTTTTATGAATGGTCAACTGTAACGAGAAATAGTAATAAGGTAATGAATTTAATCGACAAAAAACGATTAGTTGATTGCATCCTAAACGTTTGTTTATAACTTACGGATAATTATGCCCTTTCGAAAATTCCGACATCGTTTATGAATGAAACGTGTAAAAACGATTTTATTACAATTTGCCGACGTAAAAATTCAAATTTCGGGAAAAAAAATTGAGTAAAAGTCTGTGTAGGTGCTTTCGAGTGCATTTTACAACAAGATTTCAAATTATCATTATACGATCCTCGTGAAATTTTGTAAAAACATTCATCATCAGTTTTGTTGTGGAAATATAATATCTTTCTTTTCTATATTCCGATTGGTTTTTTTATGGTTCTGTTAATACTATGGCCACAACATTTCTTGAGGCTTCTTACGTGTATCTTGCATGAGAGAAAAATAAAACGGGCGCTCAAAAAGTCACAATTAAAAGTTGACGTGGTGTTGACAACCCACGACAATTTCACTAGTTCACCCTAGGGTACAAATTATCCAATTTTCACACTCGCACCCCTATTTGATTATGAAGTTATCGCAATTAAAATCCCCTACATATAAGCTGTTTATGATCGAGGTCATAATTGCAGGAAAAACCCACAAGATGAGTCCATTTGGGTATTCCAAAGTGGCAAAGTGATTATATTTTACCCCAAAAGATGTTATTAACAAAGTCATCATTACTTCATTACTAGAACTGCGAAGAAGAGAATGAAATTTCCGAACTGAAGGGCTCATTTGAATGATTCATACATTATTCATGTTTCTATTGAAAACTTCCTGGAAATTCTGAATTTTCATGATTTGATATTTTTATACGTTTCCATATGGCATTCCTATCTTATGACAAAAAATATTCCTCTTTGTATTATAATTATGTTTATTTTCAGCACTCTATGTGTCACCATGTTCATTTTTGAGACTTTTTTGAATAATTTCTTTCTCATTTTGAATTCCATGAGTTTAGGTTATTTGCAACAGCAATTTTTCGCACTTTTTGCACTTTGTTTCCTGCACCATTTCTTAAGTTTAGCAAATTGCTTTTCACGAGGCTTTTCATAAAGATGTCTTGATATTGTAACACAAACTTACAGCTTCTCTCGCAGCTTTGTCAATGCTCATTTTCTGTAACTTTCGAGCTGGTGGAGTCTTTGATTCGGTTGATTTTTGTGTCCAACTACATTTCATTCGTATTATTTTCAATTAGCATTGTTTTGTCAACAATTGTCATCATTTTTTCGTGTCTATTCTTTGTTTACATATCTTACTCCTATCTGGGAAATGTTGAGTTTCTATAAGATTCATCAAGTGACAAAGTTATCATATAGATCACTTCGAATCTGGTCCAAACGTCAAACAAAAAATGAAGAAAAAGGAAATCGACTGTCAAATTTCGAAATGTCATATACGACAAATGACGAATTTTTTTTGGATCTTATGTCGAGAATGAAAGATTGATGAGCTTACCTTTTTGCCTACTGTACGCTTTCATGGTTTTAATTCCCATGCCTACGAACGGTGTCAAAGTGTCTATGTACATTGACTAGAACAATATCTCTAAACTATATCACAAAAAACAACAATATAAACAAAAAAACGTAACACTCTAAATCCTCAACATAACGTCACTAGTACGAATTTTCGCGTTCACTGTCTTTATTCGCCATTGTGAGGGGGCGACTTCGCTTCATTCATGGGTGCCAGTTATTTTATTTATTCTATGATTGGGAGCTTTTAAGTACTGTCACTGAGTTATTCCTGGACGCGCACTCAAAATAGAGTTTCGCAAAACACAACACGCTAACGTTTCACCGTACCCGAGGCTCTGTGCTCCCGTAATTTTCACAGACAACGACGAACTCATGAATGAAGAACGTTCGATGATTACTCTCACTTTTCTATGGTACTTAAGTCGCGTAGAGAACTTCGATGATCTCGCGTATATAAACGTCACTAAGGGATGATGTTATCGATCGAAAATTGATCGGAAATCGGTCCAATTTGAATGATTTGCCTTGTCGAAAGAGTTCAGAGCACCTGTGGATGCGTAGAGAGCATTGAATAGTTTATGCTCGTCGCACATTCAAACACCGAGTGTGCTCTCTGTCTCTACGCCCCACTACTACCAACCTCCGGTCGCCAAGTTATGAATGAATAGTCTCTCTACAGGGTGAGCTTTGCTGCTTTTTGTGTTTTTCGTTCTGCGGGACCGGATCTGACGTAGTTTCTTCGCAGCAACGTGAGAACTTGAAGAGACGGTCCTCCTCGTGGTTCCTTACGATGAACGGAGATGTTGATGGTTGATATATTATGCCAGAGGAAAGATTTTCGTTTCGATGGTTTTCGAGGAGTTAAACCGGGTTTCACAAAACTCCAATCAGCTTGATTATTGAAATGTCATCATTTATGTGCAATTTCCAGTTCATTTTTGACATAAACCATCGACTTAATTCGAAATCAACGATTTGATTGCCCAATCAAGCTATATGGTTAGAGATGGATCTCTAATCTCTGATCGACAGATTGAATCGTTGGATTTCAAAATATTCGATGGTTTATGTCAAAAATTAATTGAAATGGGAAAATAATTATGACATTTCACTACCCAATCTGGATTGAAGCGTCACAATATTGCTGTATCCATTTGACGATATTTCCTTGAAATACAAGTACATAGAAGAAGAAGGCAATGCGTTTTTTTCACGAGTTGGGAATTCAAAAACGAAGTTTTGAGTTTGTCTCAGAAGAATGTAGATTGGCCGTACTGTTTTGTATACCAACTATAGTTCGCCTATGAGCGCATACTAAGCGTTTGTTTATTTATCTGTTGGCAGTATTTGCTGTCATAACGTGAAATGAAGTCAACGTTGCCGAATGTAACCGGCCTCGTCCGACAAACTTGCGAGTTATCATAGAACTTTATGCAATATTGACAACATTGCGTATCAACCTGACAAGAAAATAAACAATATAACCTAAAATTTTAATATACACAGTGGAATATGCCAAGTTTCCATGGCCAACCGACGGCTCAACCTTTCATGAACGGACTATACATTATATTCACAGCACAACGATATTTGTGTTTCAATTTGTACCAAATCGGTTCAAAGATTCCGTATCAAATTTTGCGTTAAAATGGAATAAACTGCTTCAAATCTTTCTAAATGATGACTGTGGCGTTCGGCAAGTTTACTTTGTCTCAAAAAGTGTTTATTAGTGGTACAAACACGAGAAGATGTTAATGACTATGAGCGTCTTGAAGTTGTCTCTACGTAAACAAGCGAAGAAAACACGAAAGTGGAAAAATTGTATTTGAAAAGTTTCAAATCACTATTAGGAAGTTACAGAAGATGTTAGCATGTCAATCGGCTTAAGTCATGCATTTTTCTCGAATGTTTTGGGCATAAAACGACCGGCAGCGAAAATCACGATTATGCACCAGCTCACACATCAATGCAAACTTCTTAATCATGCCTCAACCACCGTATTCACTAGATTTGGCACCCTGCGATTTTTCCTTCACCTAAAACGCCACGATCGATCAGACAAAGTCAGAATCCAAAAACGAGCTGACGGTCATAAGAAAAAGCGAATTTCAGTTGGCAAAAGTGCATTTTATCTAAGAAGAATTACTTTTAAGGTGATACAATATGTATACTCCGTTCACGAAAGGTTGAGCAGTCGGTTGGCCATGGAAATTTGGCATATTCCACTGTGTATATTAAAATTCTAGGTTATGTTGTTTATTTTCTTGTCAGATTGTCAGATTCTGATAACTCGCAAGCTCGTCGGACGAGACCGGGCACATTCGGCAACGTTGACTTTATTTTATTTTATGACAATAAATACTGCCAACTTGAGATAAATAAAGAAACGCCTACTATGTGCTCAACCTTTCGTGAACGGACTATAGACACTCTTTCTAGCTCATTTAACTAAAGCTATAACTCGAATTTATTACTGTATCTCCAAATCATCTTCGGCACAGCTCTGTTGATCGTTGACCACTGCAAATGTCTTCCTTAGCAATTATTTCTTTGAAAACGAACGGATATGATCAATAAACGTCCAAATATCTCCAACCATCTTTACCGAATAACCCAAAACCCGTTGAATTGAAGATCTCCTCGATGTCCAATATTTCGCATCTTCCACCATCATCAAGCGCCCCAGATGGCACAAAAACAAACCTCCCAATCGGACGCGAACGTCACATCCGCGATCGTTCACTTCCTGATCGGGACCTCGACGAAGAGATCACCAGAAAAGGGTCATCACCGTCAGATTTCCTCGTCCCAAACCCGTTTTAATTTATGCCGCTATACGCGCTCGTAGCGCTAATTAACCGGGTTCCGATATTTGGGTGCTCTCCCGCGGTCAGATGACCACCTATCTGCCTATCTGTCCATCGAAAAGATCTCGATAACCCAGCGTACGGTCCTTCGAGCCGGACGCTCCGTTAAGCCCTGTTAACATTGGTAGAGTGAATTTTGGAGTTCACTAGCATACTTTTTCACGGAAATTCTACTCGTTTCAGTAGAGTAACTGGGTTATTTTTGCTACTAGTTTGAGAGGATAATCCTCTCTTCTCTATTGGCCGAATCACTAAAGGAAGACGAGCAAAATGCACTATCCTGGACAAGTGTCTGTTCACATTAGTTCAGTCGTACAATAAAAAAGTAGAGTAGAGTTAAAGTGAGAAAGAGGGAAGTAAAGTGTACTTTTCCACATGTGCTATCTACTCTACTCTACCGTGCACTATCAGTACTCTACTGTCACTAGCAAGAATAGTCAGTACTCTTCCACTGAACTCTACCATTTACTCTACAAATGTAAATCGGGCTTAAAGCCCAGTGGTATAGAGAACTCACTATTCGCCTACTAGCATAATGTAAACAGTTTGTGCTTTTGGTATTAGAGTACTAAAGATAGTACACGGAAGATTTAAAAGATAGCACATGTGGAATAGTACACTCTACTAACCCATCTCCACTTCCACAATTTTACTCTACTCTACTGATTCACGGGATGACTATACCAATGTGAACAGACATTAACCAGGTATTAGTAGCAGATAGTGAGTCTTCCTAGACCCCCTTTTATGGTTCGACCAATTCGAACTATCCTCTACCGAAATGAATGAAGTAGAGAATTTCTGTGAAAAAGTATGCTAGTGAACACTACCATCTACTTTTTTAATGTAAACCGGGCTATAAGCCTGGTTCACATTGGTTGAGTGAATAGTAGAGTTCAGTAGCATACTTTTTCAATAGAATACTCTACTCGTTTAAGTAAAGGAACTGTATTCACGTTGCTAGTAATTTGAAAAGATAATTCGAATCATAAAATGGAGACTAGGAAGACTCACCATCTTCTACTAAAACCGGGCTAGTGTCTGTTCACATTGGTTTAGTCAACCAGAAAACGAGTAGAGAAGAGTGAAATTGTGGAAGAGGAGATGGGTTAGTAGAGTGTATTATTCCACATGTGCTATCTACTACACTCTACCGTGTACTATCTTAAGTCTTCATTACTCTACGGTCCATCTCATCTGCGAACCTCCCTAGTGATGTAATGATCAAAAAAGTAAGCACTGAGAACTTCACGACATTGCTAAGCAAAAAAGAGGAATGGGAACGGGAATACACCGACTATAACCTCAAAGAAAATACCGTAAAATGGTATACAGATGGTTCCAAAACTTCTACAGGAGCTGGCGCTGGGATATACGGGCCAAGTACCAAGTGTGCATTGTCGCTAGGCTCCTGTATGAGCGTCTTTCAAGCGGAAATCTTAGCTATTGAAATATGTCTAGATATAAATCTAGAAAGAAACTATCAGAAGTGTGATATAGCCATACACTCAGATAGTCAAGCTGCTATTAAAGCACTGAGCTCCTACGTCATCGACTCAAAGATGATCTGGAAATGCCGGAACAAATTCAATGAGGAAGAAAAATAAGGTCTTTTTAACCTGGGTTCCCAGCCATTCGGGAATCTAAGGGAACGCCAAAGAGTGCGCACGAATGTCACTGATTGGTCCAGAACCCTTCTGTGCTATAGGTAAATGTATCTATAAGAAGGAGAAAGCCGAGAAGGAAAAACTCTGGCGGAAAATCCCAGGGATGGATCATTCCACTAAGTTCCTTCGGAACTTTAAAACAGCAAGATCCAAAAAATATCTGGATCTTGGTAAGAAACAACCTGTTGAGGATGGGATTATCGGACACTGACGAGTGTAGGTTTTGTGAGGAGGAGGAAGAAAACCCCATTCACCTAGTCACGGAATGCTTTGGCGAGCCTAAAGAGAGAATGCCTTGGCGAGAAACTTGTAAGAGTGAGGAACTAGCCTCGTTGAAGCCTTCACAGTTATTGGATTTCATCAGATCCCTGGAACAGGAAGGCGAGCTGTAAGGGGTGTGGTCAAAACTGCTCTGTAAGGGGGCACAATAGATCTTGAGGTCGCAGTGAACTGTAACCCCTTTTTTAAACTAACTAACTACTCTACTATCACATACACATATGTTTAGATCGACAAGTAGGTTGTGCACACTAAGTTTAATAAATAGAAAGAAGGAAAAGAGGTAGTTCAGTGTGGTAATTTTATTCTGTAAGAACCGAGCGCTTTCGGCCTAGACCATCATCAGGGGGTTTTAAGATTTTATGTAATTGACTGCTGATTTTTGTACTTTGTTTAACATTTATGGTATTTTCACGCTTAGTGCTGCAATTCGCAACTATCCTAGCATTCCAGCTTGTGGTATTATTCCTGGACGGGGAACCCTGATGATGGCCTAGGCCGAAAGCTCTCGGTTCTTACAGAATAAAATTACCACACTGAAGTGCCACTTTTCCTTCTTTCTATTCACAATGGGTACGTTCAGAGCACTCAACTGTTGGCAACAGTTGAGTAAGTTGAGAAAGCGATAGCGTTCAGCAAAATCGCTGACAAATCGATGTTTCTCAGCAGATGTCGATTTCTGGCAGCGGTAAAACTTTGCGCTTTGTAACTCATCTGATCGCTGAGACATGCGCATATACCTATTTTGTGAATTGTTTATGTTAAGGGTTTTTAGTTGAAGTTTAGTATTGTTGTGTTCTGTGAGTTGAAGTTTATTAAGGAGTATTTTGGTTATTGAAATACACTTCAATCTATAATCCGCAAGTACAATCACAAAAAGTTTCTCAACAAGGTATCAAAAAGTAAGGTTATATATCATGATATATCATATCATATTTGTAAATCACTCAGCGAAGCGTTCAGAAAATTTTCATCCGCTGAAACTCAACTCTACTCAACTCATTTTTGCTTTATGCCAACAATTGAGTGCTTCTGAACGTACCCATTGAAATACTTTACAAGCTGCTACTGAGCGAATTTAGTTGCTGATTGTAAATTCGCTCAGTGTAATCGTGTTCACAAGTCAACAATCTGATTGTAAAAAGCTGCGACTAAAGTCGAAAGCTGGGCTACTTAACACGCTAAATCGCTGGCGTTTTGGCTTGTTGGCATGGAAACCAGCCGTGTGTAATCACAGTTGCTACTAAACTATCTGTGAGTTCTTATCTACTGGGTTGTTCCTGGTTCTTAAATTTGAAAACGTATTTGACATTTAACTTAGATCCTTGACAACGATACAATCATAAACCTCACGTGGATCGCTAGATTGTTGGCTACTCAGGGAGTAGACAGTTTTGTGTGTAATTATCACGATCTCACAAGCTAATTTACTCGCTTCTGAATTCGCTCAGTAGCAGCTTGTAGTATCTCATGTAATCGACCCATTATGCTAGTAGGGGAATAGTAAGTACCTACTCAACCATTTATTCTACTCATGTAAGTCGGGCTTAAGGAGGGCCGAGCAAAACCGGTAGCAGGACAGTTTGACCGCTCAAATTTGGGGGCGCCGCGAATAAATAACCTGAGATAACGCCGCGGTTGGTCAGTCGACGACAGATAAGAACGAATGAAGAAATTACCGAATATCTTCGGATTTACATCGATTAGGCTTTTATTTCGTCGAGATGTGGACGCGGGAGATTTCTGGATACTCAGATGGGCTATTAATTAAGATGAACAGGACGATTACGAGACTGGGGAACGGTCGTAATGGAAAAAATTAATTTGAATACAGAAATCCACGTCGTCGAACAAATCAAGACAGGTGTTTTGGACTGGATATTGTGGTTCTTTGTCGTTGTTGTTAGTTGAGATGTAGAGGTCAGGGTCACTGATCCTTCGGTTCGGTCGATCGTTATCTTAATTTGATTTATTGAAATGGATAGATTATTTGAAAAGTTGAAACGAATAGAACTACTTCATTTACAGCAAGATAATTAGAGTGAAAAGTATGAAGAATGCTGTGAAACAGTCAGAAGCTTTTGGGCGCTTGTCCATGTCATGAAAATGATTGGTCCCGTTCTGTTCATTTACTCAATACATAGAAATAGGATAGTATAGAGTTGCCATCATTGAAATAAACGTGGTATCAGATGCGCCATATTACTACCACCTAACGTCAAAATTGACAATCGTTGAATTTTCTGGAGGAATTGTGATTCTTGCGTCTGTTTCTAGTTAAATTGTGATTTTTCTGCTTAATAATATACAATAAAATGGTATCGTGCACTGTAAGGCTTTCTTCAAGCAGAGAAGAGACAGATAAGAAGAAAAAAAACATATCACAGGTAGGGATGAGTACTGAAGAGATCCGCATTCGAAATTCTTGCTAGCCTGTCTTGGTAATCTGATATCTTTTTATATGTGCATATTATCGCCTGAAGAAAAATTGTTTATTTGATATTCAATTGACCTTATTTGAACAGGATTCCTAAAGACTCAACACGTCGCATTTTTTGGTGAAATTTGTGAACAGAAAAAACTGGCAACTTAATTTAACTCTGAACTTTCCGCCATATTGGTCCCCGACTTAGCCCCGCCTAGTGGTACTATTTTTCCTTACTCAATTGTATGATTTGTATGTCATAGCGTCTCTTCTCTATTATATCTCGATGAGACAACCCGACAGAGAAATTCAACCGAAAAGATCACATAAAAATCAAATGATAATTCCCAAAAAAGTTATCCATTCAATAAAGATTCCAAAAGGATAAATCCTCATACGTCAATCAAATTTGGCGTTGGCAATAGCTCGTATGATCGATATCCAATTACACGATTGTTCGTACGAACTTTTACATCATCCCCTTTCTAATTCCTCGCGAAAAAAAACCTTTTTGTAGATGACCTTCCTATTCACGGTCTATCAGTTGCCGGCAAATTATGAAAGACCCTCTGATATGTTAAAACAAATTGCAACTGACATGCTAGCGCTTGATCCCCTCGCGAAAAGAAGTAAGGTGCTTTCATCGGCGATTCTTTGAGCCCCAAACTACGTCAAGTGGACCTTTTTTCCCTTGAGTACGACAGGTAAACGTACGTATAAATTTTAGGGGGATTATAGAGAATTGTAGTAGAAATTTGGTATGATTCTTCTTTTACCTACTGGCCTAAATTTGAACAGGTTTTGAAGGATATCATATCATATAAATGAATTTATCGTATTGAAATTGGGCAATTGATGGAGCGTCTTAAAACTACTACAATATGAATGAAATAACAGAATTTGCTAATTTCATATATACAGGGTGTTCCTGAATTGATGCGAAAGATTTAGGAGGATGATTCCTCAAAATATTTCATGAAACAAAGTTCCCATAAAGGTTGGTGCAAAACGGGGTACCATACTATTCTGGCGTATGATACCAGAGCACAGGGAAAAACCTCAGTAGAAAAAACCCTGTCTCGCCGTTTTTACAAAATTGAAACCTAAAACTATTCGAATAATAACCTTCAATATTCAGATACAAAATTATTAATTTCTTGCTCTTGGGCCAGGAGGGTGTTTTAAACTAGGTCTGGCCTTCTAAGTGATTATTTTTCGAATTTTCTGTTCTTTCAAGACCACTACAGGACTCTACTGAAGGGTAATCATCTCCCATAGATTTAAATAGTGGAACTTCATCCTAAATATTGAATTCAATTTCGGAATAATGATAATTTCATATTTGTGTTTCATGAATATTGTATACAGAAGTCGTTGTTCTTCAATATTTTCAGTGTCTCATACATTTTAATTAAAGGACGAAAAATATGAATATAAAAGTAGAAGTCTCAACAGCTGTCTTCTGATACTCTGGAGGATATAACCTTCAACAAGATCCGATGTAAGAGTTCTATTTTGGTTGATTTTTATCGATGAATATCAGTCTGTACTTTTATATATCATGTTTAAATTTTCGTTATCCGCATTAAGTTTCATTTTATAACTGGAAATATTAGAAATTTGTGTTCACTAACAAATGCCATTGAGTTTTCGGAAAAAATAATAAAAACATTGGGAATTGATTACCTCCATTCATTTTATGCCTATTGTTTATTCAAATATGTATGCGGAATTCCAAATGCAAAGTTTGCATGGTAATGTGATTTTCATTTTCTCCGTAATGCGTAGTAATCGATAAACAATTATTTCAACAAATTCTTCCATTATTTTTTTCACCGAGATTCACATTAAAGGAATTCACAGAATTAATTTATATAATATCATGAACTGAAAAGAACTAGAAGAACAAGAAAGAAATTTCACCTGGAAAAACGAGAAAATTAATACTCATTAATTATGTCTCAGAAAAATACAAGAAGAATAGAACTTCTTATGAAATCAAGCTTTTTTTTGAGGAATATCTATTGTCTCAGACAATCTCAAAATATTCCAGGGAGTTGTTCTACAAACTCCCGATAAATAGCGAAGAAAAAGTATCCAACCAAATGACTTAAATAGATCTTGGAGAATTTAAATGATAACCTTTATCAACTGTATCCATCTTTATACGGGGTCTTTATAAGATTGTAACATCGTAGGTTGCTTTGGAAATATTTTATCTTATGGTTTTTTATGCAAAGTCTACAAATTTATAATTCCTGTCAAATTATTCAATTTCTTTCGGATGACAAACCTAAATTCGCAGTATCAGTTGTTTAAATCATGTAATGATACGTTATGATCATTTATAGAGACCCTGTACAATGTAATACTTTATTAATTTTAAATGTTAATTTTAATCCCCACAACAACATTAGCACTAGAGCAATGATTTTCTCCTCATTATATTATCCTTCGATAAATAAAAGAAATAACAACGAAAAACGAATAAAATTAGAAACGAACACCAGTAGCTCCGTTCGGTTAAAAATTCCAAGAAACCTCCCCAAAATTCTCGGCCATTTTTTTCTCATCAGTCAGGGCAGGTTTTCGACGTAAATTCTTTAGAACCACCCTACCCCCAGGCTAAAAATTACGTGAACCATTTGCGATGTGGACGTAAACATTCTCGTAGGGTGCTCGCCTACCTTCGCCGGAAACAATATCGGATGGTATCTTTCTACCCCACCGGAAGTAGTCAGGCACCCCGTGAGAGGCTTTACTACGACTGCACGACGATAGTATGCAGGCCAGGACCGCCCCGATCGACACAGCAAGGCAGGCAATGCGTATACAGCGTGCCGAAAAGAAAACGTAACGAACTTACTCGTCAATAACTCTTGTACGTTGAATTATTGAGGAAAGTTCTAGCACCCGTCGATTTTTAACATCAAGAGCAATGTATCCTGAGCTTTTTTTGAATTTGATATTTCTCACCCCCTACGCCCGCACCCCTCAACTTTATTTTATCCACGACTATTGTAAAATCCGTCCATTGTACGTCTCGGTGCTCGGCCTTAATAATACCCATTAATCACAAGGGAATAATGAGATTATAATTCATTGCTGTCATATGTTCCATAGATTTAGCTTCGATATAATATTCTTTAAATCGGTATTTCTTCAGTATTCTAAAGTACTCCAACTAACAAATATGGGTATATCTTGTCAATCGAGGGCCAAATCTACTTTCATTATATCAATTAAGTTTTTTTTACAAAATATACAAAGACCAGGGCCTATTGCACCAAAATACTTTGCAACTTTTCACTTCGCACTTTGCATTCTGACAAATTTCAAAAGTGAAAATTAGTTATGTTGCACAACATTTCTCCCAATATTTAATGTCTGCAGAGTAATTTTCACTATGCACTTGACTTTTCACAATGTATTTTCATTTTTGAATGCGTTTCGTGCCACTTAATTCATTTGAAAGTGAAAAGTGCAAAGTGAAAAGTTGCAAAGTGTTTGGTGCAATAGGCCCCTGTTCTCCAAAAATTTCTCAGGTGTCAACTTGACTTTTTCCACGCTTGTCACAGAAGGGTCTTGTCGCGGCCGCCAAATGTTAAAATCTTCAAGAAATATTCAGTAGTCGTAGATAAAGTATAGTTTGCTACTCGCGTATATGGCTGTTATTCACTCGCGAATAATAGCAATCATTATACGCTCGTTGCATAATTACTATTTTCAAACGGGAATATATGAGTTGTGATACATCAAATAAAAGGTGATTTGATAGCCTTTTCAGCGATGTGGCTCAAAGTAGAGATTGTTGTGCCGTTTTTCCATTAAAAATTAGGAAATAATTTACAATTTGCAATATTGAAGAGTGCTGCAATCAGACCATTATTCTTTCACTAATTATTATTAAGGGAAATCATGAGTTTGTTACACCTTTTTATCAAGCAGGAATATAGCCAAATTAGTGGTTGGACGCTTTCCCCCTTAGATAAAAAAAGAATACTGGAAAATATTACCTCATATTCATAGACTTTGATATCAATCTGGAAACTCACCTGAAACAGAAACAAATTAACATTAAATTTTCAATTGATCATAAAATATACTCAAAGAAAAAACGTAAACAAGAGGTGAAATATTAGAAAAAATCAAATATGTGTATTATCTGCACTAAAAGCATAAAACTTATTATCAAGTGCAAAATAGATATTATATTAAAATGAGGTTGATGTCATTAATTACTAATCTTCAGTGGCGACGTCATACAGGATTTTCAGTAGGGTAATATTTTTTAACAAGCCCATTCTGAAAATATCATATCTTCGACTCCAAGAATTTTATTATATTTCAAATAACAAAATTCTTTCTAGATTGTGTTGGTTTGGAAAAAACTGAAAGTAACTGCAATTTTCACGTTTCTTCTTTGTGAAACCGATATATTTCCGCACGCAAAACCTAAAGACTCTTTTAAATTGATGAAAATAGATCAGAACAATGTAAGCATTTACATTGAACAAACCGAAGAAACCCGAACATATTATCTCGACATAAAATATCCCTAATCCAACCCTTATAAATTGGAACCCCTCCATTCATTGGTAAACAATCCAAAACTTTTACAAGTGGCATTGAATAGACACTTTGTGGAACTCTGAAATACTACACCTTACCCTACCTAGCTCTGATAGTAAATTGAATGAAAAAAGCTTCTTTCTATATCGTACTATGAGAAGAGACCTGTGGGGTAGGAGACTCGAGAACAACAAAGGACGCATAAAAGGTATTTCATGTTTTATTAGACCAGTTACCCGAACGAATTAGTCACATTGCTTTTAGGGGAGAACGGAACTAGCTTTTTTACACTTCGGAATTTCGATGTTATCTTCGAGGATGATGTTTGAAAAATTATCTTTGATGGCCTTGGAAGATTCCAAAGATATTGCAACTTTATGATGGAAAAAACAGTAGATTTCGTTGCAAATTCATGACTTTTTTTCAAAACATGTTTTAAAATACTCAGGTAAAAACATAATTTGCCACAGTCTTAGTGCTTATCACTCTTATCGATATTTCGAAATTCGATATTCAAGGTGAAATACAATTGTTCAAATCTGGGAGATGATTAGTATTAGTATTACGAGGTTTTGAAATACTTATCATCACTTCGAAAGCCAAACCTGTTTAGATAAATCCTTCTGGTTTAAGGGCAGATTTTTCTGAAATCGAAGGAATTTCGAAGAAAAGTTTGAGTGTGTCTGTAATTCCTGACAGAGATATTTATATTACATATTACTTTCCCGAGGTTTTTCTGATTATATTTCGTTTTTTTTTCAGATAATATTTCAAGGAGACGAATCAAATGAAACGAGAAAAGAAAATTCGGTTCAATGAGACGAAGCCTTCGATAGGAATAGTTCGAGTTTTCTCTGCTAATATTGTGAAATACACATACTATGTTGTTTTATGAAATTATGTAAAACCATATTTCGGAAGAATATTCTATAAGGTGTTTCTGAATTAAGGGGGTGATTCCTCAGTTCATTATATGGAAAAAAAAATTCCCATAAATGTTGGTCCGGATATCATTGTTTCCAAAACACAGGGTTTTGAAGTTTGACTTAAAACACGACCAAAAATTGGTACGCTACTGAGATATTCAATAACAGTTATTTTTGAGTTATTCGTTCAATTTGTGATACAAAAATCTTTTATGGCTTTTTTTCGTGTGGCGCGCCGGTCCATGAAAAAAATGGAACATCTTAAGAAGTAAAGGACCAAGAACAGAACCCTGGGGTATTCGTTACTCCACCTAAGGTGTGAAGCTTCCGATGCTTAGTTTTTCAAGATGATTGACTTGGATTGAGAAAACGACACTACTGTATTTAAACTGTCAGCTTTCTATAGTTTCTGTTCACCAAATAATCTTCTGTACTTTCATATTCTCCTCAATAAATTTGTGATAACGTATTCATCGTTCAAACTCTTTTTTGGGCATATCGGTTCAATAGCACGTAAAAATACGAATGGTTCATCCGAAGTAATAACAAGCATGTGTATAAGTGTACCATGTGACTTTAAAACTAGAAGCCGAAAAAGGTTAATGGTTTTATTGTAGACTCAAGACTGTATTTTCAACACCATGTGATTGTAGACATAAAATGAGGCAATATTGTGGACTGCTTCAGTATGAGAGTGCATGACATGCATTTTTAACTTCGGGAGAAATAATCGTCGGTTCTGACGTCTGAGACAGTAGCGGCTCTTGAAGAAGATAGAAAGGTCGTTTAAACATTGTCCCAAATATCATCTCTAGGAAGCTGTGTTGGCAAAAAGTGGTTAGGAACTAAAATGCCTTCAATAACTTCAATATAATATCATTTCGTGGCTTCTCAGGGTTTTGTATAATTTTTTTTTATTCGATATGGATTATTAGTTTATATTTGCTGTGTCACGAAACAAAGATCTTTACAAATTATTAAATAAGAAAAGTTAAATTCAATATGGAAAAATAAAGTCGTACCATTTTTTCCACTGACAAATTCAATGCAATATCTATGCAGACGCCATTTAAACAGTTCGAGACATTTATTATGAATACATCTCATGGCTAAGTACTCAAAATAATCACCCCTCTATTTCTTGGTGTTGCATTAAAAAAATCTTTTATGAGCGAAAATAAGTACGACGCTTCAAAGCTTCCTGCGATTTTATTTTCGAATGGTGCCTTGGCATTTCTCAGAAATTGACTAAACTCGACGAAAAAACTAGAGGACAACAAAAAAAACGTAATTTCATCTGCTTCGTATTTCATTACATACCGTATAGAATGAACTCTAGATCACGGTACGACACTGACTTCCATTCATAACTTTTTGTCGTTCCCGTGTGCAGACAACTTCTTGAGTTGATTACAATAACGATTATGATTCTAATACGGTTTGTATATTATTACAACAATCTGTGGCAGCTCCTTCGTAAATGAATACGACCTGAAAAACAACAATTCTGTTACAAAACAATGTGGTGCGGAGTGTACAATGTCATCTACAGCATGGTGGTAACATCAGCTGCAATCAGACGTCTTCGTCAGTGATCTTGTGCATAGAATATTTGCTTTATTTCAAGGAGCTTGCTTGTATAAAATGACATTTAATATACGCTGCGCAAAAAATTGAGGCACATTCTGAAAATATCAATTAATGAAGTTAACTCTACTTTGACTTTATAACTTATTTTTTATGTTCTCTTGGAAAGGTTTTGAACGAAACAAGACACATTAAATGAATGAAAAATTCAGGATTTCACCGAATCTTATGTGAAAGAATAGAATAAACAATTTTCAAAATACTGGATTGCTGATAAGTGATTTAATACTTGGTTTCCACCTCCGCGTTAATTACAGCTCGGCAACGACGTTTCATGCTCAAAATGAGTGATCTTAAAATGATCTGATCGCATCCTTCCCAGATTTCTCTGAGTTGGATTCCTAAGTCATTAAGAGTAGCTGGATGATTTTCTGAACTTCTCAGCCTTCTATTGAGGTTGTCCCAAACCTGCTCAATCGGATTGAGATCTGGACTTCTTGCTGGCCATTCCATTCGAGAGACTTCAACCTCTTCAAGGTACTTCTGAACGATGCGCGCACGATGGGATCTGGCATTATCGTCCATAAAAATGAAATTTTCACCAATGTATGGGGCAAATGGCACTACATGCTCTTCAAGAATGTTCCTTATATACCTATCAGCATTCATAGCTCCATTATCAACGACCACTAGGTCTGTGCGAGCAGTCAAAGATATTCCACTACCACTAGGGCACATTCCTCTTGGGTCAAATTGCGTGTTCGCGTTGCATAGCGATCGAGTGTAGAAAATCAAACGAAAGAAAACTATTGATCACTAGAATTGATCGAGAACAACTGATTTCAGAATGGAGCTGATAATCTCATCCTTTTTTATTCCTACTGGAAAAAACATCTGTATTGAAGAAAAACGTTGAAAGTGGATAACATATGCATGCATAATTCTGATAAAAATAATTATCATTGAGGACACCGTCAGTTGTAGAATAAATTTGATATTTCCATAATGTGCGTTCATTTTTTTGCAGTGTATAACTATTGTGTAAAATAAACTTGCTAGACTGTGGAAAAAATGCTTATTATCAGCTCCATTTTCAGCATGAATATCATCGCAGTATTTAAAAAGAAAGACTCATTGACAATTTAAATATCTCCCCGCTTTCGAATGACTAGTGTTGCAAGAAAAGCATGCGCAACATCTCTAAGTTAACAACAGAAAATAACTGTAACCCTAATACCAATTACAGGCCTACCAACCGAAGCGCCACCAGATACTTCTCGTAATTTCCCAGAATGCAAGTGCGTTTCTTGAATGAAGCGGTATGAATAAAATTAAGAGGTAATAACATAAATAGCCGAGTCTTTCCATCTCATGTCCATTCATCGATCTGCTAGCATCATCAGATAGGACGGGAGAAACCGAGAAGCTGCATGTCGAGGTTGAAGTGTAGAGATCTAGTCGCCGAGGCAAATAGCGCCATGTTTTCACAGACGGCATTTAAAATTAGCATAGGAGACTGATAAAATCGTCCACAATATGTACTTCGTTTCTTGGATTTTATCTGCTAGAGATCTGGATCGCCCGTTGGCTCACTCTTGCTTATTAACAACTATTACAGCCCTCTCTTGACATCATTCAAGATGTCCGTTGCGCTAAATATTCATTAAACTGATATCTAAGGCGAGCTCTTGGATGATTTAGCAAGTTTTCGATGGTTCTGGATTTTGTTGGGTCATTCTCGATTGGTCTAGATGTTATTGATGGGAGATTTGGTTCGTTTACTGTACCTGTAATGAATAGTCGAAATGATTCACTATAATACAGGGTGTTTCCAAATTGATGCGAAATATTTGAGGGGGTGATTACTCACTTATGGAATAAAGATTCCATAAATGTTGGTCCCGAAATGCATTGCTTTCAGGAACAGGTTGTTGTTGAATTTTACTTGAAAACTGACCAAAAAAAGTACCTAGTATGCCACTGAGATATTTCAAACTAACAATTTTTTTTGAATCCTTCGTTCAATTTGTGACAAAAAGTCTCTCCTGCATTTTTTTTGTGTTTTGCGGCGTCTTCATGTAAAATTTTTAATGGAAGCACGAAGGTAGAGTACGGATACCTCGAAAGTACTGTTCTTGATCTGACACTCTGCCTATTTCACCTAAATGGGCCATTTTTTTCACCGATATCTGAAAAATCATGACAGCTGATGTTTTTTGCTCCTAATTATTATCAAATTTCTATAGTTGCTTCTATATTTGGCCACGAATACAATTTTAACCATAGAAAATCATTTGATCGCATTTTTATCGATAATAATAAATAGACGATTCCAACTACGGCAATTTCAATCAACGATATTTTCTCCTTCGCTGCTGAAACCACAAGAATATTCTCCGACTATTTACACCCATTGAATATATTCATGAGATCAGGTCCGATATTGCATATCATTCTATAACTAGCTGATAATCGACTTTACTTCACTTTTCAACTTTTCTATCCAGAGCAACCGGAGTTCACACTCTGGACAACGAACACTCAATTACAAAGGACAATAATTTCGAAGAAACTCTAATCCTCTAAAGAACTTAGCTGTAGTGTGGAGTACCCCAAAGTACTGTCTTGGGCCTATTCTTTTCTTGAATTTACGTGAATGGCCTCTTTTCACAGTGATTCTATCAGTATATCTACACTTAATGTTTGTTGCTCCTTATTATCATTAATTTTTTTTCAATTTCTCTTTTTGATTTTTGATCAAGTATCATCAATTATACCGCATTTTTATCCATGGTAAATGATCGATTTCCAATTACATCTTATTCCAATCAACGATATTTCCTCTTCCGCTACTAGAACCATAACAATATTACTTCGAAATTATTACCATCGGAAGATGGAATAGACTAGAGAATGGTGTACCCCAAGGTCTCTCCTTGGACCTATACTCTTTCTTAATTACCTTATAGGCCTCTTTTCACCGACCGATAGAATATGGAAAAATCAGGACACAATGTTCGTTGCTGCTTTTTTCATTATATTTCATTAATTCGTCATTTTTCGCTCTACAATCAAATTTTTATCGGCAATAAATGATCGATTTCCAATTACACCTTATTTCAATCGACGATATTTCCTCCTCCGCCCGGACTATTTATATCTATCCCAGAACATTGAATATATTCATGAGATCAGGTCCGATTATGCATATCATTCTATAACTCGCAGATAATCAACTCGACATCCACCAGCAGAAACCAGAAGAACTAGCGATTAAAACACCACATTAATGCCGTTCTATCACTCTCGACAAAGAACAGTTAGGTTCAAGTGACGACGATTTTGAAGAAACTCTAATCGTAGGATTAAGACGAACCTGAAAATGCTGGATTCTCACCCAGGATGTGGCTCGTTAGACTGACGTAACGTTTGATCATTTAATATTTTCCTTTTCCTGTCCACGTATGCTTTTTTTTCCTTCCTCTTCTCATTCATGATGTCGAGAGATGAATGGACCGTACACCTTCCTACACGTTCCGTGAATGGGAGTGAGTTTCGTAGTAGCGGTAAATTTAATTAATTGATATATCGCGATTTAATCAATCTCGGAGATACGGTTTTCGATCTATTCATCTACCGGTGATTTTCAAAGGGTCACTATCTTGACAGCGGAAGAAACGAATGTCTGATTAATTAGAACAACCTAGAAGAAATTTTGCATTCAGCAAAAAGGTCAATGAGAATCTCAGTGTGTTACTACTCTGATGAAAAAAATGGCTAGGGGAATTTATTATTATGTAAATCACATCAAAATAGCTGAACAGAGTTAGACCATTTGAATCAAATATCATTGTAGATTGTTAAAAGGGTTGATTTCCACTATGATCCACAATTGCACCCTCCATCAGAGCTGTTTTCTGAATATTTGGTGAGTAGTTTCAATTTGACGAGATGGCCAACTTTTTCCTCTACGAAAATTCTCCATAGTGAGGGCTAATACAGTATGGAGGCGTAAAAAGTGTTGAATGGGGAATGTTCAAATTTTATTACTACAGCTACTTTATAATTTAATCTTGACAATTTCATAACAAATTGAAAACAATAATTGTCCTACAAAAATTATAATTCTATGAAAGTGTCCCCCACTCCCAACATTATCAACAAGCAGGTCTAAAAAAATTATTACTAACGTACTGCTTTTTTCATTGTTGCTTAGCAAATATTTCCTTCATGAATTAGCACATTGTCCTACAAATTGAGTGGTACGTTTTTCCAGTCCTACCTCAGAAATTGTACCACAGAACCCACAATTAAAAATGATTACTGACAATTGACAATTTCCTAGCGTAGGACTGGAAAAACGTACCACTCAATTTGTAGGACAATGTGACCAGTTCATAAAGGAAATATTTGCCAGGCAACATTGAAAAAATCAGCCGGTTGGTAATCATTTTTTTAGACCTAGTTGTTGTTATATGTTGGAAGTGGGGGACATTTTGATAGAATCATAATTTTGTTGGACAATTTATTGTGTTCAATTTGTAATAAAATTGATTTGATTTATGAAGTAGCCGTTAATAATAAAATTTGAACATTCACCCACTTCACTTTTAACTCCTCCATACTGTATTAGCTCTCACTATCGAGAATTTTCGTGGAGGAAAAGTTGGGCGTCTCGTCAAAATGAAGCTACTCACAAATATTCAGATTGTTAGTTATCATCATGAAAACAGGCGCTGGCCCATGGACTATTAGACAATTTAGCAGAGAGTGCAATGAGATCAATTGTGTGAAAAATACATTATAAAATGAAATGGTATAGAACCATTCATTATGATATAAACCTCATTAACATAGATAAACCGAAACAGACCACGAAGGTTTGAATTAATATCTATTTAATACTATTTTATTGAATAAACGTTACAAAAACTGATAAAGGCCCATAAAATTAACATATCTAGTATTTATATTGAAGTTGAACCATTCAACAACACGATCAGGCTGCTACATTGACAAACGAAAGTTTGACATATACCATTGTATAAGGTGAATTGTGAGATTAAAGTGATCTTACTGTTACATTACTTTTCAATTTCCACAATGGTAACCACCTTCAATAAAATCATTCATTTGAATTCATGTTATGTCGGTTAGGATAACTCTTTCGGCATTAGTGGGACGTCCGTCCGTCCGACCGTTCCTAAACATGATAACACACCTTGTTCGAAAGCCTTTTCAAATCCTTCGCTTCCTTAGTTCAGTTCGGACACAATTCTGTAGAATCTTCACATTTTCATCAGTTCTAGTATGAAAAAAAATTGAAACTGACAGTATGGACTGATTAATCTGAGATGACTAGGGGCGTTCGGCACCGACATCGGACGTGTCGGATCGATCTGAACCGTTCGTTTATTACATCCGGATTGAGGGGAGTACACATCTGGAGCATTCGTCATAAAAATCTGAGCAATCGGACGTCGATCTTTTCGCTCGGTCTATTTCGACGGAGCAAAGCGATTTTATCCATAGAGTTTTTTATATTTTATATATTTTTTTGTTTTATGTTGAGTTTCCTGATCTGACAACCGATAGATTGAAAAATTCTAACACTTTTATTCTTCTTCTGTTTTTTATTTATTCATTGAGAACTTAATTAATTCATTAGAATTTTTCGATATAGCTTTCGTAGTTATGAATGGGCGAGGAGATATTTTCGTTTCTCTTGTTTTTTTTTCGTATAATTAATTAATTAGGATCTTTCTGTACAACTATCGCCGTATTGATCGACCAGAAGGGGATATTGCATTTCTCGTTTCCTTTGCATTCAGTGCCTTTGCACCTAAATATTCAATTGAGATTTTCTGAAGAACTACGAAAAGGGTGAAAGTATCGTTTAAAAGATGAGCATATTTCCCAAAATAGTGATCTTTGAAATCTCATAATCTATAAAAGTAGAACAGAGCATTATGTTCTGTGGCAGATGCTCTGTACCGTTCGTTTATTCCCAGATATTACAGATGAATCTGTACGATCTGTGGTCACTGACTGAAAAATCCGTCTGCTCGCGGAGGTCAATGCCGAACGGGCTAACTGAGATTCATACAGGGTGTCAATTTATATTGTGATTCAATTCTAACCATCAAAGATATCTTCAGCACTAGAAACATGCGCAATCTCAAACATAGGAAACGTTATAAAGGGAGAAAACGACTATTCTGAAATTCCACATACGACTGAAATGATTATCCATAATAATCCAGTTTGCAAAGTTGTATAATTTCCCCCTGAAAACGCGAGTGCTATCGAATTAAAGTTTTTACGTCAGATGACTCGCTTAGATGTTCCTATCAGCGATTTCCAGTCCGCTGGATGTGTCTACAAGTCTTCAAGACTCTTGTCTGATGTGTAATTTTTTATACGCTTATAATTACGGACTCGCTCTAACAACTTATTCGTGCAAAATGAGATGCGTGCGCTGATAATGTCTCTATTCGACTTGCTACTGCGATAATTACATATTTTGTGATAGGAGAGTCTAGAAAATATACGTAGGTACGTAGGTTCTGATTCCATTTCAATTTTTAATTTTTTTTGGTTGCATTAATAACTTTCGATTGAGTAATTGAATTAAAATGACTTGTCTTGAGGGAAATGTTATGGGGGGGAGGAATCAGTTTTTCAAAACTTGAGAAAAGCCCTGAGCAGGTGCTCTCGAGATCTCGTTCATTGGTGGAGCATTACGGCTATTACCTCAAAATTTTGTTTAGGACTTGGAACTGATACTAAATATATGAATTCAAAATCTCAGCAAGACTGAATTCTGGAAATTATTCAGAAAGTTAAAAAACAATGAATAAAAATATCAAATTCCTTGTTTTTGATATCACAATCCTTCTGAAAATTGATCATCGACTTCGTCAATTCAAATCCTCAAAATGAAATTAATTGGTGTAAATTCTCATGAAAATATTCAGAGGAAATGTAGAATCAGAATTATAAATTTCGATTTTTTAGTTATCGATTTTTCAACAAATTCAATTTTTGGAATAATTTCCAGAATATTTTGCATTCATATATTTAGTATCAATCTCAAGTACTATACCATTTTGAGGTAACGGTAACAGCTTCATTAATCCACCAATGAACTAGCACCTGCTCGGGTCTTTCTTAAATTTTTTTATAATAGCAAATGAAATCGACGAATTGTCATGATTCTGCTTCTTGTGTGCGCTGTTCTTTGTTTGTAATTACCGAATTTTGAACCAAGATTGAACTCGATGATTAGGATCAGAGGTCAACAGTGAGTATATCGAACCGTCCAGCTATGACTTAACTTTTAAAAATGAGCTAGAGTTGAAATTTATTCAACTAAATGATAGACCAAATCGAAAAAAATTGTTCTTTGAGTTAAAAATAGCAATTGATGTTTTCTAACTGCGTTGTCATTTCAAATGATATGCGTTAGCCTACACAGTCATTCAGAGATTTCACATAGCATTTTGTCACACGTTTTTTATCATTATTCCGAAATTGAATTCGATGTTTAGGATGAAATACCACTATTTAAATCTATGGGAGATGATAACCCTTCAATAGGGTCCTGTAGCGGTCTTAGAAGAACAGGAGATCCGAAAAATCATCACTTGGAATGCCAGACCTGGTTTAAAACACCCCCCTGGCCCAAGAGCAAGAATTAAGTTTTTTGTATCTGAATATTGAAGGTATTTATTCGAATAGTTTTAAGTTTCGATTTTGAAAAACGGCTAGGCAGGGTTTTTTTACTGAGGTTTTCCCTGTGCTCTGGTATCATACGCCAAAATAGTATGGTACCCCATTTTGCATCAACCCCAGCTAGGTACTTTTTGTTTCATGTATTGTATTTTGTTAGCTCTCAATGAAAAAAAGAATATACAGGGTGTCCCAAAATACCACGCGAAAGTGACACTGGAGACACTGGAGATTGGCATTAGGTCTATCAGATAGCATCAACATGACCTCAGTAAAAGTCCGCTGGTTTCGAGATATCATAATTTTTTTAGAATTTTTAAAAATCTTCAGTTTTCGGTCTTTTATCGCCTAGCATTGCTAGAATTACATCAAACTCATTAACCTAGGCTATCCTCAATAGTTGCTTTAAACAATGAAGTAATAACTTCAACAAGAACTAAAACAAAATCCTTCAAAAATGTCTAACTTGTTGTATTTTATGCCGAAGTTAAAACGTTAACTTAAGTTTGACTGCTGTGAAAAAAATTATATCAGAGAGAATTGATAAATAATCTTAAAATCTTGTCCATTTCATGCCATTTTTAAAATGATACAAGACTAACAATTTTTTCAAACCGAACACTGGAGATCTTTAAAAAATACACAAAGTGGTGATATCTCGAAAACCAGCGGACTTTAACTGAGGTCATGTTGATGCTATCTGATAGACCTAATGCCAATCTATCTCCAGTGTCACTTTCGCGTGGTATTTTTGGGACACCCTGTCTATACATAGTATTTTTATGAGCGTTTAGTGCGATATCTTTCAGCGAGGTACCACATCTATGTTACACAGTTACATTTTCGGAACTTTCTTTCACATCGAATTGAACGTAATTTTCCATTGCGCATATTTCCTCTAGATTATGAACCTCTTGTTTCTGTCCAGTACCAGCTTTCGACCAATCAGCGTCTCATTTCAAATAAGCCGTCAATATTAAAAAAAACAATTAAAAAAGCCGTCAAATACTATTACCCTTTCCGACAATTCCCTCAACGCTTCACGGCTCATTCCAGACCTTCTCATTAAGAAATATTTCTCAATTTTTCCAACCAAACCTTGCGTGCATTTTCGGATTAAACCTACGTAGTTTTTTCTCTTTCGAGTCGACGTGACGTTTCATCAACGTGTCCCGGTTCATCGAGACAATGGCTCTGTCGTAGTAAATCCGTCGTCCATGTATTCTAATTAACGAAAGACCTGAGAGTAAGCAAGAAGCGGTGACCCGTGCAGCGATTGGTGCTGTAATTATTGCCGAGAGAGGTGCTTCCTGTTCAATGCAGATATCCCGCATCCGGTCCGTACCAGCGCCTACTTACTTAGATCTCGTATAAGTGGTGGATTTTGAATCGGGGTTGCCACAACGTTCGAGTCGAGAAGGAAAAGCCCCCAAATATGCCGATTTACGAAAAAATCATTGTTATTAGTCGAAAAAATGAGCTGAGGACATTTTCCTGTTAAGCTCAAACCACATATTGATAATATTGGGTGTTCTTGTTTCATTTGTAGAGATTATAATTTCTTGTTACAGGATCTCATTCTTATGGTGGTATTCTGCTTTTCATCTGTAAGTAACGATACTGTAGCGTACGATTGATCTGTAACTGGCCGACTTACAGATTCGTAAATAATGCAATTCTGGAATGGTCCCTGTAACTTCTTATTTACAGTGTCACTTTAACTACTCTTTGGAAAATATAACCTTCAATGGTAAGATTTGATCATGGAACTTTATGTAGGTATTATGAGTAAATGGTTTTGATTTGAATTAGAAATACATTTATCTGAATGTAGTTTGCGTTTGTTTCTTTCATCTAATAAATTGAAAACAGGAAAACTTGGTTGAAATTGCTGTAGAGCATTTATTAAGTTTAAAGTACACTGGTTCTCTTCAATCTGAACATGTTCACAAACTGGGCATTCGGCATTTCTTTAAAAAATAACGATTTTCAGATCATGTATATAATTGAACAATGTTTTACACCTGTTACGATTTCTTCTTCCGATAACAATCCAATAAACAAAGTCATATTATTTTTATTCATCATGAATTTCTTATATTGAAACGTTGGTGTTCGCCCTTAAATAAACAAATCATTCAACGTAACCTCACAATATGTCATTCGCTAATGCTTCCGATCACCTGTCGAGTAAATATTTAACGATTTCTGTAAGCTACAGATCCCTTAAAGAGGTCCAGAATTGCAACTTTCCTGTAAGCTTATGAAAAGTTACAGATTGGCTTAAAAATGAAAGCAGAATACCACCATTAGATGCTGAAAGAAGATCAGATTCTCGCTCATTAGTGGAGCAGCATTTCAATTCAATCTGCCGCAACATTTAATCTCAATCTGTTTTGCTCTGTCTGAGGAACAAAAATTTTGATTGGCCATAGATTTCATTACACCCTGTTCAGTTTTGCTGGTTAACTAACTTAACCTCGACATTTAGGAACCGAACATCCTTCCGAGAATTATCGTGTTTACGGAAGGACGGACTCCCAGATATAATTTAATTTGACCAAGGATATCAATAAGTCGAACATTGTCGTTTGAAACCATTTTATGCTCGAAATTTCAAAAAGACAGACATTTGGGCAAAGAAAATATAGCACTACGTTCGAGTAGAACGCGAGTTAAGTCATTGCGCGTTTGTTCATATTGCTTCATTCAATTATGAATTCAAGTTTGTTTCTTCAAGAAGTTACCGCGTTTACAGAGAATCTCAAACTAGAAAAATCGCCAAAAAACTTTAGATTTCCAGAAAACAATGTGATCTGGCAACCGCGGTTCGAATCCGCTCTGGGCCTTCTTCGATTCTGCTGCTGCTGCTGCTCCAGCAGCTACTTTGATCAGCGGCTACTGGTTGATGGGACCAGAGCAGAGAGACCTGCACGTTCAGTATTACTCACCAGTGGTAATTATTTTAATTATACTACTTTGCTGCGAGCCAAGCGCTCATTTAAGATCAAATTGATTTTCTGAAATCGCTGCTGCCGGAGATTGAGCAGGGGATTTTTCGTAATGATATGCAATATTACGTAAACGTATCCTGAAACGAAAAACCGCGAATGGTGAAATGTTGTTGAACGGGCTTAATTTCGTTGGTCGACAATTAAAATCGATTCCGGATAGCATTTAATATTCCTACTGTTTTGATCGAAGGTGGCCATTACGTGAGTCAATATTAGCGGAGTTTCGACATTCTCATTGAATGCAAAGAGAAGTACTCCTGCAAGTATAGGACCGATTTGATCCACTTACAAATATTCTAATTCTGACACGTCAGCTGTTAAGAGTAGGACGAGACAAAACACGTAAAATGTAAAGGGTTTTCCAATAAGAGGTGTTATTTTGAATAGTCCGCTATTTCGGTGTCACGTTTGAAGCTGTATTTTTTTAATATTTGACGAGTAGAAACTACGCCATTAAAATTCACTATAAAAATGGTGGAAATTTGACAGAGAGGGTTCGTAAAACTCGAACATTTTTGGGTCGTCGTGAAGCACCTTGTCGGACCACAATAAAGAAATTGGTGGAAAAATTCGAGCTGTTGGGACAAGTTAGTGATGTGAAGAATAAAACCCGTGCACGTTGCTCAAGAACAGCCGAGAATATTGCTGCTGTAGCCGAAAGTGTTGAAGAAACCCAGGTTTGTCCATTCCTCGTCGTTCTTTGGAATTAGGCATTCCACAAACGTCATTACACCGTATTTTGCATGAAGATTTGGGTCTTAAAGCTTATAAAGTTCAGTTAACACAAGAACTCAAGCCAGCCGATCATCAACAACGTCGTGTCTTTGCTGATTGAGTCGTTGAAATGCATGAAAATGATCCGGAATTCCATCGAAAAATCATCTTGAGTGATGAGGCCCATTTCCACCTCGGTGGCTTCGTCAACAAGCAAAATTGTCGCATCTGGGGCTCGGAAAACCCAAGAGTTATTGTTGAAAAGCCCTCTATCCTCAACGTGTGACTGTTTGGTGCGGTTTATGGTCCGGCGGAATCGTTGGACCTTACTTTTTCGAAAATGAGGCTGGAGCAACAGTTACGGCGAATTGATCGAGCTATCGAGAGATTATTAATGGTTTTTATGGCCGAAATTTCCGGACCGTGTTATTTCTCGAAGAGGTGATACAATTGGCCACCGACATCTTGTGATTTAACACCTTGCGACTTCTTCCTTTGGGGTCACGTGAAAGAGAAGGTCTACGTCAATAGCCCAGCGTCGATTCAAGACCTCAAAGTTGGAATTCGTGAGGCTATCGAGGACATAGGGTGGCCACTTTGCGATTTGGTTATGGAATATTTCATTGAAAGGATGTGTTCCTGTAAGCGTGGTTGTGGTGATCATTTGCCTGATGTTATTTTCCACTATTAACGGCATAGCTTCTTCTTTATAATGAAATAAACATCCGATCATTTATATCACAAAACGGCATTTTTCTTTGAATATCAAAATAACACCTCTTATTGGAAAACCCTTCATTTATTCAGTCGACGAGAAATTCGAAAGTAATTTTCATCGAGAGAAACAAGTTTCCCAACCATTCCTTTTTCTGAAGACGACTCAGGAATACTTAACAAAACGCCAATAAATCACAATATTTACTACCTAAATAACAAAAACAATAACCTCATCCCCACAAAAATATACCCGAAAAAACCCCTTATCAATTAATCGAGAACAAACCCTACCCTTGACATTTTATTAACTTCCAGTACATCGATACTACACAGAACCATAGACTACCATTCTCGACTTGTCATCGCCGTCATAATTGCCTCGGTACGGTCATAAATAAGCGCGTTGGGTCCTTTGTTCCCAAATGCGGTTTTCCGAGAATAACGCCCGAAAGACATGTGCCATATCTTAGCGATAATGTATAAATGGTTGACATATTGTAAACAAGTGGCAGTTATGCTAATCCCGGCCAATCTACATATAATATGAAATGCCGATGAATATTCAGGAGCAGCTCATTGTTTTGGATTGACTCGCCCTGACCCCGCCGAGCATTATCGCCCTACCATTTGAATATCTCGATGACTGTGAAGCGGCTCTGCCTTTTATTTTTGTGATTCGCGTACAGGGGTGGCCAGACAACACAAATCGAGGAGTATCGAACGCAGATTTTCTATAGTCCGCTCACGAAAGCTTGAGCGCATAGTAGGCGTTTGTTCATTTATATGAAGTTGGCAGTATTTGCTGTCATAACGTAAAATAAAGTCAACGTTGCCGAATGTACCCGGCCTCGTCCGACGAGTTTGCGAGTTATCAGAAAACTCTCTGTTATTTTGACAACACTGCGTATCAATCTGACAAGAAAATAAAAGGCATAACCTAAAATTTTAATATACACAGTGGAATATGCCAAATTGTCATGGCCAACCGACGGCTCAAACTTTCGTGAACGGACTATACAGATTTGGAAATTCACATCTGAAACATACGATATACAATGCATCAGACAGAGAATTCTTCCGTCTAGTTGCACAGATGAATAGTCGAGATAATCACGTGCTGTAACTGAATGAATTCCGTTGACTTATTGTAATAACCTAGTCTTGTCTTTCTCTTATCGCAGTATGGTAGGGAACCTGCAGTACACGTATAGAATTATTTAATTTGTCAGGCTGCCCAAAATACTCGATTCAAGTATTTACTGTTGCCTACCACACTAAATGAATTATGCTACTCCTAACGATAAGAGAGAGACAAAATTAGAATATTGCAATAAGACAACGGAATTCAGTGTGTTACAGCACGTGATTGTCTCGACTATTCATCTGTGCAACTGGGCGGAAGAATTCTCCATCTGATGCATTGTATATCATATGTTTCAGATGTGAATTTCCAGACCTGTATGTATTCTTCTTCTATCGTCTGAAACTGACATAGAAAAATCAGCAGAGCGTTTTATTAAAATTTTTAACGCAGAATTTAATAGAGATTCTTTGATTAATCTTTTTTGAAAGTCAAAAATCGAAGAACAAATAAAGACGTGACTAATCTTTTCAGATGTCAACAACAAATAAATCCAAATTGGGTGATTTTGCCAACATATGGCTCGTATTCATAGTTCGCCTTGGGGGTGAGTGAGAGTTTGTATCGCCCTTATGAAAATTAGCCCTTAAGGTGACCTCAACTCTCACTCAACCTCAGGGCGAACTAGGAATACGGCACTATGATGGACATATGTGTACCAACATAATCAAAATAACGACCAAATATCGATAAATTGACATAGAAATGTCGACCGTCTCGGGACACCCCTACAACGTCAGGCATCATTCTGTGATTCGCAAGACGTATACGAGACGATGACTAAAACCGCAATTTTTAAACATATTATGTCGGACATGGACTCTGGTCCCCATTAAACGTCGATAACGTGTAGAAAAAAAGCAGAGGTTCATTATATTGTTACGAATGTCGCTCAGGTGAACGACGGTTTTGTTCGTCGAGAGCACGAGCTTTACCTTTCGAAACAATGCAACATAGTATTCGCGAAATTTGACACACCCAACACGCTTATTTCCTATGCAGAAGTTGTACTGGATCTTACTCACAGAGGAAGAAATCTTTGTTTTATTTTCAACGTTTTCTCAAACGAATGAAACCCATTTTTTGCAGTAAAATGAATATCTTAACTGCCACCTCACTTAACTTTTTCAAATGCTCGTGTTTGCTCGTTGAAAAACTCGCGACAAATGGAGTCTAACCATTTTATTTTTTTATTTCACTTATGTGGTTATACGAGTAAGTAAATAAGACAAAGTTCTTTATTTGCAAAACACTGGATTGGACGACGTGATACTAGTGAATGGCCATCAAGATCCCCCGACTTACCACCACTAGATTACTTTCTTCAGAGATGTCTGAAAGACAGAGTTCATCAGAACAAAAAGAAATATACATAATGATTTTATTGAGGACTTTCGCACAACCCTGCATATCTATTTCGAATATTTCTGTGGATAAATACTTGGACAATATTGAAACATACATTCCCGTTCGTCCCTGATCGCAGTGTGCATAACCTAATAAACCTGGTATTACTTTTAAATTGGTAAATTGCCATAACTGCCTCAATGTATTGAATGAGTTAATGGTCATGTATTCCAAGACAGCGAATTGAAACAAGACTCTCAAGTTCGTAATGATCTTTATGAGGAATTTGGTTGACTTATTATGGTGATCTGGATATGTCTTACTGCAGATGTTCAAATTGTCGTTTTTATTCGTTCGAGTATAGTATAAGGGTAGGAAAAGAAATATCATTCCAAACATTTAGCTGCCGCTTCTGGTCTTACGGTACCTCATCAGATCGGACCAATTTTCAAGCAGTTTTCGATTATATGGGGTCGTATCTCGGCAAGGGCATCACGAATGTTGTCCTTTAAGTGCTCAATTGTCTCTGGTTTGTCAACATGACACCCTTTCCAACGGTGCCTCCTTAAAAATAGCCCAATAGTGTCGAATCGTAGCTTTTTGGTAGCCAATTGATATCACAATTTCGGCTGTTGAAACTAAACATTGTTTACATCAAGAGTGGACACAAGGAATTGTTTATCATGGTGCCATTGGTGTTTCCATAGACTATAATGGCTGTGCCGTTCTCATTTTCGAAGAACTGTGTTTTTGAGTTCCGTAGGAATTTTTTGGAATGATCCATTTCCGGGAGATTCTTCGAGAGTGCTTGCATTTCAGTTTCTTCTGTCTGCAAAAACTCTTTCTTATAGGAGCACTTGCCTATACCACAGAAGGGTTCTGGGCCAGTAAGTGGCGTTTGTGTTCTTTTCTGGCTAGTATATTAGCCTCTTTAAGTCCTTTCGTTCTTGAGTGACCAGTAAGGCAGACTAACGAGACCTTGTTTTTCTTCTACTTTATTGAGTTTTCTTTGACACTTCCATATTAGCTTTGAGTGACATAGGAGTTCAGTGCTTTTAGTAGCTAGACTACCAGAATGTATCACTATGTCACACCCTTGATAGTTTATTTAACAGCTTGATATCCATGCATCTTTAGATTGCAAGTAGTTCTTCCTGAAAAACACTCGACTAGGACCCTAACGATAACGATAAAATGATATACAGATGATTCCAAAACCTCTACAGGAGCTTGCGCTGGTATATACGGACCAAGTACCGATGTAGTATGTGTCAGTACACACAGCCTGTATAATTACCATACGTGAGACGGCAAGGCTGGTTCAGCCTCGCATCATCTCAAAATGTTATTAAAATATCACGTAGCGTAATCTTTGAATGTATAATCATTGCCGACTATGTTTATTGTTAAGTATAAACACTAACAATGGATTGTATAAATAAACAAGTATCAATTGTTTAGAGAAGAGTCCGATTTCATGTTACTATGGTCATTCAGTGAAATGTCCAATTAATTAAACACCTTTGATGAGTCTAAGTCTATCATTCCACCATCCCTCTACGGTATAGGCGATTGGCCGAACCTACCCTAGTTGGGTACATTACACCGAGTGTACACTGTCGCTAGGCTCCTGTATGAGCGTCTTTCAAGCGGAAATCTTACCTATTGAAAGATGTCTACATATAAATCTGGAAAGAAACTATCAGAAGTGCGATAAAGCCATACACTCAGATAATCAAGCTGCTATTAAAGCACTGAGCTCCAACGTCATCGACTCAAAGATGATCTGAGAGTGCCGGAACAAACTCAATGAGGTAGGCAAGACAAATAAGGTCTTTTTAATCTGGGTTCCCGATCATTCGGGAATTAAAGGAACCGAAGGGGCCAATACAAGTCCAAAGAGGGCGCACGAATGTCACTCATTGACCCAGAACCCTTCTGTGGTATAATTGAATGTACCTAAAAGAAGGAGTTTCTAGAGAAGGAGAAAGCCGAGACGGATAAACTCCGGCGGAATCTTCCAGGGATGGATCATTCTACTTAGTTCCTTCGGAACTTTGAAACAGCAAGAATCCAAAAGATACCTGGATCTTGGTGAGAAACAATTACACCTCCTCACCGGCTTTCTTACAGGACACTGTCGCCTTAGGAAGCACCTGTTGAGGATGGGATTGTCGAACACTGACGAGTTAAGGTTCTGTGGGGAGAAACTTGTAAGAGTGAGTAACTAGCCTCATTGAAGGAGAGCTGTGAAAGATGTGGTCAGAACAACTCTGTTAGAGGGCACAATAGACCTTGAGGTCGCAGTGAACTGTAACCTATTTATTAAACTATCAACTATCAACCCTAACGATAGTGTACACTTGGTTCTTGGTCCATATACTCCAGCGCCAGCACCTATAGTGGTTTTGGAACTTTCTGTATACCATTCTGAAGTTTTGGTCAGAGTATTCTTTTTTTTTCATTTTTTCTTTCTCCCATGGCATCGAGTTGAAACGCTATTAGTCTTCGGTCATAGACAACCATTTCAAAAAATGGCATCAAAACCAACCATAACAAACGACCACTCTTTGAACACACCAAACAGCGTCGCACCATTATATCATTCCAACGGTGTCAAAGCATTTTATCATCTCAACGTTTTGATGTTTAAATTCAACAAGCTGTTCGTTTGGGTTTCCCTCACCGCCGTTCGGAAAATAAAGGTCGTCTTGGAGGCGCCTAGCTCAACTCTCGTTCGTTTTTCGCATTCAAAATAAGTTATGATGGATACCGTCGATAAATTAAGGGGGCCTGTAGAGACCAAGTCCTCTTGTTTTAAGAGCGCAGCATCCCACGCGACTACCGAACGTTATATATTAATTTATTCGGGACAAATTCCTAGTACTCAGTCCGATGGATACGTGTGGACAAATTATTTACACGGTTTTCATTGCACGATTTAATCTTCGAAGATTTGTGACTGTGTGTGTGTGTGTATCCCAGAAATTTTTATGTGCTGTTGGAGTGCTGGCGATTTATTTTTTTTAGGTTTATCTGCGGGTTAATGATGACAGGAGCGGTTTATCTTTCGATTTTGAGAGTTATTCCAGTGAAATATTGATGGGTGTGGTTTTTATGAAGGCACATATTCTGTGGTCTAGTTTGCCGTGGCAGTTTGACACATTGCAGTTTGTGTAATGAGAATTTGTGAGGTTAGAATCATTTATCTTTCAAATTACTAAGCAATGTGGTCATATGATACATAATGAATAAAAGTAAAACTACATATTTTCAGAATATCCATTCCATTCATCACTTCAAAAAGTGAAATCACCCTCTTCTATAAGAGTGGGTTGAACAGATAATAGTGAAAGCAGAGAATAATATTAATCTATTGAAATCAACCAATATTAAACTCATACTTCGGAGCTTATCTCTTCCTCGTTCAAGACAAAATGCAAGGAAGTAGTATCAAGCAGAGCACCTATGGATGGCCATTTCGTCCTTATTAGGACTCATCAGCACAGGACAGCTCCGAATGATACAAGGTATTTCTTGGAACGGCTCATTTTATCGACACTGAACAAGAGTACCTATTCTTTAGCTTAATGTTCAAGGTATCCAAATTTGTTTTTAGCACCTTATCATACAGAGTGTTAAAAATGTAAGCATCAAAATGTACAACTCAGTCCGCCCCTGGTAAACTGAACAAGCTAATTGAAATGTGCGGTGATTTAAGAGATCCTTAATACTATTATTCATATCAAATTTTCATCAAATTAAATCGAGTAGTTTGAAACTTATTCCACTTAAATGGATTTCCAGTGGCGTCATTTAGGAGGTCGTATCTTTGTAGGGAGAGCCTCTAGGAAAAAAAACTATGGAAACTTGTCATCTTCTTTTTTATGTTCTATCTGAATCCGAGAGATTTTCCACATTTTCCGGACACCCTGTATAAGTTTTCAGGTTTCCTCGTCAAGAAAACGTACCCTGGACAAATAACAGAATCATAATTAGACTAATAATTGCTTCCGCCTAAATACACACCTGCACTATTCAAATCTACCCATTTAAAAGGAGATTCCTATACGCTTCTTATTCCACCTTGTAACAAGGCATACCAACATGCAAAACGATGTAGTTCGCGTATTATAATGATGATAAATAGCAAGTGTCATCGGTCAACGAAAGCACTGAAAGCACCACCATATTTCAGGGGTCCTGAATGAGACCAGCGTTATAAATATCGGATTTACACCGCAACTTTTCACTGTATCTAATTAGCCAACACAAATTGTGATCAATTATCGGTGGCAGTGGCGGCTGGTGTAGGTACAGGAACTGCAGCACCCGTTTTCAAATAGGAAAAACGTAAAGGGTTTTCCAATAAGAGGTGTTATTTTGAATAGCCCGCTATTTCGGTAGATGTCACGTTTGAAACTGTCATTTTTTGACATTTGACAAGTAGAAACTACGCCATAAATAAAAATGGAACGATACACGCGGCAAGAACGCATTGAAATTATTGAAATTCACTATTAAAATGGTAAAAATTTGGCAGAGACGGTTCGTAAAACTCGAACATTTTTGGGTCGTCGTGAAGCACCTTGTGTCAGACCGCAATAAAAAAAATTTTGGAAAACTCGAGCTATTGGGACAAGTTAGTGATGAGAAGAATAAAACCCGTGCACGTCTCTCAAGAACAGCCGAGAATATTGCTGCTGTAGCCGAAAGTGTTGAAGAAAACCCAGGTTTGTCCATTCCTCGTCGTTCTTTGGAATTAGGCATTCCACAAATGTCGTTACACCGTATTTTGCATAAAGATTTGGGTCTTAAGGCTTATAAAGTTCGGTAACCCAAGAACTCAAGCCGGCCGATCTTTCGCGGAAAAAGTTTCCGGACCGTGTTATCTCTCGAAGAGGTGATCACAATTGGCCACCGGGATCTTGTGATTTAACACCTTGCGACTTCTTCCTTTGGGGTCACGTGAAAGAGAAGGTCTACGCCAATAGCCCAGCGTCGATTCAAGACCTCTAAGATGGAATTCGTGAGGATATCGAGGACATATGGCAGCCACTTTGCGACTTGGTTATGGAAAATTTCATTAAAAGGATATGGTCCAGTAAGCGTGGTCGTGGTGGTCATTTGCCTGATGTTATTTTCCACTATTTACGGCATAGCTTCTTCTTCATAATGAAATAAACATCCGATAATTTATATTGAAAAATGGCATTTTTATTTGAATATCAAAATAACACCTCTTCGTGGAAAACCCTTTATTTTTATTTCATTTCATTTATTTCTCAAAACTTTACAGGAGGTGTCAAATAAGATATAGATAAAAAATTTTACATAATAGTAAGTATCTTCTAAGAATACAATAACTTATTGGTTATTGAACCGACCAATCATAGCCTAGATCGTGGCGTAAAAAAACCAAACAGACCGAGCTGCAGCCAAACGCAGCCGAAATGATTCAAATTCGACCATAGAAAACATTCGACGGATCACGAAAGCTGTAGTGGCTGATGTCTCTGATGAAGAATTCGTGGTCAGTGGAAATTCTGTCCGTGAACACGATAACTCTCGAACGGATTAAGTAGGGTTCTGAAATTTTGAGAAGTGATTCGGGTTCCGAATGCTGTGGTTGAGTTCGTTAACCAGACAAATCGATCCAGCAGTTTCGATGTTCTTGACATTTGAAATTTTATATTTCCTGATATTATCGGAACCCTGATATTATCGGAACTACACATTCGATTATTTCGAAATTTCCTATTTTGAACGAGAATAATGACGAGCCAACTTCTGCAAAATTTCGTGACGAACGTGCCATGTCTATCATATGTATTGAGTCTGCAGTTCTGCCCCTTCAAGGAGTCACGAGCAGCCACTGACCGGAATTAAGCGATAATACCGCGGGAAATATGAATCTAAGCATCGCGAAGTCGTTAAAATGGCAGTTTCAGATGCTACCACTTCGCAATCCGAATAAATTTGCGAAGATTTATAAATTCCATCAAGACCAAGGTGTGAAATATTAAGGAGATGTCAAAGCAAGACGAGAAAGCTCTTTGAATCTCGCCTGTTGATATGCAAATAATCGTAAATCGTTCGTTCGCGGTCTGATTTAATTGAGACCTAACAGGTGTTATATTGCATACATTACCGGACATTCAGTAATATGGTTATGGGAACTTTTTCGACCCATTTGGTGGTCCGAAAATTCACACGGTGTGAAAATGGGTAGGTGGGTTATACCGGAAGAGCCAGTTGATTTATTGGGATGTGATGCTGGTCAATACATATTAAATCTTGTCGAGATGTTATCTTGAGTCTTGGTCCGATGATACTGCTTCAGATCCTGTGGCGATCTCATTCGCACAGATTACAATTGATACTAGATTGAAAGTCGAGCTGATGAATCAATTAATGAGATTGTTATTTCGCTTGACAGAAAAGGAGACAGAAAAGAAAAGTTGTGTAGTCTTTCAGCTTCTACAGGGTGTCCCGTAATTAGACCGACAAACTTCTAGTGGACATTATAAATCATATTTTAGACAGATTCGACGCAAATCATATAATGCAAAATTGCTTCGTTAAGGAGCTAGTGCCCTTGAAGATGACCTCCTGTCCACACTTTTTGCCACATATTCGCAAAACGGAGTCACATAAAGTGCTGAAAGTTCACACATTGGCTAATATCAAAAATAGGCATCGATTAGATTGAGTGCATTTCGTTCATGTCAAGCACAATCGTAACATGGGGGGGGGGGTGGCGAAGGGTATTTTTAGTTGAAACTTTTTTAACTTTCATTATTTCGCGAGATTCACATTATATTAATAAACTCTGATGTTTTTTCTTCAAAAAAGATGCTCTTGTATAATAACGCCCAGATGCACCATTTCTGAGAAAAAAATATTTTTATCATTTAACTACCTAACTCTAAAGACTTAGTAAAAAAAGAGAAAATTTTAAATCTATTTATTTCGGTAATGGTGCATCTGGGCGTTATTGTACAAAATCATCTTTTTTCAAGAAAAAACATCAGAGTTTATGAATATGATGTAAATCTCGCAAAAAATGAAAGTTAAAAAAGTTGGACAGGACGTCATCTTCAAAGGGCACTAGGTCCTTAAGGAAGCAATTTTGCATTATATGATTTGGGTCGAATCTGTCTAAATACCATCTATAATGTCCACTAGAAGTTTGTCGGTCTAATTACGGACACCCCGTATATTCATGGACTGTATTTTTAAGCGCTCGTTCTACTTAAACGAGTGCTATATCGTTTTGACCAAATGTCTGTAATTTTCGAATATTGAGCCGAAAATGCTCTCAAATTCAATTCTGTCGTAGGGCCGTCAGACAATTTTCGAAGGGATTGTCGTACAGACTTGAGATTTTCAGGGTTCGCTTCCCAAATGCCGCCGCGAGGTTCGTTAACCAGCCAAATCGTACAGGTTGTACCAGAAATGCGATTGTAATATTGAAAAGAAGAATCTTCACATTTCCATAACAAGAAATCCGATCCCAGTGAAATTTATTTTATGAATGAAGATTTATATACTGAATGGAAAATTTCAAGAGGATCGCGTCATCTGAACTATAGGATTGAATCTTTTTATTATTGATCGATTTTTCATATATTGAATTTCAATTCGATTATGCTGAGCTTTTGCATTCCTATACACTGCGCAAAATCTGAAAATCTCAATTTTAATGAAAGTTAACTCTACATTGACTTTATAACTTATTTTTTATGTTCTCTCGGGAAGGTTTTGAACGAAACAAGACACATTAAATGGAATAAATGTTAAATGTGGACGTCTGTATACAAGGGAACGTCGATCACAATGGTAGAGGCAGAATCTAGACTGATCTGTGAAGAGAACTCTTTCCCAATCAGCCTCTTCCCAATGGATATGCTCTCTCGCAAAACCAAAACGCGCCTTTCGATGGGCTGGGCTAAGACCTGGGCCTTGAATCATATTCTCTTGGACGATTTCTTATTGTCTGAGTGCTAATTTGCAACCATGAGTTAGCTCAAGCTGATTTTGAAGGAGGCGAGCGGTTGCAAACCGTTGTCTCAACGAAGAAACTCTCAGGTAACGTTCTTGAATGGCAGTTGTTACCCGTGGTCTACCCTGTCCTGGTCTTCGGACATTCATATCTGTCTCCCTGAATCGCTGCAACATTCTGGACACACTTGTATCGAAAACTCCAAACCTTTCTGCAATTCTTGTGTATTTCCACCCTTCTTCTCGCAAAACTACCGCTTGGGCACATTCCTCTTGGGTCAAATTGTCTGTTTTTGCATAGCGGTCGAGTGTAGAAAATCGAACGAAAGAAAAAAACTAGAAATGATCGAGAACAACTGATTTCAAAATGGAGCCAATACATTCACAATCTGATAACTTCATCTTTTTTTATTTCTGTAGGGAAAAAACATCTGTAGTGAAGAAAAACGTTGAAAGTGGATTTGCATGCATAATTCTGATAAAAATAATCATCATTGAGAACACCTTCAGTTGTAGAATAAATTTGAGATTTCCAAAATGTGCGGTAATTTTTTTCGCAGTATACTTGGCACGAATCTCAAGTCCTACACAAAATTTTGGGGTAACAGCATTATGGCTCCACCAATGAAAGAACGCTCAAAAGCACCTATTCAGGGATTTTCTTGATATTTTTATACAATAAGATGAACTCGATATCTCCTGAAATGTAGTATTTCATTCCAAAATGAAACATTTGATCGGAAAGCCATGCACAAATTTCTTCAATTTTCCTAAACCAGATCAGAAATCTTTCCTCCAGTTTCTTCATTAAGAGCAGCCTTTACACAAGGTGACCTTTAAGATACAAAGAAATGTGGAATTACGCGATCGTTGCCGCTAATGCGGCGCAAGTTGAAAATCGAAAAATGCGTCACAGCATGATGGGGAATCGGTCATTTGCAATTCTAATCGCGCACCTGCGTTTATATTTTTCCCATGCTTGTTCTCTCTTCTGACAGCTCGAACCATTGGCGTGTCTATGATCGCTACGTTCTCAGTTTTTATGACCAGATATCATATCGGGCGAATTAACTGGCTATATTGTTAATATTCATTAGTTATCTACTGTTGCGAATGCGACGAATTTACTAGGAATTCCGATTGGAAGCTAGATAGGAAATTGCTTCAGATTTCTTTGTTAGATTGAGGGCCTAATGGGTCGTTTATTATAGATCGTAAAAAGTTCAGTAGAAGCTTATCTTGAGACGTGAACACGGATAATAATAATAATAATGATTTATTGAATCCTTCGAGACCTTCACATGATATAAGAGAAGCCACTTATTGAATTATTTCCAAGAGATAACTACTAAACTTACAAGTCAAAGGTTCAAAAAAAATTCAATAGAAAAAATAGTTTTGAGATAATCTGGAACATACATAGAAATTTTATCATGTCGAATGTAAGTCTTGTGCAAAAGGAGAAGAATGAACACTACTGGAAAAAATTTAAGGATCAAAAAAAATTCCAAATTTTTCGGCACTTTTCAACATGCCGTAACTTTGAGAGGAATGGTCGTACAAGGAATTTAAAAAAAAATAAATTGTAGCTCCAAGTGTCTAGTTTTCGGATTAGAACTTCAAAAATTTTAAGTTTCAGTGGTTTTAGAGTACCTAATGATAGAAAAATCAGCAACCAAAAAATACTCAAAATTTTACCACTTTTTTTTCTTGTCTACGAGCGTGGAAATTTTATTTTTGCATAATCGTTATAAAATGGGATACTTTGTTAATTCAGCTTTAATTTATTTTTTTATTGACCTCCACTTCTAACCGAGATATCGGTCTTCGAATGGAAAAGGATCCATTTGTCTTTGATTATCGATTTCTCAGCAACCAATGATTGCACAGAAAATTGAAGGAGGGCTTCAAGACCTTAAATGAACTCCCATTAATGAACAACCATTTCTTATTTATAGAAAATTTTTTTTCTTCATGTCGCATCAATATAAAAATTTAACAAAAAAAGGGCTTTTGGTGGTTTCTTGGAAAATCTACCGCTGGATCGAAAATGTTGAGGAAACCAATAATGTTAAGTGTGACTTTCACAGTTCAATATGTTGATAAAAACCTCACGAAGAGCCAATTCAATCCAGCGAGCCGTTTTTTTGTTTCCCTCGATTGAATTTTTGAAAAAAAATAAGGATCACGTTTTTTGCTCTGAGAAGCTCATAATCTGTAAAAAAGGCAAAAAAGAATTTTCTCTAGCTTTTTCCACATTTTAATTGCAGATAGTACATAAATTAAAAAAAAAGAAAAATAAAATAAACTAACAAATAAAATTTTTGTTAATTTAATAACGGGTATTGCCACCCCTGTTTTCAAAAAGGGCTCTCAAACGTTCAGCCATGTTAATGAATTTGAAGACCGATATCTCGGCGAGAAGTGGACGTATTGAGGTCAATAAAAAAATAAATTAAAGCTGAATTAACAAAGTATCCCATCATTATAACGATTATGCAAAAATCAAGTTTCCACGCTCGTAGACAAGAAAACCACTAGAACTTAAAATTTTTGAAGTTCTAATCCGAAAACTAGACGCTTGGAGCTACAATTTCTTTTTTTTAATTCCTTGTACGACCATTCCTCTCAAAGTTACGGCATGTTGAAAATTGGCAACAAATTTTTTAATTTTTTCCAGTAGTGTATTTCAATCAAGAATTCATATACAATTCATATTGAGATCGTCGGAAAAATCGTGTAATCAAATCGGTTAATAATCGAGCGACTAGATAATGGTTTCGAATTAAAAATTAAATATCTTGGCCATTAGTCGCTGTCTTTAATAACCTAGTTGATTAAGTAACTATTATGTAGTTTAACATGTATTCAGAAAAATGGCTTTCCACTGTTGCCATTTAGGAGGCCATATCGTGAATAGTATTGCATTGTAATCAATCCAGCTCTAGAGTGTGATGGAAAGCACTTTACTGCCGAACTGGGGTGAAGTAAACATAGGTTAGATTTTCATTTCTACAATATAATACGACATTTCGTTATTGTGCCGAAGCTTTAATTACCGGAATGTCCCTGAGCAACAATAAACTGCCACCAAATCAGTAAATTGATTCAGTTTATGAACGAGAAAGTAAACAATACGCATCGTAATTACTAAACAGTAACAGAACGATGTTGCCAAACTGACAGAATTGTCTATAGCCGACTCTAGCTGATAGTACCACAGTAGGGGGGCTGTAGACCAATTATTCCAATAAGGGATAATAACACAAGTTTGCAACGCCGAATGTTGTTCGCGTTTATAAACAGATTTTACTTGGCTGCGTCAACAAAAGCGTGAAGGCATCTCTAGGTTTACTTTTTACTCTGAGGTTCAAATAATATCTCCAAATCGTTCTCGTACAAAATCTAAAGTGTACTTAAGACATTATGTAAAAATGCATTTCCATTCTTCTTTCACCGCATCAACGCTCAGTTCACCATCAAACGAATGCGAGTATGAAATGCGATCCACGCACTTCTTGTAATTAGACGTTTATCCATTTAATTATATCCAATTCGCTAGTCGTGAGAGAATTTATGCAAATCAGTCATTTATAATGTGGACAAACTGCCAACTTCGCGCCGGTTATAATCAACACACTCTGAAGAGAGCCATTAAGAGATCATATTCGTATCTAGACGATGGGATCTTTTTTGACATTTGACGTCTCGGATGCCCGACAGAGCGCAACAATTCGTTCCCCCTTGTGACCTTGACAGGTTCGACCAAGACTAAAAAGAAGATCGTTGCAAGGAAAAGAAACACAGTTACATAGATTAGATCTAGAAATGTCGAGATAGAAAATGGGAAGAATGGTATTCTCAACAGTGAAAAATTGAGAAGTAGTTGTTTTGTAAGGTAACACCCCGATTACACTCAGCTCACTTCAACGGCAGGGAGCAGGGAAGTGGGCAGCGTGAGAATGTAATCACTTCACTTCTCTGCTGCCTCCCATTGCCACTCGTGCTGCTCTGCGCTCCCTGAATTGGCGGTTTTCCGTACGGAAGTCGAAGTACCGGCAGCGTGAACAGCAGTAAGTGATTAAATTTAACTACACTACTGAAAAAAATTAAAGGATCAAAAAAAATTCCAAATTTTTCGGCAATTTTCAACATGCCGTAACTTTGAGAGGAATAGTCGTACAAGGAATTTAATAAAAGGAAATGTAGCTCCAAGTGTCTAGTTTTTGGATTAGAACTTCAAAACTTTTAAGTTTCAGTGGTTTTCAAGTAATGATAGACAAATCAGCAACAAAAAAATTCCCAAAATTTTACCACTTTTTTTTTCTTGTCTATGAGCGTGGACATTTTATTTTTGCATAATCGTTATAATGATGGGATACTTTATTAATTCAGCTTAAATATATTTTTTTATTGACCTCAATACGTCCACTTCTCGCCGAGATATTGGTCTTCAAATGGAAAAGGATCCATTTGTCTTTGGTTATCGATTTCTCAGCAACCAATGATCGCACAGAAAATTGAAGGAGGGTTTGAAGACCTTAAATGGACTCCCATTAATGAACAACCATTGCTTGTTCATAGAAATTTTTTTTTCTTCATGTCGCATCAATATAAAAATTTAACAAAAAAGGGCTTCTGGTGGTTTCTTGGAAAATCTACCGCTGGATCGAAAATGTTGAGGAAACCAATAATGTTAAGTGTGACTTTCACAGTTCAATATATTGATAAAAACCTTACGAAGAGCCAACTCAATCCAGCGAGCCGTTTTTTGTTTGACTCGATTGAATTTTTGAAAAAAAAATAAGGATCACGTTTTTTGCTCTGAGAAGCTCATAATCTTCCAAAAAGGCAAAAAAGAATTTTCTCGAGCTTTTTCCACATTTTAATTGCAGATAGTACATAAATTTCAAAAAAAGAAAAATAAAATAAACTAATAAATAAAATTTTATTAATTTAATAACGGGTATTGCCACCCCTGTTTTCCATTTGAAGACCGATATCTCGGCGAGAAGTGGACGTATTGAGGTCAATAAAAAAATAAATTAAAGCTGAATTAACAAAGTATCCCATCATTATAACGATTATGCAAAAATAAAATTTCCACGCTCGTAGACAAGAAAAAAAAGTGGTAAAATTTTGAGAATTTTTTTGTTGCTGATTTTTCTATCATTACTCGAAAACCACTGAAACTTAAAATTTTTGAAGTTCTAATCCAAAAACTAGACACTTGGAGCTACAATTTCCTTTTTTTAAATTCCTTGTACGACCATTCCTCTCAAGTTACGGCATGTTGAAAATTGCCGAAAAATTTGGAATTTTTTTTTGATCCTTTAATTATTTCCAGTAGTGTAGATTGCTGTGAAATTTCTTTGTCCGTCGTTGCCGACACTTGGTCGCGAAGGAAATGTTGCAGCAGAGTGTGAATGCTCACTGCCTTCAATACTGTCGCAGAAGTATTTCGGGAATTATTGTCGACAACGCGAGTGCCAGTAGGAAGGGCTTACTGTAATTGAGGCTTAAGATTCATTAATAGTTCCAATCGGTCGAATAGTTTTCGACTTTAATAGATTGAAATTTTGAACAGTAGGCTTCAAGGATTATCTTGTTTATATTACCTGAGGCAGAAGAAGTTGTACATTTTAGTCCTGTATGATACGGAGTATAAAAACAAATGACATGATGACTATCATCACCAACTATGAAATGTGACCAGGAGAATCTATAGAATCAGCCCTTCAAGAAATGATTTGTCTATTTACCAAATCCTTGATGTGCGAGTAGCATTTCAGGCTTTCAGTATTGGGAAATCATACCCAAAAAATTTCAAATTTCACTTTGATCTCGAAATAAAACTGAAAACGTCAATGAAGATTCGTCTCAAGTGTGAACCACCATTGTGAAATGTTTATTTCGTGGTACCGAAAAAATACGAATATGAAAAGTTTCCTCAATACTTTTTTCATGATGTACAAAGAATGTGAGAAATATATCCAAACACTTCGTCACCAAGTTATATTCCACCTCCATACAATAATAAAACTGGACCGAACAAAGTATCCATTATCTCAGGTAACGTAGCCACTGAATTGATTACAAAAACAACAAGTAGCATTAAAATAAACCTTAAAACTATAATTAATTTCCTCGTATCATTGTTTGGTCAACACCACAGAGTGTATAATTAAGACAATGCCCGCATTAACCGTGGGAAAGAATTCAATATTTTTTTGAATAGGTACACCGTCTTGGAAAAAGCCAGTACTGAAGTAATTTGGGGTTTGAGGACAATGTTCGATATATTTCAGTATCCATTGATATGACAGTGATATCACAATAGTTGAATTCTTGATTGAATAAAATCTGTTGCAAGAATAAACCATAAAAAAGATATTTGATACATTGGGGTCCTCCAGCTTGACATCTATGTATTTCTAGCGTTCCGATGAATTTCATCCACCTCTAACAATGTTTTGGACCCAGCAGTATCAGGTTGGAGACATATTATTATATTGAGTTATGCTTTGCAAAAAATACCTTCTCTTTCCCATTGATTGTGCATTGATGTCATCGACTCAGAGCTGATATGAGAGTGCCGAAGAAAACACAGTGAAGTAGGAAGAGCTACAAGGTCTCTTCAGACTGGGATCCTGGTAACTCAAGAATCAGAGGAAACATAGAGGTTAATACACTGGCAAAAAACTTACTGGCCCAGAACCCTTCTGTGATGTAGTTGTAGTTTAAAAAAAGGGTTACAGTTTTCTGCGACCTCAAGGTGCCCCCTTACAGAGCTGTTTTGACCACACCCTTTACAGCTCGCCTGTAATGATGAAATCCAATATATGAGAAGGCTTCAACGAGGCTAGTTCCTCACTCTTACATGTTTCTCGCCCAAAGCTTTCTCTCCTTATGCTCGCAATGCCAAAGCATTCCTTGACTAGGTGAATGGGGGTTTCTTCCTCCTCCCCAAAAAACCTACACTCGTCAGTTTCCGATAATCCAATCCTCAACAGGTGCTTCCTGAAGCGACAGTGTCCTGTAAGAAAGCCAGTGAGGAGGTGTAATTATTTCTTACCAAGATCCGAATATCTCTTAGATCTTGCTGTTTCAAAGTTCCGAAGGAAATCAGTGAAATGATCCATCCCTGGGAGATTCAGCCAGAGTTCTTCCTTTTCGGCTTTCTCCTTCTCCAGAAACCCCTTCTTATAGGTACATTTACCTATACCACAGAAGGGTTCTGGGCCAATGAGCGACATTCGTGCGCCCTTTTTGGCAAATGTATTGGCCTCTTTGTTTCCTTTGATTCCCGAGTGGCCGGGAACCCAGATTAAAAAGACCTTATTTTTCTTGCCTACGTCATTGAGTCTGTTCCGGCACTTCCAGATCATCCTTGAGTCGATGACGTAGGAGCTCAGTGCTTTAATAGCAGCTTGACTATCTGAGTGTATGGCTATAACACACTTCTGATAGTTTCTTTCTAGATTTATATCTAGATATAAATGATGTCTCCTCAATGGCTTCCTTATCGCCTAGGGAATCATATGATGAGAATTGGCTTAACAGAAACTCACGGGTGTATATTTTATAGGGAAAAGGGAAGGGAAGAAATTCCTGTTCACTTAATAAAAGAATGCCTAACCATTACGAGCCTACGCAAAGAATGTCTTGGACAGGGGAATTATAGGAGAAACGCGAATCCTGCCAATAGATGAGTTCTGAAAACTTTTCTTTCATATAACGAACACGAACTCATTCAAGATGCTCTAAATTCAAACTCAACACTGTTAGTCCTTCCATCCCGCTTACGCCGAAGATGCAAGAACACGTCGAAGCAAGAAAGAAAAAAATGGTTGGTATGGGAAAGCTGAAGCTCCTACGAACACTCTTACAGTTGCAATTACTAATAATTGAGTAAGACGATAACAATAATCAACAAGTAGATTCGAAATTACCGGTTTAATTTGGTAAAAATACGACCTTAAGAGTCCAATTATCTTGCCATCAACCTATGATGAAATGGGACGCGCAGGATGTTGTTTCGATATATAACGATATTTCAGAGCCAAGGACAACTAAACGATCCGCGGTCGCAGCCAACCATCTTACTTTATTCAATTATTAGCTCGAATAACTTTAATGAATCGATCCAGGCTGGCGTGATGTTACACATAAAAAAAAATCTGTTGTAACGATTCGAGTTTCGAGGTTTTTATTGGTTAAAGTGATGTTTTAGATCATCTTAGATACAGAACGTTTATGGCTCCTGGTCATTCTGAATTGAGATTGTAGGATTAATGATGTACTTGGAAAGTACTGAAGAGTTTTCCAATAAGAGGTGTTATTTTGATATTCAAAGAAAAATGCTATTTTTCAATAAAAACGATCGGAAGTTTATTTCATTATAAGGAAGAAGCTATGCCGTAATAGTGGAAAATAACATCAGGCAAAAGACCACCACGACCACGCTCACAGGACCATATTCTTTTAATGAAATTTTCCATGACTAAATCGCAAAGTGGCTGCCCTATGTCCTCGATAGCCTCACGAATTCCATCTTTGAGGTCTTGAATCTGTGCTATTGGCGTAGACTTTCTCTTTCACGTGGCCCCAAACGAAGAAGTCGCAAGGTGTTAATCACAAGATCTCGGTGGCCAATTGTGATCACCTCTTCGAAAGATAACACGGTCCGAAAAGACACGACGTTGTTGATGATCGGCCGGCTTGAGTTCTTGTGTTAACTGAACTTTATAGCCTTTAGACCCAAATCTTTATATGCAAAATACGTGTAATGACGTTTGTAGAATGCCTAATTCCAAAGAACGACGGGGAATGGACAAACCTGGGTTTTCTTCAACACTTTCGGCTACAGCAGCAATATTCTCGGCTGTTCTTGAGCGACGTGCAAGGGTTTTATTCTTTACATCACTAACCTGTCCCAACAGCTCGAATTTTTTCACCATTTTATTAATGACGTAGTTTCTACTTGTCAAATGTCAAAAATTACAGCTTCAAACGTGACATCTACCGAAACTGCGGGCTATTCAAAATAAAACCTTTTATTGGAAAATCATTTATATGGCCTCATCGTTTTTCTGGAAAACTTTTTCCAGATTTACTTATAAGAACATGCGAATGAAATATGCTAAAATCGAAACCAATTTCTATTGCGAACATCATGGAAGTTTCCGAACGCTTGTTCATATTAGTGAAACGATGATTGAATTTTGAATGATCATAAAAGATCATTGTATTCAAAAGTAACTCTCTGACCATTACATTTAAATTGAATATTGTTGATTCTTGGTTGATATCATCAAATTTATATTTCCTCTGGCCAATTCTTATGCTGAAACTAACTTTGATGAATGTCTCACACCGAAAACCGTCAGTGGACAGAAAGGAGACTAAACAGAAAGGAGACTGATTATTAACACCATTTGGGCAAAAGAACATCAAAATAGACCCGACAACCTTCGTGCAATTAACCGCAGAAGGGTTGAAGCCAATAAAACGACAATTCTATTTGCCGAGCGAGAAAAGACGCGAATCAAAGATTAAATTCACCACCCTCGTCTCCAGTCGTCTGCCAATTTGAGGGTGGGTCGCTCAAAGACTGTCCTAATTCAAGCAAAGGGCTCGTTCGTCTGTAAGACGCGTATTCTGCTGGGTTAGTCGCTAAATACCGCAGGGCCATGTACTTTCGACGGATTGCGAAAGCGAAATCTTGTCTGACAGTGAGAGTTGAGATTAAATTGATTTATGGGTTAACAGGATGTACTGGCGTTGATACGCAAATATAGGACGGGCCCTTAGGGATAATCTGGCTCTGGTCAGTGGTTAATTATTAAGGCTTATTGAGTTGAGATCTAAAAAAAACCGTTATGCAGAATTTTTTAACCAAAATTTACTGAATGATTTACCCCCTATTCATACAGGAGAGATACTCTGTTTTTTCTAAAGATTTCACTCGTGGTATATTTTTTTGTGGAAAATCGGGGAAAATGTGTCATTGATAATATTGGTGTCCGAAAAATCTATTTTTCCAGCTATATCGACGCGGGTCATTTTATTGACTGATTCGAAATAGTAGAGAACGAATATGCAATTAGTTTTTCCATAGGATAATTATTTTTCCAAATAATTATTTTTTGTGGAAAAATCGGGAAAATAGGTCAAGTTTTAGTGCTGCAGTAGCCAGAAAAATGAATCTGTATGAATGCTGATTTTTTTTATTGTGTATTGATCCTTTGCGAAACAGAATATGCAATTTTTCTTCACTTATTGTGAACAGTTCAGATTTTCTGATTTTTTCCGCAAAGATCTAATTTTCCCGATATTCCATCGACCATAACTTAAAAAATGAATTCGTTACGAAAAAACTGTCTGGATATTCTCAATCCACGCCCACGAATTAGTAAATGGTGAAATTTTGGTGGCAATCGGAGTCGGAAAATTTTTTGCCAAAAATCGAATGTTCTCCGATCGCCACCAAATTTTCACCATTTACTAAATCGAGGGCGTAGATTAATTCTATCCAGACATATTTCCTGTATTTTATTTATTTTTCGATATATTCTGATTTTTTTCGCGAAGGTCAAATTTTTTCGATTTTTCAAACACCATAACTTGAAAAATAAATAAAATACAGGAAATCGGTCTGGATATTCTCAATCCACGCCCTTGAATTAGTAAATGGTGAAACTTTGATGGCGATCGGAGTCGCAAAATTTTTCGCCAAAAATCGAAAATTTTCCATACATATGTATGGAAATTTTGATAAAATTCGAATGCTCTCCGGTCGCCACCAAAATTTCACCATTTACTAATTCGAGAGCGTAGATTGAGAATATCCAAACAGTTTTTCTGTGGCAAATTTATTATTCAAGTTGTGGTCGATGAAAAATCAGGAAAATTGGATCTTCGCTAAAAAAAATCAGAAAATCTAAACTGTTCTCGATGGGCAAATAAAAATTGCCTAATTCTGATTCGCAAAGAATCAATCTATAATAAACCAAATCAGCATCCATACAGTACTATTTTTTTGGCTGCTACAGCATTTCAAACTTGACCTATTTTTCCCGATTTTTCCACAAAAAGTCGATTATTTGGAAAAATAATTATCCAATGGAAAAAAAGTTGCGTATTCGTTCTTTACGACCCCGAATCAGTCAATAAAAAGACCGACGTCGATATAGGTGAAAAATTAATTATATCCACGATTATTGTAAAATTCTTCCATTGTACGTCTCTACGCTCGGCCTTAATAATACCCATAATCACAAGGGAATAATCAGATTATAATTCACTGCTGTCAGATGCTTCATAGATTTAGCTTTGATATAATATTCTTCAAACTGGTATTTCTTCAGTATTCTAAAGTACTCCAACTAACAAATATGGGCATACCTTATCAATAGAGGGCCAAATCTACTTTCATTATATCAAATAAAGCTTTTTTTTATTACAAAATGTAGAATGACCAGTTCTCCAAAAATTTCTCATGTGTCAACTGGGGTTTTTCCACGCTTGTCATAGAAGGGTCTTGTCGCGGTCGACAAATGTTAAAATCTTTACAAGAAATATATTGGTAGTCGTGGATTAAGTATAGTTATGTTACTCGCGTATAATAGCTTTTACTCACTCGGTGATTTGGGCCTTCACCTCGCGAATAATAGCTATCATTATACGCCCGTTCCATAATATACTATTTTTGCAAATAAGCGAGTTTTGATTTGATTCTTGAAATGCATAAAATTCATTTCGACCAATCGCATATAACGTCCATTACTCGAGCCAGACGCAAAAGGTGAAAAGGTTACCATCGCAAGGTCTGGTTGTCCGTCCCAAGAAGGTGGGGTTTTTCCACTTGGCGCTGTTCACCTAACCGTGGTTCCGGCGAAGAGTGGACCCCATTGTACACACCTTAACGATTCTGTCAAAGATCCCTCCGCCGTCGGCGGGGTTTATTTAGAACGTAATTGTTCTATATCTCTGAATTCGCTCCAAGAAAATGCCTTGTGTTGTTCCACCGCGTTGACTTCGGCGATCAAACTGGACGATATCACGGCCGGTGAAGAAAGAAAATGCGAAGGAGTCCCTCGTTACAATGACGGCGATGATGTATGGTGGTCTTTTTTTCTCGTGTCTGTCAGATTTGTGCGAGTTTTGACTCGAAACTCTACTGCATATAGAGAAAGAGCATAAATACAGGTTTAGAAATACACATCTGAAACATACGATATACAATGCATCAGACAGAGAATTCTTACGTCCAGTTGCACAGATGAATAGTCGAGACAATGACGTGCTGTAACACACTGAATTCCGTTGTCTTATTGCAATATTCTAGTCTTGTCTCTCTCTTATCGTTCAGACGAGCGTAATTCATTCAGTATGGTAGGCAACAGTAAATACTTGAATCAAGTATTTTGGGCAACCTGACAAATTAAATAATTCTATACGTGTACTGCAGATTCCCTACCATACTGCGACAAGACTAGGTTATTGCAATAAGACAAAGGAATTCATTCAGTTACAGCACTTGATTATCTCGACTATTCATCTGTGCAACTGGATGGAAGAATTATCGGTCTGATGCATTGTATATCGTATGTTTTCGATGTGAATTTCCAAATCTGTATATGAATATGGCAGACAGATCTTTCATACATGTACAAAAGAATGTTTTTTATATTTCGGGATTAAAGAACAAAAACAAATATTACTCATCGAAAATACCTTTAATGTTTTCTATTGCTTGTGTTGTACTAAGCGCCGTCTTGTTGAAAGTAAACTTTGTCCAGATCAATACTATCCAATTTCGGCCAAGAAAAATCATTAATCACCTCTCGATAGCGCAATCCATTCACCGTAACTGTTGCTCCAGCCTCATTCTCGAAAAAGTCCAATGACTCCGCCAGAACATAAACCGCACCAAACAGTCACCCGTTGAGGGTAGAAAGGCTTTTCAACAATAACTTTTGGGTTTTCCGAGCCCCAGATGCGACAATTTTGCTTGTTGACGAAGCCGCCGAGGTGGAAATGGGCTTCATCACTCAAGATGATTTTTCGATGGAATTCCGGATCATTTGCATGCATTTCAACGATCCAATCAGCAAAGACACGACGTTGTTGATGATCGGCCGGCTTGAGTTCTTGTGTTAACTGAATTTTATGAGCCTTAAGACCCAAATCTTCATGCAAAATACGGTGTAATGACGTTTGTGGAATGCCTAATTCCAAAGAACGACGAGTAATAGACAAACCTGGTTTTTCTTCAACACTTTCGGCTACAGCAGCAATATTCTCGGCTGACAAGCGACGTGCACGGGTTCTATTCTTCACATCACTACTTGTCCTAACAGCTCAAATTTTTCCACCAATTTCTTTATTGCGGTCCGACAGGGTGCTTCACGACGACCCAAAAATGTTCGAGTTTTACGAACCGTCTCTGCCAAATTTTCATCAATTTTATAGTGAATTTTAATAATTTCAATGCGTTCTTGAAGCGTGTATCGTTCCATTTTTATAAATGGCGTAGTTTCTACTTGTCAAATGTCAAAAAATCACGCTTCAACGTGACATCTACCAAAATAGCGGGTTATTCATAATATTACCAATTATTGGAAAACCCTTTATTACTCAGTCCCCAAAGAATTGTATATAGATTTCGTCGAAACCGAAATGAAAGGCGTTGTTCCTTCTCCCTTGAGTCAATATGGATTGGAAATTGGTGAGATTCCAGCATTCGATGACGAAAAGAAGTGTGTAGACAGCACAAACAACTCGTGTTTAATCTGTACACAAACGGATAACGTTAACAAGTTACGACAATGGGGCAATTATTAATATTATTCGAAAGTTAACACTTTATACCTTTTTAAGTGTTTGCTCGGTCAATGACAACGATACTCGAACGAAAAAGGTATCTCGCGAACGACGTCGTCTTATCAATACAGGGTGGACCAAATATAAATGATCCAGCACTGAAGTTTTGAATGATATATTATTATTATTAGAACTGGGGTCTATATGGCTAGGTTAGTTTTCCGAGAACTGCGACCATGTAGATCGTTTGTTCTCTATCCTACTCGTGGAACCTCAAGGAGGTCGTTGATAAAACCGACAGTCTTTTAAGAAGCCTTGGCCGTTACTTCTTAGCTGTCCAGTACCGGTTTACGCATATGAATTATTCTAAGGCCAGGCAGCTCTGGACAATTGCAAAACATGCGCTCAGCTGTTTCTATCTCTGATCAGCAAAGCCTACAAATCTGATCTGCTGACTTTTTCATGTGGTAAAAATGATCTTTGTACCGACAGTGATCTGTCATAGTCTAAGAGCCTGTGAACCCCAGACCTTCGTTATTTTATAAAGCTGAAAACTTGTCTGCGCATGCTCCCAACACAGGTAAGAACGATGGACCATTATGAAGTTGGGTTACCCTGGCTTGGTAGGTAGACGGTACTAAAGGAGTGTAAAATACTGATCTAAATTCATCAAATAATAAAGTTTGATTTTTGGTATTGCCTTCAGAATCATTAAAAATCACGTCATTAATTGCCAGACACTTAATATCGTGGCAACCCCTTGCCAGACACCCTTAATATTCATTAAATTATTGTGATTCTACTTACATTATAGTATTAAAGCTGATTTTTATAGGTATATAATACTTGGGTGATAATTAGATAATGTTTCCTCATTAGCCAGACATTTTTGATAGTTCCAACCCTTTGCCAGACAAGCATGTAGGGTGCTGCAGGTGCGAGTGAGACGGCATGATGATGACTTATGCAAATAAATTTTTTGATACAGATTTATATAAATAATCATTCAATGAATCTCAAAAAAATCTGAAGAAACGAGCTTTCTGGCATAGGTAGGTGAAATCATCACGAATTTTTTGGACAGAGTAAGTCTAGATCTGTTTTTCCATAGGGCCGTGCTGTTGTTTAACTCCCATTGCTGGACCGCTGCCTTTTGTTGGTCGTTTCCAAGCCCACAGAAAGACACAGGTCCAACATATTTACCTGGGCTTTTTCATTTCCTACACTACAATGCCTTAGCAACCATGTTAAGAGTCAATTTGTTGCTTCTTGCCAGCTGCTTTATGGTGTTACGGCACTCCAGAGTCAGCATTGACCCCTAGGCAGTGCGATTCCGAGGATCTCGGCGTGGTCTGGCTGTCCGTATTGAAGTAGACATGCCCTCCCTTGAGGATTAGAACCCAGACTAAAGAGACCTTGTTCTCGTCTTTATCATTGAGTTTTCTTCGGTTCTTCGATGACGTAGAATTTAAATAGGTAATAAATAAATACAGGTGCATCTTTCGACTGCATTTTTTTCGGCAAACCAAATTTCATGCTTTTTCTCACCGTTGCCAGACGCTCTAATTATGCACCCCGTCAGAGATAAGTCGGCAGATTGTTGGCAATAATTAATATCGAGATTAGCCATCCGTGATCCGCGATCCCGAATCACGGCGCGAACAAAAGCTTTTCGTCCGGTGAATCACGCGGCCAGGTCGATAGGAATTTTTTGCGGCGCATTCATTACGACCGATCGCCGCCGCCATTAGCGGGTGACGCGGGGCGCAACAGGCGAGGGGGACATGTGTGTTTGGGGGCAGCCGGCCGTGACGAGCCCACAATGGGCCCCCCTCGTTTTGACCTTTAGCCACCTTCCGTACGAGCGGACCTGTCGCCGCTGGAAAAAAAGTGTAGCGAATCGGTATTGCACCTAGAGATTGGATTGAATGTGAAACGAAGAGAGACTTCGACGCGTAATGATCAAATGTACTTGATGAATTCGAAAGTTTACTTTTTTTAGGGGCCTGTTGAGCTTTATCGTTTTTTTGAAATTCTAGCACATTGTTCAGTAGACCAACTAAGCCAAAGAGTATATTTATTTCCTGGCTTTCCTTACAGAACCTATACCTACTCGTCCGCTCCTGTTAAGCCAATTCTCATCATGATTTTAAGGCTACAATGTCCAGTTAGAAAACCAGTGAGGAGGCATAACTTATTCCTGCTGTGATCTAAATACTTATTGGACCTTGCAGTTTCAAAGTTCTTCTTCTTCGTGCGGTGCTTTTTCGGCCAAACTGAGGCCTAGTGGCCCATTGTTCCCCCGCATCGTTCTATAGAGACTCAGCTCCTCAGACACGAAGACAGAAATGTCGCGAGTCTGCCAGAAGTGGTCCCTCTCACCATAGGAATAGTAGGTGTTGGATTTCCTAGGTGTGTTGACCTTAACTCAGTTAGGTTACCACAGTTGAACAAAATATGCTCAACCGTTTCATCAGTACTCCTGCACCAACGGCATAGGGAGCAGCTCGTCAATCCCATTCTCTTCAAATGTTTGTTGAATAGGTGACCAGTCAATGCACCAGACCGAGTTGTTTCCTCTCCAGCAAAAGAAGTCTATTGACCTCAGGTCGCGAGGACGGACTCTCAATGAGAATCCTAGACCACCTCAGGCCCACCCTAGCGCTCCATTCCGAGGAGAATTCTCTGTTCAGCCAGCTCCTGAAGAAGCTTCTGACAGATGTGCGACAGATTGGCAGCGCAGGCTCCGGACCAACAAATGCTAATCTGGCTCCCCGCCTAGCCAGTTCATCTGCCTTGACGTACCATGTATATCCGCATGAGCCGGACACCAGATTACTTTCAAGAAGTTATCAGAGCCCAGCCTACGCAGAACTTCCTGCATTCTTCTACCAAAAGAGAGTCAACTCTAACATCAGATAGAGATTCAGAGTTCCCTGACTGTCGCAACATATGTAAATGTGCTGGCCAGAGTATCCTCTGCGAATATTTTATAGTGCGCAGGCAGTCAGTAGCGTTTATGCTGCCTTTCTAGCTTGTCTGTTAGCCTCTTCGTTTCCTTTGATTCCTAAGTGACAAAAAACCCAGACTAAAGAGACCTTTTTGTTTTTGCCTACTTCATTGAGCTTAGAGATATCTAAGGAACGTCTCAGATCCATTTTATATAGAAATTCGTCGACGAGTAATCTCTTTCACATCGTATTGTCATATTACGAGTTTTTCCGATGGTATGTTGCGATGGATATCATAAACATCTCAGCTCCAATTTACAGATTGTACCGAGTTCTTCTCATCTTCAGGTCATCCCAGAAACATTCAATAATAATCTTCCTGGAAATACACATAATAATATTCCTCCCAAAAACCTGCTTACTTATGTACGTGTTTCCAGTTATTTCCTATACATAAACATACAACATCAATTTCTAACGCCGTGTATCTTTCTACAAACAAAACTAATACATTATTCATCATCGACAGTACCTCTTTAATATCTCAAGGTTGCCATTATTTGGCAATACGTAGAATCCAACAGAAACAAATTGAACGACAGTTAGCAATTCCTATAATTCATTCAAGAATGCCACTTCGAAGAACAAGTAATTCCAGCAATTTAAGATTGTTACGTTGGCAATAGGCCCCTTGCTGCGTAACCAAGCGCGTCGACGTTTCCACAGGTGGGTGCAGAGCTGTGGGAACCCCCGACAGGTGCGTCACTCACAAAAACCACCCTAGGTGGGGGTGGAATTGCACCATGAGAATATTTATTTTGAGGAGTATTAATGGAGGAATATCGCATGTAATTGGTCATCATTGACAGATGTCGGTCGTTAGTTTGATGGGTTTTGGAGGGTTATGGGCCTATCTTAATTATCGAAATAGTATTTCGCTTGTAGCGCAATGGTGAATGGGCGTGATACGCACGAGTTATAACTGAAATTGTCCACCTACCCTAACACTTTAATGCTTCGTTCGTTGTCGATTTATCTTAGGGGATTGGACAGGGAAAATAAATATAGCGTTTTATCAGTAGAATTGCCTACATAGTGTATGGTTTTCGAGAAATTTGTGTTCGTACATGTCAGATTGAATTGCTTGGTTGATATGTGAATTTCAGCCTGACAATAATTAAGTTCAGATGTACCATTATGTTGAGTTGGCAAGAACTTTTCATGCCATGGTAGGTAACGATAGGTGGCACGACGCTCCATTTCTATGAAAGAGCACTTCTTCGGTCCTCCCAGCTACCCGCAAATTTGACCATGGAGTGTACTAGTGGATCCATGATGCATCTACAGTTCGTTGACAGTTTTCAACGATTTAAATTAAAGATACTCCAATTTTTCACGGTTCAGTTTTTCTTCTTTCGAAATTATAGTCGCTTCAGCCCATTCAATCCTATGGTCTTCATTCAAACCATGTTTCTCCCTGTTGAGCTCATTTTTGATGCTCCTCGATACGAACTTTTGAAGCTCGCTTCGATCTCTTTAGCACATTCACAAGTCTTTGTTTTTTGATTTTCATTATTAGGTTGACTTCAGTTAGTTCTGCACTAATACTGTTTTTAGCCTTGAATGCTGTTTCCACATTTTACTTATTTCCAATTCTTTCATTTTTCCAGGTGAACCTTTTTCCCATGATTTAAACTTGTTATCATTTCTTTCGTTCGAAAGCGAACGTTGTTCTCTAGAAGTCCCAAGTTCAAAGAGTTCTCGAATGATGGCAGTAATGGACTAGAAGTTTCGTCCACAACCAAAAGTGGAACAACTTGAAGAAACATTGCCACTGACATAACAGACTACCATCCAGTCTCCTTTAGCGCCCTCTCGATGAGAACCAAGAACCCGCAAGCCGAAGAAGAAAAAGTATCTAGAACCACCTGTGCTCTTTTCCCTCGAAGGCAACGGTTTCTCTGCAATTCCAACGATTCCTGCTAGCGCTTTTCCCATAGTTTCTCTAACGAAACATCCTTCGATTATCCGCGTTTTCAGCGACACCTGCCGAGTTTCGCCCTGCCGGTGTAATGTCGCGGTTCCCACGCGGCCACGTCGCATGTGATGCCGGGAGCACACGTGTGTCCGAGGCTGCCCTTTAGGAAAGACCGTCGTCCGAGCAGGAGCGGTAATGATGCGTGAACAAGAAACTACCCAATTATGTCCTTCGTTATGGTCCAATGTTTTAATAGATTCGCATTTTTATTGGCGGTTTAATCTCGGCCTAATTGGTCCGCGGGGAGGACGGCTGACCGTTATTTAATTAACTAAAATATGAAATTTCGTTGTCGGTGCTTCTTTCTTGTTGATTCTGTGTGTTTTTTGAGACAGTTCGGACTCATCTCGGTGAAGAGAAATTAATTTTTTCAAAAACTTCATTTTATAATTTATAACTGTTGAAAATGATTGTTTTTGCGATTTGTTTCATGATAATCAGGATTGATCGATGAAAAGATATGAAAGTTATACAGGGTGCGGCAGCATAACTTCCTTTTTTCAAAACTTAATAAAACGCATTGTATGAATCAGAAATTTTTTATTCGTTTTTTATAATATAGGCACATACATGAAGTTTTGTTTTACCCAGTTTTGAAGATAAAATCAGGTAAGTGACGTCCCCCATTCTCCATACACTGAGTAAACCGATTTCTGGCGTTTGTCATGACTCCAGCCAGTATAGCAGGCCTTATGTTGGCACTTTCTTCCTGGATGTTGTTCTTCAGATCTTGTAGAGTCCTTGGACGGTTTACATGAACACAAGATCTCAAAAAATCCCATAGAAAAAAGTCACAAGGGGTCAAATCGACAATTGCATCAAAGGCTTTTGCATTCACCTAAAGTCACAGTGTGGTGTGCAATTTCCTCAAGTGGAATTATTGGTCCCTTGTTCTTTAAGGAAAATGAAGTCACAGTGACAGTGAATTCGGACCGGTATGTAAACATGTCGAAGGACCCTACAAGATTTGAAGAACAACATCCAAGAAGAAATTGCCAACATAACGCCTGCTATACTGGCTGGAGTCATGATAAACGCCAGAAATCGGTTTACTCAGTGTATGGAGAATGGGGGACGTCACCTACCTGATTTAATCTTCAAAACTGGGTAAAGCAAAACTTTATTTATGTGCCTATATTATGAAAAACGAATAAAAATTTTCTAATTCATGCTGCCGCACCCTGTACTTATAGTCCATTCACTGAAGCAATGCCATCACGTCATATCAAAGAGAAATGGTAGCAACCAAGAATTGGTTGTCCATTCTTGATTCCTTCACGAATCTGGGAATACTTAAGTGCACTGTTGACCAGTACCGCACATAAAATCTTTTATCACGTAACGCAGATTATTTTCGAAAATTGAAAATAATTATATTATTACCTCACATTTACAGGAGCTTGGCATTTTTCTGAAAACTCACCTGAAACAGAAAGAAAGTCACAATTAATTACAAAATATTCTAGAAGAAATTCTTAACGTTTACAGAAGGTGAAATGTTCGATAGCTATTGGGTTCATTTTTCGAAAACCAAATATTTGTTTCAAGAACAAGCCTTAGGGTTAAATTTTTGTATAACATATTCGATAAATAAAATTCCAAAACTCCATAACTCGAAAACTACATGACGAATTAAGAGATATTCCGACCACATCCAAAATTTTCAAACCTCTATAGCTCGTCACAAAGTTTTCGAATGTTCTATTTGTGAGATCCTCAGAAAATTTTGCACGAGTCTTCATCACATTATTGAGCATCTAAATATGAAATTAGGACCGGATCGAAATGATATTCAAAACTTACCCAATGGGCATTTAAAAAAAATCATTTCAGAGATTAAAATAAAGACTAAGATAAAGATTAGGATGAAGATTCGTGCAAAATTTTCTGAGTATCTCAAAAATAGAACATTCGAAAACTTTGTGGCCCTCAGAAATTTATGCGTTTTTTGTCTCGTAGTCAGGTCTTTGAGAAAAAAATGATAGAAATCTCCGAAATAAGCATGCGAATTGAAAAGATCAGAATTGGCTGTTGTTGTTGTCTGACGTACGCGCACATTCCATTAGTTGAATGTTGAATCACAGTTTACAACGATGTCAACTCGCTACACTATTACTACAGAGCTGTTCTGACCACACCCTTCACAGCTCGCCTTCCAGTTCCAGAGATATGATGAAATCCAATATCTGTGAAGGCTTCAACGAGGCTAGTTCCTCACTTTTACAAGTTTCTCGCCCAAGGCATTCTCTCCTTAGCTCACAATGCCAAAGCATTCCGTGACTAGATAAATGGGGGTTTCTTCTCCTCCCCGCAGAACCTACACTCGTCAGTGTCTGATAATCCCATCCTCAACAGGTGCTTCCTGAGGTGACAGTGTCCTGTAAGAAAGCCAGTGAGGATATGTAATCGTTTCTTACCAAGATCCAGATATCTTTTGGATCTTGCTGTTTCAAGGTTCCGAAGGAACTTAGTGGAATGATCCATCCCTGGGAGATTCCGCCAGAGTTTTTTCCTCTCGGCTTTCTCCTTCTCCAGAAACTCCTTCTTATAGGTACATTTACCTATACCACAGAAGGGTTCTGGGCCAAGGAGTAACATTCGTGCGCCCTCTTTGGCAAGTGTATTGACCTCCTCGTTTCCTTTGATTCCCGAATGTCCGGAACCCAATTATGCTTGCTCGTACGTCATCATAGCATAGCGCAACGTTTGAACTCTCGCGTACCTATAGAAATCACAGTTGCAATATTTAATTTAAACCTAATTGCTTGAAATTTCAGCTAAATTCTTCCTCTGAGGTTTGAACATCCTGTATGTCCACAATCGAGTTTCGATAAAACAAACAAACCGCCGCAGCTGTCCAATACAAAGCCTTCCTTTCCGAGAAATTTACGGCAATATTTGCACACAGATGAAGAGAGGATAAAGCGCTTTGGCATTGAAATTGTTACCGACGCTTATTCAAGTTTGTTTTCTTCATGACCACCAATTGTAGTCAAGAGCGTGGGTTAAAGGTCAACATAGGAGGCGGAGCGCGCTCTAAGGAGACACTTATCCAATCCGTAAGCCGAGGCGTTGTTTGTTTTATCGCTCAAGATATTATTTCATATTGTAGGTGCAAAGTTCAACCAAGCGCGTCGAGAATGGATTCGGTTTCATCTCTCGCTTGACAAAGCGAGAAGGTGATAATTCAGATTTTTATACATTGAGTGATATGAAGGGAAAACACCAAAATATGGAGGTGTCATGAAGTGAAGTCAGAAGCTTCTTTCTTATTAATTCTTGGACAACTATTATTCAAATTTAAATATCCGAACAACTATTGTTTTAAAGCACTGAACTTCTGAGTCATCGACTCAAAGCTAATATGGAAGTGCCGAAGAAAACTCAACGGAGTAGGCAGGAACAACAAGGTCCCTTTGGTCTAGGTTCCTGGTCAATCTGGAATCAAAGGAAACGAAGAGGGTAATACAAAAGCCAGAAAGGCAGCACAAACGCCACTTACTGGCCTAGAACCCTTCTATATAAGTACCTATAGACAAATGCACCTACGACAAAGAGTTTTTGGAGAAAGAAGTACCTGAAAGAGAAATACTCTGTGGGAATCAACCAGTAATGGATCATTCCAAAAGTTCCTTCGAAACTTTAAAACTGCAAGGTCCAAAAAGTATTTGGATCTCAGTAACTAACGCTTCCTCACTGGCTTTCTAACAGCACATTTTAGCCTTGGAAAGTATATGATGACAATGGGTTCAATAGGAACTGACGAAAGCAAGATAGATTCAATGGAAAAGAGGAGGAAACTTCTTAGGTACCGAATGCCTCATCATTGCGAGCTTGCGCTAAGAATATCTTGGGCAGGAAACAGAAAAATTATAGGAAATCTAGCCTTCAGGAAGCCCTCTCAGATACTGTAGTTCATTAAGGGAAGAAGAACCCGGCTTTTCGGGAATCAAAGGAAACGAAGATGACAATACACTTGCCGAAGAGGGCGCACGAATGTCACTCATTGGCCCAGAGCCCTTTCTGTGGTATAGGTAGATGTACCTTAAGAAGGAGTTTCTGGGGAAGAAGAAAGCCGAGAAGGGGAAACTTCGGCGGAATCTCCCAGCGATATATCATTCCATTAAGTTCCTTCGGAAATTTGAAAAAGCAAGATCCAAAAGATATCTGAATCTTGGTAAGAAACTATTACACCTCCTCACTGGCTTTCTTACAGGACACTGTCGCCTCAGGAAGACCTGTTGAGGATAGGATTATCGGACACTGACGAGAGTAGGTTCTGTAGGGAGTAGGTTCTGTAGGGAGGAGGAAGAAATCCCCATTCACCAGTCACGGAATGCAATGGCATTGCGAGCCTAAGGAGAGTATGCCTTGGGCGAGAAACTTGTAAAAGTGAGGAACTAGCCTCGTTGAAGCCTTCACAGATATTGGATTTCATAAGATCTCTGGAACTGAAAGGCGAGCTGTGAAGGGTGTGGTCAGAACCTCTTAAGGGGGCACAATAGACCTTGAGATCGCAGTCAACTGTAACCTTTCTAAAAAAAAATAAATAAACTAAGGGGAGAAGAATGGAGAAAAGCTTTAGCGCAGTTATGAATACAGCTCTGATGAGGGCCACAATAGACTTCAAGATCGTAGTGGAATGTAACAATCTACATACCCGTCAGGTTTTCCTTTTTCCCGGATAACGAATTAAACAAACATCTGTATATTTTTACCTGGTATTTGAAGCATGTATATTTGGGGAGTTTAAAAGAATTGCTCTTTTCATGAAATTTGATGTTTCTGATTGCAACAATTTCCAATCTGCTGCATTCTCTAACGTAACCAATTCGCTACAGCAGAGCGATCACGCATGTCGGTCGCGTGATTTCCAAATTTTCCACAATTTTCCCTCCGATTGGTTCTAGTCCGCGTATAGCGAACACTTGTTCGGTCCATTGAAAAGAAACAAACGAAGTCGACCTGTCTGGCCATCAGAGACAGAGAGGCAGAACGAATCAACAATGAACTATGACCGGATGTGAGCGTTACACAGGGACGAATTAAAAATTAGACAATGTCTCATTTCAAGGTACGATAGCTATGCCTTCACGAATTAAGGCTAAATGGAACATGAAACGATTCGCGAATGTATTTTACGGAGAAAATGGAATTGAGTCAGACAGAAAACTATTGGGATGAAATAAAATTGAGGAAATCAAAAATATTCTCAAGAATCTCAAGCGAAATGGCTATCCCAATAAATTGTTGGAAAAGACCTAAGCAATTGGACAATATAGTACAGAACCATATCCTACAGTAAGTCAAAACGATATTCAATGTAATATGTAGGTAGAGACCGGACTATATGCAACATAGAAACGTTGTTATATGCATGCAAATATGCATGAAAAATTATTGAAATATGCACGAAAATATGCAGAATATGAAAAATTGAATATGTAATGAATTTTAGGAACTCAAAAAAAAAAGAAGATTAATTTTTAATTCAAAACATACATATCAATAACTCTTAATTTTATGGTATTAAAATTTAGGTAATTCAATGTTTTTGTCAACGTTTACAATTAAATATTGTTCCAGATTATCAATTGTTAAATTTTGTCTTCGATCATTTGGAATATTTTTGTATGTGGAAAAGGTTCGCAAATTTAGTGATGTGAAGAATAAAACACGTGCCATCGAGATCTTGTGATTCTCCCACGTAAAAGAGAAGGTCAATAGCCCAGCGTCGATTCAAGACCTCAAAGATGGAATTCGTGAGGCTATCGAGGACATAGGGCAGCCACTTTGCGATTTGGTTATGGAAAATTTCATTAAAAGGATATGGTCCTGAAAGCGTGGTCGTGGTGGTCATTTGCCTGATGTTATTTTCCACTATTAAAGGCATAGCTTCTTCTTTAAAATGAAATAAACATCCGATCTTTTATTTTGAAAAATGGCATTTTTCTTTGAATATCACAATGACATCTCTTATTGGAAAACCCTTTATTTGTGAGAATTTGAGTGTGTAAATCGTTGAAAACAGTTATGGAAGATCAGTAAATGGCACAATCGTGCTTCCATCAGCTTTAAACAACACCATCGCGAAAAACAATGACAACAGCTCGACATACCAGCAAGTTTTTATCCAGAATTTCGGGATAATCCTTTATCTGCTGTCGTCGTTATCACTGAGGAGAACCAGAAACAGGACATCCCGTCTAACCCGATATCGTAGATAGATAGCAGCACTTTCGCCGAACGACCAATACTCAATTTCGCTCGCGTATACCGAAAACAACACCACAGAGTCCACAGACGACGAGAAATTTCGCCCAGAAAGAAGGACCATCGACAAGTGAACCGAAACGGCTAGCAGGAAATTAAAACGAATGAAAAATCAGGTCTCCGATTCCTTATCGGCCTGGAACTTTTGTGTGTTATCGCAGTTTTTATTTCGAGGAAGGATGTGGCTTTTCGATATTAACGTCTAGATTCGACGTTCCCACAAAACGTTACGACGCCATTTTGTAAATAGAGCGACGAGAGGTGAATTGACGAGTTATAATTAAATCGTGAAAGATTCATGGATGGGGCGGTGCAAGTTCAATATAGAATTTGATTAATCGCGTACGGAGACTGATGAGTATATGAAGGGTGCTTTCATTAGAATTTTAAGAAAGCGTTGATGTTTTACTCATTTTATTTTGGTATATGTCAAGTATTATTTACTTTTTTATTCATATTTCAAGATTCAATTTTATTTTTGTACCAATAGTCTAAGTTGAAAACGGCAGCTGATTACCCCTTACTAGAAAATTTTTTACCGTTCCTCGTATATCTGAGGTCGTAGTAAATCATCGTTTACCAAATATACTTTTATTACATCAATTAAAGCAACTTTTATTACAAAATACGAGGGCAGTTCAAATATGAACGAGACTTTTCGATTTTTTGGCACAATAGTGGGGGGGAGAACATTCCTGATTTTTTTGTTGTTGGGTAGGTATGTCAGGAGTAAGGGAAGCACGTCGGCTTGCCTCATCGACCCTCTCGGTGTCCACTGTGACGATGTTTGAGCAAGAGGTTCCTCCGTCAATTGCGCAACGTATTGTTCTCTCCACTCCTTACTCGCTTGTTTGGACTCTGGGGTGTAGTGGTGTACCCATGTTTCATCACAGGTAATAATGTTAGTGAGAAATTGGTCTCCTTGTTCCTGAGATCGTGCAAGAAGACGCCCACACACCTGAAAACGATGCAATTTCTGGTCAGCTGTGAGAAGGCGAGGATACCACCTGGTGCAACCCTTACGGTACCCTTGCTTCTCTGTTAGCATGGAGTAGGTGCTCCCATAACTTATCCCGACCTAACTTGCAATTTCAGAAGGTACGACGTTTGTCGTCTTCAATAAGCTGTGGAACACTACTGATGTTGTTCGCTGCGGTCATGGCTCTCATTTTCAACACAATCACGACCCTCCACGAACTGTTTATGCCAGGCAAACACAGTGTCTCTCTCAAAAACATTGGCAGTCAATATCCTCAAGATTTTGGCCAGTTTAAGCCTTCTGCGGCGAGAAACTTGCTCAAACATCGTCACAGTGGACACCGAGAGGGTCGATGAGGCAATCCGACGTGCTTCCCTTACTCCTGACAAACCAACCCAACAACAAAAAAATCAGGAATGTTCTCCCCCCACTATTGTGCCTGAAAATCGAAAAGTCTCGTGTATATTTGAACTGCACTCGTATATCTGAGGTCGTAGAACATGGACCTATAATACTAACTGGACGTCGAACTTCCTAACGCTGTCACGTAGAAAAAAGAGAGGCAAATCTCCGCCATTTGCAGTTTGAGTGAACCACAAATATTTTGATGTTTTATGCCATATGTGCTCGAATTTTGATTGAAACATAGACGTTCCTTTGAAAGAAATGATGAAAACGAACTCTGTATATTAGTGTTCTGTGAACACTGACATTACGGTCTACATGAAATAATATATTTTTTCGATTCGTGTGATTAGTTATTAAAATAATGAACCATATGATGATGATTATACACAATAGATTCCAAAAAACGGTATAACCTCGCTAATTCTAATATTTCAGTTCGTTGAAAAATTGACAACTCTCAAATTAGTCACTTTCACTCCAAACTGCAAATGGCCGCCGTTTGCCTCAAAATTTTTGACATGTTCGCTATCTAGTTAGTATTATAAATCTATGCGTTGTAAATCATCGTTAACCGAATATACTTTTATTACATCAATTGAAGCAACTAGCAACTTTTATTACAAAATATACAATGAAAAGTTATCCAAAAATGTCTGATGTGTCAACTTGACTTTTTTCATATTTACAATAGAAGGGTCTTGTCACGGTCTCAAAATGTTAAAATCTTCAAGAATTATATTCAGTACTCGTGGATAAAGTATAGTATGTTACTCGCGTATAATGGCTACAATTCGAGCGAATCACGTTTGGTTTACAAAGTGATAGTCGACGAGAAAATGTTTGTTGCCCAGATATTTGTCGATGTGTGTGTATTTTCGCCTCTATTTCTATAGAAACTTGATGTAACAGATCTTGATTTCGTTTTCTTCCACATTGAACTTTGAGTAAGTTATCAATCTCTTAATTCTGAAGTATTCGCCTCAATAAACTTTCGATTTCACTCTGAAGGCGCTAATAAACTACCTACTAAAATAATACCATCCAGAATAAGTGTTCTCTGTTCTCGTGTATCAGTCAATGATTTAGAGTTCCCGAGAACTTGCCTATTTATTCGAATATATTTGAACCAATGGTAAGGTTTTCTTTAGTGAATCATTACAAATTATAACACGTGAAAAATTAATCTCTTGTTTTTTCCTGATCTCCATTAATTCGTGTAATTTCGCGTCTAATTCGATCAAAAACGACACCATCAATGATAATTTTGCTTTCAAACAAGTTTTTGCAATCACTTTCCGACCGTTATAACCGCTGTGAACCAAACACAGACAACCTCTACAGCCTGCCCCGGTTCTTAAATATAATTTATAATTAATCTATAATCTGAATCTAATCTCAGATAGTTCCATCAACCCAATTATTGTTGCAACACTTTCTGTACCGAACCGAAAAAAAACGAGTATCTAGCGGAATACGCCCAGAGGGCCAGAATAAATGTTACCCGAGCTGAAGAGTTGCAATTAACGAAACGTGGGACAGAGAAGGAAATCATCGATATTCAGCATGTAGAAGAAACAGTAGAGGGAGACGCTACCAATTGGGTCATCGAATACGATGAGGCGATATTAACTTCTGTTTCCACGACGATCTATGAATGAAACACAGGTAGAGGAGAGGTCAGTATACTTACTACGAATCGCCGGGGCCCAAATGAATAAAAGCAGGAAATATAAGTGTGTGTTTATAATCTTTCGAGATAGCTCGCTGCGCAGCCTGCTATCTTCGTAAAATATGAAGAGGATGAAGTGGATCTATTCGAGTAATTTGTTTGGGCCGTTATTTTGATGATAATCAGATGCAGGAACAGAGTTCGCGATTTTTTCGGACGTATATGAGAGAGTTGATTGATTGTTTTAATCTTAATGTGTCCTTACGACTTTCTGGGATCAAAACTCCTCATTCATGGAAATGAACAGAATATTATGTTTTTACCTCCATGAACGTACTTTTTTCGAACGAGTCAAGATTCGGTTCACAAAGTAATAGATGAAGAAAAAGGGTTTGGAGGGGTTTCGGCATACTAGAGCGACACAATTTCGCCCGTTAATAAAATTTGTGGATAATTGCATTCATTGGAATGATAACGAGCATACCAAAGCTCAAAACATTTCTCAAGAGAACTTTATCCAGCGAATGAACTGGGCAACACTCACCAGACATTAATCCAATTGAGCAGGTATAGGATTACTTAGGGACAGCTATATTCAAACGCCAAAACCCACTTTCAATTTTTTAGGAATTGAGTTTAGCCCTTCAGGAAGAATTGAACGATATGCCTGGTGCGTTTCTTTCATAATTTTCCTGTACAAAATATTCTTTACGCGGACTCGTGGTGGTAAGGTATTCTGTAATTGAGTGAACAGGAGTTTCTCCTCTTTCCCACAGAATTTACACTCTTCAGTTTCTGTTCAGCCAATTCTCATCATATACTTCCTAAGGCGACAGCGTCCTGTTAGAAAGCCATTGAAGAGGTGTAACTTATTCTTACTGGACCTTTTGGACTTTGCAGTTTTAAAGTTCCGAAGAAACTGTTGAGAATGATCCATTCCTGGATCATTTCTACAGTTTCATTCTCTTTCAGTTTCTTCATTCTTCAAAAACTTTTTCTCATAAGCGTATTTGCCTATACCAGAAAAGGGTTATGGGCCACTAAGTGGCGTTTGGGTTCCCCTTCTGTCTAGAACTGGCCTCCTTTTTCTTCCGATTCCTGAGAGACCAGGAAATCAGACTTGAGACGTTCTTGTCTATTTTAAAGAGTTTTCTTCGACACTTCTATATTAACTGTGATTCGATGACATAGGAGATCAGTGCTTTGATAGCAGCTCCAATATCAGAATGGACCACACTATGTCACACCCTCGATAGGTTGAGCTCAGAGCGACATCGGACGTGTCGGATCGATCTGAACCGTTCGTTTATTACATCCGGATTGAGGGGAGTACACATCTGGAGCGTTCGTCATAAAAATCTGAGCAATCGGACGTCGATCTTTTCGCTTGGTCTATTTCGACGGAGCAAAGCGATTTTATCCATAGAGTTTTATGTTTTTTATATATTTTTTTGTTTTATGTTGAGTTTCCTGATCTGACAACCGATAGATTGAAAAATTCTAACACTTTTATTCTTCTGTTTTCATTTATTCATTAAAAACTTGATTAATTCATTAAAATTTCTCGATATAGCTATCGCAGTTATGAATGGCCAGGAGGAGATATTCCTTTCTCGTTTCTTTTTCGTGTAATTAATTAATTAATTAATTAGGATCTTTCGGTTCAACTATCGCCGTATTGATCGACCAGAAGAGGATATTGCATTCCTCGTTACCTTTGCATCTAATTATTTGAATTGATATTTTACTGAAGAGCTACGAAAAGGGTGAAAGTAACCTTAAATGATGAGCATATTTCCCAAGATAGTGATCTTTGAAATCTCATAATCTATAAAAGTAGAACAGAGCAGTATGTTCTGTGGCAGATGCTCTGTACCGTTCGTTTATTCCCAGATATTACAGATGAATCTGTACGATCTGTGGTCACGTGACTAAAAAATCCGTCTGCTAGCAGAGATCAATGCCGAACGGGCTTACAGAATAAATGACAGAATGTTACATTCGCCTGAACCATTGTTCCTCACCCTTTCATTTCGTCACTCGGTGATGAGAATAATACTCCAATATCTGAGAGGGCCTTAAGATGGCTAAATCCGAGTTCCTCCAATAATTCTGCTATCCAAGGCATTTTGTTAATTTTCATCATCAATTCCATTGTAATTTATCTTTTTTCATTGTTATCGATTTATCAATGTTTTTTTTATTGGTGTTCGCTTCTACTTCATAAAGTATATTCCTTGGATAGCTATAGCATCTCGACCTATTATAATCGGCCGCTGCTACCAGCAACCTTCGTATATTAAGTATGACGTTCATTTAGTTCGTTCGAGTTAGAGGCAACGTAAAATAACGAGCAATTAAATCGAGGCCTGTAAAATTTCCGCGTGTCCATTTCCATTCCACTACCGTATATTTGTGTCTATCGTTAAAATTAGATTATTGTCAATTAAAAACGATGTCGGTCAGCTTCCGGTCCTTTGTGTATTGCTGCTGCTGATGCTGGACGAAAGAACTGAAACGACTCAACTATTGGTCATCGTTCCAGTGGCGGCTCGTGAGAGACGTGGATTGGAAGTCAAAAAGTACCGATTCAGTATAGATATAGTGAATAGAGATTGAAGCAGATTTTGTGCTAAAATAGTAAACAGGTTTGGAAATTCACATCTAAAACATACGATATATAATGCATCAGACAGAGAATTCTTCCGTCCAGTTGCACAGATGAATAGTCGAGACAATCTCGTGCTGTAACACACTGAATTCCGTTGTCTTATTGCAATATTTTAGTCTTGTCTCTCTCTTATCGTTGGGAGGAGCATAATTCATTTAGTATGGTAATCAACAGTCAATACTTGAATCGAGTATTACGGGCAGCCTGACAAATTAAATAATTCTATACGTGTACTGCAGGTTCCCTACCATACTGCGATAAGAGAGAGACAAGACAAGGTTATTGCAATAAGTCAACGGAATTCATTCAGGTACAGCACGTATTTCTCTCGACTATTCATCTGTGCAACTAGACGGAACAATTCTCTGTCTGATGCATTGTATATCGTATGTTTCAGATGTGAATTTCCAAATCTGTATGTATTTGAAACGTAGATACTCAAGTTATGAGCAAAAAGTACTGCATTGTAATCAACCAAGCATTAGAGCGAGATGGAAAGCATTTCACTGCAGCACTGGGGTGAAGTAAACAATGGGTTAGATTCTCATTTCTACAATTCCTGAATATAATACAACATTTTCGTAATTAAGCAACAATAAACTGTCACCAAATCAGTAAAATAATTCAGTTTATGAACGTCAAATCGAAATGAAAATGTAAAAACAATCGCATCGCGAAACTGAACGCTAAGAGACGATGTTGCCAAATTGTAACAGACTCAAGCCGTTAGTATCCAAGTAGGGGAGCAGTAGACCAATAATTATTCCAATACGGAATAAAGATAAGGCACGAGTTCGCAACGCCGGAACATTGTTCGCGCTTATAAACAGATTCTACTTGGCTGAATAACAAATGCGTGAAGGCATCTCTAGGTTTACTTTTTTTTTACAAAATAAGCTGAAATAATTTTATCTGAAAGCTTCCCTTCAATTGGAACAAAATATAATCTTTTGTTTCATATGATCTGAAAAATACAGAATAAACCATTGAGTGATAAATCTCTTCACCACAAACTACAGTCAATCTTGATGGTAAATTGAGATGTTTATCGAGAACACGAGATATTCGAGGCACACTACAGGCCCCCAATATGCTCAAATCCTATCCATATCGTATTATTTTAGTAGATGAGCACGAAGCGCCTCTGTGCCTGACTCAAGAACGCCTAAATTAAGTGTCCCTTATTTAAACTGGTCTCGGCACAATTACACCTATATCGTCCGAACCAATTAAAACGCGAGATTATCTCAACGTGGTTACATACACGTGTATCAAAGTCTCGGAATGCGAGCGACTTTGCATTAGCTACCTTAATTGCATTTCATATCGTAAATAATTGTAGCTTATTCGATTTAATAATAAATCCTATTTGATTCCATTACTTTTTTTAGCGAGGAAGGCTTAACGAACCGAGAATGCTGTCCGGAGATCGGAATTCTCACTTTGACAAGAATCAGCTTTTATGTCGGATTCGCTTTGATCAAGCAGTTTTATTTATTTTTTCGTTTTTTTTACGAGTTCGGTCGTTCATTCATGTATGCGATACGTTGGGAATTTTCTCCGAGATGATGCCGATTTCGCAAAATGTTGATGATGGTTGGGGGTTTATTAAAACATCGATTAAGTCGTGTTGTTCGTCTGTATTAACAGAATTGGAACAATAATTGAGGTTTAAGAAGGATAACTCAAAAGTAGAGAATAGTATAATTTGATAAGAATCAACAGATATCAAATTCTAGATGCTCTGCGATGAGGTTACCTCACCTTCCAGCACTTTATTGATCCGCTCTGAAAGCGCACAACCTGCGGGCTAAATTGAGGCGCCCTCCATACTCTTTCTCGTCGACTCTATCACTTTGTAAACCGAATCGTGATTCGTCCGAAGATAAAACGTTGCGCCATTGTGGAAAAAGCCAGTCGTGGTGGTGTTTTCCCATTGTCGACGGGTCTTCTTGCCCTTAAATTTGAGGAATTCACCTTTTCATAGTACTGCTAGAGACTCTCCGTCTATAGGTCCTCAAAAAATGACTTCTATGGACTCTTACAGATACTGATCGATTCCTTCGAAAGAAATTTGCGATATAATGGTCTACCGTTGAATATGATACTCTGGGTCAACTAGGCACCAGTCTCCAGCATTTTCCACGGAATATTCCCAATATTACAACTCTTGTTACTCGCTGAAAACTGATTAACTTCGAATACATCTTGATTTTCCCGAATAAGAAACTTTTTTTGCCAGTTTATGGTTTTCATTTGAGTGATAGTGAGGATTCCACACACAAAAAATTGTACTATTACATTCAGACTGTTGACGATGTGTGTAGTTCTTTCCCTGCAGCATGGTATTCAACTAACTTTATCTGCGTGAGCTTTTACTACGTTAATACATATGAATTTTGATGCAGGTATACTAAAACAGTTTACTCTATACCACAAACCTCATTCAAATTCTCATCTTTATATTCTTTTTCACATTTTTCAAAATAACCGATGATTATATTATTGTTACGGAAAATTCAGTTAGTATTATATTACATCATCTGTGTATCTCTGATGTCAAATAGTTAAGAAACTCTTCAAGTTAAGAATATTCTTATTTGAAAAAATAGATGAGAGATTAAAATGCTTATATACCATTAATTTCCCAAAAAAAAATTATATTTGTCCCATATGAAGAAAAATACATATTTTACTCGAAATTATAAAAGGCCTGTATAATCACAATCCTTCTCAAACGATTCAACTATAATAATAACAAATAGCAATATGTCGTCGATAACACATAAAATCCATCTTCCCATAGAAATATTTCATTCCGTCGAGCATTCTTCGAACAACTAGTACAATGTTTGAATTACGATCTTATTAAAATTCCAGCTCGAAGAAATAATTCAAGATTGCTCCTCTCTCCCAGAACCTTCAAAAATGTGTTTCAACATTTCGAAAAACTCTGTGCAGTTCCCGCAGGTTACGTCGAGGATTTTCTGAATTATTTAAGCGTTCGTTTTGTGGCATTCTGCTGCGCTTCCTACCCTACTATTAAACTCAATTAAGAGCGGATGAAAGATGAATTCTTCGATACTAATTATACGGAATGGTAGATTGTATCGTACGAAGATATATAGGAAAATGTGACTTCTATGGATTAGATGCAAGTGCACTTCGTAGGATAAGAACACCTGGGTGGATGTAGCATTCTTGAGGATGTTGTTGATCGAGTGTGAAACTTTGTGTCTCTGCTGGGAATGACTCGTATTTTCATCTAATGCCTTATCAATCCCCTCCAAAGAGATAGGATAGAATAGAGTTGCCAGCATTGAAATAAACGTTGTCAGATGCGCCATATTACTACCACCTAACGTCAAAATTGACAATCGTTGAATTTTCTGGAGGAATTGGGATTCTTGCGCTTGTTTATAGTTAAATTGTGATATGTTTCTGCCTAATAATACACAATAAAATGGTATCGTGCACTGTAAGGCTTCTTCAAACATAGAAAAGACAGATAAGAAGAAAATTAGAGGAAAAACATATCACAGGTAGGGATGAGTACTGAACAGATCCGCATTCGAAATTTTTGCTAGTCTGTCTTGGTAATCTGATATCTTTTTATATGTGTATATTATCGCCTGAAGAAAAATTGTTTATTTGATATTCAATTGACCTTATTTGAACAGGATTCCTAAAGACCAAACAAGCCGTATTTTTTGGGTGAAATTTGTAGACAGAAAAACTGGAAACTTTATTGAACCCTGAACTTTCCGCCATATTGGTCCCCGACTCAACTCCGGCCAGTGGTACTATTTTTTTTTTACTCAATTGTATGTCATAGCGTCTCTTCTCTATTATATCTCGATAATCCCCTCAATATGAATCGAAAAGGCCGCGGGGGCAGATTTACCATTGAAACCTGGCTATACCCTTTAGACTCCTTGAAAACCTTCTCTGATACTGGAGCATTTTGAAGCTCTGGAAGTGAGAAGTAAACTGTAGTCCAGTTGCGAAAACATTTCTGATGAGGAGCACTATAATAATAATAATAATAATAATAATATTTATTTATAAATGCACTAAAAGAATGTACATCATAATATTTACCGTCAATTAATTACACCGTTTGTCAGATGAAAGAGTCAGTTACAATAAATTATGACACTACAATAATAAACACGATCACAAGCACAATAATAAAAACAATAATAAATACAGTATACAATAATACAATTCATGTAGCACAGTTAAAGTTACAGTTCAAGAATTCTTCCAGTCTATAGATTGTTTCCTGCAGCAGTAGATCCTTGACCTTCCTGTTGAATTTGTGTTCACTGAGCTGTTTGATGGTTTCGGGTTGTTTATTATGAGCTTGAGACAGACCGAGCTGGGACCTTGCTGTGCCCTGTTTATTCGTGAATATGGGAACTAAAGTGATGTTTATGTCTAGTGTTGTAGCTTGAGGTCGCAGTGGAATGAAACAATCCACAATCTACACTCAATTTTTCATAAATGAATTTAAAAAATTCTTTTTCCAGAGGTGAATATAATGATTTAACATTGTTTATCTTTGTCAAATTGGTAAATCAACTCAAAGAAATGAAGGAGAACAATTACAATCAAGTCTAGGATTGACCATTGAATCGAAATGCTTTAAAATCCACGGGCAGACACAGAGCACCTCGAATAAGAACCGTGTTTTTCTTCCCGAAGAAAATAATCTTCTCGATCATTCATCCTGACTAATCAGTACCATCAAAAGGCGGTACAGTCAGTCGAAACCGAACAAAAACATGTACATTAAGGTCCTATCTTAATATGCTCGACATATCGACGGCTACCGAGTTCAGCGGAGGTCCATCGGACACCTCTTGAATACAAATTATACCGATTTTCTGATAGCGTTTTTGAGGAAATGCCGATTAGTCGTATCGATCGACAATGACCGCCGTTCGGTCTACTAATGAGAACTTGCGGGACGGTACAAAGCCAGAGTATAATGGTATAATCTATCGATTTGAGTGAGATATCTGAAGAAGAAATCAGTGTTCAAGATACTGAAGGAACCTAAAAGGCCGACTGCAGTTCATGAAGGATTTTCCAATAACTGGATTCATTTGGATTGTGCTGATGTCAGAGCCGCGGAGACTTTCGAGGCTGTCATCTCTTGGCATTTGACAAGTAAAACTACGTCATTAGTAATAGGTGGACCATATACAGGGTGTCTCGGAAGATGTGGGAAATCTCTCGGATTCAGATAAGATGACAAGTTCCCATAATTTTTTTTAGCGGCCCTCCCTACGAAGATACGACCTCCTAAATGACGCCACTGGAAATTCATTTTAGTGGAATAAATTTCAATTACTTATTTCTTTCATTGTTTTTTTTTTCGAAAACGGTTCATTTTTTCGACACTGAACAAGAGTACCTTTTCTTTAGCTTAATGTTCAAGGCATCCAAATTGGTTTTTTAGCACCTTATCATACAGGCTGTTAAAAATGTAAGCATTAAAATGTACAACCCAGTCCGCCCCTGATAAACTGAATCAGCTAATTAAAATTTAAGTGCTGTGATTCAAGAGGTCCTTAATATTATTAATTATATCAAATTTTCATCAAATTATAACGAGTAGTTTGAAACTTATTCCACTAAAATGGATTTTCAGTGGCGTCATTTAGGAGGTCGTATCTTCGTAGGGAGGGCCGCTAGGAAAAAAAATTATGGGAACTTGTCATCTTCATTTTTTATGTTCTATCTGAATCCGAGAGATTTCCACATTGCACTACTTGTTCTCACTGCTTCAAAAATTGTTACATTTCGAGTTAGATTCCTCTCACTAATCTCCTAGGTGTATCGAATAATATACTCCTAATAAGTGATTATTCCTCGAAAATTAAATTGAAAAATTCTCCGACCAACAACCGAGTAAAACCAAAACAATATCGGCCAACAAACGACGCCTACCAAATTGAATCGTGAGAGATCTCGAAAACAACAGATAAAATCGTGTAACAACTTCCACTCCCACTACAAATCGAACGAGCACCTCCCTAGAAAATTAATTTGTAAGCGTTCACTTCGACCAAATTGAAAACGATTTATGGTACAGTTAAGCCGGACCGTCGATAAATTAGTTGTACAATATCTAATTAACCGGAAAAAATTACATAATTAGCCGCAATGAAGCGTCGGTCCTTTGGAACTACGGTTTTTTTCACCGATCTGGTTCTTTCGATGAATGCCGCGGCCGCTTTTGTGATTTTCTGTTCGTTAATGGACTAATTACCTTTGTTGAAACTGATGGCGGGTTCGGAAAGCAGCTGAATCGTACGAAAATTGGCTGAGAAGATTTTTAAAAAAATGTTGAATGTCGAAAGTTTCTTTACTTCACTAAGTTGACAAAGATGAGTTTCCGAACTCACTTAATCATATCGATTGAAATATATTCTGGGAGGATTCTGCATTTCTAAAAAACTTTATAGTTTTTCACTCCCAGTCTCTGAAACAGAAATAATTAAAAAAAATTATTAAGATGGAGTGCTTCTGCGAGAATCTTTGCACTTATTCGTCAGGAGCAAATTGGTCTTGAAAAAATTATTGCCTTACAGTAAAACTGAAAAGGAAATAAATGATAAGGACAATATAACGTTTCGGTGTCTATATCAGACACCTTCTTCAGACAAACTTGTAAAATCTTCAGAATTGTGTGTTTTTTCATTTTTGTCTGAAGAAGGTGTCTGATTAGACACTGAAACGTTACATTGTCCTTTTCATTTATTTCCTTTTCAGTTTTACTGTTAGGCAACAATTTTTTCAAAACCAATTTGCTCCTGACAAAGTGCAAAGCGCAAAGATTCTCGCAGGAGCACTTCTTAATTAAAATTATTTTAATTATCTTTGTTTCAGAGACTGGAAGTGAAAAACTATAAAGTATTTTAGAAATCATTTGATCATTTCTCCTTAAATTCACTGAGGGGACAGAAGTACTAGGAGACTGTCATTATTTTTCTGTTTCGATTTTTTCGTTTCAGATTCAGAATTCCGAAGGCATCTTGGGGAGGGTTATCGTATGGACTCATTAAAGAAGAAATCCTTCAATATTTGAATAATTTTTAAGTGTTATTTTTGTTGGAACGGCGAGACAGGGTTTTTTCTACTAGGGTTTTCCCTGAGCTCTGGTATCATAGTATGGTACTCCGTTTTGCACTAACCTCAGTTAACAAGAGAATGGAATGAGCGTAAAAATTGCTACAAGGGTTCTGCTGCGAAGTTTTCCTTTTTGTAAAAATTGCAATCAATTAGTTCTGAAGAATTAGGAGTAGCGGTTACTAATCTCATCTCTAGTTTTCCTGACGATTTAGAAGAAAAACTTCACGATGAATGTTCGCACTTCAAATCCTAATTAGCTCAGTTAAAACAACCTCCAAAAACTCGATATTCGATATTACAATTAGAATGTAGAGGTCGTTTTCAGCATTGAAGCGAATTTTATCGTATTTGCGATCTAGCTTGTCTCAAGAGCGTTTGAATTCTCTGGCCGTTTTGTGCATTGAAGCTGAGTTCTTAATAGTTATTTAATCAACTAGGTTATTAAAGACAGCGATGAATGGTCAAGATATTTTAATGCGTGACCAGAGCGAACGCGTTAATAGTTCGAGACTATTAGTCACTAGATTAATAACCGAGTTGATTACCAGATTTTTCCGACGATCTCAATATGAATTGTGTATAAATTCTCGATCGAAATACATTCCCATTTTGCACAAGACATACATTTGACATAATGAAATTTCTATGTATCTATGTTCCAGTAAAGTTTTGACATTTCCCGTAGTGCTTCTGAATACTTTGTGAACGGTTGCCATGAGGATTGCACATTAAAATAGCCAAAAAATTGAGTATTAAAATGGGTCATTAATGATCAATTTCGTACACATTAAAATCACCTTTTATTTCGAGGTCGGCAGAAAAAAAAATAAGACTTCGAAGCAGTGTTTCAACAATTTGCGGAAAAGAAGGCAAAAAAACCATTATTAGTTTGAAACTGTGATTTTTTACTATGAAATATACACTCTGAAACATTAGATTGTTTTGTTTGTTTCCATATAGAAAATTGTCTTTTTTTGTTTTTGGCCTAGGGAAGGAAAAAGTTGAATACGGCCCTGCATGAAGGTGAAAACTTGGAAAGTTTTCGTCATCCGCAGACGTATGTACTCCTCAAATAATGTTTCGAATATAATCGCTCGGTACAGCAGAAAACAAATAATAAGATTATTCGCCATTTCATGTGAATTCTCTTTTATATATACTGATGGACAAAATTAGCGCACCACCTAAAATTTCGTTAAATTTTAACAATCGATATCTTTCCAATCTTTATTCGATTTCAACGTTTTTTTCTTTCAATTGTAGCTCCGTTATTATCGAATTCCCTCTATTGAACAAGTCCAAAAATAAAATCTTCATGTTGTACAGGGCGTTTAAATAATGTCATGTTTTATAGTCAAATTTTAACGTCTTCTGTGGGCAATGCCAGGTTGCTGAGGCAAATAAAACACATAAAGCTTTGTAGCCTAGTATCTCTTGAGTATTTTGTTTTTTTTAAAAACCAATTTATTTTGAAGTCGTCCAGAGATATTCAACATTTTATCAACTCTTGTATTTTATGCATTAGCCATGAATATCTTCGCAATTATTTGTCCGATTTGAATGTTTTTTTTAGTTGTAGCTCTTTTATTGGCGAATATCATACTACAATGAGATGTTCAAAAAAAGAAATGCATCATGCTGTACAGGGCGTTTTTTTCATTACAGTTTGACGCCTTCTGTTGGTAATACCAGATACCTAGGCTTCTCTACTATACTATACCAACTATATAGTTATGTATCGATTGAAATATATTCTGGGAGGATTCTGCATTTCTTAGAAACTTTATAGGTTTTCACACTCCCAGTCTCTGAAACATAAATAATTAAAAATGTTTGATTAAGGTGAAGTGCTCCTGCGAAAATCTTTGCACTTATTTGTCAGGAGCAAATTGGTCTTGAAAAAAATTGTTGCCTAACAGTAAAACTGAAAAATGAACAAATTAAAAGGATATTGTAACGTTTCGGTGGCTATATCAGACACCTTCTTCAGAGACAAACTCTAAAATTCTTCAGAATTGTGTATTTTCTCATTTGTAATCTGATTGACCTTAATCAAACATTTTTTAATTATTTATGTTTCAGAGACTGGGAGTGAAAACCTATAAAGTTTCTAAGAATATAGTTATGTAGCCTGATTTTTCATGAGTATTTTGCTTTTTTAAAAAGCAATTTAACTTATTCACATTTTTATAACAACTAACTGTATAGTTTTTAGAAGCCTCATATATCTGGTATTGCCCACAAAAGGAGTCAAACTGTAATGAAAAAAAACTAGAAAATTTAAACGCCCTGTACAGCATGATGCATTTCTTTTTTTGAACATCTCATTGTAGTATGATATTCGCCATAAAAGAGCTACAACTAAAAAAACATTCAAATCGGACAAATGGTTGCGAAGATATTCATGGCTAATGCATAAAATAAAAGAGTTGATAAAAAGTTGAATATCTCTGGACGACTTCAAGATAAATTGGTTTTTAAAAAAAACAAAATACTCAAGAGATACTAGGCTACAACGCTTTATTGTTTTTATATGCCTCAGCAACCTGGCATTGCCCACAGAAGACGTTAAAATTTGACTATAAAACATGACATTATTTAAACGCCCTGTACAGCATGAAGATTTTATTTTTTGGATTTCTGTTTAATGGAAGGATTTCGACAATAACACGGCTACTATTGAAAGAAAAAAACGTTGAAATCCGACTTAAGATTGGGAAGATATCAATTGTTAAAGTTTAACGAAATTTTAGGTGGTGTGCTAATTTTGTCCATCAGTATATATCTCGAGCTTAATAAAAAATCATTCCAAATCTCCTCTGTTTGAAGTGAGGTTAATTAATCTTCACGCTCTAACGCCAGCTAAACGTTTCACACATTTTAATTGGAAGATGTCTTTCGACCAGAGGTTATGATGTCAAGCGCGCTCCAACATGGGCTCCTAACGACTTGTCACTTGTCACTTTGGGAGTGATATAATTGTTCATAAACCGAATTCTACAGGCTATTTCGGTTTTGTGCGTTTGTAAAAAAGCTGACTGATCGAGAATGATGAGCTCCCGGCTAACGCTTTGGGCTTGCGGCGTTTTTTTCAAGCTCGTATCTCGAGTTGTGAGTGAAATTCGTGCTTAGGAATGAATTGGGTAAACGGATTGTTTTTAGTAATTGGAATTTTTAACTGGATATGGCTGTGGGGCTTGGAAATGGTCGTTAAGGTAATGACTTGGGTACTTTTGGTAGTATTTTTTTAAATGGGATAATTCGAATTCGTTTGTTTTTATAGTTTCAGAGTCAAGAAAAAATAGCTTAATATGGAGTGATCTTATTCAACATTATTCTTGTTATTGTACTCCAAATCGAATGGAGATGCCCTTCGTCGCATCGAAATACCGAGTTCAAATCGAAATTGAATCGATCTGCTTGAATAACTTGGTGTGTAACGATTCTCTTCCGTAATATTCACAAGAATAGAAATCGTTGTAAAAAATCAAATTGCTGAACTATGCCCACAAAAGTGTACCGGGTTTCCTAAATTCGTTGTCTAGTGAGGGGATCTCAGAAACCCGATGAGCTAGAACAAAATGAGTGGCACATTTAGCTCGATTTATGAGGGAATTCATTTGGTGAAAACCGCAACCTTCTAAGTCAAACCGTGATCGATCTATTAGAGAAAATGGCGTCAAATGAAATGTTCTCATAACTTCTTTATTACTGAAGTTATAAACATGAAACTAAAACATTATAGAGGTACTTTTTTCAGTAGAATTCATTGAAGTAATCTATTTTTCTTCATTACATTTTGTTCTAGCTCGTCGGGTTTCTGAGAACCCCTCACTAGACAAAAAATTTAGGACACCCGGTACAGTATGTCTGATGCATAGTTGAAATTACCACACCAAATCACTACGTTCTTCTTAATCGTAATATCTTCGAAGTAGTGCCTCAGTCATAATTTCCATGAATGAAACAGTTTACTCCTTGATTTCAACAGATCGTAAGAACTCAACTCAATGACGTAACCCGAGCAAAATAGAACCATTCATTCTGGCCATTCATCGGGTCCCAAAAAAAAAGATACGGCCTAGATGACGTCTGAAATTCATTCAATATGGGAAGCACGTGATATGTTCACATTCCCATTCTGAATTACCACACCAACCATTTCTTGTATCTGTTTTTTAGTTGGATATCTGGAAAATATGGCAAAGATTGGGAGAAAAATTACTATAACATCTTTTTGAAAATAAGATACAGTGGATATCAATTTTATTTCAATGTTTCTTTACTGCTTGGTAGAGTTAAAGCCTGTGGATGGCAATTTTTCTGTAGATGACCCTAACACAGGTAAGATGGCTTCAGCAGTTGAGATACAATAAAGAGTTAACAAATAGACTGCCGCATTCTTTATATTATAAAACCGTTCTGCCTTGTTGTAGTTGCAACATGTGCAGTTTTTACGGAAAAAGAGGAGACCATTTGCTTCTAAGTGCTTGGTGCGCAAATAACTTTTGCAGGATTTGACCCATACGCGTAAATCTACGATTCTAGCATTCACATTATTCGCAGAATATCATTCATTCCGTCATAAACGTAGCACGTAAATCTTTCGAATATTCCCCTGTTCAACTTGACGGCAAAGTTTCCTGTCTGATGCATTGAGCATCGCATGTTTACGATGAGAATTTCCATACCGGTACTTATACAGGGTGTTACATAATAGTATGTCACAACTTAAGGGGATGAATCTACGTACAATTTCAAGAAAAAAGTCCATATGAACATGGGTCCACAAAAGCTTCGTTACGGAGCTACAGGGTGTTGAAATTTCCAAAAAAAATTGTTTTTTTCTTCATAACTCCTGCAGTTTTTGAGATATTCAGTCCAAATTTGGAGTGCGAGCTATTTCCAACACCATAATTGCAGGTCCTGAATCTTAACTGGAATCTACAGGGTGTTTTCTTTTCTGGAGCCATGTATCCTTTTTCCCTGTATAGATATTCCTGAATCTCTGTATATAATGAAATTAATTATTGTAATGAATTCTGGTCAACTTAACTTATCGAAAAAGCGACAACACATCGGAAGCATCCGTTCTCCGCCAATTCTGCAAATTCGCAAACGAGCTCTCGATGCAAATTCGCGGGAAACAACAGTTACATCTCGATAAGAAACTGGAAATCGGAAATTTAGCCCACACCATCCGAAAGTTCATTCACTAAAAAATCGACAAAACCATCACCGAACATCCGATTGCGTAACGACTAGAAATTAGGTTACACGAATATTGTTTCGGTCGTTTTGGCGCCGATTTCCGGTCTTTTCTACCGTAGTCAGGACCGGTCAGTTCGCGGGCCACGAGACCGGTTTTCGGACCCGATAATTTATCGCTCTCGGTTAAAATCGATCCGGTCTTAATTATGGACGAAAAAAAAAACGTTCACCTCTTGGGAATATCGGTATATAATTTCCGCTGGGAATATAATGAATTATTGAATATGGTTTTTCGCCGGACGGTGATGTTATGTTTGCGTTGACGATTGAAATGTTTTATCGTGATTAATTGCGACCGGAGGATCATTGGTTTCTTGTGTATGACAAGATGTACGAGTTACACGCATCGAGTTGCTTGATGATATGTCACAAGAGTTTTTGACCGATTGAACCGCGGTGCTATGTCATTTTTGAAAATTCATATTTTTTTTGTAGATTTGCAAACAATATCATGCGAACTGCCTGGATATTCTCAATGTACTCTCTCGAATTATTAAGACACAAAAAAGTTCGAACAAAAATTAATTTTTCCAGCAAATTCGATCCGGGTCATTTTATTGACTAATTTGAGGTTGTTAAGAAGGAATATGCAATTAGTTTTTCCATATGTTTATTATTTTTTCAAATAATCGACTTTCTTGTAAGGAAATCGGAAAAATAGATCAATTTCGGAGTGTTGTATAGCAGTCAGAAGAATGACTGTGTATGAATGCTGATTTTTGTGTATTGTAAATTGATTCTTTGCAAATCAGAATTTGGAATTTTTATTCACCTAACGCGATTTTTCACCGACTATTACTTAAAAAATAAATGTGTCACAAAAAAACTGTTTCGATATTACCAATTCACGCCCTCGAATTGGTGAATGGTGAAGTTTTGGTGACGATCGGAGTCAAATTTTTTTTTGCCGAAAATCGAAAATTTTCCATACATATGTATGGAAATTTTGTCAAAAATCGAATTCTCTCCGATCGCCACCAAAATTTCACCATTTACTAAATCGAGGTCGTAGATTAATTCTATTCAGACAGATTTCCTGTATTTCATTCATTTTTCAAGATTTTTTGATTTTCTTCGCCAATTTCTTCGATTTTTCAAACCCCATAACTTAAAAAATAAATGAAATACAGGAAATCTGTCTGGACAGAATTAACCTAAGCCCTCTTATTAGTAAATGATGAAATTTTGGCGTCCATCGGAGTCAAAAAATTTTGGCCAAAAATCGCAAATTTTCCATATTACCTATGTATGGAAATTTTGCCGAAAATCGAATTCTCTCCGATCGCCACCAAAATTTCACCATTTACTAATTCAAGGGTGTAGATTAATCCTATCCAGACAGATTTCCTGTATTTTATTCATTTTTCAAGATTTTTTGATTTTTTTCGCGAAGGTCCAATTTCTTCGATTTTTCAAACCCCATAACTTAAAAAATAAATAAAATACAGGAAATCTGTCTGGATAGAATTAACCTAAGCCCTCTTATTAGTAAATGATGAAATTTTGGCGTCCATCGGAGTCAAAAAATTTTGGCCAAAAATCGCAAATTTTCCATATTATCCTATGTATGGAAATTTTGCCGAAAATCGAATTCTCTCCGATCGCCACCAAAATTTCACCATTTACTAATTCAAGGGTGTACATTAATCCTATCCAGACAGATTTCCTGTATTTTATTCATTTTTCAAGATTTTCTGATTTTTTTCGCGAAGGTCCAATTTCTTCGATTTTTCAAACCCCATAACTTAAAAAATAAATAAAATACAGGAAATCTGTCTGGATAGAATTAACCTAAGCCCTCTTATTAGTAAATGATGAAATTTTGGCGTTCATCGGAGTCAAAAAATTTTTGGCCAAAAATCGCAAATTTTCCATACCTATGTATGGAAATTTTGCCGAAAATCGAATTCTCTCCGATCGCCACCAAAATTTCACCATTTACTAATTCAAGGGTGTAGATTAATCCTATCCAGACAGATTTCCTGTATTTTATTCATTTTTCAAGATTTTTTGATTTTTTTCGCGAAGGTCCAATTTCTTCGATTTTTCAAACCCCATAACTTAAAAAATAAATAAAATACAGGAAATCTGTCTGGATAGAATTAACCTAAGCCCTCTTATTAGTAAATGATGAAATTTTGGCGTCCATCGGAGTCAAAAAATTTTTGGCCAAAAATCGCAAATTTTCCATACCTATGTATGGAAATTTTGCCGAAAATCGAATTCTCTCCGATCGCCACCAAAATTTCACAAGTTACTAACTCGATGGCGTAGATCAAGAATTATCAAACTGTTTTTCTGTGGCATATTTAGTTTTCAAGTTATGGTCGATGAAAAATCGTAAAAACTGAAACTTCGCCGAAAAAATCAGAAAACCTAAACTGCTCATGCTAGGTGAAAAAAATTCATATTCTGATTCGCAAAGGATCAATCTTCAATGAAAAAAACAGCATCCATACAGTGTCGTTTTTTTGGCTGCTGCAGCACTGCGAAATTGACCTAGTTTTTCCCATTTTTCCACAAAAAGTCGCTCATCTGAAAAATAATTATCCTATGGGAAAAACTTATTGCATATTTTTTTCTACGACCTCGAATTAGTCAACAAAATGACCCGGGTCGATGAAGCTGAAAAAATAATTTTTTGTTCGAATAGCTCGCTCACAGTTGCATTTGATTTAGAGATGGGAACGATGTAGGTATATTCATAAATGGAGGAAGATAGTAAGCGCTTTCTGCACTTGTGTTATAAATTTAAGTATTAAGTATCTCTTGTTACAAGTATAAATAAAAACTACCGATTCATCTTGTACATATCTTCAGCCGCAGTACTTGAATAAGCACATCATATATTTAGGCAAACCAATTCTTCCCACCCTTCCCTCATAATTCCAGCATCAAACAACCCCAGAAACCGCCTAAAGAACCAAGACACCCCACCGTCACCCTACCCACTTCGCAACAAACCTAATAAACCCCCGAACAACCTTCACCAAATCATACGCCGCATTTCCCCGGTTCAACGCGTCAAAAACGAATCAATTTAAAATCCCTACACCCCTCCGATAACCCCGGGCAACACCTAACCTCGACCTCGGCTCAACCCTTCACATCGGGGCCCAGCTTAATGACATAATCGTCGTTCGATCTGCGTGATCTCCCGCGACCGAATAAATCTTGATGCGCTGCTTGTTGCATCGGGGATTCGAGATTATGAATGGAAGCTGGATGCTGCGAGTCGCGTGGCCCCTCGTGACGCAAGAACCTGTTGCTCCTGGGGCGATCGAACCGCTCTCGATGCTCTCTTCGGCGCCGACCCCAGGGGGCAACAGACCGATGCTGCTGCCGATACAGCTCCCAGCAGACGCGGGTCGGTTGGGCAAGACTTGCGAGATGGTTATTGGTCTTGTTGAATTCACTTTATAACGATGGAATAGTGATTTTTTAAGTTTCTGATAGGTCCTTTCAAGATTCTTTTGAGTGTCGATTTAATGCTTCCTAATGTCTCCCATGTCTTGACTCCCCCCTACAGCACTCCAGAAGCTGTTTAAACCTCAGGAGTTGGATTGGTTCCCTGATAATTTCCTTACCCAGACATTCCCCCCATTTGAAACCGATTCATCTAGTCACATCCAATGTTTTCTGAGACGGCAGTAACCCTTGAGGAAGCTTATGAGTAGATACAGCTCTTTCTTGTGGAATTTCCAGAGAGTTATAGGCCCGAAAGTCTCTAAAATGAACATTTGAAGGTATTTACTTTGAAGTTTTGGGTAGTGTATTATTTTTTCCAAGATTAAAAGTTCGAGGTCTCCTCGTTCTCCTGTATTCCTGATTGTCAAACAATCAAGGGGACTCTGTACCTCATTTAGTTTTCCACAGCATTTCCACACCATCTTTGAAATATTGATGAAATCAGCGCCTCAAGGACAGCTTGGCTGTCTGTGTACATGGCTATATCACGCGTTCAGACATTTCGAAATGCACCTTATTCACAGGAAGTGTTGATTTTCTTCTTTCTTCCAAGGAAAACGACGGCAGAAGCACTCTGAGAACCCTTAAAAAGTTCACGGAGATACTAATTTGAGAAGAACAACGTGCCATGATTGGTTCTCTCGCTTTAAAGGCGTTGCTTTCGATGTTTTGATGACTAAAAACCTTCAAATACTCTGAATTGAAATTATTTCCCGATCAGGATTCGTGCCAAGTGCAGAAGAGGTTTCTTCAACATTCGAAAATCTAGATTGTTCATTCCACTGCGATCCGAGATCCAAATAATTTTTGGATCTTGTCGTATCAAAGTTCCGGAGGAGGTTTTTTGAATGATCCATTCCCGGAAGATTCCTCCAAAGTGCTTCCCTTTCAGTTCTCTTTTTTTCCAAAAACTCTTTCTTGTAAGTGCATTCGTCAATACCACAAGAAGGTTCTGGGCCAGTAGGTGGCATTTGTTGTCCTTTTTCTGCCTAGTGTGTTGTCCTCTTCGTTTTCTTTGATTTCTGAGTGAACAAGAACCCAGACTGATGAGACCTTGTTGTTTTTATACTTCATTGAGTTTTCTTAGGCCTTCCTATAGGAGTTCAGTGCCTAAATAGCAGCTCGACTATCACTTTGTCACACCATATTCATGCATCTTCGAATTGCAAGTATTTATACCTGAAAAACACCCAAATAAGAGCCTAACGCTCAACACTCAATTTTTTGCCCATATACACCAGCTCCGACCTCTATAGTGGTTTTTGAAATACAGTGGAACCTATATATAACAAATCGGAAGGGAACCAGTAAATATTCGTTATATCAAGTCATTTGTAAAACTGAGGTTTGTATATTGAGGTGAGGTTGGTCCAAAATTGTTTACCGAGGTTTTATTCACCTCGACATTACGTACTCATCTTGTTATAGCGAACTAATTTTGCTCATATAAATGAAAACTCATTTTTATCAAATTACTCATTTATTTTATATTTTCTTTTTCAAAACAATAAAGTGAGTAGATAGGTTTTTTTTTCAAAAATTCGCAGAACAAAATAAAAAGAGGTGAAAAATCAACCAATGGTATAAAAGCCTAAATCTAATTTTATTCATCTTGATTGGAAAAAGTAATAAATTGTATTTTGTTTTCCACGGTTTCAATCTTCTGATGTTTGAAGGCAAACCAATTTCGTCGGAAAACTTATCTTTAGATTTGAATATTGTAGCCAATGAACTTGCGGGAATCCGAACTTATTAGCTATGTCTAATTTTTTTGTAGAAGGATTTTTGTCAACATAATTATGATGCTTCGCTTTTCTGCGACAGATAAGGAACGCCTTTTACGTTTCTGAGCCATTGCAAAAAAGTGAGAAGCAACACTGATTACTTTCCATCAACTAACTTCGTATTTTACGTAATACGCGTCGAAACCTGTCGCAGCTGAATCACATACATACCTGGTTATTGGTGAAACGTTATATAGAGGTTTTGAGTTGACGAAATTCGTTTAGTAGAGGTATTCACACTCTTTTAGGTAGTTGAAAATTCGTTATAAAGAGGTTGTTGTTAAAAAATTTTCGTAATGTAAAGGTATGTTTTACATTGACTCTTATGGACGATTCAAGGGGATTATGAAAAATTCGTTAAATCGAGGAAGTCGTTATATTGAGGTTCGTTATATTAAGGTTGCACTGTATCTGTATACCATTTGACGGTATTTACTTTGGAGTTTGGAGTAATGTATTCCTTTTCCAATCTTGGGAGATATCCTCCAAGCTATTGCCAAAGACTACATGCGTTAGCAATGACTCAGAAATAGGAAGCTTTGGTATCTCATGAATTGAAGGCATGGTGAACATCGTTTTCTGCCAATGAAAAAGTGCCTTAGCGACAAAAGAAACGGTTGATTTCGTTTTAATTGGTTTTCTGATCAATCTTGTTCCTGATTGTCATTTGACCTGAATGATATCTAGTATAACCCCTTCGAAAGACCACCTGGTATCCCCAAACACCTTGTATAATTTAAATAGAGCAATCTCACGAATTATGAGCATTGCTCAGATGTTCCATGCGCCTTTTCAAGGGTAACGTTTTAAATTTTACTCTCTCGTCAATCTAGAAAACGGCAGCGCGGATCGTTAAGAAGCTATTAGCGTTTTTTATACCATTCCTCGAGAGCGAAGATGCTGAGAGATTGCGTACGATAACAGCCGAACATACAACTCATTATGATTTTATTCGCCGTTTTCAAAGGTTCCCATGTTGGAGAGGGATTAGTTTATTCGCATACATTTTAGTTACACTGTGTGTCATTTTTACCCCGAGAAAAGTTTGATGGGATGAGTTTGATTGAATCTGCAACGCAAATTGAACGTGATCTCATTAATTTACGGTATGTGAGAAGCATTGAAGAGACAGTATCATTACAGAAGTCATTTGGTAGGATGTATGTAAGCTGAATGACAACGTTGATAGATTCGATTAAAAACAAAGAGATCAAAATATAGAGATCATTTTCGGTCTACTCAGGTCCTGAAATTATTAGAATTTCATCTAACTTCAGTATATGAGAAGTCTTCAAGGAAGCTACATCTGCTTTTGGCCTATAATTTTTCTGTCTAAGGCAAATTCTGTAACTAACTGAACAGGATTTCTTCCTCTTCCCCACAGAATCTAAACTCGTCATTTTCTGTTAAGCCAATTTCATATATGCTTTCCAAGGCCACCTCTTTTTTATAGGTGCGTTTGCCTCTACCACAGAAGGGTTCTGGGAGTTTGTGTTCTTTTCTGGCTACTGTATTAGCCTTCGATTTTCGAGTGACCAAGAACCCAGACTAAAGAGAGCTTGATGTATTTGCTTACCATATTGAGTATTCTTTGGCACTCCCATATAAGCTTCGATTCAATGAAAAAGAGAGCTTTTTAATAGCAACTTGACTATCAGTATTGATCACTATGTCACACCATTGATACGAGGGCAATTCAAATATAAACGAAACTTTTCTATTTTCAGGCACGATACTGGGGGGAGAACATTCCTGATTTTTTTGTTGTTGGGTAGGTTTGTCAGGAGTAATGTTTGAGCAAGAGGTTACTCCGTTAATTGCGCAACGTATTGTTCTCTTCACTCCTTACTCGCTTGTTTAAACTCTGGGGTGTAGTGGTGCACCCATGTTCATCACAGGTGATAATCTGAGTGAGAAATTGGTCTTCTTGTTCCTGAGATCGTGCAAGAAGACGCCCACACACCTGAAAACGTTGCAATATGTGGTCAGCTGCGAGGAGGCGAGGAAACCACCTCGCGCAACCCTTACGGTACCCTTGCTCCTCTGTGAGTATGAAGTAGGAGCTCCCATAACTTATCCCGACCTAACTTGCAATTTCAGAAGTGGTACGACGTCTGTCGTCTTCAATAAGCTGTCGAACACTACTGATGTTGTTCGCTCCGGTCATGGCTCTCATTTTCAACACAATCACGACCCTCCACGAACTGTTTATGCCATACAAACACTCTGGCTCGCGACAGTGTCTCTTCTCCGAACAGGGGCAGTCAATCTCCTCAAAATTTTGGCCAGTTTTACGCCTTCTGCGGCGAGAAACTTGGTTACACACGTTGCGCAATTGACGGAGGAACCTCTTGCTCAAACATCGTCACAGTGGAGACCGAGAGGGTCGATGAGGCAATCCGACGTGCTTCCCATACTCCTGACAACCTAGCCAACAACAAAAAAATCAGGAATGTCCTCCCCCCCACTATTGTGCCTGAAAATCGAAAAGTCTCGTTTATATTTCAATGCCCTCGTTGTTCTTTTTTCAGGTTTCTATCAATGCATCTCTTGATTGCATGCATTTCCACCTGAAAAAATGCCTGAAGAAAAGCCTGATGGAGTCCGGCTCAGGAAATTTTCAGAGATGAAGATATCTCTACCTCGAAACGATTACAGTTCTGAGGTTTAATAAAAAACTGGATGGAGAGCTATAGAAATAGATAAAGGTAGAGATAGATAGAGATAGACAGATCAAGACAAGGCGAACCCTCAGACTAAGTATATATAAAGTCTAAGGGCGAACCAAATAGACCATTTGGTCGCAGTGCACAGATACCTCCTCAAATGAATTTCAATTCAAAACTTTTATTCATTCTGTTATCACTGAGAACAAATTTAACACCATTTACAGCTCCAAATTCGAAAATCACGTACGTCTAGGATCAAACGCACGAGAAACACGGCAAAGGCGAGAACCAAAACGATACCAGTTATCTAACGATTGGAAGCAGTGTGCAGTCAAGACAAACAATTTATTGTTATCGTAACATGTATTTATAATTGAAATTTCACAGCTACAAGCCGCGGTGAGTCAGCAAGGTTCTTACAAAGAAAACAGAACAAATTGAATAATGAATGTTGAACGAATGATTAAATTAAACCTCCGACAACAAATTATGGCGTCGATGAACGCCTTGAAACAAATAAGCTGCAATTCGGAGAAGAAATAGTCGATAGTCGTTCATGTTTCACAATATGAAGGCTCAGGCGCAACACTTTTTCTCATAACAATTCTGGATTTTTTGAAATTTGATGATTTGGGAGATTTTTTGAGAGTATCTTTGCTTGTACGAGGTTTTATTATGACTTTTTCCCTTGTCTCAATTTCCACCAATCATTTTGAATTGAAATGGTTTCTAGAAAAACCTGTATGGTTGCAGCTGTCAGTAGTTTCTTCGAGTTTACTCGCGGCAAAACTCGACAGTTGTTTTCAAATTGATACCTATACATATTGCATGCAGAATAATCAGTCATTCATGAAAAAGTCCTTTCAAATGCCATTCGGGTATTGAATTTTCATGTCAAATAATGGTGGTATTCTGTTTTTCGTCTGTAAGTTTCGATACTGTAGCATACGATTGACCTGTAATTGCCCGACTTACAGATTCGTAAATAATGCAATCTGGAATGGTTCCTGTAACTTTCTTATTTACAGTGTCACTTTTGAACTACTCATCGAAAAACATAACCTTCAATCGTAAGATTTTATCATGGAACTTTATGTATTATGAGTAAATGGTTTTGATTTGAATTTGAAAATACATTTATCTGAATGTAGTTTGCGTTTGTTTCTTTCATCTAATAAATTGAAAACAGGAAAGAAGAAAAATATTGGTTAAAATTACTGTAGAGCATTTGTTAAGTTTTTAGTACACTGGTTCTTCAATCTGAACATGTTCACAAACTGGGCATTCGGCATTTCTTCAATCTGAACATTTTCTGGGCATCCGGCATTTGTTACCTGTTATGATTTTCTTCCGATAACAATCCAATAAACAAAGCCATATTATTTCTATTCATCATGAATTTCTTATGTTAAAACGTTGGTGTTCGTCTCAAAATAAAAAATAAACAAACCATTCAACGTGACCTCACAATATGTCATTCGATTTCTGTAAGCTACAGATCCCTTGAAGAGAAAAGTTACAGATTGGCTTACAGAGAAAACAGAATACCACCATAAATCGAAACATCACAATTCAAAATAATATTTATTGAAATATTACTGAGCAACGTGTTTTTTCGATCTGAAAACTAGAAGCCCTTATGATATTTTGACGTGAGAATTTCGATTTGTTCGAATTAGGGTGCTACTTCGATTTTGAGGCAACAAAAGATGAAAAAATCAATCAAAAATTTTACAATATTTTGGGGAGATGAAAGGTGAGTTTTCCTTCAGATTCCAGCCAATATATGTCCCCAATTCAAGCCAGATAAACGAATCTATCCGCCTATTTTCGGCGTTCGTCTCGCCAAATTTAACCGACATACATTACGAAATCGACCAGGAGGACAAATCTATAATTATCCATCAAAATCTATTCTAATCATCCCACATGTTCGTCGCGAAATAACCCAACAGGTCCCGAAAAAACACCCGGATCTTTATAAATACCCGATAAATCCCAAAGAAATCAAAGACGACGAAAAGGAAAACGGTGCACTGCGTATCGCTTTCGACAGATCGCGATGCATCGCGAGAGCAGCGGAAGTTCCTCGTAAAATCGAGAATGGACCGGGCGCGCGAGCGGAGGGCGGGGGCGGTGCTGCCCAGATGTTCGAAACCTGGAAAGCGCGACGCTGGTCCCGTCGTGACGTCATATCCGGTGAGATGAGATGCTGCTCGGTGTAGGTGAGATGATTTAATTCGTCTTAATTCGGAAATGGTTAAAGGGAATTTAGGCATTTAGTATTTTTCGGTATTTAAAAGGTGATAAGTAGACGAGGTAATTGCGGGGGTTCTGGGAGATTGGGATTAATTGAGAGCAGCTTCCGGGGCGTTCTTGCGGTAGGGGGAATGCGTGAAAATTGCGATTTTTGACTGCGGTGGTTTTAGACCATGGCCAGCGACTGTTTTTCATAATGATTACTAACAATCTGAATATTTGTGAGTAGCTTCATTTTGACGAGACGCCCAACTTTTTCGTCTACGAAAATTCTCGAAAGTGAGGGCTAATACAGTCTGGAAGCGTCAAAAGCGTTGAATGTGTGAATGTTTAAATTTCATTTCTAACAGCTACCTTATAAATTAAATCGTGGAACAATTTTTTTACAAATTGAAAACAATGATTGTCCTACAAAAATAATGATTCTATCAAAGTGTCCCCCACTCCCAACATATATCAACAACTAAGTCTAAAAAAATTATTACTAACCGGCTGATTTTTCCACTGTTGCTTAGCAAATATTTCCATTATGAACTGGTCACACTGTCCTACAAATTGAGTGGTACGTTTTTCCAGTCTTACGCTCGGAAATTGTCGATTGTTAGTTATCATTTTTAATTGTGTGTTCTGTGGTACAATTTCTGAGGTAGGACTGGAAAAACGTACCACTCAATTTGTAGGACAATGTGACCAGTTCATAAAGGAAATATTTACTCCAGTTTCTGAAATATTCAGTCCAAATTTGGAATGCGAGCTATTATCACAGTCTTCATCATTGCACATCCTGACTCTTAACTAGAATCTACAGGGTGTTTTCTTTTCCGGAGCTATGTCTGCTTTTTCCCTCTCAAACTTTTTTTGCGGTACGCCACTGGTCAGCGTAAAATAAATTTTTGACATCTTCATTCAATTTAAAAACTTTTCTGACTGTGTGTTATTCGCTAAATAAAAAAAATAGAAATACTCGATAAGTGTGCCCAGAATTTGCTTTTTATTTTGATAGCTCGTCGTCTGAGACTCAACTTAAGCTTATTCAATATCAAACTAAAAAAGAAGAGAACATTGAATATTAAATAAATTGCTGGAAGTGTCCTCCACCTGCAAGAATACAGGCCTATGCCCATCTTCGCATATTATCACGCATTCTTTGAAATATTCCTGGGGTATTTCTTATCGTGTCACAAGAGGTTATTATTCGATTTCTCAATTCTTCTACAGTGTTCATTGGAGTGGTATAAACTAAACTCTTGAGATATCCCCATGAGAAAGGTTCCAAACTATTTAAGTCAGGGAACCTAGGTGGACGTGGTTGTGGCCCATCCCGACCAAATATCAACTGAAATTCATTACTGAAGCACTTTTGCAATTCGATATCAAATACGATTTATCGCCTCCTCTGATCCCAGTAGAAGCTGTTTTAATTCGAAACTATCATATTCCCTATATTGAATTTGATTATGCCACCGTATCATCAAAGCGTTGAGCGAAACCGAAGAACCGACCATCATCGTACCACCCGGTGAAAATAGCCCGAGAGCGCACTTACGCAAAAACATAATATTCCCGGGTCTCAATCAATAATTTACCTTTTTTCGCTTAATTGACTAATTGCAATCCATTTATACAAATTACATATAATTCGATGTCATGGGCTTCACAAATATCCCGCTCGTAGATCAGAGCGCTAGGCCCGTAATGATAGCGCACAATGCAAAAAGGCGTTTCCTAAAGACGGTAGAAAAGGTACGTTTAACCCAACTTAGCCCTAGGGTTAGCGTATGTAGCCTGGTTGTTGAACCGGGCATAAAAACCGAGCCTTAGGCTAATCTATCTACGAACCCACTATCATCTATTAAATCCTCGTTCTTTCAGGTTTTCTATTGGTCTTGCATCTTTCTTTCAAAGCGCTTGTGTACTGTTAATAGCTGTGAATGATTTCTATATGGAAAATGAAGGAGGAAACAATTGCTGGTATGAAGGAAGTTTTATTTGCGTAGCCAATAGAATGGGAATAAGGAAATGGAGAGATTAAGCTTGATTTATATGTGCTCTTTCTTGTTTGTGGTGTTTCTCTTACAGGAGTAATAAATGTTCTTGTGTGTAAAACGGATAGCAATCGATGCTGAATAATCCTCTAGCTAGGAAGCATATAAGCTTGATCACCTAAGTACATATACAGAGTATCTGTAAACAAATGCGAGGGACTGATGATTCCTCGATGAAAATAAGCATTGGTATTTCATATAATTTTTTTTCGAAATCGACCTCCCTCCAAGATACAGCCTTTGGAAGGCGATGACGAGTTGTCAGTTTCAATTTTTTTTAAAAGTCCTAAAAAACACTCAGTTGTAAAACTAAACATAATATGATTCATTAAGTAGATGTTACTCACACATTTTTTATCCCAAAATTATGTTAGGGGTTGAAAATAACAACCCCTTATGATTTTACTTCAAAAATTGTTTTCGTGGGATAGATTTTCGAAAAATAAAATTCTCTTATGGTTTCCCATTCAATTCTGGAGAAAAAAAGCCTCTTGCAAAATTTCGATACAGTCGATACTTTTCTCGGAAAAAATAAAAACTTACAAGCAGTTATGATCACTGTTCATTCCATTTCATCGTATGTTCCATAGAATGAATATTCTTAGATATTGTTTATGCTCAAAATTGGTTTTGTCAATTATGCTAATTGACCGAAAGAAAGTTCTATTTGTGGAATTAAATTATTACGGATATATCTTACGGAAATTAGTAATTAAACCTTCAGAAAGATTTATAGAACATCTTTATCTCCTATCATAGACATACATACAATATCTTAGATTATTCATTCTATGGAACACTTATACGATGAAATGGAATGAACAGTGATCATAACTGCTTGTAAGTTTTTATTTTTTCCGAGAAAAGTATCTACTGTATCGAAATTTTGCGAGAGACTCTTTTTCTCCATAACTGAATGGGAAATTTTATTTTTTCGAAAATCTATCCCACGAAAACAATTTCTAAACGAAAATCATGAAGGGTTGTTATTTTCAACCCCAATAATAAAGTTATGAGATCTAAAAAAAATTGTGTGAGTAAAATCTACTTCATATTATGTATAGTTTTATGACTCAGTGTTAAGAAGCCGTAAAAAAAGTAAAAACTGTCAACTCGTCATCGTCTTCCAAAGGCTGTATCTTGGAAGTGAGATCGATTGCGAAAAAAAATGTATATGAATAACCCCTGCTTATTTCAATCGAAGAACATCTCCCAAAGTCCCTCGCATTTGTTTACAGACACCCTGCTAAGATCATTCCGAACCCTTTCTCGTCGCCTATCACTTTGTAACCGAGCTCAGGCTTATCTCTATATATGGGTTGATAGAGGGGTCAAGACTTTCACGTATCCATACTAATATTATAAATGCGAAAATAACTCTGTCTGTCTGTCTGCTACTCTTTCACGCCTAAACGGCTGACGGATTTTGATGAAATTTGGTATGGTGATAGATGATAACCTAGAATGGCCATAGGCTAAAATAATCACGCCATCGTTCTTAGGGGGTAGGCAGTAGGCAGATAACTAAATTGAGTTAGTGATTTTTAGTCGTTTTTGTTGGGACTTTTGCTCTTTCACGTCTAAACGGCTGAACAGATTTTGATGAAATTTAGTAAGGTAATAATAAGGTTAGATGGTTACCTAAAAACGGATATAAGATCAAAATGATCACGTCATCGTACTTAGGGGGTAGGAAGTAGGCAGAAAACTGAATTGAGTAGTGATTTTTTATTTTTAGCTGGGAGTTTTGCTCTATCATGCCTAAACGGCTGAACGGATTTTGATTAAATTTAGTCAGGTGGTAGATAGTAACCTAGAAAAGGATATGGGCTGTTAATATTCATGCTATCGTACTTAAGGCGTAGGCAGTAGGCAGAAAACTAATTAAGTTAGTGATTTTTAATCGTTTGTTTTAAAAGTTTACCTCATTCACGCCTTAACGTCTGAACGGATTTTTATAAGACTTGGTTAATGTAAAGATAGGATTCTAGGCACGGACACAGGCTACTTTTTACGGCGGGAAAATACCTCATTCCCGCAGAAATCCAGCGTGATCGTGTCAAGAAGCGCATGACGCCATTGCTACCGAAATGATTTTGATGTTTTTTTTAACTGAGTGTTACTAAGACTTCAAGTAAGTATTTGATCACTTTTCTAACTTAGAGGGTCGGTAAGCGGACGAAGTCGCGGGTAAAAGCTAGTGTGTAAATAAGTATAAACCCCATTTTCCATGCGTCCTACCAGGATAATAACCTTGACTAGGTCTCTGCCTTCTGACCTAAAACACCCTAAAGATCAATTCTCAATGAAACAACCCAGCGCAGTCTTCTTCTAAGACCATCTCGAGAAGAAGGCAACACCGAGCTCTCTCCTCGGCTACAAAAAGACGAAGATCCGTCATTGGGTTACGTGAATTGCACCTGCTCCGCATAGGTCATTGCTCAAACGGGTTCTCCCCCCGCCTAAGACCGAGGCAAGAAGCTCTTTTTTCTTCATTATTGATACTGTTCACTTCGGCCACTTCGGATAACGAAAATATTGCGCAATTTTTCATACGCGATACCAGAATAGGATCTTATTAGCGATAATGCGGATCGGGAATTATAAGAGTCGGCCGTTTTATGCGCTGTGACAAATTGAATCCGAGCTGACACGGTCTAGAGATGGATCTGTCGCATAGATTCGGAACGACGTTCTTCTTCTTTCAGGTTTATGGTCTATTCGAAGGATGTCTCCTAAACGACCTGACGTTTTGATTTTGCACGCTGTTTGTTTTGTTGTGCACGTTCGAGGCGTTTCTGGAGATGCAGAAACAAAGACATAGAGCTTCTGACGGTTGCATTTCTAACGAAATTTTTTTTGCAAAAAAGCTGAAATTTGGTGATACGCGTTGTGTTCTTGCTATTGTACGATGTGTTATGAAGAATATGTCGCTTATATTCAGAAAGAGTTTATGGTGTTCCTTCCAAGATTTCTAGAAATAACCTGACATTTCGATTTCGCTTGCCATTTGAAGGTACATCAACTGAGTATCAGGTATCAGGTTTTTCGGTGAGTTTTGTGGTTTATTCTTCGGTAGATCTTCGGTTCTCTACCCTAGTCATTCATATAAAGCCAAGGAGGTCGTCAATGTCAATTTGATAAAACCGACAACCTCCTCAGAAACCTTGGCCGGTGCCAAGTGTATCCAGGACCAGTTTTCTCAATGTATTTTTCTGAGGGTAGTCAGCTCTGGATACTTCCATACCATTTGTTCAGCTGTTTCTGCTTCTTGTTCACAAAACCTCCAAATCTCATCTGCTGATTTTCCATACGGTACAAATGATATTTGTAACGACAGAGCCAAGTAAGCAGTCCCATCATCGCCCGAAGATCAGCACGTGACAAATCAGGAGCTTTCTGGTATAGGTAGGTGAAATCATCACGAATTTTTTGGATAAAGTAACTCCAGTTACTGTTTCTACATGGGGTTATTCTGTTATTCAAGAACCATTGCTGGAACGCTGCCTTGTATTGGTCTTTTCCAAGTCTACAGAAAGACTCAAGTCCAGTACGCCAATAGCTCAGCGTCGATTCAAGACCTCAAAGATGGAATTCGTGAGGCTATCGAGGACATAAAACAGCCACTTTGCGATTTGGTTATGGAAAATTTCATTGAAAGGATATGGTCCTGTAAGCGTGGTCGTGGTGGTCATTTGCCTGATGTTATTCTCCACTATTAACGGCATAGCTTCTTCTTTATAATGAAATGAACATCCGATTATTTATATTGAAATGGCATTTTTCTTTGAATGTCAAAGTAACACCTCTTATTGGAAAACTCTTTAGAAACATGGCGCATAGTAAACACAGTTTTCCTCTTCCTATACCACTAAGAAACGTACAACCACCTGTTTAACTTTACGCGGTATAAAAGTTAACAATCCGACAACCCGAAGTTATCCTGTCGACGATTAATGGCAGCCAAATATCCATGCTGCCGGCCGCTGTAATCGGATAACGATATCGCGACAAGCAACCAACCCGCAGAGGTGTGCATTAAATCATTTTTATATTTGTCAATGAATCCAATCCTGTAATTATCCGTATGTAAATAGAGTCCCATTATAATTATAGCCGATAATTTCGTAGATTAGACGCGCTGCGTCCGAGCTCTCAGCTCCGGATACGCAACGAATCGACCATAGAATAATTATAATATTCAGTCGTGAACTTATGTACTGCCGGTTATACAGGGTTGGGATAAAGTTCGGCACCAAATTAATATCTTTAAAACGAAACGAGCGATATTTTTGAAATTTGGCAGCTGAGTGTAATTGACCACAATGCATCTGATGAGCATATTTTCACTAATGAGATACTTCCGGTTTAACCGGAAATGACCAAAATTTTTTTTATTTAAATGGGACACCTTGTATATTTCTGCAGATTCTGAAAGTGCACCTCGTTTCGGATCTGTCCATATCGGGTTCCATGTAAAAATTCTCTGTAAATGTCTTTTTGTACGTTTGAGAAAAAATCCATTCAAATAAATAAATCGTTGTTATTTGTATCAATAGTGAGAAATAAAACGAAATTCTTTGTAGTAGATAACTCTTTCTGCTTTTCATAACGCATTTTTTATGAAAATCCATAAAAGGAAGAAATTACTTCACTAGTAGAAAAAATTTATTAAAAATAATTTAAAAAAAAATCATTTTAATTGTTCGAAGTACTTGCCGTTCACCTCCTGACAATATGCCAGTCTATTAACAAATTCTTGAGAATTTTTCTCAAGACTTCTATGTATTAATGCACATTCATCAAGAATCCGTTGTCTCAATTCTTCTTTTTACAGATAATTTTTACATGGAACCTGGTATGGACAGATCCGAAACAAAGTGCTCTTTCAGAATCTGCAGAAATATACAGGGTGTCCCATTTAAATAAAAAAAATTTGGTCATTTCCGGTTAAACCGGAAGTATCTCATTAATGAAAATATGCTCATCAAATGCATTGTGGTCCATTACACTCAGCTGCCAAATTTCAAAATTATCGTCCGTTCCGTTTTAAAGATATTAATTTGGTGCCGAACTTTATCCCAACCCTGTATAGATAACTGTAAAATGCATCGTTCTGGTCGGGAAAAAAAGGAATCTGTAGTAGCTCTCTAGATACGTCGTCGATTATGAATGGGTATCCTTGATTGATTCATAGGCGTGGGGGTAGGTGGGATGCGGAGGCTGGCCAGTGGTGTCGGCTTTTATATTCGACCTATTGTTGAAATCTGGTATATACCTACACTACTGGAAAAAATTAAAGGATCAAAAAGAAATTCCAAATTTTTCGGCAATTTTCAACATGCCGTAACTTTGAGAGGAATGGTCGTACAAGGAAAGTAAAAAAAAGGACCTCCAAGTGTCTAGTTTTTGAATTAGAACTTCAAAAATTTTAAGTTTCAGTGATTTTCGAGTAATGATAGAAAAATCAGCAACAAAAAAATTCTCAAAATTTTACCACTTTTTTTCTTGTCCACGAGCGTGGAAATTTTATTTTTGCATAATCGTTTTAATGATGGGATACTTTGTTAATTAATTAATTAATTTATTTTTTTATTGACCGTAATACGTCCACTTCTCGCCGAGATATCGGTCTTCAAATGGAAAAGGATCCATTTGTCTTTGATTACCGATTTCTCAGCAACCAATGATCGCACAGAAAATTGAAGGAAGGTTTCAATACCTTAAATGAACTCCCATTAATGAACAATCATTGCTTATTCATAGAAATTTTTTTTCTTCATGTCGCATCAATATAAAAATTTAACAAAAAAAGGGCTTTTGGAATTTTTTTTGATCCTCTAATTTTTTCCAGTAGTGTATTATATAGTCAGAATGCTCTTGTGACACTGTTCAATTCTGACACCCTTTTGACCGCATACTTCTTCGTTTCGGAGCCGAAGAACCAGATTTGCACAATTCTTGAGCCTCTTGGTGTTGAAGGAAATGAAAAATCCGATGAACTTGCAAAAAAGTTAAGCCTGCTCAGTAGGCATCTCACTGGTCATTGTTTCGTGCGATATCACCTGTACAAGATCAGTTTACTGCTTTGAATTGGTATTGAACATTTTGCTGCAAAATTTCAGCTCGACCGAAATGACAAATTCTGAATTATTCGAAAAAATTAATAGATGAAAAAAAATTATTCCTATGGTTCTGATTATGCAATCCTATAGAAGTTTTGCATGGACATTCAGTAAAAGAATCTTCACCCTCAAAATAAACTTCACTCGAATGGGATATTTTGTTGTGAAAATTAAGGATTTTTCTTTTCGATGATCCGATTAAAATTTTCTATGGTTCTGTTAACACTCAAGTCACAAAATACGAGGCTTCTTAAGAGTACCTTGCATGTGGCCGCAAAAAAGTCGATCGGTTCTGCTGGTTAACGAACTAACCGCGCCATTTGGGAACCGAACTCACCCTGAAAATCTCAAGTCTCTAGGACTTCATTCGTTATCAGGATCGTTTGAGACCATTTTCGGCTAAAAACTAGAAAAATACAGACACTCGGTCGAAACAATATAGCACACGTTTAAGTAGAAAGAGTGCCCTCAGAGTACTCATGAACGCAACCATCACTTTCTTTCGCGGGCATTCCTTCATCAGACGTAAAAATATATCACTCTGCATACAACTCTGTCCGATCTTTAATGACATTCCGATCGGCGCAAAACAACCTAGACCGTCTTTTTCTTCGTCCACGGATGCCGCAGTCCAATTATCGACACGCAAAAATGCCGTAGCTCGCGTGAAATATGCGCCACTGTCCGCTCACTTTATCCCCGCAAAAATCGCTGCGATATTTCATAAAACAGATATCGCCGTCTCCCTCTTATTGCCAATTAGTTATTGATAAATAACCGCGACGAAGGTTTATAGCTGGGCTGGATTATTTTAATGAAAACAACCGTGTGCGAGCGTTATAAATAATATATAAACAAGCATTTGTCTATCTCTCTGGCTCGGCAGTGTGATCCAGATCTTTTCGATAAGTTGGTTCGATTTGGTTTTTCGAATTAACGAGATCGATTTGGTTTTTGAGGCGGCTGTGCCAAGGTCAGCAGGGTGATAGGTTTAGTTTTTTTCACGTCTTGGAATCGTTCGGTAGTTAATCAAATTTAATTTCCAATTGAGCAGAAGAAATTTGTTGAAAACAGAACAAGTTCCGCTGAATTCGATTTGCAACAACAACTTTGGATCTTAAAGCATAATTTCAACTATTCTAGGGGCACAAATGTGCGGCAAGTATTCATTTGAGAGTATAAGCAGGGGAAAATTCAAACGGGGCACCATACATTTCCGCGTATAATAAAGGGTTTTCCAATAAGAGGTGTTATTTTGATATTCAAAGAAAAATGCCATTTTTCAATATAAATGATATTGTAAAGAAGAAGATTTGCCGCTAATGGTGGAAAATAACATCAGGCAAATGACCACCACGACCACGCTCACAGGACCATATCCTTTTAATGAAATTTTCCAAAATCAAACCGCGAAGTGGCTGCCCTATGTCCTCGATAGCCTCACGAATTCCATCTTTGAGGTCTTGAATCGACGCTAGGCTATTGGCGTAGACCTTCTCTTTCACGTGACCCCAAAGGAAGTCGAAAGGTGTTTTCTTGAACACTTTCGGCTGCAGCAGCAATATTTTGGGCTGTTATTGAGCGACGTGCACGGGTTTTATTCTTCACATCACTAACTTGTCCCAACAGCTCGAATTTTTCCACCAATTTATTTATTGCGATCAGACAAGGTGCTTGACGACGACCCAAAAATGTTCGAGTTTTACGATCCGTCTCTGCCAAATTTTCACAAGAGCACAGAGAAAGAGCTCAGTGAAAGCCTCTATATCCCCGTATAAGGCTAGTCATTAGATGTTAGGGTTTTTTAGAAGAACAATCTGGAAAATTGTTATAAAACCAAATTTTCTCTTCTCTTTTCATTTGATTTATCACCTTGAAAAATCCATCTGAAAAGATTAAGGTACAGAAAACAAAACTAAATGAATTATAAGATAATAAACGATATAAATATCACCTCTGTCACAAATTACAGTCACTTTTAATTTTTCTTTGAAATTTCGACATTCGGAAAACACTGCTCTACAACTGATAGTTCTACGGGTTTTCAAAATTGAATTTTTTCTTTCCCAATATAAAAGAACAAAACAGGTTTGACAAACCTCGATTCAATTTATCAATAGACGTTTACACGAATAACAGTAAATCAGAAAAACTTATTGAGAAAAAAATCGATTAAAACTCTTTTCCATCTTATAAAATATCAAAACCAAATATAATAATAGCTGCTTGATTTGGAATACTAATAGAAACGATAAATCAAGCTTGTTAAGAAAAAAACATTCAAAGATAATTCCCTCAATCAGAAAGAAGCCCGATTCGATCAATTCAACAGAAACGAACTCCAATGCTCTTAGAGGTTATGCAACACGTTATACTACTACGTGTATTTATAGTTGCCTATAGATAACTCGAATAATATGCCGGCAACCAAACATACACTGAAGCTGTATTGTGGGTCACGGATACCGCAGGCGTAAAACGTTATGTTGATCTCTCCTTCATTCTTTATTAATAGCAAAATCCATCAAATTTTCCACCAAGATCTTGTGATTTAACACCTTGCGACTTCTTTCTTTGGAGCCACGTGAAAGTGAAGGTCTACGCCAATAGCCTAGCGTCGATTCAAGACCTCAAAGATGAAATTCGTGGGGCTATCGAGGACATAGGGCAGCCACTTTGCGGTTTGGTTATAGAAAATTTCATCAAAAGGATATGGTCCTGTGAGCGTGGTCGTGGTGGTCATTTGCCTGATGTTATTTTCCACTATTAACGGCATAGCTTCTTCTTCATAATGAAATAAACATCCGATCATTTATATTGAAAAAAAGCATTTTTCTTTGAATATCAAAATAACACCTCTTATTGAAAAGCCCTTTATTACAGGAGGAGTGTGGAGCTGGAAACATATCTGAAAACAGTCAACCGATTGCCATCTCGTATCAAATTGTCGCCTACGCCCATATAAAGTGGTTTCCAATTAACATCCCAATTAGAATTTTGCATACTTACTTGGAGGCAGGATGTAAAACTGGTTTGAGTGCACTCTAAATTTTTTTATACACCAGATAAAAATTATCCTGTACCTCCATATCCAATAAATTAATCTTTCATCGAATGTAACGTTTTTCAATTGACAAGAAGGAATCGTCCGACATCAATCTTCAGAAATGGTGGATGCGCATTAGCAAATTCAACATAATATGAATGAAGTACTTACTTTCATTGAAAGCGTTACATTATTTTGATTGTCCATATCTATCGCAATCTCTCAGATTGAAATATCCTTGATTCACTGGATTAATACGAATTTTCAGAAAAATATTTCAATTTCCAATTATACACCACAGACAATACAAAACGAAATCCTGACTAATGTTTTTGGCAGACATAATTATTTTCCTAGACCAAGTTACACTGGCATCGTTTATTGTGTGGGGGCTGATTTTTGAATGCTGATAATTTATGATAACTCGTGACAAATAAGATTCATCCACTCATTCTGAGAAAGCTAATATCGACTTTCATAGCAACGAAAAACGTTCTGTTTATTTTCAAAAATTTTAAATTGTCCGAAAAATACACTGATACATATTTATAGATTGAACAAATTAAAAAGAAATCCGAGGGGAATAATCAATAACTAGACGTATTTTATGCTAAACACTATTGTGTACATGATTTTTTCACGGAAATCATTAGTAAACGAATCGAATAATGAGTAAAAGGAATCACTGAACGAACATTGAAATATGAAATCGATTTCAAAGAAAACTAAGTGAATTACAAGATACATAGAATAATACTAGTACAGAAAGCTCATTTTTACACGCTTTCATTCGAAAACTAGCCACTGGTGAAGATTATTATCAATACGTTCTGCTTCTGTATTTAAAATTATTAATGTGTGGTATATGACGAATTGGCAACGCTGCAGTTTTTCAACCAATCAAACGACAACGTTACAGTTTGTCGCCAATTTTAACGGCATCTTTTTAAAACTTTGATTTTTTAGGGAAACATATAAATAATATATTATGCAACGAGCGTATAATGATAGCTATTATTCGCGAGGTGAAGTTTGGCGAGTGGCCCAACTCACCGAGTGAATAACAGCCATTATACGCGAGTAGCATACTATATACTTTATCCACGACTACTGAATATATTTCTTGAAGATTTTAACATTTGGCGACCTCGACAAGACCCTTCTATGACAAGCGTGGAAAAAATCAGGTTGACACAAACATGAGAAATGTTTGGAGAACTGGTCATTGTATATTTTGTAATAAAAAAAGCTTTAATTGTAATAATAAAAATATATTTGATTCTCGATTGACAAGGTATGCTCATATTTGTTAGTTGGAGTACTTTAGAATATGTAATGAAGAAATACCAATTTAAAGAAATTATATCAAAGCTTAATGTACGAAGCATCTGACAGCAGTGAATTATAATTTCATTATTCCCTTGTGATTAATGGGTATCATTAAGGCCGAGCACAGAGACGTACAATGAACGGATTTTACAATAGTCGTGGATGAAATATTTTCTTGGACTGATCTGAGCTCAAAAAAACGTGGTATCAATTGTTTCAATTTGAATTCTAGAAGCTGAGTTATTTCGATGGATTTTTGGGAAAATTTGTAATTTTTCTAGTCTGTTTTTTGAATGTTTCGATTAATTAGGGAAACGAAAGCACGGATAAAAATATTTTTGTGTAGTTTTGGAGGCTCATTTGAGCTTATTTAAACAAGGTACTATTGATTGCCCCAAACATCAAGAAGCCGATTCATTTCGATATATTCCTGGGAAAAAATGAAATATTTCTAGACTGTTTTTTTAATATTTTCTAGGTGGTTTCGGAGGCTGATACGAAAAATCCGTTAGCATCCCGAGAATCGAATAATTTCAAAAAATTTTTTTTCAGAATCACAGAATGTTACATTCAAGAATCGATCTGTCCGTCCGAGCGTGTCCGAATCGTTGCTCAGACACAGCTGAAAGCTACCAACATGAATTATCCGATTCGTCGCCGTCTAGGTTTTCTTCGTTGAGATTAACGCTACCGTTGTATCGTAGCCGTTGACTTTGAACTTGACCATCGGCCCAGTGATGTATCTACCGAGAATTTCAAAGTGGCAGATTTAATTACACGTAATACGCATAATACGAGATTCTTTTTTTTTCTGATGGCGCGGAGTTGAAAAGTCGCTCTTCGCCGGATTAAGGCGATGTAAATTAATGAGGATGTGCCAATTTAAGCTTAATGGCCGAGCTGTGTGTATATCATTAGAGGCGAATTTTACTACTCGAATCGTTTGTCGACGACATCGATACCAGAGATCGAAGTAGAAGACGCGAAACGGATTCCTGATGACGGTTGGCGGATGCCAGCCGAAACGTCGAGCATAATGATGAGAACTTGAGGAAATTACTCAAATAAGAGGCTGCTCGTTAGTTTTTAGCAATAAAGCCGACATAGACATCGTTATTTTTATCCGTTTTCCTCGCCGCGATTCGAACCGCCGAATCATATCGCGGACTGTTTTTGCCCACACACTTCGGTAAATTCTACCAGTTATTTTGATGTCGTTCGCGAATTAGCACGTCATAAAGATCAAACATCTTTTAGCAGTGGTGGCGTCAGTTTCGTTTCTGAGTAAAAAAGAAAAAAGAATCGAGACTTATACTACGCTAATGACAAATAACCGCCTATTCTCGACAAAATCCCCACATACAGTCAGTATGGCACTGCAACCGATGGACCGTCGTGACAAAAATCAAGCATCGGCAGATATTTGTAGCGACGTTTTTCACCACACACATCGGTTTTTGGCGCTTTTGCCGGGACGGTTTTCATCGCCGCGACACGAACGGATGAAAAATAACGATGTCTATGGCCGGCTTAACGAATAATTAGAATTATTCCAAAGCTTCGCTGAAGAGCCTCAGAAGCACAGGAGACACAGTGTATTACTTTGTCCTTACGGCACCATGAAACAGCACTGTTGATTTTTCCTAACGTCGAGGAATTATGGAAACAGCGGAATGGATAATTATTTTAGACTTACCTAAGGACGCTTCAGGATCTGAAAGATCGCTGATTGAAGGCACTTTCTGGATTGTACTCATGGCTGCCGGTCCAGAAGCATCGTCGCTGTCCTCTTGCAGATCGACTATTTCCTGTTTCATGGAGGGTAGATATGCCATGAATGCAGGGTCTTCATTCTGAAAATTCATTAAATTCAGTATGGTATAATTCGCTTGTCGATCGACCTATAAATATACAGGGTGTGCCGGAAAAATTGGGAATCTCCCGGATTCAGATAGAACATAAAAAAATGAAGATTTCAAGTTCGCATAATTTTTTCCTAGCGACACTCCTTACGAAAATACGACCTCCTAAATAACGCCACTGGAAATTCATTTTAGTGGACTAAATTTCAATTACTTACTTCTTTCATTATTATATAATGATTGAGAAATAGTTTGCTATAAAGTCTCCTTGATTTTGAGAAACACAATCATACCTATGACTCTGAATCAAGGCATACTGTCACCATACAAAAAAAATAAATAGAATAGAATTAACATAAAACGCGCATGTCCCAGACGGTAAGAAAGAGAAAAAAAAATGGTATTCAGAAGAAACATTCAGAATAACATTATCTTTCGATAGACACAATAAAAATTTTGATAGCGCCGCTTAATTCTCTTACGCACACCTGGCGTCAACATTGACTTGTAACAAAAACCGTCAACAGAATAGAAATATTCATTTCTTTTCGAGAAAAAGGGTTATTCATATTTGCGATTTTTGGTTAGTTGATTTTCATTATCAGGTTTTCACATCTGACACCTGTTATATAAATTGCGCGTTTCTGATTGGCGGAAATTAGGACGAGGGAAATAGTCGGTGATATTTTCCACTTCTTCAATTTCATCTTATCGAAGGACCAAGAAAGCACCACCATGGTACGAGGGTGCGTCCAACCAACCCGCAGGTGCCAAACGTGCATATCCTCCAGTTTCAAGAACCGACAAATCCGCTACAGATGCAGGCCGTCGTCTTACCATTCCTCCGAAGAAAAGGGGCAGCTGCCAAACATAGTTATCTGCCTGGCTCAAGTTCAAACAACTTCGGCGAGGTTCTATTTCTGGACCTGCACACACCGTTATTGCCTGCGATCGGTTTTGAACCATCGACGGCCAGCTCGGCGCTCAGGTGACAAAGAATTTATTACGGTCAACGGCGGCGAGGCACAGATGTGCCAGAAATACGCGATATAGAAAATCGATGGTTATGGATCGCGAAAATAGGAATGGGTTTTTGATGTCGGTTTCAAAGGCGATGCTAATGTCGCCAAGACGCTTTGAACGATGTTGAGCCGTTTCGTGGAATTGTAAAGTCTTCTTTGACTAATACTCTTTTTTTTTGAGATTCTAGGATAGGGTGCGTTTTGATTTAGTTTATATTCATCAGAATTTAATCCATAGAACTTTTAAATTGCCCACCCATCATTTATAATGGGTCGATTACATTGAGATACTTCACAAGCTGCTACTGAACGAATTTAGAAGCGAGTCAATTAGCTTGTGATTATTACACAAAAAACTGTCTACTCGTTGAGTAGCCAACAATCTAGCGATCCACGTGAGTTTTATGTTTGTACCGTTGTCAAGGATCTAAGATAAATTTCAAATACGTTTTCAACCACCGAGTAGATGAGAACTCACATATTGTTCAGTAGCAAGTGTGATTACACACGGCTTGTTTACATGCCAACAAGCCAAAACACCAGCGATTTAGCGTGTAAACTAGCCCAGTTTTCAACTTTAGTCGCAGCTTTTTTACAACCAGATTGTTTGCTTGTGGAGACGATTATACTGAGCGAATTTACAATCAGCTACTAAAATTCGCTTAGTAGGAGCTTGTAAAGTATCTCACTGTAATCGACCCATCACATTCGAAAAAAACTGCTAGAAATTTATCAAAATTCGGACAGTCAGATAGATTGTTTTAGTGACAGTCAATTATACGTTTGAGATGGGTTATGAAAAAATCGAAATGGGCCATTTTAGAGCGTTAATTAAGTTGATATGATCTTTCACTCATATTAGTCTTGTGATTAAATAAAATAAAGTAAAATTCTCGTGCCCGTGCTTTTTCTTCCACTCGTTCATTCAGAAGTTCGTTCTTTTTTAATTTTGAAGGATATAACGCGATCTCTGAAAGACCAACTTCCACGGATATTCCCATGGATTATAAACGCCCAAAACAGCTTGATCAAAGGAAGCGTCAGCAGGATAATTGAATTGACCAACTTGTGTTCCTAGCGACAATTCCATTGAGTAAGCATGTATAAACACACAATTGTCAACGAATAATGAATAATAATCAGCCTTAGTATCGTTGCCGATAGGTATGTATATTTCTACATGTTTAAAGACCGATTTATTCAATTTTTCGGTAAACTTGCTGACGACCTATACCCCATGATTTCGAATTTTTAATAAAATGCAAAGAAAAATTGGAAAAACATGAAAAATATTCGATTTCCTGTATTTTCAATTGAATTGAACAACGAGTTCATTAATTTTCATATATTACTCAATATGATGGAATATTTCGGTTACCAAATACAGTGGAACTTCCCTATACGAACTCTTGCACCTTGGATCCAAATTCCATGTTAAAAACACCTCTTAAACGAACCTAATTCTCTCTATAACGAAATATTCAAAAAACATCATTCTTTGAATGGGTACTGGTAAGAAGGGTGGGTTTTTTCCGAAAAATTTCCAGACGTACGTAATAAATCCCGACCTTCACTAAATAATTACGGCGGGCAGAGAGATCCTTCTGAAACAGTTTTAAATACACCCCTGGTTGATTGATTTCAATTTAACCATTACGCTAGTATGGAAGTTCTGCGAAAATGTCAAGAAGGAATTGCTTAAGTTTGAATGATAAACTTAAATTTATCAGTGAAGTCGACCGCGACATACATAGATGACTATAAAAACAAATTTTCTGTATAACGAAATTTCTTTATAACGAATTTTTTTCGCGGATTTAGTGCTTTCGTTATAGGGAAGTTCCACTGGAATTGTTTGATGTAACGACTCACTGCAACAAATTTCGCAAAGTTTATTTTGGCATAAAACGCCTTGACGTAATAAGTTCACCAATCGCTTCAAAATTCAAATAGTGTTTGACACTAAGGAATAGTTTACTGAAAAGCTATTGTATTACAAATGGTAATTAGAGGTGGAATATAGGAAAAAACTAACATCCTATTAGCGTATTATCCAACATAATAAGTGAATAAGTGATACGCGACCATATTCATCAACAATATGGGTGTTCCATCTCATTGGTTAGGTATCAAATTACCTAACATGATCCCATAGGGGTAGATACAACCCGTTCCTCAGATCCATTTACAATCTCTATTTTCTCATGGATAGAAATAGAATATCTGCCGTGTATAAGGGGACAATCGTAAAGAAACATGCCTATAGTCCTTCTAGTTCTTGAATACATACTTAATTACTATCATGTAGCTTTTGGAATGGTTTAGAACTTACTGTCGTTGCAAGTTCTTCTTTCCAAAAGATGTTGCTGAACTTTAATGGACTATCTTCTTCCCCTTGATAGCTTGAAATCTTAACGATTTATTTGCAAATCGTTCAATTTACGGCATTTATGGCATTCTCATAAAAACTTTCGATTGTCTTCAAGCTAGTTCATTTTAAGCCACTTGAACGTCACCAGTGGATCATTTGCCTTTAACACGGAAGTGTCGCTTTTGCTCCCTTTCTGACTTGGTTTTTGGCCTGAATACTCTAGCGCAGACCTCCATAGTGGTTTTAGAACAATCTAACCATTTGACGGTATTCACTTCGAAGTTTTGAGCAGTGTATCCTTTTTCCCATTCTTCCTTCTCCCATTGCATCGAGTTAAAGTACTTCTTGCACATTTTTTATCATAACATCACATCAGGTAGGTTCACCAATCCAGTTAAGTATAGTTTGGGTAATCGTGAAAGCCAAAAGAGATTTAGAGCCGCTCGTGAATTTGAAAGCTTCTGTATTTTATTTAGCCTATGGCAACATCACAGGCAATTACATAACAAGAATAATAAACTTCTTTTGCCATCTATGTTGAGGTGGCAGACTCGTGTCAATTGGTCCTCAGAAGAACAGTTTAATGATTGTGTCATCATTTGCTGTGCCTGTGATCCTTTTGCCAGGAGATCTAAAGATAAACTGAAGATTGTCTGGCGCCTCTTGTGTTAGTTCATTTAGCGTTACCCAGGGTGCACCACGTGGAGGAATCCATTCGACAAAGGGGCTATCCTCAGAATATCTAAGGAAGGTACAGGTAATGAGAGAATAAAGAATCAGAGAGTCTGGTCCTCTCTGAACAACTACACCTCATCTGCGAACCTCCTTATAGTGATGTAATGATCAAGAAAGTAAGCACTGAGAAAAACTTTAGGACTTTCTAAGTAAAAGAAAGGATGGGAACGGAAATACACCGATTATAACCTCGAAGGAAATAGCGTAAAATGGTTTACAGATGATTCTGAAACCTCTACAGGAGATGGCGCTGGGATATAGGGGCCAAGTACGAAGTGTCCACTGTCGCTAGACTCCTGTATGAACGCCTTTCAAGCGGAAATCTTAGCTATTGAAAGATGTCTAGATATAAATCTAAAAGAAACTATCAGTAGTGCGATATAACCATACACTCAGATAGTCAAGCTGCTATTAAAGCACTGAGCTCCTACCTTATCGATTCAAAGATAATCTGGGAGTACCGAAACAAATTCAATGAGGTAGGCAAGAAAATAAGGTCTTTTTAATCTGGGTTCCCGGCCATTCGGGAATCAAAGGAAACGAAGAGGCCAATACACTTGCCAAAGAGGGCGCACAATTGTCACTCATTGGCCCAGAACCCTTCTGTGGTATAGTTGAATGTACCTATAAGAAGGAGTTTCTAGAGAAGGAGAAAGCCGAGAAGGAAAAACTCTGGCAGGTATGGATCATTCCACTAGTTCCTTCGGAACTTTGAAACAGCAAGATCCAAAAGATATCTAGATCTTGGTAAGAAACAATTAAACCTCCACACTGGCTTTCTTACAGGACACTGTCACCTCAGGAAGTACCTGTTGAGGATGGGATTATCGGACACTGACGAGTGTAGGTTCTGTGGGGAGGAGGAAGAAACCCCCATTCACCTAGTCACGGAATGCTGTGGCATTGCGAGCCTGGGGAGAGAATGCCTTGGGCAAGAAACTTTTAAGAGTGAGGAACTAGCCTCGTTGAAGCCTTCATAGATATTGGATTTCATCAGATCCCTGCAACTGGAAGGCGAGTTGTAAAGGGTGAGGTCAGAACAGCTCTGTTAGGGGGCACAATAGACCTTGAGATCGCAGTGAACTTCCCCCCTTTTTAGACTATAACTTTATCCATTCGGCCTTAGTATCTTTCCTTTTCAATCAATTCAATCCCTTGAGTATATTTAGCTAGCAAACTCCAGACTCCAATCGCACGAAGACTTATCATTCGGTAACCGCACAGAAGCGTATAACCAACTATGACTGAACTGTCGTAACACGGTCACATCACAGTTAAGCATCCATCTCGATACTTCGACAATCGATGATGCCGTGTACTCGGTTCATTCAAGTCGTCGTCAAGAGAAGCAAGGTCGAGAGACCTCTCTCTATCTGATCTCTTTCGTCTCTTTTGTCGTCGTCGTTCCACGTACAGACCCTAGTTTTTACTCGGCTCTTGGCTCCCCTCGCGTTTTCTGCTTATTCATTCATGATATCCCTAGACTGATTGCGCTTTTGTTGTTGTTGTTGTTATGATCTGTTTACGGCCTCCAGAAATGGTGTCTTTATGTTGTCGAATCCTTGGAAACAAACGGATTGATGGGGTCTGGTGACTATGAGTATATATAGCCGGTCGAAAGGACAAATTGCATTGGTGTTGAACAACGATAATTATGGATAATAGGGATGTTGACTCATGTTACGAATTCATATAAATTGAGGTTTTCCTCATAGAATGAAATTTTTGCAATCCTAAAAAACCATTTTAGTGATCTTATTATTCTCGTTGAACTAAATAAAGCTGATTTAAATTATGTTATTTATTATCAACTATCACGTGACTGCGAACGCCAATCAGAGGTAATCCGTATAGTGACGTCAAACTATCCGTATTGTCATTGCAAATTCAAATGTTCGGTGCTCAGATCAACAAAATACATTCATAGGCCGGGTTCCACAAAACTCCAATCACCTTGATTATTGAAATGTCATCATTTCTCTGCAATTTTCAGTTCATTTTTGACATAAACCATCGACTTACTTCAATATAAACGATTTGATTGCCAATCAAGCTTTGTGAAACCCACGGTTCTGTGACTTGAACCATAGTAAATATATAATATATCATATCTACGATTCGAACTTACGAAGTTGAAAGCTGAAAGAGAACAGAATACCTAATTCGTTACAAGAACGACAATCTACAATTTTCTTTATAATGGAGATAGGATTCATCAAGGTAATAGTAGTAACTTTTACCGAAGATAAATTCCCTTACGGTCGCAAGTTTCTTTGCAGAGAACAAGGATTTTTGTGCAGCGGAGCTTAAAAACGTGAAATTGTCTTTGTAGGTAGCAGACTTTTAACTCATATTTATTATTACAAATAAAAGAAGCAACTCATTCAGCATTTACAGACCGACCTATTCATTTTGAAGGCTTAGATTGAACTTTTCCACAAGGGATCGGGCAAAATCAGTTCGCTTTGACAGAAGTCAAAGTATGTTCACTGTATTATGACGTATCATCAGAACGTGACAAAATTTAGCATTTCCGCGGGAATTTTGAATTGTCTTTTCATTTACTCATTTTATTGGCAACTACTAAATTTTTAAGGAAAAAGTAATTTTTTCGTGTTTGTATAGGGTTCATCTTTAAAATAAAATAAATTCCAAAAAGTAGTCAACATCCCTATTGGAGGTATACGAGAGTCCACCTTAGAAGGAAAATAGACTCTGAGCTGTTTATGAGTTTATTTGAAAATTTCCGAAAAAGACACATGAAATAGCACACGTCGAGAGATATTTCATATGAATCAGAGACCATACGTATGTTTTTGATAAAAGAGTTGATCAATGAGTTAGTTCAGTATAACAGTATATACCTGTCTCGTACTCGATCTAAGTTTCACCAGGTTGTCGAAAAAGGCCTAGATTAGTTTCTCTTGTTCGCCTTCCAGTTCCAAGGCACAATGTCATCTGAAAGGGCTTCAAGGTGGCTCCGCGTTTCTCCTATAATTCTAATGTTCAATACTTTAATCAGGCTCGCATTGACGATGCATTTTGTAACTAAGTGAACAGGAGTGCCCTTCTCTTCCCCAAATAATATACACTCGTCAGTAGCCCGTTCTCATCATATGCTTCCTGAGGCTACAATATTTTGTTAGAAAGCTAGGGAGGAGGCGTAATTTTTCTTACTGAGATCCAAGTACTTTTTGGACAGTTTGGCAGTTTTAAATTTCCCAAGGAACTTTTTGCAATAATCTATTCTTGGAAGATTCCTCCAAAGTGCTTCTCTTTCAGTTTTTTCCTTCTCCAAAAATTCTTTCTTTTACGTGCATTTGTCTATAGTCTATACCACAGTTCTCGGCCAGTAAGTGGCGTTTGTGCTCCCTTTCTGGCTAATGTGTTAGCCTCTTCGTTTCCTTCTTTCTGAGATACCAGGAACCTAGACTGAGAAGACATTGTTGTTCTTGCCTATTCATTAAGCATGTGTGCATTCGAAATTCCAAGCTCTTTCAACATCTCCAAAGATATACAGGAGGCCCCAGATAAACTGAAGAAGTTACGTGTTACTCGGTTTGAGCGCGGGGGTGTGCCTGAGGTGGTCGAGGATTCTCATTGAGAGACCGTCCTCGCGACCTGAGGTCAATAAATTGTTGCTGGAGAGGAAACAACTCGGTCTGGTGACCGGTGCATTGACTGGTCACCTGTTTAACAAATATTCGAAGAGAATGGGATTAACGAGCTGCTCCCTATGCCGGTGGTGCAGGAGCACTGATGAAACGGTTGAGCATATTTTGTTTAACTGTGGCAACCTAACTGAGTTAAGAACAACACGCCTAGGTAATCCAACACCTACTATTCCTATGGTGAGAGGGACCACTCCTGCAGACTCGCGACATTTCTGTCTTTGTGTCTGAGGAGCTGAGTCTCTATAGAACGATGCGGGTGAACAATGGGCCACTAGGCCTCAGTTCGGCCGGAAGGCACCGCGCGAAGAAGTTACTCGTTTCATCTTCTGTGGTATAGGTAAATGCCTATAAGAAGGAGTTTCTCCCAGGGACGAACCATTCCACTAAGTTCCTTCGGAACGTTGAAACAGCAAGATACAAAAGATATCTGGATCTTGATAAGAAACAATTACCTCGTCACTGGCTTTTTACAGAACACTGTCTCCTCAGGAAGCACCTATTAAGGATGGGATTATCGGACACTGACGAGTGTAGGTTCTATGGGGAGGAGGAAGAAATCCCCATTCTCCTAGTCACGTCATGCTTTCGCAATGCGAGCCTAAGGAGAGAATGCTTGGGCGAGAAACTTGTAAGAGTGAGGAACTAGCCTCGTTGAAGCCTTCACCAATATTGGATTTCATCTGATCTCTGGAACCGGAAACCTAGTTGTAAAGGGTGTGGTCAGGACAGCTCTGTAAGGGGGCACAATAAACCTTGAGGTCGCAGTGATCTGTAACCCCTTTTTTCAAACTAAACTATTCGGTTCCATACTCTATCCCAACCTTGTATATACTCAAGAGAAAAATGATCGAAGATATACCTACAAGTCTAAATACTAAATAATTGTTCTAATATTAGTCCTGGACACCCCACATTTTTTATCCCAATATGAAACCCGATATCATATTTGACTGTCATACACCGCGTGCTCTGAACTTAACGCCACTCCCAAAGCCCATAACCTAAAAATAGACAATAAAAAACTAATGAATGATTCACCTTCGGAATTCAATCGCGCGGTAATTCTGACAATCCAAACGACACCGGAAACGATTCTTCAGCTTCTTGAGCGTTCGATACACCACCGCCGGAAACGGCAGCGCATAGAAAACTGTAATTACGATATCGGTGACGTTCAGGTGACAGATGAAATAAAAATGGCCCCGACGATGATGAGAATAGCCGAAGCGGCACTTTTCTTCATCAGGAAGAAATAGTCGGGATTCTCTGACGATGTAATAGATCGTAAGAGCGGTGTGTAGTTTCCGGAAAGAGTTAAGTCGGTATTTTTCGAGAATGACGGGTTGATGAGGATCTTTGCTCGGTTGAGTTTTTATTTCCTGTGATTTCTGATGTTGATGGTATATTTTCGTTGATGACTATCGTTTATTACAGAGTTTTTGTTGGTAGTGAAAAGGGTTGAAAGTTTTGAATTGATGGACATGAAAATTATAATAATAATCTCGTGTACTGGGCGTGGGTGGATTCAACCATTTATGTTACCAAATTACCAGGTTGGGGGTTACAAAGAAAAGAGTTTTCTTTGTTTTCATTTAGATAATCCTGATGAAATTAATGCTGGTATTGATTCTTCAGAATAAGAAAGTTCTCTCGACTTTTTGTCTCTGTACGCAATGATATTCAACTTCGGCGTAAATGATTTGATTCATAATTTCACAATTAAGGTTTTGAAGCATATGGAATATTACATAATACATACCCAGTATTCTTAAAGCATTTCGAGAGAGAACCAAAGTTTCTTATTAGTTAGTCAGAAAAAAAGATAGCTTTGACAACAGTGCGAATCTATAAAAATCGTGATTTGCGTTTCCTAGATAACTAAGCTTCACATACTTGGAAACACATTCTGTATATTTACAAAAATTCTATGAAATCCACAAAAGTACCTGAAAGATACCTCATTTGGACATCAGCAAACAAATCGAACAGATGTTCGATTTTCATAGGCGGCGTTATATGTAAACTAAGGGGGTCGAAATAAAGGTATAAACCTAAATATTGAAGTTGTGTTTTCAAATCAAAGGTGAAAAAATAATTTCAGAAATAATGGACTTCAGCAAATCATATAACTATTACCGTTTTTGTTTTCTAGTCGGGTTTTAGAGAATTGAAACGATCAGAATTCAGTGTGACGTACGAGCAAGCATTCATTTCCTTGGTTGAAAGTTGGTTCACAGTTCATATTTTCAATATTCAATTGAAAATTAATTACTTGAAATTAGAAGTAACACCAGAAATGCGAGGGACGTTAGGAAATGATTATTCGATGAAAATAAATAGGGGTAGTTGAAATAAGTTTTTTTCGAAATCGACCCCCTTCCAAGATAAACCCTTTGGAAGGCGATCACGAGTTGACAGTTTTTAATTTTTTTACGGCTTCTTGAAAACACTGAGTCATAAAACTATACATAATATGAAGCACTTAGTAGATGTTACTCGCACAATTTTTTTAGATCCCATAACTTTATTATTAGGGGTTAAAAATAACAACCCCCTATGATTTTTTTTCAAAAATTGTTTACGTGGGATAGATTTTCGAAAAACAAAATTCTGGTTTCCACTTCAATTCTGGAGAAAAAAAGTTTCCTGCAAAATTTCGATACAGTCGATACTTTTCTCGGAAAAATAAAAACTTACTCTTCTGAAACTGAAAATTGTAGGAAGAATCATAGAAAATCTTTTTTCTTCTATCAAAACCAATTTTGAGCATAAACAATATCTTAGAATATTCATTCTATGGAACATACGATGAAATGGAATGAACATTGATCATAACTGCTTGTAAGTTTTTATTTTTTCCGAGAAAAGTATCGACTGTATCGAAATTTTGCAGGAGACTTTTTCTCTAGAATTGAATAGGAAATCATAAGTTTACTTCTCGAAAATCTATCCCACGAAAAAATTTTTGAAGGAAATCATAAGGGGTTGTTAATTTCAACCCCAAATAATAAAGTTATGAGATCAAAAAATTGTGTGAGTAACATTTACTTAATGAATCATGTTATGTATAGTTTTATGACTCGGTGGTTTTTCGGACTCTTTAAAAAATTAAGAACTGGCAACTCGTCATTGCCTTCCAAAGACTGTATCTTGGAAGGGAGGTCGATTTCGAAAAAAATTTGCATGAATTACCCCTGTATATTTTCTACGAGAAATCATCCCCCTCGCAGTTGTTTACAGACACCTGTATATCCAAATACTGGAAATACCAATTTCTGAAGTGTATGAATATCTTTTCTAAGAAAAATAAAGATCCATTTATATACTACTTCCCTTCAAACTAATTATCCTCAGATTGAAATTAAATTCTACATTTTTCAATTATGAAGAGGAAATACATATTCCCAAACAGCTATTTAACTATGGTTCACAAAAACTTCGTCAGTATGAAATTATATAACCATTTGTTCTATGCATCTCCATCAAGATGACCAATTAATAATTCACATTTTACTATCGCAGATATCACTGACACTATGACACAAATTCTTTCGAGATAAACATCTGAGGGAGAAAGACAAAACTGACATACAATTACTTATTAATTGTCCTTAATGTGAGCTTAATAAGTTGTGGTTTTCCATCAACGATCAGTCGACCAAATTATTAATTAGTAGAATGCATCTCATAAACAAAACAGACGTCAGAACAACAAAAATGGTCGTGGCTTATATGGACATGAATGATGTAGTCATACAGTGACCGGTTATGGAAGTAAAAAAGAGAATAATATGTTGGAGGGTATTTTTGAAATTTTAACAATGAATGAATTGATTGGGAATCTGCAAAAACTTGGCTATTGGAATACTTAAGACTGTAGAATGTGAATTGTGATCAATTATCAATAATAAGGAGAAATAATTGATAATTATGATGGTGTTGTGGGTGGTCCTACTTACTACTGATAAGTACTGATTGTACTTATAGTCCATGACCAGCGCCTTTTCTTTCATGATGATTACTAACAATCTGGATATTTGTGAGTAGCTTCATTTTGATGAGACACCCAACTTTTTCCTCTACGAAAATTCTCGATATTGAGGGCTAATACAGTATGGAGGCGTCAAAAGTGATGAATGGGTGAATGTTCAAATTTCATTACTAACAGCTACTTTAGAAATTAAATCTTTAAAACATTTTTATTACAAATTGAAAACAATAATTGTCCTACAAAATGATGATTCTATCAAGTGTCCTTCACTCCCAACATATATCAACAACTAGGTCTAAAAAAATATTACTAACCGGCTGATTTTTCCACTGTTGCTTAGCAAATATTTCCTTTATGAACTGGTCACATTGTCCTACAAATTGAGTGGTACGTTTTTTCAGCCCTACGCTCGGAAATTGTCAATTGTTAGTAATCATTTTTAATTGTGGGTTCTGTGGTACAATTTAGGACTGAAAAAACGTACCACTCATTTGTAGGACAATTTGACCAATCATAAAAGAATATTTGCTAAGCAAGAGTGAAAAAATCAGCGGTTAGTAATGATTTTTTTAGACCTAGTTGTTGATTAATGTTGGGAGTGATAGAACATCATTTTTGTAGGACAATTATTGTTTTAAATTTGTAAAAAAATTGTTTCAAGATTCAATTTATAAAGTAGCTATTAGCATCTAGTAATAAAATTTGAACATTCATTAACCAAACGTATGTATTTTATATTCCCCTACTTTGACGCTGTTTTTTCTTGTGATACTACGAATTTGTTTCAATAGGTACAACATCAAAACACTCTATTCTACATCATCGTCTTCAAAAACTCAGTTCAAACCTACCGGCCCATAACCTGTAGCGTAGACCGGGGTGGTTAGACGAAGGAAACGTCACGAGCGTCCCCTGATGGAATCGCCACAAAAGGCTCTGTCCGCCCGGCGTTATTTGTGGATACGGTAGGTGAGTTGTCGTCAGTTGCGACACATTTCGAATATAAATAAAGTAACAATTTATTCATCGGGCGCGATACTGCACCATCTTGCATAAAGAAACAGACTGTGCCTCGGTCGGTAAGACACGGGTGAGAGGCGGCAACGTGGGTCGTTGATATTTCAAGCCCGTAAGATATTATGAATGCACTGCGTTCAAGTTTTACTAATACGCTTTTTCACTTTTCTACACCTCGATCTTGATGTATTATGATCGTTATTAGTACTTTTTCTAGCCGTTCAAGCTCGGAAAGTGGTACTGCCAAAGTTGGATAGAAGCCATTGACATTATATTAAATTACCTATACCTAGTTTTGATATACAGGGGTTAGATTTGATGTTTACAGTAATTTCTGTTTCTTATTTGTCAAGAAAAACTCATTCAATAAGCCAAAAACTTACGATATCGTTAAAGAGAATATGGCGGAAAGTTTTTGATTGGTTACAACGTTGCCAATTCGTCAACCACCCGTCGTACCGATAATCACGAATATCGAAAGATAGTACTTTTTTACTCAGAGTAAAAAGTGCACTTCTTGCTTTGAGATTTTTTATTCCAGACACGTTGTGTTGAAAAGAACGGACAAACTTCATATCTGAGAAATATTCAACAGGTTATGGCCTATATAGATGTTTTATGTTTTCCACTGATTTTTGTCCCTAAGTTTTAACAGGTAAATCATTAAAATGTCCAAACTAAAGAATGTTCAAACAAGTAAATATCCCTGGGGAACCGGGTCGCATCCCCTTGTAAAAGACCTTCCCCCAGTATCCAAGCTCTGCTGGGGGCGACCACTTTTTCTTAGGTTACTCGTGGGATTCACATGGAAAAAGACCAACTCAATGAAGCAAAGGGTGCCAAACACCCCGACACCAAAGGCTCCTCTTCTGGAGGGGCTCGAGGTAAAATCCCGGAGAAGACTCCGAGTGAGGGCCCTTCAGGCAATGAAGGGACTTCACAATCGGGGCCTTCTTCGTGGCCCGCTGTCAAAAGGCGGAACCGCACAGTGCGGAGAAAAGGAGGGCGAGGAGGGCTCGCGCGGACTCAACCCGTCAAGTGGCGGGAGAGTCGGCAGTCGGGAACTCCCCCCTTCCACGGGCTGGTGGCTCTAAAAGGGACGCCCCCGAATCGGTCACTCCACCCTCGTGTGAGAGGCCTGCGAAGAAGGCTAACCACCTTCCGGATAGGCCCTCTTACAATGAGGTGGCGAGTTTGCCCTTGAAGGTGGCCCTCGTTCACGAGGATTGGCCAGACAGGGCGCTCTCCAAGGAGGACCTCAACGCTGTGGAGCTAGCGGTGGCTGCCGGGATGGACAAGATCCTACCTGGCATGCCCTACCCGCGGTTCCAGGGTGTTGAGCTCAACCACCAAGGTGCAATTGTCACCTCCTGTGTGGACAGATTCAGTGTGGACTGGCTGTGTACTACCTGTCCAGCTGAAACTTCCGAAGGGACTCCGCCTCAAAATGATTGAGGTGAAGGACCTGGAAAGACCAACGAGAGTCAGTCTGATGGTGAAGGGTGCTCAAAGCTCATCGCCAACGGGACTGATTCTCAGACGGATAGAGATGTCGACTCCGGCTCTTAAGACTAGGGGCTGGAGAGTCTACAACCGGAGTGATGGGCCCGATATGGTGCAAATCATTCTGGGGGTGGACAAGGCATCTCTGGAAGTCTTGAGAGAATGTCAAATTCCAAGTCGGCATTGGAATGAGGATGGGTACCTTCAGGCTCATCCAAGGTCCAAGCCGTAACACGTGTGCCACGACCTCCTCGAACACGAGGGCTGCTCCAAGTGAGGGGACCCGTGAGGAGGTGGAGGGCACTCGGATCATGGAGGAGGAATCCTCCAACCCGACGATGGAGTCGGGCAGTCCGATGGATGTGGCTCTGTTTGCGCTCCTGTCGGGCTCGTGCCGGGGGGACCTGTTCAGGGCTCTGCACATCGGACACACCCGTTGATCCTGCGGGATCTGCTGATCCTCCGGGATCTGCTGATCCTCCAGGATCTGCGGGTACAACGGTACAGTTGGCCGACTGAGGATTCATCTCTCTCATGGCGGCCAACACATTTGTAACGCAAATAAACTTGCACCATTGCATTGCGGCAACCGATATTCTTCGGTTGCAGCTGGCGAAGGTGCAGACATTCATAAACCTGATTCAGGAGCCCTGGATTAGAGGTGGCGAGGTGAGGGGTCTCTCCTTCAGTGGAAGTAGGCTCTTCTGTTCGCCCAAGGACACAAATCCGAGGGCGTGCATACTCGCTTCTTCTGACTTGGGGGCTCAATTATTAACAAATTTCTGTTTCAGGGATCTAGTAGCGGCCCGGTTTACTGATTTCAGGGGACCGCTGGAAAACTTGGTGGTATGCTCGGCATACCTTCCATACGACTCTCCGGATCCACCACCATCGAAGGAGATGGTGGAGCTGGTGACATTCTGTGAGCAGAAAGGCTGGCCCCTGCTCATTGGATGTGATGCGAATGCGCATCACATTCTGTGGGGCAGCACTGATGTGAACCCCAGGGGTGAGGCTCTAGCTGATTTTCTGTTTTCAACCAGTTTACACCTTCTCAATAAGGGTGACGAGCCTACCTTTATCACGTCAAGTAGAAGGGAGGTTCTTGACGTCACTATGTGCAGCAGCTCCATCGCTGATTGCATAATGGATTGGCGTGTAGCCACGGAGGTGATCTCACTGTCTGATCACCGGCACATCTGCTTCACCATCAGTGGAAGCAGCCCGACAAGGGATCCGGTAACTTTCAGGAACCCCAGAAAAACAGACTGGTCCAGATATCTGGCATTCCTCTCTGAAAACTGGGACAGGTGCATCCCAAACCTAGGACTTCGAGAGAATTGGACACTGCAGCTGAAAAGCTTCAGGAGGCCATAATCTCAGCCTATCATAGCAGTTGCAGTCCCCAGGTTCGTAGACCGAAGGGTCAAACGAAATGGTGGACTCCTGAAATTAATGATGCCAGACGCACCAGCAGGCATCTCTTTAACAAGGCAATGAGATCCGGCCTTGCAAGTGACTGGGACGACTATAAGTCGGCACTGAGAGTGTACAAAGGACTTATAAGAAAGTCTAAGCGAGAATCTTGGAGGCGCTTCTGTAGTGATATTGAGGGTGCGCCTGAAGCTAACAGGCTCAGGCGGGTCCTCTCTGCCGGGGGCCCTCCGAGGATTGACTACTTAAATCTTCCTAGTGGGCAAAAGACGGGCTCAGAGGAAGAAAGCTTAAGACATCTCTTAGAGACGCATTTTCCTGGCTTCTCTGAGAATGTAGACACACAGGGTGTATGCCATCGACGGGCCTCATACGAGGACTGGAAGCTGGCTGCACGTGTAGTCACACATTCTCGACTTCGTTGGGCGATCAACGGTTTCGAGTCTTATAAAGCAGCTGGTGAGGATGGCATTGTTCCGGCTCTGCTATCCAAGGGGCTGGAAGTGCTGGCCTCCCCACTGCTTCACGTTCTCCGTGCGAGTCTGGCTCTAGGTCACATTCCATTGTCCTGGAGAAAGGTGAAGGTAATTTTCATACCCAAGCCTGCCTGAAACCATCGCATACAAAAGCGAATGACTTTCGACCAATTAGCCTCTCCTCGTTCTTAGTCAAGACACTGGAGAGGTTGGTGGAAAGATACATCAGGGACGATGCTTTAGTGGCTATACCACTGCACCCCTCCCAGCATGCGTATCAGCTGGGCAAATCAGTAGATTCTGCTCTTCACTCAGTGGTTAACTGTATTGAGGACGGAATACATAACAAGGAGTACACCCTAGCTGTATTTCTTGATATAGAAGGTGCCTTCAATAACACTGCGTTTGGTGTGATGCAATCTGCGTTGGCCAGACATGGTGTTCCGCCTACTCTTTGTCGGTGGACGGGGTCTCTGCTTGGTTCACGTAGCATCGTGGCTCGGCTGGGCGGCTCGACCATAGGGGGCTCGCCAGGAAGGGGATGTCCGCAGGGCGGTGTTCTGTCTCCGATACTGTGGAATCTCGTCCTGGATGAGCTCCTGGTGGAGTTGAGGAAGGCTGGGTTCGTTGTGGTGGCCTATGCGGACGACCTTGTTATATTAATCAGGGGTAAGGTGATCAGTGTCATTGGGGATCTGATGCAGAATGCTCTGCGACGGGTCGAACGATGGTGCTTGAAAAACGAGCTCTCGGTAAATCCTAGTAAGACAGAGATGGTTCTCTTTACTAGAAAGAGGGTGCCTAGCAACTTACGACTTCCCAGTCTGTTTGGAGTTGGGCTCACTCTATCCGAACAAGTTCGTTATCTCGGGGTGATATTGGACCGCAAACTTTTGTGGAACAAACACGTTGAGACTCAAACGAATAAAGCCAATGTAATATTCTGGTCCACTCGGAGGGTGCTGGGTAATGGATGGGGCTTCAAACCGCACATTATGCACTGGTTGTATACTGCCGTGGTGAGGCCTATCCTGACCTATGCCTCTGTGGTGTGGTGGCCTTCTATGGAGAGGGCCGTCAACCAGAACATTATGACTAAATGCCAGAGGAAAGCTTGTTTAAGTATTACAGGCGCTCTGAGGTCTACCCCTACAGCAGCGATGGAATGTCTGCTGGGTCTCCCTCCTTTGCACTAGTTGTGAAGGAGGTGGCTATGAAGACAGCTCTAGGATCTGGGAACGGGGACAATGGCGCGATGGAGGACTCTTCACTGGGCACGCGAGGGCCCTCAAAATGGTTAAGGATGCTCACGCTCCCCTTCTCCAGAGAGGTGACCGCGCGGGCACTAGTTCTGCTTCGACGAACCCTACAGGGTAATTGTTCCCGACAGAGACCTATGGTCTTCATCAAACAGGCTTCTTAGTCCAGAAGGTCCCACCTGGTTCACTGATGGCTCTGTCACAGCAACAGGGTCTGGGGCCGGAATCGTGGGTCCTCACTTTAATCAGGCTATCCCTCTGGGGAAGGACTGTTCCATTGTGCAGGCTGAGCTATTTGCGGTTCTTGCATGCGCACTGGAAAACATTCGCAGGGGATACTCTGGCCAGCACATTTATATATGTTGCGACAGCCAGGGAACTCTGAAATCTCTATCTGATGTTAGAGTTGATTCTCTTCTGGTAGAAGAATGCAGGAAAGCTCTGCGTGGGCTGGGCTCTGATAACTTTTTGAAAGTGATCTGGTGTCCGGCTCATGCGGATATACCTGGTAACGTCAAGGCAGATGAACTGGCTAGGCGGGGAGCCGGATTAGCATTTGTTGGTCCGGAGCCTTCGCTGCCAATCTGTCGCACATCTGTCAGAAGTTTCTTCAGGAACTGGCTGAACAGGGAATTTTCCTCGGAATGGAGCGCAGGGGTGGGCCTGAGGTGGTCGAGGATTCTCATTGAGAGACCGTCCTCGCGATCTGAGGTCAATAGGCTTCTGCTGCTGGAGAGGAAACAACTCAGTCTGGTGACTGGTGCATTGACTGGTCACCTGTTTAACAAGCATTTGAAGAGAATGGGATTGACGAGCTGCTCCCTATGCCGGTGGTGCAGGAGTACTGATGAAACGGTTGAGCATATTTTGTTCAACTGTGAAAACCTTACTGAGTTAAGGTCAACACACCTAGGAAATCCAACACCTTCTATTCCTATGGTGAGAGGGACCACTCCTGGCAGGCTCGCGACATTTCTGTCTTCGTGTCTGAGGAGCTGAGTCTCTGTAGAATGATGCGGGTGAACAATGGGTCACTAGGCCTCAGTTCGGCCGGTAAGGCACCGCACAGAGAAGAAGAAGAAATATGGCGGACAGTTGTTACCCTAATTTTTGATTGTTGAAAGGTTAAAACGTTGCGAATTCGTCAACGCCTTTGAAGGGCTTCTTTTTCTATACATCGAAGCTGATCTCTTGGGGCCCTGTGGGTCGTTTTGATATTTCAGGCCTGAAGATTATTATGAATGAACTGCGTTCAAGTTTTACTAATACGCTTTTTCACTTTTCTACACCTCTATCTTGATGTATTTGATCGTTATGAGTACTTATTCTAGCCGTTCAGGGCTCGGAAAGTGGTACTGCCAAGTTGGATAGAAGCCATTGACATTATATCAAATTACCTATACCTCGTTTTGATATACAGGGGTTAGATTTGATGATTACAGTGATTTCTGTTTCTTATTTGTCAAGAAAAACTCATTCAATAAGTCTAAAACTTACGATATCGTTAAAGAGAATATGGCGGAAAGTATTTTACATTATATATGAAATTACCTATACCTCGTTTTGATATACAGGGGTTAGATTTGATGTTTACAGTGATTTCTGTTTCTTATTTGTCAAGAAAAACTCATTCAATAAGCCAAAAACTTACGATATCGTTAAAGAGAATATGGCGGAAAATTTTGATTGGTTACAACGTTGCCAATTTGTCAATCACCTTGTCGTAACCTCTACTCTATCTGCCGATAATGACGAATATCATACGATAGTACTTTTTTACTCAGAGTAAAAAGTGCACTTCTTGCTTTGAGACTTTTTATTCCAAACACGTTGTGTTGAAAAGAACGAGACAAACTTCATATCTGAGAAATGTTCTACAGGTTATGGGCCGTTATAGATGTTTTCCACTGATTTTTGTCCCTAAGTTTTCAAGATAAACCCATTCAGAAGGTCCAAACGAAAGAATGTTCAAACAAGTAAATATGGCGGACAGTTGTTACCCTAATTTTTGATTGGTTGAAAGGTTAGAACGTTGCGAATTCGTCAACCGCCTTGAAAGGGCTTATTTTTTCTATACATCGAAGCTGATCTCTTTGGCAACGTGGGTCGTTGATATTTCAGGCCCGTTTTTGATTGGTTACAACGTTGCCAATTCGTCAACTACCTTGTCGTAACCTCTACTCTATCACGAATATAATACGATAGTACTTTTTTACTCAGAGTAAAAAAAAAGTGCACTTTTTATTTTAGACACGTGGTGTTGAAAAGAATGAGACAAACTTTACACTGAGAAATGTTCTACAGGTTATGGGCCGATAGATATGAACTGCTTATTCGATGATTTTGAATTAACTTGTGTTTTCTAATATTGTTTTAAATCATGTGCAAAGTATCCCAAGAAGACCAAGTAGAAGGATGAGGAAATATTAAATACTTTTACTGAGTAAAGATTTCAATATAAAATTATGAAAATTCGCAGAATAGTCTATCGCAAATTCTTCAGATTTTTTTTGGTAACTATGCGTTTTTTACGATAGTAATATTCATTACAGAAATGTTGTGTGAAAAAGGATAGGACAAATTTGAGACAGAATATGGGCAATAGGTTATGGGCCGGTAACTTTAAACCGCGTATTTGAAGATGAGATGTGTTTTCGCTTTCGAAAATTTGTAATATTGTTTTGAAAAATGAGCAGGGTGTCCAAAAAAGACCCATGTCAAAGGAAAAAAGAATACTAAATATTTCTTCATTTCTACCTAAAAAATCTCAATTTTTTTCACATTAGGCAGAGCATACTGCTCGTTAGTTAACAAGTAAACGAGGAAATTGTCGTATTCACAATAACACAAATTCAACATAGAGAATTTAAAAAAAATAAGTACAAACTATCTATAGAAGGAATTGCCATGGAAAAGGTAAATTTATTCCAGAAACCCTCCCCGTTGTTGAGCTTTCTCAGAATATGTATTACTCATATGAACAGCTTAAAATAATCTATTTTCATCCCTGATGTTCAAAACGTCGGCGGTAATGAAGCATTTCGCTACATCATTTCCGAAACTAATTGGAAGGTGTTGAAATGGAAAACAAATGTTTCGCTGGAGTGGAAATCACCATAAAACGGAAATGCCTGACGTACTACATTCACTCGACCATTTGAATATGGAATTCGTCATTTAATTACAAGATTCATGAATGAAAATGTCCCTTTTCCCAATGATCTTCAGAAAAAATGATTTCCCGAATATTTGAAAATCAGTATCTATTTTTATGTTTTTTATATTTCGGAAAAAATTGGAAATATCATAACATAACGAATGATGACATTCAACCGAGTTAAAATAACGGTTAACTGTCATCTGCCATCTTCTGATTGGTCGAAAATACACAGCGTTGCCATTTCGTCATCTATGAATTGAACATTTGATTATGCAGAGTGGGACAAAGAAACAACATTCAAATCAAAGTTTATGTTTAGATCGTTTTGAAGATGATATCTGACAAATGCTGTCCAAAAGTATCAATACGCTGTGTTGATGGATTTCGGAAATGTAGGACAACTTTGTCCTGCAAGTTATGTCTACAGGGTGTCCCGTAATTAGACCGACAAACTTCTAGTGGACATTATAGATGATATTTTAGACAGATTCGACCCAAATCATATAATGCAAAATTGCTTCGTTAAGGAGCTAGTGCCCTTTGAAGATGACGTCCTGGTTCACACTTTTCGCCACAATATTCGCAAAACGGAGTAACATAAAGTGCTGAAAGTTTACACATTGGTTAATATCAAAAATACGCATCGATTAGATTGAGCGCATTTCTTTCATGTCAAGCACAATCGTATCATTTGGGGAGGGCGAAGGGTATTTTTAGTTGAAACTTTTTTAACTTTCATTATTTCGCAGGATTTACATCATATTCATAAACTCTGATGTTTTTTCTTGAAAAAAAAGCTCCTGTATTATAACGCCCAGATGCAGCATTTCTGAAAAAAATAGATGTGAAATTTTCTCTCTTTTCACTAAGTACTCAATGTTCACTTTGGTTTCGAATTTAATCTGGGCGTTATTATACAAGAGCATCTTTTTTCAAGAAAAAACATCAGAGTTAATGAATATGATGTAAATCTCGCGAAATAATGAAAGTTAAAAAAGTGTTAACTAAAATACCCTTCACCCCATTCCAAATGATACGATTGTGCTTGACATGGAAGAAATGCATTCAATCTAATCGATGCGTATTTTTCATATTAGCCAATGTGTAAACTTTCAGCACTTTATGTGAATCCGTTTTGCGAATATGTGGCTAAAAGTTTGGACAGGACATCATCTTCAAAGGGCACTAGCTCCTTAACGAAGAAATTTTGCATTATATGATTTGGGTAGAATCTGTCTAAAATACGATCTATAATGTCCACTAGAAGTTTGTCGGTCCAATTACGGGACACCCTGTATATGATACAGTAGTTTTTTCTTCTTGTGGTTCTCTGGGATTCTCAGCGCTCCAGCACATAAGCATGATTCAACCCTCTGCAATTTTTTATGAGGACCGCTGAAGTTCTTCTGTCTCAACCTATATGAAACTCACATTTTTAGTCTGGTGAAATCAATGTTTCTTTGTTGATATTCTTGAAACGTCTAACCTCAAAGATGCATCCTGTAAGATTCTCACCAACGGGCCATGCTAGAGATTCAGTCAGGGAAACCTTATAAACTTGATCAATCTGAAATCGCACCCCTCACCTAGTGTCTCGTTCAAATGAGCGGACTTCCTGTCTTGCCGAGGTGACGTCACGTATACATGCCCTCATCTTCCGGTGCCAAATTAACCACTCGGTTGGCTGCACTGATTAGTCCTAATTACAACGGCTGGTACCCCAACTATACGTATTTACGTTACTTACTGGCTTAACTGCAGACTTTTAGCTGTTCGAGGACTTGTTTTTAACAGGACACTACCGAGAGGGTATTAAAATTCTAGGGAAATTTTCTTGACCATTTTCATCGCATTGAAGACGAATTTTCTTCATCGCTTTTCAGAGAAATGAACGAATGTTTAAATACTAAATAATACAGCAATAACGCTTTTTTTCGAGAGAATAATAGTGAAGTTAAGAAGAACGAATATTTCTGGAGCCAAAAGGAACTATTTTTTCCAATTTGGTTCTGTTGAAAAGATACAGGCTGTTGAAAATCAATTGAAGAAATTCGGTATCCGTGAGTTATATCATAGGGGCATCTAATTTTCCCGAAAAAAAATTGAAAAAACCTGTTGCCAAGTTATATTTCAACAAGAAACACTACTGCTGGTAGCAATAAAAATCTAAGTCGAAGACGAGGATTTTCGAACCTGCACGAATGCTTTTTGTTAAATAATATTACTTTGCCTTGTGTTTTCTCGAATTTTTTCACAGAAAAAATTACATTCCCGAATGGTATTCGACAAGACTATTTTTTGAGTAATGGGTCGACTACATTGAGATACTTTACAAACTGCTACTGAGCGAATTTAGTAGCTGATTGTAAATTCGCTGAGCCTAATCGTGTTCACAAGCCAACAATCTTATTGTAAAAAAGCTGCGACTAAAGTTGAAAGCTGGGCTACTTTACACGCTAAATCGCTGGCGTTTTGGCTTGTTGACATGTAAACAAGCCGTGTGTAATCACAGTTGCTACTAAACATTCTGTGAGTTCTCATCTACTCGGCGGTTCCTTGTTCTTAAATTTGAAAACGTATTTGACATTCATCTTAGATCCTCGACAACGATACAAACATAAACCTCACGTGGATCGCTAGATTGTTGGCTACTCAGCGAGTAGACAGTTTTGTGTGTAATCATCACAATCTCACAAGCTTATTCACTCGCTTTTAAATTCGCTCAGTTGCCGCTTGTAAAGTATCTCAATGTAATCGACCCATAAGAGATCACTCAGCATGCATTACGAATATAGTCCGTTCACGAAAGTTTGAGCGCATAGTAGGCGTTTGTTTATTTATCTGAAGTTGGCAGTATTTGCTGTCATAACGTAAAATAAAGTCAACGTTGCCGAATGTACCCGGCCTCGTCCGACGAGCTTGCGAGTAATCAGAGAACTCTATGCAATATTAATAACATTGCGTATCAATCTGACAAGAAAATAAACAACATAACCTAACATTTTTCCTTTCGTGAACGGACTATACGACGTATTGATTTGACAACAACTGTCAAACTGCTAGCAGCTACCGCCAAACAGTTATTCCATCAAGAAAGAGAAATTTCGAAACCCTGTATTACCAAAAGAGGGCATTTCAGAGGGTGAAATTATAGAACCTTTGATTCATATTTTGAATCCAGAAGTTTCCATTTCTCACCGGAATAATTTATTTCACAACTTCAAAAAAATAAATATGGCAAAATTTCGAACCGTTTTGTTTTGTGTACCTAATTGGTACATACTTTTAAATGGTCCATCCCCATAAGGTGTAGTAAACAAAGTGATATCATTTATCGTATTCATTTTCCCCATAAGTAAAGGCTAATAAAAGCGTCTGACTCATCTAACTAAGGATCCCCAACTTTTTCCCAACTAAACGTTACAAACTTCATTCCCAGATATCAAAGAGCCCGAAACAAAAGACAAATGTCTCAAACTGCAGGAACAAATTACCTTTTACACACAACACGCCATAAACAACAAAGCGCGCCCTTTGAAGGCAACGAAGCCAGTCCTAAAACGGCGAAAAGCGAATAAAAAGCCCAAAAAAAAACCTATCAATCAAGCGCCACTCCATTTAGCCTCAAGATCGTTCATTAGCAGAAAGATATGGGGTGTTTATTTTTAACCGGGCAGATTCGAGATTTCAATGAGTCGAATGTGTTTGGAACGTTCCGAGAATCGCTCGATCCATTATGTTCATTAGGCCGAAATTGAACGTTCTTCAGATGTTTTTTTTATTCGTGTCGATCATACCAAGCAGATATGTTATGGAGGAGGATTTATTTAAACAGCTGTAAGGTTGGTTCGTATTTGCAGAAGAAGATACTGGGTTTGCTTTGAAGATAGCGAAATTGATGTTTCAACGATTGATCTTTTTATCATATACAGGGTGTTCTGATTTGTTTCCGACAAACTGAAATGGGTGATAGATGACATCATTTTAAGCAAAAAAGTTCCTATAAACATGGGTCCGGAAATGCTTCGTTGCCGAGATACAGGGTGTTAAAGTTGAAAAAATAATTCGAGTTCTCTTTGATATCTTTCGTCTGATTCCAAATAATTGCAGGAAAGTTGGTACATAGGGTTTTTTGAGGTGAGTAATTTAAATTTGTGGTCGATTTGGTTGTATTTTCTAGAAAAAATAACAAACTCAGTATTCGTAAAGCATCCCAACAACTCAATATTTCAGGAAACAGAATATTCAGAACACTTAAAAACAACAATTACATAGCTATGTAATTATTAATTATTAATGGACAATAGAAAATCCGCGTGCATTTCGCCTTAGAAATTTTCAAAATGAATTTAAATTAAATATTTGAATGGGAATAATTTTCGGAGAACTTTTGGGACCCTTTGGTTTTAAATACATTTTTCTCTGAAACGATTACTCCTAGCGACTTCGATGAGGTATACCTTTTTTAAGTAAAAAAGATGAGAGAATCGATTTTTTGAGTCCAAAGCGGTGTTTAGGGTAGCACAAAGAAGTTGCAACGGTTTACATGGGTTGAAATGGTTGCAGGTGGCGCCCTCTAGAAAATACACCTAAATCGACTACAAATTTAAATTTATCGTGCCAAAAAACCCCTGTATACGAAATTTCATGGAAGGATTTCGAAGCAGTCGAAACATATTAAAGAAAACGCGAATTATTTTTTCAACTTTAACACCCTGTATCTCGGAAACGAAGCATTTCCGGACCCATGTTCATAGGAACTCTTTGCTTAAAATGATGTGATCTATCACCCATTTCAGTTTGTCGGAAACAAATCAGAACACCCTGTAGGTTTTAATTCAGCATAATTGATTCGAAATCTAGAACGAGATTCCTCCAGAATCCAAAGAACGAGCGCTCAAAAGCTCCTGCTCAGGGCCTTTCTTAATTTTTTTCAATAAACTCACCTTTATATAAGCCTTCGGATTGAAAGTGACTCGTCGCTTTTTGATTGGCTCGTAAAAATCCTCTTCTTCTAAACCATAATCGAAAGAATTGTCGAAAGACTCTAATTCCATCTGAAAAAAAACATAAATATATGTAAATGCAAATCAAAAACTCATTAAACCATAAACAAAAATTCGTATGATGATTTATAATACAAAACATAATTGCGGCATGAAAAAGATAAAAGGAAAAATTGATTGAATTGAGGATAGGTACAATTGGAATACGATATGAAGAGAATGAGAATATAATTATATTTTTTCCAGTCGAACTGGCGAACATCGAATCAAACTATGGAAATTGAATATTTCATTCTTGTCGAAAAAACCGAAAACTACCTGAGTCAAGTTCTAATCCTCAGTATTCAATATTGACATTTTGTAGAGAATTCATTAATTGTATTTTTTCTTTTGTTCGTATACAATTTCAAGAGCCAGATTGGAAGTGTTGGAATATACAGGGTGTCTGTAAACAAATGCGAAGGACTAAGGGAGATGTTTCCTCGATGAAAATAAGCAGGGGTAGTTCATATAATTTTTTTTCGAAATCGACCTCCCTTCCAAGATACAGCCTTTGGAAGGCGATGACGAGTTGACAGTTTTTAATTTTTTTTAGGAGTCCTAAAACCACTGAGTCATAAAACTATACATAATATGATTCATTAAATAGTTAAATTTTTTAGATCCCATAACTGTATTATTAGGGTTTGAAAATAAAAAACCCCCTATGATTTTTGTTCAAATATTGTTTTCGTGGGATAGATTTCCGAAAAATAAAATTCTCTTATGGTTTCCCATTCAATCCTGGAGAAAAAAAGTCTCCTGCAAAATTTCGATGCAGTAGATACTTTTCTCGGAATAAATAAAAACTACAAGCAGTTATGGTCACTGTTCATTCCATTTTATCGTATAAGTAATAATAATAATAATATCAATTTCTCCAATTTGTAATTGTGGTTTTGGCTTCGAAAGATTCATGATGAATAGCCAAACCCTACCAAAAAGAAATGTCAACACAGTTTGGCATTTTCAATCTTCAAACCATTAAAAAAACAATTTCTTGTTTCATACTTGGATAGTATGTTATTTTCTTGAGCTCTGATGCTGACGATTTATGAGCTACTTAAAATCTTGCATTCAATATTCCAGGAAGAATCTAACGAACTTCAAGAAATGATAACAAAACCAAGAAATGGCTGGTGTTTCTCGGAAGAATCAGACTAAACAATCTGGCAGTGTGCGGAGAACAAAGACAACGAGTGTGATATTCTCGTTATTTTCTCGATATATTTACATAACCCACAATAAATCGTCCGTTTAGATGAGGTTTTTTTGTTTCGCCCGATACTAATGATCGATTTAGAATTTTTCTATCCATCTCGCAATATTTATCTTGCTTTAATATCCTCATTAACTATTGGAAATGATTGTTATTGTTTTCTCTATTTTACAAAGCTGGAAATTTTGCTGTACTGAAAATAAATGAACGGTATTGAAGCATTACACTGAAAACTTATGTATTGAGTGTTGTGCAAGTTTGAAGGTCTGTAATGTTTTGAAAACCTGAATTTTTATTCATTGATACTTGGAACTTTCAAAAAAGCAATTTTCCAATGAAAGTTGATACTATGCTGGTGCGGTTAGTGATGTGAAACACACGATACGAGCTCGTAGGGGTCGTTGAGAAGAATGTGAAAACGAAGAAAGTAATGCAGTAAAGATAAACAGCGTTATAATTGTCGTGACATAATAACAGTTTCTTGTGCCTCATTTGAAAAATATTTTTGTTCTGGACAAGTGGTTTCAACAATAGTATATTATGCAACGAGCGTATAATGATAGCTATTATTCACGAGGTGAAGTTTAGGCCACGAGCCGTAGGCGAGTGACCCAAATCACCGAGTGAATAACAGCCATTATACGCGAGTAGCATACTATACTTTATCCACGACTACTGAATATATTTCTCGAAGATTTTAACATTTGGCGACCGCGACAAGACCCTTCTATGACAAGCGTGGAAAAAGTCAAGTTGACACATGAGAAATTTTTGGAGAACTGTTCATTGTATATTTTGTAATAAAAAAAGCTTTAATTGAATTGATGAAAGTAGATTTGGCCCTCGATTGACAAGATATACCCATATTTGTTAGTTGGAGTACTTTAGAAAACTGAAGAAATACCAATTTAAAGAATATTATATCAAAGCTAAATCTATGAAGCATCTGACAGCAGTGAATTATAATCTCATTATTCCCTTGTGATTAATGGGTATTATTAAGGCCGAGCACAGGGACGTACAATGGACGGATTTTACAATAGTCGTGGATAAAAAATTCTTTCAATACGTTGCTACAGACAACCATGTTTTATGGAACACTGGAATCTTCAGCTCTTATTGAAACATCTTTCGGTAATAAAAACAACAACATTTCTGTCTTCTATTTTCATTCAAAGTTCTCGAGTTCTTGAAAAAAATTACAAACACTTCAGTGAGAGTCTTCCGAAGAGGCAGTAGCTGTATTTTAAGCGGAAAATAATGACCCTCCGTGCGAAATTAGCAGCTTTTTCCTCGCTACCACCAGAACCAGCTCATCTCGACTTGAAACAATAACTGGCCGATAAACAGGTTGATAAAACCTGCTCCGGTAGTCTCAGGAGTGTTAGATTACATTTTGTCGGAATAAAAATGTCTCCTCGATGCTCTTTTGACACAAAAGACATACTTAGAGCAGCGATACAAATCGTAAAGAGGTACTTTAATGGTACCATTTCACTTTGCAGCTCGTAAATTTTTCGCTTCGTTGGAATTCATAATCATAATTGATTACCTAAGCAATTGATATGAAGGGTACCTACTTCAAATTGAGCGGTTTTTTTCAAGAATAAATAAAACACATAATTTGCATTCAGTATCAGTTATGACATTTGAGGCTCTATCTCACTAATCGATTGTGGATTATTCTTCTGAAGAAGGTGTCTGATATAGACACCGAAACGTTGCATTGTCCTTTTCATTTATTTCATTTTTTCAGTTTTACTGTTAGGCAACAATTTTTTCAAGACCAATTTCCTCCTGACAAATGAGTGCAAAGATTCTCGCAGGAGCACTTCATTTTAATTGAAATGTTTTTAATTATTTCTGTTTCAGAGACTGGGAGTGAAAACCTATAACGTTTTTTAGAAATGCAGAATCCTCCCAGAATATATTTCAATCGATATCTGACTAGGACAGTTTTGTTAATTAACATAGCCACCAAGTTTAACATGATTTTTTTTTAATCAGCTGGTTGTTCATTGATGAAATTGACGAATGAACGACGTTTTAAATAATATAATGGCTTTAGTTTCTGTGTTATATGAACCTATGCTTTCAGAGCTAAATTCCCTGTGTGAAATACGCTATATTGTGGACCCACTAAGTCCAACTTCTTGTGAACGTTGTCTAATGGACATTTCAGGGTCCTCAGCAACACTTTTACGAACCAAATCAATATTTTCTTGTGAACGACCGCTACTACAGTATTTTTCACTTTTTTTGATCGTCCACCGAACCAGGCTGGATGGCAGGTTTCGGAATTTTCAATATTTCTACTAAATATTTTTTGTGATTCATTCCATTCGAAAAACTTTTTGTGGTTGTAAAATCTTCTTTTTCAAAAATGTTGAGACAAGGATATCCATGTCCAATGAATTCGGTAATCTCTTTGAACAATTCTCAAAATTGGATTACCTGAAGGACAATTGAGACCGCTATTATTCTTCGAGTACTTTCGGTTGTAAAACAGTAAAACTCTCGAACCGCTGGCTGCAGGACCAACGCCTCTCCAAAGTAGGCGCTTTGTAGGTATCATAAATTTTATGGATATTACTTTAACAGGATTTTGTTCACTTAGTTTGAAGAAAGGTCCTAATATCGCTCATTTTCAAAAGTTCGTGCATAATTTCAGAAAGTTTAAATTGTTTGAAAGCACAGTTTACAAGCTGTTTGGCGTCAATAGTTTGAGATGCTATTGGTATTGACTTTAGACTTATAATATTGAAGGAAGTTAAAAAGTAAAAAAAGTTTAATGGGTATAATTTTCCGGTGAATACAAAGAAGAAATACATTTAAAATAGTTGTTAATAATACAAGTGCAGAAGTGTGTTGTTTGTTGTGTGGTCTTCTAATAAAATTCCAACAATAAATCAGATAACACGTCCTGATTTGAAACCATAATATTTCGATATCAAGATCCATTGTAGAGAATTCATACAATATTTATGTAATCTTTTTGGGATTAGTGTAATACGATTATCTGCATATCCCCTACAGAAATATCAATCAAGTACCTACTTCTTATTCCAAAATATAAGACTTTACCATTTTTGCTCGCTTCAATTGAGCACCAAACAACATTCAATAATTTTTATTCTTCTTTCCCCAGAGAATACTGTTCGTGGGTCGATGTTCCAATAATGTAACACGAGATCTTTTAATGACTCGACAACAGGTGGCAACCAGACCTCCGGGCTCTGTCGAACGAATCTTTCACCAGCCCTTCTTTCTTGTCTTGCTTCCAAATAACGCTACACTTTTACGAGAGATAAAATTCTTAGCGAGATGTGGAATATTCAATATAGGCACTGTTGCGATATTTTCACATAGAAAAGGAAAACAGGGGTTCTTTCAAAAGGAAAAACCATAAAGAAAAACGTCGTAATTGAATAAGAATAATCATATGAATACGAACCACATAAATTCCTAGAAAAAATACATATTTGCCCTTCTAAGCCATATCCACTGAACTAACACTTATCGTTACACGCACTAAACAAAGATTTTTACACTTGACATCACCCAAAATGAATCTCTCCAAGATAAACAATCATATTGAATCAAATGACGCCAAATTGTCTGATCAAACATAGAACACCTCAAACGTAAATACCACAGATCCAGGGAAATTCCGTTCTTCTTCTCAAAACCTAAATTTTCGCATGTCCTCCTATGTTCACTCCTTTAGCGTCATAAAACAAACAGCATAGAAATGTATTATTTCTTGGGAACCACATATGCGGTTGTCGAATATAAACAGAGATGTATGTCATCATTGCGAGTTATTTGCTAAAGTCGATCGAGTTAATGTCAACCGGTGATAAGTTGATAAGGGAATCTCCTGATTCGAATAATGCAAACAATGTATTGGCAGCATACAATATGCATCAATGTTGTTTTTATCTCGACCAGATTTTAATTGCAAAGTTTCCTCCTGAATTAAACAGTTTCGCTTTCAAAATCTGCATTATGTATTCGGACATGATTATTTTCAAGGACGAAGTGGATCAAATTACATGACAACTAGGTGTTAAATGAAAGTTCACAGAGTACTTTCCATTTCCATAGATTTGAACTGGAGGGTTTTGCAGAGTGCATAGAATATAAACCTATTGTTTCAGGCATTAGTGCCGTATGGAACGCAACAATGGTATCATAGAAAAAAAGGTGAGTTCCACAGAGCTTGATTTACTCATTATTTCAAGTTTTCACTCGATCAGAAATCAACGGAAAATGGACATAGAAATAATATAATACCGAACATAATGATATGAAATGAATGAAGTTTATTTTTGTTCCAAATTCTTCATAGTTTCCATGAACAATTGAAAAATAGTCTAGGTATGTGAAAAATATAAAGTATAAAGTACCGTTGAATAAGAATTTGACACAATACAATATATAGTCCGTTCACGAAAGGTTGAGCACATAGTAGGCGTTTTTTTATTCATCTGAAGTTGGCAGTATTTGCTGTCATAACGTAAAATAAAGTCAACGTTGCCGAATGTAACCGGCCTCGTTCGACGAGATTGCGAGTTATCAGACAACTCTATGCAATATTGACAACATTGCGTATCAATCTGACAAGAACATAACCTAAATTCTAATATACACAGTGGAATATGCCAAATTTCCATGGCCAACCGACGGCTCAACCTTTCGTGAACGGACTATAGCTACAGAAAGTTAAGGGTAGTTTCACTTTTCCCAGATCTCAAAATTTTGACTACGGCACTGGTCTAGTAGAGCCCCTTTTAACAAATAGCAGGTACTGAGGGTGGAATCACAGGTACGCACGTGTTGCATTCAGCACTGGCTTGCAACTCATACAATACAATACAATTTTCAGTATATTTAAGGTCTGCTGTCAATTTCATCGGTTTATTTATTGAATCAAGTGCAAATTCAAACAATACACTCATTCAGGTTTATCTCAGGATTTCCAAATTTCGGCACTAAATCGTTCTCCTAATCTATAATTACCAGATAGACCACAATGAAGGGGTTATAAAACAAATTAGTACTTATCAGTGATTAATAACTACACATTATCAATGAATGAAAATTTCAATTGGTTTATCAGGACCGATGAATGGGCTTTCATTACTCGTTCCATTATCATCACAAATCGTTTTTTAGACTCGTATTACGCCTGCAAAAGCGCTGTGCCAAATGCGAACTGCTGACTAAGATAAAACAATAACATATAATCATTGTAAATTCGCAGAAAACGCGCACTTTGAATATACGGACACAGATCAGATTCTTATGCACTAATTCATCTCTTTAGCAATACTCATCTTCAGGCAATAGCCGGCTAATTCAAATAATGTACAATTGTTGATTTCACGAAGAATCAGTATTCCTCAGCGTATTAGAATAAACACAATAGATCAACGCGATCATCGAAATTCATAGTAAACAAATTTAAAAATAAAAACAAAACCTAACCTAATTTTACGCGATTGAATCCCTTACCATTTCTCTATGGACTGAAGCAAATCCACCACAGAAATAAACTTCCTAACGATAAGTCACTATTTTCGCGACAAACTATTGCACTTTTTACACAAAAATCAAATCTGAGTAAACAGCACAAACACATTGGTACAAAAGCCCGATGAACGACTCTAGTCAGTCACTGTCAAATCCTTAACTTCTCACAAGACACACAAACACAGTACTTGAGACAGATGCGGACTGTCTGTGTGCGATAAAGACAGCAGACGATGCTGAGCTGAACTTACGAGATAACCATGAATGAAACGGTCGGGGTGGGGTAAGTAGCGATTCAGTTGGCTGAGCAACACTTGCTTAAGTTAACGTGCCTTAAATTCGAATATCAGTATCTGTAGTATTGATATTGAACTTGTTACAGATTTAACAACAATCGCAACTTTGTTTTATGACAGATACGGATAATTTTCGATGGAAGTAACAGAGTTTTATGTATTTTTATGGCTTGTTGACTGTTATTGATTTTTTGCAAGGAAATTTTGGACTGTTCTTGATCGTATAAGAACAGGTCATGGCCGTTGTGATAGCATGCTTTTCAAGAGGAATTCAGTTGAGAGTCCTAGTTGCGAATGCGGAGAAGCAGAGGAGACTATTAGCCTATTCGTTTTGAGATATTTCGTGCTCCTGAGTAACTCAAAAGCTCGAAATACGGCTTGCTATTGGTTGCGCACAGGTACTGGAACAGCTCAGGAGCTCGAAATACTTCAAAACGAATACAGTATATAGAACATCTGATAAATATACAGAGCTATACATATACATGAAGCTACAGAGTCGTTTTTGAATTGGTTTGTTAATTTTAAATCGATTAATAGAGTTTCAATCATTTCATTTTTCTCTTCCTTTATTCTGCTTCGATTTTTTCGTTTCAGATTCAGAATTCCGAAGGCATCTTGGAGAGGGTTTTCGGTTGGAATCGATAAAGAAGAAATCCTTCAATATTCGAATAGTTTTCAAGTGTTATTTTTGTTGAAAAGGCGAGACAGGGTTTTTTCTACTGGGGTTTTTCCCTGAGCTCTGGTATCACACGAAAAAATAGTATGGTACCCCCCCTTTTGCACTGAACTCAGTTAGGGATTTTTGTTTTTGTTTTATGTATTGTATTATGTTAGCTCTTGATTTCAAAAGAATATATTATATATTAATTTTTTTCTAGCTTGATTTTGGGAGAACAACGTGCTATAGAGCCAGGAGTAGTCTTGACCCACTAGGTAGTAGTCCATTCTGTCTGGCCGTCCGTAAACACTCTAACTTTCGAGCGGAATGATCTTGAGACTTGGAATTATGCAGGATAGGAGCAGAGTTAATATGTAGTAGGGGAGCCAAGCGGGCATTCGGGATTTACTACAGCGCAGCAGATTAATATAAGGGGGATACCTTATATCTGGTTGAGTACTTTCACCAAATATGAGCCCTATATACAGGTGTCTGTAAACAAATGCGAGGATTTAGTGAGATGATTTCTCGATGAAAATAAACAGGGTAGTTTATATAATTTTTTCGAAATCAACCCCAAATTTTCAGTTTCAGAAGAGTAGGTTTTTATTTTTTCCGAGAAAAGTATCGACTGTATCGAAATTTTGCAGGAGACTTTTTTTTCTCCAGAATTGAATGGAAAACCATAAGAAAATTTTATTTTTCGAATTTCTATCACACGAAAACAATTTTTGCACGATAAGGGGTTGTTATTTTCAACCTCTAATAATAAAGTTATGAGATCTAAAAAAGTTGTGTGAGTAACATCTACTTAGTTTTATGACTCAGTATTTTTAAGAAGCTGTAAAATAATCAAAAACTGTCGATCTCGAAAAAAATCATATGAACTACCCCTGCTTAATTATTTTCATCGAGGAATCATCTCCCAAGTCATTTGTTCACAGACACCCTGTATATGGCCGCCGGTCAGGATGGAGGATCAGATTAATAAAAAAAATCGATCATCTGATTTTCTCGAGCGCGTCAGATTAAGGTAGGGTGGGTTAGTTACATGTTAAAAGTGAGGGTCCTAGAAAGTTGTAAAAAAGAAACAAGTAAGTTTGGCACTACCGCAGATTTCATCGCGCTAATAAGATACTATGCCTTCCTGTAATCCCGCCATCATTTGATATGTCACCAGAGACAAGTCTCTGATGTCACTGGCCGACAGACGGACCAGTGATGCCAAACCGATCATGAAGTAGGGAGGGGTTCAAATTTATTTTCGATTGCCTTTGAATACACTTTTTCGTTAACTGCTTCCCAGTTAAAAGTCCAATGGATTCAAGTCCGGTGAACGGGCCGGCCACGAGATTGGACCAGAACGTCCGATCCATCTTTCGGGAAAAAATGTTACCAGAAAAAAAAATTTCAGAGGAATTTCTCCGGAAAAATTTTTTCTGGAAAAATTATTTCTCTGGAAATTTTTTTTCTGATAACATTTTTTCCCGGAAGATGGATCGGACGTTCTGGTCCAATCTCGTGGCCGGCCCGTTCACCGGACTTGAATCCATTGGACTTTTTAACTGGGAAGCAGTTAACGAAAAAGTGTATTCAAAGGCAATCGAAAATAATTTGAACTACGGCAGCTACAATTGAACAAGTATTATACCATTTTGGAATCCTTACTAAATGCGCCAACTTTTGAAAAAACATGCCAAACCTACGTAGTACATTTTTTTTTTCAATACAGTCAGTTGAAACTAGGCAATTGTTTATTTCGAATTTTTTCTGAGAAGTGAGCCCTATTTTTATGAAACCTAGAGCAGCTGTATCAAAATTTTGATTACAGTTTAGACAAGCATTATTCAAGGTTACACAAAAAAGAAAAAGTTCGAGTATTTCAAAATAGGGAATTTTTTGCACATTCCAATAATAATGATGATTGCGAGTTTGCGTCCCATCCAAATCGTCAGATTATTATGCAGGAGCTTTTCTTTAGGTTCACTTAACACCCCCTTAAAAATCTTAGGGCGCTCGAATAAACGCCAGCTTTTGAAAACAAGCGTGCGCAAGAAGAGGCCAAGATTTTTCAGTGGGGGTCATAATGAATGGATTTGAACAATTTTGATAAGCATGAGCCAAATTTCAGAGAAGATCAGCAAACATTTAGGGTGGACCAGGCCATACCTGCCTCCTCTCCCCCTAGAGCCGTCACTGCCAAAAAAAGAATGATACACACATGTTTCGATCGAGTAAGTTGTTTGAAGGAGAATGTCGAGTTTAAACCATAGTTTAAAGTCCTTAAACATTGGAAATACTAACGAGAACTATGCTTGATGATAAATTGGTGGAGGCTCCATTTTTGAAAATATTCAAAAACTGTATTTATAGACTTGTGGTTAAGCTTACACATATTTACTATGTCAAAATTTCAGGTGGTCGAGGGCTAGAGAATTATGACACTGAATAAGAACTCAAATTATACTTCCCAACTTTGTCACTTACACAGACCGAAATTTTAGAAATTAAAACCTTTATGGGATTATCATTTAAACGGTTTTCCTCGTTTGATTTTGCCCTTGTCGACGTTTGGGGCGGAATACGCCTGCATTCATCAGGAATACTCGTTAAAATTTGTCTCTACAATCTACAACTGTTTTATTGAATGATTTTTCCATAATGATCTTATTCTTAAGACAATCATTTGTCTCACCATCTGAGTTTGTTTCATAGAATTTTCAAATTTCAGTTAATTTTCCGAAAACAATTTTTTTGCGTAATGCCTAGATGTTTACAAGACTTTTTTGCAATTCAAACAAGTCGATATGACATATTTAGTGAATTATGATCTCAGTTATTATATTTTTCGAATTTGATTACTGATTTGATGCTGTTTATTCTTATGGATTTTAATTAAAATAACACAAGTAGGCAGGAGTAAAAATATATTCATTGCATTCGTGGAATGGTAACATAGAAAATTAATTTACATCTAAACTTATGTCAGTAAAAGAAACCAAAATGAGATTTGAACAATTACACCCAACACTTTATAAATACACTGTGCACTCCGTGTTTCTTATATTTATTTTCTTACAAAATAGCAAACTGTTCATATAGTATTTCTCTAACTTTGTAATAATCCTCTGAGATGCATCCTTCCAAAATCACTCTACCGGATTCAACCTAAAAATAAATATTAAAAGTTTTTGTGGAAAAAAAAGAAGTTGTTTATACTGTCTCAATCATTTAAAGTAATGTTTGATAATACTCCAAATCTCAATGCAATATTCAAATTGTTGAAAACATATCAAAAAAACGACAATTACGGGCGACGTTTCTATGCGGAGTTGCCAAATTGTGTTTCAAAGATCTGTCCTAATCAGATTTTCAATATGGCTGCTGGGAGCTAAGAGTAAACAAACGGATTTCATCGGTGAGTTTGGAAGTTATTTATTATTATATTCTTTATATTTTCGATTTAAGTATGCCATCGTATTGTTACTAGTTGCATTGTTACATGTGGAAATATAACCTAAGTGTTTGTTTATACTCAACTCCCAGCAGCCATCTTAAAAAGGCAATCAGCTGTTATGAGGACTGTGGCTGAATTTTCAAATATAATTGCAGTGTTGCCAATACATCACAGAATTCAGTTTCAATTAGGATAAACTATCAAGCAGTAACAAATGAAAATGTCCAATCGTCTTCATAAAATAGTACTTACTCTTCTGACTGCTATGGTACCGTTACAACACCATAACACACCCCCTGAGAACTCCGATGTTATGTTACATTTAGACAGAACCTGCTTGAACTCCGAGAGTTTCAGCTCATTTACGAATGCTGTATCGTGATAGTCTTTCGTGAGAATCGGCTCCAGTGTTAGTATTTGTTCATCTTCATCTTCGACTGAAAAAATTTAATGTTAATAAAGACCAATAAGACTTGTCAAACATTCATACCTTCCATTGGTTCATCGTCCAAGGTCATACGTTTGGCATCATGCTGACCTTCTCTTCTTACAATTTGTGCATCGATCCAAGCCACCTCTGTTTCTTTAGAGGCCTTTTGGAAGTTTAGCTGCGAGACTAGAGCGTCTGTCAAACGAACCTGAAAAGAAAATCGAAAAAGTAGAAAAAAAATAAAAAAATTCAATCCTACACCGAGATTCGAAGCCGCAACCTTCTAACCATTGCACTATGGCAACAGTGCTCCTGAATAATAATAATAATAATAATAATAATGATATTTATATCTCAAGAATAATTACATGATGTAATCATAAAATAGAAATATCGTCAAAAACAGAAACTATAGAATAGAGTTGCATTGTGCCATTAATAGTGGGATCCACAGTTTTTTTAATATTACCTGATAAATATGTGTTTCTGTTGTACAATCCACAATTTCTCCCTTAGCAGGCGTGAAGACTCTAGATTCCAAGCTCTCACAATGATTTTTCATGGTGAGTGTACTTTCTTCATCTCCCCTGACCACAATAACTCTTCTTGGTTTCAGTTGGGACATAATCTTCATCAGGGATTCACCATCAGATCTTCCTTCGAAATCGATGTAGTGCACTTGACAATTTACCTGAACGGTTCTGCTCAAATTGATACATTTTGTTGGGAATTCTGGAGTCTCAACTTAAAAAGAATAAAATTAAATCAATAACGATGAAAACTTTCGTCTGAATTGCTAAAAAGGTTAATATTTGAATTTTGGTGACCAGCAGATATTGACAAGATTTTGGTGTCACTGTATTCATTGAGTCTTCCTGAACAACATTAGTGAAACCAACAAGTGGCGGTCTGTCTTAGTTTAGAAAATATGGACCTTCAAAGTTCTAAAAATGTTCCATCGTCAAGTCACTTTTTTTACTATAAAAACACAAATTCACTGCTCCAATTTAAACCATAAATCACCTTCGAACATTCAAATAACTATTCGATTAGTTTCGTTGCAAGTATATTCAATAATTAATGCAGAAACATCGAAATTCTAGAGGCACCACATATCCACAAATTCTAAGGAAAGCCCGCCGTTTTTAATGGTAGATTTGGCACTGCCGCAGATTCATTCACGCGAATAGGATACGATGCCTTCCTGTATATCCCGCCATCATTTAATATGTCACTCGCGGACGGACGAAGCAGTGGTGCCAAACTTACCATGAAGAACAGCGTGCTTTCCTTAGAACTTGTAGATATGTGGTACCTATAGAATTTCGATGTTTCTGGATTAATTATTGAATATACTTGAAATGAACCTAATCGAATAGTTATTTGAATGTTCGAAGGTGATTTATAGATTGAATTGGAGCAGTGAATTTGTGGTTTTATTGTGAAAAAAGCAACGTGAAGATGGAACATTTTCGGAACTCTGGGGGCCCCTATTTTCCAAACTAAGATAGACCGCCACCTGTTGATTTCACTAATGTTGATACGGAAAACTCAATGAATACAATGACACCAAAATCTGCACTTGAAATTTCACAGAATTTCAATAACCTTTTCTGGATAATAATGTTCATACTCACTTATGACCTCCTCTTCTTTCTTAATCACAATGTTTTCCTTATTATCTTCTGCCTCGGGATTTATATCAGCAAGCATGTAGTCTTCTGGCTTTATTATTTCACCATAATCATCACATTTTATCTTTTCTTCTTGGAACGGATACATTGGATACTGCTTTTTGGTCACTTTGAAGAACCCGCCAGAAACACTTCCCTCTTGTTTTATAACAATATCATGACGTCCTTTAGAGATCACACTCATTTCGATATCATCATCAGAGTCTGACTCGGAATCACTGAAAGTGAATTATAAAATTTTTGAAAGTCATTATTTTTATTAATTGGCTTACTTTTGGTCGTAGTCTTTTCCATTTCTTCCTTTCTGCGTTTTAAAATATTCCTCCAACTCTGTCCCTTCCAATCTGACTCGTCTTTTAATTTCTAAGTCTATGGTTCTTCCGTTCCCACCATTATCTATTAGATCTCTTGCTAAGGTACCTGGTGAAGTTCTGAAAAATTCCATCAAGCATGTGAAGTTATTTGTGGAATTCTGATATTCCTTCAATGTTTGGTTAATATCTAGTGTCATATTTTTTAGTTTGTCACACGTTTTTTATCATTATTCCTAAATTGAATTCGATAATTAGAATGAAGTACCACTATTCAAATCTATGTGAGATGATTACCCTTCAATAGGGTCCTGTAGCGGTCTTAGAAGAACAGGAGATTAGAAAAATCATCACTTGGAATGCCAGACCTGGTTTAAAACACCCTCCTGGCCCAAGAGCGTATTTTGTATCTAAATATTGAAGGTATTTATTCGAATAGTTTTAAGTTTCAATTCTGTAAAAACGGCGAGACAGGGTTTTTTCTACTGAGGTTTTTCCCTGTGCTCTGGTATAGTACGCCAGAATAGTATGGTACCCCGTTTTGCACCAACCTCAGCTAGGGACTTTTTGTTTCATGTATTGTATTTTGTTAGCTCTCAATTCAAAAAAACATATATATTGTTTAGTTAAATGTTTTGATGCCCCAGTTTCAATTTGAGCACCGACAAATACACATTTTCCAAGAAAATCGAAAAAGAATAAGTATTTATAAATCATTCATACCTCAAGAGCCAATTCTCTTAATGCTGGCCTAATAATGCCCCTACTGCCGTAATACGCCAGTGGTAGTACGTATTACGTTAATGTAGGTTTGGTTAAGTCAGATCAGGTCAAGTTATGTTAGGTTAGCTTGAGTAGGGTTAGGTTAGGTTATTTCCGAAGGGACAAGTGCCAAATATTTATGACGGTTAGTTTTACTCAAGTTATGTCTACCCACCCCTGTTCACTTCAAAACTTTTTTTTGGGTGATTTCCATTCTATAAATAAATACTCTTATAAAAAATAAATATTTATGAGAGTTGTTGCTGTTCCTATCTCAGTTAAATTAACCTTACTCAAGCTAAGCTAAGCCCCACACGAACTGACAGCATTGCACTGTCCGCTGTCAGGAAGCCTGGAAAGATTTCCCCCTACCTCAGGGCACAAAAAAAACAAAAAAAAAGCTAAGCTAAGGTTGGGTGGGTAAATTTGAAAGATATGGATCTTGTAGCAGTCCTCAGCTTCCAGAAGCAGATTGATTGAGCTCAACAAACTGAAGTGGTAGATCCTTTCTGATTGAAAAGCTGGAAATTATTAATTCGACCCTACTTATCCTTAGGAATGTCACAGAGTACGCCACTGGTGACAACTCAAGCTAACCTATTAGGTTAGGTTAGGTTAACTAAGATAGGAACAGCAACAACTCTTACTTTAATACTTAGCACTGTTCTTATCTTAGCTAACCTAAACCAACTCAAGCTAACCTATTAGCTTAGCTAAGGGAGGAACAGTGTTGAGTATTTATAAGTTATAAGAGTGGGAAACACCCAAAAACACTTATTTTTCACTGAAAAAAAAACAAAGGTCTGGCTCATATTAAGACAAATGGCACCAGAATTATAAACGATTTATAGAATTTCTTATTCGATTTTTTTGGGAAGTATTGATTTGTCGGTGCTCAAATTGAAACTAGAAACACAACATCATAACAAAACGATATGCCAAATATTTTGAAAATCGGTAACTGGGCGAACTAGATATTTACCCCTTAAACATAAGGAATAAAATTCATTCATAAAATCAGGTTATAATGAATGTATAACTAATTACACTTACCTTGTGGTTATGATAACACTATTATTAGGATTAGAGCACCATTGTAAAAATAATTCCCTGGAATATCCGCTCTCCATATCGGGAGAACTGGCAAGTACCACTTTGGGGTTAGGTACCCGTGAGAGCTCCTGCAAAGTATGACATAGCTGTACGTGCTTGAACTGGAACGGGTTGTTTCGAGCCCCTTCGAAACTCCTCATCAGCTTGTCACTCATCCATTCGATTTGGGATTTAGCAAACTCAACAACGTTATAACTGACGTTGTTGAGAAGTGCCAACGAATATGCCAAAAGACCCGATTCTTTATTTCGCCACAACTGATCCAACATGTGAGCTAACTCTAGAACCCGACCTGCAGTATCTACTGCTATCAAAACATTCCCGTTATTTCTGAGGGTCTGTAATATGTTGGCTGAAAAAATAACAATCTTATTAAAAAAGACACAATTTTATAAGATACCTACTCATCAATTTTTCGTCACGTGCTCGTCTACGAGCCTGCTGATAATTCGCATTGAATGCATCAATGATAAGTAATGAAGGCCTCTGTAATCTCTCAAGTTCACAACCATTAAGATGTCTTTCTTTTTTGTGGTTGAAATCATTGGCGTATATTATATCTTCTTCGCCAGATTTCATAATTTTCCAAATTGTTCCACCGATCATATGACCGGCAGGCAATGGAGTTATGGTTAATCCATAGCCTTTACCTGAAAGTAACAAAATTTCAAGTGAAATTGATATTTTATGATTTGTAGTAATTAAATTTTGTATAAAAAAGACAATATAAAATCAAACTTACCTTTCAGAGGGACACTTTGATTGTATTTTAACTGTATCATCCTCTCAAAAGTTGCATCTACATCGTCAAGTGATATAGTATCGAAATCTTCCATGTTGAAATGAGACTGGTATAAATCATACATAAACATTTGTCCCATCTTGTAAACAGGAATTGTAGCATAAATAGGACAGTTCAGTCCTAACTTTCCAGTGGCGTAAGGAAGTGCCCCCATATGCATTATATCTGGGTATGATATCAAAACTGCATCGATAGTATGTACAACCCTAAAAGAGAATTTGAATAAACGATATCTTGAAAGTAATTGTGACAAACCTTTTTAGTTCTCTTATGAATTCAGGATTGAATTTTTCGTCCCATCCGCAGTCTAGCAAAATTCTTACATCGTCCACTTGTAAAAGATAACAAGGGGGAGATTCGTCCAAAACCCCTGAAAGGGCTTGGACTTTTATAATTGAAGTCATTTTAAAACTGAGTGTTTTTTATCTTAATTTCATAAATGTTATTCCTGAGTATCTTTTTAATTTTCTGAATTCTACATTCTGTTTGTGAAGAATTCAACATAAACAAACTTACGATACGAACCCAACCTAGAAAATTTTGTTATGATCATAGATAATTGATAACCACAGAACAGCTGGCAGGATAATGGTTTTTTTTATGAAAATTTGAACTGAGTATTAGTATCATAATGAATGGTTTAAAAACGCATTCAGAGTCAATACGCAAATTGCATTTACGTTTTATAAATCTACATTTTCTCTCTACACCATTCTCATAAAGTACTGAGCAATCAGAACGTTCAAATTTTTCTGCAAACACAACTCAAATGTACTTATTTCAAATAAAAAATAAAGGGGAACTTATCATTTAATATGAAAAACATATATCAATCAAAACTCATCTTGTTAAAAGCTTATTGTATTGGCGTCAATCAAATCGCTTCATCGCGTGAAAGTTCAGAGGCGTTACAGGAAAACTGATCTGACAGGTTTTTAATAAACCACATATTTTCTCTCAGATTGCACTCGCAATGCATGTATCATGTTGATCAAAATATTATTATACTACCATTGGTTTTTTTTCGTTAGAGCCGAAGTTCAGAAAAAACTGAATAATTATGAACAATATCAAGGTGAAAGGAACATTAATACCTGTATATTTAAAAAATATTACATTTCGTTTTCTATTTTTTAAAAATTTTTTGTTTGGGATTAAGATTTTTCATATGTATAATTTCTATAATATTGTAAAAACAATGGCTTTATGTAGTTTAACCGCCACTTGTAAGAAAAACCATTACTTATCTATATTAATAAAACAGGATCTATGGTTACTGTTTAAATGCCGGATCTATTGAACGACTGCACCAAATTCGACAATTCTTTTTTGTTGTGTTCATTATTGTTAGGGCAAGGTTTTATTTTACAACAACAAAATATTCAAAATAAATTTTTCGGAAAAAATAAAAAGCTTTCCTTTTCTTTTTCTTCTTTGACGTATTTGGATATCATAGAGTACTTATAGTGTTTTTGACATTTGAACAAAAAGTGAGGTTACATCGGGTGAAACGAAAATTTTAATTAGAAATAACGTATAAACTAGCATATTATACAACAATTTTTACTTAAAGGTACCATACAAGGTAGGTTACTTATATTAGAATTTGTGTACTATGATAACATGAAATGTGTGATATATGTATTATTATATTATTCTACTATTGTTATTCAGGAAGAGGATATTTGTGGTTCAGATATATCAATAGAAAATGACCAATTTAAAGTTACATTTTCAACCCAAGAAAAGCAAAATAATACAAGGTTATAATGAAGTTCTCAAGGTGAAGCAAGGAACCAACGAAGATAAATACCATTGAACTCCTCGCATAGGAAATAATAAGAGGTATGTTCAACTTATTCGAGTTTGTGTAATATGATAGGAGAAACATGAAATATCAACACATATTAGTGTATATCAATGCTGCTATTCAAGAAGTGGATATTTACATTTCAGATAGATTAATATAAGATGGTGAAAGCAGTGAATCCATCCGGTGAATAGAAGAACACTGTTGAAAATCGAAACCTTTGGAGACATGTGAGTGTTCAGAATATCTAAACGATTAATCTAAGTAACAGTAATTCATGATGATAATGCTACATTTCATTTCATTGAGGTTTTCTCATATCTTTAACTTTAATATCAATGGGTTTCCCCACAATAGTTCCATATTATATAGCCTATTCGTTTTGAAAAGTTTCGTGCTCCAGAGTAACTCAAAAGCTCAAAATACGGCTTGCCATTTGCTGCGCACAAGCACTGGTACAGCTCAGGAGCTCGAAACTCTTCAAAATGAATACTATAATAGAGTAGACATTGTACACAAGGTTGCTCTAATCAATTCTACCATACATTTCAACAAGAGAGTGGATGTTTGAAGACTCACCTATTCATTGTTACAATTATTGATATTTTTTGCAGGTCCGAAAAGGTTTATTTGAATTGAACAATGAAATTAAATGAATGGATTTGGATTGTTGATAATTTACTGAATGTTTTCAAAATTAAGAAGCTACTTATGAGGAAAAATATATCTGGAATCTAAGGTAATTGATATTATGAACTATTGTAGCACACATCTGATTATTTTGTCTGTGCATTATACTCATTCATGGTTTACCGAGAGACTGAGAGATTAAATGGTTTCCTTAGATAACTACATTGATGTTCATAATTTATTTCATTATATTGGCCAGGGAAATGTTAGAATAATTAACAATTATTATTATGCGAAAAATGTAAAATAATGATTTGAATTCAGCCTGCTTTCATTAAAATGTAATCGATAGAAAACTCGAAAATAAAAATAAGTAATTTTTACTTCTTGATCACTAAATAGTAATTAATATATCTTTTTTGCAGGTCCTGAAGATTTGATATGGAGTGCTCAATAAACTTTCACTGCTTGGTTAAATAAATGAATTTGGACTGTTAATAATTTACGGAATATTCAAAAAATAAAGAAAGCTACTCATGAAGAAATTTAGGTCCACAAAACCAATCCTCTTTTCAAAATTATTTTGATTTGATTTAACAATTTCATTCATGCTTTGAATTTACCTAAATTTTGAAGGGCAATTATAAGGACTTTTAGGGTCATTCTAATTATATGTGAATTCGACTTTCCCGTTCAAACCATAAACTCAACTTGAAATTTTCGTTTTTTCAAGTTGTTGCCGTCAGAAGTCATTTGGTTTATAGGTGTCCAATAGGCCACTCCTAAACTCGATAACTTCCAAGAGCAACAACTGGAAATATCGAGATTAGCCAAATTCGATTTAAGGTTTTGAACAAGAAAGTAGAATTCTCATGATAATAGAAATCTCAGAATTGTTTTTCTACATGACTACTATGAGAAGTAACATCTCGAACTTTTGAAACCTACACAGGCCGGGTTTACTTCTTCAAGAAAAATGACTACAAAAATATATTGAATCGGATGGGCTGCTCTCCTAATATCTAACTATCCTTTCCAAGCAGCCGTTTTCATAGACTATGCATAGCATTTTCATTTAGCATTATCATTTTTTTTAACGTTCACATATGAGTTCTGTTGTATTGTTCATGTGTCATTTGATTTGTGAAAGATTTCATATAAATTTTCAATAGACGCTTTGAGTATAAACAGGTTGTTCCTATAAACATGTTGAATATTCTGAATTTCAGCCTATAGATATAGATAGATATTTTCAGGGTACTTCTATAAATCTATCACTCATTTCAGATTTCTACTTTATAACAAGATTAAATAATTTTTAAACTGGCAAAACTAGGTTTGCCGGTCAGCTAGTTAATAATAAATGTCATCATTATATGTTATCATTAATTATAAAACTGTTTGGAAATATCTGATTATTATGATGGAGCATAGATTTCATTAAATTTTAATGGACTATTTCGAAAAATTTGAATGAATTAACGCTCATAAATACTCTGAAATAAAAAATTAAAACTTTCTGGAAGAGAATATATATACTTGCGAAATATTGAATTAAAATAGTAATAATTTTTCAGATATAATAAATGAAATCAAACTTAAATGTGGTGGTGATTTGATAGCAGCTTCAGTTGATATTGTTAGTGGATATCCAACAAATAAAGTTGTGATTGGATATGACAGACATTTGGGTAGGTAGCAACCGAATAAAATTACTGAAGACGTAGGTATATAGTCCGTTCACGAAAGTTTGAGCGCATAGTAGGCGTTTTGTTTATTTATCTGATGTTGGCAGTATTTGCTGTCATAACGTAAAATAAAGTCAACGTTGCCGAATGTACAAAGCCTCGTACGATGAGCTTTCGAGTTATCAGAGAACTCTATGCAATATTGACAACATTGCTTATCAATCTGACAAGAAAATAAACAACATAGCCTTAAATTTCTTATATACACATTGGAATATGCCAAATTTCCATGGCCAACCGACGGCTCAAACTTTCGTGAACGGACTATAGGTACTTTACCTATGCTTTCATTAATATTTATTCGCATCTTTCCAGAAACTATTATGCTAGCTAATGAAACTATTTTTTATTTGTTTTTGCCATAGGTGTCGACTTTCATTTCATATTAATTAGAAAATTTATGAGCAAAGATGTAAGTGTAATATCCTTCAATTTATCCATTATAGAAGAGCAAGAAAAGGTAATATTACAAATAATTTGATACTTTTTAATGAAATATAAAACTTCCCCTGTAGTATTTTCAGTTTCTCTCAACTCAGGTGAAGAATTATTTAGAAACTTACACTCTATTTTTCTGCAATTCAAAATTCTATGAGCACATTCTACTCGAGGTAAGGCATTTTTAATCCGCTTCTTTATCAAGTGAACTACTTCGATAAATTTTCACAGATTTATGATAGAAATTTGATGAGGAGAAACATGATCTATTTCTTTTATTGGGGAAACCAATATCCTGGGAAATTTTTCTTGAGAAATCTACACGAAGCTATGAAAATTATAGTTATATGGAATCCCAAGAATGGCACGTAAGACGTAAATTAGAAAACCCAAGTTTTTTTTGTGAAAGGAATGCTTCAAAAAGACTGTATATAAATTGCTGATGTTGGCTATCTTTCTTTTTTCGATAACTCACGAGAAATTATGATATCCGGAAAATAAATGACCACCAAAAAATCAATAGGGGAAATATTTTTTTCGGAATAATGTTATAATGAAAATATGTGTGTTGATTAATTTACAGACACTATTTTCAGATTCAGAATTCTTTCAAATAGAGCGACCGCGTATAAAAAGCACCATCTGGATATGGTTAATTGGTGGAAAGAAGGATTTGGGTTGTTTCATCATCCAACATTTCCACTTACTTCGGCGACAATATATACCGATTTCAAAAAGAAGATATTCAAAGTACCAGTAATTCATGTAAGTTTGCTCAATATTGAATTAATTTACTGGTAATCTGGTAATATCAAATTAGTACTTATTAACCACTAGAAAATGAAAAATGCAAAATCTATAACCTGAAATCATTTGAAAAGTAGAGCAGATTTTATTGAATTCGGTATGATTTTATAGGTTTTTGAGTTAGCTGAATAAGAAAAAAATAATTTTGAATCGGTATCTGCAAGCGACCAAATGGCGCCCCAAATAAAATTGCGACTCAAAAAGAATTGGCGCCATAAAAATTTTGCGCCCAGAAAAAAATTGGCGCCCCCAAAAAAATGCTGAACCGAAAAAATTTGGCGCCTCGATAAAAATTGGCGCTCCAAAAAAATTTTGCGACCCGAAATCATCGCCCCAAAAAAAATTGCGCCCTGAAAATAAATTGGCACTCCGAAAAAAATTTTTCTGTAGAATTTTTTCTGTAGAAATTTTTTTTCTGTAAAAGTTTTTTCTGTAAATTTTTCTTGTGAATTTCTTTCTGTGAAATTTTTTCTGTAAATTTTTTTTTCTGTGACATTTTTTTCTTTAAAATTTTTTCCTGTTAGATTTTTTTCTGTGAAATTTTACGGAAAATATTTTCACAGAAAAAAAATTCACAGAAAAAATTCTACAGATAAAAAATTCTACAGAAAAAATTTCAGACAGGAAATATTTTTACAGAAAAAACATTTACAGGGAAAAATTTCACAGAAAAAAAATCACAGAAAAAAATTTTACAGAAAAAAATTCTACAGAAAAAAATATTTATGGAGAAAAATTTCACAGAAAAAAATTTTGCAGAATAAAATTCAATAGAAAAATTCCACAGAAAAAAATTTTACAGAAAAAATTTCACAGCAAAAATTTTACAAACAAAAAATTTTACAGAAAAAATTTTTTCCCAGAAAGTTGGAAAGAACAAATAATATTTAATTCAAATAAGCTCCAATTTCCGAAAAAAATACGTACGAACTATATATTAGTTATGTTATGTTTGTAACTGAGTGTTGCTTTGTATGTCCGTATATTTTGAATATTTTTTATTTTGTGACGAATTCTTCAATCTTAATTGTATGAATTAAATCCTGTATACTGTAATTACATTATGCTGGAAATATACTATATGCTATATCTGTTTATTATATTACACTTTACAGAAACCTCCATGGTTTTTCGTGAATTATACAAAAAATAGTGGTCTGAAAGTACTGGGAGGAAGAGATGATCGCATTTTGTCCCTCCTTGCGGGTAAATTGAACTTTTGGTAAGTGAATGAGTTTTTACATCCTCTGAGGGTTTTAAATATTATTAAATATTAAGAACAATAAAATATAGTAAACCTAAATAGGGCTACTTCAACAAGTATCAGAAACGTACATAAAAAATCAAGTAGGAAAAACCTACTATCCTGGGAAGAGGGTTGAACACCTAAAACCTACCTGATTAGACAAATTTTTCTTGCAAGATTTCTAGCCGCACTTGATTAATTTAAAGAAAAATTACACACTATCCTGATGTTCCTCGTTTCTCTGCATTTTCGTTAATTTCTCCTTATTGAAAAAATTCAGAAAAATGCCAATTAATTCAATATTACGCATTAGGTGTGAGATGTAATTTTTTCTTTTTAGGTATCGTTACGTTGATCCTCCAGAGCGTACTCAGGGAAATGCCATTTCAAAAAATGGCAGTTTTCAAGGAGTTTTGGGTATGATATGGAGAAGGGTGAGTGCTATGTTCATTTCTTACAATATCTCTTGTGAGAGAAGCAATAATAATACTTATAATTCACCCAATTCACAGATATAAAAACAGAATAAGAAAACATAAATTCCACTGGAATTAAAACACCAAAATCAGGTTCTCCATAAGAGGCGATAGTTCTCTAATGGGCCCATTAAGGAAATTTAGTTTTCTCTTGCAGAGCTCTACGATGATACCTGACTCAGCATAAAAGTTCCTCAGGAATTTTTTCGAGTGCTTACCTATATATTTTTCTATTCTTTATTATATATTAAATTTGATATTGCCTCATTTCATTCGCTGATGATGACTTGCAGGAAGCAGATCTGTTCATAGGAGATGTTGCATTAACAGAAGAAAGATCAAATTTCGTGGAATTTTCATTTATAACACAAGCAGATACGGGTGCGTTTGTAACACATGCTCCTAGAAGGCTTAATGAAGCCGTAGCTTTACTCCGTCCATTCCAGTGGGAAGTAAGTATAAGAAAAACATCAAAAGTCTCTCATCAAACATGGGCAATAGAATTTTCTTGGCCTGCCAATAAATTTTTTCACAGAAGACAAACCTCCAAATTAGCTCTTTGAATATGTAATGAGACCGTAGCAATTGCGAAAGAATATAATTTAAGAAGACATTATACTACCAAACATTTGCAAAAATTCGGAAGTTGGACTGGACAACTTAGAAATGAAAGAATAGAGAAGTTGAAGAAGAATTTGGTTGGACAACAGAATATCTTTGTGAAAAGTAATGAAGAAGCTGAAGATATCGTTCAGGGGTTCAGGCAAGTTATATCGTTAGTAAGAAAAAAGCAGGATACCCGAAGACATTTTCAGAGGGTGAATTTATGGAAGAGAGTGCTTGATAGAACTATTTTGTATCCAGATGAAAGAAAAAGTTTCCAGAAGTAAGTCTATCAAGAATAACAGTCGATAGACAAATAGATGTAATAGGTAATAGCTGTAATTATAAAAGTCGCTATTGGAAAAGTGTTGGAAATATCTGTTGCTTTTTCCATAGCATTGGATGAAAGCACTGACATTATTGATACAGCACAGTTAGCAATCTTCATTCGCGCAGTCGTTCAAATAGTCCGGTCTATTTAGACATTCGAAGTTACATAAAGTCCCAACAAGCTGAATTTCTGTGAAGTTGTTCAAAACATAATTATAAACAATGTCTAAAAGTTCCTCATCATTCCCCTGTGAGGAAAAAATTTTATTCGAGGTCAAATGTCAAAAAATGAGTTTTTCGCGATTTTCAGCAAAACGGTAAGTTTTATCATAAAAATACCTCAGACAAAAATTGTAGACCATAAAATTATCTATAAAAAATGTATCAATACTTTTTTTCTTACGAGCCACCGTTTCTGAGATATAACGATTCAAAAAGTTATAACTACGCGCTAAGTACACTACCTCATAGGTGGCGTGGAAACGTGTTCATATGACGATAACGACTTTTATAACTTTTTGAATCGTTATATCTCAGAAACGGTGGCTCGTAAGAAAAAAAGTATTGATACATTTTTTATAGATAATTTTATGGTCTACAATTTTTGTCTGAGGTACTTTTTTGATAAAACTCACCGTTTTGCTGAAAATCGCGAAAAACTCATTTTTTTGACATTTGACCTCGAATAAAATTTTTTCCTCTCAGGGGAATGATGAGGAACTTTTAGACATTGTTTATAATTATGTTTTGAACAACTTCACAGAAATTCAGCTTGTTGGGACTTTATGTAACTTCACTCTCATTTTTTGGTCTAAATAGACCGGACTAAAAATTACAGAAGACTTGCTTGCGCTAAAGCCCAATATTGATGCTCTTGCGACAAAAAACGTAATCTTAGGTGTCTCATTAGTTAAGAACTCCTGACTGATGAGTTTTTTGTTGAATTATATCAGTTTAAGTTTTTTCATCTCTTCCATTGTGAGGAACATAATATAAGGTTTATTTAAATTTTGTTGAATTCATTTTATTACTGTTAGAAATTTTATTTTGGCCTGTGGTCTACGAAAATTTTTTCTATTTGGCCCCTTACAAAAAAGGTTGCCCATGCCTGCTCTATATGAAGTTATCATCACGAGGATATTTTAAAGGGATTAGAAAAAAAGGTTAAAATTCTTTGTATTTACTTCCGGTTGTTCATGTTTCATGGTTTTAATGGTAGATATTTATTTTAAGGTATGGCCGGCAATAATAATAACATTCATCATAGTTGGACCAGTTTTATATGCCATAATAGCGCTTCCAAATCTATGGCATCCAAGATTCAAAGTCAGATCACAAGGACGTCTTTTCTTCGATTCCACGTGGTTCACAATTACAATATTGATGAAGCAAAGTAAATCCTTCACAAATCCTATTGAAAATTATCTAAAGTTATTATTCTAGCCGGAAAAGAACCTAGTTCATCCCATAAAGCCAGATTCTTCATTATCATTTTGTCGATATCCGCTACTTACATAATAAACGATATGTATTCGGCAAACTTGACTTCGCTACTTGCAAGACCTGGGAAAGGTGATGAAAATAATAAAAAATCAACCGACACTAATTGAATTATTTCAGAAAAAACCATTAATAACCTGGAACAACTAGCAGATGCAATGGAAAACAGAGAATATAAGTTATATGTTGAAAGATCCTCATGTGGGCTTCTTGAGGTAATTTTTTTCAAGAGTTGGCGTTGAGGGTAATAGAAGTAAGGAAAAAACAATACAATATCAAAAGAAGCTTCTGGATTTATTTTTAAACTTCCAATTTTGTAACCAAACTTCAATTAAAGTTGTATTTGATATCATGAACTTCTAATTTCCTCAATTTGTGCAATAGTTTAACTTAATTGTTTTCTAAATAAGACGTTTAAGAATGGAACTGGAATTTATGGAAAAATATGGCGATTAATGAAATTCCGGCAACCGAGGAATTTTTTAGTGGAATCAGTTGAAGATGGAGTGCAATTGGTCAGGAATACAACAAACGTTGCTTTAATAGCAGGGCGCGAAACGCTGATTTTTGATATGCAAAGATTTGGTACGTTTGATATGAATTCTCTTCTCGATTTTCAATGAAAAAATGTTTAAATTTGAGCTCGGTCTAATGAATCGATTGTCGTAAAAAATACATCTATTCGAAGCGAACTGCATTACGCATTTACGCAAACGCTTTTGGACGCAACTCGGATATGAAAAATGCCAAATATACAGGGTATCCCGGAAAATGTGGGAAATCTCTCGGATTCAGATGGAACATGAAAAAATAAGATGAAAAGTTCCCATATTTTTTTTTCCTAGCGGCCCTCCCTATGAAGATGCGACCTCCTAAATGACGCCACTGGAAATTCATTTTAGTGGAATAAATTTCAAATACTTACTTCTTTCATTATTTTTTTTCGAAAACGGTTCATTTTATCGACACTGAACAAGAGTACCTTTTCTTTAGCTTAATATTCAAGGTATCCAAATTTGTTTCTTTAGCACCTTATCATACAGGGTGTTAAAAATGTAAGCATTAAAATGTACAACCCAGTCCGCCTCTGGTAAACTGAACAAGTAAACTGAAATTTGAGTGCGGTGATTTAAGAGGCCCTTAATGCTATTAATCATATCAAATGGATTTCCAGTGGCGTCATTTAGGAGGTCGCATCTTCGTAGGGAGGGCCGCTAGGAAACAAAAAATATGGGAACATGTCATCTTCATTTTTTATATTCTATCTGAATCCGAGAGGTTTCCATATTTCCCGGGACACCCTGTATAAACAGGATTTATTTGAAAAGTAATGAAGATTTTATTGAATTCGGGAAGTTCTCATGGGTTTTCCAGGTAGCTAAATCAGCAAAAAAAAATCTTTCGAATAAATATCTGCAACCTGCAAGCGTTCAGAATTTTGCTGATCTAATGGCATTTTCTTTCAAAGTTCTAGCTATGTGAGCAGTAATTTGGAGTTGTTTTTTTTCAGATTACAATAATTTTCATCTTAGTGAAAAGCTAAATACTGCTTACTCCGCCATAGCTTTTCAACTAGGCTGCCCTTACATTGAAGAAATCAATAAAATGTGAGATTTATGTCTGTTGTTCTAATATTGAATATTTTAATTATCATCAAATAATTAGTTACGTGAATGAAATTTACACGAAAATTTTGATTTTCAGACTTATGGCAATATTTGAAGCGGGAATAATAACGAAAATGACTCAGAATGAGTATGAAAAATTGAGAAAACAGAAACAAGCTGTGTCTCCTGATACAGAAAAAGTCGTTATAACACGTAATCATAAAGAGGATAAAAACTTGTTAAAACAGAATGCTGACAATGAAAAACTACAGCCCATTACTATCAAGATGGTGCAAGGAGCTTTTTACATTTTAGCTATAGGATATTTTATTTCTGGTAATTAATCAAATTTGAACATATAAAAGGGTTATTGTTTAAATATTTTCAGGTTTCATCTTGGTTGGCGAAAAAATGTTCAATAATAATAAGCTCAAGAACAAAGGAGTTAGCATATCATATACGAATAGAATACGATCTTCAATTAACTCGAAATTTCGGAAAATGATGGAATTTATGAGAAATATTTATAGAAGATTGATGCATGAAGCTTATGTGGCAACACTGGAATACTTAGAATGAAATGTACGCTAGTAAATAGTCACAATAGATGTATAGAAGCATTAATTTTTATTGATTATTCTTGCTCAAATGAAATTCGAGAGCTAAATCTGTTTTATAAAAAATTCGAAAACCATTTAAAAAATGTATAGTCCGTCCATGAAAGTTGTAGACGTCGGTTGGCCATGACAATTTGGCATATTCCACTGTGTATATTGAAATTTTAGGTTATGTTCTTTATTTTCTAGTCAGATTGATACGCAATGTTGTCAATATTGCATAGAGTTATCTGATAACTCGCAAGCTCGCCGGACGAAGCCGGGTACATTCGGCAACGTTGACTTTATTTCACGATATGACAGCAAATACTGCCAACTGGAGATAAATAAACAAAAGCCTACTATGCCTCGAACTTTCGTGAACGGACTATATGGGAAAAGCGGTTAAGTAACTTTGGAACGAATAGTGTTAAAAGAATGGATGATGTGTGTACATTTTAAAAATACACGGCTAAAAGGAAAATGAAAAGATTGAGTAGAAACAGAAGCGTTTAATACAAAATATACTTACAAAAAATAGTGTACTGATATTCTAACGTCAATATGATGTACAACAAAAAAGCACAGAAAAAATCAATTTCATATCTTTTTTCATTTGAGAAAATAATTAATATTTTTTCATCAACTGAAATTACATTCCAAGTTTCTATAAGGTTTCATTCAAATATTGAAAGTCTAACGGAAATTCTTACATTTGTCAAATTTTCAATATGAAATTTAAGTACATAAAAACTTGAACACACTGGTGGTAGAACACTTCGAGTCTTTCAAACAAACAAAACGAGATTTTCCAATTCTCTTTTAATGTATTCGGGAAAACTACAGCGGAATTTGAAAAAATGTACATATTTACACAATGAGTAGGTTCGAGAACGAACTCTCGAATTCAGTTTTGGCAGTTCTTTTAAAGGAACCTCCGGTTTCTCCTTATTTCGGGGCTTGTGTTGTAGAATGTGCTCACATCTCCATAGATGGGTTCGTTACGACCAGCGCATGGTGTGCAAGAGCAATTCGGAGGATGGTTCAACGTTGTGTTGATAGAATAGTTCCCAATGGTGTTGCATCGTGGACTAACACCACGGCCTGAACCTAGTGAAATATTCAGAGAATTACATATACAGCTTGAATTGATTTGAGTCAAATTCCTTCTATTCAATGAAATATCTTGCAGTTAAAACGAGTACGAGTCCATTATTGTCAATACACTGTGTTAATCGATTTCGGAAATGTCCTACAATTTGGAAACAGAGTGTATTAGTTGTAGTCAAGCCAATCAAAAGAACACATTAAACTTCAGGACCATTCAATTCATTTGATTGCGATCTAAAGGGTTTTCCAATAAGAGGTGTTATTTTGATATTCAAAGAAAAATGCTATTTTTCAATATAAATGATCGGATGTTTATTTCATTATAAAGAAGAAGCTATGCCGTTAATAGTGGAAAATAACATCAGGCAAATGACCACCACGACCACGCTTACAGGACTATATCCTTTTGATGTTATTTTCCGTAACAAAATCGCAAAGTGGCTGCCCTATGTCCTCGATAGCCTCACGAATTCCATCTTTGAGGTCTTGAATCGACGCTGGGCTATTGTCGTAGACCCCAAAGGAAGAAGTCGCAAGGTGTTAAATCACAAGATCTCGGTGGCCAATAGGATCACCTCTTCGAGAGATAACACAGTCCGGAAACTTTTCCCGCAAAAGATCAATGGTTTGGTTGCTTGTATCCAGATCAATACTATCCAATTTCGGCCATACAAAAATCATTAATCATCTCCCGATAGCGCAATCCATTCACCGTAACTGTTGCTCCAGCCTCATTTTCGAAAGAGTAAGGTCCAATGACTCCGCCGGACCATAAACCGCACCAAACAGTCACACGTTGAGGATAGAGAGGCTTTTCAATAATAACTCTTGGGTTTTCCGAACCCCAGATGCGACAATTTTGTTTGTTGACGAAGCCACCGAGGTGGAAATGGGCCTTATCACTCAAGATGATTTTTCGATTGAATTCCGGATTATTTTCATGCATTTCAACGACCCAATCAGCAAAGACACGACGTTGTTGATGATCGGTCGGCTTGAGTTCTTGTGTTAACTGAACTTTATAAGCCTTAAGACCCAAATCCTAATGCAAAATACGGTGTAATGACATTTGTGGAATTCCTAATTCCAAAGAACGACGAGGAATGGACAAACCTGGGTTTTCTTCAACACTTTCGGCTACAGCAGCAATATTCTCGGCTATTCTTGAGCGACGTGCACGGGTTTTATTCTTCACATCACTAACCTGTCCCAACAGCTCGAATTTTTCCACCAATTTCTTTATTGCGGTCCGACAAGGTGCTTCACGATGATCCTAAAATGTTCGAGTTTTACGAACCGCCTCTACCAAATTTTCACCATTTTTATAGCGAATTTTAATAATTTCAATGCGTTCTTGAAGCGTGTATCGTTCCATTTTTATTGATGGCGTAGTTTCTACTTGTCAAATGTCATAAAATGACAGCTTCAAACGTGACATCTACCGAAATAGCGGGCTATTCAAAATAACACCTCTTTTTGGAAAACCCTTTATTGTTTCGGTATTTTGAATAACCGTTTTTTCACGAACTAAGTTACGAAAAAAAGCAAGCAATTTAAAAGTTAATTCGTGTCTTATAATTTTTTTTTTTTTTTCTCTTTAATGGGCTCGCCTCTAGGGCATGTACCCAGATCATGGTGTTAGTTAGGAAACTTTACTCGAGACGCACACAAACATCCATGTCCTTGCCGGGATTCGAACCCGGGACCCCGTGTCTTATAATTGTAATAAAAGCGTTGAACCTACCTGGTGGAACTGAACGCCCTTCAACAAGATTCACATTTACGACAGGTTGCAAGTATCTGGAGTAGGCTGCAAGAAAAAGGACATATGTTCTAGTCGCTGATCAAAAATTCATCCACAGAACTTACCGTAAAATGAAGTGAAGAATATGACGAGCATCGACGAAACTATCGCCAAACTATGTCTGTACTTGTGCAAAAACGCCATTATTGGTGCCTGTCTCGTGAGACACGCTTCACCCATACTGAAACCATGTTTCACTTTAACCAGTACCTGAAATATAAAAAAGTCTTACTAGTAAATGATACAAATAGAAGGAAAATAATGGATCAGTCAAAATATTGCTATCAATCATAACATCAAAAGTAGATATACTTACAGGGAATGTTTGATTTGTTTGTCCTGATACTATCATGATACTCATAGCGTCTGATACATCAGCAAGTCTCCAATGGTAATCCAAGACTTGAACGTTGTGCACAACTTTATAACCATCTAATTTTCCGTTACTCACATACAGTATACTAGAATCTGAAGGGAACACCTGAAATTTTTCATTCGTGAAGTAGAGAATTACATAACCTTAAAAATGCTTAATGATCAAAAGAATGAAAAATCATGCTTTCAACAGATGGGAAATGAATTTTTGATTACAAACATACCATCAGTTCTTCGAGAATTTTAGGCAAGCCTGTTATTACAAGTTGTCCAAATCCGTTCTCGTTCAAATTTATCTCTGATTGAGCCCAAACTCCGGGCAAAAACGCCACTTTCAATTTGTGTGAAACGATATCTGGATCGTCTATGCTCATAGCGAAGATATATACCGACGTTTCTAACACGCTTGCTTCCGATTGATTCTTCTTCAGGTTCATAACTTCACAAGCGTATTGACCTGGAAAACGTGGAAATAAAAAAAGGGAAATTTCACACATATTTCTGTTGTTCCCTACCTGTAGATGGTAAAAATGTGCTCCTCACTTTGAAAAGATCGTTAGCTTTGATCGTCTTGGATCTATTAGTGAAAGCTATGTGACACGTGAAAGGAAAGTCTGTTATCATTTTGTTAACTTGTTCTTGGCAAGGAAAACCGGAAATCTGAAATTATAAAAATAAATAATGTGATTAGCAAATTTTTTTTCGTGTTTTACATGTGCCCCGTGTTCTTACAATATTTGAATTTCGGTGACCAGCAGATATCGACCAGATTTTGGTGTCATTGCATTCATTGAGTCTTCCTGACCAACATTAATGAAACCAACAGGTGGCGGTCAGATTTAGTTTAGAAAATATAGACCCTCAAAGTTCCAAAAATGATCCATCGTCATATCACTATTTTCACTAATTCATTGCTCAAATTTAGTCTATAAATCTCCTTCGAACATTCAAATAACTATTCGCTGAGTTTCATTTCATTGATATTCAATAATAGGGATGTTGACTATTTTTTGGAATTCATTTTATTTTGTAGATAAACCCTATACAAACACGAAAATATTACTTTTTTCTTAAAAATATAGTATTTGCCAATAAAAAATACGTTGAAGAAAGGTGAATTAATTTTCCCGCGGAAACGGCACGTTATGATGATTACGTCAACAGTTGGTAGACATCATAGACTAACTAAATTTTTAGTTTGTCAGTTCGTCTATGGTAAACATACTTTGACTTCTGTCAAAGCGAACTGATTTTGCCTGATTCCTTGTGGAAAAGTTCAATTTAAGCCTTCAAAATGAATATGTCGGTCTATAAAATCTGAATGAGGTGTTTTTTTTATTTATAATAATAAATATGAGTTAAAAGTTTGCTACTTACAGAGACAATTCTACGTTTTTAAGCTCCACTGCACAAAAATCTTTGTTTTCAGCAAAGAAACTTGCGACCATCAGGGAATCAATCTTCGTTAAGTTACTACTATTACCCTTGATGAATCCTATCTCCATTATAAAGAAAATTGTAGATTATCGTTCTTGTAACGAATAATGGAACTATTCTGTTCTCTTTCAGCTTTCAACTTCTTGAATTCGAAACATAGATATGAAATTCTATATATTTACTATGGTTCAAGTCACAAAACCGTGGGTTTCACAAAGCTTGATTGGGCAATCAAATCGTTCGTTTTGAAGTAAGTCGATGGTTTATGTCAAAATGAACTGAAAATTGCAGAGAAATGATGACATTTCAATAATCAAGGTGATTGGAGTTTTGTGGAACCCGGCCTATGAATGTATTTTGTTGATCTGAGCACCGAACATTCGAATTTGCAATGACAATACGGCATAGTGACGTCAATTACCTCTGATTGGCGTTCGCAGTCACGTGATAGTTGATAATGAATAACATAATTTGAATCAGCTTTATTTAATTCAACGAGAATAATAAGATCACTAAAATGGTTTTTTAGGATTCAAAAATTTCCTTCTATGAGGAAAACCTCAATTTATATGAATTCGTAACATGAGTCAACATCCCTATTAATGCAGAAACATCAAGATTCTAGACGCACCACATATGCACAAATTTCAAGGAAAACCCGCCGTTTTCAATGGTAGATTTGGCAATGCAGCAGATTCATTCGCGCGGATATGATACGATGCCTTCCTGTATATCCCGCCATTATTAATTATGTCACTCGCGGAAGGACGAAGCAGTGGTGCCAAACTTACCATGAAGAACTGCCGGATTTCCTTAGAATTCGTGGATATGTGATACCTCTAGAATTTCGATGTTTCTAGATTAATTATTGAATATACTTGTTTGAATCTAATAGAATAGTTATTTGAAAGTTCAAAGGTGATTTATAGGTTAAATTCGAGCAGTGAAGTTGTTGTTTTATAGTGAAAAAATGGAAGCAAGCCCTGAGCAGGAGCTTCTGAGCGCTCGTTCTCTGGTGGAGCAATAGGACTATCATCTCAAAATTCTGTATATGACTTGAAATTGATACTTTATATATAAACAATTAAAAAAATTCAATTCTATGGTCACACTTGAAAATTAAACAATTAATTTTATGGTTCTGATGATGCAATCCTCTTGAAATTTGGCATGAACATTCAGTATATCAATCTTTATACCAGGAATAAATTTCACTCAATTCAGATATCTTGTTTATGAATATATAATTTTTTTTTCAATATTCAAATTGAATTTTCTATAGTTCGGATGATGCGATGATCTTCAAATTTTGCACAAACATTCAATATATAAATCTCAATTCCAAAATAAATTTCATTTGATTCGGATATCTTGTTATGGAAATATAAAGAGTCTTTCCTTTAATATTCCAATTGGAATTTCTATGGTTCGATGATGCTATCCTCTTGAAATTTTGCATGAACAATCAGTGTGTCAGTCTTCACTCACAGAATGAATTTCAGTTAAATCGGAAGGTTCGTTATGGAAATAAAAAATTCTTCTTTTCAATATTCCAATTGAATTTTCTATGGTTCTGTTAATACTATGATGGCCACAAAATTTTGCGAGAGGCTCACTATGAGCATCTGGCAAGTTGCTGCAAAATTTCATTCCGTTTGCCCTCGTTTTGTGTGAAATATTGAGGAACAAAAATTTTGAATGGCCACTTTTTATGGAACACCCTGTACGATTTTTCTGGTTAACGAACTTAACCGAGCTATTTGGGAGCTGAACACACCCTGAAAATTTCAAGTCTCTAGGACAATCCGTTCGAGAGTTATTGTGCTCACGGCCGGCTGGACGGCCGGCCCTACAGAATGATTTGACCTCATATTTTCCATCAGGGAGTCGAACCCTATCGTTTGAGACCATTTTCGGCTCAAAATTCGAAAATTACAGACATTTGGGCAAAACGATATAGCACTCGTCTAAGTAGAACGAGCGCTCAAAAAGCGACGTGAAGATGGAACATTTATGGAACTTTGGGGGTCCATATTTTCTAAACTAAGACAGACCGCCACCTGTTGAATTCACTAATGTTGTTCAGGAAGACTCAATGAATACAACGACACCAAAATCTGGTCGATATCTGCTGGTCACCGAAATTCGATATACAGATGTGGAAGAAACGGATGGAAAAAGGGGAGTTGCAGTGTTAAATTCAAGAAGGCTCGGACTCCAGTGGAACAGTGGAAGAATCGAAACCTCAGAGCGATGCGATATTGAATAAGCGGCTGGTCTGTTGGAATGGCATTCAGAAAGCACTGATATGGGTAAGATCGGAGCATTGGTTACAGCAAACGCTACGGTCGGCAACGACACAGGCAACGTCGCGTCTTGCGATTGACCACCGAAAAACCAGCGTTTGCTGTAACCAATGCTCCGATCTTACCCTTATCAGAGCTTTCGGATTGCCATTCCAACAGACCAGCCGCTTATTCAATATCGCATCGCTCTGAGGTTTCGATTCTTACACTGTTCCACTGGAGCCCGAGCCTTCTTGAATTTAACACTGAAACTCCCCTGTTTCCATCTGTTCCTTCCACATCTGTTTACCATTACTTTTTATCAACCAATCAAAATTCTTACCAAGTTGCTAAACTTCACATCAACACTCAGTTCGCTGTGCAAAACCACGTGAGTTCTGAACACGGTGTTTTCATCTGAATTAGTGATAACAGTGCCCTGATCAGCTGGCGTAAGGACAATATCACGCACTGGCAAAACTTGCAGATGCCTGGGTGCCGAAGGATGCATGGAATTGGTGAGAACTACCATTCCCTCTCTGTTGCCAGAAACCACAGCGATGTCTTCAGCGCCATCTACGAAGTTCACTAGAGTTTTGTCACTGGATAGCCAGTGACCGTGGGAGCCTCGAGAAACCAGAGGACTGAACAGGCAAACTATGTCACCTCGTGTAATGTGCGTCTGAAAAAAATATATTATACAGGGTTTTTTTTAAGTTAGCCTATTAGACGTTTTTGGAGAACTGGTGAATATTTCGTTCTGAAATTTTAGGTGGAGCCTTGAGGATGAAGGAACTCTTCGCCTAAAATATTTTCAAGTCGACAGTGTTGCCACGTCTATCTCAAACACATATCTACTTTCTTATTTCAAATGGAACTACCTATATTTTTATTTATGTATCGGTTCAAAACCAAATTTGCAGTATAACCTACTAAAAAAAAATTCTCTGCTATGCACTGTTGCCAAGTTATGCACAAATTCTTGAAATTTTTGACATCTGCATTGCCAGTTTAGAAATGCAATATCTCGATTATTTTCCATGCGAACGTAACCAAACTCAGCAGTCTCATAGTAGAGAATCCATGCATTCATGTGGTATATTCAGTATTTTGATACATCGTAAGGTTCTTCGAAAATTTCGACCCGAAAATGTGGAACTTAAAATTGAAATATTTCGAGATTTTCAAATGGCAACCCCATATTTATTTTACAGCATTCCATACGAAATAAAAAATGAATGGCAGTCTCCTATTACACTAATTATTTATTTTGGATAGTTTTCGAATGAGATGAAAAATACTGAAATTCTTCAAGAATACTGAAAACTATCCAAAATAAATAATTAGTGTAAGAGGAGACTGCCATTCATTTTTTATTTCGAATGGAATGCTGTGAAATAAATATGGAGTTGCCATTTGAAAATCTCGAAATATTTCAATTTTAAGTTCCACATTTTCGGGTCGAAATTTTCGAAGAACCTTACGATGTATCAAAATACTGAATATACCACATGAATGCATGGATTCTCTACTATGAGACTGCTGAGGTTCCGTTCGCATGCAAAATAATCGAGATATTGCATTTCTAAACTGGCAATGCAGATGTCAAAAATTTCAAGAATTTGCGCATAACTTGGCAACAGTGCATGACAGAAAAATTTGTTTTAGGAGGTTATACAGCGAACTTGGTATTGAATAAATATTTAAATGAAAATATAGGTAGTTACATTTGAAATAAGAAATTAGATATGCGTTTGAGATGTGGCAACACTGTCGACTTGAAAATATTTTAGGCGAAGAGTTCCTTCATCCTCAAGGCTACACCTAAAATTTCAGAACGAAATAATCACTAGTTCTCCAAAAACGTCTAATAGGCCAACTGAAAAGGAAAACCCTGTAAGTATAGTCCGTTCAGGAAAGGTTGAGCTGTCGGTTGGCCATGACAATTTGGCATATTCCACTGTGTATATTAAAATTTTAGGTTATGTTGTTTATTTTCTTGTCAGATTGATACGCAATGTTGTCAATATTGCATAGAGTTCTCTGATAACTCGCGAGCTCGTCGGACGAGGCCGGGTACATTCGGCAACGTTGACTTTATTTTACGTTATGACAGCAAATACTGCCAACTTCAGATAAATAAACAAACGCCTACGATGCGCTCAAACTTTCGTGAACGTACTATACTTGGTCAGATGGTGCGTTTCCTTACCAGAGTAGGCTTCATGCACGATTCCACATGCAATTTAATGTAGTAAGCTGTATTCTTGATTCCGTCAGCCCACATTTTAAGCACGGTGTGACCAGACTTTTTGATCGAAACTTGAACCGAACTATTTGTTGATCCAGTTTTCACCCTTATCAAATCACACCTGCTATTGCGTATTTGAACGTTGATCGGACCTGCATCAAACCTATTTCCGATGTTGTCATAGTAAGCAGCCTGTAGTTCGAACTCCACTCCTAGTGGTAGGTACCTCAGATTTTTAGTAGGAGGTGCGTACCAATCAGATTTGATTTCCGCCATCATGTAATGTACTTCTTTTACCTGCGAAAGAACAATCAAATGTTTGCTGAAAATTTAGGAATAGCAAAACGATTTAGAACTCGTTGAAGTAGAACGAGAGCTCAAAAAGTAAAATCTTTCTCTCAAAGAAACAAACCTCAACAATAACATGTAGTTCTTGTTTTAGTCCATATTCATCCCTAGCCGATACAACAATGACTGAAGTACCAAGAGTCCCATATGTCACAATATCACCTCTTTTAGAAAGACCAATGATACCATTGAAAGACACCAATTCCTTTTCTTTCTCTAACGTCGTCTCTTTCATCGAAAATTGTCCTTGTATTCTGGAAAACATGAAGTTAACATACAAATGTCGAATGAATCCCTTACAAAAACATACTTATAAGTGAGACTAGGAGTGTCGTCAAAATTGGTCTCCAATCTCAAGTGAGAGTTGGGTGCGAGAAGAATCAAAGATTTTAGGAATCTGTTCGGTACCAGAAGCCTTAAATCATCGAAAACTTCGATATCCATGTATGTTGAGAACATAACGAAACTTTTCTCCTCTAAATTGGTGGAACCACCTGGCAACGTTGCATTCAGAATAACTCTAGTTCGTCCTGGGACAAGGCCTGTTAGTTTCACAGCAACACGATCTTGCTTTTTATAAAGGATTCCTGGAAAACAATTTTCTGTCATGAATTAAACTGAAAAATTGTAAACGTGTTTGGTTCCGAGTTGTCAGATAATCTTAGATCAATAAAGGACATGATGACAAATTGGCAAAGTTGTAACTTTCGCACCAATCATAGGACTTGTCACCATTTTTACTCGTTTCAATGCTGCTTTGGCATTGATGATTTTTTTTTAATATAAAAACGAATATTGAAGCAGAATTGGAGGCGCAAATATCTCAATAATTATTTTTCCTAGAATCTAAAGGGTTTTCCAATAAGAGGTGTTATATTAAATAGCCCGCTATTTCGGTAGATGTCACGTTTGAAGCTGTCATTTTTTGACATTTGACAAGTAGAAACTACGCCATTAATAAAAATGGGACGATACACGCTTCAAGAACGCACTGAAATTATTAAAATTCGCTATAAAAATGGTGAAAATTTGGCAGTGACGGTTCGTGAAATTCGAACTTTTTTGGGTCGTCGTAAAGCACCTTGTCGGACCGCAATAAAGAATTGGTGGAAAAAATCGAGCTGTTGGGACAAGTTAGTGATGTGTAGAATAAAACCCGTGCATGCCGCTCAAGAACAGCCGAGAATATTGAGCTGTAGCCGAAAGTGTTGAAGAAAACCCGATTTGTCCATTCCTCGTCGTTCTTGGGAATTAGGCATTCCACAAACGTCATTACAACCGTACTTTGCATAAAGATTTGGGTCTTAAGGCTTATAAAGTTCAGTTAACACAAGAACTCAAGCCAGCCGATAATCAACAACATCGTGTCTTTGCTGATTGGGTCGTTGAAATGCATGAAAATGATCCGGAATTACATCGAAAAATCATCTTGAGTGATGAGGCCCATTTCCACCTCGGTGGCTTCGTCAACAAGCAAAATTATCGCATCTGGGGCTCGGAAAACCCAAGAATTATTGTTGAAAAACCTCTCTATCCTCAACGTGTGACTGTTTGGTGCGGTTTATGGTCCGGCGGAGTCATTGGACCTTACTTTTTCGAAAATGAGGCTGGAGCAACAGTTACGGTGAATGGATTGCGCTATCGAGAGATGATTATTGATTTTTTATGGCCGAAATTGGATAGTATTGATCTGGCCAACGTTCAATTTCAACAAGACGGCGCTACGTGCCACACAAGCAACGAAACTTTGGGGCCACGTGAAAAAGAAGGTCTACACCAATAGCCCAGCGTCGATTCAAGACCTCAAAGATGGAATTCGTGAGGATATTGAGAACATAAGGCAGCCACTTTGCGATTTTGTTATGAAAAATTTCATTAAAGGATATGGTCCTGTAAGCGTGGTCGTGGTGGTCATTTGCCTGATGTTACTTTCCACTATTAACGGCATAACTTCTTCTTTATAATGAAATAAACATTGGATCATTTGTATTGAAAAATGGCATTTTTCTTTGAATATCAAAATAACACCTCTTATTGGAAAACCCTTTACTACAAATGCCCATTGGGTAATGAAGGAAACTAGACAATATACATTTTCATGATAACAAATTTATACTTACCAACTTCTTCGAACTGATACTCCAACTTAGCAATTTGCTGATCCTCCAGATACCAATCGAACTGTATGGCAGGATCTTCAACGGTCCCCAAAATCATCGGAGACAGGCTATCCGGAATACCACTGATCCAAAACGGAACCTCGGCTCCAACCTTAAAACGACTCAAAGGAGCAGCAATTTTGATCGAAGGTAAAATGATAACTTTCATCGATGTTTGATCTTCCGAATAGACAACCTTTTTACCAGTCGTAGGGTGCAATCCGATAGATTTGCAACGGATGTTGATTTCACCGACAGCCTTTCCGGTTATGATGCCCTTGTTAGAGACAGTAGCGAAGTTCGGTGGATCTACGATGTATTCTAGAGAAAGGTGAGGTATAGGACCCCCTTTGGTGGTTATTTGAATGGAGGAACCGACCAATAAGGACCCATTCTTGGGGAATATTTCTAAAGGCTCGAACACTTGAATGTCTACCGGAGCACTCTGGACCTCCATGAAACCATTGTTAACGTTGAACGTTAGTTTTGTTTGACCGACTTCTATTCCTGTCACCAAATAGTGCACTTCGCCAGGTGGCCAACTGTCTCCCTCGTCGTACATCAATCTTGATAAAGTCACTATTTCCTTGGTTTGCATGTAATTCAATGCGATTATGTTGATGCTTTCCAACATTATAAGGTTATCATGTTCGTCGTACAGTCTCACCGTAGAATGTATGCATTTTCCTACTTCTATCTTGTCTGACATTTCTACCCTGTAAATAATTTGACATATATCCCCAAAATTCAAATATTTACCAAACTCCGACGTTGCCAAACTCCGAGAAATACGGGAAAATTTCTTCAAATTCCACTTGAACTTTATCGAAGAATTTATAAAAATTAATTTTGTCGCTCTGAAGTAGATATCTTATGGAAGATTAAATTTTGAATATAGTTAAGTAAGTTAAGTTTCTAAACTTGATTGAAATTTCAAGTTCCTTCAAACGATTTCGCTACTAAAGGGTTTTCCAATAAGAGGTGTTATTTTGAATAGCCGCCCGCTATTTTGGGTAGATGTCACGTTTGAAGCTGTCATTTTTTGACATTTGACAAGTAGAAACTACGCCATTAATAAAAATGGAACGATACACGCTTCAAGAGCGCATTGAAATCATTAAAATTCACTATAAAAATGGTGTGAATTTGGCAGAGACGGTTCGTAAAACTCGAACATTTTTGGGTCGTCGTGAAGCACCTTGTCGGACCGCAATAAAAAATCGGTGGAAAAATTCGATCTGTTGGGAAAAGTTAGTGATGTGAAGAATAAAACCCGTGCTTGTCGCTCAACAACAGCCGAGAATATTGCTGCTGTAGCCGAAAGTGTTGAAGAAAACCAAGGTTTGTCCATTCCTCGTTACGGTGAATGGATTGCGCTATCGAGAGATGATTTTTTATGGCCGAAATTGGATAGTATTGATATGGGCAACGTTTACTTTCAAAAAGACGGCACTACGTACCACATAAGCAACGAAACCATTGATCTTTTGCGGAAAAAGTTTCTGGACAGTCAGACAGTGTTATCTCTCGAAGAGGTGATCACAATTGGCCACCGAGATCTTGTGATTTAACACCTTGCGACTTCTTCCTTTGGGGCCACGTGAAAGAGAAGGTCTACGCCAATAGCCCAGCGTCGATTCGAGACCTCAAAGATGGAATTCGTGAGGCTATCGAGGACATAGGGCAGCCACTTTGCGATTTAGTTATGGAAAATTTCATTAAAAGGATATGGTCCTGTAAGCGTGGTCGTGGTGGTCATTTGCCTGATGTTATTTTCCACTATTAACGGCATAGCTTCTCTTTATAATGAAATAAATATCCGATCATTTATATTGAAAAATTGCATTTTTCTTTGAATATCAAAATAACACCTTTTATTGGAAAACCCTTTATTCGAATAATGAAATTTCAATGACCACTGTCTTACCTTATTATGCCGACTGCAATGACATTGATGACAGCTGTAACAGGATTCGTAGGCAAGCACAAATCGTCCACTTGTATTATAAGCTCGCCAGTTTCAACAGGAACTATCTCAATCTGATGAGTCTTCTCCAAATACTTAACACGAGCTATGGTCTCCGAACTCAATCGAAGTTGATAATATCCAGACCCATGAAGAATATTGATTATTTCCTTATTTCCAGGGTTGTTGTACAGCGTAGATTCGTTCGGACTCAGCATCAAATCTTCAACCAGCGTCAACTGCAATTTCGTGCTAATAGGAGGCAGTGCATCGTTCACACGATCTTCTTGAGTCATGAACTCTGGCCACTCGGGTACGATACCCAACGGTTCCAAATACGACATGTTGTAACTTTTTATTGTCGCGTAAACATCGATGGTCCCTTTGTCAATCTTAGGTTTGACGACTTGATAGCTCCTGTGAGGTATGAGGACGCTTCCAAATGTGTGAGGTCTTGGGAAAACCGCAGTGCTTACTAACTCTGCGTTGGAATCAACTTTCCAGTCGAAGAGGAAACTGGAGATGTTCAAGAATCTTCGTCCCATGTGATCTCGAACTATTACGTCTAATTCGATGTCTCTGTTGCTTTGGACCATCACTTTTTCCATTGATATGTCGAGGGGACAGGTATGGACGTCTACAACTTGAACTTCGGGAGTCAATTGTATGCTTCTCGGTTTGCTGCAGTAGATTTTGATGCTTGCGCTGCCTGGTGTCGTTCCACAGTTGGGCATTATTGGACTATTACTGATTTTTAACAGTAAATCAGTTTCTCCTAGCTTCAAACATACGACCTTGATTACTGTGTAATCCTCGATGAGCATCGAATGGGGGTTTGTAATGTCTTTCACCGTAGCCACTTCAGGATTGGAAGTAGTGACTACACGATAATGCTCCATAGGTTTCGAAATGACAGGTTGTGGGCCTCCGGTGAAGACTAACCGTCCTAAAGAACCAACGGCCAATACAATATCTGCTTGTGGTTGTTCGAGTCTAATCGGTTTGTAAGCAAATATGGTAGCCGAATCTTCCAGTAGCTTTCCATTGACCATGTACGATATGGTAACTTTCGTAGAACCATGGGAGAATCCCACAAGAGCTATGTTAGCGCAAGACACCCCAACAGGTTCTATAATGTCAGATCGGTTCTGTCTAAACCTGTCATTAGACAATTTAATCTTGAAAGGAAGCTCTTGACACCTCGTGAACGGTATATAAACACCCATTTCGAGTTCTTGGAGTGGTTTGTCGGCGTAAAGAGCAATGTGAAGGTGAACCGGGTACCCAACTTCAGCCTCCATGTGGTGATCTAATATCTGAAGTTTGGCCGGTCTGAGAATGCCGAATTTTACGGTTTCGCGGTTATGATGGTTCCTCATCATGGCGGCTGAAACTTCGAAAGAACCGTCCCCTAATGTTCTGACTTGGCCGGTTTGGGAAACGACACCTCTTGTGTGATCGTTGGTGGACCATATGAATCTGCCATCGCCGCCTTTAGCTACTAGATTGATGTCAAATCTGGGGGAGATAATTGGGAAATGTAAAGAGGATGTTCTGGGAAATATGATCGAGGCCAGAATGAAACAACCTAAAAGTACTCTGAATTACAAGCTATAGTCCGTTCAAATACAGGGTCTCCATAAATGATTGTAACAGCGCAGTTGGCTTTGGATTATTTATTTATTTATATCCCTCTGTTACGCAGGTTAGGGTGTCGAATTATATGGCTGGAGTTATCAATGTCATAGATAGATGGAAATAAATATAGAGAAAGATTTGATAAATGTGTTGAGTTTGGATAAGAAGCAGCAAAATGAAAATAATCCAAAGCCAACTGTGCTGTTACAATCATTTATAAAGACCCCGTATAAGAAGGAGCTTTGTAAACAAACAGAATCGTCTGGTTTGCGCACAATTAAGCTCGTATTGGTCAAACTGTCATAAAAACGCTCCCTTCGACCGCCCTAAGGAACTGTGGATGGTGCTAGATAGAGAAAATCTTTTGACAAAGTGTATACAGTGTGGAGCGTGTATATATTTCACTTAGATGTGCTGTAAGAATTGCATTTGTATAATAATATTCAGTTAAAACTGAACGATTGTATAAAATCTCCTCGATTCGACTCTGGACAAAAAGTACCTATCCGAAGGCCCTCCTACCGCTGCGCCAAACTTGTTGTTATTGCTCCTTCTGACATTTGAACAGACTTTAGTATACTGAATTCGCCTACATAAAATCATTCAGAAGGCCTTAGCATAGTTTTGTGAAGTTAGGTTAGGTTAGACCAACTGGAAAACGTTTGTTCTAAATGGGACCTCAATGTGTAGGAAAGCGCGCTTGTTGATTGCCACATTCAAAATAATCTGTTGTCGTTAAACCAAATACTGAACTAGTCAACGCTGCTTGGATCGTTTTTCTACCGGAGCAATACTTGCGAATTTCATATAACTTTTAGTGTCGCTATTTTTACCTGCATTCACCAAGTATCAACACAGTAGTATTCCTAGTTATCAGAAATGAAATGATTCCATCTTTCTTGCTGAAATATTAAAATCTTACCTACATACTTTTCCGAAAAATGTCACAAAACTACAAACCGCACGCTGAGATGATTAATACTTCGTTAATTAAAGGGAGGGAATCAAAACAACAGCTGATCTCCATCCACGATCGCGGGGGTTGATTCGGTCCGATCGGACGTTCAGTTTCGGTTAAGCTCGTTCGCCTAGAAGCGAAAATAATGCCGCGGAGCCGGGCCTCCGACACGTGATCTGTAGCTTGAATTTTGAGTCGTTCCCGAACCGTTCATTTGAAGAAGTATGAAATGTTACATTCTAACGAATCTCGACTCGTGGAGGCGAGCCTCCTTCGCTAAGCTGTTTGCCTGCTATCCGTACGCTGTATTGTGTGTTGCGGATAATGTATGAATGTTTGAGATCGCTGAGTAATAAACGTATGTTTATTACTTTGAGATTTGGATAGTAGATAGAATAATGGAAATAATACAGATATAAAAACGTGATTATTTTCTATTTGAACATGAATTTGAAATTGAATAAGATGCAGTGAAATTAGGGGACGCCCGACCTTCTCTGAGGAGCCGCCACTTATTCATTTCTTAGAAAGTTATCGAATTAATGAAATCTTCATCATAGAGTTCATATAGAGAAAGAACAAACACTCAACAACCAACTAATAAAAGGACTAAGAACAATACAAGTTTATAAGTCCATACCTTAAGGTTTGTTCCATTCACGGCTGCATCGACCATTTTTCAAAGGACTATCTAGATATCTACAATTATTAATACTCACTTTGGCCTTATACTGTCGTCCCACGGCAACATCACTTCCGGTGGAGTTATTTTTATCCTTGGAAAAATCATCATTTCACCCCTCGTTGTAATGGGGTTGTCCATTTTGAAGTTGCCATAAACAGGATTTGAGACAGTTTGAAGAGTCGCGTCTATAATAGCAACACCTCTCTTTGCACACCAGCCGCTTATCCAGGTACCATTTTTCGATTTTTCTTCTACTTGGAAATGATAAGTCACTGCCATGTCAACTTGGACCCCAAGTCCTAAAGTCAGTCTATGCTCGGTCCTGAAAAAAAAGATTTTCGTAGAAGATACTCGGGCAAAATTCCATTTCCAACAAATTTTCGTGAAAATTTAACTAAAAAAATATTTTAGTTTCAACAATAAGAGTTAGGGTATTCGAATTAAAGTATTTGGGTTGGCTACACCGCTTTAAAATGTCAAATCTGACAAGTGACATATAATATGCAGGAAGTAAGATATGATATGTGAACGTATTTAAAAAAAAATTGAAACATTCACTATTCTTTCATGATTGAACATTTAAATTGTAGAAACATATAGTCTGTTCACGAAAGTTTGAGCCGTCGGTTGGCCATGACAATTTGGCATATTCCACTGTGTATATTAAAATTTTAGGTTATGTTGTTCATTTTCTTTTCAGATTGATACGCAATGTTGTCAATATTGCGTAGAGTTCTCTGATAACTCGCAAGCTCGTCGGACGAGGCCGGGTACATTCGGCAACGTTGACTTTATTTTACGTTATGACAGCAAATACTGCCAACTTCAGATAAATAAACAAACGCCTACTATGCGCTCAAACTTTCGTGAACGGACTATAGATTAATTTCATTTAAAGAATAAAGAAACGAGCATAATAATGTTTTTGCATGTAAAATGGTTTTTTTCATAATTTTTCCTATTAATTCAGCATCCAACATAAAGTTGAAACATTTTCAATTAGTTTCTTGAAGATTTAAATGTTGATTCATATAATAAATGCAGATTTGTTCATGAAGAAAGAATTCATAATGAAACATTTTTTTGACTCAAAGGAAAATGTCAAGAAAGAAGTGAATTTGATTAAATTATGTGAATTATCTTCATGATAAAAAGATCCATAAATACAGTGGAATTTACTTCGTTTTAGAGGGTGCTTTTAACATGTAATTTGGATTCAAGGTGCAATGTCTTGTGCGAAATTCGTTATACAGACGTTCGTTATAGGGAAGTTCCACTGTATCTATTATATCTAGCAATCTGATGTTTGTACATTCTATCTCAATTCAAAATCAGATTAAGCAAGTTAAAACAACAAAATAACTTGTACTCACTTTGTGTATACTTCAGCAACAATATCATGTTTCTCCCCAATGATAACATTCCAGTTTCTGTATGGTAGCACAGCTAGAGTCATGTGATAAGGAACCACCACATGAACAATAGCGGATGGAGGTTTTAAGAGGGAATCATCAGTTGAGGGAAGATTTTTATCGATCAGGAAAACTTCAGTGGTTCCAATATCCATAGCGTAGACGATACCATGTGTTCTTGATACCTTAGCTACCTTATAATCATTTGTATCAATTTGATACTGTTGATTTTCACTCGGTAGAGGTATTTCCTCCATTTTACCACTTTTTATCTGAAAAAAGCAGCATTTTAAGTCACTATAAAATTTCATAAACTATTCTATCGTGTAAAACAAAAATCAACTAAATAAGGTATGACATCTGATGGCAGAAAATTGAACAACTTTAAAACTCATTTCGATTAGCACAAAATAGTGTTCTTTCCCATAGCTTTCTAAGGGGCACTGCCTAGTCAGTTTATATACATTTCGAAGATTCATAAACTTCAACTAAGTAAAAACCAAATCAGTTGGACAAATTATTGAATTTATATTTGAAAATTTTCACATCGAAAACAGATTCCTTACTATATGAACTGTATACTGAAGATAATCTCCAGCCATTAAGTAAACTTCTGAGGGTTGTAGAATGATATTAGCAGCAACTGTCATTGGGACTTCTAAAGGGTCCAGAGATACATACTCTACGTATGGTAGAGATATGATTACCTAAAAAATTTAATTTTTCAAAATATCCATTACAATACACAAATATCCTTTTTAAAACACACTTTTGCAGCTCCAGTCTGGACTCCTTCTAACACAGCCATATTTCCTTTTTTATTCTGAGCTTCTAATACTGTTATAGCTTCAGGAGCCTCATAGTCGTAAACACTAAAAGGCATGCATCTTATGATTTCAGCATCTTTGACTTTACCTAAAGTCTGAATACGCCAATCAAATTCCACACCTTCTAATGAGGAAAACTCATTTCCTGAAAATAAAAGTTTGATAAATCTTTACATAACTTATCTTCCTCCTTACCTTGGGAATCTAAGGCTCTGATTTCGAACACTTCGGGTGCTTCTGTCAAGTACAATTCTCGTGTTTTTGATACAACCGTCAGTGAAGCGATATGATCGAATGTTACAACACATTTTAAAGATATATCACTATTAATATCCTCTGCTACAACAATGGATATCGTTTTGGCACTAACTTTACCAGTAGCTGAAACGATTAGTTTTTTTGAGCATTTTAAAAAAGGATCTTCTTCTAGAGGTATCAATTTCACAGCTTCTGGTTGAGTAGTTTTCCTAGAAATCATAGCATTCAAAACAATTCATGAAAACTATAAAATTCATTTACCATTTGAAACAACTGTCGTCTTCTTCTGTTGCTTCTAACGTAAAATTAGGATTAATATCTTTAAAAATGGGGAGTAAAACACGTGGAACGTTTAATTTGGAAGATTCCACATATACAAAACTTAAAAGGGTCCACAATAATAATATTCTACAATTTTGATTCAAATTTCCCATAATTTCTAAATTAACGCGAACCTTATTCAAAAAAACATTTGATAAGTTAGGTTAAAAACAAAGCCGCTCAAATCATCCAAGGGGTCGTGTGTCAAAATTTCTATCAGAAATCGCATATTCTATGACCACGGCAGGGTTCCATGAATAAATTTCTAATAAGTCGAATTTATCCCATATTCAAGGAAACTAGATCTTCTGTTCGATTAGTTTATAATTTTTAGTGAATTTTTTATTACCGAGGTTACAAGAAATGTTTGAAACTTTTGTGACTCCAAAATATCGTTGAAAAAATTTTTGAGGAGGCACGTTTTAAACAAAATCATGTTGCCTGGTAACCAACGTTGTTTAGAAAAAATCGTACACAATTGTAAAAAAACTTGGTTCCCTTTTAAAAGAAAAACACATAAATCCAAATAGAAAATGCGAGAAATCGTACACATTCAAGCAGGTCAATGTGGTAATCAAATAGGAGCAAAGGTATGTAACTTCCTTTAGCCGCTACATCACTTCTTAGATTCATCTGTCAAATATTTACATCTCCATGTTTTGAATGAGTTTATTGGACTTTGTAGGGATAAAATGAAGTATTGCAAGAAAAATTTAACTCCAGAATGTATTAAATTTTTGATATCAGAATCACGAGCCGATTTTTTTTCGATTTTTTTTATGACTTTTCAATATGACAGCTTCTTTAGATGCCACGAGCATTGTTTGAGGTCCTTAAACAAATGCTACGAGTTTTTTTCGTTTTTAAACTTGTAGAGTGCAACACATTCCCAATTACTTTTCTCTTACTTTTTTGGAGAGGTTTTATACTTATTGAAACTGAGTTCTTTACCTTTCATGTTACTTCTAACCCTTCAGTGATGCCCTGCATACCCTAAAATTAGGAGCTACCAATCAAATATCTTTTTTCAGTTCTGGGAAGTGATTTCCGACGAGCACGGCATCGACCCTACAGGCACCTACCATGGAGATTCCGACCTTCAACTGGAACGCATAAATGTCTACTACAATGAGGCAACAGGCGGCAAATACGTACCCAGGGCTGTCTTGGTCGACTTGGAACCTGGCACCATGGATTCCGTGCGCTCAGGACCCTTCGGTCAAATATTTCGACCAGACAACTTCGTATTCGGTCAAAGCGGAGCCGGAAACAACTGGGCCAAAGGACATTACACCGAAGGAGCTGAGCTGGTTGACTCAGTCTTAGACGTCGTTCGTAAAGAAGCAGAAGGCTGCGATTGCATGCAGGGCTTCCAGCTGACCCATTCTCTCGGAGGAGGTACAGGCTCGGGCCTTGGTACTCTGTTGATCTCCAAGATTCGCGAGGAGTACCCTGATAGGATTATGAACACGTTTTCTGTTGTACCTTCGCCTAAAGTTTCAGATACTGTGGTAGAGCCTTATAACGCCACTCTTTCCGTCCATCAGCTGGTGGAAAACACTGACGAGACGTACTGCATCGATAACGAGGCCTTGTATGACATCTGCTTCAGGACTTTGAAGCTCACGACCCCTACCTACGGCGACTTGAACCATTTGGTTTCCGCTACCATGTCTGGAGTGACCACTTGCTTACGATTTCCAGGACAACTTAATTCTGATTTGCGTAAATTGGCTGTGAATATGGTTCCTTTTCCGCGACTGCACTTCTTCATGCCGGGTTTTGCGCCTTTAACCTCCCGCGGTAGTCAACAGTATAGGGCTCTAACGGTTCCAGAGCTGGTACTGCAGATGTTTGACGCCAAAAACATGATGGCCGCTTGCGATCCTAGACACGGAAGATACCTAACCGTAGCCGCCATTTTCAGAGGAAGAATGTCGATGAAAGAAGTTGACGAACAGATGTTGAACATCCAAAACAAAAACAGCAGTTACTTCGTCGAGTGGATTCCTAACAATGTTAAAATGCTGTGTTGTGATATCCCTCCAAGAGGACTAAAGATGTCCTCTACTTTCATAGGCAACTCCACCTGCATACAAGAGTTATTCAAGAGAATCTCCGAACAATTTACCGCAATGTTCAGAAGAAAAGCCTTCTTGCACTGGTACCACCGGAGAAGGCATGGATGAAATGGAATTTACAGAAGCTGAATCCAACATGAACGACTTGGTATCCGAATATCAGCAGTACCAAGAAGCAACGGCAGAAGAAGAGGGCGAATTCGACGAGGAAGAAGAAGAAGCTGACGAAGGCGAATAGACAGCAGAAGATGAATTCAATTTTTTCAAAATATCCAGTGTTAGTTTGGCTGTATATTATGGCGTGATTTCCTTTTCCGTTGGTAATTTTCGGCATTAAAAATGATAATGATTTTATTTATACATTCGGAAAGAAACGTTTGGATTTATGATAATACCTATATTGTTCCTTTTATTGTATATTGATATGTGAGTAAACATTTGGTTTTGTGAATAATTATTGATGTGTACTCTGAAAGTTTTTTTAATGAACTTCTTAGCTTTAATTTTATTCCGATATTTTAATGATCGATTTCGACAGAAGAATAGTACCTATATTACGCAACGACCGTATAATAATGGCAATTATTCACCGAGTGAATAAGAACCATTATACGAGAGTAGCATACTAGCATACTATACTTTATCCTCGACTACTGAGTATATTTCTTGAAGATTTTAACATTTGTCGACCGCGACTAGGTACACTTCTTCATGCCGGGTTTTGCGCCTTTAACTTCCCGCGGAAGTCAACAGTATAGGGCTCTTACGGTTCCAGAGCTGGTACTGCAGATGTTTGACGCCAAAAACATGATGGCTGCTTGCGATCCTAGACACGGAAGATACCTAACCGTAGCCGCCATTTTCAGAGGAAGAATGTCGATGAAGGAAGTCGACGAACAGATGTTGAACATCCAAAACAAAAACAGCAGTTACTTCGTGGAATGGATTCCTAACAATGTTAAAACTGCTGTTTGTGATATCCCTCCAAGAGGACTGAAGATGTCCTCTACTTTCATAGGCAACTCCACCTGCATACAAGAGTTATTCAAGAGAATCTCCGAACAATTCACCGCAATGTTCAGAAGAAAAGCCTTCTTGCACTGGTACACCGGAGAAGGCATGGATGAAATGGAATTTACAGAAGCTGAATCCAACATGAACGACTTGGTATCCGAATATCAGCAGTACCAAGAAGCAACAGCAGAAGAAGAGGGCGAATTTGACGAGGAAGAAGAAGCTGACGAAGGCGAATAGACAGCAGAAGATGAATTCAATTTTTTCAAAATATCCAGTGTTAGTTTGGCTGTATATTATGGCGTGATTTCCTTTTCGTTGGTAATTTTCGGCATTAAAAATGATGATGATTTTATTTATACATTCGGAAAGAAACGTTTGGATTTATGATAATACCTATATTGTTCCTTTTATTGTATATTGATATGTGAGTAAAAATTTGGTTTTGTGAATAATTATTGATGTGTACTCTGAAAGATTTTTAATGAACTTCTTAGCTTTAATTTTATCCCGATATTTTAATGATCAATTTCAAAGACGAATGATTTCCACAGAAGAATAGTATATTATGCAACGAGCGTATAATGATAGCTATTATTCGCGAGGTGAAGTTAAGCCACTCGCATCTGACAGCAGTGATTTATAATCTCAGTATTCCCTTGTGATTAATGGGTATTATTAAGGCCGAGCACATAGACGTACAATGGACGGATTTTACAATAGTCGGTTGATAAACTATTTTTTTGGGGTATGACTCTGAGACCCTCCAACACTTCATTGAACAAGTCAACGTCCTGACAGAAAGAAAAAACAATGGATGGCTGATTATCGTTATGAGGAATATGTATACTCGAATTTATTCGGTCGATCACCATTTCACTTTCCATTGATAGTACACTCACCTTAATTTTTATATTGGAAAATAAGTCAATAATATAGGTATAAACTTCCATTGTTTACAAAAACTTAACTTTATTAGTTTTAAGAAACCACCACCACAGCGCTTCGATCTTAGTTGGAACACCAACTAGAGAAAGCTCCTAAATACCGCCATTAAGCAATGGCCCTGCTTAATGGCGGAGCCATCCGACGCCATATTGGATTGTACCCGAATTGATCTGCAGAGATGATTGATAATCGAAATGTCGTAAACAATTTCTTCATTAGCCGAGTTTTTCGTAGAGCAAATAAAACTAGAATCGGATTCACACAGAAGAGAAATGAAAGGCAAGTATAGCAAGAGATAAAGTGAATTTTATTAAAATTATACCATGCGACATTGCATAACGCTATTTACAAAATAGGTCTAAAATCAGTAGTTATAATAAGTGAACCTTGTAAGAGACATATTTTCCTTTGTATATTATATACAAGTCAATACAGTCAGTTCAATATAAATAATTCACTTAATTATAGATATTCGAAATGGACTATTTGAAGTATTCTAGAATGATATTCATTATTAGTTTTTATTCTCTAAGATACTCATGTAGAGCTTCTAGTTACAAGTATCAGGCAATATATTCATCTCTATATCTTTATATCGAATCATTAATTTAATGGATAATATTTATTATATTTCACATATTTGGAAATTGTATTTCGCTCGGTAGGTAATCAAAGGTTTTATCACATTTCAAGCAGGTAAATTCAGCCAAGGCGAGAAAAAGTTCAAAATTACACAAAAAAATTTTTTTTTGACCATTGAATAAATTTTTCCATGGAGGTATACCTCCATGATTTTTCCTGTATTAGGTTAGGTAATTTATTTTGAATTTCAATGTAACTTTGATATTTGATTATAGAACATTCAAACTATTCTTCTCAAACTGTGCAATTTATCGTTCAAATATTAACTCAGTGAATAGTCGAAACAGTTTTTCGACATAATAGAACAAATATAACAAATATTTAATTCGAATACAACTATAATTAGAGTTTCATGTGTCTATGGACTTTTTCTCGCCAAGAACCTTGGAAATACTAAAGACATACATATACAAATACCAATAAATTAAGTAACAACAATAACTTATTTGACTAGAGTAAAGTTAATACATATGGAAAATTGACCAACAATAAATGCAATTTTTTAAAACTTAATTCAACAACATAATATTGTTTTAAAAAACAAAGTTTGATTTGAGTCGGTAACCTCACAAAGTTATTGAAAACTCATTTTTTCATCGATATTATTCATTTTCAATATTTAAAAAACTAGATTTGTTCTTCAAGAAAATTTTTTACTAAATCCTCGAATTTATTGCTCATTCAAAGCAGATATGCCCTGAATATAAATGATAGATATGAATGAAGACTTACGTAAGAATACTCCAAACGATTTCAATATTTTGTATGAGGTTATTCCCACTCTAATTCTAAACATTTCAAGTGGTATGAATGTCATAAATCACCAAAAACGAATAAGTGCAAGAGATTTCAAGATGAAGAACATATTCTCAATGATATTTGTATTTATTTCGAATTAATGTACAATTTAGTGATTCTGTGATTCAAGAATATGAGAAACAGGTGGAGATATGTAGGTACCCACTGAAAATACCTATAGATTTAATAATGTTTCGAACCATTTATAAAACGATATGCTAAATATAATTCGCTAAATAAAGTTAACGAAGTCGACCAGCAACTCGAATAAAAAATTCGAGATCATCTGAATTATTTTCGATTGCAAAAGCTGCTGTACAAAGATTAAGGATCTCTCCTTAATCCTTGCTGCTATATTGATTGAATTCATTGCATCGGCGGATCAATCTTGAAATATGAATGAAAGACCTCTTCATTGGCCTTAATTCGAAGTATATTTTCCTTCAAACATTGTTTTCAAGGTTTCATTCAAATGGATTTATAGTCCGTTCAAGAAAGTTTGAGCGCATAGTAGGCGTTTGTTTATTTATCTGAAGTTGGCAGTATTTGCTGTCATAACGTAAAATAAAGTCAACGTTGCCGAATGTACCCGGCCTCGCCCGACGAGCTTGCGAGTTATCAGGGAACTCTATGCAATATTGACAATATTGCGTATCAATCTGACAAAACAATAAACAACATAACCTTAAATTTTAATATACACAGTGGGATATGCCAAATTTCCATGGGCAACCGACAGCTCAAACTTTCGTGAACGGACTATATATTCAATTAAAACGTTTTGGTATTCTGTGTTTTGGTACTCGGTTTTTAACTTGGGCTCGAATCATAGAAATATATCATAGCTACAGTATATTTCTATGGTAGTATCAAAGAAAGCCACAGAATGAGAATGAAGGAGTAATTTTGTAATTATTGCTGTCAAATCTTGATAGTTAATCGTTTGTATAGTTTACGCGTACTTGGAAAAGAAAATCTACAAAATTTTGACAATGGTTTGGTCCCGAAATTTGCCAGATGGAGTCAGAGTTATTACGTTATTTTAAAAATGTTATATTTTGTACTTGCAGAAAAGGTAAGCCAATAATATCTACATGCTCCTCCATTCCTCTATTGATTATAGGGAAACTATTTTTGATTTGTTTATGTTGGTGCATACAGGATGTTTTGGTTCGATGGACAGTAACGAAATATTGACAATTTGTAGCAGTTTTTTCGGGCATATAGTCAGAATTTCAATATTTATCGCAGTTTCTGGCCATGATAACGATGATTACTGAACTCAGAGATACTATATTTATATCTCGTTTCAGGTAAGGACGATTTTTTTCGATTTCCTAGGCATGGCGACTAAGTAATAAGTACCTATTGTATATTTTTGGGTAATTATCTAGCCGTTGGTTTCAACCTGTTCAGTTTCAGAGACACTTTACCAGTAAGAGTTTTTAGAATTGCTCCGACGTCTTCTCCGGTACTATTTTCAACGTTTTGTCCATTTATTGACACTATTATATCACCTCTCATTGTTTTTCCGTCGATTTCGGCCAATCCACCAGTTACCTGAAATTAAATAGAAATATTGAAAAAACGGTAGGTACCTGGCATCATGTTACAAGAATACACTGACTGGTAATCCATCGGTTTAGGCATGTAAGATGGCGGCGGTCCGCCAAGTGACAACAACGTTGCCAGGTACGACGATTATTCTTGTATTTGAAGAATCGATTGAACTCCCTTTTGATTTGTTATATCGAGGTTCCACTATACAATTCAAAATTCATTTTTACTAAGTCAATTCAAGTGAAATAGCTTGCTTCAACTTTTTGTCGAACAGAAACGTGATTATATAGATATATTTTTTTAAATAGTTGCATGAGTAGTTTTCCTTGCTTAGTTCTTCTAATTGAAAAGATAACATTTATTAATTTCTTTATCACCTATGTGAAGAATAAAATATTTAGTGCAATTTTACATTATATTTAAAAATGTGGCTTGATTATATTTCAATTTAAAATTATTTGTAATCAGGTTGTAAAAAGAAAATTCCGAACTCTCTGAAAATTGAAAAATTCTGAGTAATAGCGTAATTTATTAATTTTTGGATACAACTGGTCGTATTTATTTCCTTCTTAAATCTTCCCTTCAGTAATAATTGCGCAGATCATCTGAATAGACAATATTTGTTAAAACTAATTTTATAATTTCCTTTCAAAAGAATTCGCACATCCTAGTTACTTGTCAATATTCGATTCCAAAGATATGGCATTCTCTGCGGATGCGTCATCCGATGTTAGCAAATCGCCGCCATCTTACATGCCTAAACCGATGGTTTACCCCATTGTACTCGTTGAAAGATTCTTTATATGCTTGATTTTGGCGAATTTGTGGTCTAAGATATCGAAATTTATTAAATTTTTGAGTGCCACATCAAATGATATAATTCTTGGAAAGAATTAAGATTACTTTTATATTTTTACTTACAATATCACCAATAAAAACTCCTTTTCCAGATTTTTTAGCTATTACACTTAATCCAAGCCCTTTGCCTGGTTTTTTGACGTAATCCACATCCACTGGGGTGTACTCCACTTTTTCAGGTCTATACACAATCATTTTCATCTGGAATGGAAATTCAATAATCACTACAGTAGCCAATGTTGCTATAGTCCGTTCACGAAAGGTTGAGCGAATAGTAGGCGTTTCTTTATTTATCTGAAGTTGGCAGTATTTACTGTCATAAAGTAAAATAAAGTCAACGTTGCCGAATGTACTCGGCCTCGTCCGACGAGCTTGCGAGTTATCAGAGAACTCTATGCAATATTGACAACATTGCGTATCAATCTGACAAGAAAATGAAGAACATAACCTAAAATTTCAATATACACAGTGGAATATGTCAAATTTCCATGGCCAACCGACGCGACGGCTCAACCTTTCGTGAACGAAGTATAATATGTTTTCCGATTAAATATACCGGTCAATAGGATTTCAGTACTTTTTTATTGTTTTTCATGATATGCATTTCTCGAACAATTTTTATAATTTCACTCAATTTGAATGTTTTTCTTTACTTCTGAAATGGAGCACACAATTTAAAATATTATTCAGAAATAACACTTTCAAAAAAAAATCCACACAAAATTACAATTCTTTTCAATATTTCATTTTCTCTAATGATACAATCATCAGCATTATTTATTTGGAAATCATACCTTTGGCAGTGTTTGTCTAAGAGCTAGCTGGGCTACTGTGTGAGTTGCGTCTTTCATAGATGTTCCCATAACATCCAATATCTGATCACCCGCATGAAGTCGTCCATCTTTTTCCGCCATTCCACCGGGTAAGATCTCGAGCAGGACGATTCCATTCTGGAGAAAAAATATAAAATATAATTTAAGGAGCGCAATATAAAATGAAATGTCGGGAATTAACTGCGACCATGTAGATCTTTTTAAACACAAGGAACAAAGTAACTTATAATGAACTGTCATAATACAGAGAAACATAAATGGAATATAATTAACATAAAACACGCTGCAGCTCGCTGACGGTAAGAAATAGAAAAAATGGTATTCAGAAGAAACATTAACATTAAGAATTAAATTATCTTTCGAATGGAACAATAAAAAAATATGTTCCTGGAGAAAAAAATTCTGAAGGCGCCCCAACGCCAGGCTTCTTAATCCTTTTTTTCATCTTTTATGCACATCTCATGTCAACATTGACTTGTACCAAATACCGTCAACAGAACAAATAAATATTCATCCCTTTTCGAGAAAAATTAAGTTTATAAGATTAGCGAATCACCCGTTACATAGAAGGCACTAATATAGTCCGTTCACGAAAGTTTGTGAGCATAGTAGGCGTTTGTTTATTTATCTGAAGTTGGCAGTACTTGCTGTCATAACGTAAAATAAAGTCAACGTTGCCAAATGTACCGGGCCTCGTCCGACGAGCTTGCTAGTTATCAGAGAACTTTATGCAATATTGACAACATTGCGTATCAATCTGACAAGAAAATAAACAACATAACCTACAATTTTGAAATACACAGTGGAATATGCCAAATTTCCATGGCCAACTGACGGCTCAACCTTTCGTGAACAGGCTATATGTATGTATTTCGAATAGAAACAGAATGTTATTGATACTCCTTAAAAGGGCTGTTTCCTTTCATCTAAAAAATGCCTTCAGTTGGCGAAAGTAATCTTTACTTCGAAACAAAGTTGTACAACTTTAAGTTCAACACAGTATAACACGACTTTCCCTTTTTCATCAGAGAAAACAATAAACCAAAACCAATTCCCAAAATACGGGAATTAACGCAACGAATTCCGTCAGACCCACGCACGCTCCAACTAATCAAATCATCCAGGTTGAACTTTTAGTTGATTTTCGCAACGCCATTTCCACGGATTTTCGATTTTTTGCCGTCGACTCATGGCTAATTGTTCCTGCCGAGTAAGTTTGTTAGGGACAGAATCGAATTTAGCATTCCGCCGTTCTAACGCAGGACCACTCGAAACTTACGGTAATCAGCGTGTCCTTTCCACCGACGAACACGACACCCAATCCTTTATTGTCTGTTGCAATTTCGATTGTTGTGTCAGAGCCTGGGTTTATCGGGCAAGTTGACGGGTCGGCAGGAGGTTCTGAAAGGAAAAAGAAGATGTTACGATTCTGTGATCGGTTAGTTTTCATTCTCTTAAAGGGCCCACTCACTAAGAGGGAAGCGCGAAGACTTGAATGCGCGTGGTATGGGGTACAGTGAAAACAGTGTGTGTATGGCGTTCCGCCGTTCGAAATTTGGAATGCGCAGTTTAGCGTGTACATTTCTCATCGTACGGGGAAGAACGACCAAGAAATACAGTGTCGGGTTCGCTATTTATACATTGGACATTTTTTCCTTAATAACAACACACGCCACTGCCATTAACATTCGACGTCATCTCACGCTTGTCGCACATCCTCAATCAACACGCAAAGTGTCTGTGTGTGGGAAATATGAATGTACACGTTTACATTACAGCAAACGTGCAGATACTTAACTGCGCATTCTTCCTTCCTAGTGAGTGGGCCCCTATAGATATACAGATTTGGAAATTACCATCTGAAATATACGATATACAATGCATCAGGCAGAGAATTCTTCCGTCTAGTTGCACAGATGAATAGTCGAGATAATCACGTGCTGTAACTGAATGAATTCTGTTGACTTATTGCAATAAATTAGTCTGGTCTCTCTCTTATCGCAGTATGGTAGGGAACCTGCAGTACACGTATGGAATTATTTAATTTGTCAGGCTGCCCGTAATACTCGATTCAAGTATTTACTGTTGCCTACCATGCTGAATGAATTATGCTCCCCCAACGATAAGAGAGAGACAAGACTAGAATATTGAACTAAGACAACGGAATTTAGTGTGTTACAGCACGTGATTGTGTCGACTATTCATCTGTGCAACTGCACGGAAGAATTCTCTGTCTGATGCTTTGTATATCGTATGTTTCAGATTTGAATTTCCAAACCTGTATGTGTACCGCCTCGGTGGCTGTAGGGGCTAGGGCGTGCGCCTACAAGTTCCTACGAAGCTGGAGATCCGGGTTCGAATCCTGGTGGGGGGGTATGGATGTTTGTGTATGTTCTAGTTTGTCTTCCAATGAAAATTGTCCTGATAAGTATGGGAATGAGTGCTAAGAGTTGAAATGTTCACTGTCTAGAAAGACATGGTTAAAAGAAGATAAATGAATGAATAGTATATGTCTATATTCACTTCCTAGAGATAATTAAAAGTCAGAGATGCTGCACCCTTGTGCATCTCATCAGCGAACTTAGTCTAGGGATGTTTTGATAAAAAAAGTATGCAGCGGGACAAACAACTGGATACTATTTGAGAAGGAAGAATGACAAAAGGAATACACTTCCCCAAAACTTCTAAGTGAATGCTGACAAATGGTATACAGATGGTTCTAAAACCACGATAGGTGCTGGTGCTGGAGTATGCGGGCTGAGAACCAAGAGAATTCTATTGTTAGGCTCCTATTCGAATATTTTTCAAGAGGAAAAACTTGAAACCGAGAGATGCATAGATTGAAACCAGGAAAGAAACTGTTACACTTTCGATAGTTTCTTCACACCACATATAGCGAACCATTCAGAGTGTCAAAATGCTATCAAAGCACTGAATGTCATTGAGTCAAAGCTTATATGAGAGTGCCGAAGAAAACTCAATGAAGTAGAGAAGAACAACAAGGTTTCTTTAGTCGGGGATCCTGGTCAAATGAAACTGCCAAGCTAGCACATTAGCCAGAAAGGGAGCAAAAACGAAACTTACTGGCTCAGAATCTTTTTGTGGTGAAGGCAATTGCCTATAAGAAAGAGTTTATGGAGACGGAAGAAACTGACAGAAAAGAAGGAATGAAGCACTCCAAAAAAATCCTTTGGAACTTGAAAAAGAAAAGTCCAAAAAGTATTTGGATCTCAGTAAAGGGTGGATTACATCGAGAGACTTTACAAGCTGCTATTGAGCGAATTTAGAAGCGAGTGAATTAGCTTGTGAGGTAGTGAAGATTACACAAGAATTTAAGATCAATGTCAAATACGATTTCAGATGTAATAACCAGGAACTACCGAGTAGATAAGAACTCACAGATTGTTTAGTAGCAACTGTGATTACACACGGCTTATTTACATAACATGCCAACAAGCCAAAACGCCAGTAAAGTAGCCCAGCTTTCAACTTTAGTCGCAGGTTTTTTACAATCAGATTGTTGGCTTGTGAACACGATTACACTGAGCGAATTTACAATCAGCTACTAAATTCGCTCAGTAGCAGCTTGTGAAGTATCTCAATGTAATCGACCCATAAGAATGAGTTACGCCGCCTCACTGTCTTTCTAACAAGAATTATTAGAGAAACGTGGATTTAACCTCCTCTGATACTGGAACTGGAGAGGTGTAGCACTTTTGCGAGAACCGCTCTAATGAGGTGCACAATAGAACTTCAGCAGTGCAGTGGAACATATAATCTACAACAAGATTCACACAATGAAGGAGGGTTATTTGAATTAAGAATTATTTCGGACACAACATGTCTGGATAGAAAAAGCAATAACTTAGATATTCAAAATTATAGAAAGATTATTTGTGAAACCTACAACAGTGTATTCTGTAAATTTTCCCAACCACTTCGCCAAGGAAAACACATTCAAATTCAGTACCCTATTTTTAATATACGCTAAAACCATTTTCTCACATTAAGCCTTACCAGGTACAGGGGTGGCAGGCCTAGAAGGAGGACCAGAAGCTTTCAGTTGACCTTTTCCTAAGGAATCAGGAGTTGCATCTGTCCCATTCACAGCAGGTGCCTTCTTACCAGGATTTGACACTATAAGCGTGACCAAGCCTTCGGTTCTTTTCAACAGTCCAGCTGCCTGGAAGAAAAACACGCTAACTTTACACCTAGAGTTTCACTAAAACTCTATGAATCATCTTAATTAACAATGCCCTACCTCGTACATATTATTGACTCTCCGAATTGAATAGAAATGGTAGCAAAATCATGGTGGACGCTGTGCGTGTTAGTTACAATCACCTTATCTTTATGTAAACATGTTTGATTATTGAATTAACTTGACATACGAGCAACATATGTAGGAGTGCATTACGCGACAAGAGTCTGGCAGTTAATTAATCATCTTTACTTATGATTCATGACTGCACATCAATATCTTCTTGATTGATTTCTTAATTTTGAGAAACTACCTTCTTTTTAATTTTCTCTTGTACCTCAAAAAGTTTCCCTTAATTCGGCCAAATGTAATATTAGTCTTGATTTACTTTTTCAAAGATTTTCCTTGTGTTCAATATAGAAGAAAAACCGAGTAAATGAAGTTCTTATGTTTACTTGAGAACTCCGTCATGTATCCCCCACATAAATTCATCTGTAAGAAGCAAACAGATCTTTTGTTGCTGAAGATGATGTCTTTTTATTAGTATTATTATTTCAACAGGGGTCATTATATCGATTGAAATATAATCTGGGAGGATTCTGCATTTCTAGAAAACCCAAAAGAAGTTTTCTTGAAAAAAAAGGGGTCCTTGTGGATAGGTTAGTCTTTCAGGAATTGAGACCAAGTTCATCAGTTCTTTTGATAAAACCGACAGCCTCCTTAGGAGCCTTGGCCGCCACCTCTTGGGTGTTCAGGACCAATTTACTCATATGAGTTGTTCTTAGGCAAGCCAGCTCTGGACTCTTGCTGGTTCAGTTGTTTCTCATCTACTGACTTTTCCAGTACAAATGATATCATCCGAAGCTCAGCTCGTGACAACATAAGCTTTCTTGAATAGGTAGATGCAATCATCACGAATTTTTTGGCCTGAGTACACCAGAAGTGTTTCTCCAGAGGGTGCTCTGTTGTAAAACTCCCATTGCTGATCTGATGCCTTATATTGGTCTTTTCCAACCCTTCAGAAGAGCTCAGGTGTTGCACTTATTGGTAATCTAACCCAAACATCTATTTCCATTGAAGAATCATTTTATTACAACGTTAGATTAGATTCTTCCCACTCATTGGTCCAGAAGCCTTCTGTGGTATAGGTAAATGTACCTATAAGAAGAAGTTTCTGGAGAAGGAGAAAGCCGAGAGGGAAAAACTCTGGCGGAATCTTCTAGGGATGAATCATTCCACTAAGTTCCTTCGAAACTTTGAGACAGCGGGATCAAAAAGATATCTGGATCTTGGTAAGAGACAATTTCACCTCCTCAGGAAGCACCTGTTGAGGATGGGATTATCGGACACTGACGAATGTAGGTTCTGTGGGGAGGAGGAAGAAAGCCCCATTCACCTAGTCACGGAATGTTTTAACATTGCGAGCCTAAGGAGAGAATGCCTTGGGCGAGAAACTTGTAAGAGTGAGGAACTAGCCTCGTTGAAGCCTTCACAGATATTAGATTTCATTAGATCTCAGACGAGCTGTGAAAGGTGTGGCCAGAACAGCTCTGTAAGGGGGCACAATAGACCTTAAGGTCGCAGTGAACTGTAACCTCTTTTTAAACTTAACTAAAACTAGATTCTTCTCTGCATCATAATTTAAAAATCACTGTCTCTAAGAATTATAGAAGAATCATACTCCGAATAATGTGAAATTCACCGAAATAAAATAGTGGACATTTCCTTACCGTATCATAGTTTGCTCCTACAAGGGTATCTTTGTTAACTGCTAAAATCATCTCTCCAATCTCCAGGCCAGCCTGAGGACATTAAAGCCATTAATTAATTTTCTTCGTCAACTAGATTCTGATTCGAGCTACAGATAGAGTGAAAACTTACCTTTTCCGCAGAGCTACCTTCCTGGATGTCCGAAATGAATATACCCTGTCCAACTTCGGCATGCTTGCCCTCTATTATCATAATCCCAAGGCTCTGGGCACCCTGCAGAAGTCAAACATTTTCATTCAGTTCAACATTGAAGTGTGTTGTTAAATATTAATAACACTTGATGAATGTCGTTGCTTCATGTTATGAGATTTGTTAGGTGATTATGGAAATTGGTATGAGCAATGCCTCTGCGATGAGTAAAACATGCTATCATTAGTGAGAATATTAGATCCATAACTTTTTATGGGGTCAATTTTCAAAAAATGTAGTACCGTTTCATTATTTATTTTTCCGCTGACCTCGAAATAAAAGATGATTTTAATGTGTATGAAATTGATCTTAATGACATTTTTAATGATCAATTTATGAAATTTTAAGGCGAATCCTCATGGCACCCGTTCACGAAGTATTCAGAAGCACTAGGAGAAATGTCAAAACTTTACTGGAACATGGATGCCTAGAAATTTTATTATGTCAAATGTAAGTCTTGTGCAAAATGAATTCATACACAATTCATATTGAGATCGTCGGAAAAATCTTGTGATCAACTCGGTTATTAATCGATCGACCAATGGTCTCGAACTATCAAAATATCTTGACCATTAGTCGCTGTCTTTAATAACTAGTTGATTAAATAACTATTTTCGTCGATCTCAGAATAAAGGGTGATTTTAATGTGTACGAAATTGAACATTAATGGTTATTTAATAAACTAGGTATTAAAGACAGCGACTAATGGTCAAGATATTTTAATGCGTGGAGCGGAGCGAACGCGTTAATAGTTCGAGACCATTAGTCGCTCGATTAATAACCGAGTTTATTACAAGATTTTTCCGACGATCTCAACATGAATAGTGTATAAGTTCTTGATTAAAATACATTCTCAATTCGCACAAGACATACATTTGACGTAATGGAATTTCTATGTTTCTATGTTCCAGTAGAGTTTTGACATTTCTCGTAGTGCTTCTGAATACTTTGTGTACGGTTGCCATGAGGATTGCACATTAAAATGGCTAAAAATTGAGCATTAAAATGGGTCATTAATGCTCAATTTCGTACACATTAAAAGCACCTTTTATTTCGAGGTCGGCGGAAAAGACCCATTTCAATGGTCAATTTTTTGCTACTTTAATGCGCAATCGTCATGGAAACGTACACAAGTATTCAGAACCCCGAGAAATATCAAAACTTTACTGGAACATAGAAATATAGAAATTCCATTATTGAGATCGTTGGAAAAATCTTGCAATGAACTCGGTTATTAATCTAGCGACTAATGGTCTCAAACTATCAGCGCGTTCGCTCCGCTCACGCGTTAACATTTCTTGACCATTAGTCACTGTCTTTAATAACCTAGTTGATTAAATAACTATTATGTACTGTGGAATCACAGAATAGTATTTTTACTCCCTCTATGAGTGGAACAGATCAAGCTTCTATAACTGATCTACATAAAAGTGAACAGACTCTTCAAGCACCCTTTCATTTTATTCAAATTCAAAGACACAAAGTGCTGAATAGAGACCTTACACAATTCGCATTCTTGTAATTACAACACCGCTTGGACACAGCTATATTTTATTTTAATTCTCGGAACGAACTTTATGATAAACTGAATTTTCAGGAATGTAATAAATGCACTTTTCCCTTTGCCCCTTTGCACCATGTTTTAAGAGTTATGCCTCCGCATATCAAAATTTATTGGTATTCGTTCACCAACTATGTACTTCTGAGAACAAGTGGACTTTTAAGCGATTTTTGCATTTCATGAATTAATGGAATATTCATTTTGTGTTTCAAAGGAAAACCTTTATTATCATGAATGCACCGTTACTACTGGATATTAACGATACTCTCATTTTTTTTCGCGCTTGATATTCAAAAGAGAACTACACGCATCGCCAAAAGTCTTGGCTGCCCTAGTTTTCTCTAGAAATGCAAAATTTATGTTCTGCAAATTAGATCAATATTACCCTCTATACTCAAAGTGCAATATTTTTGATCCGCCTTAAAGCGCACAACTTCCCAGCATTATTGGCTCGCCTAGTTCTGCCTGGAACTTTCCAAATCCTATCTCGTCGACTATCATTTTGTACACCGAATCGTGACTCTTTCGAAAAAAGTACATGGGGCCATTGATGTGCAAGCCAGTTTTGGAGGTGTTCTGCAGACGGATACCTCTATGTCAATTTCTGAATGATGATAAAAACGTGTGACAAACTTATGTCAAAACGAATATTGTGCGCTTTAAAATATGGATAGTTCAATTTAGTCGTTCTTGCGTTTTTGAGGATCTCTTCAATAGAAAATCTTGAAATTTGTAAAGGAATGACATAAAGACTTGAAGTTGGAACCTACTGCTTTCATTCGATTAATTTATGTTCTCAACTCTGTTGGAAAGAAATATTCTAGCCCATAGCGGCATAACTCACTGCTGGGTCAGCAATTAGCAGCAGTGCTGTGTCTGGGGTGGCGTAAAAACACATTAGCAAAGTCTACACAGATTACAACTATTTCTTCTAACTCCCACAAGCTCAATAGCTTCTGGGAGCCTAGAAAAAAAACAGTGTAATCATTTCAAATCAATCGAAAGAATTTTTTTAAGTGTACAACTATTTCTGTATCCTTCAAGCTAACGCAGCCTACCGTTTGTTAATGATAAATCGATGTTTACCAAACCGCATCCCTTCGCTACGCGATAAAAATCAAGCGCAGGGTTGATAATTGAAGCCAGCAGATGGTATAACTATCTCGGCGTTAATTGAATCGAACTCGGTAAGATCGTAAGAAGTGCCAGTTTAACTCGTCAACCCTGTTATAGGCCCCGAATCTAATTCTAACGAAATTTCGCGAGTGTTAATCGCATGCAGAAGAAGGATGACCTGAATAACTTTTCTTGTGTCAGCGGGCCAAATTGGGGCATGATTTGCTCATCAACCGGGCTCAGCATTCTCATAAGGCGTTTTCGGATACTTACTCGGGTTAACTCGATCCCTAACCTTCGCGTTCGTTTACCTAACCCGAATATCCAACCCGTGTTCGGAAAGTACGGTGCTATTAACTCGATCACTGACTCAGGTTGATCTATCGTAACCCTACACGAGAGCAGGGTCGTAGAGTCACCGCATGCGCACTGCAGTTCAATTTGTATTTGAAAAAGGCGGGAATAAGTCTTCTACTCTTTTCTTAGTAATTTCATATATTCTATTCTAAATTATGGAGAGAAGAGAATTTGCCTCAACATGTGTAATTCCATGAGCCGAGAAATAATGCGAAACAAATTCTTCTTTCAGGTTTTTCACTCCCAGTCTCTGAAACAAAAATATCAAAAAATTTTTAATTAAGATGAAGTGCTCTTGCGAAATTTTTTGCACTTATTTGTCAAGAGCAAATTGGTCTTGAAAAAATTGTTGTCTAACTGTAAAACAGGAAAAGGAAATAAATGAAAAGGACGATGTAACGTTTCGGCGTCTATATCAGACACCTTCTTCAGACAAACTTGTATAATCTTCAGAATTCTGTGATTTCTCATTTGTAGTCTAATTGACATTGAAAGTTGTCAACACATAGAGATATTGATTTATTTAATTTTCCTGATTTCATTTCTTTCTTCAATAAATCAATCCAAATACGATCTATTCCAGCAAAACAATTGGCAAAATTATCCACTTCATCTAACAAAATACATGTGGATTCCTTTATTTTCCTTTCATAATTATCAGGTTCCGTCATTAGGATCTTTGTGTTGTTTCAGTTCATCATATGATTTGCGCTATTTGAACATACATGATCAGCGATTTGTGATCTTGTAATGTCTCTATTTTTGATGTTGTTCTTATATGTTCCCGTTTTCTTATCTCTAAAGGTCCTGATGTCTCTTTGTATAAGATTTTCCACATATACAAGGAACATTGAACACAATTTTTTGATTTTTGTGTCTCATTCATTGGTTTCGTTCTGGTTAGAATGGATCTCAAATCATTTTGTGTTTTGAAAACAGTTCTTATGTTGAATTTGGAACCAATTCTTCTTATTTTCTCTGAAAGGCCAGGAATATAATTATAATATTATAATAATTCTAGTTGAAGGAGAGTCAACATGGAATGTGATTTTCCTTCTGTCATTCATAAATCATGTGATTTATGGATGGAAAATCAATAGCCAAAAAATGGTACTGAACTAAGTTTAACTCGAATCTTATTTCCCAAAATATTCATCATTTTCACAACATGCAAGTTTTTCTCGCGAAAATTCGATCAGACCCCAGTGGGATGGATGCAATGCTCGAGAAAAAATTGTCTATCTCGTGAAAAGCTATCGAAAACACCCCGAGGCGACGTGAATGTAATTTACCCCTAACCGTTCTCACCGTCATATTTCAAAAAGGTCCATTATTATATCACCATCAATCACGATGTCAATTCTGAAAGCGGCAGGAGAAAAAGACAAAAACGACGGAAAATATACGCTGCGACAATTTCCGGTGTCTGTTTTTGCGGATTACTTTTTGGTTCCTTAATCCTCATCATAAAGTGATCTGACATCGATATGTACGGGTTTTTCACTATAATTTGACCCCCCCTTTAACTTTGTTACTAAAGGAGACACAAAAAAATGTTTCGTATAAAAGTTTCACGAAATCAACTGAGGTTTTTTGATATGAGTCCAGAAACTGAAATATATACAGGGTGGCCAACATATTGATGGCAACTTCATTTTTTCAAATGGAACACCCTGTATATTTTTCCATGTTTGGCTAGCTCTTTTTCCCCTGATTTCGAATATGTAACATATGTTGGTCTATCTCTTTTATTCTGAGCACCACAGAGTTTCAAACTTCAATAACCATCTGGCATAGCGTTTTGGAAGTTCGTGAATATTTAAGTGACCAATTTGATCTCTGGATTGGTAATGGCGCACCCATTTTATGACCACCAAATAGTCCCGATTTAACACCGTTGGACACGTTTTCACACACCCGTTCCTGAAGGAAAAAATTTACTTCAGCAATAATCAGAATCAATGAAAGCGGAGAATAATATAATGATATAATCAACCAACATTAAACCCATAATTCGGAACTAATCCCGTCAACGCACAAAGAATAATGATAATATTGTAATGATTAGAAACAAATTTTGAAGCTTTAATTTCTGACTTGAATCAGAGCCATAATAATGCTATCATAAATAGTCTAAACAACTTGAGACAACTATATGAACTATGTGTATTGAATGAAGGTGGTCATTTTGAGCAATTTCTTTAGTTGATGTTGCTCTTACCATACTACCATAGTTTATTATTTTTCATTGGTTAAGTAATTGTTAAGTATTCATTCTAAAATAATACTTTTAAGTAGATTGTTTGGATTATTACCATTATATTTGAGATCAGGAGGAAATAGCCTATCAAAAAAAGGAAGAATATACAGGACAGTGTGTCCCATTTGAAAAAATATAGTTGCATTCAATGTTGTTCACCCTGTATATCATTCCATTGACGTTATTATAACTCCAAAAATGAACATTTTCAGTAAACGCAATCTGCCACTTGTGAAATGATTACAGATCTTGGCAGGTGGTTCTTAAAATTTGAAACTCTGTGGTTCTCAGAATAAAAGAGATAGACCAACATATGTTACATATTCGAAATCAGGGGAAAAAGAGCTAGCCAACCATGGAAAAATATACAGGGTGTTCTATTTGAAAAAATGAAGTTGCCATCAATATGTTGGCCACCCTGTATATATTTCAGTTTCTGGACTCATATCAAACAACTTTAGTGACAAAGTTAAAAGGGGGGTCAAATTATAGTGAAAAACCCGGTACAAGGTACAAAAACCGTTTTTCAAAGGTTGAGTCTATGAAGGTATTGGTTTATCAACGACTTCAGCTCTCATCTTTATTATTATTATTTTTTCTTTCAAAAGGGATTCGCGACAGCGCCTTTCTGTCAATCTTGTCGTGAATTCCATTCGGTATATCTTTTTCACTACGCCACAGAACACAGAAGGGTTCTGGTCTTTCAGAAGAGTTAATGACCTATTTCGGATAGGATCGTCAGAGTCCTAGCTTCCCTTGATTCCCGAATGTCCTGGAATTCACATCGAGTTGCCATAAATAATGCCAATGTATATGCATTTGTCGCGACACAACATGAAAGTATAATTCCAGCTTATTTCCACTTCAAAGAGACCACATCAACCCTGAACACGATCGATAAATTCAATTCCAAATTCAAAAACGACCAATGGAAAACCTATAAAGGTGCAACCACGCAAACGTATCCGTATGTATTCTCGCTGGATTTCGAATGTGGAAATGTGGAAATCCAATTAAAAGTATATTTTTCCAGTCCACAGAGCATGAATGCATCTATCTTCAGCATGCAGATGGAATTAACTCTGTTGGTTCACCTGAATACCGACTGTCCCACAATGCATTTTTCTCAAGTGCGATGCAATTTAAAAATACAATCACTGTCTGCTTTCGTTTCTACGTGACCGCTGAACAATTCATGTCGGAGAAGAGTTCCGGATTTTGTTTTTCGTTTGTTTTGAGTTGTACAGGGTGATTCACTTGGTCACCTAATTTTTCGAGAAAAGTATGAATATTTTTTTCATTCTGTTGGCGGTATTTGGTACAACTTAATGTTAACTTGAGATGTGCGTAAAAATCGGACAAAAAAATTGGAACGCCAGGCCTCGAGGTGGTATCAAAAATTTTTTCTCCGGGAACAAACCTTTTTTATTGTGTCATTTGAAAGATTATTTAATTCTGAATGTTTCTTCTGAATACCATTTTTATCTTACCGTCAGTGACCTGCAACGTGTCTTATGTTATTTCTATTCCATTTATTTTTTTCAGTATTGTGACAGTATGCCTTGATTTAGAGACACATATGATTTGTCTCTTAAAATCAAAAAGACTTTGAAGCAAACTATTTCTCAATCATTATATTCATCATATATTGTATATTATAACAATAAATTTTTTTTCCGCCGACCTCGAAATAAAAGGTGATTTTAATGTGTACGAAATTGATCATTAATGACCCATTTTAATGCTCAATTTTTTGGCAATTTTAATGTGCAATCCTCATGGCAACCGTTCACAAAGTATTCAGAAGCACTACGAGGAATGTCAAAATTCTACTGGAACATAGATACATAGAAATTTCATTATGACAAATGTATGTTTTGTGCAGAATGAAAATGTATTTCAATCAAGATTCATTACACAAATCATATTGAGATCGTCGGAAAAATTTTGTAATAAACTCGGTTATTAATCGAGCGACTAATGGTCTCGAACTATTAAAGCGTGAGCGGAGCGAACGCTTTAAAATATCTTGACCATTAATCGCTGTTTTTAATAACCTAGTTTATTAAATAACTATTTTATAATAAATGTAACATGTCAAAACATATGTTCTATATAACGGCCATTATGATCCTACATAAATTGTTGTTAAATCAAACCTCGACAACGGTTTTCGAGATTCTACCATTCATAATTTTCTCACATAAAGTTCCTACCACTTCGTGATATTTCCACCACATTTCCATAAATAAAACAAGAAAATTGCGAATCTCATCAACTCGGGAAAAAAATCTCTTGCATTTGTACTTATCTGTCTCGACGTAAGTGAAGTGTAAATAAGATGTATTTTCAGTAATTTAGTTCTGGCCGTTTATTCAACTCTCGCTTACGAGAAACATTTCAATTCGTCTACCATATCAGATTAAGCGAGAAAGACGCCTAAGAAAAGTTAATGCCCTTTATTAAAGAAGATGGGAAAATATACGACGGTGGTCATGAATATTTTTCCGCCTCGTTTGTAAGCCGCTTGCTGTATTCTTTTTTGAGGTTTTTTATTCTTGCGATGTCAGAGGAATGATCGTCAGTTTTACGCAAATTTATATTCTTTTACGTCATGCGACATGAATTATTATTACGAAATTTCAGTTGATATTAAGATCGAAATGTCACTGCTTCAATCTATGGAAGTAAGTAAAGGGCTATGGAGTTCCTAGGTTCTGATGAAGCATTACTAGATCTAGTAGTATCTAATTTTTGAATTGTATACAGGGTGAGTCTTTGACTTGTACATATATTTTAACCGAATATTCCTGGGGTCAAAAGAAACACACTTTTCCTCTACCATTTTTTTCGATTCGGCCTAAATAAGAAGATATAGCCCTTTTTTATTTTCAGAATGAGCTATGCCGCCACCGGTAAACTAACCACTGAATTTTTGCAAGTACGAGATCTAGCATTCAAACCTTTGAAATAAGCTATTGTATCAAAGAACGAGTAGATATACCATTCCAAATTTTCAAATAAGCTGCTGTATTAAATGGAGAAATATAAACTCACTTTTTCAATACCAGTTGTATTTCTAATGCAATTATTGATTCATCCAAAATTTTGCTGGTGATAAAATGAAAGAGAATAATCTCTTCTTGATGTATACTTCATTTTTGATTATATCGGATTAACTTTTAAACCACCTATTTCATCTATAGCATTCATTTCCAATATCTCTTGAAATCTTCCGTGCAAGAATTTCCGAAATCAAAACAACAACTCAACCATAAAATTTGAATAAATGACATAATTCACTTGAACAGTCTAAACCACAGAACATAAATATAAGAAGTGCGAGCTGCCTACTAACACAGTGTTCTGTGCTACTAACACGGCCTTCTAAACCTACGGGCACGGTTATAGCCAAGAGCGGCAACGCTGTAGAGTCCCGACATATTACAAGCACAGCCTTCTTAAGTAGTCCCTATGTACAGTTGTGTTACAGGCGCAAGCGTGAGCGCTAGTAAACATCTAGTGGTAAATTAATGTTTTTGGTGTCGATTGTGGTCGTAAATGTGAAAAATAAGTGAATTATCATTAACTGTTGTGATTGTTTGAGTGCTGTGAACAGTGAAGTGTTTGTGATATTGGTGAATTTTCCTTGGGATAACTACTTTCGTCTTTTGTAGGTGCGTTGCGGTAGGAACGTTTTATAACTATTTTATCGTGTAGAAGTAATATCCGTCTAAAAAACTTAAGGATATTTCAATTGTTCAGTTTGCCGAAACATGAACAGCGTAAGCTTTTATAAATGAGGGCCATACTGCGAAATTTCATTCCAACAAAAGTTTTGATTGTAAAAAACATTTCGATTCCAACGATATAATTAAGTTCCATTAACATTCACTAGTTCTCTTACCATTTATCATTCCAGATAACAAATTCTCGAATTATTCTTGAAATTTGTCAACGTGACAACGTAGGGAAAATTGAATTCTGTGAATATTTTCGACAGAATTGCATTCAGCCAAAGTACCCAATTTTTCGAATTTCTAAGTTTTTTTTTTCTTTCAACATCGGATTACTCGGAATTTTGTATTCGGGAAAGATCAATCATATTCAGGAAAAACTGTGTTCCAAAAATCATTTCATTTGAAGAAATCGTTTGCGAGATATTACTGAAAATTTATGCTTTTCATGGATTTTCAACAGCCTGTATCTTTTTAACCAGGCCGAATCGGGAAAAATGGTAGAGGAAAAAAGTGTTTCTTTTGACCTCAGGAATCTACGGTTAAAATATATGTACAAGTCAAAGACTCACCCTGTATACTCCTTATCGAGAGCAACTTCTTGAACTTTGCATTCAAGACAACCATTTATTTAATAGTTGATTAATAGTTATTAATCAACTAGGTTATTAAAGACAGCAACTAATGGTCAAGATATTTTGAAACGTGAGCGGAGCGAACGCTTTAATGGTTCGAGACCATTAGTCGCTAGATTAATAACCGAGTTGATTACAAGATTTTTCCGACGATCTCAATATGAATTGTGTATGAATTCTTGATTGAAAAACATTTTCATTTTGCACAAGACATACAATTGTCATAATGAAACTTCTATGTATCTATGTTCCAGCATTATAATACTAACTAGATGGCGAACCTGTCAAAAATTTTGAGGCACACGGCGGCCATTTGCAGTTTGGGGTGGATTTGAGAGGTGTCACTTTTTCTATGAATTTAAATATTAGAATTACCAATATTCCTTTATTTTTTTATTTCAACGGATTAAAAGGATTACCAATATTGTTTAATAACTAATCACAAGAATCGAAAATATTTATAATTTTAATAGACCGAAATGTCAGAGTTCACAGAACACTAATACATAGAGTTCGTTTTTCATCACTTCTTTCAAAGGAAAGTCTATGTTTCAATCAAAATTCGAGCACAGATGGCATAAAACATCAGAATATTTGTGGTTCATCCCAAACTGCAAATGGCGGCCATTTGCCTCACTTTTTTCTACGTGACAGTAAGGAAGTTCGACGTCCAGTTAGTATTATAGGTCCATGCGTTCCAGTAGAGTTTTGACATTTCTCGTAGTGCTTCTGAATACTTGAATGGTTGCCATGAGGATTGCACATTAAAATGGTTAAAAAAATTGAGCATTAAAATGGGTCATTAATGCTCAATTTCCTACACATTAAAATCCCCTTTTATTTCGAGGTCAGCGGAAAATACTATTATTGTCTGATTTTTCCTGAGATGAAAATATAGGGTGTCTAAAGCCAAACTTCCAAGTATTTTGCAACACAAAATGTCATAAAACATATGGTGGACATATTGATGGTTATTCTTCAGTTTAACATTTCATGTTTTTCCATTAAACCAATTATACTTCAATTCTCCTTGTAGACTCATCAAGTTTGACCACATAATTTGTATATTATCCAAAGTTATCCATATTATTGTAAATTTATATTAATTTATATTTCAATCATGGTGATGAAACAATAATTTCTGCTACAGTGAAAAAGTGAGTGAAATGCGTGAGATGAGGTGATAATGTTTCTATGCTGTGTAGAATACTTAAAAGAGTGCATTACCTTTTTGATTGCGACGGTGCGAACATTCGGATAGCTTGCACTAAACGCTTCCTCGGAGGCCTGTTGGAATTAAAAAAAACAATCTCAAACACAGCAAACATGCATTGTGATTCAGGTGTAAGAGTGTCTATCTGAGCAATAATTTCATCAATATATCGAGAATTTTTATATTTCATCGCTAAAGCTTCTGGGTCTCAACCTATCTCAAAAGAAGTGCCAGTGTTTACGACCGGTCGGGCAGAACTGCTCTCAACCTCGGGTTCTTAATCAGTAATTCCAACCAAGTCGTTTGATACCACTCTCGGCTCAAAGTTTGTCTATTCGTCCGAAAAAACCCTATTTTCCGGGCTTGTTACAGAAAACAGCTTTCGTAAGTATTTTATAATCATAATAAGCTATGTTTTTGAGGAATTTTGGCCAACTGTGGAGGTTTTAAAGGGTTTATGGGTGTTTTGCTATCAATCTTGACGATAATGGAAAAAGTAAGGTTTATGAGACGCCCTTTCGAACCGCTAATGTTTTCTGCACAAAAAAGGTACATACTCCTTGTCATACGCTCTTAAGTCTACCGTTTTTGAGATGAATTAACTTTTACGATGAAAAACGTGGTCAATTAATTAATATTTCGGAAATTTTGTATCGAACGGTGAATTTTGAAGGGTAACTTAATGGACGAGCTATAACATCCTGAAGTTTGAGGAAATCATTTACTTACACCCTGTATGTGTTCCAACATACCAAAAAACTCGTTAATAGAATATACACAGCTGCCAAAATTCAAAATTACTCTTTTTGAGCGCTCGTTTTGCCTAAATGTCTGTAATTTTAGAATTTAGATCCGAAAATGGTCTCAAACTGATGACGAATCCGTGGTCAAATTTAATTCTGTCCGTGAGACCGTCCGGTAGCACGATAACTTTCGAAGGGATTTTCCTAGAGACTTCGGATTTGAGTTCGGTTACCAAATGCCTCGGTTAAGTTCGTTAACCAGCCAAATCGTACAGGGTGTTCCATAAAATATGGCCATAGAGATTTATGGTGGTATTCTGCTTTTCATCTGTAAGTCACGATACTGTAGCGTACGATTGATCTGTAACTGTCCGACTTACAGATTCGTAAGTAATGAAATTCTGGAATGGTTCCTGTAACTTTCTTATTTACAGTGTCACTTTTGAACTACTCATCGAAAAACATAACCTTCAATCGTAAGATTTGATCAAGGAACCTTATGTATTATGGTTTTATCTGAAATTGCGTTTGTTTCTTTCATCTAACAAATTAAAAACAGGAAAAAAAAATTCTTGGTTAAAATTGCTGTAGAGCATTTATTAAGTTTATAGTACACTGGTTCTTCAATCTGAACCTGTTCACAAACTGGGCATTCGGAATTTCCTCAATCTGAACATTTTCTGGGCATCCGGCATTTCAAATGGATTCATTTGATCACGCAACCTTTTCCTTCCAATTCTCATAAAGTTTAACTACTACTACTTCAAAAAAGAATGATTTTCAGGTATACCTACTATTGAACAATGTTTTACCTGTTATGATTTTCTTCCGATAACAATCCAAAAAAACAAAGCCATATTATTTTGATTCATCATGTATTTCTTGTATTAAAACGTTGGTGTTCGTCCTAAAATAAACAAACCATTCAACGTAACCTCACAATATGTCATTCGATAATGCTTCCGATCACCCGTCGAGTACTCCTAAATATTTAACGATTTCAGTAAGCTACAGATACCTTAAAGAGGTACAGAATTGCAATTTTCTGTAAGCTTATGAAAAGTTATAGATTGGCTTACAGATGAAAGCAGAATACCACTATTATTTCGAACACTCCTCGTATATCAAAACACCGGACGATACGAACCCTTCTCGCAACACACACTCTAAACTCCTACCTTCCTAAAAAAGCTGCCACTCAACCTAGACCTCTTTCTCCTCAGGCTCAGCAGCCTGAAGGAAAAAGTCATCACTCCGACGACGATTTCCACTTTCACACACTTCACCTGAATTTCCTTTGGTCCGAAAACGCGCAGCTCATTTTCCAGACTGCCAACACAATAATCGCCTCATGACCGCCGGTGTTTACTGCTGAATTATAGCAATTGGAAAATGGAAAAGAAGAAACTTCATATTTCCATAAAGAGATATCCAATTCAAATTGACTAATTCAAGGGTGTAGATTAAGAATTTTCAGACTATGGTCGATGAAAAATCGGAAAAATTAGACGTTTGCGAGGAAAATCAGAAAATTTGAATTGTTCGCGATAGGTGAATGAAAAGAACAATCAACAATAAAAAGCATTCAGCATCCAAACAGTGTCATTTTTCTGGCTGATACAGCACTCCAAAGTTGACCTGTTTTTTTCCGATTCTTCTACAAAAAGTTGATCAGTTGAAAAAAATATTAATCTATAGAAAACCTCGACCTCGAATCAGCCAACATGGGTCGATATAGCTGTAGAGATTAATGGTGGTATTCTGCTTTCATCTGTGAACCAATCTATAACTTTTCATAAGCTTACAGGAAAATTGCCATTCTGGACCTTTTTGAGGGACCTGTAGCTTACAGAAATCGTTAAATATTTACCTTAAATCGACGGGTGATCGGAAGCATTATCGAATGACATATTGTGAGGTTACGTTGATTGGTTTGTTTATTTTAGAACGAACACCAACGTTTTAATATAAGAAATTGATGATGAATAAAAATAATATGGCTCTGTTCATTGGATTGTTATCGGATGAAAATCATAACATTGTTCAATATATACATGACCTGAAAATCATTGCTTTTCAAAGTAGGAAGTTTAAGAGAATTGGAAGGAAAAGGTTGCGTGATCAAATGAATCCATTTGAAATGCCGGATGCCCAGAAAATGTTCAGATTGAAGAAATGCCGAATGCCCAGTTTGTAAACATGTTCAGATTGAAGAATCAGTGTACTATAAACTTAATAAATGCTCTACAGTTATTTTAACCAAGAATTTTTTTCTTTCCTGTTTTCAATTTATTAGATGAAAGAAACAAACGCAAACTACATTTAGATAAATGTATTTTCTAATTTAAATCAAAACCATTTACTTATAATACATAAAGTTCCATGATCAAATCTAACGATTGAAGGTTATATTCTTCGATGAGTAGTTCAAAAGTGACGCTGTAAATAAGAAAGTTATAGGAACCATTCCAGAATTGCATTATTTACGAATCTGTAAGTCGGCCGGTTACAGATCAATCGTACGCTACAGTATCGTAACTTACAGATGAAAGCAGAATACCACCATTATTTTGAACAGTCCTTGTATATCAAAACACCGGACGATAGAACTCCTACCTTCCTAAAAAAGCTGCCACTCAACCTAGACCTCTTTCTCCTCAGGCTCAGCAGCCTGAAGGAAAAAGTCATCACTCCGACGCCGATTTCCACTTTCACACACTTCACCTGAATTTCCTTTGGTCCGAAAACGCGCAGCTCATTTTCCAGACTGCCAACACAATAATCGCCTCATGACCGCCGGTGTTTACTGCTGAATTATAGCAGCCGACACACATATTGTTGTTGTAATTATACAATTTAGCTAATATTACACTGATAAGAAAATTACCGACTTGCTTTTTTACTGTTATTCAAACTTCTCGTTACTCTCAAGGTAACCAAACGAACGCGCTCGTCGTTCCGCCTTCGATAAGAATGATGCCGAGATCGATTGAAAGATTATATTATTTCCGATATTTTTGTTTCGAATTATTATCGGTGTGTTAGATCGTTAGCAAATAGAGATCAGTCAGGTGTAGTGTGGGTCATCTCGAATGAGGAGAAAAAATTTTGTGAGTTTGAAAGCGTGTTAGAAATTTAGGTTCTGCGACCGTTAAGTTGACCTCAAGGTAGTAAAGAAGCACTCTAGGTTTTATAAAAATAGGGCTAACTTCTCAGAGAAAAAAATTCAAAATAAACAATGGCCTAGTTTCAACTGACTGTATTGAGAAAAAAATGTACTACGCAAGTTTGGCATGTTTTGTCAAAAGTTGGCGCATTTAGAAAGGATTCCAAAATGGTATTATACTTGGTAAATTGTAGCTGTCGTAGTTCAAATTCGCATTCGATTGCCTTTGAATACTTACACTTTTTCCTTAACTGCCTTCCAGTAAAAATGTCCAATGGATTCTAGTATGGTAAACGGCCGGCCACTGGATTGGACCGGAACATTTGATCCATCTTCCGGGAAAACATGTTTCCAGAAACAAAATTTTCCAGAGAAATTTCTCCTGAAAATTTTTTCCGGAAAAATTATTTCATATTATTTTTTTTCAGGAAACATGATGAAAGATGGATCGAACGTTTCGGTCCAATCCCGTGGCCGGCCCGTTCACCATACTTGAATCCATCGGACTTTTTTTACTGGAAAGCAGTTAAAGAAAAAGTGTATTCAAAGGCAATTGAAAGCGAATTTGAACTACGACAGCCTCAATTTACCAAGTATAATTCCATTTTGGAATCCTTACTGAATGCGCCAACTTTTGACAAAACATGCCAAACTTGCGTAGTACATTTTTTTTCTCACTACAGTCAGTTGAAACTAGGCAATTGTTTATTTTGAATTATTTTTCTGAGAAGTTAGCCCTATTTTTATGAACCTAGAGCAGCTGGTATCAAAATTTTGATTACAGTTTAGACAAGCATTGTTCAGGGTTACACAGCAAAAAAAAAGTTGGAAAAAAATGATATTTTGGCAATAGGAGTGAAATTACGGTCACAAGGTGTGGAATTTTGCATGTTTTTTTAAATGCCTATTATTTTCAAATCATGCAACTTAGATTTTTTTCATACTTTTTTGACAACCAGCATTACTTGCCTTTTCACCCGGTTCCGGGTTGACGTCGAGTTTTGGGACACTCTGTATAAATGCCTTCGATAAAAATGATGCAGATACCGAGATCGATTGAAAGATTATATTATTTCCGATATTTTTGTTTCGAATTATTATCGGTGTGTTAGATCGTTAGCAAATAGAGATCAGTCAGGTGTAGTGTGGGTCATCTCTGGTAGTTCGAATGAAGAGAAAAAATGGAGTTTGAAAGCGTGTTAGAAAATTGGGTGCTGCGACCGTTAAGTTGACCTCAAGGTAGTGAAGGAGCACTTGATTTGATAAGTGTCTAATTAGGAAATAAATAGGAAAAGTCATCAGCAGGTGCTTTTGAATGATCGTTCATTAGAGGAGCAATCAGGCTACCTCAAGATTTTGTTTATGACTTGTATATTCAAGCCTAATATATGAATGTAGAATCTCAGCATGGTCGGAATTATATTCCAGATATTTTTCATAAATGAAATACGTAAAAAAATTCAAGAAAAGCCCTGAGCAGGAGCTTTTGAGCTCTCGTTCTTTGGTGGAGTAATAAAGACTATAACCTCAAAATTTTATATGGGATTTGAGATTGATACCAAATATATATATGCAGAATCTCAGCACAATCGGAATTTTATTCTGAAAATTATTCAAAAAATGAAATATGTAAAAAAAATAATAACAAAAATTAAATTCTATAATTCTGAATATGCGATCCCCTTGAAATTTTGCATAAACAATCAGTATAGCAGTTTTCATTCTCAAAATAAATTTCACTCGAATTGGATATCCTGTTATAAAAATATAAAGATTCTTCTTCCAATATTCCAATTGAATTTTCTATGGTTCTGTTAACACTATGGCGACGAAATTTTGCATGAAAATTCAGTATATCAGTTTTTATTCACAAAAGAAATTTCACTCGAATCGGATATCCTGTTATGGAAATATGAAGATTCTTCTTTTCAATATTCCAATTGAATTTTCTATGGTTCTGTTGAAACTATGACCACAAAATTTTGGACGAACATTCAGAATATCGATCTCCATTCACAAAAAAAATTTCACTCGAATCGGATATCTTTTTATGGAAATATGAAGTTTCTTTTTTTTCAATATTCCAATTTAATTTTCTATGGTTCTGTTCACACTATGGCCACAAAATTTTTCATGAGGCTTGTTATCAGCATCTTGCATTTGGCCGTAGCATTTCATTCCGATTGGTTTCGTATTTTCTGAGATATTGAGGAACAAAAATTTTGAATGGCTATATGTATATTATGGAACTCCCTGTACGATTTGGCTGGTTAACGAACTTAACCTATCGTGCTAACGGACGGCCGGACGGCCCTACGGACAGAATTGATTTTGACCACGAATTCGTCATCAGGTAGTCTAACCCTATCGTTTGAGACCATTTTCGGCTCAAAATTCGAAAATTACAGACATTTGGGCAAAACGATATAGCACTCGTTTATTGTAGAACGAGCGCTCAAAAATCGATAACCGAAAATATCAAAATTGTATGGTCGTGATTTCAAAATCCTTTTGAAATTTTGCATGATAATTCACTTCGCCAAATTAAATCCCCAAACTCGATTTCATTTTAATCGAAGCTTTTCATCGAAATATTAGAATTTTTTGCGATATTATGATAGACTTTTTTACGGTTGTATTTTGCCACTTCCAGAAATTTGATTGATGATTATGCGAACTTCTCGAAATTTTGCAGAGTGAATCTTCACTCTCAACATAAATTTCACTCGAATCGGATAACTTGAATGACCCTTTTTATGGAAAACCTGTACGATTAGAAAATTATCATATCATAATTATGTTAATTAGCGAAGTGAAAGATCATGTGAAATTTCAAAAGGGTTGTGAAATCAGAACCATAAAATTTTGATAGTTTCAGTTACCGATTTCTTACATATTTCAGTTTTTGAATAATATCCAGAATATAATTCCGAACGTACTGGGATTTTGCATTCATTTTTTCATTCAGTATCAATCTCGAGTCTTATACAAAATTTTGTATTAATAGCCTTATTGCTCCATCAATGAAAGAGCGCTCGAAAGCACCCCTGCTCACGGTTTTTCTTAATTTTTTTAAATGAGGGTGTTACTGTAGGAAATCATCCGACCTTTGACTTCTTAGATCCTTTCCTGGACATCATCTTCAACACTTAACACAGAAACTCAACAGTTGTTCAATTCACAATAACAGTATGCTCACGGGGAAAAACAATTGCAATCCATTGACTTCAACTAATCAGAACTTGGAGGAAGCAAGGAATAATAATATATTATCGGTAAAGCTGCCTAGAAAAAATGTCAGGAATATACATTTCCACTGTAGTTTTAGGAAACGATAAAGTAAGTCAACTGTTATAATTCAATCTAGAGGATGTCAGTCAAGGTTTTCAAATTATGTGGAAAGTGTGATATTGTTAATAGGGAAGTCAAAACATGTGATAAATTGTGAATTTAATTGAATAGCCTAGATTTCATATCCAGAGGAAGGAATAGTAATAAAAGAAATACTATTTATTAATTTCAAATGATATTGTTACTAAAGGGTTTTCCAATAAGAGGTGTTATTTTGAATTGCCCGCTATTTCGGTAGATGTCAAGTTTGAAGCTGTCATTTTTGACATTTAACAAGTGGAAACTACGCCATTAATAAAAATGGAACGTTACACGCTTCAAGCACGCATTGAAATTATAAAAATTCAATATAAAAATGGTGAAAATTTGGCAGAGACGGTTCCTAAAACTCGAACATTTTTGGGTCGTCGTGAAGCACCTTGTCGGACCGCAATAAAGAAATTGGTGGAAAAATTCGAGCTGTTGGGACAAGTTAATGATGTGAAGAATAAAACCCGCGCACGTCGCTCAAGAACAACCGAGAATATTGCTGCTGTAGCCGTTGAAGAAAACCTAGATTTGTCCATTCCTCGTCGTTCTTTAGAATTAGACATTTCACAAACGTCACTACACCGGTTACTTTCAACAAGACGGCGCTACGTGCCACACAAGCAACGAAACCATTGATCTTTTGCGGGAAAAGTTTCCGGACCGTGTTATCTCTCGAAGAGGTGATCACAATTGGCCACCGAGATCTTGTGATTTAACACTTTGCGACTTCTTCCTTTGGGGCCACGTGAAAGAGAAGGTCTACGCCAACAGCCCAGCGTCGATTCAAGACCTCAAAGATGGAATTCGTGAGGCTATCGAGGACATAGGGCAGCCACTTTGCGATTTGGTTATGGAAAATTTCATTGAAAGGATATGGTCCTGTAAGCGTTGTCGTGGTGGTCATTTGCCTGATGTTATTTTCCAATATTAATGGCATAGCTTCTTCTTTATAATGAAATTATCTTCAGACTTTTTATATTGAAAAATGGCATTCTTCTTTGAATATCAAAATAACACCTTTTATTGGAAAACCCTTTATGAAGGTCGCACATGTAGAGAATGTATAAATAAAATTGAAAAATGAAACGGTTCACTTTTTTCGTCTCTTTTGAAGAGGACTCAGAATACCCCCCTGTAACACTCCATAGACAAGCAGGGACGGTTTCTGGAAGTACTCAGTTCCTCCATCTTTAAACAATACTATTTTGGTTCTTTCAGGAGTTTGAGAAGTTCGATAGTTTCCGATTTTAAAAATTCTCTTCATTATTGTTGTTCATTAAGTTGATCAGAAATTATTTAATAAATTTCCCTTGATTATATAGAAATTGTACACTTTTGTAGCAAAATCGCACTTGAAAATTCACATTAAATTTCCATATATTCGAAAAAATTATTGCTCAGATTGTTCCTTTTTGTTGTTGTGTTGGTGTAAACCTATAAGCTTTTCACTATCTATTTCGAAATATCACATTTCTCTTTGATCAGCGTTTTTTTGTGTGTGGTAGATTCAAACTTGTATGTGATTTTTTTACCTCTCACTTCATTCTGAAGTATTTTGTGACATAGTGTGTTAAGCTGTGAGAAAATTGCTTATGTTGAGAATTCGGGTCAACTTACCTCCTCTGCCAACGAAACAGGAACTGGGTGATGGGTTTGACAGCGATGTCATCTATGGCAGTTTTTCGCCTGAAAATAATTCGAAAAAATATTAAATTTAGTATGTTTTTAGCATAGAGATAGGACAGTTTAGAGTTGACATAATTGAAATAAACGTTGTATCAGATGCGCCATATTACTACCACCTAACGTCAACATTGACAATCGTTGAATTTTCTGGAGGAATTGTGATTCTTGCGCCTGTTTCTAGTTAAATTGTGATTTTTTCTGCTTAATAATATACAATAAAATGGTATCGTGCACTGTAAGGCTTTCTTCAAGCAGAGAAGAGACAGATAAGAAGAAAATTAGAGGAAAAACATATCACAGGTAGGGATGAGTACTGAACAGATCTGCATTCGAAATTTTTGCTAGTCTGTCTCGATAATCTGATATCTTTTTATATGTGTATATTATCGCCTGAAGAAAAATTGTTTATTTGATATTCAATTGACCTTATTTGAACAGGATTCCTAAAGACCTAACACCTCGAATTTTTTGGGTGAAATTTTTACACAGAAAACACTTAATTCAACCATGAACTTTCCGCCATATTGGTCCCCGACTTAGCCCCGCCCAGTGGAACTATTTTTCCTTACTCAATTGTATGTCATAGCGTCTCTTCTTTATTTTATCTCGATGGTTTTTAGGGTTATCCATTTTTAACAGTATATGTGAACAGTTGACATGCATTATTTTCTTCAATAGTCAATTTTTGTATCGAAAATGGGCAACAATCTTTCTGTATTGACCTGGACAACTCGATTATGGCTATGGATTACCAATAGATGATAAGTACAGCCATTCTCTGCTGACTCATTTAATTAATAGTTGTTGTGGATGTAATAAAAATGTGGGACATAAATATCTTCGCGAACTTTGATCATAATACCATCAATAAACCGTTTTTTACCATGGAAGTTTTCATTATGGGGTCTTCCATTACAGACAACCTAATTACTATTGATTAATTATTAGCCTAATTTGTGAAGACCCAATCAAATGGGTGAAAATCAGTAGCTCTCAAGATATTCAAATTTATTATTCTTTTTTCAAATATAAACAAGGACGCCCAAGAATTCGAGTTGACTTCAGGCCTTTTTTCAGATATTTCTGCACTCATAAATAGATATTTTTCACCCCTACACCCCGCACCCCGCTGTTTTATCCTTTCAAATGGAAATATATATAAATTTTCCCATACGTATGGAAATTTTGCCAAAAATCGAATTCTCTCCGATCGCCACCAAAATTTCATCATTTACTAAATCGAGGGCGTTTAAATTCTATCCTAACAGATTTCCTGTATTTTATTTAATTTTCAAGATTTTTTGATTTTTTTCGCGAAAGTCCAATTTGTTGGATTTTTCAAACACCATAACTTGAAAAATAAATGAAATACAGAAAATCTGCCTGGATAGAATTGATCTACACCATCGAATTAGTAAATGATGAAATTTTGGCGTCCCTCGGAGTCGAACAATTTTTGGCGAAAAATCGCAAATTTTCCATACCTATGTATGGAAATTTTGCCAAAAATCGAATTCTCTCCTCCGATCGCCACCAAAATTTCACCATTTACTAAATCGGGGCGTAGATAAATTCTATCCAGACAGTTTTCCTGTATTCTTTTTATTTTTCAAGATTTTCTGATTTTTTTCGCGAAGGTCCAATTTGTTGGATTTTTCAAACACCATAACTTGAAAAATAAATGAAATACAGAAAATCTGCCTGATAGAATAATCTACGTCCTCGAATTAGTAAATGGTGAAATTTTGGCGTCCATCGGAGTCGAAAAATTTTTGGCGAAAAATCGCAAATTTTCCATACCTACCTATGTATGGAAATTTTGCAAAAAATCGAATTTTCTCTGATCGCCATCAAAATTTCACCACCATTTGCTAAATCGAGGGCGTAGAATCTCATCCACAGTTTTCCTGTATTTTTTTTATTTTTCGAGATTTTTTGATTTTTTTTTTGCGAAGGTCCAATTTGTTTTGGATTTTTCAAACACCATAACTTGAAAAATAAATGAAATACAGAAAATCTGCCTGGATAGAATTAATCTACCTCCTCGAATTAGTAAATGGTGAAATTTTGGCGTCCATCGGAGTCGAAAAATTTTTGGCGAAAAATCGCAAATTTTCCATACCTATTTATGGAAATTTTGCCAAAAATCGAATTCTCTCCGATCGCCACAAAATTTCACCATTTACAAAATCGAGGGCGTCAATTAATTCTATCTAGACAGATTTCCTGTATTTTTTTTATTTTTCAAGATTTTTTGATTTTTTTCGCGAAGGTCCAATTTGTTGGATTTTTCAAACACCATAACTTGAAAAATAAATGAAATACAGAAAATCTGCCTGGATAGAATTAATCTACGTCCTCGAATTAGTGAATGGTGAAATTTAGGTGTCCATCGGAGTCGAAAATTTTTTGGCCAAAACTTCGCAAATTTTCCATACCTATGTATGGAAATTTTGCCAAAAATCGAATTCTCTCCGATCGCCACCAAAATTTCACCATTTACTAAATCGAGGGCGTAGATTAAATCTATCCAGACAGTTTTCCTGTATTTTGGTTATTTTCCGAGATTTTTTGGATTTTTTTCGCGAAGGTCCAATTTGTTGGATTTTTCAAACACCATAACTTGAAAAAGAAATGAAATACAGAAAATCTGCCTGGATAGAATTAATCTACGTCCTCTAATTAGTAAATGGTGAAACTCCGACGTCCATCGGAGTCGAAAATTTTTTGGCGAAAAATCGCAAATTTTCCATACCTATGTATGGAAATTTTGCCAAAAATCGAATTTTCTCCGATCGCCACCAAAATTTCACCATTTACTGAATCGAGGGCGTAGATTAATACTATCCAGACAGTTTTCCTGTATTTTTGTTATTTTTCGATTTTTTTCGCGAAGGTCCAATTTGTTGGATTTTTCAAACACCATACTTGAAAAATAAATGAAATACAGAAAATCTGCCTGGATAGAATTAATCTACGTCCTCTAATTAGTAAATGGTGAAATTTTGGCGTCCATCGGAGTCAAAGAATTTTTGGCCAAAAATCGCAAATTTTCCATACCTATGTATGGAAAATTTGCCAAAAATCGAATTCTCTCCGATCGCCACCAAAATTTCACTATTTACTAAATCGAGGGCGTAGATTAATTCTATCCAGACAGTTTTCCTGTATTTTTGTTATTTTTCGAGATTTTTTGATTTTTTTCGCGAAGATCCAATTTGTTGGATTTTTCAAACACCATAACTTGAAAAATAAATGAAATACAGAAAATCTGCCTGGATAGAATTAATCTACGTCCTAATTAGTAAATGGTGAAATTTTGGCGTCCATGGGAGTCGAAAAATTTTTTGGCCAAAAATCGCAAATTTTCCATACCTAGGTATGGAAATTTTGCCAAAAATCGAATTTTCTCTGATCGCCACCAAAATTTCACCATTTACTAAATCGAGGGCGTATATTAATTCTATCCAGACAGATTTCCTGTATTTTAATATTATTTTTCAAGATTTTCTGATTTTTTTCGCGAGGGTCCAATTTTTTCGATTTTTCAAACACCACAACTTGAAAAATAAATAAAATACAGGAAATCTGTCTGGATAGAATTAATATACGCCCTCGAATTAGTAAATGGTGAATAATTTTCCATACCTATGTACCTATATCAAATGAAAGTTAATTTATCTATTCAGCGATTTGGCTAAAAGTAGAATTAATTTTGTCGGTTTTCATTAAAAAATATGAAATAAGAAACAATTCGTGATTGGAGAGTACTGCAATTAGATCATTATTAATTCACCATTTATTGTTACGGGAAACTAAAATCGACTCGTCAATAATTGTTACTGACCAGTTATGTTACTTTTTTGGCACGCTGTTTTATGGTCCAATACTGACTAATACACAGGTTTAATTGTTGAGAGTCATAATTGCGAATGCGGAGAAGCATAGGAGACTATAGAACATTTGATAAATAATTGTCCAATATTAAAATTTCGGGATGGCTTAAGGGCTATACATGAAGTTACAGTGTCGTTTTTAAATTGGGTTTGTTAATTTCAAATCGATTTAATAGAGTTTCATCATTTTAATTTTTTGTTTCTTTTTCCTGCTTCGATTCGATTTTTTCGTTTTAGATTCAGAATTCCGAGGCATCTTGGAGGGTTATCGGTTGGACTAAATTGAGAAGAAATCCTTCAATATTCGAATAGTTTTTAAATGTTATTTTTGCTGGAACGGCGAGACAGGGTTTTTACTACTGGGGTTTTTCCCTGAGCTCTGATATCATAAAAAAAAATAGTATGGTACCCTGTTTTGCACTAACCTCAGCTGGGGATTTTTGTTTTTGTTTTATATATTGTATTATGTTAGCTTTAATTTCAAAACAATATATATCCTTCGATTTTCAGGAGAGTTTTCATTTCAAGAGCATACATATATTTGTTATTTCATTATTTAAAATGTAATGTGGATTTATATTTCATTTTTCTATGATCCAGAAATGGTCGTAACCAGTCCGAATCTCTGTTGAACCTGTCAAAACACTAATTATAAGCATTAATAGTAATAGCAAACATTAACAAAAATAACCAGGTTCCATCGTTTCAATTTTGAATGATTGATTGTCAGATATTGATTTCATTCTATACTGACCAATACCAAATGAAATCATAAAAATATCGCGACGAATACGATGAATATTAAACGAATTTAGTGTAAAACAAACGAAGGAATCAATTAAATCAAAAACTTACTTTTGTTTAAGAAACAGTCGATCACTCAAAGTTCGCGTAAAACGGTTAAACTGTCTTATGAACGTTTTATAACAAAATCGCGGATAATAATAATTATAGGTTCCCATTTGAGAGAAATGAATTTTCCGTTGCCTCGAAACTTGTCCAACTGCTATGTTGAACGCCGGTACTCCTGGTAAATCGATGAAAACAAACAGACATGATCGAAACCTTGAACCAACACGAATGTGCGATAGAAACAATTAACCGACCTCCTCTATGCTCCACGGTGGTACCACGAGTACCTACACTTTGCTTGGTTATAGATGGCGAAATTGATTAGGTACGATGTACAACCGAGCGCGTTTAATATCTCTCTTAATGCGGCCATGTAAAGGGTTTTCCAATAAGAGGTGTTATTTTGAATAGCCCGCTATTTCGGTTGTTGTCACGTTTGAAGCTGTCATTTTTTGACATTTAACATGTAGAAACTACGCCATTAATGAAAATGAAACGATGCACGCTTCAAGAGCTCATTGAAATTATTAAAATTCACTATAAAAAGGTGAAAATTTCTCAGAGACGGTTCGTAAAACTCGTAAAACATTTTTGGGTCGTCGTGAAACACCTTGTCGGACCGCAATGTAGAAATTGGTGGAAAAATTCGAGCTGTTGGGACAAGTTAGTGATGTGAAGAATAAAACCTGTTCACGTCGCTCAAGAACAGCAGAGAATATTGCTGCTGTAGCCGAAAGTTTTGAAGAAAACCCAGGTTTGTCGATTTCTCGCCGTCCTTTGGAATTAGGCATTCCAAAAACGTCATGACACCGTATTTTGCATAAAGATTTGGGTCTTAAGGCTTATAAAGTTCAGTTAACACAAAAACCCAAGCCGGCCGATCATCAACAACGTCGTGTCTTTGCTATTTGGGTCGTTGAAATGCATGAAAATGATCCGGAATTCTATCGAAAAATCATCTTGAGTGATTAAACAACTTCTCAATTGAAATGGAAAGCAAAAATTGCGGCAATTCGGATTTGAAGAACAAACATAAACATAAAAACAAACCAGTAGTAACTCGAGAAATTTGACTAGTATTTGAAATTGCTTTCCCTGGTGCTTAGCATTACTTATCATCCATGTTGAAAAAAGCATGCAATTTGGTGTGAAATTTATACAGGGTGTCCCGAAAAATGTGGGAAATCTCTCGGATTCAGATAGATCATAAAAAATGAAGATGACAAGTTCCCATAATTATTTTTCCTAGCAGCCCTCCCTACGAAGATACGACACCCTAAATGACGCCACTGGAAATCCAGTTTAGTGGAATAAGTTTCAAAGTACTAGATATTATTCGATGAAAATTTGATATGATTATTGTATTAAGGACCTCTTAAATCACCGCACTCAAATTTCAATTAGCTTGTTCAGTTTACCAGGGGCGGACTGGGTTGTACATTTTAATGCTTACATTTTTAACACCCTGTATGATAAGGTGCTTGAAAAACAAATTGGGATACCTTGAACATTAAGCTAAAGAAAAGGTACTCCTGTTCAGTGTCGATAAAATGAACCGTTTTCGAAAAAAATGAAAGAAGTAAGAATTGAAATTTCTTCCACTGAAATGAATTTCCAGTGGCGTCATTTAGGAGGTCGTATCTTCGTAGGGAGGGCCGATAGGAAAAAAAATTATGGGAACTTGTCCTCTCATTTTTTTATGTTCTATCTGAATCCGAGAGGTTTCCCACATTTTCCGGGACAACCTGTATAATTGTTACTGTTGGAAGAGATCATACAGCATACAGCACAAACACTGAATATTATCACTATAACTGATCGTGCAAGTTGGCCATACTGTACTAGCATAGTTTTCAAAACAAAAGTTCATAAGTCCGAGGTGAAATGATTTGAAAAATTCGTTGAACAACTATAATTCACCTACCACACATAAACAAAACGAACACTACACATAATGACTTTACCTTAGTATAATAACTTTAAATATTGGTCCAGAAAGCCCTTTAATGATAGCAGAGGCGTTCAGATGACATCGACCATGTAAAACAACACCATTCACCTAGAAAAAAAAAAGAAAAAATCATACTAACCTTCCTTTAATACACCAAAAGAAAAGATCACTCATCAACCATAATCTTGGAGCACAGAAAAGTGAATTTGAAAGGAAATTTCACATACAGAACGAATTTTAGTTAGTCTGTTTTATTGTTTTAGGTTAGGAAAGGAAAATAAACTCGATAAGATATTCTACACAGTTTTGGTTATCTCACGAACGAGCAACGGTAACTGATTATCTGCAAAAGTAGTCATTATCATCTAAATGATAATTTGTTGGTTGAAATACTTTGGAATATGACGAATGAGTCTTAAAACTAGGTCCCCAAATATCACACATAAACGGTGAATTGAGTTATGAATGTCAATGGTTTTACTTTCATGTTTGCCTTGCATAATCGTAACCTGCTTATTTTCACCCGTGTCTACAGGGTGTTTAAGATGGGGAATCATTTGAAGTAGGTGAGAAACTACTAAATGAATTATGACGATTCAGATGTTTTCCTTGATGGAAAGGGTGTTTAAAGAAGAGATTACAATGCTGAATAAAACATGGTTTTTTTGCAGCAAAGTATTGAAATATTAATTGATTTAGAAAAGAAACTTTCAGAAATTGTGTATGAAACAAAATATCTTGTAATTCGCCTCCATATGCTGGCATATGCGACGAAGTTTTCAATAACGTGATTAGATATACTCCGTTCACGAAAGGTTGAGCCGTCGGTTTGCCATGGAAATTCGACATATTCCACTGTGTATATTAAAATTTTAGGTTATGTTCTTTATTTTCTTGTCAGATTGATACGCAATGTTGTCAATATTGCATAGAATTCTCTGATAACTCGCAAGCTCGTCGGACGAGACCGGGTACATTCGGCAACGTTGACTTTATTTTACTTTATAACAGCAAATACTGCCAACTTCAGATAAATAAACAAACGGTTACTATGCGCTCAACCTTTCGTGAACGGACAATAAATATTTTTTTTAATAACAAATGAAACAAGTCCAATCATAATATGTTGTATACCGTCTATTATGATCCATACATAGATTATATCTTTTCCTTATTTCACTATACCTAAGTTACTTTGGCCAAAATATTAGGGTTCACCTGGAAAAAGTAACTTATAATGAACTAAGGAAAAGATAAAATTTATATACAGGGTGTCTGTAAACAAATGTGAGGGACTTAGGGAGATGATTCCTCGAAGAAAATAAGCAGGGGTAGTTCATATAATTTTTTTTCGAAATCGACCTCCCTTCCAAGATACAGCCTTTGGAAGGCGATGACAAATTGACTGTTTTTATTTTTTTACGGCCCCAAATTTCTTATGAATCATTCCTGCATTTTCGAGCCCCAAATGCGAAAGTTTTGCCTACGAACGAAGCCATCGAAGTGAAAATATTGGAAGTAGGTACTTCATGAATGTTGGCAATGAAAACTTTCACCAGTTCGATAATAATTTTTGACAAGCACAAAAAGAAAAACTCTTATCGAAAAGCTGAGAAAGCTTCGAAAACACACTCTTAACTTTATAAGTGGCAATAATGGCTAGTCTGGAAGTTTTGAGAGAATTTCTGAGTTATTATATGTATTATCCTGGATGAAAGGCTAATGCGCTTTAAAGAAAGAGTTTCTGGAGAAAAAGAAACCGATGGGGAAGCACTCTGGAAGAATTTTCTGGAAATGGATCATTCCAAGATGTTCCTTCGTAACTTAAAAATTGCAAGGTCCAAAAATGCCTTGTATCTCAGTAACAAAAAGTTGCACCTCCTTACAAGCTTTCTAATGGAGTCGTTTTGGAAGCATATGATGAGCATTGGCTTCGCAGAAACTGAGGAGTGTAGATTCTGTGGTGAGGAGGAGGAAGCTCCTGTATGTTGTCTATGCTCCTGTAGCAGCAGGTAGCAGTGTAATGATTTCCGCTTTGCAAGCCCGTTCTGCATTGTCCTCCGCGAGCAGACGGATTTTTTAGCCACGTGACCACAAATCGTACAGATTCATCTGTAATATCTGCGAATGAACGAAGGGTACAGAGCATCTGCCACAGAAAATACTGCTCTGTTCTACTTATGAGATTTCAAAGATCACTATTTTGGGAAATATGCTCATCTTTCAACGATACTTTCCCCCCCTTCTCGTAGCTCTTCAGTAAAATCTCAATTAAATAATTGGGTGCAAGGGCATTGAATGCAAAGGAAACGAGGAATGCAATATCCACTTCTGGTCGATCAAGACGGCGATAGTTGTACCGAAAGATCCTAATTAATTAATTAATTACACGAAAAAGAAACGAGAAAGGAATATCTCCTCCTGCCCATTCATAATTACGATAGCTATTTCGAAAAATTCTGATGAATTAATTAAGTTTTTAATGAATAAATGAAAGGAGAAGAATTAAAGTGTTAGAACTTTTCAATCTATCGGTTGTCAGATCAGGAAACACAACTTAAACAAAAAATATATAAAAAACATAAAACTCTATGGATAAAATCGCCTTGCTCCGTCGAAATAGACCGAGCGAAAAGATTGATGTCCGATTGCTCAGATTTTTATGACGAACGCTCCAGATGTGTACTCCCCTCAATCCGGATGTAATAACGAACGTTTAAGATCGATCCGACACGTCCGATGTCGATTCCGAACGCCGAATAGTTCGGCGATGAAGCAACCATAAAACGGTTGTGTTGTGGCGTATTGGAAAACAGAGCAATTACGTATCGAATTAGGAAGGAAATGTTGCCTGACATTCTGGTAAAATCGCAAGGAAAAAAGAAGTATTGAAAAACTATTGATGCACGGACAGTTTTCATCATTTCTGAAACTCTCCAAATGAAATTTGTGGAATGTACCATTAAAAATCCAACCTCCCTAATGTAGCGAAAAAAACGCCAAATTGGCAACACCGGAAGTTTCTGAGCTTCACCTTTCCTCGGTCGAATCGAATTCCAATTGGCAGAGATCTCCATTTGCAGAATTTCCTAGATCCGATTATGACACGGACTTGAACCTTGAAAGTTTCAGTTTTGATTCGCTTATCTCCGAAATTATGCCATTATTAAGGAATAATCCGATTTCGGTTCTTCGCCGCTGGAGCTGAAGATGACATCCCAATGGTCTCTTTCACTCGGTGAATGGAATCGTGGCATTTTACTGTGGTAATTTGGTTATAGAAAGTAATCGCGCGAAGTTTCTTCCGGGACGTTTTATTTCCATAGATAATGGAGAAGGAAGATTATTGCCGGTGCCTTTGGTCCCATTGCTCGATATGGATTTCCTGAAACTTCGCAGGAAGATACCGAAATGATAATCCCAAAATATTTGGAGCTGGTAGATTTTAAATAGAGTGAATTTTTCCTAAGAAGTACCGGAAGTCATGATAATGGGAACAAAAAGATTCCAAAGCCATTTTTTTGTTTCTGAAAAAGACTGCAGAACGCCAATCGGTCCAAAAATGCAAATAAAGATAATGGACATAGCCTTAATGATAGACTTATAAATCTATTTTTTATTTTGATGATGATAAATAACATTTAGTCAGTTATTCACTCTAATTTGAATCCGTAATGTATTTCAATCATACAGGGGGGGCAGACGAACCATTATTGTCAATACACAGCGTTAATCGATTTCGGGAATATGGACAATGTTGTTTAGCATTCCATTGGGTATGTTGGCGAACTCCTGAATCACAAGTCAATGAAACTGTCGTTCGTTTTGTCAAGAAAAAATGTGCCAATTATCAAACAGCAAAACGTTGTGAATGTAGGGAACGCTCTTGAAACTCTCTACGGTTTTCAGCAATCCAGCACAGTCCTCTGTTTAGCCAGCTGCGATTTTTATTGAGGATATTGAAAATCATATGTTTCTTACGATTGTCCAAGGACTCTAGCTCATGGCTATCTTCGACATACACAACGAAATGCTGGACAAGGCTGTCCGACATTTTCGAAACCGATTAAGAAGTTTATTGACAATAATGGACACCATTTCCCAGATATCATCTTCAAAACAGTCTAAACATAAACTTTAATTGTTGTATTTGACTAAGAGTTCACTAAGTTCTTGTTTGATTGATTTTCTAAATCCGCAAGGTCCTCTGCCCAACCTGTTCAAGGCATCAGCAACCTATGACTGAAAACCTCAAGAAAGTGTCTTGTACTTCCTCCTCTAGAATCAGAGAGTCTGATCCTCTCTGAACAACTACATCTCATCTGCGAACCTCCCTAGTGATGTAAAGATCAAGAAATTAAGCACTGAGAAAAACTTTAGGACATTGCTAAGTAAAAGAGAGGAATGGGAACGGAAATACACCGACTATATCCTCAAAGAAAATACCGTAAAATTCTATACCGATGGTTCCAAAACCTCTACAGGAGCTGGCGCTGGAACATACGGGCCAAGTACCAAGTGTGCACTGTCGCTAGGCTGCTGTATGAGCGTCTTTCTAGCGGTAATCTTAACTATTGAAAGATGTCTAGATATAAATTTGCAAAGAAACTATCAGAAGTGCGATATAGTCAAACACTCAGATAGTCAAGCTGCTATTAAAGCACTGATCTCCTACGACATCGACTCAAAGATGATCTGGGAGTGCCGGAACAAACTCAATGAGGTAGGCAAGAAAAATAAGGTCTTTTTAATCAGGGCTCCTGGCCATTCGGGAATCAAAAGAAACGAAGAGGTCAATAAACTTGCCAAAGAGGTCGCACGAATGTCACTCATTGGCCCAGAACCCTTCTATGGTATAGGTAAATGTAGCTATAAGAAGGAGTTTCTGGAAAAGAATAAAGCAGAGAGAAAAAACTCCGGAGGAATCTTACAGGGATGGATCATTGCATGATCCTTCGGAACTTTGAAACAGCAAGATTCAAAAGATATCTGGATCTTGGTAAGAAACATTACACATCCTCACACTGACGAGTGTAGGTTCTGTGGGGAGAAGGAAGAAACCCCCATTCACCTAGTCACGAAATGCTTTGCCATTGCGAGACAAACTTGTAAGAGTGAGGAACTTGCCTCGTTGAAGCCTTTATAGATATTGAATTTCTCTGGAACTGAAAGACGAGCTGTGAAGGATGTGGCCAGAACAGCTCTGTAAAGGGTCATAATAAACTTTGAAGTCGCAGTGAACTGTAACCCTCTTTAAAACTATAATTGAACTATAACTATAACTCCATCCCTTTTCCAGTATGTCGTCTCAAACTGGTATGATTTTCGTCGAAAAGAGTTGTTTTGACGAGTTTTACCGCCAGCCAAAAAAAGAACAAACAAAATGTAGTTTTTTTTATGTAATTTGATTATACAGGGCTGAAGGTCTATAGCCTGAGAACTGAACCATTGAAAAACAGTTATCATTGTTAAGTCTTTGAACGCAAGTCCCCCAGGTCGACGCTCATAGTGCGCAAACTCGAAGCTGCACTAGTAAACGGACAGGGTGAATTTAGCACTCTCACGATAACATCGCAACGAACTACCCAGACCACAAGGGTAGACAACGACAAGCTGTAATATTAGTGTAGTTGAAAATAAATACAGTCCACTGTACGAAGTGAGTTTTGTTTACCACAAATACTGTGCAATAGTATACAAGGTCGAATAAACTCCAAACATCGAGACACAAAAATACAATCATTATCATTATTATTTCCTCAAAAAACAGAGGTTCAACGCGTAACATCCTCAGGAATACAGAAATAATTAAAGCAGAGAATAATATTAATCGATTGAAATCAACCAATATCAAATTTATACTTCGGAGCTTATCTCGTCCTCGTCCAAGAAGAAGTGAAAGGAAGTGGTATCAAATAGAGCACCTATGGATGACCATTTCGTCCTTATCAGGACTCTTCAGCACAGGATAGCTCCGAATGATACAAGGTTTTAAGTTCCAAGAATTTTTGTATTCTGAGGTTAAACCTCTGTTTATTTTTTACTACGGTGTCAACTGACGTTACCCTGAGTGCACCGCGTCGTGGACTAAAGACGTAAAATTTGCGAAATGCAAGAACGCTTCAGTCAATGCGACAATGGTAAACATCTCGCTACTTCGTTCAAGGTTCATTCTATGGAAGAGATTGCTCGTATGGAACTGATGAAGTCTTCGGTTATTTACCTGAAAAGGTGCCGTTTCAAGAAAACTTGTATCATTCAGAGCTTTCCTGTGCTGAAGAGGCCTAATAAGGACGAAATGGCCATCCATAGGTGCTCTGTTCGATACCACTTCTTTGCATTTTACCTTGAACGAGGACGAGATTAGCTCCGAAATATGAGTTTGATATTGGTTGATTTCAATCGATTAATATTAATATCTGCTTCAATTATTATTCCTTAGTTCTCGGGGAAAACTCCCCAATCCGGCAATCCGCTTCCCATCAGCTTAATCTACTTCGAAACCTCACCTCAAGTATCTCATCTCCAACTTGTATGCCTCCAGTTTTGTAGGCTACTCCCTTGGGGTTCAGGCCGCAGACGAAGACAGCCATGCAGTTGCGGTCTTTATGGCCGGCCAAACTGAGACCCAGACCCTGGCTGCTTCGTTCCAGCTGAACCATCACGATCGAGTGCCCTAGGTTCGCGTATTTCTTCCTCACTTTGTCTGAAACAGAAATGGGGATGCTTTAATGGGGGTGCCGCATATATGAAGGGTCGTTATTTTTAGTAGAAGCAGTAAAATGTAACTTCAAATGAAAAGAAAAAAATGTGAATTTTATAAACATTTATTTGTCAGCACTGGGCCTCATCATAAAGACTTAAATTCAATTTAGAGTTTTTTATGCAATGATACCATCTGCCCCTCTTTATACATCATACATATACAATTTTTAATCAGAATATACAGGGTGTCCCGGAAAATGTGGGAAATCTCTCTGATTCAGATAGAACATAAAAAAATAAGATGACACGTTTCATAATTTTTTCCTAGCGGCTCTCCCTACGAAGAAACGACCACCTAAATGACGCCACTGGAAATTCATTTTAGTGGAATACATTTCAATTACTTACTTCTTTCATTATTTTTTTTTTCTAAAACGGTTCATTTTATCGACACTGAACAGGAGTACCTTTTCTTCAGCTCAATCAAGGTATCCAAATTTATTTTTCAGCACCTTATCCTACAGGGTGTTAAAAATGTAAGCATTAAAATGTACAACCCAGTCCGCCCCTGGTAAACTGAACAAGCTAATTGAAATTTGAATGCGGTGATAAGGGTCCTCAATACTATTGATCATATCAAATTTTCATCAAATTATATCGAGTAGTTTGAAACTTATTCCACTAAAATGGATTTCCAGTGGCGTAATTTAGGAGGTTGTATCTTCGTAGGGAGGGCCGATAGGAAAAAAAATTATAGAAACTTGTCATCTTCATTTTTTATATTCTATCTGAATCCGAGAGATTTCCCACATTTTCCGGGACACCCTGTACATCCAGAATGGTATTTATGAATATTGAAAAATAATTATGGGGTTTTCCCCCATTTTCTCCTCTTATTTTTCGGAACCAGAAATAAAGCTGCTACTAGACTTTCAGGACCTACTTAGATATCAATCATCCTTCTTCTTCCTCTTCTTCTCTGTGCGGTGCCTTACCGGCCGAACTGAGGCCTAGTGCCCATTGTTCACCCGCATCGTTCCATAGAGACTCAGCTCCTCAGACACGAAGACAGAAACGTCACGAGCCTGCAAGGAGTGGTCCCTCTCACCATAGAAGAATAGAAGGTGTTGGATTTCCTAGGTGTGTTGACCTTAACTCAGTAAGGTTTTCACAGTTGAACAAAATATGCTCAACCGTTTCATCAGTACTCCTGCACCACCGGCATAGGGAGCAGCTCGTCAATCCCATTCTCTTCAAATGCTTGTTAAACATTCTTAGATGGACTAATATATCTGGCAATATTTCGAAAACTAACGATAGTATAAACAATGAAAGCAGAGAATAATATTAATTGATTTAAAATCAACCAATATTAAACCCACACTTCGGAACTAATCCCGTCAACGCACAAAGAACATGCATAGTGGTAATATCAAACAGAGCATCCATAGATAGCTATTTCGCCCTATTTGGGGCTCTTCAGTATGGAGGAGCTCCGTCTGAAAGGCATTCTAGGTTCCCTCATTTGAAGAAATGTCGCCTAGCTCTGAGAATAACAGAACCAAAACGCCATCTCTTGGGATCCTTACGAACACCTACCTCCGATGCATGAACTCTGAACGAAGTGCGAGATGTTTATCCGTTTTTCATACAAACTGGTGGTAGTCCAACTATGTGGACTTGACCTTCAGTCGATGAAGTGGAAACGCTCTTTTCTTCGTCGTAAACCAGACGTGGTGATAATAGTAATAAATGAAAATTCATTTCATTCTTCAAATAACCTAGAATGCATTTCAGATGGAGCTCCTCCATACTAAAGAGCCCCAAATAGGGTGAAATAGCTATCTATGGATGCTCTGTTTGATATTGCCACTGTGCATGTTCTTTGTGCGTTGACATGATTAGTTCCGCTTTCATTGTTTATATTATGACCGTGTTACTCTTAAACGCATGAATTTTCATTTATTACTAACAATAGTTATGTAATCTCCGGTAACCCTGAAATCTCGAACTACGCAATCCATCATACCAAAATTTCGGCTATCCAATCCACTATCCACAATCCAGGCCATCCAATTTTCCTTTCGATTAATCACGAACGGTATATCAGAAAATTCGTGATCGTCTTGCATAACTAACGAACGCAACCAATTAAGCCGTCCAAAAAGCAGTGTTTCATCGAAAATCCAATTTCGTCCGAAAGAGAAATTACAAATATAGATCAAATCCACTTAACCTAATTGATTTTCCCAATTCAGCTCAGCTTAATCGACGATATTTTATATCGGAGAGGGCTCAACATCGGTGCTTCGGCATATGCGAGCCCACATGGCTTTTATGGCGACCTCAAAAGAGGAGTTTTCATGTCATGATGTAGGTGATGTAACTGATAAATTTCGAATAAATTGCGAACTTTTGTTGATTGAATTGAGGAATATCGGAAATGATGGAAATGTAGGTCGCTTGGGAAATTATATTAATTTAGAGATGGGGCGGAAATGTAGGAGGAGCCTTGATCGACATAAATTGTCTCTACAATAGTTTATAAGGGGGTTACATTTCACTGCGATCTTGAGGTCTATTGTGGCTCCTAAAAGAGCTGTTCTAACCACACCCTTCACAGCTAGCCGTCCAGTTCCAGATATATGATGGAATCCAATATCTATGACGGCTTCAACGAGGCTAGTTCCTTACTTTCACAAGTTTCTCGCCGAAGGCTTTCTTTCCTTAGGCTCACAATGCCAAAGCATTTCGTGACTAGGTGAATGGGGGTTCTCTTACTCCTCCCCCGCAGAACCTACACTTGTCAGTGTCCGATAGTCCTATCCTCAACAGGTGGTTTCTGAGGCGACAGTGTCCTTTGAGAAAGCCAGTGAGGAGGTGTAATTGTTTCTTACCAAGATCCAGATATCTTTTGGATCTTGCCGTTTCGAAGTTCCGAAGGAACCAAGTGGAATGATTCATCCCTTGGAGATTCCGCCAGAGCTTTTCCCTCACGGCTTTCTCCTTCTCCAGAAACTCCTACTTATAGGTACATTTACCCATACCATACAAGGGTTCTGGACCAATGAGTGACACTCTTTGGCGAGTGTATTGGCCTCTTCAATTCCTTTGATTCCCAATAGCCGGAAACCCAGATTGAAAAGACCTTATTTTTCTTGCCTACCTCATAGAGTTTGTTCCGGCACTCCCAGATCATCTTTAAGTCGATGACGTAGGAGCTCAGTGCTTTAATAGCAGCTTGACTATATCTGAGTGTATGGCTGTATCACACTTCTGATAGTTTTTTTCCAGATTTATATCTAGACATCTTTCAATAGCTAAGATTTCCGCTGAAAGACGCTCATACAGGAACCTAGCGATAGTGCACACTTGGTACTTGGCCCGTAGAGCTTCTGTAGAGCTTTTGGAACCATCTGTATACCATTTTACGGTATTTTTTTTATTTTTTTTGAGGTTATAGTCGGTGTCTTCCCATTTCTATCCTCTTTTTTACATAGCAATGTCCTGAAGTGCTTACTTTCTTGACCATTACATGACTTGGGAGGTTCGCAGTGAGATGTAGTTGTTCAGAGAGGACCAAACTCTCTGATTCTTCATTCTCTTATTACCTGTACCTTCCTTAGATATTCTGAGGATATCCTCATGGGCTACCCTATCAATCACTAGATATAGAAGTGTGATTGCACCTTCTACATCTACACAGAATCTACATTCACAATTTTCGGCCACTACATACCGTCCCAAGAAATACATACCTGAGGAACTGGCTAAGGACACTTATATTTTAGGATCGAAGATATCCCATCCCTGAAACCAGCGCGAGTATTAGGTCAAGTACCGTGGGTGGCTCTGACATTTTCAGTCCCCTTCACAATTTTTCCTAAAAGCATGCAGAAAAACACATGAATATTCCAAATTTGAACACCAGGTGTGCAACGTCGCTCCCATCACCCCGATCGCAAATAGCTGACAGCAAACACCTCATCAACATTACGCTACCTTCGACGCCCAGAAACCCCGATATGCACACCGGAAAAAGCGACAATCAACCGACGAGAAAAACATCGTGGAATCGGCCCTATCAGCGCAATTTACCATCAACTAAGTGGCGAGAAGTCGAAAATGATTAATACGGGCAGCTAAGGGTGATACGTTAACACTTTGCTCCGGTTAAATGAACCGAAAAACCCTATGTCTTCGATAGCCTCACGAATTCCAACTTTGAAGTATTGAATCGACGCTGGGCTATTGGCGTAGACCTTCTCTTTCAAGTGGCCCCAAAGGAAGAAGTCGCAAGGTGTTAAATCACAAGATCTCGGTGGCCAATTGTGATCACCTCTTCGAGAGATGACGCGGTCCGGAAACTTTTCCCCCAATCAGCAAAGACACGACGATGTTGATGATCGACCGGCTTGAGTTCTTATGTTACCTGAACATTATAAGTCTTGAGACCCAAATTTTTATGCAAAATACGGTTAATGACGTTTGTGGAATGCCTAATTCCAAAGAACGGCAAGGAATGGCAAACCTGGGTTTTCTTCAACATTTCCGGTTACAGCAGCAATATTGTCGGCTGTACTTGAGCGACGTGCACGTGTTTTTTTCTTTACTTCACTAACTTGTTCCAACAGCTCGAATTTTTCCACCAATTTCTTTATTGCGGTCCGACAAGGTGCTTCACGACGACCTAAAAACGTTCGAGTTTTACGAACCGTCTCTGCCAAATTTCCACCATCTTTATAGTGAATTTTTATAATTTCAATGCGTTCTTGAAGCGTGTATCGTTCCATTTTTATTAATGGCGTAGTTTCTTCTTGTCAAATGTCAAAAATGACAGCTTCAAATGCTTAGTTTGAAAATATGATCTGCGGGTGAGCAAGATTATCTGTGACGTCAAGACATTTGTTGTAGAGTGAAAATAATAAAAGAACGCTCAGGCGCAAAGGCTTATCAAGTCAAAGAACCTTAAAATTATTATTTGCTCAGCTGTCTTTCGCTCTGAAACGGTGTCTCTGCTTTCGCGATACAACATATTGTAACAACAAAATTAGTTTCATCTTTCGTTAAAACATCCACAACATAAATAACTGACCTAAACTGTCCTAAACTAACTTTTAGGTTAGAAATAAAATGACATTTGGAAGAGCTCTCGCTCTGATAATAAATGATCACGATGCAGAGTGAAGTGAGCGAAGAGAGCTTAATAAAAAACCAGCTGAGCTCAAGAAGTGCACGCCGAGCAGAATATTCAGCCTAAGCTAAACGGGACATCTACCGAAACATCGGGCTATTCAAAATAACACTTCTTATTGGAAAACCTCTTACCTATTTAAATTTGAAAAACAGGAAGTGCAACATCTCCCCCATCACCCAGATCGCAAAAAGCTGACTCTGGCAGCAAACACCTCATTAACCGACGAGAAAAACATCGTGGAATCGGCCCTATCAGCGCAATTTACCATCAACTAAGTGGCGAGAAGTCGAAAATGATTAATACGGGCAGCTAAGGGTGATACGTTAACACTTTGCTCCGGTTAAATGAACCGAAAAACCACGTATTCATCCGGAAAGGATGTGACGAGTCCGGGTTATTCATTTCCCGGGATTGCCGCGGGCGCAGGAGGAGGCGTTGTGCCGAGAAAAACCCTACGGCAGCGGCCGCTTTTCCAGTATCGCGTCCTGGAGAGATTTCCTTCATTTCCATGTGGAAATTGGCAGTGAGAGCTGCTGATATCTGGCCGGGTTTGGAACTCGTTCTGTTTCCATTTGTACTGAATTGTTCACTTTAATTTTACCATTCGTCGAGTGAGAGATACAAAAGAAATGTATTCACAAGAGTTAAATTGCACCAATAGGTATATCTTTTTGAGCATTCGTTTTGCCCAAATGTCTGTTATTTTAGAATTTTGAACCGAAAATGGTCTCAAACGGTAGGATGATGACGAATTCGTGGTCAAATTCAATTCTATCCGTGGGGCCGTCCGTTAGCATAATAACTTTCGAAGGGATTGTACTAAAGGCTTGAAATTTTCAGGATGAGTTCGGGTCCCAAATGGCTCGGTTAAGTTCGTTAACGAGCCAAATCGTACGGGGTGTTCCATAAAATATGGCCATTCAGAATTTTTGTTCCCCAATATCTCAGAAAATACGAAACCAATCGGAATGTAATGTTACGGTCAAATGCAAGATGATGATAACAAGCTTCATGCAAAATTTTCTGGCCATAGTGTGAACAGAACCAGAGAAAATTCAATTGGAATATTGAAAAAAAGAAACTTCATATTTCCATGAGAAGATATCCGATTCGAGTGAATTTTTTTTTTGAATGGAGACTGATATTCTGAATGTGCATCCAGAATTTAGTGGCCATAGTTTCAACAGAACCATAGAAAATTCAATTGGAATATTGAAACAAAAAAATCTTTATATTTCCATAACAAGATATCCGATTCGAGTGAAATTTTTTGTGTGAATATAGATTGATATACTGAACTTTCATGCAAAATTTTGTGTTCATAGTGTTGATAGAACCATAGAAAATTCAATTGGGATATTTAATGAAGAATCTTTCTATTTCCATTACAGAATATCCGAATCGAGTGAAATTTATTTTGAGAATGAAAACTACTATACTGAATATTCATGCAAAATTTCAAGGGGATCGCATCATCAGAACCAGAGAATTTAATTTTTGTAATTATTTATTTTTTACATATTTAATTTTTTGAATAATTTCCAGAATACAATTCGGATTGTGCTGAGAACGAACGCTCAGAAGCTCCTGCTCAGGGCTTTCCTTAAATTTTTCAATATGATTTTACAATTCTGCACTCTTATATTAGCTTTGCTATCAGAATGGCTCACTCTGTCACACCCTCATTAGCTTTTTCCGGTTACCATCTATGCATCTTCCGATAGCAAGTGAATATTTCTGCCTAAAAACACTCGAGTTGAAGCCTAACGATAGTGCACACTTGGTTCTTGGCCTGTATACTTCAGCGGCGGCCCCTATCGGTTAAAAGTTAATAAATAGTTGTCAGACTAAACCTATATCTCCATCTTGAATCGCCTATGATGTGAAAACAGCACAAGAAAAAATGAAGAAGAATATATCTCGCCCCTAGGGCTATCTACAAGAGATTTGTCGGCTTAGATAAAAGGCTGAGGAGGACCCAGATCAAAGAAACGGAGTATACGCGGAGTTTTCCTGATAAACTTGCTTATGCACGGTAAACAACTCGACCAAATGCAATCTCGGCTTTTCCTGCTTATTTATCGCCCCGAATTCCCAAGATATGACTTTCCCAAATAATTTTCCTTGACGGCGAACTTTGTAGATCATCAAAGAGCGCAATTTCTCTGCGCGAAAAACTGCCCCGTAGCGTCTGAAAGTCTTCGAACAATTAATTATATAGGGAGTAGAGCATGGTGGGAAAACAGAAAATGTCGTGGACTATATTTCCATTCAATTTTTCGTAGAGTTATGTTGATTATTATGTGTTTGTTCCTTATGGGTCGATTACATTGAGATACTTTACAAGCTGCTACTGAGCGAATTTAGAAGCGAGTGAATTAGCTTGTGAGAACAATCTAGCGATCCACGTGAGGTTTATGTTTGTATCATTGTCAAGGATCTAAGATAAATGTCAAATACGTTTTCAAATTTAAGAACCAGGAACTACCGAGTAGATGAGAACTCACAGATTGTTTAGTAGCAACTGTGATTACACATGGATTATTCACATGCCAACAAACCAAAAGGCCAGCGATTTAGCATGTAAAGTAGCTCAGCTTTCAACATTAGTCGCATCTTTTTTACAATCAGATTGTTGGCTCGTGAACACGACTACACAGAGAGAACTTACAATAAGCTACTAAATTCACTCAGTAGCAGCGTGTAATGTAAGATATTTATGCAATTTTTCGTTTCAATTTCAACATCCTGTATCTCAGAAAAAGTGCATTTTAGAGGGTAAAAAATGGAATCTTTTGTTCATATTTTTGGACGAGCAATAGCATCCTGAAGTTTGTCGAACTCAATCACTCAACACCCTGTATTATCGAAATATCCTAAATGTATACTCAAAGCTCAATAGACAAGTTCATGACACGAGTCTCAATAGATTTTGTCAGCGATACAAAAATAGGTACTGCTAATTCCCTTTTCTCCATTTGATCGTAAAATTAACTGAAATTTCATATTGATTCGCAGTGGAAAAACATCAAACACAGTTCTAGATCATTAATCACTGAATAACATCTCAGCCAACCTACTGAAAACTTTTAGTTTAACGACCGACTGTAGAAAGCTTAACACACAAAACTTTGTTGTTTTATGTCCGCAACTGAAAAGATAAAACTGAAACTGTTATCGAAATTACCGAAACCCAATCTGGGAGAAAATAGAAAGAATATAAACAAAATTCGTTCTAAGAGAATTTAAAGTATTTGGAGCCGGTCTAATAATAAAGACTGCTGTTGTAAAATCTTCTGAACTGTTACAGGAAAGTTAGGATCTTCAGAGTTAATCGTGGATTTTGCAATTGAGTGAGAAAACAAGATGAACGTAATGGAAATAAATATTCAGGTATTTATGAGTTATGATCAATATGTTATTCCAAATGCGAGCGTATAAACAGAAGGAGTAATTTGGCCAAATATTAGGTACGTTCTCAGACTTTTTTTGTGGGCAACCTAGATTATTTTGAGTTTGTAGTTGTATACATGGAAATTTTGAATTGTGAAACTTTCAATAAATATAGTGAGAGCAAACGAAGGGTATCAATTTACATATTTCAAAGAGCCATTTGGTTACAAAGGGTTTTCCAATAAGAGGTGTTATTTTGATATTCAAAGAAAAATGCCATTTTTGAATATAAATGATCGGATGTTTATTTCATTATAAAGAAGAAGCTATGCCGTTAATAGTGGAAAATAACATCAGGCAAATGACCACCACGACCACGCTTACAGGACCATATCCTTTTAATGAAATTTTCCATAACCAAATCACGAAGTGGCTGCCCTATGTCCTCGATAGCCTCACGAATTCCATCTTTGACGTCTTGAATCGACGCTGGGCTATTGGTGTAGAACTCCTCTTTCACGTGGCCCCAAAGGAAGAAGTCGCAAGATGTTAAATCACAAGATCTCGGTGGCCAATTGTGAACACCTCTTCGAGAGAACTTTTCCCGCATAAGATCAATGGTTTCGTTGCTTGCTGAAAGTAAACGTTGTCCAGTGATGTAATCACGTTTGTGGAATGCCTAATTCCAAAAAACGACGAGGAATGGACAAACCTTGGTTTTCTTCAACATTTTCGTCTACAGCAGCAATATTCTGAGCTGTTCTTGAGCGACGTACACAGGTTTTATTCTTCACATCACTAACTTGTCCCAACAGCTCAAATTTTTCCACCAATTTTTTTATTGCGGTCCGACAAGGTGCTTCACGACGACCCAAAAATGTTCGAGTTTTACGAACCGTCTCTGCTAAATTTTCTCCATTTTTATAGTGAATTTTAATAATTTCAATGCGTTCTTGAAGGGTGTATCATTCCATTTTTATTAATGGCCTAGTTTCTACTTGTCAAATGTCCAAAAATTACAGTTTCAAACGTGACATCTACCGAAATAGCGTGCTATTCAAAATACCACCTCTTATTGGAAAACCCTTTACTTCGCAGAGCCGAATTTCGGGAATGAACAACCGGTCGTTAACAAAACGATGGCACTCTGCTCATACCTGTCCCTCAAGTTGTCACCGTAAATTCAGACATCAATTCGAACCGCCGGATTACTGTCCGATTAATATGAACATGCTTGAGCTAGCTTAAATCATGTATTTGCTCGAATTTCGCTTCAACCTCGCTTCACACCAATCGATAACATAACTCATGATGAAGATCTGTATCATATTTGCTGTTTATTATTCGACGTTGAGCCCTTCAAGCTCGATAAACTGAATAAATTTATATAGTATGTTGCCAGGAACATAACTAACAATGAACATCGATTTCAAAATGATGGTTTTCGCCTACTCAATCGGATTTCAATTGTGTGTGATACCAGTGGCGGCTCGGCATTGTGGAAAACAGTGCTAGGTTGAGGTCGTTTCTGTCCATGGATGCGGAAAATCTGTTTGCCTTCTCAAAAACCTCAAATTTTTCGGATAATACCCAGTGGCGGCTGCTCAGAGGAGGCAGAGGAGGCCGGGCCTCCCATAATTTCACTGCATTTTATTCAATTTCATATTCAATCACTTTTCTATATCTGTATTATTTCCATCATTCTTTCAACTATCTAAATCTCAAAGTAATAAACATATGTTTATTACTCAACGATCTAAAACATTCATACACCGTAACAGATAGCAGGCAAACTACTTAGCGAAGGAGGCTCACCTCCACGAGTCAAGATTCGTTAAAATGTGACATTTCAACCATATTCAAATGAACGTTGCGGGAACCACTCAAAATTCAACCTGCAGATCACGTGTCGGAGGCCCGGCTCCACAGCATTATTTTCTCTGAAAACGAATCGGCCCGAATCAACCCCGGCGATAGTTTAAAAAGGGGTTACAGTTCACTGCGACCTCAAGGTCTATTGTGCCCCCTTTACAGAGCTGTTCTGACCACACTCTTCACAGCTCATTTTCCACTCCAGAGATCTGACGAAATCCAATATCTGTGAATGCTTCAACAAGGCTGGTTCTCACTCTTACAAGTTTCTCGCCCAAAGCATTCTCTCCTTAGGCTCGCAATGCAAAGCATTCTGTGACTAGGTGAATGGGGGTTTCTTTCTCCTCCCCACAGAACCTACACTCGCCAGTGTCCGACAATACCATCCTCAATAGGTGCTTCCTGAGGCGACAGTGTAATGTAAGAAAGCCAGTGAGGAGGTGTAATTGCTTCTTACCGAGATACAGATATCTTTTGGTTCTTGCTGTTTCAAAGTTCCTAAGGAACTTAGTGGAATGATCCATCCTTGGGAGTTTCCGCCAGAGTTTTTACTTCTTGGCTTTCTCCTTCTTCAGAAACTTCTTCTTATAGGTACATTTATACTCTCTTATGTCCTGGAGTTCTTTGGGGCTCTGGAACTACTGCTGCAGTTATGGAAACAGAACAATAGGCCTTGAGGTCACAGTAAAATAATCATAACTCTTTCAAGAATCTACAATATGCATTCCAGATATTCTAATGGAACACCCTATAGAGAGAGAGAGTTTATTGTTGTTTTTTACAATTTCATGAATTGCTTTAACAGGTCATAAGTAAAAGACAAACATGTATAAAATGTCTCGAAACAATACTCACAACAGAAATAGATAGGGAGTGTTATTGCAAAAACAGTGTTAATAAATAAAATGAATAATAAATAGGTGTATAAAGATAAAAAAATTATATGAAGGGTATAAACAATAAGAACAGTGTATATGGATTTGATCAAAACTCGACGTCAACCCGGAACCGGGTGAAAAGGCAAGTAATGCTGGTTGTCAGAAAAATATAAAAAAAAATCTGAGTTGCATGATTTTAAAATAATGGGCATTTAAAAAAAACGCAAAATTCCACACCCTGTGACAGTCTTTTCGCTCCTGTTACCACAAATATCAACTTTTTCCAACTTTTTTTTTGCTGCGTAACCTTGAATAATGCTTGTCTGAACTTTAATCAAAATTTGGATACCAGCTGCTCTAGGTTTCATAAAAATAGGGCTTGCTTCTCAGAAAGAAAATTCAAAATAAACAATTGCCTAGTTTCAACTGACTGTATTGAAAAAAAATTTACTTCGCTAGTTTGGCATGTTTTGTCAAAAGTTGGCGCATTTAGTAAGGATTCCAAAATGGTATAATACTTGTTAAATTGTACCTGCCGTAGTTCCAGTTTATTTTCGATTGCCTTTGAAAACACTTTTCTTAAACTGCTTCCCAGTAAAAAAGTCCAATGGATTCATGTCCGGTGAACGGTCCGGCCACGAAATTGGACCAGAACGTCCGATCCATCTTCCGGAAAAAATGTTACCAGAAAAAAAAATTTAAGAAAAAGTGTATTCAAAAGCTATCGAAAACAAATTTGAACTACGGCAGCTACAATTTAACAAGTATTATACCATTTTGGAATCCTCACTAAATGCGCCAACTTTTGACAAAACATGCCAAACTTGCGTAGTACATTTTTTTTCAATACAGTCAGTTGAAACTAGGCAATTGTTTATTTTGAATTTTTTTCTGAGAAGCATGCCCTATTTTTATGAAACCTAGAGCAGCTGGTATCCAAATTTTGATTACAGTTCAGACAAGCATTATTCAAGGTTACGCAGCAAAAAAAAAAGTTGGAAAAAGTTGATATTTGTGGTAACAGGAGCGAAAAGACTGTCACAGGGTGTGGAATTTTGCGTGTTTTTTAAATGCCCATTATTTTAAAATCATGCAACTCAGATTTTTTTTATATTTTTCTGACAACCAGCATCACTTGCCTTTTCACCCGGTTCCGGGTTGACGTCGAGTTTTGGGACACCCTGTATATACGGGATATATGAATAAATAGCAACGCGAACACACAGTGTAAACAAAAAAGGCAGAAATAAATTTATGTTCTGCAAAAAGAAATGAACTCCTTTACGGAATAAAATGCATTCTCGACCAGTAGGTTCTTCACTTTTTTTCGAAATCTGGGTTTTGTAGTTCATTGTAAAGTGATATTGCGAAATGGCGGAATCATCTAAATGCCGGTACCCTCTGTAAATTCTATAAATCAGGATATCGACTGTTCGGTTTGGGGCCCGTTATATGGACCAAGGAAAGAGCAAATATTTTTAACGTGTTCAACTTTTTAATTAATTGACAACTTCCCCTGCCAAAACATTTCATGCAACTAGATCAAAAATATATATAAAATGTAGTAACTATGAACACGGAAAATCTAGATTGTAGCCCCAACATCCTCCGGCCTAAGGGGTTCTTCTCTTCAGAATTCTACCATATCTAGATTTTCTGATTTCTTGTTCCTGTTCTGGTTCTTCTCTTCGTCATTTTTTCCTGTTTCTAGTAAAAATAATTTTTGTAGAGGACGAATCAGACAACCGGTTGTCGTCTTTAATTTCACTACTCGGCAAGCACCATCTTTTCTAAAATACATTTCTTCAAATTTTCCAATGGGCAAGAAAACCTCTTTCCTGCACCTTCGACCAAGACTATATCACCAACCTTCTTCCATTTCATTTTGCTTCTTTCCTCTTTTGACTTCCTCTTGCGTTTCTTCTTCCATCTTGTACTGTCCACAAACTCCTTCTGAGTGGCTTTGGGATCATATTCTACATTCATATTGAAATCATTATCGTCACAATGAGAGGCATCGTTTTCTTCAACTTTTGTGTCACCTGTCCAATTATCATAATTTTCAGGTTGTAGTTCAGCAGCATCCTCATGAATTATATCAATAGATGGTTTTATGTCTTCTTTAGGGCCATTTTTGTAATAATCATCATTGAAGATAGCTTGCCTTCGTTTCTCATCAGTTTCTGTATCAAAATCTCCTTCAGAATCCTTTATCAAAGACTTTTTCTTGTTTTTCTGTTATAGGTTGCGTCACTTTTTCTTTCAGGGTGGCTTGAAGTAGATACTGAACTTTATCCTCTTGCATGATTTTCTGATCTTCCTGAATTTTCTTGAATTGTCCACAAAAGTTGATCCAATTCTTGACATTTCCATCAAATTTTGGCAGTTCTAGTTTCGGATAATTCAAGTTCGAATTGTTCGATTTTCCACTCACAGATCTATTTTGCGTAAATACTATTTCATTTTTCATCTTGATAATTTCTTCTCTAAATATTTCTTGCTCGGTAAATTCTTTCATCAATTCATCTTCATCCAGTGATTCTTCCGACATCAAAATCTCTTCTATATTACTGTCAAGTTCAAAAATTCTTTTTGCTTTATCATCGATCAAATTTTTCCAATTTTCAACTGTACTTTCATCCCTGGTCCCACCAGAACTGGAACACACATCATTTTCAATTTTCTTGATTCCAGCTCTCAGGATTTCCCGTTTTAACCGCCAACAACTCAACATATCCTGGCAGGATCGCCAAAATGTAAATTCTATAAATCAGGATATCGACTGTTCGGTTTGGGGCCCGTTATATGGACCAAGGAAAGAGCAAATATTTTTAACGTGTTCAACTTTTTAATTAACTGACAACTTCCCCTGCCAAAACATTTCATGCAACTAGATCAAAAATATATATAAAATGTAGTAACTATGAACACGGAAAATCTAGATTGTAGCCCCAACACCCTCAAATCGATTCGAAAATGATGCTGGGAATCAGATTCCAGCAACGACATGTGCTTTATGGCGCATCATCAATCGATTGTAACATTAAGCGTGACGGCCTTTTGACGTTTGGCGAGCCCGTAATCCAATCTCGAAGTCCAAGTGATTTTCTCGACTTTACGACCTACGGCCAGTTCTATTCCCAGAGAAATATATAAGATATTTTATGATATCTCGAATGGGGAGGCTCGTAACAATTCCCTCGGGAACGGTCTGGATGTAAAGATTGTTTATATTTTATGTTTTATGTCATTTCAGTCGCACGTTTTATGGTCACATCGTTCTGGATTGAAGAGACTGAGTGTACCTATGCTTGGTGTTGCATGTAGGAAGAGAGCTATGTTCAAAATTATGCTGGCACAATTTTCATCACTGCGAATTTATATCTGCTCTGATGTAATGGAAAATAAAAGGGGAATTGTCATGATGAGCGTTATCACGGACGAGGATAATCTGATCAGTGATTCTCAATTTTTGTCTAGAGCTTTTCCAGTGATTTCCATAGAAAATAATTTTATTTGTTTCTCATTTGTAACGTCAGTTTCCAAAAACACAATATTAATCAAGAAAGTTTATTTTATCAAGTCACTAACTTGTAAAACTGACAGTTAACTTGTAAAATGTTTACAAGTTAGTAGTATTATTCACATTGAGATTTATCAAGTATGTACTTGCTTATAATTTCATTCATCCTTGTAATTTCAGAGTTCCTGGAACAAATGTATTTCTCAATAAACGTTCTCGAACTATTCGAAAACGATATTCGTACCTTGTTTTATTCGTATCTATTTGTTTTCCTTCTCAGAATTGCAAATATCCTAGAGGTTTTTTTGACCTGTAAACTCACTGACAGTTTCACGTACTCGCTTCTAATTTCATTTATTCGTCTAATTTCATCGTTCCTGGAACAAATATTTTTAATAATAAACGTTATAAAAGTATTTAAAACGATATTCATGCCTTGTTTCATTTGGATCTGGCCTTTTTCATCAGAAATGAGCAAATATTCTCGAAGGACTTCCCTCTCGTAAAGCCACTGACAGTTGTCATAATTTTCCGATGTCATAAATAATCATAAATAATGCAACTTACGACATTTGCGACAAATCCTTGAGATTTTTTTGGAATTTATCGAACCTTTTTACAAATGAGAAACAAATAGAATATAAAACAATACACGCAAGGTAACGGGTTTTACTGGCTCAAGGAGGTAACTGACTCGCCTGCGGCTCGTCAGTTATATCCTCCATTCGCCAGTAAAAACCCTCTTACCTTGCTAGTAATGTTATATACTATTAGAAATGATGGATTTCGAGATCAACCTAGTTTCCTTGTCAGGTTTTGCGAAAAATGATTCAAATCACCGAAATAAGCTAGAGAATTCAAAGGATCAGAATTAGCGGTTATCATTCATTTCTTTCATTGGTTGAATGTTAAATCACAGTTTACAATGAAACTAACTGGCCACTCTGTTTTTAATCGCTATCCTCCCTAGTTTTGCTTGCTCGTCGTTTGAAATCACGAGAATAGAAATGGCATTCTCAATATTCAATTAAAAATGAATCAATTGAAATTTTGAGTGAATGACTAATCCTATCCAAATAGGAGTATATTTACTCCTTATGCTGTCACATAAAAAACCCTATATTTCACTGGAAATACCATTACGAAATCATACTAGTGTTTCCCAAAAAAGGTTTTATTTAAATACTTAAAATAAGAAGCTTTTGCGTAATTGTTCATATTGGGTAAACGATAAGTCAAATTCGAATATTCTGAGAGGTATTACTGGTTTCATTTAATTTATTCATGAATTCAACTTTCTTCTTGAAGTTAAAAACCTACCCTGAGAATTTCGAGTTCTAAATTCTTTCGTTTCGGAAGTTATTGTATTCACGCCTGGACTACGGCCGACTGTGAATATGATACGTATGCTTCTAATGAATTTCAATATTTAGTGGCTTTATCTTTCCTATTACTACGGCAAAATAGCAGACGTGGCAACTGTGCCTGATAAAACGTACGTCATCATACAATCTCGTGACGTCATATTGGCGCAAAGTTAAAATTTAGATATCTGGATATCTATTGATTAATGATTAGTTATGAAAAACTTTGAATAAACAAATGCTGGCAATATCATGTACTTCCATTGGGCTATACAGTGTGTTTGGTCATGACTTAGCGATAATTTAAGGTCATCAAATATACCTAATATTATCGACAAAAACACTCAAACTTGGAAGTTTACTCCCTTAGTTTTGAGGTAGCCCCCTTTTAAAATTTACTTTTTTATTTTCGTTCACCCTTCCAAATAATATCGATTTCTTTGGACATAAAGGTCCTACAGATGTGAAAAAAATGTTCTTTGAAAGATGATACTACCACCTTTCATTGAAGTATAACAATATAAAAACATTCAACTTGAAAACGCCATAAAAAAATTCTTTGAAAAAGTTCATAGTGAAAATATGTACTGATTTTCTCAGTAAATCCGCAATAGTACAAGAACTAGCACATTGAAGTATAATTTTTTTTCAATGATTTAACACGCAAGGACACAAGCTACAAAACAACACTCACATAATTTCTGTAAGTTACATAATTTGACAGTTATTGCTGTTCGAACATGACCCTTATGAAAATTGATAAAATAAAAAAAACCTCAGTACTGTACTTTCGATAATTTTCAATGAGCAAACAAACAAATTAATCATAAAAATTGCTCAAAATGGCCGCCTCTGCTCTGTAGACAAGCAGTGGCTTTCATGACGACCTGTCTTGTGTCTTTTGCTTGCGTAGTGATCATGTTCGAACAGCAATAACTCTCAGTACATATTTTCACTATGAACTTTTTTAAAGAATTTTTTTATGGCGTTTTCAAGTTGAATGTTTTTATATTGTTATACTTCAATGAAAGGTGGTAGTATCATCTTTCAAAAAACATTTTTTTCACATCTGTAGGACCTTCATGTCCAAAGAAATCGGTATTATTTGAAAGGGTCAACGAAAATAAAAAAGTAAATTTAAAATGGGGGCTACTCCAAAACTAAGGGGGTAAACTTCCAAGTTTGGGTGTTTTTGTCGATAATATTAGGTATATTTGATGACCTTAAATTATCGCTAAGTCATGACCAAACACACTGTATGGGTACCTCATTTGCCTTGAGATATATTTATGTAGATCCTATTCGTAGATATATTATCAATTCGATAATGCTACGTTTTTTTCAATAGTTGACGTCAATATATAGTACCCTTCTTTTCTTCACTGTCTTGCCATCCAGCTTGTAGAAATGTCATGAGTTATCATAGTTGCTTTTTCTTCCAATAATCTAATTGTTATACCTGTATTAATTAGGTATTTTTGAGATGATGTCGCAGATTGACGCAGGTTAACATTCGAAAGAATTAGAAGGATCCTTCAGAGTCAATAAGTTTTTTCTGAGGAAAGCAAATGAAAATGAATCGATTAGATTTTATGTGCATGACAGTTGCAACCATTTAACCGTTGAAAAAATTATGAATCTTAATTTGTGTAACTTAGATAATGAGAATGTGGGTATTGTATAATATTCCTCCTCATTATCTATGCGTTGACGTAAGTGAGTTCATTTGAAAAGCAAAAAAATTCGTATTAACGGACTGTTCACCTCAATGCGTAGCATAGAATGTTGTTGTTCAGTGGCATGCTTTATATCCGTTCTAGAGCTGTATAATTTCTTGTCCAACGTTATACATTCTTCATGTTTACCGATTTATTATTTTTCTCATTGACGTTTTGAAGAAAGCAGAACAACCGATTCGTTTGCATTTAAAACTCAATTTTACGATATTGACGAAACTATTAAAGCGGTTCAATTCATTTTTGTTTTCCTTTCGATATGAAATGCGAATAACTGTTGCACTTTTCCACCAAATTCACCATTATCATACAGAAAAACTGTTTTCTCTTGCGAAGAAGCTGAAATTTGGTACGAAAAGCAATTGTTCTCCCAAAAACCGAAAAAAATGTATGCGAGCAAGAAGGCACTAAAAATCATTATAAGCTGTTTTCTGCGAATTTTTACTCCCAAGTCTAAATAAGTGAAGGTTTTGAAAGGTTAGTGGGTGCTTTTCTTCCAACCTTCTACGCTAATGAAGAAAGTACGGTTTTCGAGACTCTCATTTGAACCATTCCTACACAAAAGGTACGCTCTAAAGTCGACCGTTTTCAAGATAAATCAATTTCTATGATGGAAAATATGGTTAATTCTTTCACTGTTAGTTGAGAAGTTAAAAAATAATTAATTCGAAAAATTGACCGTGTTTTTCAAAATAAAAGTTGATTTTTGTAGGGAAAGGTTGACTTTCGAGCGTATGATCAGGATCTTTTCATGTTATTATATAGAAAACATTGGTGATTCAAATGGGTGCCGTTTCTCAAAAACGGTGCATTTTATAGGGTGAGATAATAGCATTAGTTGAATTTAGTTTTTTTACTGTCCACGTTTTCTATCATCCTGTGAAAAATCTGGAATGGCATCTTCTGTTCATATTTTTGTACAAGCTATACCATCCTGAAGTTAGACGTATTTATTCACTAAAACCAAGTACAATGGATCTTCCGTATAACGAAAGCGCTAAATCCGCAAAAAAATTCGTTATAAAGAAATTTCATTATACAGAAAATCTTTTTCTATAGTCGGCAATGTGGCGGTCGACTTCGCTGATAAATTTATCATTCAAACTTAAGCACTCCCTTTTAGACATTTTTGCACAACTTTCCCACTAGCGTAGGGTTAGATTGAAACCAAACAGCCAGGGATGTATTTAAAACTATTTCAGAAGGATCTCCCTGCCCGCCGTAATAATTTAGTTTTAGGTTGGGATTCATTACATACGTCCGGAAGAATTTCGGAAAAAACCCACCCTTTCAACTTCTTACCAATACGATTTTCTTAATATTTCGTTATAGAGAGAATTTACTTCGTTTTAAAGGGTGTTTTTAACATGGAATTTGGATTCAAGGTGCAATGTCTTGTACGAAATTCGTTATACAGACGTTGGTTATAGGAAAGTTCCACTGTATATAGAATGATACTTCGGTAAACGTATAAAGTTATCACAACTTGTTCTACTATTACACGAATAATTAAGGTTTGCACTGCGACTATTTCATGTGGATAAACAGAATGAAAAGTCAGTGGTAATAATTGAACCACTTCTTCCGCCAACATCTCTCAAGTCAAAAACTCACCCAGCTCATACTCCGTTTCTTGATCCTCCGCTATTGGTTCCATCCTGCCATGGCATTCGTCCTCCAACACTACCGGCCGTTACCAGCGCCGCTACCATTTCCCTCCAAGCAACAACGTGGTGAAACCGCCGCAAAACCACCCGCTACACTCATAACGCACGAGCTGAAGAGTCCAGAAGTCGAAACACCACCACAAGCGCTCACCAAGACCAACGGATCACTACCGAATACGCCGCTAACTCGAAGATCACTAGCACGGCCTCTTTCATCACTCGATCCATTCATCAAGACTGATCACATTCATATTAATTATTCATTGGAGGCAGCAAAATGCCGACTATTACACTATTACACCTATTTATCGACGCTCCGTGACGTCATTGGCTCAGTTTTATGCTGGAATGCCGGGCCATTAGCGTTTTCGTGGATTGGAAATCGCAGTTCGTAGTTTCTCTATCAGAAGTTTTGCGAACTGGCAGCGTTAAGGTTATTTTTGCGGCGGTGTATTGGAAAGGATAGGATACTACACTGCGCAAAAAAATTAACGCACACTCAAATTTAATCTACAACTGAAGGTGTTCTCAATGATAATTATTTTTATCAGAATTATGCATGCATATGTTATCCATTTTCAACGTTTTTCTTCAATACAGATGTTTTTCCCAGCAGGAGTAAGAAAAAATGAGATTTTCAGATTTTGAATGTATTGGCTCCATTTTGAAATCAGTTGTTCTCGATCAATTCTAGTGATCAATAGTTTTTCTTTCGTTTGATTTTCTACACTCGATCGCTATGCAAATCGAAACACGCCATTTGACCCAAGAGTAATGTACCCAAGCGGTAGTTTTGCGAGAGAAGGGTGGACATACACAAGAATTGCAGAAAGGTTTGGAGTTTCCCATACAAGTATGTCCCGAATGTTGCAGCGATTCAGGGAGACAGGTATGAATGTCCGAAGACCAGGACAGGGTAGACCACGGGTAACAACTGCCATTCAAGAACGTTACTTGAGAGTTTCTTCGTTGAGACAACGGTTTGCAACCTCTAGCCTCCTTCAAAATCAAAATTGATCAAACTCATGGGGTGCAAATTAGCACTCAGACAATAAGAAATCGCCTCAGAGAATATGATTTAAGGCCTCGTGTCGCGGTAGAGGCCCAGCTCTTACCCCAGCCCATCGAAGGGCGCGTTTGGATTTTGCGAGAGAGCATATTATCCATTGGAAAGTGGCTGATTGGAGAAGAGCTCTCTTCACAGATGAGTCTAGATTCTGCCTCTGCCATTGTGGTCGACGTTTCCTTGTATACAGACGTCCACATGAAAGATATGGTCAGTGCAATTTCCTGAATACTACTGGTTTCGGGGGAGGATCGATTATGGTATGGGGTGGAATATCTTTGACTGCTCGCACAGACCTTGTGGTCGTTGATAATGGAGCTATGAATGCTGATGGGTATATAAGGAACATTCTTGAAGAGCATGTAGTGCTATTTGCCCCATACATTGGTGAAAATTTCATTTTTATGGACGATAATGCCAGATCCCATCGTGCGCGCATCGTTCAGGAGTACCTTGAAGAGGTTGAAGTCTCTCGAATGGAATGACCAGCAAGAAGTCCAGATCTCAATCCAATTGAGCAGGTTTGGACAACCTCAAGAGAAGGCTGAGAAGTCCAGAAAATCATTCAGCTACTCTTAATGACCAACTCTTGTGTATGTCCACCCTTCTTCTCACAAAATTACCGCTTGGGCACATTCCTCTTGGGTCAAATTGCGTGTTTCGTGTTGCATAGCGATCGAGTGTAGAAAATCAAAGGAAAGAAAAAATATTGATCACTAGAATTGATCGAGAACAACTGATTTCAGAATGGAGCCAATACATTCAAAATCTGATAATCACATCCTTTTTTTATTCCTGCTGGGAAAAAACATCTGCATTGAAGAAAAAGGTGGATAACATATGGATGCATAATTCTGATAAAATAATTACCATTGAGAACACCTTCAGTTGTAAAATAAATTTGAGATTTCCATAATGTGTGTTAATTTTTTTGCGCAGTGTAGATATTATCCGCGTGTTTGTGTACAGAACACAGAACGGTGTAGTTGTTACGTGGGCGGGTATCTCTAGTGAGATCATGCCGATTTATTGCCGCGTTGATTGGCCCGCTCGTATTCCAGAAACGACTGCGATGTTGTTTAATTGATATACGATGCGTTTCGGGGCAGATTTGGTTCATCGGTTATCTTTATGTTGGAGCGGCTTGGAGCAGATGCTTCCGACTGCTTATCGGCGACGTTGTGCAGCTTTTTATCAGGGTTTGGGTTTAGTGAGTCAAGGATGAACAGAATGACATTGATGTCGTTAACTGTGGATTACGAGATAACTTGCGTTTTTTTCTAGGACGATTTGAACCAGCTTTCTCCTACTGGGTTTACTCTATTCAGGGTGTTACATAATAGTATGTCACAAATTAAGGGAATGAATCTACGTATAATTTCAAGAAAGAAAATTCATATAAACATTGGTCCGCAAAAGCTTCGTACGGAGCTACAGGGTGTTGAAATTTCCAAAAAAAAATTGTTTTTTTCCTCATAACTCCTGCAGTTTTTGAGATATGCAGTCCAAATTTGAAATGCAAGCTATTTTCAACAGTCTCCATCAATTCACGTCCTGAATAGTAACTAGAATCTACTGGGTGTTTTCTTTCCAGAGCCATGTCTTCTTTTTCCTTCTCAAACTTTTTGCGGTACGCCACTGGTCAGCGTTGAATCAATTTTTGATATCTTCGTTCAATTTCAAAACTTTTTTGAATCTTGTAATTTTTTCGTATCTCTAAACGTTTTCGAGTGAAAAATCATTTACTGATTGTATGCATTCACTGATAAGCTAATGTTGAGTCTCATATGACGAGCTATGAAAATAAAAGCAAATTTTAGGCATACCTATAGAGTATTTCTATTTTTTTTATTTAGTGAATAACATAAAATCTTTAGCTCGTTTTTTACTCGAAAACGGTTAGAGAAACGAAAAAAATTGCAGGAGAAAAAAAAGTTTTCGAGGTGAACGAAAATATCAAAAATTGATTTTCCGTTGATTAGTGGCGTACCGCAAAAAAATTTTGAGAGGGGAAAAAGGAGACATGGCTCCGAAAAAAAAACACCCTGTGGATTCTAGTTAAGATTCAGGGCGTACAATGATGGAGACTGTTGAAAATAGCTCGCATTTCGAATTTGGACTGAAAATCTCAAAAACTGCAGGAGTTATGAAAAAAAAAACCATTTTTTTTAGAGATTTCAACACTTTGTAGCTCCGTATTGAAGCTTTTGCGGACCCATGTTTATATAAACTTTTTTTCTTGAAATTACATGTAGATTCACGCGTTGTAACATAGGTACTATTATGTAACACCCTATACATTCATGTAGTTGGGATTGATTCCGTAGTTTATTAGTTCTAAATACAGATTCTGTGAAGAAATCAAAATATTGATGCTAACTTTCATGAATGAAAAATAATTTTTTAATGTACAAAACAAGTAATAAGAATTTTATTCCCATTATGAAGCCAATAAGGTTGTCAAGAACAACAAGGTCTTTTAAGCCTGAGTTCCTGATCACTCAAATATCAAAGGAATAGAACTATAGCCAGAAAGGGAACTCGAACGCCACCTACTGGCCCAGAACCCTATAGTATAGGCCAATGCACTCAAAACGAGTTTTTACAGAAGGAAGAAACTGAAAAGGAGAAAAGCTCATTTTCCTTCGGAACTTCAAAAGGTGTAAAAGGTGTTTTGATCTCAGAAAGAATGAGGTTCGCCTCCTCACTGGCTTTCTGACAGAACATTGTGGCCTACGGAATCATATGATGGAAATTAGCTTTAAAAAAACTCACGAGTGTAGATTCAATGGGAAAAAGAAGGAAACTCCTGTTCACTTAGTTACAGAATGCCTCGCCATTGCTTCTAAGGCTCGAAAGAACACAATAGCTAGGCATTCTGTAACTAAATGGACTGGAGTTCCTTGATCTCATTTTTTTTCTCCATTTTCTCACAGAATCTACACTCGTTAGTTTTTCTAAATCCCGTTCTCATCATATGCTTTCCAAGGCGACAATGTCTTTTTAGAAAGCAATTGAGGAAGCGTAAGTTTCTTACTTCGCCAATTTTTTTTTTCTTATAAGTACATTTGCCTATAATACAGAATGGTTCTGGGCCAATAAGGGGCTTCCGTGCTTTCTTCCTGGCGGCTGGAGAGTATGTTTTCCTCTTCCTTTTGTCCCTGAGTGATCAGGAACCCAGACTAAGGAGTCCTTGTTGCCCTCACCTACTTCACTGGGTTGTTATTGCTTTCCCATCTTAGCTACAAGTCGATGACAAAGGTTCAGTGCTTTGAAAACATCTTGACTATCAGAATGGGTCACTATGTCACACCCTTAATAGGTTCTTTCCAGGTTTCTTTCTATGCTTCTTTCAATGCATAGTTTTCTCATAAACTACGAGTTTCTGGCTGTCCTACATTAACAGTAGTAGTATCACTAGCTTCATCCACACATCATATTTCAGTCCAAAAAATCCCTAATTGATAATAATTGTCAAAACTGATCAAAGCCCAAATTAATGAAGAGCGGAACGAACGCCTCAACAAGTTTATTATTCTGTCCACACATTCATCAAGTGGTGAAGAAGAAGAGGCATCATTATCGTTTAAAATGTGTATGTGTGTGTGTGCCAGAAAATCCTCAAAAGTTATATCATACGATATGGCAGTTGTCCAGGAATCATTTCTCATATACATCTCAGCGAATGTGGACTTTTCGCTTGAAACATATATTTTAGATATTATTGTGCACTCGTTGATTTGCAAGCATTGCGAGCATTTCCTTTTATCTTCAATATAAATCATTATGACTCCTTAAAGTTTGTCTACAGGACCTTTGTTTTCACTCAGGGGAAGACGGTTCCACAGTGCAACCCTTGTTTTTACTGATAAGAAGTTTGTTCTTGAAGTTCTCTCTCTATATGAAAGACTGAGTTATCAGATCTGTTTTTATTCTTGTTTTTCGTTTTCTAGACGAAAGGTTAAATGTTAGGAGCTCTTCCGTTTTCGAGTCGAACGCTTTTTATGTACTACTTTAATATTTTTCTTTGGATTCGTTATAGAGAGTGAACACTGAATACTTATTGAGATCCAAGTAATTTTTAACCTTACAGTTTTAAAGTTTCGTAATAACTTTTTGAAATGATATTCCTGGAATATTATGACATTATGTCACACCCTTGACAGTTTCTTTCCTGGTTTCTATCTATACTCCGTTCACGAAAGTTTGAGAGCATAGTAGGCGTTTGTTTATTCATCTGAAGTTTGCAGTATTTGCTGTCATAACGTAAAATAAAGTCAACGTTGCCGAATGTACTCGGCCTTGTCCGACGAGCTTGCTAGTTATCAGAGAACTCAGTGCAATATTGACCACATGGCGTATCAATCTGACAAGAAAATAACCAACATAACCTAAAATTGTAATATACACAGTGAAATATGCCAAATTTCCATGGCCAACCGACGGCTCAACCTTTCGTGAACGGACTATATGCATTTTTCGATTGCAAGTATTCTACTTGAAAAACCATCTGTATATCATTTGACGCTATATAGTCCGTTCACGAAAGGTTGAGCCGTCGGTTGGCCATGGAAATTTGGCATATTCCACTGTGTATATTGAAAATTTAGGTTATGTTCTTTATTTTCTTGTCAGATTGATACGCAATATTGTCAATATTGCATAGAGTTCTCTGATAACTCCCAAGCTCGTTGGACGAGGCCGGATACCGGATACATTCGGCAACGTTGACTTCATTTTACTTTATGACAGTAAAGACTGCCAACTTCAGATAAATAAAGAAACGTCTACTATGTGCTCAACCTTTCGTGAACAGACTATACCTATACTTTAAAGTTTCAGGAAGAATTATAGAAATTTCTCAAAGTATTCGAAGATTTCATTGCATTCAATGTCGAATGAAGCCGAAGTAAAGTATGCATATCTATTCAATCTGCTGAAAATCAATTTTCAATTATTTTCGCATTTCCAGACGAACCCTCCACTCGAAATCGAATAATTATTCGAGAAGGGACAGGAGGTCTCGAGAACTTTTTCAACTAATCAGCATTAACTGAGCAACATAGCCTTTTCATTCCATTTAGCCAGTCAATCTCAGTTCGTTCACATTCATAATGGATTTCCGCTGGATTTCCTGCTACTGAATTATTTCGTCGAATTTGCATTATCGTAAAGGATTTACGAGGCAGCAGGTTCGTTATTCTGGGATAACCAATAGGACGCCCCCGTAAAAAGGTAAGTACTTTCCGATACTCGGCTGAGGAAACGCGGATAGCCGTTCTACTTCTTGAATTTTCTATGACCAGAGGAGGAAACGCGGAGGAAGTTGATTGGATCTGTGACCTTGAACTTTGACAGGAGGGTGGGCGAGTTCTGTGGTGCTCGTTGACTAAAAGAAGCAAGAAGATAATGTTGTAACTGTGAATAAGACGCAGCAAAATCTTTTTCACGCATTAGGAATGAATATTATAGTCAGATTTGAAGCTGTCAAGTAGAAAATACGCCGTTAATAGAAATGGAACGATAAACGCTTCAATAACGCATTGAAATTATTAAAACTCACAATCAAAATGGTGAAAATTTGGCAGAGACGGTTCGTAAAACTCGACTATTTTTGGGTCGTCGTGAAGCACCTTGTCGGACCGCAATATAGGAATTGGTGGAAAAATTCGAGCTGTTGGGGCAAGTTAGTGATGTGAAGAATAAAATCCGTGAATAATAAAACCCGTGAATGTCCAAGATATTTTTCACGCAGGTTCACAATGCCGAGGCATTTTATAAGTGAACTGAACAGGAAGCTGTTTTTACCCCACATAACCTACACTAGTCAATTTCTGCTCAACATATTGAAATTATATCACATGCTTCCCAAGTCGACAATGTTCTGTCAGAAAGCTAGTGAGGATGTGTAACTTACTCTTACTGAGATCCAAATACTTTTGGACCTTGCAGTTTTTAAGTTCCGAAGGAACTCTTGGAAATGATCCATTCCTGAAAGATTCCTTCAGAGTGCTTCTATTTTGGGACCTTACAGTTTTAAGTTCCGTAGAAACTATTTTGAGTTATCCATTCCCAGAAGATTCATTCAGAGTGTTTCTTTATCAGTTTCTTCTTTCTCCAAAAACTCTTTCCTATTGGTGCATTTGTTTATACCACATGAAGTTTTTGGGCTAGTAAGTGGCGTTTGTGCTTCCTTTTTGGCTAATGTGATAGCTTGTCTTACAACTCGAGTGATTCACTTTATTTTTTCTATACCGCATTCATTTACATAAAAGTATAGAATTCAATCAAAGCAAAAAGTAAAAATAGCAAAATAATTATTACGAAACGTAAAAACGTTATCGGTTAAAAGGCATGCTATTCGTATATTTGGAAACTATCGAAGAATCTATCTCATCCATACTAATATTATAAATGCGAAAGTAACTCTGTCTGTCTGTCTGTTACTCTTTCACGCCTAAACGGCTGAACGGATTTTGATGAAATTTGGTATGGTGATAGATGATAACCTAGAAATGATCATGGGCTAAAAAAAATCACGCCATCGTTCTAAGGGGGTAGGCAGTAGGCAGATAACTAAATTGAGTAGGATTTTTAGTCGTTTTTGTTGCGACTTTTGCTCTTTCATGTCTGAACGGCTGAACAGATTTTGATGAAATTTTGTAAGGTAATAGATGGTTACCTAAAAACGGATATAAGATCAAAATGATCACGTAATCGTACTTAGGGGGTAGGAAGTAGGTAAAAAACTGTATTGAGTTAGTGATTTTTTTATGGTTTTTGCTGGGAGTTTTGCTCTATCATGCCTAAACGGCTGAACGGATTTTGATGAAATTTAGTTAGGTGATAGATAGTAACCTAGAAAAGGATAAAGGGCTATTAATATTCATCCTATCGTACTTAAGGCGTAGGCAGTAGACAGAAAACTAATTAAGTTAGTGATTTTTAATTATTGTTTTAAAAGTTTACCTCATTCACGCCTTAACGTCTAAACGGATTTTTATAAGACTTGGTTAATATAAAGATAGGATCGTAGGCACGGACACAGGCTACTTTTTATGGCGGGAAAATACCTCATTTCCGCGGAAATATGGCGTGATCGTGTCATGAAGCGCATGACGCCATAGCTACTGAAATGATTTTGATGTTTTTTTAACTGAGTGTTACTAAGACTTCAAGTTATTTTTAAAAGGTCGGTAGGCGCCATAATTTAGGGAATTTATGATAAAATTTTGATGCAACTGTCTTTATTTAACAGTTTTACTTGGATCGAAACTTAGCGACATTCCATCACACTACTTAACTTATAGGGTAGGAAGGTACAAAATTCAGACTATTCAGAGTATTCAGACGTATGATTTAAGTGAATATTTTCGAAGATATTACCGTGCGAAGCCGGGGCGGGTCGCTAGTTTGTTATACGTCGTACGCATTCAACGTTATTGGTTGTTGATTGTGCTCTATGTTAACGGCGAAGTCCAACCGTACACGAACCAAACTCGATTAATCTATGGCACATATCGTTTCTTTTCCGAAACAAAATTTTATCGTACATCGGGCAGTCTGCCTGCAAGAACCAATTTCATTAGGTATCCCATCAGCCAGCGCAGCAGATGTCGGTCTAACGAGATTAGAAACTGTGATCGAACCATGAAAAAGTTGAAACGGCCGAATTGAGGTTTATAGCCAATCAGGAGAATTTTTCCCAGTGCCGCCTGACGGGTTTTAAATTCAACTCGTATTCCTATCGATCTCCCCTTTTTCTTGCACTTCGAGGCTCCAGGAAAACGGCCTGGAGAGGGATAAAGTCTCCGGAGTCGGCTGAAATAAATTGTACCCATTTTATTCCGGCAGTATATAGTTTCAGTTAACACACGAAAGTCAATAAAACGGGCTGCGCTAACACTACGGTGAATAATACCTACCGTTTTAAGGGTGGCGCCTGATGGGGTGGTGGATTTGTTCAAGTCGGCCTAAAACATGTTTACGCTTTCAATTATTTGCGAGGGTGCAATTTTCCAGGGATTTCTACCGGATGTTGTTCGAATGGGAATTAATTGGGGGGACATATGGGGTGTTTCAGAAACTTAGGGTCCCTAAGGGTACATCTACTTTCTTTTCACTTTGTCGCTTCATGTTGAGAAGTTTTGAAATGAATAGTAGAGGGTTTTCCAATAAGAGGTATTTTTATATTCAAGGAAAAATGCCATTTTTCAATATAAATTATCGGATGTTTATTTCATTATAAAGAAGAAGCTATGCCGTTAATAGTGAAAAATAACATCAGGCAAATGACCACCACGACCACCCTTACAGGACCATATCCTTTTAATGAAAATTTCCATAACCAAATTGCAAAGTGGCTGCTGCCCCATGTCCTCGATAGCTTCACGAATTCCATCTTTGAGGTCTTGAATCGACGCTGGGCTATTGGCGTAGACCTTCTCTTTCACCTGGCGCCAGAAGAAAAGTCGCAAGGTGGTGAATCACAAGATCTCGGTGGCCAATTGTGATCACCACTTTGAGAGATAACACGGTCTGGAAACTTTTCCCGAAAAGATCAATGACACGACGTTATTGACGATCAGCCGGTTTGAGTTCTTGTGTTAACTGAACTCTATAAGCTTTCAGAACCAAATCTTTATGCAAAATGAGGTGCAATGACGTTTGTGGAATGCCTAATTCCAAAAACGACAAGGAATGGACAACCTAAGTTTTATTCAACACTTTCGGCTACAGTAGCAATATTCTCGGCTGTTCTTGAGCCACGTGCACGAGTTTTATTCTTCACATCCCTAACTTGTCCCAACAGCTCGAATTTTTCCACAAATTTCCGACAAGGGTATCTTTGAGTCGATGACGTGGGAGTTCTGTGCTTTAATAGCAGCTTGGCTGAGTGTATGGCTATTTAGCACTTCTGATAGTTTCTTTCTAGATTTATATCTAGACCTCAGAGAGGAAGAAGTAAACAGTGTTTACTTCTTCTTCTGAGATCTAGACATTTAAGATTTTCGCTTGAAAGACGCTCATACAAGAGCCTAGCGACAGCCCTTTTCGATATGATGTTCATTAAAGCTCTGTAACAGAGAAGCTTCATTTTTAGATACTGAAGAATGAGATGCTTTCAATATACCTCGATGAAATGAGAGTGTAGACCAAATAACTCAACCACGATAGACCTGCCACCAAGAGAACAGCAAAAAATTCCTCCTTATATACATATTCTTTTGGAATGAGAGCTAACAAAATACAATATATGAAACAAAAAAGTCCCTAGCTGAGGTTGGTGCAAAACGGGGTACCATACTATTCTGGCGTATGATACCAGAGCACAGGGAAAAACCTCAGTAGAAAAAAAACCTGTCTCGCCGTTCTCACAAAATTAAAACTATACGAATAAATACCTTCAGTATTTAGGTACAAAACACTTAATTGATGCTCTTGGGCCAGGAGGGTGTTTTAAACTAGGTCTGGCATTCCAAGTGATGATTTTTCGAATCTCCTGTTCTTCTAAGACCGCTACAGGACCTTATTGAAGGGTAATCATCTCCCAAAGATTTGAATAGTGGCATTTCATCCTAAATATTGAATTCAATTGCGGAATAATGATAAAAAACGTGTGACAAACTTTTGTCTTGAAACATAAGAAAAATATGAGGTATTTTGTCTATATTTTCCTTTGCCTATACATATTTAAAAATAGTCATGCTTCATTGTTAGGTAATAGAGAATTTAATGCTCACAATATACCATGATGAAATGGCAATGCAAATTGAACAACTCCATTACGATTGATCCGTCACTAAGGAAATACTGCAAAACCAAAAGGCAAAAAAATCACTCCTTATGAAATATACAAAACTTATCAGTGTCCTAGGAGTATCTTCTCGCAAAATTCACCGCCGTATATTCTCCCTCTTGAAACTTTATATACGAATCTGCAATTCCAAATTCGCCACATAGTCGTCATGTCTGCCTCAGTAAAACTCGGACATGCCGAGAATTTCAACAAAGATAACCGTTCCTCCAACGCTCATGCACAGGGATAAAATATACGGTTTCCTCCTGAATTTACGTGGCACGACCCACTGATTCGTTCCATCAGCAAGCTTGGGGGGCGATATTTCTACCCCGGTTCAAGTTTGCGGCGAGATATTTATTGGCGTCATTCAAAATTGAGGGAGTTTGGCACTAATAACTTCCTCCTCGGCGTTTTCGCAAATTCCGCACGAATTGCGAACATGATAGCGATTTTTGCCGTTTTGAGGGAATTCTGGCGATTCTGATTTTCCGGATTTAAATTGAGGGGAAATGTGGATCTGGGGATGGGCATTGTGTGGAAATGATATACTGGATGATTAACGAGGTTTTTGGGAGGATCGAAAACTGATTTCTGCTTTCGGACAGCAACCTCATGTTGAATCTGATGAATACTAACGTACCGGGTGTTCTAAATTCGTTGTCTATAGTGTCAGAAACCCGATGAGCCAGAACAAAATGAGTGGCCTATTTTTGGGGTCTATTTTTGAGAGAATTCATTTGGTGAAAACCTCAACCTTCTAAGTCAAACCGTTCTCGAGCTTTAGAGAAAAGAAGTTGTCATGACTTCTTTATTACTGAAGTTATAAACATGAAACTAAGACATTATAGGCACTTTTTTCAGTAGAATTCATTGAAATAATCAAATTTTCCTTATTACATTTTGTTTAAGCTCATCAGGTTTCTGAGATTCCTCACTAGACAACCAATTTAGGACAACCGGGTCAATATCATCCTGAGAGAACCATAGATCAAGAACCAAGTATATGAAATAATTCTAGAAACACTTAGTGAAGAACTTATAACCCTACCACAAGATTCTATGCCAATGGACTACGACCGTGACACCAATTACGAAGTGACAGAAAGTGTAGAAGGTTTAGCTCGACTTCGCAAAACCATGTCACCATGTATTCGATCTTATTCCTTCAGCTTCTGAGAATTGAAAGAATGTTCTGTTTCAGAATCTTAGGAAGATACTTATTTTCTATCCTTTTTTCCATATGGGGGAAAACGCTTTCCAGGGCATCCAAGTTTTGAAATCACCATTCTTCAAACCGTGGATCATCCTTTCGCATTCGCTTTCGTGCAAAACTTGATATCGTGACATTCAAAGCGAATTGACTTCGATTACTTGATTCTTAACACTGAACTACGCAAGAAACATTAAATGAAAGGTACTGTAGTGATGGATGGCATCATAAATTGAGAATTACTTGAACTATCGAGGAAAATAAAATATTGGGGGTCTTGTTAATTCGCTCGGTATAATCGTGTTCACAAGCCAACAATCTGATTGTAAAAAAAGCTGCGACTAAAGTTGAAAGCTGGGCTACTTTACACGCTAAATCGCTGGCGTTTTGGCATGTAAACAAGCCGTGTGTAATCACAGTTGCTACTAAACAATCTGTGAGTTCAAATCTGGTTCCTGGTTCTTAAATTTGAAAACGTATTTGACATTTATCTAAGATCCTTGACAACGATACAATAATAAACCTCACGTGGGTCTCTAGATTGTTGGCTACTCAGCAAGTAGACAGTTTTGTGTACAATCATCACAATTTCACAAGCTAATTCACTCGCTTCTAAAATCGCTCAATAGCAGCTTTTGAAGTATCTCAATGTAATGGACCCATAAGGAATATCTGGGACAGGAGAATTATGGAAGAAATGTGAGAGCCCTTTCTGATATTGTAGTTCTTTGGGGCTCTCGAACAGGAAGGTAAGCTTTAGCCTAGTTGCGAGAATAAGCTCTCATGAGGGGCACAATAAATTTTAAGTTAGCAGGGGAAGGAAACTCCCTTCGACAATCTGAAGCCTATAAGATCAGAGGTCACGACTATCATATCAAGTGCAGTCTCTATTATAACCCTCCTGATGAGCCATAAGAAGTAATTACTCACTACACTGGCCTAGGAAAGAGCATAACCTCAAACGTTCTCTGAAACATCCCAGATGGCAAACTCCCTCTTCTCGACGGAAACACATCGACGTTTTTTCTTGTGCGGTTCAACCGCGACCCTTTGAACGTGTAGCAGACATCAGAACGGCCAAACAATGAGCGCGCAATCATTAATGAATTAACGAGCGTCCTTCGGGAAATTTCCGAGAACGATCCGACCCTGCATCAACGCCGTTTCCCGGTTTTCCTGACCCAATTTCCAAATGTTACAGGTTACGGGGTTACACCATCGCGCGCGCGAGATCCCGAGGTCGCTCTCACTGCTCTCTGCAAAAAATTGGAGTTTTCGGTGTTTTGTAAAATGAGCCTTTTTCACATTACAGTATGAGGAGTAGATATTCGCATTTATACTTATTCATTTCCACCAGAATCAGATCTGTCAAAACAGATCATACCATGAAATAACAACTTACATAGGGTACAAACTATAGTGATTGACACCTTAAGGGCATGTATACTTTCAGTAGGCGAATTCGGTTCCTTATTTTACTGTAACATTATGGTTATTATTACAGAACTATAGCTGACTGTTTCTATTTTGGTATTACCTTCAAGTTTTCAATAAATATCGAGGTGACACCAATTCGTCGAAATTACATATTTGACATACTTCGATAGTAATTGACACCCAGTAATTTCATCTCACTTGTGCAGCAATTTTGGTTATGATAGCATCCTGCTTTTTCTCACTCATAAATTCTCATTATACAAAAAATTCAAAATAAACAATTGCCTTTTCACCTGGTTCCGGGTTGACGTCGAGTTTTGGGACACCCTGTATGGGTCATTGAGACATTTATACTAAAAATAATAGAGAAATAAGAAGGTTCAGACAATTTCATTCCATATAAACGAAGAAATAACAAAAAGTATTAGTGATCTTCATATATTTATCGATGTAATAAACTATTGGTGTTATCTAGGGTTTTTCATCTGTGTCCCCATATTTCAGAATGTTTTATTTCTATTTCAGTCCTCAGGTTATCATTCTGATTCATACAATAAGTGTATGATAATGAAAATCAATTTATCAAAAATTCATATAGTATTGAAGAATATTATTATTGCTTTATCGAAGACAATAAACGTCCTTGGAATGTGCGAATCAAATAACATAAAAAAAATTGCTCAAAAGGGAAATACTGGTGAGTCAAAGTTTGGTCAACATGGTTTCAATGAAGACCAAAGGATTTTGGGCTAAGAATCGATAATATCACAAGAAAAACTGAAATGGAGAAAATTAAAAACTGCAGTTTTTATGACAGTTACTGAAAATCCCATCGGTCAACCTTCTGTTGATCTTAACCCTCTCTTTCCCACTGCTTACATTTGGCGTCATTCACATTTTTGCATAGGGATGTATTGTTGGTTGCCAGGATAGATTCTTAATGTTCAGTTCGTTTTTAAGACATACTACGGCGTGCTAGATAGTGCTTCTTTATTTCCTCCAGATCCAATTTGAAATTTTGGGTTTGCAAAGTTACGTGATTTGTGCTCAATGTTTGTATTATTCAGGTTGATGAAATCGTAGGTATTGAAGTTAATTATGATTGAAAAAAATGAAGCATATTCAAACACTATTTGTGATTCCGTAGGAAGTTTTCTCCTTCAAAATATCTCATCAAAATAATTTTATGACTCAAACAATATTTGACTTCATTTGGAGTCAATGGGAAACTCAATATAATTTTTTTATATTTCTCCAGATGTCGTGTGACTCGTATGTGGGACTATCGGAAAAAGAAGCTGCTGAATTACTACTGCTTTTGAGGGAGATGTTTCTGTTGTTGACGAGTTAGATGATGATGATGATGAGGCGGAAAATGTAAAAAAATTATTACATGCTATGAGCGTATCTCCTATCAACGCTATTCTAGAAGACAATATAAACCTTGATCCCATACTGGATACAGATGAAGACGATATTCCATTGTCCACACTCTTTCCTTCACGAAAAACCACAGACTTTCGAAAAAAAGCTTCCAAGTGTGATATTGCTCTTTGCGTGACCAAAGATAGCTGCTTCAAGCTTTTCCATATCAAGTCATAAGTTGTGTTATATTTAATATTATTATTAATTTCCTGATATTTCCATTTTTAGTTATATAGAAAGAATGTTTACTATTGTTTTTGCAAAAGTTTATTGATTTGAGTTTCATAAAAAATGTTTATCTTAGTAAGGTTTTATTCCCACTGATTCCATATGGCATCCAAAAAAATTTTTTTTCAAATCGCATACTAAAAAAATTTAAATAGTATATTTCGAGTTTTTATTCTCGGATAGAGAAGTATTGCGCCCGTAATAATTTTTTCGAGCCAACCAGAATATCTTTAAGAAACTTGGGAAAGAAAGGGTTAAAAACATGTGGAATCCAAGGGAAGGATGAAATTTGAAGAGATCCATCTCAAAAGTCGATAATGGTCGATGATGACCGATTTTCGATAATAAACGAAAATGACAAATACAGTGGAACTTCCCTTTAACGAAATCACTAAATCCGCAAAAAAATTTCGTGTGTAAAAGCATTTTTGTTAGCTTATAGATTTTACATTGCTATTCACGATTTTTTGGGCAACTAATTCGTAATTTTTGTCTGACTGGTACAATTAAAAAGTATTTTATTCTCATAAAAAAACTTCGCATTTTCACAATGATTCAAAAATATATTCCGGAACCCCTTCAATGGACCGGAAAGCAAGACGACACGTTTTAAAGGCTGGAAGTAGCTCTTTACGATTGGGTTTTCAGCCGGTTGCCCCTCCAAATCAACGCTGTCGGTATCATTACTGTTATCGTAGTGATCTCGAACACCGCGTTTGACACTGTTTAACATGTCATTTTCAGTTAGAAGTTCATTTGTTACAATATTAACATGGACATCAACGAAATCATTAAAGTAACCGCCATCATCAACATTTCCAGCTGAATCCAACGTTTCGGAAGGTTCTATCCGCCCGCCGTGATGGTTTAGTTTGTGATCGGGATTTATTACCTACGTCCGGCACACTGGCGCAGCCAGGGGGGGGGCTTTGGGGCTGCAGCCCCCCCCAAAGATTAATTTCTTCGTTATTTCTTTCTTCTTCATTTTTTTGCAACTTTCGTTATTCACTGTATCATCAAAAACTCTTCAGTTCAGCTCCCCCCAAAATAAAATCCTGGCTGCGCCACTGGTCCGGCATGGTTATGGAAAAAACCCACCCTTTATACCATTTTACCAATACCCATTCAAAGAGTGATGTTCTTGTTATATTTCGTTATAGAGAGAATTTACTTTGTTTAAGAGGGTGTTTTCAATATGGAATTTGGATTTAAGGTGCAATGTCTTGAACGAAATTCGTTATATACAGAGAAATTCGTTATACAGGCGTTCGCAATAGGGAAGTTCCACTGTTAGTCCGGTCTATTTAGACATTCGAAGTTACATAACGTCCCAACAAGCTGAAGTTCTGTGAAGTTGTTCAAAACATAATTATAAACAATGTCTAAAAGTTCCTCATCATTTCCCTGTGAGGAAAAAATTTTATCGAGGTCAAATGTCAAAAAAATGAGTTTTTCGCGATTTTCAGCAAAACGGTAAGTTTTATCATAAAAGTACCTCAGACAAAAATTGTAGATCATAAAATTATCTATAAAAAATGTATCAATACTTTTTTTCTTATGAGCCACCCTTTCTGAGATATAACGATTCAAAAAGATATAAAAGTCGTCATAATATGCACACGTTTCCACGCCACCTATGAGGTAGTGTACTTAGCGCGTAGTTATAACTTTTTGAATCATTATATCTCAGAAACGGTGGCTCGTAAGAAAAAAAGTATTGATACATTTTTTATAGATAATTTTATGATCTACAATTCTTGTCTGAGGTACTTTTATGATAAAACTTACCGTTTTGCTGAAAATCGCGAAACTCATTTTTTTGACATTTGACCTCGAATAAAATTTTTTCCTCACAGGGGAATGATGAGGAACTTTTATTAGACATTGTTTATAATTATGTTTTGAACAACTTCACAGAAATTTAGCTTGTTGGGACTTTATGTAACTTCACTCTCATTTTTTGGTCTAAATAAACCGGACTATGTATTTCCGTGTCAATACGGTCCTGAGAGCAAGGCACCAGATCTGAAAAGTTGTTCTGTGAGCCAGGTCCTCAATTATTTATATTGTCATTGCCAGTCTTCTCGGCTGTTCCCGACTGAATGGTCTGAACAGGTCATGGGGAGGATTTTGAATGGTCTCGGGGCCAGGTCGAATTAGTATTCTCCACGCGAGGTTCTCGACTTCCTTGGAACACCCCGAAGGAGAGGGTCTTCGTGCCCGATTGATTTTTATAACGGCGCACCTGGATCCTCGAAAACAAAATGTTTTTCTGGTTATTTGCCCTCGGAATCTGGGAGGTGGGTGAAGGTCGGCCGTGATTGGGAATTTTCGGGGTAGGTGAGGGTGAAATTGCAATTAGGTGATTGGGGTTGATGAGGTTAAGATAAGACTCTAATCTCAATGGTGCTTAGTGAAAAGTTTGAACAGACATTTGGGCAAAACGATATAGCAGACGGTTAAGTGAAACGAGCGCTCAAAAAGGTCCTTCAATTTTTCTTAGATATGTTATGAAATTTCTCGTATCATTTTCTTCTTTTAATTGAATTTTTTGGTCAGCATTGGCCTCCTTCAGAAATAACTTCTTGAACTTTCGTTTCTTTTGGATATACATATTTATCATTCTGTCATTCTGGTCAATTCTCGAAAAACACTCATCATTGACTATTATCGATTTTTGAAGAAACTTTTTGATTTTACTATTGGAACCCAGATGTTTCTGAGCTAAAATGACGGTTGATTTTTGCTAATTGATATGCTGAATCCTTAAATCTTCTACGTTGCAGTTCTTCTTCTTCTGATATGGTCTTCATTCAAAGTATGTTGAACAAGCCCTATATATTCTTTTGAAATCAAGTGCTAACATAATACAATATACATAAAACAATAGCTCAGGGAAAAACCTCAGTAGAAAAAACCCTGTCTAGGCGTTCCAACAAAAAAAACTTAAAAACTATTTGAATATTGAAGGATTTTTTCTTTCTTTAAACCAACCGAAAACCCCCTCTAAGATGCCTTCGGAATTCTGAATCTAAAACAAAAAAATGGAAGCAGACAAAAGGAACAGAAAAATAAAATGATTGAAACACTACCAAATCGATTTAAAATTAACACCCCAATTCAAAAACGACTCGGTAACTTCATGTATAGCCCTTCAGCCATCCAATTATTCATCAGATGTTCTATTATCTCCTCTGCTTCTCCGCATTAGCAACTAGAAATCTCAACTGAATTCCATTCGAATAACATGCTATTACAACAGCCATGACCTGTTCTTATACGATTAAGAACAGTCCAAATTTTCCTTGGAAGATCAAATCCAGGAACTTAATTGGAGGGATCAGTTATTAAATCTTTGTTTTGAATATTACATGTGTTCCACTCGGATTGCCAAATTGCTTTATCGCTTTCATTCAAGGTCAGAAAATAATTGGACCAAAATGGTTTACGTGATTTTAAGCTCTGACTTATCAGTATATATTATCTCATCAAACATGTCATTTTGAAATAAGTTTATCACACGTTTTCTTATCACTTTTCCGAAATTGAATTCGATATTTAGGATGAAATACCACTATTTAAATCTATGGGAGATGATTACCACTCATCAGGGTCCTGTAGCGGTCTTAGAAGAACAGGAGATTCGAAAAATCATCACTTGGAATGCCAGACCTTGTTTAAAACACCCTCCTGACCCAAGAGCATGAATAAACTATTTTGTATCTGAATATTGAAGGTATTTATTCGAATAGTTTCACGTTTCAATTTTGTAAAAATGGTTTTTTCTACTGAGGTTTTTCCCTGTGCTCTGGTATCATACGCCAGAATGGTATGGTACCTCGTTTTGCGCCAACCTCAGCTAGGGACTTTTTTGTTTGATGTATTGAATTTTGTTAGCTCCCCTTTCAAAAGAATTTATAGTATATCTCTGTAAGAGAAATCACAGGATTTTCCGCAGCCTTCCCTGTATGTAAAGATAAATCAAGCAGCATCATTATACTGTCACATCTGCTCCTTCAGCCTGTCACAGAAACAAAAACAAAAAGTCCGACCTCGTCGAGTTATTTCTCTCTCAGTTGAGTTTTTGGTGCGAAAGGCCTGGAGACCTTGTTGGCAGTTTAACCCCCTTATTCGTGCCTTGTCATTCCTTGTTGACTTGTTTCTTGGGCCCAGAGGGAATATCGAGTGATTTCAATCATGAAATTGCCAATCGTCGATGCTTTTTTCCCTCTGCCTCATTATTTTCACGAATGTAGTCGAATGCGTAGGTAGAACAGAGGGTTTTTGTTCAGATTTGTCTATTAGCAACGCCATTCGAACGAGAGATGAGGTAAATATTTTTTTTCGTCGTCGACTTTCCCTGCTCGTATTTTTTCCAAGCGGAAAATTAGTTTGGAATGCTTGTTTGCTTTGGATGAGTTTTTCAGGTTAACAGAAAAGTCAGCGGCTTTACACGTGTATAATGTTTGAGTGGTTGCCGTGACATTAATGTGATTGTTCACTAAAGTTTTCCAATAAGAGGTGTTTTAGAATAGCCCGCTATTTCGGTATATGTCAAGTTGGAAGCTGTCATTTTTTGACATTTGACAAGTGAAAACTACGCCATCAATAAAAATGGAACGATGCACGTTTCAAGAACGCATTGCAATTATTAGAATTCACTATAAAGACGGTTCACATTCCCTTCAAAAGTTGACCCTTTTTGGCGCTTATGTCTAGAGGAAAAGCTCGATTTTTTTGAACCGTGAGTAGACTTACACGAATTTTCGATCCCAAGGTTGCAGCGGAATGTATTCCTCTAAACAATTTATAATCTACAATCCGCTAGAAATGCGCAAAAGTGATAACAATTCAAGTTTTATCTACACAATTCACTGCGTATCATAAGGCGTTTTCGGAAACTTAATCAGGGTTATTAACTCGATCCATTGGGTCACGTGACGGATCTACTCGGATCACGGACCCGGGTTCTTAGTTTACGAACATATCAGGTTCAGGATTTGAAGTGACAGTCGTATCAATAACATAACCAAATATTTTATGGATTTATTTTTTCAGTCCCAGTTTATTTTCAGATTGTTTCTCTAGCTTGCATGCATTATTGGCTTGTAAAATATTTCTTATAATTTCTGGTGTGCCCTCCATGTTTAATGTTATTTTTGAGTACCTATGTTAAGGAAGTAGAGAATTTATTTTTTCAGTTCCAGTTTATTTACTGATTGTCTCTAGCTATGTTTGAATTTATTGGCTTTTGTGAAATCTGTCTTGTTATTTCTGGTGTGCCCTCCCATATTTAATGTTATCTTTGAGTATTTATGTTAAAGAAGTAAAGAAGGCTGTAGCTTAGCGCAGAAAGATCTGCATATAGAGTTATAAAGAAGTTGTTTTACATTTTTCTTGGCTCATGGAACCACACATTTACATACACTGAGCCAAATTTCTCCCCTCTTTCCATAATTTTTAGGAAAAGAATAAATGAAATTATTAAGAAAAGAGTAGAAGACTCATTCCCGCCTTCTTCAAATACAAAATTGAACTGCAGTGCGCATGCGGTGACTCTACGACTCTGCTCTCGTGTAGGGTTACGATAGATCAACCTTAGTCAGTGATGGAGTTAATAGCACCGTACTTTCCGAACACGGGTTGGATGTTTGGGTTAGGTAAACGAATGCGAGGGTTAGGGATCAAGTTAATCCGAGTAAGTATCCGAAAACGCTTATAGAGATTCAGAGTATATGCGATAAACTATTAAAAAACTGCTTCACCCAACTCCACTATCACAACTTTGTCTCGACTAAACCACGACTAATTTCGATACAACAACTCCAGGCCCATAACCGTTACATCAGTATTTTAGATAATAACTCACGTTAACAATGGGAAGCAAAGCCAGATTTCAATATCTGTATTCTGTCCCTATTCATTAGGTAACCACGACGAGGATCAAAACTAATATATTCAAATTGGATCTATTCTGTACGTTCTGCTGTAATTGCTTTTAGGAGAGCGAAGCTGTGAATTCTCTCCACTGCTGGAAGTTAAGACCAGGTGCCTTCATTTGTTACCAGATGGATTACCATAGGTTTACACGCATGGTGAATTATTTGGTACTTCGAAATGGAGGATGGAAGATGTTTCTTTTTATGGATAAACTGCATTTGGTCAATGAAAACTGAGTGAGGTGACAATATTTTTTGATATCTTATAAGATGTCAGACGAATTTTTGGTGAGTTTTCTGCAGTTTGAAACCTGGTGCTTCTGAGTTGTAGAGAAATTTTGACGCCTTAATATTACTTTTAGAATTTCCTTTCGAACAATCGTCAATATCTGATTTGGTACTCTGATAAAAATTTATCACGTGTCAATTTGACTTTTTCCACGCTTGTCATAGAAGGGTCTTGTCGCGGTCGCCAAATGTTAAAATCTTCAAGAAATATATTCAGTAGTCATGGATAAAGTATAATATGCTACTCGAGTATAATGGCTGTTATTCACTCGGTGATTTGGGCTACTCGCCTAATCTTCACCTAGTGAATAATAGCTTTCATTATACGCTCGTTGCATAATATACTATTTAACGACAACTGTTTTCAAATCTATATCTATCTATAAAACCGAAAGAGTTCACATTCACAAGCAGTTATGATGGTTTCACTCCAAATTATATTCTTTTTAGATCTCAATCACCATTCATTCATTCTTTTTTTAACCAGGAAAGAAGATTTCATTATTCAATCTAAAAAGGAAATAATAACTAGACTTCTTGTTCTGATGAAACCTAGAACGATCACTTTAAGGAGCTGCTTCAAAACTAGGTTTTATACACTTTTCTAAAAGGGCCCACTCACTAAGAGGGAAGCGCGAAGACTCGAATGCGCGTTGTACGGGGTACAGTTAAACAGTGTGTGTATGGCGTAAATTTGGAATGCGCAATTATCTCTGTCGGAATCAAGATAGTTTTTGATTTTGGCGTGTGCATTGTCACCGTACTGGAAGAATGACCGTGTATGGGCAACAAGTCTCTGCACGTTTCATATGTTTAGCAACACAGTGTCGGGTTCCCTATTTATACATTGGACATTTTTTCCTAAATACAACACACATCAGATCTTTTTTCGACGTCATCTCACGCTTGTCGCACATCCAAACCAACACGCAAAAGTGTATGTGTGTGGGAAATATGAATGCACACGTTTGCTTTACAGCAAACGTGCGAGACTTAACTGCGCATTCTTCCTTCCTAGTGAGTGGGCCTCATAAAGTAGGTACACTAGATTCCTCACAAAGGGAAAAAGGGGGGGAAAAACGCTTGGTTCTCGCGTGAAATCTCTGTTTGAACGTTCTGGTTCAGACGTGATCGTAACAGATCTATTACGATGTCCCAAGTTGCGGTGAAACGGTGCTCGTTGTTTCCTGAAACAATTGGGGTCTTAGTCAAACCTGATATTCTCACTGCCGTTTCATTGTTTGGCTTCCACCAACAAAGACTGAATTCCCCTCTGGAATATTCGCTTTATACCGATTCTCAATGTTTCTTTTGTGCGAATCCCACGGGAAGTGGTTTATTATTTCCAGATAATAAACCTTTGAGATGGTGCCAACCGAGAAAATTGTATACTTTTTAGATATTCAGAGAGAACTTCTTTGGATGAAAAAGTGGAAATAATGGAAAAAAAATTGTGTGAATAAATGTTTCCCAATTAATGTCAAAATGCGAATGGAGCACTATTAAGTGGAAACAGGCTTGTTCATAATAAGAAGTGATATTTAAAGAGAAATGCCATTTTTCAATATAAATGATCGGATGTTCATTTCATTATGAAGAAGAAGCTATGCCGTTAATAGTGGAAAATAACATCAAGCAAATGATCACCATGACCACGCTTACAGGACCATATCCTTTTAATGAAATTTTCCATAAACAAATTGCAAAGTGGCTGCTCTATGTCCTCGATAGCGTCACAAATTCCATCTTTGAGGTCTTGAATTGACGCTGGGCTATTGGCGTAGACTTTCTCTTACACGTGGCCCCAAAGGAAGAAGTCGCAAGGTGTTAAATCAAAAGATCTCGGTGTCCAATTGTGATCACCTCTTCGAGAGATAATTCCAAAGAACGACGAGGAATGGACAAGCCTGGGTTTTCTTCAACACTTTCGGCTACAGCAGCCATATTTTCGGCTGTTCTTGAGCGACGTGCACGGGTTTTATTTTTCAAATCATTAACTTGTCCCAAAAACTCGAATTTTTCCACCAATTTCTTCATTGCGGTCCGACAAGGTGCATCACGACGACCCAAAAATGTGCGAGTTTTACGAACCGTCTCTGCCAAATTTTCACCATTTTTATAGTGAATTTTAATGATTTCAATGCGTTCTTGAAGCGTGTATCGTTACATCCTCATTAATGGCGTAGTTACCACTTGTCAAATGTCAAAAAATGACAGCATCTGCCGAAATAGCGGGCTATTCAAAATAACACCTCTTATTGGAAAAGCCTTCACTATCAATTAGAAAAAATACGAATGCCAAAACCATAATTGTCCAAAAAATAAACGAGGATCGTCCAATCCTAGATGAAAAGACAGCGATTACCTTCCTTATGCTGGCATCTGAATCAGGAAGTTATGGCCCAAGTTCTGAGATAATATTTTCTCATCTCCCTTTTCCAGGAATCCACTTTATCAACGCACTGAAAAGAGTGTGCCTGTAAAAAAAGGTTATGGACCAGGCGATTAACGGGACATAATATCCCACAGACTCCATAAAACAGATTAAATTTCAATCCATTTTTCATTCCGTTGAGAAAATTATGAATTTACCGCTTCGTATTAATAGGGTTAGCCGTTATTGTTGACGCGCTTTTTATGTGTGATAAAATCTGAATTTTCATACCTTTTTTCGTCGCTATTTTACGGGTTGGGAGATATGCTGGGTTACGATAGAAGTTGGTGGATAGATTTTTAATGTCTACGTTCTTTTTATCGAACTTTACGAGTTGAAGATTTATCGTTTGGAATTGCGGTATTGACTGTGATTATTCGATATTCAGAATCGAAATTAGATCAAGAAATCAAACAAAAATTTCAAGAAGTATTAAACATTTTATGGAGCACAGAGGTAGGAAAACAAAGAAAATAAGAATATATGATACATTGATCAAAAGTACCCTGGTTTACGGATCTGAAACATGGCGGTTGAAAGAACAATTGAGGAGGAGGATAGAGGCCACAGAAATGGATGCAATAAGAAGAGCATCAAGAACTTCAAGAAGAGAGAGGGTACCCAATTTGATGATAAGGGAGAATATGGAAATAAATGAGATAGTCATGGAATATATAGAAAGGAAGCAGCTGGTATGGTATGGACATGTGCAAAGAATGGCAGAGAATAGATTACCAAAGAAAGTGATGAGATGGATACCACCGGAAAACAGGAAAAAAGGAGACCAAAAACGACATGGATTAGTGGAATAAGAAAGTCAATGAGTGAGAGGGGACTGAATGATGAAGACTGCAACAATAGAAGACACTGGCAATTGGGCATCGGACAACGTCCTAGGATGTTTTAAACCGAATAAATATCTATACTAATATTATAAAGAGGAAAGATTTGTATGTTTTTGGGTTTGTGGCGTTGATACGCAACATAAGCTACCTAACCGATTTCAATAATTCTTTCACCCTTAGAAAGCTACAATATCCCTGAGTAACATAGGCTAATTTTTCACCCGAGAAAATTAAGGAAACCTACTATAACTTCAATGATAATAAATATGAATACCAAAATCAGCTATTTTCAGGTGCGCTGCAAAAACCGTAAGACGAACACGGAAACAATGTATGGCGGTAATGTACCTCTTCAATAATACTACAAAAAAGTACGCGATAGCATATATCTATCCTTCAAGGTTTACTCGGTATTACCTTTCAAAGGTATCCGAATGTTTCTCAAAATTATGCATTATTTGGGAATATTTTTTATGAATACGCTATTGATCCTTATCCAATTAAATACGTCGTTCATACCCAGTATTCAATTTAGAACGAAATTGCTTTTTACATCATTAAATTATGATGAGTACATCAAAAGATATGGCAGGTTGAAGATGAAATCGTACCAAAATGCGTCACCGAGGTAGGCACTAGGCGGGCAGGAGAAGGTACCCAAGTGTGAGGGACGTATGAATGTATTTTGGATTGCCGATGCTCGTATGTTTATGATCACAAATTAGATCAACAGATGGCGCTCTAGTCGTTATTCAGGTTATTCATCTACTCTGCAACTAAACGGCTGGATCGTATTGAGTGAATTTTTGTGTATACAGAATAACGTCTGTTGGGTCTGCTAGTATACTATAAAGATTCAAAAAATCAAAACCTACATAGTTAATTTCTAAGCTAGAAAATCTCAGAAAGTGACTTGATCTTAGATTCATTCATACTTGGCATGTTTATTGTATCCGTGAGTATCTATAAGTGAGTATACCAGATGACATATCTTGAGGAAAAGAGAAATTTCATCCTGAAATCATTACACTGAGGTTCATCAAAACCGGAAGGTTAGGTTAGGAAGGTAGGTAGGTTAGGTTAGATAGCTATTGAGCGGTTACCGTAATCAGCACTTTTCACACTTTTTGATAATGAACTTGCAAAAAGTGCATCAAGGTTGAGACCTGCTAGACCTGATCCTTTTGTGGGCTCGCAGAAGACTGATATAAGGCAACGGTCCAGCAATGGAAGTTGAATAACAGAATAACCTTCTGAAAATACACTCTTAGCCATTCTCAGACAAAAAAATTCGTGATTAGAGCTCCTGAAGTTGTCACTAGCTGAGCTTCGGGTAATGGTGGCGGCTGTTGACTGGGTTCTTTTGGTACCAATACGATTTGTACCAAATGGGAAAGTCAGCAGATTTGCAGGCTCTGTGGATCAGAAGCAGAACAGCTGAACACATGACATGCAAGTGTCCAAAGCTTACTGGCCTAAGAACAATTCATATGGGTAAACCAGTCAAGGACACCCAAAAGGAAAACACCAAGGCTTCTAAGGAGGTTGTAGGTTTTATCAACGCCTTTGACGACCTCCTTTGGTTTCCATGAACGAGCGAGATAGAGACAAAAAGAATTATATGGTCGCAGTTCCTGGAAGGCTAACATAGCCACGAAGGTTCTAGTTCTAATACTGCCGTAACCAGCTCAAGGTATAAAGGACACAATGGACAATCAGGTCTCGGTGCACAAGAACCCGTTCAATATAATAAATTCTGAATCCTCAAGAGAGTTCGTCGAATTTCATAATATAATGAACTTGCTTATTTGTTAACGAATTTTGCACTTTGTATCATGTTTCATACATTCATGCCTAGAAACTGAAAATTCGCAAATTCGCCATCCCTCTGGAAATATCCAATCGAATCACAAAGCAATATGATGAGATTTCCCATTTTACGATTGTAACTCAGTGGCAGAGCAACTGATACACGAGGAGCTACTCCATCTGCATAATAACCTGAAAATTGCATTAGGGACTTTATTGCATAAATATAATATATATGCAAATCCTCTGCCACGTGCTAATTGGTTTACTGTTCATATTTTCAGAATAATGAGAGCTCAATTTGATTGTATACAACGTAGCTTTTGCTACGAATCTGCCAAATGGTTTACGTTCATTTCGCGTAGTTTCGAAGCTAATCTATTCGGCTTTGCTACTCTCTGGTATTCGTTTTGAAGCAAATTGGATTTTTGAATTTCTGGAATTCGTCATATGCTGTGCTTGAAGTTTTAATATTCATAGGAACTGATGAAAAAGCGGAAAATGCAGGTATATTCTGTATGGGAAAAATTAGGATTGGATTGGCGTCAAAATGAATTTGATTTTGATTGCGAGAGTAGACAAACGAATGGAACGAATATATGACCTTACTTTAAAATAGTTAATATTGGGGAAAATATAATATAATGAAAATTGAGGAAAAGCCTGTGCAGGTGCTTTTGGGCGTTCGTTCATTGGTGGAGCAATAAAGCTATTACCTCAAAATCATCTTCTGGGAACTACTCGAAAAATTGAATATGAAAAACCGACAACTAAAAATATCAGAATTCTATGGTTTTGATTTTACAATCCTCTTAAAAATTTGCATGACTTTTCACTCCTTCAATTAAAATCCTCAAACTCGATTTCATTTCAATCGAAAGTTTTACTTGGGAATATATAAATTTTTTCGATATTACGAAAGACTTTTTAGTTATGTTGATACAAATCCCACAAATTTTTGCGTACTACTTTGAATTGTTATTGATCATTTTACTCGATCAAATTGACGAATTCTGAATTATTCGAAGAAATCGATAATTCGAAAAAAAAAACGAATTCTATAGGTTCTGATTGTGTGATTTTACTCGAATCGGATATTTCGTTGCGGAAATACTGGGTGGTCAACTAAGGAATTCCGATTAAAAAAAGAAATAAAACAAAAATTGTCAAGTCAATAGGGGCGTTCGGCATCGACATCAGACATGTCGGATCGATCTGAACCGTTCGTTTATTACATCCGGATTGAGGGGCGTAGACATCTGGAGCGTTCGTCATAAAAATCTGAGCGATCGGACGTCGATCTTTTCGCTCGGTCTATTTCGACGGAGCAAAGCGATTTTATCCATAGAGTTTTATGTTTTTTTATATATTTTTATGTTTTATGTTTTATGTTGAGTTTCCTGATCTGACAAGCAATAGATTGAAAAATTCTAACACTTTTATTCTTCTGTTTTCATTTATTCATTAAAAACTTAATTATTTTATTAAAATTTTTCGATATAGCTATCGTAGTTATGAATGGACAAGGGGAGATATTGCTTTCTCGTTTCTTTTTCGTGTAATTAATTAATTAGGATCTTTCGGTACAACTTTCGCCGTATTGAACGACCAGTAGGGGATATTGCATTCCTCGTTTCCTTTGCATTCAGTGTCTCTGCACCTAATTATTTAATTGAGATTTTACTGAAGAGCTACGAAAAGGGTTAAAGTATCGTTCAAAAATGAGCATATTTCCCAAAATAGTGATATTTGAAATCTCATAATCTATAAAAGTAGAACAGAGCATTATGTTCTGTGGCAGATGCTCTGTACCGTTCGTTTATTCCCAGATATTACAGATGAATCTGTACGATCTGTGGTCACGTGACTAAAAAATCCGTCTGCTCGCGGAGGTCGATGCCGAACGGGCCTAATTTCAATTTTTTTTACAAATAATGCTTAGCTCTTTGTGAATTCATTTCTTAAAAATTACTCTGTCCAAATGTCCACCGTTTTTATGCTGGCACTCTTCGAGTCGAACCCCCAAGTTTAGAAAAACGCGTCGCGTTTCTGGACCCTAGCTTGAATTTCCTGGAGGATATTTTCCTTCGACCATGGGAGATTTTCACGCCGAGAAATCGATTTTTCAGGAAAAGGCACCCGAATAACAGGTAAAAACCGATTTGAAGTGTGACAAGTGACCCCGTCTTTGCTGAAACCAATTGTCCCGATTGTATCCATCAAAATCTTGAAGGGTTGGTGCAAAAAAATTGTTCAACATGTCCACATAACGATCAAAATCCACTGTTACTGCTCGGCCGCGTCCATCTTGGAAAAAGTACGGGTCAATAATGCCTTGTGCGTGTATTGCACACCAAACTTTGACCTTCAGACTACGCAATTGAGTTTCATGTGTCTCTTTAGGGTTTTCTGAAGATCAATACCGCTAATTTGTTGGTTTACATAGCCGTTGAGATGAAAATGGGCTTCATCAGAGAAAAAAATTTTGATTTTGGTAATAATCGCGCACATAGAACATACGCTCCTCACCCGTCCAGCGAAACATGGCGACTGAATTTCCATGAACCCTTCCTTCGTTTAAGACCAACCCCACTTCTCTATCCTTATCCAAAACAATTTTAGAGCGCTTTTAAATCGGAATTCCCAGTATTACGAATATTGGATGCAGTTATTAAACCCATCAATATAAATTCATCTGTTAAATTAACTGGTTCTCTGGTACGAAACTCAGAAAGAATTTCAATTCAGGGCATCATACAGTCAGTCCAAGCGAATCTATTGAATATGACTTTTCCAACAGCCGTTCTGCAATGTCCGAGCTCATTTTTCAGCTCAACTTTCAGAGCCAATCATTTCATATTAAATATTGCCTGTCCGATGAGTTCTTTGAACCTCATTTCCTCGGTCCAAATAACAACATCGTAGTTATGGAGAGTACAGATCCAAAAAGGCACAGAGTGACCTTAATACCCAGATTACCGAAAGAAGCGATGTTAAGAAGCTTTTCGCCAGTGGCGTACAGTTTGCAATTGCCACATTTGTGACATTTTTAATGTCCATTTGTATCATTCAGTAGGTCAGTTGAATAGATGAACTGTTGGTCAGCGAATTTTAGTTTATCAGATTTTCGAATTTCTTTGAGCTTACTGAGGACGGTGGCAACATATGTGTCTTTTTGTGAAGAATATGTTATTTTCACAAGGCGAAAATTTAACGAATATTGCACGTAGCGCCGTCTTGTTGAAAGTAAACGTTGTCCAGATCCATACTATCCAATTTCGGACATGAAAAATCATTTATCATCTGTCGATAGCGCAATCCACTCACCGTAACTGTTCTTCAACACTTTCGGTTACAACAGCAATATTCCTAACAGCTCGAATTTTTTCACCAATTTTTTATTGCGGTCCGACAAGGTGCTTTACGACGATCCGAAAATGTTCGAGTTTTACGAACCGTCTCTGCCAAATTTTTACCATTTTTATAGAAAATTTTATCATTTTAATGCGTTCTTGAAGCGCGTATCGTTTCATATTTATTTATGGAGTAGTTTCTACTTGTCAAATGTCAAAAAATGACAGCTTCAAACGTGACATCTAATGAAATAGCGGGCTATTCAAAATAACACCTCTCATTGGAAAACTCTTCAGTTCAGATGAAATCAGTTGTCAAAGATTTTTCTAGCAATACGCATTAAAATATGAAATAAACATAATCCATAGTGTTTCTTCTCATTGCCCAAAAGATATTGTACGGAACACGTCTGAAAAGAGTTTTTTTGGACTCGCAGACTCCTAGGACTCGTCTAAAGATCAACCTTGAATTTTTTCTAGGTACTCCTCCAAAAAAATCCTATTTTCCGGACTTGATACGTAAATTACTATTCTTGGGTTTGAATGCTGAAATATTTATAAAATTTTTCCTCATGGTTTGTATTTTCTTGAAAATTTTTGGATAATCCTTCCCATCCCATGATACGTCACTGAACCTTTCAACAAATTCAAGAAACTCGTTAAGCAATGGGTCACTGCTCGCCCTAACTGTCTCTTTCGGAAAACATAAAATTTTACCACTCGATGTGGACACGCATAGGGGTTCAAAAGGGGCGGCGGACATGCACACTTAACCCCCTAAATTGGAAGGACGAGGCCAGATATCGATTTTGACAAAATCCGGTTTGGTTGAATGTGTTATTTTTAAATGACCAAAAGGGCTCTGATGGGATTTAAAAAACGCACTGGTGGAAAATGTCGGTTAACCCGAACTGGGATGGAATAGAACTGCTGGACAGTTTTTGAATAGATTTGTTTCATTGAGTTCTGCTCAGTTTTTCATAAAAATTCTTTTTTATTCAAAAATTATTGAAAAATTGACGCTATACTCAATTGAGTTATCAATAACTTCCTGAAATTCAATGAAACCGCTCAAGTCTATCTAGTCCGGTCTATTTAGACCAAAAAATGAGAGTGAAGTTACATAAAGTCCCAACAAGCTGAATTTCTGTGAAGTTGTTCAAAACATAATTATAAACAATGTCTAAAAGTTCCTCATCATTCCCCTATGAGGAAAAAATTTTATTCGAGGTCAAATGTCAAAAAAATGAGTTTTTCGCGATTTTCAGCAAAACGGTAAGTTTTATCATAAAAGTACCTCAGACAAAAATTGTAGATCATAAATTATCTATAAAGAATGTATCAATACTTTTTTTCTTACGAGCCACCGTTTCTGAGATATAAAGATTCAAAAAGTTATAACTACGCGCTAAGTACACTACCTCATAGGTGGTGGCATGGTAACGTGTGCATATTATGACGATAACGACTTTTATGACTTTTTGAATCGTTATATTTCAAAAACGGTGGCTCGTAGGAAAAAAGTATTGATACATTTTTTATAGATAATTTTATGATCTACAATTTTTGTCTGATGTACTTTTATGATAAAACTTACCGTTTTGCTGAAAATCGCGAAAAACTCATTTTTTTGACAAACAACTTTATGTCAATCACTTAATTTGTACGGAAAGACAGAGTTTTTTGATGAAGGTTTTATCTTTGTATCCTTGTATTATACATAGATATTTGAACTCTACATGCTTTTCTATTGATACACGAGAAACTATATGGCAATTTTTTACTGTTTTATTTCATTTGTGATCTTGAATCTGAAAAAACAGAACAGCAGTAACGAGAAGTCCACGATAAAGAAATGAGCAATGATACATAATATTACAATTCTTTTCATATTTGAAAAAAGTGCTCTACGACCGAAAGGATTCATAAATCCAGGTTTGGCTCTCCAAATGACGAACCTCAGAAACTATCTACAAACCCATATTACTGGGTAATCATCTTCCTCAGATTTAAACACTGGTATTTAATCCTTAATGCCTAATTAGATGTCGGAATAAAAGAACCGTATCTTTAAAGGGATGCTGTTTTTTTACCTGGTAATAAAGGGAAATGAGTTAAAAGTCAGAGGGTTGCTTTGAAAAATCTTAAAATTCAAGGATTCTTTTCACAACAAAACAAAGGCGAAGTGAACACTAGTGACCACAACTCAAACTTCCAAAGACCCAAACAGGAAAATTCGACAGCCAGGATTGGCACACAAATTTCCGCATATAATATTCGTTTTCTCTTCTCATCCCATACGTTTTTCTCTTCTTTTATTCATAAGGACGTATGAAACTGGGATAGTAGGTATCACCGTTAAACTGGATGGAAATAGGGAATTTTCAGGAGAGTGCAAATACCCATGCCATCTGTCACTGACAGATATGGGGATGAAAAGCTGTTCAGATATCGCAGGAGACAAAGAAATTATTGAATTTGTCATGTGAATACAGTTTTTCTTTCGTGAGAAGGATCGTTTTTTATATTAAATTTCGAGTCGCGATAGTTTCTAGGTCTGCATTGGTTCAGCCTGAATGTTTTTCGTTTGAAAAAATCATACAGAAATTCACATGATGCTTAGATACATGAAAGTGGTAACTCATCACTTGTTAAATGAGCAAATGTACTAATTATTAAGTGAAAATGTGTTTTGCATCGTACGTTCTCATCAAAATTACTGAAAAGTTTCGTGAAAACAGATGTTTCCCTTAGGAAACACAACTTAATGAAATCATTAAGTACAAATTATTCACCTGATCCCTCAACATTCACGCCTTACGATCATGAAGAAATGAATGATCAACTACGAATAATTTTGTTGCCTTCCTCTGATGGTTTATTTGGGACAAATGTACTCCATTCAAATGGATTTTATGACAGAGGGAAAATATTCAGAGAAATCATTAGCTACAAATGAAAAAATTTATAGATTTGCATCTTTTATATATTTTCACATCGATAGTTTATTGAGGCATAATTGGTCACTCTATTATAGTTCAAACAATGTTTCAATAGCTGAATCGAAACTACCTTTCGTCTATTATATCGAGTATAATCGATATTCTACTATACCTGCGAAGTTTCTGCGAAAATTCTAGCAATACCGCTAACCCTTCAGAGATAAGGGTCAATTAGATATCTAATGATAAATTCCTGAAATATCGATACCTATACATCATAACAACGCATCAAGAATTCAGCGAACTATCCACAAAAGTCGATTCATTACGTGGTGATCTAGGAAAACCAACATATATAACAATGTATCTTTCCAATATAATACGAGGGTTGCCTTTTATATTTTTGTATTGGAAAAGCCCCATGAGAGCTTGGAATCTTTCCGTAGGTATTAGGCGTTCTGAGAAAATTATTGGAGTGTTCTAGGCTCAAAAGGCTCTGTCAGAGATTCTTTCTGTCTGCATCACCCCTTTTCCTATAAAATGAGTCCTACCAGACCAAATCGCCATCCTCCTTATTGTTTTCCTCGATTCCTGGAATCAATATCAAATTGTGACGGTGCGAGATCTTATACACCGGAACAAATAACTGCACTGAGAAGTTAAACGATATAAGCCGCAAGGCCAGAGTCAATATAAACGCCATACTGAAGAGGAAAACTCTATTGGATGGCGTGACCTTGACGTCAGACGACATGAGAGCAAAGTCTCCTAGGCAAATAATAAATTTTGCGAATGAGGCTACATTTCTGAGCAAAATGTAGCTCTAGTACATAGACTTATGAAAGAATGGACAGGAGGTGTGAGGGCGAATATTGACTTCAGACAAGGACAGAATAATATTAGTGCGAAGCACAGAACATATAATAAAAACATTGGATCGCATAAGATATTTTTATGTTCTGTGAGTTTTCCAAAATTAAGAGAGAGAGATAATGTGAAGGATGGAGTAATATTAGTTTAGTTTAGTCTATGCACTACACTAATATTACTCCATCCTTCACAGTATCTCTCTCTCTTATGTTGGGAGCACGAAACTTAGTGCGAAAGTCACGTGACGCCCTGTCCATCCTTTTATATGTCTATGCTCTAGTATGGAAACGCACAAAAAACACGTTAGATGCAGTGACGAAAACTAGTTATGGTACCAAACGACCAAAATCTAATCAATATATCAATTAAACACCCTGTACAGGGTGTCAAGGAAAAAAGTACCATGCATAGTGCCATGTGATAGAGGGCCACCAAATATGAAAAAAAGGTACCATGAATATATATCCGAAAATGGTGCCTTTGTGAAATACAGGGTTTTAAAGTTTATTATTCAAGCACAAGGCCAGCAATTTGAACATCTTCTAAATACTTAATGTTTTTTTGTCAAGTAATCAGTCCTTTGCTGTTGTTATTAAAATTTAATTCTAGAAGTATTTTGTTCTTGTTATTGTAAGTAGGGTACTTTGGCGTTTCTGGACAATTTGCGTGCATCATAACTTTTCCAGAAACCGTTGGTACTAGCGACTTCAAGAAAGTATACCTTTTTGAAGAAAAAAGATAGAGGAATCGCTTTTTCTAGTCCAGAATGACATACAGTGTAAGGCAAGAAAGTTAGGGTTGATTTAAATGTTCAGGAATCCTGTATGTGGTGCCCTCTATTAGTAAGTTACAATATATTGAAAAATGGTTACCATGAATAATTTAATATAATAATTAATGATATAAATAATGTAATGAATTAAAAATGTACAAATAATTTATTATAAAACTATAGGCTGAAGGACCCTAGGTCGATGGCCACTGCTTGTTGCAATAAAAGACAGTTACTACTACTCTATTAGTAATCTTAAAACTGGTAAGATATTTGGATTCTGCATCTTACAAAAACCCCGCATATCACATTTTGTTCAATTCTTGCATCTTTGTCCAAAGTTATTAAAAAAACAAATGAAAAAATTAACCTTAACACCCTGTTTTTTTTTCTTAAAGGAAGCAGTTTCGAAATATATGGCCCCCTGTCGCATGGCACTATGCATGGTACTTCTTTGCTTGACACCCTGTATAAAAGGCAACCCTCGTACAACCATGACAACCCTCGAACCTAATCCCCATTCAGAGTAGGTTTGGCAACCGGCCATCCGTTTCTTCCAGCTTTGGCGAGAATTACAAGAGAATTGAATGTAATCAACAAGACGTCAAAGCTGATCCCACGTCTGCAGAATGATGGAGATCGGCGATAGTGCGAGACTTGAATGATGATGGCCGTTTGTCCGGCGGGATATTTCGATTTGCATTAGCTTTTTTTGCGGCTTAGTCCGTGTCTGGTCTTTTGTATCTGAACGCGAGGCAGATGTTTGAATGGAATTGCTTCAGAGGAAGGGAGTTTGATTTGAAGATTGTAATGAATCTTGATGAAATAGATAGTGAGGTTTCGTAAAAAGTTTCTAGAAGGTTTTCGAAACGTTTGGTGCTAAGTTTAAAAGCTTGGAGCCAATGAACAAAGCCATGCTCTGTTTATTGGAACATTCTGAAATCACCCAGAAAAACCTTCGTTCGAAATTCCCCATTTCTAAGATTTAATTGATTGTTTGCTGCATAAAATTACTGTATACTGCAACTTATGGTATATTGTGTCCCTCTATAGCCCGCGGTCCTCCGGTCACTCGGGAATCAAAGGAAACGAAGAGGTGAATACACTTGCCAAAGAGGGCGAACGAATGTCACTCATTGGCCCAGAACACTTTTGTAGTACAGTAGACTCTCGATAATTTGACACTCGATAAATTGAATCTCTCGATAATTTGAAGTTCTTTTCAGTTCCCTTGAATAACACTTGATAATTTGAAAAAAATCAACGTGTTCTGACCGCCTCGATAATTTGAAGTTGTAGCTGTGATATCTTGCTCAATAACACTCTTTAATTTGAAGTCAAATCACCCAAACACTCTACAATTTGAAGTCCCCACTCTTCTGTGATACGTTTTATCTTGCACTTGTCTTAATTGAGTTTGCGCAGTCTTCCTTAGAATTGCGTTGAACTAAAACCGGTTTTCGAATTTTCGAATTAAAAATTCTTTTCAATGAGAAAAGACGTGTTATCGAAGCTGAGCGGTGGAAAATGGCACATTGGAAAAAGATGTTGCGAAGTAGTTCGATATTCTACCATCTACATTGTCCATGTTTTAAAGAATAAGAAACGAATCACTGGAAGTGTCTCCAGTAGTATAGGAAGAAAAGGCTTCGTCAAGCTGAATTTCCTCGCCTGGAGGAAAAAGTCTTTCGCTCAGGCTCTCGGTTTCTGCCTTCAGGGCAGAAGTAAACGATGAATTCTTCTCAGCTCTCAACTCAAAGAAAACACCCTGGACAATGCTACTTCACCACGCCCCAATGTTGGAGTTTTACGAACCCGTCTTTGCCAAATTTTCACCATTTTTATGTGAATTTAAACGATTTCAATGCGTTCTTGAACCGCGTATCGTTGCATTTTTATTAATGGCGTAGTTTCTACTTGTCAAATGTCAAAAAATTACAGCTTCAAACGTGACATCTACCGAAATAGCGGCCTATTCAAAATATCACCTCTTATTGGAAAACCCTTTATTTAGAGTCTTATAGCGAAAGACAGACAAAGATGCGAATTGTACTCCAAATAATTAACGAAATTACTGATCTATTTCGTTTGAATTGAATAATACCTACGTATTGAAAACATCCTAACGGAATAGTGATTGAGTTGCTATTCAAAACCCAAGATCAGTCTATTTATAGGCCCAAATCCTGAACCACAATAACCTTTATATCTTTAATCGTTTCCTCGAATTAGTCCAGAACAACTAAAATTACTTCGAATAATAAACCCCTCACAATAATCGAATACCTCGTGACAACAACCCATTACCTAGCAAGAAATATTGATTCTATCCCTCTCATTCCTGGAAACGCAGAGCATCGAAAGTGTTATTGAAGGTATGCGTAATTGGTTTTTATACAGGTGTCCCAATGGAATAGAGCTACACCTATACCTTAATAATAGTGGAAAATTTCATGAATAGAATATTTATTTTGACGGATTGCTTAGCGGCAGAGAGGGAAGTTCGATTTTCTTCGTTAGTTTTAGGTTACGGAGTGTCATAGCAGGTTTATGTGTAGCTCTATGAATTCTCGGGAACTGCGACCATGTAGATCATTTGTTCTTCAGCAAACTCATTCATGAAACCCAAGGAGGTGTCAATGAAGTTGATAGAACCGATAACCTTCTTAGAAGCCTTCAGCAATTTCTGCTTCGGATCCACAAGTCTGCAAATCTCATCTGCTGACTTTCACAAAGGGTAAAAATGATATTGTACCAATGAAATGAAATTTTTTTTATCAGAATTATGCATGCAAATGTTATCCACTTTCAACGTTTTTCATCAATACAGATGTTTTTCCCAGCAGGAATAAAAAAGATGATATTATCAGATTTTGAATGTATTGGCTTCATTCTGAAACCAGTTGTTCTCGATCAATTCTAGTGATCAATAGTTTTTCTTTCGTTTTGTTTCTACACTTGATCGCTATGCAACGCGAAACACGCATTTGACCCAAGAGGAATGTGCCCAAGCGGTAGTTTTGTCTAGAAGAAGGGTGGACATACACAAGAATTGCAGAAAGGTTTGCAGTTTCCCCCAAGCGGTAGTTTTGCTAGAAGAAGGGTGGACATACACAAGAATTGCAGAAAGGTTTGCAGTTTCCCATACAAGTGTGTCCAGAATGTTGAAGCAATTCAGGGAGACAGGTATGAATGTCCGAAGCCAGGACAGGGTAGACCATGGGTAACAACTGCCATTCAATAACGTTACTTGAGAGTTTCTTCGTTGAGACAACGGTTTGCAACCGCTCGCCTCCTTCAAAATCAGCTTGAGCAAACTCATGGGGTGCAATTAGCACTGAGACAATGAGAAATCGCCTCAGAGAATATGATTTAAGGCCTCGTGTCGCGGCAAGAGGCCCAGCTCTTACCTCAGCCCATCGAAGGGCGCGTTTGGATTTTGCAGAGAGAGCATATCGATTGGGAAGAGGCTGATTGGAAAGAGTTCTCTTCACAGTGAGTCTAGATTCTGCCTCTACCATTGTGATCGACGTTAACTTGTTCACAGACGTCCACATGAAAGATATGCTCAGTGCAATTTCCTGAATACTACTGGTTTCGGGGCAGGATCGATTATGGTATGAGGTGGATATCTTTGACTGCTCGCACAGACCTAGTGGTCGTTGAGAATGGAGCTATGAATGCTGATAGGTACATAGGATATAGGAACATTCTTGAAGAACATGTAGTGCAATTGCCCCATACATTGTTGAAAATTAATTTTTATGGACGATATATGCCAGACCCCATCGTGCGCGCATCGTTCAGGAGTACCTTGAAGAGGTTGAAGTCTCTCGAATGGTTTGGGACAACCTCAATAGAAGGCTGAGAAGTTCAGAAAATCATCCAGCTACTCGTAATGACTCAGAGAAATCTGGGAAGGAAGGATAGGTTCAGAACATTTTAAGATCACTCATTTTGGGTATGAACCGTCGTTGCCGAGCTGTAATTAACACGAGGGGTGGAAATATCAAGTTTAATATCATCAGTATTCCAGTATTTTGAAAATTGTTATTTCTCTTGTTTAACATAAGATTCGGTGAAATCCTGAATTATTATTCCATTTAATGTGTCTTGTTTCGTTCAAAACCTTCTCGAGAGAACATAAAAAATAAGTTATTAAGTCAATGTAGAGTTAACTTTCATTAAATTGAGATTTTCAAAATGTGCGTTAATTTTTTTTGCGCAGTGTATTCTACCTACGTTACTCTTAAACGCGTGAATTTTCTTTTCGTATTTGTACCAATATGTCCCGTCAGCAGTCCTACATCACCAGAAGCTCAGTACATGATAGCTTCTACAGCTTTCTGGTATAGGTAGGTGAAATCATCAAGAGTGTTTTTGCTTGAGTATGTCTAGGTTTGTTTCTTCAGAGGGTTGTTCTATTATTCAACACCCTTTGGTAGACCGCTGCATTTATTGGTCTTTTCGAAGTCCGCAGAAAGGCTCAGATCCAGGTGTTAACCTTGATGCACTTCTCATTCATAGGCCTTTTCATTTTCTTTAGTACCACAATGCCTGGCCCCAAGAGTAGATTCATTGTCAATGGATAACAGAGAACGTATTCATGTAAATTCCGCTATTTATAATTTTGTGAGAAATATCAAGGGAGAATCCTCTTCATTGGGACACCCTTGTATAGCAGCTATATCCATCGCTTTTGCGTCCCTCCAAAGGGCTCTATCTCTGCCCGATTTTACGCCATTCCCCCAGTTCTGCTGCCATTAATTGGGGAGTTCGGTTATCTTGTTAGCAACGACGTGTAACTTACCCTTTCAGTTTGTTTGGAACCGACTTAATAATCCCTGATATCTTTTTTTCTCTTCCCCCCGTTTGAACGATCGTTTAACACGGCCTTTTAATAAAAAATGGTGTAATTAAAACGTTATGTTACTGGCTCGGAATTGTGAGCTCTGAGTGCTGTACAGGGTCAGTTATGAGGTTGTGTGGGGTGTTAATTTAGTGTTAATTTTGAGTATACATTGTATGTATAATCTTTTTTATTGGTGCTAGTTTCTAAGGGAACATGAGGCTTTTGTAAGTTTCGAAATTTAAGCTGAGGGTGGTCTTAACACTTTGTAGTAGTTACTTATATGTTTGACTACCCATAAACTCTAACAATTTGCAAAAGTCGATGCTATCATTCTTGGATGGACCATATATAGTAATAACTTGATTGAATTTTTCTAATTGGGAAAGGCTAATGAATTTAGCATTCTGAAAAAATGTATTTTCGTAGTATGTTGGTAGTACGGTTAAGCAAGTCTGGGATGCAAACTATCACTCAATGCGTTCAGCCTAAGCAATCCGGTCCTACAGGAGTGCAAGGCAAGGAAATGGCAGAACAACTGACATCAAGAGAGAAAGTATAACCCCCCTTACATTTAGCCAGAACCATTCTGCGGTTTCTCAACCTGTCATCGAACGGTGGCAGTTGGGAAATGGCCACAAAAGAGAAGTATTGGATCCTGGCAATTGACTAGAGGCCAATGAGAGGCCAAATCATTCATCCCTCACTCAACGATCTGAACCAAAACTCCTCTCAGTCAGCATTATCATGATTACCACTATTCTTGTTAGATTCTCTACCCTTCTCATTCATGAAAATTCAAGGATGTCGTCAAAAGCGATGAAAAAAACCGACAACCTCTTTCGTAGCCTTGGTAGGTACTTATGTCTTGGTTGTCCAGGACCGGTTTCTCCATATGAATTATTCTCAGCCACACTGGGACACTTGCATATCATATGTATTCAGATGTTTCTACTCCTGATCCCCAGAGCCTGAAAATTCCATCTGCTGACTTTTCCATACGGCAAAAATGATGTTGGTATAGACAGACATCAGGGCAAAGCTCTGATCCTGACAACTTCAGGAGCTTTCTGGCATAGGTAGGTGAAATCACAGAGTAGTTATAGTATATTAGTTATAGTCTAAAAAAGGGTTTCAGTTCATTGCGACCTCAAGGTTTATTGTGCCCCCTTACAGAGCTGTTAAGACCACACCCTTTACAGCTCGCCTTCTAATTTCAGAGATCTGATGAAATCCAATATCTGTGAAGGCTTCAACGATTCTAGTTCCTCACTCTTAGAAGTTTCTCGGCCAAGGCATTCTCTCTTTAGGCTCGCAATGGCAAATCATTCCGTGACTAGGTGAATGGGGATTTCTTTCTTCTCCCACAGAACCTACACTCGTCAGTGTCCGATAATCCCATCCTGAACAGGTGCTTTCTGAGGCGACAGTGTCCTGTAAGAAGCCAGTGAGAAGGTGTGTAATTGTTTTTTACCAAGATCCAGATATCTTTTGGATCTTGCTGTTTCAAAGTTCCGAAGAAACTTAGTGGATGATCCATCTCTAGGAGATTCCGCCAGAGTTTTTACTCTGTCTGAGTAAGTCCAGGGATATTTTTCGAAAGCGGTGCTTCTGTTATTAAACTCCCATCGCTGCATAGCTGCCTTATTTCAGTATTTTGCCAGCCCAGAGAAAAGTCCAGGTCCATCAGGTGTTAACCTTGATGCACTTTTTGCAAGTTCATCAGCTATTTTCATTCCGCCAACACTACAATACCTTGGTACCCATAGAAGAGTCACGTCCCCTTCTCTAATGTAATATAAGTCAAGATGAACCTTCTCACTACATTACTCAACCGGCATTAACCTTAATCTAAACGAAGAATGTGTAGAGTAACAAAAAGTACCGTCCTTCAGACAAAACCACCGAGCAATTCATTATGTTACTGAATCTGATAAATCTAGATGCATAGCATATTGCAGTAGAAGTATTACTCCGGAGACTGGAGAGATATGCACCAGGAGATGAAGCGAAGTGCATTATATTGCATAAACAGGAGAACTCCGAGGAAATGGAGAAATTCGAAACTTTCAGATGCGAGAAGCTGACGCTTTCTTGTGACATTGAGCTAAACTTTGCATTTTCCATTCCATTTTCTATTTTCCTAGTGAATCTATCGGAAACTTTGTCGTAGTGTATTATTGTAAGTCTTGGCGTGAAGTCGGAAAGTTTTTTGCGCTTGTTCGTATTGAGAAAAGAATAAGTCAATTTTGAATAGTATTGTAAAAATTCAGGGACAACCCCAAACACGATAACTCCCTAAAGAAAAAACAAACAACTATACAATTTTGGGGCAGGTTGAAGAATTAAACAGGAGTTACATTATAAATAATAGCATTAGAAAAATACATAGTTCACAAGATTTTTAAATTTGAATGATTTGTTCTAGGATGTAATAGAATATTGTCACAAAAAGTTTGTATTACTCAAACTATCAAAATCAAATCAAGTTTTTGAAAAAAAAACAATTTTTCTGAGCCTATGAATATTTGTTTTTGTAATAATTCAATTTACTTATTTTGATATGTACCGGGTGTCCTAAATTCGTTGTCTAGTGAGGGGATTTCAGAAACCCGATGAGCTAGAACAAAATGTAATGGGGAAAATTGATTACTTCAATTAATTCTACTGAAAAAGTACCTCTGAAATGTTTTAGTTTCATGTTTATAACTTCAGTAATAAAGAAGTTATGAGAAATTTTCATTTGACGCCATTTTCCAATTTTCTCTAATAGATCGAAAATGGTTTGACTCAGAAGGTTGTGGTTTTCACCAACTGAATTCTCTCAAAAAAACGAGCCCAAACATGTGCCACTCATTTTACTCTAGCTCATCGGGTTTCTGAGATCGCCTCAATAGACAACCAATTCAGGACACCCGATACAATAACACGAATGATAATTAATCAAGAATGATAAGGCGAATACTCTCACATTTTTTCACGAAATGTATCATTTGAACACAGAAAAACCGAAATATTTTAACTAGAGTGTCAAATTTTTTTACAACGCTCAACATATTTTACGCTCCAAGTTTTGGCGATATACAGGGTGTCAAAAAATGTTCTCTAAAGACAATATCTCAGTTCTTGGTACACCTTATATATTCGACCCTTCAAACTCAAGACAATCTCCCCCAAAAAACTCTATCGACTCCACCGTTTTACCAACAAAACTGCCAACATTTTCCAATTTTCCCTTCAGCCTCTTACAGAGAGGACAACCGGAGGCATTCCACAGCAAACAAAACTGAATAATCGTCAAATATTTACCGCCAATGCTGCCAACCTGAAAATCAATGAGGCCCCCGACTTACAACTCGCACTACTCATTCATTCACGGAAAACGGCGGTATCTTCGATCGAAATCTGGCAACAGCGAAAGAGGCACAATCGGCACACGTGCTCCATCTAGGATAGGCCGGCGAAGACTGCGCGCTTGTGTGCGCCTTCCATACCGCGGGATGCGACACCTGTGTCGCGCAATCTCCCTTTGCCCTCTAGCTGGATATCGCGGTTCAACTCGGCGGCCCTACACGGAATCCAGGAACGATGCTGGATTTTCGGCAATTTGCTGGGGCGAAAATCTGGAAAAGGTGACAGGTGAATCGGGAGAACAGGCAGGTGGAATGAACACAAGCAACCACTTGAATTTTGAGATTTTGGGGTGTTTTAAGGTTCGAATAATCAGAGAGTCTGGTCCTCTCTGAATAACTACATCTCATCTGCGAACCTCCCTATAGATGTGATAATCAAGAAAGTGAGCACTGAGAAAAACTTCAGGATTGAAAACGGGAATACACCGACTATAACCTCAGAGAAAATAAGAAAATGGTATACAGATGGTTCCAAAACCTCTACAAGGCGCTGGCATATACGGGCCAAGTACCAATTGTGCACTGTCGCTAAGCTCCTGTATGAGCGTCTTTCAAGAGGAAATCTTAGCTATTGAAAGATGTCTAGATATAAATATAGAAAGAAACTATCAGAAGTGCGATATAGCCATACACTCAGATAGTCAAGCTGCTATTAAGCCCTGAGCTCCTACGTCATCGACTCTAAATGATCTGGGAGTGCCGGAACAAAGTCAATGAGGTAGGCAAGAAAAATAACGTCTTTTAAATCTGGGCTCCCGGCCACTCCGGAATCAAAGGAAACAAAGAGGTCAATACACTTGCCAAAGAGGGAGCACGAATATCACTCATGGCCCAGAACCCTTCTGTAGTATATGTAAATGTACCTATAAGAAGGAGTTCTGGAGAAGGAGAAAGCTGAGAGAGAAAAACTCTGGCGGAATCTCCCAGGGGATAGATCATTCCACTGAGTTCCTTCGGAACTTTGACACAGCAAGATCCAAAAGATTACTGGATCTTGGTAAGAAGCAATTACACCTCCTCACTGGCTTTTTTACAAGACACTGTCGCCTTAGGAAGCACCTGTTGAGGATGGGATTATCGGAAACTGACGAGTGTAGGTTCTGTGAGGAGGAGGAAGAAACCCCCATTCACCTAGTCGCGGAATGCCTTGGCATTCCGAGCCTAAAGAGAGAATGCCTTGGGCGAGAAACTTGTAAGAGTGAGGAACTAGCCTCGTTGAAGCCTTCACAGATATTAGATTTCATTAGATCTCTGGACCTGGAAGGCGAGCTGTGAAGGGTGTGGCCAGAACAGCTCTGTAAGGGGGCACAATAGCTTTTAAGGTCGCAGTGAACTGTAACCCCTTTTTTAAACTAAACTAAGGTTCGGATGATTAATCAAATATAAGGGTATTATTTTTCATTATAAAACTGGAATCTTTAGGGCAAGGTAGGCCTCCAAGAAATGAAACCATGTAGATATATCGTTCTCCACCTAAGGAATCCATCAATGGCGTTGATAAAACCGATAACCTCCTTAGTAGCCTTGCCGTTACCTCTTGGTTGTCCAAGAACGTCTTCCCTACTGGAATTGTTTCAGGCAAGCCAGCTCTGGAATACTTGTACACCAAGTTTCCAGCTGTTTCTGTTTCTGATCCTCAGAGCCTCTGAATCTCATCTGCTGACTTTCCCATACGGTACAAATGATGTTTGTACAGATAGTGCCCCGTCAGCAGTCTCACCATCATCCGAAGCTCAACTCGTGACGACTTCTGGAGATTTCTGATGAAGGTAAGTGAAATCATCACGAATTTTGTGGAGAATAAGTCCAAGAGTGTATCTTCGAAGGGTATTCTTTTATTCAACTCCCATTATTGGAATTGGTCTTTTTCAAGCCCACAGAAAGACTCACGTTCATCAGGTCATATTCCTGATGCACTTTTTGCAAGTTAGTAGTTATACAAAGGGTATTCTAGCACAGGGTTTCTGGCACACTTCTATAGTGCCAGAATCCCCATACGATTTTGTGGTGCCAAAATCCTGTAGGGATTCAGGTGCACTTATATTGTGCCAGAATCCCCATATGCAATATCCCCCTTTGGGTGTTCTGGCACAGCTGTGCTAGAATTTCCATGTCATATCCGTCTGTGTGTGTGTGTGCGTGTGGGGGTCGGCTTTTTTATTTCCTTCAAAACCAAAATGCCCTGGAACTCATAGTAGAGTCACTTCATTGCATCTTGTCAGTTGTTTTATGGTGTTACGGCACTCCCAGGTCAGCAGATACCCCTGGCAGTGTGAATCCAGGGATTCGCATTTGTGTACAATCAGTAGGTATCTCTGGTCTCTAAAATAGAGGGCTCACTTTCCAGGTCTTTAGAGATCCTCACTTCTCAGTTTGGATCAATATACCAATGCCAGTACCTCTCTATGATTTTGATCTCCATCGGTAAACCTTATGGATGGATTTTATCCCAGCGATTAACGATAGTTGTTGCACTAGAACACTAGGGTTTCAAAATCGAGGATATGTGGCATAACATCCGATGATTTTGCCAATACAATTGATTCATATCCTCATGTGTCAACTCAGTTTCCAGGAACGAGCTCTCATTACTTCCAGCAGGCTATATTTCCTCACAAGTATATGTAAGGGAGGTAGACCAAGTATGACATCAAGCACTGCCGTAAAAACATAGCTATCGCAATACCTGTACAGGCCAACATTTGCAGTTTTGGCTTCGTGTGGTGACATTTTCGGTTTTTATCCACCATGCTTGACCCATAGGTCTGATTATATCATGGAAGAAACATGGCCAAATTGTCGACAACTTGAATCACCTCCCACTGTAATAAGGCAACCGAGTCAACTCGAGTTCAATAATAAATAACTCGAGTTAACCGAGTTGAATGACTTCAGTTAACCCTTACGACATTTACACTCTGTTATTTCCTCTACAATTAGAATACCGTAGGTGGTATAAATGTCATAATTGGACTGATTTTATCGCATCGATTACCACCGAAATCATCGATAATTGAACGTAGGATGCTCTATCGCTGACGTGTCGAAAACACCGTTGATTCCCAGCATGTGAGAACACACTCTGCTGAATGGGATCCTAATTTATATTAATGAACTGTGGGTGTGTTTCAGCCCCAGCGAATCTGATTGTTCTATGTACGATACCCACCTATGTGTATTTTCCGAATGCGAATTGAAATATTATAGGTATAGGTGTTTCTCGCAATATCAGCTAGGAAACGGTATGAACTCGAGTTAATGGATATCGGAAAAATATAGCCGTATGTTTGGAGCAACGATACGTGAACCATTAGCGGGGTTGTGTTAATGTATATATTCGCCTGTGTTGTATGTAGAAGCTATAGGATTAAATACCACTGTTCAAATTTATTGGAGATGACTACCCTTCATTAGGGTCCTGTAGCGGTCTTAGAAGAACACAAGATTCGAAAAATCATCACTTGGAAGGCCAGATCCGGTTTGAAACACCCTCCTGGCCAAAGAGCAAGAATTAAGTATTTTGTGTCTGAATATTGAAGGTATTTATTCAAATAGTTTTAAATTTCGTGAAGACGACGAGACAGGGTTTTTTCTACTGAGGTTTTTCCCTTTTCTCTGGTATCATACTCAGAGTAGTATGGTACCCCGTTTTGCACCAACCTCAGCTAGGAACTTTTTTGTTTCCTGTACCATAAGGAGACGAATGCAATCCTTTAATTCAAAGACAAGAGACCTTCAAGAGTAACTCGGCTATCACTTGGACATAGAGTTTTCCGTTGGCAATGGACAAAATACTACCAAGACTGGCTTTTACCGCAATAGTGCAACGAGAATGATTTTGTAACTATATGCCACTCACTTTTACAAAACTAATACACAGATTTCAAAATGATTTTGTAATTGTAGGCTATTCACTTTCACGCAATCAATACTTCGGCTTCTGAATGATTTTGTAACTATAGTTCATTCACTTCTACAAAATAAATTCTCTAGTTTTAGAATGATTTGCTAACTATAGTGCATCTGCTTTCACAGAACCAATCTCCTGCTTCAGAATGATTTTGTTACTATATGCCATTCACTTTTACAAAACCAATACACAGGATTCACAATAATTTTGTAATAACACGAGTAATAGGCCATTCACATTAACAGAATGATTTTGTAACTGTTAGCAATTTTTTTACAGAATAAATATCTCGGACCAAAATGATTTTGTAGCCATAGTCCAATAATTTTCACAAAATCAGTAGACCGGTTCCTGAACAATTTTGTAACTGTAGTAGAATCCCGTAAATCAGCTATCAAATACCAATAGAAATCGATCCGAACTCGACATATTCAATAATTCCAAACTATCAGCTCTCAGCCTTTCCGTCTGGAATAAATCATTTCGTAATGTGGCAAGATACGCAGCAATCGTAGGTCTTCGCGATGTCATAATGTTTAGTCGGTTGTAAATCAGACGCAGGAGCAGTCAGGCCGCTTGCCGAAGGGCGGGCCGTATACGAAAATGCAGCAGACACCACCGAGTACCACACTTACAACTTTTTCAATAATCCTGAATTATGGCCCTATAAATTCGCGCGGCTTGGTGCTTACCAGAAATGTAAATCACCTCTGTGTGTGCGGAGAACGAGTGTTTCACGGTCGAAATATGCATTTTGATGGCGGGATATTTCGGGGAAAGAGAGGGTTGAAATTGGGACACGTTGAAAGTTTTAATGCATCGGGACTGGACGATGCTCTTCGGACGATTTAAAGTTATATGGAATTAGTCGACTAGATTTTGTGACTATAGCTCACTCACTATTTCAAAACCAATAGGTACACAGGTTCCAAAATGATTTTGTAATTATAGGCCATTCCCTTTCACACAATCAATACTTCGGCTTCTGAATGATTTTGTAACTATAGTCCATTCACTTCTACACAATCAATTGTCTAGTTTCAGAATTATTTGGTATGCATTCGCTTTTACAGAGTCATTCTGCCGGCTTCAGAATGATTTTGTAACTATATGCCATTCACTTTTACAAAACCAATACACAGGTTTCGAAATGATTCTGTAATTATAGCCCATTCAATTTCACGCAATCAATACTTCGGCTTCTGAATGATTTTGTAATTATAAGCCATTTACTTTTACAGAATCAATACGCAGGCTTCAAAATAATTTCGTAATAATGATAGGCCATTCACATTCACAGAATCAATCTACCGGCTTCAGAATGATTTTGTAGCTATAGTCCATTCCTCTCACTGAATCAATATTTCGGCTACAACTTGTTAACTATAGCACTTTTACTTTTACAGTATAAATCCTTCGGTTCCATAATGATCTCGTAACTATAGTCCATTTCTTTTACAGAATCAATATTTTAAACTATCCCCATTAACTTCGCAGAGTTCTTTAATTGAATCAATATTTCGTCTTCGAAAGGATTTTGGTAACTATCGCCCATTCGCTTTTACCGAATCAATCATACAATACAATAATTTTGTAATTAAAGCTCGTTCACATTCACAGGATAAATCCTTCGGGTTCAGAATGATACCGTAACTATAATCCATGTCTTGTACAGAATCAATATTTCGTCTTCAGAAGGTTTTTTTTAACTAAGATACAACATTTTTTTTCTCAGAGTGAATCATCCAGCTTCACAATGATTTTGTAACTGTCAAAACTCATTCACTTTTAGAGTATCAAATCTCGGCTTCAGAATCATGTCGTAACTGTAGCCCTTTTGTTAAACAAAATCGATATTTTGTTTTCAGAAGGATTTTTGTAACTATAGTGCATTCGCTTTCCCATACCTAGTAGATAAATCATCCGGCTTTACAATGACTCTGTAACTGAAACACATTCACTTTTACAGAACCAAATCTCCGCTTCAGAATGTAGCAGAATAGAACTGTAGTCACTTCAAAAAATGGAAGAATCAACTTAATAAAAATATTGTAGATATACCATTAATTTAAATTGAGGCAAGTGAACGGTTGTGTGTAATTCATTTACTTTTACAAAATCAATAGACTAGCTGGAGAAAAATCTAGAGAATGTTCTACATTCACTTGAATAAATCGAAAGATCAACTTCATGATACCTAATATTTGAAGCTATAGTCTATTCTTATCAACAGAAGTCATGAAACAAAGTCAAAATGATTTTTGAAATGTTGTCCATGAACTTTTCCGAAATAAAATGATTGACTGAATAATTTCGCAAACTAAGACTAATTTTCCTCGTTTAGTGATTTCTTTATTGGGAAGTGTAGGTTGGCAGAACAATTTTTTATATAGCCGTATCGACAGATAATAAATAATGCCGTGACAGTTGAATTCCGATTACCCACATATAATGAAATACAATATCCATGAAATCTGTGTGAAACCAGGATACTCCCTCACAACTTTTCTCTAAAAGTATGGCAGAATGAGTTGCCATAGCAGAATCAAACCAATATAAGAAGATATTTTCATTATACCGTAAGTTCATGTTCAAGAATCTCAAATCAACAACATTGAATCCAAATAACCATCATCCACTTTTTCTCTGAATTATTCTCATTAAAATTACATACAGAGAGAGAATTAGGGCGGATCGAGACTTCCATATCACTGCATATCCCGTATCAAGGGAAATGATTTATGTACGAATACGAAGTAGATAATATCTATCCTTCACAACCCCGATATGAATCTCCTGCTTCCAGATAATCCAAAGCTTCTCATCCGAACGAAACCTGGATCGATAGGAGGAAGTCACCGTTATCACTTTTTCTTCCAGACATACCTTTGTGCCTGCATGATAAATCTTGTACATAATATGGAACTTCAACAATTCTTTCTTTCCTTACGCTGAGAAGATGTATTTCACTTCGGAGATGCATGAAAATAAGGAATTTATGTTTTGTGTGGTTTGTCGACTTGCGGGAATTTTTTATACTTTGTTGGCGAAAATTTGGGATTGTCATGTCATGTCACTCACATGTTGAAAAGAATATTCATATAGTGACCCAGACGAATGGTTACTTGAGTATGGGCCAGTGTAAATCAATGAGGTGGGCAAGAAAAATGGGCTCTTTTTAATTTGGCTTCCCGGCCATTCGGGAATCAAAGGAACCGATGTCACTCATTGGCCGAGAACCCTTCTGTGGTATAGGTAAATGTACCTATAAAAAGTAGTTTCTGGACAAGGAGAAAGCTCTGCCGGAATTTCCCAGGGATGGATCATTCCACTAAGTTCCTTCGGAACTTTAAAACTGCAAGATCTAAAAGATATCTGGATCTTGGTAAGAAACAATTACACCTCCTCAATGGCTTTCTTACAGGACACTGTCTCCTCAGGAAGCACCTGTTGAGGATAGGAATATCGGACACTGACGATTGTTCTGAAGAGGAAGAGGAAGAAACCCCCATTCATCTAGGAATGCTTCACCATTGCGAGTTTAGGAAGAAAATTTCTTGGGCGAGAACTTGTGAGAGTGAAGAACTAGCCTCGTTGAATCCTTCACAGATATTGGATTCCATCAGATCTCTGGAACTGGAAGGCGAACTGTGAAGCGTGTGATCAGAACAGCTCTGTAAAGGGGCTCAATAGACCTTGAGGTCGCAGTGAACTGTAACCCCTTTTTAAATTATAAATCTAACTATATGGGCCAGTGTGGAGTTTGAGTATGAATTTTTGCGAGCTTGTTCTTAGGTGATACTGATGAAGAATCCGAGGAAAAAATGATTTTGTCCGGCGGAGAACAGGATAACTCTTAAATGGATAAAATAAGGGCTTTGATATTTTGAAGGTAGATTCGAGTTCAGTCCAGTAGTTTCGGATTACGATATTTCTCAATTTCTTGTAGAAAATCATTCCGGAACATCTTGTTGATATTCAATATGTATAATTTTATATTCCATCAATAACCCAAACCAATTTTTCTCGTTTTATGTGAACGTGTTTCACCTCAAACTTTACGAACTACTCTAGACATTATTTTCTGGTTACTCTGTACTCTCATGTTGGCCAACCTAAACAACACCTTCATTTCATCCTAAACCAACTATCCCGTCATTAAACTGAAATGATAAACTTGCGAAACTTAACCGTTATACCTAAATGGCCTCAGCTCCCCTAATCTAGCTAGGCCGATGCGAAGCCAATCAAGAAGAAGTATGGGACCCTATTTTATGTTTACACGGCACGGAAGCAGCGATCGAACATGAAGAAATAACCAGATTTATCAATCTGGGAACATCGGAATAGATGGTGCGTAAAAAAGAAAAAGAGCCCCTCAAGTTTCGATAATGGCGATATCGGAAAACTCTATGATCTAGCAGATGGATGAGATTCTGATGCAAATGAGAGTTTTTGTGATTCTTGTCATCTCAGTTCATTTCATCCATCATTCTTTCATGATAAATCTTTCTAGTGAAATCAGCAGTTTTGAGTGCGGAACAAAAACCGTGGCTATGGTGACGACTAACTCGAGTCAGAAAATTCGATTTACTCGTTCGATGAGTGAACTCTCATCGAGATATAATTCAAGCGAGTGAATTCTAGTAGCATCTGAGTCGAGAAGATTCTTGTTTTCACTCAAGTGTTGACTGGTCTTTAGCAGTTATCTGTGAAGGTTCATAATCATATGAGTCCAGAGCCTAAACTGGGATACCATGTGGTTCCTACTGCATTTTTGTATACGCTTCTGTGCCTGATTTTCAACCGCCTATTCTAGACTGGAAGGCAGGAAGCTGATAGTTTGGAATTATTGAATATGTCGAGTTTGGATCGACTTCTATTGGTATTTGATAGCTGATTTACGGGATTCTACTACAGTTACAAAATTGTTCAGAAACCGGTGTACTGATTTTGTGAAAATTATTGGACTATGGCTACGAAATCATTTTTGGTTCCAGAGGATGATTCTGTAAAAGGAAGTGGCTCACAGTTACAAAATTATTCCAAAGCAGGAGTATTAATTCTGTCAATGTAAAAGGCCCATTATTATTACAAAATTATATTGAAGCTTGAGAATTGATTCTGTAAAAGTGAATGGCTTATAATTACAAAATCATTCAGAAGCCGAAGTAATGGGCTATAATTACAGAATCATTTCGAAACCTGTGTAATGGTTTTGTAAATGTGAATGGCATATAGTTACAAAATCATTCTGAAGCCAGCAGAATGACTCTGTGAAAGCGGATGCACTATAGTTACCAAATCATTCTGAAACGAGAGATTGATAGTGTAGAAGTGAATCGACTATAGTTACAAAATCATTCAGAAGCCGAAGTATTGATTGTGTGAAAGTGAACGGCCAATTATTATAAAATCATTTTGAAACCTGTGTATTGGTTTTGTAAAAATGAGTGGCATTTAGTTACAAAATCATTCAGAATCCAAAGTATTGATTGTGTGAAAGTGAATGGACTATAGTTACAAAATCATTCAGAGGCGGAAGTATTGATTGTGTGAAAGTGAATGGCCTATAATTACAAAATCATTTTGAAACCTGTGTATTGGTTTTGTAAGAGTGAGTGGCATATAGTTATAAAATCATTTTGAAGCCGGCAGATTGACTCTGTAAAAGCGGATGCATACCAAATTATTCTGAAACTAGAGAATTGATTGTGTAGAAGTAAATAGACTATAGTTGCAAAATCATTTAGAAGCCGAAATATTGATTGTGTGAAAGTGAATGGCCTATAATTTTGAGATCTGTGTATTGGTTTGTGAAAGTCAGTGGCTTATAGTTACAAAATCATTCTGAAGCCGGCAGATTAACTCTGTGAAAGCGAATGCATACCGAATCAATCTGAAACTAGAGAATTGATTGTGTTGAAGTGAATGGACTATAGTTACAAAATCATTCAGAAGCCAAAGTATTGATTGTGTGAAAGTGAATAGCGTATAATCACAAAATCATTTTGAAACCTGTGTATTGGTTTTGTAAAAGTGAGTGGCATATTACAAAAAATTATTCTGAAGCCGGCAGATTGACTCTGTAAAAGCGAATGCATACCGAATCAATCTGAAACTAGAGAATTGATTGTGTAGAAGTGAATGCACTATATAGTCACAAAATCATTCAGAAGCCGAAGTATTGATTGTGTGAAAGTGAATGGCCTATAATCACAAAATCATTTTGAAACCTGTGTATTGGTTTTGTAAAAGTGAGTGGGATATAGTTACAAAATCATTCTGAAGCCGGCAGATTGACTCTGTAAAAACGAATGCATACCAAATCATTCTGAAACTAGAGAATTGATAGTGTAGAAGTGAATGCACTATAGTCACAAAATCATTCAGAAGCCAAAGTATTGATTGTGTGAAAGTGAATAGCGTATAATCACAAAATCATTTTGAAACCTGTGTATTGGTTTTGTAAAAGTGAGTGGCATATAGTTACAAAATTATTCTGAAGCCGGCAGATTGACTCTGTAAAAGCGAATGCATACCGAATCAATCTGAAACTAGAGAATTGATTGTGTAGAAGTGAAGCACTATAGTCACAAAATCATTCAGAAGCCGAAGTATTGATTGTGTGAAAGTGAATGGCCTATAATCACAAAATCATTTTGAAACCTGTGTATTGGTTTTGTAAAAGTGAGTGGGATATAGTTACAAAATCATTCTGAAGCCGGCAGATTGACTCTGTAAAAACGAATGCATACCAAATCATTCTGAAACTAGAGAATTGATAGTGTAGAAGTGAATGCACTATAGTCACAAAATCATTCAGAAGCCAAAGTATTGATTGTGTGAAAGTGAATAGCGTATAATCACAAAATCATTTTGAAACCTGTGTATTGGTTTTGTAAAAGTGAGTGGCATATAGTTACAAAATTATTCTGAAGCCGGCAGATTGACTCTGTAAAAGCGAATGCATACCGAATCAATCTGAAACTAGAGAATTGATTGTGTAGAAGTGAATGCACTATAGTCACAAAATCATTCAGAAGCCGAAGTATTGATTGTGTGAAAGTGAATGGCCTATAATCACAAAATCATTTTGAAACCTGTGTATTGTTTTGTAAAAGTGAGTGGGATATAGTTACAAAATCATCCTGAAGCCGGAGTAATGATTCTGTAAAAGTGAAGTCTTTATTGAAAAACTGTGATACTCGGTGGTCTCCGCTGCATTTTCGTATACGCGACCTGGCTGCTCTGCCTGATTTACAGCCGACTAAACATTATGACATCGCGAAAACCTACGATTGCAGCGTATCTTGCCACATTACGATCTGGAAGGGTGAGATGATTTATTCCAGACTGGAAGGCAGGGAGCTGATAGTTTGGAATTATTGAATATGCGGAGTTTGGATCGACTTCTATTGGTATTTGATAGCTGATTTACGTTTGAGGAATATTGACGCGGAAGGGGCCATGCTTAGAGTGGTTCCGTTAACGTGGAGTTATAGGAAGATAGATATCGGGTGTGATGCGCATTTTAGGGGAATCAGCGATCTGTAGACTAATCTTAATTCAGGATGTCAGTTGATAATTCCTGCTTGTGGGTGTTAATGTCGTTGTGAACTACTAACAAACCAATTAATTGGAAAAGGCGTTTCCTTCCTTTAACTCATTGAAGAGTTATGTAAGAAATGTAATAAAACACACATTGTATTATTCATTATAATTTTCGGCCATCGATTTCGGAATTATTCCATCATCAGGCCAGCTGAAGGTATACAAATGTAGAACATTTATTTATTTAGGTGAGAGTATGCAACTTACTGTCTTTGAATCAAAATGAACATAAATCGTTTGAAAACATTCAAAATGGTTTTCTATTGTCAGAATTCTCAAAATTTTTTATCTCTAGTTAACTTTTATTACTGGTATATCTTTTCTTGTAGGAATGTCAACTGAATATGAAATTGTAGGATATGTTGGAAAAGTGATATCTAATATGTTTTTATAAGGTGGTCTATTGGTGGCGGAAATTTTTGGAAATTTAATATTTACTGTTGTTTCTTAAGAATCTATGAGTTTGAAAATGCTCCTTCTGTTAAATTGTATATTATCATTAAGTAAAAATTGGTGGTCTTCATTTTTTCAAATTTCTAGTTGTTCGAGGAGTAAAGTGACAAAGTGTTGATGGATCGACGAAATGCCTGGCAACTGAAACTTAAAATCGGTAAACCAGTCACAGGAAATATGAAAGATTGCTCCTTGCATTTTGTAGATGACGATTATTTTTATCGAGGTAAGTACGGATTGCACAAAACTTGTAGGTTAGATTAGATTCATGGTGTTAATCGTTTACAGATCCCAGTTCATAACAATGGTAGTTTTTGAAAAATACTGCTGTGCCTACCAGAAATCTTCATGTTGGATTTACTACCAGAAAGGAGGAACAACTGCAATGTTCTAGTTTTAGTAGTAGAACTGAAATGTTGAAGAAAACCCCACTGAATAATGCTCTTGTGAAGAGAAGAAGTACTGTTTGAATATAATAAAATGATGTAAATTCAACTGTTCAACCAAAAAAATTGTTCCTTAATTCCCTCAACAGCCTTTTAACCTAATTCATCTTTCACTATGGCTGAAATAAATTGAAACAAATGATGTCACCAATAGTAGTCACACAAAATAAGAATATAATATACACAGTAATAAACTCGTTCAAGGTCATCAAATATACCTAATATTATCGACAAAAACACCCAAACTTGGAAGTTAACCCCCTTAGTTTTGGAGTAGCCCCCATTTTAAATTTACTTTTTTATTTTCGTTGACCCTTCCAAATAATATCGATTTCTTTGGACATAAAGGTCCTACAGATGTGAAAAAAATGTTTTGTGAAAGGTGACACTACCCTTTTTCATTGAAGTATAACAATATCAAAACATTCAACTCACATCATTTCTGTAAGTTACATAATTGAGAGTTATTGCTGTTCGAACATAACCCTCATGAAAATTGATAAAATAAAAAAAACTCAGTACTGTACTCTCGATAATTTTCAAGGATCAAACAAACAAATTAATCATCAAAATTGCTCAAAATGGCCGCTTCTGCTCTGTAGACAGGAAGTGGCCTTCATGACGACCTGTCTTGTGTCTTTTGCTCGCGCAGTGATCATGTTCGAACAACAATAACTCTCAAATTATGTAGCTTACAGATATGATGTAAGTGTGGTTTTGTAGCTAATATCCTTGCGTGTCAAATCATTGAAAAAAAAGTATACTTCAATGTGCTAGTTCTTGTACTATTGCGGATTAACTAAGAAAATCAGTACATATTTTTACTATAAACTTTTTTAAAGGATTTTTTTATGGCTTTTTCAAGTTGAATGTTTTTATATTGTTATACTTCAATGAAAGGTGGTAGTATCATCTTTCAAAAAACATTTTTTCACATCTATAGGACCTTTATGTCTAAAAAAACTGATATTATTTGGAAGGTTCAACGAAAATAAAAAAGTAAATTTAAAATGGGGGCTACTCCAAAACTAAGGGAGTAAACTTCCGAGTTTGGGTGTTTTTGTCGATAATATTAGGTATATTTGATGACCTCAAACTATCGCTAAGTCATGATCAAACACACTGTATACACATGAACAATACAACCAAATCCTTCCATGTCAATATTAATAGTTCTACGATTGCCCGCCGTGGCGCATCATTCCTATTTTCAGATGCCAATATCAGTCGTGCAGAAAACGTCCGATAGCACCGAAATCAATCGCAAAAAGACAACCAGTCACGCTTTCTAATGAATTCGTTCGTTCGAAAAGATAATTTCAGCTAAACATCGTCGATTGAAACGTCTACCAGATAAGAAATCGTTAACGTTTGACAGTCCCTGCCGTTTCCAAGTTTGATTAAATTCGTGCGCCATTCCGGGGCCAAAGTTCGATATTTTTGATAGCGGTGAACGCCGTAACGTTACGCCCGCGGTTAGGGAAAATTAATTTTGCTCCCCTGTGGAGAATCAGCCCCTTATTCTCTTTGTTAATGATGCGGATCCATTCGTAGCTTATTAGCGGGAAATAATTTAATTTTATTTAAGGGTGCAGGTGGATATGATGAAGAGTTTCGGGGTGGTTTGGAGTGCGGAGGTATTGGCAGGTTTAAGGGTTGCGGGAGGTTAGGGGGTGGTTGATTATTTCGAGGCTTTGTTCGATATTGAAGATTGAAGTTTTATCAGGGTGTCTTATGGGTCGATTGTATCGAGATACTTTACAAGCTGCTACTGAGCGAATTTAGAAGCGAGTGAATTAGCTTGTGTGATTGTGATGATTACACACAAAACTGTCTACTCGCTGAGTAGCCAACAATCTAGCGATCCACGTGAGGTTTATGTTTGTATCGTTGTCAAGGATCTAAGATTAATGTCAAATACGTTTTAAAATTTAAAACCAGGAACCACCGATAGATGAGAACTCACAGATTGTTTAGTAGCAACTGTGATTACACACGGCTTGTTTACATGCCAACAAGCCAAAACGCCAGCGATTTAGCGTGTAAAGTAGCCCAGCTTTCAACTTTAGTCGCAGCTTTTTTGCAATCAGATTGTTGGCTTGTGAACACGATTACACTGAGCGAATTTACAATCAGCTACAAAATTCGCTCAGTAGCAGCTTGTAAAGTATCTCAATGTAATCGACCCATTAAAATAAGGTTCTGTAAATTCGGGATCTCAATTTTCAGATAATTTTATGATATAAAGTTTTTGGACTATGGGTCTCTGTCGCATTGTTTCTAAGATACAAGATGTTGAAATATAAAAAAAAATTATTAAAAATACCAGTAGCGCCCGTACAGACCAATGTCCAAATGAGTTCGGTGAAATAAATGGTAAGCTAGTTTTTTTTCAAATTCAAATTCATTTATGCAATCACCACATCATTCACAGTGAAAATGGTATCTTGATGTGGATGATGAAATGAAAGATAAAACGCAAATTCACCTGAGAGAGTAACGAAATTCTTTGATTACTACCAAAATCGTCTAGAGAAAGCTAAAGACAGCACATTTTAATTTTTTTGTGCAGAGAATAATCCACACAAGATTAGAGTAACTTATTACCAGGACCAATTTTCCATTAAAATATGGATTGGAACTCGACACAGAATACACTATCAAACGAAGTATTCTGATATACAAAATATTTTATTTTTACCTGTGGCGTCTTCATGGATATTATATTGATTTCTTTTCTGGAAAAGATGGTACGCCACTGATTTTTATCCAAACGCAGATCACTTCCCTTTTTCATATTATATCTTTCCATATTTTGGTGACAAAATCAATAAAAGCCAAAATTACAATTACTATTTGATATCGAATTAAAAAAACTCACTTGTTGTGTAGCCAAAGTCGTCTTCTTTTTCTGGGTCGTTTGCAATTTCTTCTTTGGTCCTCTTCACGTTGCCAGCACTGGCACGATCGATCTGGAAAGGAATAAAACGTCGTTAAATTTTTAATATATTTTATGACTATACAGATCGCACCGGGATATCACTTATATACCTCGGTAAAGAAATTATTCTGTCTACGGCAAGATCTCACTGACTAAGCTATAATGTGTAGTTTTTCAGTGAGAACTGAATCAAAACAACTAAAAGGTCATGAATTCTAGCAAAATTGACCCCAAAAGATTATACCAAACATGCAGATTCATGTTGCTTTTGCCCAGAAAGCTGAACACCAGCTTTACAAAAAGGTAAAAGTTGCGATAGCTTGGTTTGTATTTCCCGAATTCAGAACAAGTATGGCACACAAGAAAGCAACAGGGTTTACTGAGACCTTGCTGACGGTATAGTACACAACTCAGAGTTAGAAATAAACACTTAGTTTTTTTAGTCTGTAAACAAATGCGAGGGACTTAGGGAGATGATTCCTCGATGAAAATAAGCAGGGGTAGTTCATATAATTTTTTTCGAAATCGACCCCCCTTCCAAGATACAGCCTTTGGAAGGCGATGACGAGTTGACAGTTTTTAATTTTTTTAGGAATCCTAAAAAACACTGAGTCATAAAACTATACATAATATGATTCATTAAGTAGGTGTTACTCACACAATTTTTTTTGATCCCATAACTTTATTATTAAGGGTTGAAAATAAAAACCCCTTATGATTTTCCTTCAAAAATTGTTTGATAGAATCTCGAAAAATAAAATTCTCTTATGGTTTTCTATTCAATTCTGGAGAAAAAAGTCTGTTGCAAAATTTCGATACAGTCGATAATTTCCCCGGAAAAAATAAAAACTTACAAGCAACTTACAAGATCACTGTTCATTCCATTTCATCGTATGCTCCATAGAATGAATATTCTAAGATATTGTTTTGCTCAAAATTGTTTTATCAATTATGCTAATTAATCGAAAGAAAGTTTTGTTTGTGAAATTAAAATATTACGGATACAATTTTCTTCCGGAAATTAGTAATTTAACCTTCAGACAGATTTATATAGAACATCTTTATCTCCTGTCATAGACAAACAATATATTAGAATATCCATTCTATCGAACACTTATACGATGAAATGGAATGAACAGTGATCAAAACTGCTTGCAAGTTTTTATTTTTTCCTAGAAAAGTATCGACTGTAACGAAATTTTGCAAGAAACTTTTTTTCTCCAGAATTGAATGGGAAACCATAAGGAAATCATATTTTTTTTAAATATATCCCACGAAAACAATTTTTGAACGAAAATCATACAGAGTTGTTATTTTCAACCCCTAATAATAAAATATGCGATCTAAAAAAATTGTGTGAGTAAAATCTACCTAGTGCTTCATATTATGCACAGTTTTATGGCTCAGTGTTTTAGAGAAGCCGCAAAAAAATTAAAACTCTCAACTCGTCATCGCCTTCCAAAGGCTGTATCTAGGAAGGGGGGTCGATTTCGAAAAAAAAAATTATATGAACTACCCCTGCTTATTTTCATCGAGGAATCATATCCCAAAGTCCCTCGCATTTGTTTGCAGACACCCTGTAGATCTTAAGGTCAAAGTGAAGCAAAGTCTACTTTGCCCATCCTCTAATTCTAAGGGAGATTTTCAGTTTGAGTATGGAATGTTTGTTTGGTTACAGTTCAGAATTTTTTTGATGCATCAGTTTCTCTCTTTTCGTAGAACTAAGTGTAGGTCTTTATATTCGTTTCCAAATTTGATTGGGTTTTAAGGATGTAATTTGACTCAATGAAGGACTATTGCCCAATGTTCTCAAAATTAATAGAACTGTTTCCTGTTGATTTTGAATTGTTGTGTTGTCTACAGGAGTTTTGCAATCTGAATATGAAATGTTTGTTTGGTTTTGGATCAGAATTTTCTGATGCATTAGTTTCTCATCGTATCGTATAACTTAGTAAGTTTTTGAGTGTTCATCTTATCTAAATCTCATACTAAAACTTACCTGTTGTCCTGCAGCGGACATCGTTCGTCCTTCCAGCAGTCTGGCATCGTCATCTTCGTCCTCGCTTTCACTGGAGTAAGTTGCCGCATCTGGCAGAGGGGTGGCAGGTCTGTTATTGTTTTCACTAGGTTCCGGAGTGATCGATATACTGGGTGGTCCAGATTCGTTGGGCGTTTTAAGGGTGGTATCATCCTGTTTTGATTCGTTGAATTTTTCGTTTTCGTTTGCGTTGATGTCATTGCTCGAAAATCCTGGAAAACGGGTTAATTGAAATAAATGAATTTAAGTGAGTTTTATAAATATATTCTAACATAATAATAATAATAGGATAATTTTGCATATTATTGAATCTTCGATTATACTTGTCATTACAGACACGTCGTGTAAGACCAATTTCATATGAATAATCATCGAAATCGAGAAACTAAAAAACGATTAATAAAACAAATCTGAATTATTGTAATGTAAATGTGCAATGTTAGTTATTTCAATATACCTGGTTGAATTCTTCAGAAAAGGTGTTAGGGATATTTGTACTAACGGGGGAAGGAATAAGAGAACCATCGCTTTTGTTGGAATCATCATTCTCGATCTGAAATAAAACCAATTAAAAATTAGTGAAAATGGAAATAATATTGTAGAAACAAAAGGCCGACACGATATAGCATATAACATTACTAGCAAGGTAAGAAGGTTTTTACTGGCGAATGGAGGATATAATTGACGAGCCGCAGGCGAGTCAGTTACCTCCTTGAGCCAGTAAAACCCGTGACTTTGCGTGTATTGTTTTATATTTTATTTGTTTCTCATTTGTAAATAGGTTAGATAAATTCCAAAAAATTCTCAATAATTTGTCGCAAATGTCGTAAGCTATTTATGATTATTTATGACATCGGAAAATTACGACAACTCTCAGTGGCTTTACAAGAGGGAAGTCCTTCGAGAATATTTGCTCATTTCTGACGAAAAAGGCCATATCCAAATGAAACAAGGTATGAATATCGTTTTTTAATACTTTTATAACGTTTATTACTGAAAATATTTCTTTCAGGAACGATGAAATTAGAAAGATGAATGAAATTAGAAGCAAGTAAGTACGTGACAACTGTCAGTGAGTTTACAGGTCAAAAAACCTCTAGGATATTTGCAATTTTGAATTGGAAAACAAATAAATACGAATAGAACAAGGTACGAATATCGTTTTTGAATAGTTTGAGAACGTTAAATGAGAAATACATTTGTTTCAGGAACTCTGAAATTAGAAGGATGAATGAAATTAGAAGCAAGTACTTACTTGACAACTGTCAAAGTAAATAATACTACTAACTTGTGAAAATTTTACAAGTCAACTGTCAGTTTTACAAGTTAGTAACTTGGTAAAATAAATTTTCTTGATTAATATAGTGTTTTTGGAAACTGACGTTTACAAATGAAAAACAAATAAATTATTACAATATTTTCAATTGAAGATGGTTTGCTTAAATTCGAATGAAAGGAATTATTTTTAAGCATTTTCCACCATCAAGCAACATTTTCACAATTTTAAATGTCACTTACCCAAGGGATTAGCGACTGTATCACGAACGTCACTGGATTCTTCGCATTCCTTATTATATTCACGGCCTCGTCGTGGGACTTTTGATCTAAGCTTACTCCATTTACTTCTAGAATTCTATCGCCTGTTTTGAATTTCCCAGTTTTTCCAGCTGGACTGTTCTGCACTACACTTTTGACGAATATTCCTAAAGTAGTGTTGCCTACATTGTGTTGAATCCTCAGATCGACCTGGAAGATAATACTAGGTAAGAAAATTTAAAAAAAGGAAAATTCGATTCAATTATTTCAGGAAAAAAAGTTATGTATTTCAAGAAAAAGTTGGATTCCTAGAAGATAAAAAAAATTGTAACAAAAATTACCAAATTACGAAACGAATATCGATTGCGCTATGTATATCGTTTACGGTTAAGTTGAATGCTAGAGATTTAAAGAGTTTTCCAATAAGAGGTTCACTGAAGAAATGGTGAAAATTTGGCAGAGACGGTTCGTAAAACTCTAACATTTTCGAATCGTCGTGAAGCACCTTGTTGGACCGCAATTAAAAAATTGGGGGAAAAATTAGAGCTGTTGGGACAAGTTAGTGATGTGGAGAATACAACTCGTACACGTCGCTCAAGAGCAGCCGAGAATATTGCTGCTGTAGCCGGAAGTGTTGAAGAACAGTTACGGTGAATAGATTGCGCTATCGAGAAATGATGAGTGATTTTTTATATGGCCGAAATGGATAGTATTGATCTGGATAACCTTCACTTTCAATAAGACGGCGCTACGTGCCACACAAGCAACAAAACCATTGATCTTTTGCGGGAAAAGTTTCCGGACCGTGTTATCTCTCGAAAAGGTGATCACAATTGGACACAGAGATCTTGTGATTTAACACCTTGCTACTTCTTCCTTTGGGGCCATGTAAAAGAGTAGGGCTACGCCAATAGCCTACCGTCGATTCAAGAACTCAAAGATGGAATTATTGAGGCTATCGAGGACATAGGGCAGCCACTTCGCGATTTCGTTATGGAAAATTTCATTAAAAGGATGGTCCTGCAAGCGTGGTCATTTGCCTGATGTTATTTTTCACTATTAACGGCATAGCTTCTTCTTTATAATGGAATAAACATCCGATCATTTGTATTGAAAAATGGCATTTTTCCTTGAATATCAAAATAACACCTCTCATTGGAAAACCCTTTATGTTGCACAGTGCTTGATTAGACAGTTAGAACAACGTTACCGTAAATGATGAAGAACATTATGTAATGTGAAGGAAAAAATAATAATTCTAATACTTTTCTTCTGAATTCCTTGTGATTAATAGGAAATTTCGATTCCAAACGTTCAAAAAATCACGAATTATAACTGAGCTCACCTTGCCTCCTACTATGCTTATTCCTAAACTAGAGTTGGGTTCCCGGAAGACCTCAACACTATGTATAGAGCCCCAGTGTTTCTGTAAAGGGGGACCTATTGGTGACCTTGGTTTTGCGGCCTTTAAATCATTATCTACTCGCAGGACTGTCATCTGGGATCCTGTATTGCTGGAAATCAAAGACAGTGTTTGTGATGATCTTAGTTAAATGAGAAATATTCATGGAAAATTCAGCTTTTCAACACATAATGATATCTGGGACTATTGATGTTTTATAGTTTTCGTAGAAGAGATTAGAGAAACCTTGGTTCCTCAAATCAATTCATTTTTCATACCATGGTTGAATCAATATTGTAAATAGTTTTCTTTATAACACTTACTACATATTATCAAACAAAAACGAGTAGTTGTCATCAATGAATTGGTCTATTTTGAAGTTTGCAAGTTTTAAGATTCCTCCAATTTCTAAGGCAGCGGAATACATCTGTTCAATCCACTTCAAAAAATATTTTTCCGCTGACCTCGACATAAAAGGTGATTTTAATGTATACGAAATTGATCATTAATGACCCATTTTAATGCTCATTTTTTTGGCTATTTTAATTTGCAATCCTCATGGCAACCGTTCACAAACTATTCAGAAGCACTACGAGAAATGTCAAAACTCTCCTGGAACATAGATAGGACATAGACATTTCCTTATGTCAAAAATGTAAGTCTTGTGCATAATGGAAAAGTATTTTTATCAAGAATGCATACAAAAATTATATTGATATCGTAGGAAAAAAAACTTGTAATCAACTCGGTTATTAATCGAGCGACTAATGGTCTCGATCTATCTCGACCATTAGTCGCTGTCTTTAATAACCTAGTTGATTAAATAACTATTATTGACATGAAATAATCAAACAGGATACTTCGAATTGAATAAATGAATTGAAAAGGCTTCTATCAATCCTCTACCATCAAATTCGATACGTATTTTGGCTTATTTTCACTAGTCAATCTCGAACAAATCTTGCTGATATCAGATAATATCAAAACTTATTGCATTCTCAAAAATGAAGGTTAAAGATGATAGTTTCAAACCGAAAATCTATGACTATGAATTTTTCACTTCATTTCCAGTTTCGAAACTGAAATTAGAGATAAAAACTGTTGGTTTCGTCCTATATCTTTTACGTTGCAATTTTTCTTCATCTCATGATCTCCTATCATCTTCATTCAAAGTATGTTGAACAAGCTCTATACATATATTCTTTTGAAATCAAGAGCTAACATAATACAATGCATAAAACAAAAATAAAAATCCCTAACTGATGAGGTGAGTGCAAAACGGGATACCATACTATTTTTTCGTATGATACCAGAGCTCAGGGAAAAACCCCAGTAGAAAAAACCCTATCTCGCCGTTCTAACAAAAATAACACTTGAAAACTATTCGAATATTGAAGGATTTCTTCTTTATTTAGTCCAACCAAGATGCCTCCGGAATTCTGAATCTGAAACGAAAAAATCGAAGCAGAAAAAAGTAACAGAAAAAATAAAATGATTGAAACTCTTTCGAATCGATTTGAAATTACAACCCAATTCAAGAACGACTCTGTAACTTAATGTATAGCCCTTAAGCTATCCTGAAATTTGAATATTGGACAAATATTTATCAGATGTTCTCTAGTCTCCATTGCTTCTCCGCATTCGCAACTGAATTCCACTTGAAAAGCATGCTATTACAACGGCCCTGACCTGTCTTATACGATAGAGAACAGTACAAATTTTCCTGGGAAGATCAAATCCAGGAACTTTATTGGGGGGATCAGTTATATCTTTGTTTTGAACATTACATGCATTGCCAAGTTGCATTATCGCTTTCATTCGAGGTTAGAAAATAATTGGACCGAAATGGTTTAAGTGATATTAATCGTGAACCTTATTATCTGGAATATAGGAAAGTATTCGATATGAAGTACATAAACATTCTTGAACCCTTCCCCAAGACATTACCTATTCTAAAACACAGTCACCAATCTGAGTTGCTTCCAATATAACTATACAAATTGTCTTCAAAGATCACTCACTGCTTTCACTTCGCTATTTTCGTCATAAAACTACCCACTGATCATTTTCTCTCACCAAAAAGGTCACCATTTCAAGGTTTCAAACGGAATAAAAGCAAGAATCGCAAACCACCGTATCCATTAACTCGGTCAAGTCCTATTAAGGACTGAAGCTTCCTGGTGAGCTGACAAGTCCACTAATCCTATAATAAGGATAACGCATTAAATAATATTGTTACGACTATGAACTAGTTTCGCGAAGCCCGTGTCGCTTTTCTTCAACTTTCAACGAAGAACTGACCTGCGAGGATAACAAGGATATTGCGGTGAATCCTGTCACTTATTTGATTTTCTATGTGGTGTTTGATTTGTTCGGACTTTCAGAATGAATTGGATTTGGTCGATTGGCACCGTGACTACTTTTCTACACTGTGACTAAAGAGGTCCTGCGTGCGTTTTTAAACTAGAGCTACGTTTTTTCCAGGATTATTATCCTAGGAGACTTCGATCTTGTGTCGGCTGGCGTCAAGGTCTTGTCACCAAGTAGAGCAAGTCTGATTTGTGCCAATATATTGCATTGGCATTATACAGGGTGTTACATGATAGTATGTCACAACTTGAGGGAATGAATCTGCGTGTAATTTAGAGAAAAAAAGTACATATAAGCATGGGTCCGCAAAAGCTTTGTAACGGAGCTGCATTGTGTTGAAATTTCCAAAAAAATTGGTTTTTCTTCATAACTCCTGCAGATTTTGAGATATTTAGTCCAAATTTGGAATGCGAGATATTTTCAACTGTCTTCATCATTGCACGTACTAAATCTTAACTGGAATCTACAAGGTGTTTTCTTTTCCGGAGCCATGCCTCCTTTTTTCCTCTCAAACTTTTTTGCGGTACGCCACTGATCAGCGTAAAATAAATTAATTGAAATCAACCAACCGTTTTCGAATAAAATTTAATGAACGATTGTATGTTATTCGCTAAACAAAAAAATAATAGAAATACATACTCGATAGGTATGCCCAAAATTTGCTTTTATTTTGATACCTGGTCATCTGAGACTCAACTTAAGCTTATTCATTATCAACATACAATCGTTCAAAAATTTTTTACTCGAAAACGAAAACTTTTTAGCTTTTTATCTCTAGTCATTTTTGAGATTTCTGTAAAAACCCTTTTTTCGTTTTTTTTATTCATTTTCTCTCGTGAAATCAAAAATTTGCGAATGGTGATTTTTTCTGTTGATTCTTTGCTATTGAAGGAATAGACATATATTTTTGTCAGGAATTTCAGCAGAAAAATCGATCAAAAAAATAAAATTATGGTAATTTGTTTTCCGGTATTCTTGAAAAGTGTCAACCGCCATTTCTTGACATAAAATGTCTTCTTTGGTCCTTTATACCCTGGATTTTTTTCACTTTTTTCAAATTGGTGGAACATTAAAAAAAAATTTGAACTGAACCAAATCTTCATGTTAAAATGTTCAGAGAGGCTTTAATTTTAATAAAGCGGTAATTTAGTGTTTCTGTATTGAGAAAAGTGACTTTCAGGTGAAATATTTTTCGGACTTTGGGGGCCCATATCTTCCGAGCTAAGACAGATCGCCAATTGTTTTTTCACTAATATTGTTCAGAGAGCCAATATGAATACAACGGCACTAATATTTGATGGATATCTGTTGAATCCTAAAAGTCAAACAGTTTTAATTTTTTTTCAAAATGTTCCACCAATTTTAAAGATGTGAAAAAATTCCAGAGTATAAAGGACGAAAGAAGACATTTTATGTCAAAAAATGGCGGTGGACCTTTTCGAAGCACACCGAAAAACAAATGACTTTCTAAAAATAGATTTCTGAGCAGAAATTCATAAAAAAAATATACGTCTATTCATTCAATAGCAAATAATTAACAGAAGAAATCACCATTCGAAAAATTTTGATTTTACAAGAGAAAAAAAAATAAAAACGAAAAAATAGTGTTTTTACAGAAATCTCAAAAATGGCTAGAGATAAAAAGCTTGAAAGTTGGCAGAATTATTTTCATTCAATGCCTAATCGATCCCCTCGATATGAATCGAAAAGGCCGCGGGGGCAGATTTACCATTGAAACCCGGCTATACCCTTTGTGGGGATCCTACTTCACCAGAAAGTTCTAATAAAAGATTCAGTAAAGACAACAGAATTATCCTGAAAACTGTACCCTAAGTCGGTCACCCAGAACGACCGAATTATTTCCTCGAATTTCAATTACGATTTGTCAACTGAAAAAAGAGAAAACCCGACTGTTCTGACAAACGTAAGCTTATTAAAGTTGATCCAATTAGCGCATCAAACATTCAAATCGGATTAGAGAAGTTATTTATAAACAAACTTGTTCCATATTTTTTCTCCGACTCCGAGAAACATCTAACCGTCGAGATGACGCTCACAGCTGCCTGTTTCGGATTTAAAATGGCCTTTTTTTACGAATCAGGAAAAAAATGTTGTTTTTTCCATTTTGAGGCAAATGGGAGTGAATTGGCAACTGTCTACGATGAATCCAAGTAAAAATAATTCACCTAAGAAGATTGGGATGTCGATTTTTCTTGATTATTTTTCTACTATGCCTGCAAGCTCCAGGGTAAAGGAAAACTTACTGTAGCAGCTACAATACCAGAAATTTAGTAAATTATTTTTAATTGAATGAAAGTCTAATTTGAAATAAAATCATAATGGAATAAAATTTGACTTCATTTAATTACATCACTAGAAAAAGTGACATATTTCGAACCAAATGTGCGCGAGTTTCGAATTTTGGGTCCGGAGTTGTTTTGAATAACTCGGTTGGATTCACTGTCAAAAAATCCGAGATAAAAAATTTGTTGAACGTCATTCCTTATATTCCTGGCCTTTCAGAGAAAATAAGAATAATTGGTTCCAAATTCAACACAAGAACTGTTTTCAAACCACAAAATGATTTGAGATCCATTTTAATCAGAACGAAACCAATGAATGAGACACTAAAATCAAAAAATTGTGTTTAAAAGATTCCCTGTATATGTGAAAAATCTTATACAGGAAAAACATCAAGACCTTTAGAGATAATAAAACGGGAACATAAGAACAACATCAAAAATAGAGACATTACAAGATCACAAATCGCTGGTCATGTATGTTGAAATAGCGGAGATCATATGATGAACTGGAGCAACACAAAGATCCTAATGACGAAACCTGATAATTATAAAAGGAAAATTGAATCCACATGTATTTCGTTAGATGAAGTAGATAATTTGGCCAATTGTTCTGTTGGAATAGATCGTATTTGGATTGATTTATTGAAGAAAGAAATGACATCAGGAAATTTCAAAATTAAATAAATCAACATCTCTATATATTGACAACTTTCAATGTCAATTAGACTGCAAATGAAAAAACACACAATTCTGAAGATTTTACAAGTTTGTCTGAAGAAGGTGTCTGATATAGACACCGAAACGTTACATTGTCCTTTTCATTTATTTCCTTTTTCAGTTTTACTGTTAGGCAACAATTTTTTCAAGACCAATTTGCTCCTGACAAATAAGTGCAAAGATTCTCATAGTAATGGCCTAATGAACGATGACTTTGAAACTACCGAAAAACTCACTTTTTCGTTGAAAACTATTCTTTCGATCAAAAATGGCGTTTTTGATTCTACTTATCCTCAACCTACAAAAATGGACAGTTGAATTCTGTAAGAATTTGAACAAAGCATAGATCAACATCTCCATGTGTTGACAACTTTCAATGTCAATTCGACTGCAAATGAAACCAAAACGTTACGTTATCCTTTTTATTTATTTCTTTTTCAGTTTTACTGTTAGGCAACAATTTTTTCAAAACCAATTTGCTACTGACAAATAAGTGCAAAGATTTTTTGCAGGAGCACTTCATCTTAATCAAAAAATTTTCAATTATTTCTGTTTCAGAAACTGGGAGTGAAAACCTATAAAGTTTTTTAGAAATGCAGAATCATCCCAGAATATATTTCAATCCATAAAAAACCAAACCCTCTTCCCTGTTTTTTCCCCTTTATCTAACAAAAAAATCGAAAGTAATCTACTCACTTCTTGTTTTCTTGAGCAGTTTCAAACGCAGATCTCCTCCTGTACTTCTCAGGTCCAGGATCATAAGTGATCATCACAAACGACCTATCCATAACATCTGGAGCCGACTTGCTCTTAAAAGCCAGATGTATATTGTTGAAGATGTCATCATCACACATCTCCCTCTTCATATTTTCCATAAACGCTGCCATGCAGTCCTGTATATCGTTGTAGTACTCCTTCAGGCATTTTCTATAAGTCATCCTATTATCTACGTCAACATCAGAAGAATCTATAACGTTTGGGTCGCTACGACTTTTTTTGACACTTTCAGACGATCCTTTTGGTCTGGGATAGTCTATAAGGAAGAATTCGTCATCGCCACCGTTACTCTGCAAATGGTTGTCGTAACATTTGAGGCCATCGTTGGTGTCACCTCCGAGACACAATGCTTTTCTTTTGGTGGAAGTCGATTCCAACCTTCGTACAGGCTCAGAGAGGTCTTGGGGCTTCATGGCAGCTACCAGAGAATACTGCAGTGTTGATTTGCAGTTGGTAGGTGTTTCATCAGGATCTTTCGAAGGATCTGGTGCTGAATACTTCAAGTTCAACACATCTCCAGACTTCTTCTTATGCCTATATTTGGTATTATCCTCCGATAAACTCTCATCTATACAAGTTTCGTAACCTTCTTTTTCTGAAGATATCTTATCGCTCTGAGTGTTCTGGCTATCACCTCTACTCAAAAAGTTCCTATTTTCTTGCTGCGTATTTAAAGCTGAAGCTTCATTTTCACCTTCTATACACTTAAAATATTTCGTATTGTTTGTACTTTTGTAACTTACATCTATATCACTATCGTCAATACTGCTTCCCTTAATACTTATGTCTTTATTATTGTGCTTGGTATTGTTCCATTTTGAGCATTGTAACTTGGTTCCAGTTCGTCCAGTTGTGAGGTGCAAGATGATGTGTTGAATGATGTGTCGTCATCGACGCAAATGTGCATGACTTCCAGGCATTCTTGGTATTCTTCTAGGCATTCCTGGAAGTCGTCCAGGCATGTTTGATCGTCCTCTGTGTCCTGGAAATATTGAAAAAGGATTTGTTCATTTTCTGTACAACAATATGTTGTTAAAGATTGATCAACGAGATGTGAAGATGATTGATGATAGCATATTTGCATCTAGTCTTTAGAAGAAAAAAAAATTAAGAATAACCCTGAGCACGTGCTTTTGTGCGCTCGTTCATTGGTGGAGCAACAATTGATTCTAATATTATCTCAAAATGTTGTATAGAACTTGAGATTGATGCTAAATATTTCATTAATGCAGAATTCCAACACGATGGGAATTACATCGGAAATTATTCAAAAAATGGAAAATATCAAAATTCTATGGTTCTGCTTTCACAATCCTTTTGAAAATTTGCATGGTCATTTACTTACTTTTTTAAATGCTCAAACTCGATTTCATTTCAACCAAAAATTTTTTCATAGGAATATAAGATTTTTCAGGGATATTATAATAGACCTTTTTACGGTTGTATTGATACCCCTACATTTTTTGTATACTGCTTCGAATTGGTATTTTACTGCAAAATTTCAGCTGGATCGAATAAACAAATTTTGAATTATTCGAAAAAGAAAATTTTGAAGAAAAATTCAAAATTTATGGTTCTGATTTTCGATCCTCTTGAAATATTGCTTAAACATTCTATGTAATGATCTTCACCCCCAAAATAAATTTCACTCGAATCGAGTATTATCTTCTGGAAATATAAGGATTTTTTTTATTAAATTTTTCACGGTTCTTTTAAAAATATGGCCACAAAATTTTGGACGATGCTTCTTATCGAGTATCTTGTCTCGTTATAGAAAACTTTTTCGAAGATAGTATATCAAATATGCGAATAATGAATTAGTATAAAAAAATTATAAGAGAAAATGAAAAAACAACACCTTTGAGTCTATTCTCAGTGAATTATGTATTACCTATTTTAATATCTGAAGAGGAAACTTACTATAGAATTAAATTTCGAAACGATACAAAGTGTTATAGTCAATTTACATACCTGGTGTTAATTATCAATAATAAAACACAAATGAACAAGGAAGCAAGAGGAAGAAAACTTCAGATTCGTGAACTTTCACGGTCAGAATTGAAAGAAAGCACATGTTACTATTTTAAGTGACTGTGCAATTTATATGAATCATCAGAAATTTAATTAATCTGTGACCGCGAAAAATGTAATCAGTCGACCAACACCTAGCTTGATAACGAATTGGACTACTGTTGTGTGATGAAAACTTTCAGACTAAAAAGAATTGATTTCTAAAAAACTTTATATGTTTTCACTCCCAGACTCTGAAACAGAAAAAAATTTAATTGAGATGAGGAGCTCCTGCGAAAATCTTTGCACTTTTTTGTCAGGAGCAAATTGTTTTTGAAAAAATTGTTGCCTAATAGTAAAACTAAAAAAGAAAATAAATGAAAACGATAATGTAACGTATCGGTGTCTATATCACACCTTCTTCAGACAAACTTGTAAAATCTTCAGAATTGTGTGTTTTTTCAGTTGCAGTCTAAATGAGATTGAAAGTTGTCAACACATAGATAAGTTGATTCATTTAATTTTAAAATTTCCTGATGTAATTTCTTTCTTCAATAAATCAATCCAAATACGATCTATTCCAACAGAACAATTGGCCAAATTATCTACTTCATCTAACAAAATACATGTGGATTCTTTAATTTTCCTTTTATAATTATCAGGTTCCGTCATTAGGATCTTTGTGTTATTTCAGTTCATCATATGATCTCGGCTATTTGGACATACATGATCAGCGATTTGTTGTTTCAGAGACTGGGAGTGAAAACCTATAAAGTTTTTTAGAAATGCAGAATCCTCCCAGAATATATTTCAATCGATATCTAAAAAGAATTGAGTCCTACAAGCGTTTGGTATTTCATGATTTTCACTCAATATGTAGGTAATTATATCAGAAATAATTTTATGGATTATATAAAAAAAATAGATTTTTTTCGTGATGTTCCAAGTATGAGAAATTCGAACTTTATTCGAAGCTACAGGATTAAAATGAATGTTTAATAAAAAGTACCATTTAAAACATGATTTAAGCATTTATTATTTATCATTTAATCAACAGGTACTTGGACAGCTTTTGAATTCTACATAGGTAACTGTTTTCGTGTAACTGTTAGTAGGTATTTAACAACATTGAACACAAAATATATCATGATATGGCTCAGTTTGCATCTTTGAAGTATTTCCAACAACATATACTTAATTGACAATACATTCAACAGCGTCTATATTTAACAGGGCAGTGAGTGTATGACAGACATAAAAGTGATTTTTGTGCCACTATGAATGCATGTACAGTTTGACTTACATATTTCACAACTAAAAGTTATTGCGGAATTTAGGTAATTCCAACATACTATTGTGAAATACACAATATGAACCTGTGTTTACATCTAAGATTGTGCTTTAGAGCAGGTTTTTATGGCCAGTACAATAAAAGTAAGAGAAATCATTTGGGAAGTTTTTCACATTAACTTTTCAGGTAATATCAGCAAAAAATCTCAAAAAATTTTGATATTGAGTTAGAGCTATTCACTTATCGTAGGTCATAAAATCGGTTTTAAAAACTATGATAATGTGGTATATTTCATGGATATCAATTCAACTGATTAAACTCAATAATAATTCTGTTTTCGAATTCTTATCAATCATTATTTTGAGCATGTTAAAAAAGTCAATGATAAATCTAGAATGAGCAAAAATATAAACCAAATTCTTTAATATTCAGCAATCTGTTAAACATTGGTGTACAAGCTTAATCAATTGGGAAAATTTCATACTATATTTTGATAATAAGTATTGTTATACAGTATTCCTTGATTATTTCAGAATAAAATGACTTAAAGCACTTATTTTCAAAATATGATAATGAATTCAATAAGTATGGACAACCTATGAGTATCTTATATTCACTAACCTGATTTGGTTATTATTCAGAGTTCTCATGCCATCATAACAATTAACAATTGAAATGAAAGTGCATAACAAACTAATTTTTAGGAATTTGTGGATTTCAGTGAAATTCTAGGTTAAATGCTTATCCAATACAGGTGTTTTTTTTAAGCTACATGAGAAGTTTCTATGATTGACTCTTTCTCCCTTCTCGATTGAAAACCATCAATAAAAATGAGTGCATGCCTAAAAGAATAATGCTAACTTTGTGTCATTTTGTTCTTCTACTCACTGAAAGATTTCGAGTGAGGATCTTGGTCTACTTGCCTTTAAAATTCAACTGAGACCAGAATTATCATATCAATATATTCCTTTCTCGCATTATTATTCAAAGTTCCAAGCTCTTGAAGAAGAAACATCCATTATTATAATTTCGCTTCAATAAACTTTCAAGAAATTGTGATTGTGAAGCACATTACAATTCATTTTCATCATTTTTAAGTCATATACGAGGGCAGTTCAAATATGAACGAGACTTTTCGATTTTCAGGCACAATAGTGGGGGGAAAACATTCCTGATTTTTTTGTTGTTGGATAGGTTTGTCAGGAGTAAGGGAAGCACGTCGGATTGCCTCATCGACCCTCTCGGTGTCCACTGTGACGATGTTTGAGCAAGAGGTTCCTCCGTCAATTGCGCAACGTGTTGTAATCAAGTTTCTCGCCGCAGAAGGCGTAAAACTGGCCAAAATCTTGAGGAGATTGACTGCCGATGTTCGGAGAAGAGACACTATCGCAAGCCAGAGTGTTTGCATGGCATAAACAGTTCGTGGGGGGTCGTGGTTGTGTGTAAAAATGAGAGCCATGACCGCAGCGAAAAACATCAGTAGTGTTCGACAGCTTATGGAAGACGAAAAACGTCGTACCAGTTCTGAAATTGCAAGTTAGGTCGGGATAAGTTATGGGAGCACCTACTCCATACTCACAGAGGAGCAAGGGTACCGTAAGGGTTGCGCCAGGTGGTTTCTTCGCCTTCTCATAGCTGGCTAGAAATTGCATCGTTTCAGGTGTGTGGGCGTCTTCTTGCACGATCTCAGGAACAAGGAGACCAATTTCTCACTCACATTATCACCTGTGATTAAACATGGGTGCACCACTACACGCCAGAGTCTAAACAAGCAAGTAAGGAGTGGAGAGAACAATACGTTGCGCAATTGACGGAGGAACCTCTTGCAAACATCGTCATACTGGACACCTAGAGGGTCAATGAGGCAATCCGACGTGCTTCCCTTACTCCTGACAAACACACCCAACAACAAAAAATCAGGAATGTTCTCCCCCCACTATTGTGCCTGAAAATCGAAAAGTCTCGTTTATATTTGAACTGCCCTTGTACAACTCAGACCAGAATTATCATATCGATATTTCTTTCTCGCATCATTATTCAAAGTTCTCAAGCTCTTGAAAAAACACCTATTTTTATAATTTCGCATCGATAAACTTTCAAGAAATTGTGATTGTGAAGCACATTACAAATTCATTTTTCTAGTCATATATTTCTTTATCTGTTCCTCTTATGTTTCGACGAAACAACAATATTATCCTAAACAATTCGCTTCATGTAGAAGAGTGCAAAAATATATAATATTCATCCTTTCTTTTCAACTTTATTTCTCTTCAGAACACCGTTTAGCTCTTTCTTTCTCCACCCTTACATGCTAAACACAGCACAGCCTCCATATTTCTTTAGTGCTGAAACGAAAAAAAAACAGTTTCATTAAAAATGCATTAGGTGGTCCTCGATTCAACTCACCAGGAACAAGTAGGATAAATCTTCGTGCCAATCTTCGATTAGTTTTCGGAAAAACTAAAACAATTATTTTCCGTTAGGAGTATTCGCTTTTCCGGCAGTACTAAAAACACACACAAGCACACCACACCGTTTTTCAAGCTTTCCTATTTTCCGGGTCATTGAAAAATTCAACGCGCGAGGTGATTTGTGGGCAGGGAAGAAGAATTCCCTGATCACGTGGCAACATCGATATGCAAGAACAGTGGCGGACCTAGATGTTAGATAATCGTTGGAGGGAAATTTTTGTGCGTTAAATTGATTGAGATGATTGAAACTTTCTTTTTTCACAATAGTTCAGTTGAACTGATGAACTAAGTCATTGGATATATTTTGACTGCTTTACGATGGAACGTATTAATGGTGGGCAATTTGGGGTACAGAGTAGGTACAATTACCACATTTTTTCCTCTTGAGGTTACAACAAAACAGTATATTACTTCAAATAAACAATTGTTTGAAGGTTTCAGTCAAACTTTCAGATTTAGTTGACTAAGTATGGTCCAAGAGTCTGGGATAGTTGATAGTTTGAAAAGGGGTTACAGTTCACTGCGACCTCAAGGTCTATTGTGTCCCCTTACAGAGCTGTTCTGATCACATATTTCACAGCTCGCCTTCCAGTTCCAGAGATCTGATGAAATTCAGTATCTGTGAAGGCTTCAACGAGAATAATTCCTCACTCTTACAAGTTTCTCGCCAAGGCATTCTCTCCTTAGGCTCGCAATGCCAAAGCATTCCGTGACTAGGTGAATGGGGGTCTCTTCCTTTTCCCCACAGAACCTACACTCGTCAGTGTCCGACAATACCATCCTCTGCTTCCTAAGGCGACAGTGTCCTGTAAGAAAGCCAGTGAGGAGGTGTAATTGTTTCTTACAAGATTTAGATATTTTTGGATCTTGCTGTTTCAAAGTTCCGAAGGAACTTAGTGGAACGATCCACCCCTGGAAGATTCCGCCTGAGTTTTTCCCTCTCGGATTTCTCCTTCTCCAGAAACCCCTTTTTATAGGTACATTTACCTATACCACAGAAGGGTTCAGGGCCAATGAGTGACATTCGTGCGCTCTCTTTGGCAAGTGTATTGGCCTCTTCGTTTCCTTTGATCTCCGAATGGCAGGGAACCCAGGTTAAAAAGACCTTTTTTTTCTTGCCTACCTCATTGAGTTTGTTCCGACACTCCCAGATCATTTTTGAGTCGGTGACGTAGGAGCTCAGTGCTTTAATAGGAGCTTGACTATCTGAGTGTATGGCTTTATCGCACTTCTGATAGTTTCTTTCTAGATATCTAGAAATCTTTCAAATGAGATGTAGTTGTTCAGAGAGGACCAGACTCTCTGATTCTAACTTACTGAGTGAGAGAACTTTTTTGGTCTAGCTCGTTGAGGAAGACAGGAATTTCTCTTTTTGGCCCTTCGGTCATTTGCCAGGGTATAATCTTCCTCTTTGGTTCCAATTCTTTAACTGCCATTATTTGATGACTAGTTAGAAAAATAGTTGTTTGGCCAGTTGATCTGCCATTGCGTTGCCTTGCACTCTAGTATGACCAGGTAACCATACAAGGTTGACTTGGTTGTTTAGCTCGCAGGTATTAAGTGATACTTAGCATTCACTCACTGACAAGGGGTTGAAACCGTACTAAGTGTCTGGCGATGTATGAAATGATTTTTAGTGGTTGTGCAAAAGGAATTTATAGAAGCTGAGGTAATTTTTCACCTTCTCTTTACGTCTTCAGTACCTGTTTTTCTGGGTTTGGGTCATCGATGCAAAACTCAGTTTTTTGTGATAGTTGAGTTTTGTCTGTCGCAGGGTCTTCTTCTATTAGAATTGATAGCTTCACCTCTATCAGAGTAATGAAATAAGGTTTATTGAAGTGTTTGGAAAGATATTTTGCAACGAGAAACGAAAATAGTTATTTAATCAACTAGGTTATTAAAGAGAGCGACTAATGGCCGAAATATTTTAATAGTTCGAGACCATTAGTCGCTCGATTAATAACCGGGTTGAATACAAGATTTTTCCGACGATCTCAACATGAATTGTATATGAATTCTTGAATGAAATACATTCTCATTTTGCACAAGACTTACTTTTGACATGATATAATTTCTATGTATCTATGTTCCAGTAGAGTTTTGACATTTCTCGTGGTGCTTCTGAATACTTTGTGAACGGTTGCCATGAGGATTGCACATTAAAATAGCATAAATTGTGCGTTATAGAATGGGTCATTAATGATGAATTTCGTAAACATTAAAATCACCTTTTATTTTGAGATCGACGGAAAAGAAAATTATTTCACGCAGTAGCGTAGCCAGAACTTTTATTGGCCGAAGTAAGGTGAACTGAAATATTTTAGTAAACAATTTTTTAATTGTTTTGAACTGATATCTTAGGAGGGGAGGAGTTCGGCACAAAGCACTCCTCCCTTAGCTGCGCTTATGATTACACGAGTAAGAAATTCATCTCCTCAAAAAATCCGCCACTGTTCTACACCCAACATCGATTTCTATTTCTGAACAGAAAGTAATATTTAACAGGGGCATCTTACCTGGCTAGCTTGAGACGCTGCATCGTTCGAGGTGAAAGGTTTGGCCACGGTAATCCTTACAGGACCTTTGGGCGCTCCTTTGAGGATTTGTACAGCCTTGTCCAGAGTGGCCCGTTCAACGTTAACATCGTTCACCGCCATCAGCCGGTCGCCCGGGATGAGACGTCCGTCCGTCTGTGCGACGCCCCCAGGGACCAAGGAACGGATCACTATCACAGTATCGTGGGGATTCAGGGGGTCCTGTTGTCAAATTTATAGGTTAGAATATTAGGTATTTTCTCTGTATGAAGTTATGAATAATTTGTTTGTGTTATTGTTACCAACTGGGTAAATAGACAGTTATAGTTTTGCCCAAATGTCGTTAAATTTCTAATTTTGTGTCGAAAGTGCCAGTAGCTTATGTGGATTTCCCATATCTACTGTGGACATTCAAATTTGCAGTTCGTTCCGTTTGAGAGTTACAGCGACCAGAAATTCACATAACACAGACAAACTTATTTTTAATTTCCGATTGGCACTTTTCAGAAGTTGCGCGTCATTTCCTTCAACTTCAAAGTATGTACTAAGTTTCGAATTGATCGGTTACCTATGTAGTTTCGGAAAAAAAAATAAAAAATTTCAAATGTCAATAACTCTAAAACAAAATCTTAGCTATTGAAAGATGTCTAGATATAAATCTAGAAAGAAACTATCAGAAGTGCGAATAGCCATACACTCAGATAGTCAAGCTGCTATCAAAGCACTGAGCTCCTACGTCATCGACTCTAAAATGATCTGGGAGTGACCAAACTGAATGAGGTAGGCAAGAAAAATAACGTCTTTTTAATCTGGGTTCCGGCCACTCGGGAATCAAAAAAACGAAGAGGCCAATACACTTGCCAAAGAGGGCGCACGAATGTCACTCATTGGCCCAGAACCCTTCTGTGGTATAGGTAATGTACCTATAAGAAGGAGTTTCTGGAGAAGGAGAAAGCCGATAGGGAAAATCTTGCCGGAATCTCCCAGGGATAAGTTCCTCGGAACTTTGAGACAGCGGGATCCAAAAGATATCTGGATCTTGGTAAGAAACAATTACACCTCCTCACTGGCTTTCTTACAGGATATGTCGCTTTAGGAAGCACCTGTTGAGGATGGGTTATCGGGCACTGACGAGTGTAGGTTCTGTGGGAAGGAGGAAGAAACCCCCATTCACCTAGTCACGGAATGCTTTGGTAATGTGAGCCTAAGAAGGGAATACCTTGGGCGAGAAACTTGTAAGAGTGAGGAACTAGCCTCGTTGAAGCCTTCACAGATATTAGATTTCATTAGATCTCTGGAACTGGAAGGCGAGCTGTGAATGGTGTGGCCAGAACAGCTCTGTAAGGCGGCACAATAGACCTTAAGGTCGCAGTGAACTGTACCCCTTCTTTAAACTAACTTAAACTAACTCCAAAACTATAGGACTGATTAAGCCCGTAAACGAATTCAACTATCTACTGAATTCCATACCTCAAAATTTCACATTTCCAAATTTACTCGTTTATAATTTTTGGCCTTGATTCGTATCGTTTGAGACCACTCTTGGCTCATAACTCAAAAATTAAAGACATTTAGGCAGAAGTAAAGCACGCTGATCCCCTAGGAACAAGCACTCAAAAGGAAAACTCTGTTTACGATTTTTCAACTTTTATGATCTTTACATTCATTAGATATCGTTAATGAGTTATTCGTTTTTGATGCTTTCTGTTTGTATCGAACAAATTGAATTGATATACCTACTATATTATTCAATTACATTGAAATGTCCTATTATGAATAAAGGTATACTTAGTGGTTTTATACATTTCCTGATATAATTCAATAGGTATGTAAGAATTTCAATTATTTATGGTCGGTGAGATGTTTTACATAATGAAAAGTTCCTAATAGTACTCCTACAATGGCTATTCTTTGGTTCTTCTTTACTTGAAAAACAAAATATAGAAATCCTCTTTTGAGCTCGTTCTACTTAAACGAGTGCTTTATCGTTTTGCCCAAATGTCTGTAATTTTTTAATTTTGGGCCGAAATGGTCCCAAACGATAAGGTCAAAATCAATTCTGCCCGTGGGGCCGTCCGGCCGCCCGTTAGCACAATAACTTTCGAAGGGATTGTCCTAAAGACTTGAAATTTTTAGAATGGGTTCGGTTCCCAAATGACTAGGTTAAGTTTGTTAACCAGCCAAATCGTACAGGGTGTTCCATAAAATATGGCCATTCAAAATGTTTGTACCTCAATATCTCAGACAAAACAAAACCAATCGAAATGAAATGTTTTGTGACCATGATGTAAACAGGACGATAGAAAATTCAATTGGAATATTGAAAAGAAGAAACTTCATATTTCCATGAAAAGATTTCTAAATCGGGTGAAATTTATTTTGTGAATTGAGATCGATATACTTACTGAATATTGAAATCCATAACAGAATATCCGATTCAAGTGAAATTTATGTTATGAATGGAAACTGATATACTGAATGTTCATGCAAAATTTCGAGAGGATCGCATCATCAGAACCACAGAATTTAATTTTTTCAATTTATATTTTCACATATTTAATTTTGTCAATAATTCCTAGAATATAATTCCGATTGTGCTGAGATTTTGCATTTATATATTTGTTATCAATCTCAAGTCCCATATAAAATTTTAAGGTAATATCTTATTGCCCCACCAATGAACGAACGTTCAAAAGCTCCTGCTCAGGGATTTTCTTAAATTTTTCATAATTTTTTTTCGATGAAAATAAAAGCTATTCACAACGGCGATTTCACTCAAGGTTCTCAGGTACCATTCGTCAAACACTAAAAACTCACAGAAACATGACTCCATAAAGCCAAAAGTTCAAATACAAACAAAAGCAACTAACTTGGTAATCTAAGATGGAGAACCCCAGTCCATGGTCTCCCTTGATCAGCTGAATAACCGTGGTCTCATCTTTCCACATCGGAAGTCCACCAATCATCTCGTACGATCTGGACCTTCCTTCCGAAGTGTGGCCCTCGCTGAAAGCACTAGAAGCCAGCGACGTTTCGGATTTCGCCTTCACCAGGCGTTCGTTCGGCGGTATGAGCGTTTGTAGACTGCCGGCCAATATTTTCTGCGGAGCAATGGTCGGTTTTATTCGTTGGAAATTCAGGATCGATATTTTACAAATTACAAGCTAATCGTTTTTCGATAATGCTGGTAGAGGGTTGAACACTATCAACAAATAGGAAAATGTTGCCTTTGCCTGTCAATAATTCAAATTTCCTGTGGTGTGTAATAAGTTTTGTGACGTTTCCTCTTCATTATGGTGATGATAGATGAATTTATTTATGTATTTTGATGGGAATTGAATATGTATATAGCACTTCTGGTTAGTGTAGAGTGCACTTAAGAAATTTATCGTGAAATGTACGATGTAAATAATTGAATTGATTCAGTGAATATAAAAGAATAAGTTGTTCAACTTTTACTGAACGGTTTTCCAATAAGAGGTGTTATTTTGAATAGCCCGCTTTTTCGGTAGATATCACGTCTGAAGCTGTCATTTTTTGACATTTGACAAGTAGAAACTAGGCCATTAATAAACATGGAACGATACACGCTTCAAGAACGCATTAGAATTATCAAAATTCACTATAAAAATGGCGAAAATTTGGCAGAGACGGTTCGTAAAACTCGAAAAAATTTTGGGTCGTCGTGAAGCACCTTGGCGGAACGCTCTAAAGATATTGCTCGAAAAATTCGAGCTGTGTTGGGACAAGTTAGTGATGTGAAGAATAAAACCCGTGCAGATCGCCTAAGAACAGCCGAGAATATTGCTGCTGTAGCCGAAAGTGTGAATAAAACCCAGGTTTGTCCATTCCTCGTCGTTTTTTGGTTAGTCATTCCACAAACGTCATTACAGCGTATTTTGCATGAAGATTTGGGTCTTAAGGCTACGTGCTTTAGCTGGAAAAGTTTCCGGACCGTGTTATCTCTCGAAGAGGTGATCACAATTGGCCACCGAGATCTTCTGATTTAACACCTTGCGACTTTTTCCTTTGAGGCCACGTGAAGAGAAGATCTACGCCGTAATGGAATTCGTGAGGCTATCGAGGACATAAGGCAGCCACTTTGCGATTTGGTTATGGAGAATTTCATTACAAGGATATGGTCCTGAGAGCGCGTGGTCGTGGTGGTCATTGGCCTGATGTTTTTTTCCACTATTAACGGCATAGCTTGTTCGTTATAAAGAAATAAACATCCAACCATTTATATTAAAAAATCGCATTTTTATTGAATATCAAAATAACACCTTTTACTGGAAAGAAGTCTGTGGAATGATCTTGTAACAAAATTCCACAGTTAAAAAAGGAAATCTCCGAGAAATATTTCCGAATATGCAGCTGAATATTTCTCTGATATTATTCCAGTATAATAAGCAAATACATTTCAGAAAGTTTTAGGAATATTCCATACATATACCCAATTTTCCCGAATATTCTCTTATGTCTTTGGAAATTTCACAAAATGAGAGTTTTCCAATATTCTAGATATCCTACGAACATTCGTGGAACATTCTAGCATCTAGCAAATGCTATGTCTGGAATATGCGTTTGAATATTTCTCGTATATTATTCCAGAATAATATGCAAGTAAATTTTTCAGAAAATTCCAGGAATATTCTATACATACACCCAATTTTCCGGATATTCTTTTTTTTTTCTTTCTAAATTTCACAGAATGAGAATTTTTCAATATTCTAGATAACCTACGAACATTCGTGTGGAACATTCTAGCAACATGCTGTGTCTGGAATATGCATTTGAATATTTCTCGTATATTATTCCAGTATAATATGCAAGTAAATTTTTCAGAAAATTCCAGGAATATTCTGTACATATACCCAATTTTTCCGAATATTCTTTTTTGTCTTTGAAAATTTTGCAGAATGAGAATTTTCCAATATTCTAGATATCCTACGAACATTCGTGGAACATTCTAGCAACATTCTGTGTCTGTAAACCGACAAAAGGCCAGGAATCTGAGAAAATCGCTCTGGGGCATTTCACCGGATCATTATCATCGTTGCAGGGGACAGAAAGAAAATGAGTGTACTCACTCTAGCCTGAAAAGCTTCTCTATGTTGAGCTGTGTCAATTATCCTAAGAGGCGTCGAGACCCTCGCACAAACCATTTTCACCTCATTCGCTAATTGTTTCAGTATCGTCACCACTTCGAGGTGATTCAGGCCTAGCAAATGTATCCCGTTTACCTGAAAACGAGGAAAATTTCGTCTGAAAATCTTTCCTTGAGCTTTCCAGGAAATAGTTCGAATTTATCATACCATGAAAATGCTGAAACAAGTGAATGGATCTCGAATTGAACGCATGTTTTGACAATATAACGAAATATTTATCTTAAACCTTTTACTGCAACCCACCTAATTCGAATTTTTTTAAGATGCAATTTTTTTTTATTATCAAAGAGTTTTGTATTATCTCCTAATAACCATGTAAGTAAAATAATAATAGTAAGAGCATACACACACCTTATGTTCGCATGGGTTTACAGAAAAGGAGTTGAAGAAAAATAATTCATTGCCATAGGATACGTTTTGATCAAAATAAATTCACTTGGTTCAGCTTTTCAAGTCAGAGATCTGAAAGATATTATTTCTATAAAAGACCCTGTATACAGGGTGTTACATAATAGTATGTCACAACTTGAGCGGATGAATCTACGTATAATTTCAAGAAAAACGTCCATATAAACATAGGTCCGTAAAAGCTTCGTTATGGAGATACAGGGTGTTGTAATTGCCGAAAAAATTATTTTTTTCCTCATAACTCCTGCAGTTTTCGAGAGATTCAGTCCAAATTTGAAATGCAAGCTATCTTCAACAGTCTCCATCATTGCAAATCCTAAATCTTAATTAGAATCTACAGGGTGTTTTCTTTTCCGGAGCCATGTCTCCTTTGCTCCTCCCAAACTTTTTTGCGGTACGCCACTGGTCAGCGTATAATCAATTTTTGATATCTTCGTTCAATTCAGAAACTTTTTTGACTGTTTTTTCGTAGATCCAACCGATTTCCGAGTAAAAAATTATTGAACGATTGTAGTTTGATATTGAATAAGCTTAAGTTAAGTCTCAGATGACGAACTATGAAAATATAGCAAATTTTTGGAATACCTATCGTGTATCTCTATTGTTTTTTCTATTTAGCGAATTATATAAAATCGTTCAATAATTTTCTATTCGAAAACGGTAAGAGATACGAAAAATTACAAAAGTCAAAAAAGTCTTTAAATTGAACAAAGTTATAAAAAATTGATTTTAAGCTTATCAGTGTCGTACCGCAAAAAAAATTGAGGTGGAAAAAGGAGATATGGCTCCGGAAAAGAAAACACCCTGTAAATTTTAGATTCAGGACGTCCAATGATGGAGACTGTTTGAAATAGCTCGCATTCCAAATTTGGACTGAATATCTCAAAAACTTCAGGAGTTATGGGGAAAAAACCAATTTTTTTTGGAATTTCAACACCATGTAGCTCCGTAACGAAGCTTTCACGGACCCATGTTTATAAAACCTTTTTTTAAATTACATGTAGATTCATCCCCTCAAGTTGTGACATATTATTATGTAACCCTGTATATAACATAAGAAGTCTATAAAATTTCTGAATTTTTCCTATTCATCTGAAAAATTTCTATGGAAAAAAACTCTAATTTATTTTGAAACCTACCTCTAACAATTCGTCACCTGGATGAAGAATACCATTCTTGCCAACTGGACCATCAGGCAAAATATTTCTTATATAATGATGAGGCCTTACTTCTTTCCCATCTTCAACATCTACGGTACCTTCTAAACTAATGCCCAGACCACTAGAAGTTTCCTTTATCATTTCGGCTATCTAGAACAACAAGAAAAATTGTGAATTCATTGGATGAAGATTGATAATGTTCCCTACTTTAGTGAATTTCCACTTGTAGTACCACCAGAGATCAAATTATTTCCAGAAATTAAATCGAGGGTATGAATATTTTGAAATCAAAAAGTACTAACAACTCTGAAATTCATAATAGAAGACATCCTGTATAATTGAGCATTTTCAAATAACTCATATAGTCCGTTCACGAAAGTTTGAGCCGTCGATTAGCCATAGAAATTTGGCATATTCCACTGTATATATTAATATTTTAGGTTATGTTGTTTATTTTCTTGTCAGATTGATACGCAATGTTGTCAATATTGCATAGAGTTCTCTGATAACTCGCAAGCTCGTCGGACGAGGCCGGGTACATTCGGCAACATTGACTTTATTTTACGGTATGACAGCAAATACTGCCAACTTCAGATAAATTAACAAACTCCTACTATGCGCTCAAACTTTCGTGAACGGACTATAGCTTCCTGAATATTTTCTGTTATACTCTCTAGCAGTTTTTGAGCAATAGATCGATTTCTCTATTTTTTGTGCAAAACATACCTTCAATTTGACAATTGTTAAAAAAAATTTCTCTGAGTCTGAAAAGACATTTTTATTTTATCTTAAATTTACTATACTTCAAAGATATCTTTCAGAATCAGAATCGACGTGATTGAGTTGGAATAAACACTTATCGATTTTCAATTTTCCCTCTATTGCCTTTTCAAATAAGAAAAGATGAAAGAACAAACAAATGAAGGTAACAATAAAAATTTGAATCATTCGAACGATTGTCCATGCCGGTCCGGGTCACGATATCCAAGAAAAATATTTGCGAACTTCTCTCATATCTTTCCATTAAGCTTTCATCAAATTACACCCACCATCTCTCAAACGGAATTCTCGAAAACCCTGGAATAAATAGTCTGGATCTTCCATCATGGCATATGGACCTGACAGATCCCCAGTTAACCCAGAAAATAATTCGAGTTTAGATTACTCCATTCATATTTTTCCTTTCGAGGAAAACTTCAAATTTTTTTGACATTCAATGTGCTCCGCTTCATGATGGTAGATTATAATTGTGATCATTCATGCTCGTGATTTATTTTGAATGCAAAAATTATTCGCTCTGTATTTGAGCGTTCCCAACTTTCTTCTGGATGAATGGTTCCCAGCACGTGGCAGTTATTAAAGGATCAGTTGTCAAGTATATAACATCCTTGAATTTTCATCTTTGCAACTCCTACAAAGGTTGCTGTAATATACACTGCGCAAAAAAATTAGAGCACATTCTGAAAACCTCAATTTTTATGAAAGTTAACTCTACATTGACTATATAACTTATTTTTTATGTTCTTTCGGGAAGGTTTTGAACGAAACAAGACACATTAAATGGAAGAAAAATTAAGGATTTCACCGAATCTTATGTGAAAGAAGAGAAATAAACAATTTAAAAAAACTGGAATGGAGGTCTGGCATTATCGTCCATAAAAATGAAATTTTCACCATTGTATGGGGCAAATGGCACTACATACTCTTCAAGAATGTTCCTTATATACCTATCAGCATTCATAGCTCCATTATCAACGACCACTAGGTCTGTGCGAGCAGTCAAAGATATTCCACCCCATACCATAATCGATCCTCCCCCGAAACCAGTAGTATTCAGGAAATTGCACTAAGCATATCTTTCATGTGGACGTCTGTATACAAGGAAACGTCGATCACAATGGTAGGGGTAGAATGTAGACTCATCTGTGAAGAGAACTCTTTCCCAATCAGCCTCTTCCCAATGGATATGCTCTCTCGCAAAATCCAAACGCGCCCTTCGATGGTCTAGGCCCTAGGGTAAGAGCTGGGCCTCTTGCCCCGACACGAGCGGTTGCAAACCGTTGTCCTAACGAAGAAACTCTCAAGTAACGTTCTTGAATGGCAGTTGTTACCCGTGGTCTATCCTGTCCTGGTCTTCGGGCATCCATACCTGTCTCCCTAAATCGCTGCAACATTCTGGACACACTTGTATGGGAAACTCCACACCTTTCTGCAATTCTTGTGTATGTCCACCCTTCTTCTCGCAAAACTACCGCTTAGGCACTTCCTCTTGGGTCAAATTGCGTGTTTCGCGTTGCATAGCGATCGAGTGTAGAAAATCAAACGAAAGAAAAACTATTGATCACTAGAATTGATCGAGAACAACTGATTTCAGAATGGAGTCAATACTTCCAAAATCTGATAATCTCATCTTTTTTTATTCCTGCTGGAAAAAAAACATATGTATTGGAGAAAAAAATGAAAGTATGTAACATATGAATGCATAATTCTGATAAAAATAATTATCGTGAGAACACCTTCAGTTGTAGAATAAATTTGAGATTTCCATAATGTGCGTTAATTTTTTTGCGCAGTGTATTTGCACAGTTCATTGCAAAAAATATTCGTTTGCGGAAACCTTAACTAGGGACTTTTTTGTTTTATGTTAGCAATTCAAAAGAATATAAAAGGTGTCAAGGAAAACAGTACCATGCATAGTGCCACGCGAGAGGCCATAAAATATGAACAAAAGATCCTATGAGTATATGTCCGAAAACGCTTTCTTCAAGAAATACAGGTTGTTAAAGTTTACTTTTTTATTTGGTTTTTTTCAATAACTCTGGACAAAGAAGGTAAGAATTGAACAAATTGTGATATGCGGAGGTTTTTTATGATGCAGAATCCAAATATCCTATTAGTTTTTAGATTACTAATACATCATTCCTCTAAATTCAAATCAACCCAAATTATTTTGCTTTACACTGTATGTCATTCTGGACTAGTAAAAGCGACTCCTCTATATTTTTTCCTTCAAAAAGGTTTGATTTGTTGAAGTCGCTAGGACCAACGATTTCCGGTAAAAAAGCATCAAAAAGTTATGATGCACGCAAATTGTCCAGAAGCGCCAAAGTAAACTACTCACAATAGCATGGAAAAAAAACTTCAATAATGAAATACTAATAACACCAACAAAAGACTGACTAATTAACAGAAAACTTCAAGTATTTAGAAGATGTTCAAAGTTATTTAAAAAAATCAAATAAAAAGTAAACTTCAACACCCTGTATTTTTCGAAGGAAGCAGTTTCGGACATATATTCATGGGACCTTATTTTCATACTTTATGACCCTCTATCGCGTGGCACTATGCACGGTATTTTATTCGGTGACACCCTGTATATTCATATTATGAAGTTCATTCACCATGCAGGAGCATATTCAAAGCATATAATATCCTTACTCTACCTGGTTTATATGTGTACACTGAACCTTATTCTGTTTCTGAATATCTACATGTTTGTGAACGTTATTGATTTTTTAAAGTTAATTTTTTCTGACTTGCTTTCTCTTTGTCATCTTCGGGTGATAATTTGAAAAATAAATGCATATTTTTATTATTAGTATTATTATTGATGATTATTTGCGTCTGATATGGTAACGCACATAAGACTTCATTGGTAACAGGTAGCCACAGTGCCAATTGACCACAATCTAATCTTTTTCAACACTAAAGTTGCCCAAGTCCGAAATATAGAAGTCCATGCTCGAATATATTTAGACATTTCAGTGTTTAATAGTCGAAAAATTCCAGATACATTCACTTCATCATACAATAATTGCTGCAATAAATTACGTACATAGAAGACCTATATTCAGTGATGAATTTCAACGCTATTCCCTCTATCATTCCAACAGAGTATATTCGAATAAAAGGCTCATTCGTATCAGAATTGGTGCATTCTGCATTTCAGTTATTCGTGTTTCTAACGATTTATCGTTCATTATATAACTTTGAACTACCCCAATTATTACGGAGCTGCAATTTCGAAACAGCTCCAAGTGTTCATAAATCTCGCAAACTCGTCATTTAATTGAATAACAAGAAATGAAATTGTGTTTCGGCTTGGTATTATTAAGTGTATACGATAATGCTGCTTTTTGTAGGTTTTCGTTCCAGGAAACTGTGGACTTATTTTCAGCGCGACAAACTGGATTCTGGAAATAATTACTTTACAGAATGGGATTTGCTGAGATAACAAAATGATGAAGTTTTATGTATGGAAGATGAGACGAATAATTGAGTGTTATTTCAATGAGGAACATACAGGGTCTTACATAATAGTATGTCACAACTTGAGGGGGTAAATCTACATGTAATATTAGGCAAACAAGTTTATATAAACATGGGTCCGTAAAAGCATTGTTACGGAGCTACAGGGTGTTGGAATTTCCGAAAAAAATTGGTTTTTTTTCTTCATAACTCTTGCAGTTTCCGAGATATTCTGTTCAATTTTGGAATGCTAGCTATTTTCAACAGTCTCCATCATTGTACGTTTGAGAAGGAAAAATGAGACATGGCTCCGAAAAAGAAAACACCCTGTTGATTCTAGTTGACATTCAGGTCGTACAATGATTTACACTGTTGAAAATAGCTGGCATTCCAAATTTGGACTGAATATCTCAAAAAGTGCAGGAGTTATGAAGAAAAACATTTTTTTTTTACTTATAGACTTTTTACTTGGAATTATTCGTTGATGCATCCCCTTAAGTTGTGATATACTATTATGTAACACCCTGTATACAGATGTTAAAGTATAGGATGTTCAGAGATGGAAATGAATTTTTTGAAAAACAATGAAATAGATATGATAATACTCTTTACTGCTAGTATAACAAGTTTTAATCAATATAATAGGTATGTGTTTCTAACAGTTGAAGAGGAGGAAAATGTAAACGAGACGATAGATGATCAATCAAAAATTCAAACCTGAGTTTTGTTGAAAATGTCGATACATATTATACTTTATAGACTCACCACAATTTCAGTCTCAGCTCCCAATTTTTCCCGCCACTTATCTCTGATGAACTCGTGGCTTTCCGTAGATTTCGTATCATAGAATATTATTTCTTTTTCTTCGTTCGTAGGAGTAGCACAATCGAAGAGGATGGTTGAGTCGAAATCGACACTAGTTCTAGAATCCGGGTCCATTTCAATGAAATAGTTCATTTGCTGGAAGAAAAAATCTCATTTAGAATGACCATTCCAGATATAATGTGTAATGTATTCCCGCATTTTTAACACTCTGTATCTCGGAGAGAAAGCATTTCTAGACATATCGATTGAAATATAATTTGGGAGGATTAAAAAACTTTTTAGGTTTTCACTCTCAGTTTCTGAAATAGAAATATTAAAAAAAAATTTAATTGAGATGAAATGCTGCTGCTGTTTTGAAAGATTTTTTCCTAACAGTAAAACTAGAAAAGGAAATAGATGAAATGGATAAGGTAACGTTCCGGAATCTATAGTCCGTTCACGAAAGGTTAAGCCGTCGGTTGGCCATGAAAATTTGGCATATTCCACTGTGTATATTGAAATTTCAGGTTATGTTGTTTATTTTCTTGTCAGATTGATACGCAATGTTGTCAATATAGCATAGAGTTCTCTGATAACTCGAAAGATCGTCGGACGAGGTCAGGTACCTACATTTGGCAACGTTACGACAGCAACTACTGCCAACTTCAAATAAATAAACAAACAATGCATCAGACAGAGAATTCTTCCCTTCAGTTGCACAGATAAATAGTCGATACAATCACGTGCTGTAACACACTGAATTCCGTTGTTTTGTTGCTATATTCTAGTCTATTCTAGTATATCAGACTCAGTGTCAGTTGCAGGAACGTCCATTAAAATTTAAAGGTCCATTAAACTCTTAATCCTCCATTATTACAAGGAACTAATGGAGGATTAAGGGTTTAATAGACCTTTAAATTTTAATGGGCGTTCCTGCAACTGAGCTTCAGACTCCTTTTTTTCGTTTGCAGTCTAATTGACATTGAGAGTGGAAATCTAAAAAGTTTTCTAGAAATTTCTCGACATGTTCATATGGCAAAGTAGGACCTGTTTCGAACTTCCATTCAACACATGAATCAATGCAGAAATACCAATTTATTCACTACAAATGAGTATCCCGTGCGTATACGAATCTGTTTCCACTCTAAAAACTCAAAATTTCCCTTTCATCCCCAAATTTCCATCCACCTTTCTACCGGCAATAAATCCGCACCAACCTGAATTATTGAATACCATCTCGTAATTATTGTGTCAATAAAATCAGGGACTTACCGCCTTGCTCAGTGACGCCTTAGGCAGAGATGTAAACGAAGGAGACGGCGGAGACGGAGGCAGAAGCTCGTTGGCCCTTATGGCCTGCTGCAGCCGGTCGTATTTCGGCCCTCGAAGGTATCGCTCGAACCTGATTGCCACCAGACAACCGGTGTTACGTAAAATTTCCACTGCCTGGTGATTTGTTTGTCCGACAACGGATTGTCCGTCCACCTGAAAGGGTTATTATTTCGTTCGAATGGAAAGTATTTACCCTGTTTTTTTATGAAAAGATAGCGGTATATGTCCATACATACATTCAATTATGACGAGACTGTAGTGTTAGACCGAGAATCAAATAAGAAATCTAGAGAATTTCTCGAAATGATTCACATAAAACAACATGAAAAATCCATTAATGACAGATCAGACATAAGATACCTTTACAACATCTATTCCACTATTTTGAACAATCTCAAATAAGCCGACCAACGAAAACAAACAAAAAAAAGAAACATTGACGTGACAAATCTAAAATCATTCAAAATCATAACCCCAATGACATCCGACAAATACGTTGGGAAATAACTTAAAATAAATTATTTCAAAGGTAATAAAAAATTAGATCTCTATCCAACAAAATGTTTAGAAATTTCATTATAATTGTAAATGTTTGTTTGTCCTTATCGTTTTTTACATTGTATATATTGTTTTTTACAGGCTAGAAAAAGGGCACTGCCCGAAACGTCGCCTCTCACTGTCATATTTTAAATAATATTAAACCTGAAAATCAAATACCGCTATCTTTTCATTATTTCGTTCTACACTGCGCAAAAATTTACGCACATTCTGAAAATCTCACACATTAAATGGAAGTAAAATTCAGAATTTCACAGAATCTTATGTGAAAGAAGATAAATAAACAATTTTCGAAATACTGGAATGCTGATAAGTGATTTAATACTTGGTATTTCCATCCCTTGCGTTAATTACAGCTCGGCAACGACGGTTCATACTCAAAATGAGCGATCTTAAAATGTTCTGATCTAATCCTTTCCAGATTTCTCTGAGCTGGATTCCTAAGTCAATAAGAGTAGCTGGATGATTTTCTGAACTTCTCAGCCTTCTATTGAGGTTGTCCCAAACCTGCTCAATCGGATTGAGATCTGGACTTCTTGCTGGCCATTCCATTCGAGAGACTTCAACCTCTTCAAGGTACTCCTGAACGATGCGCACACGATGGGGTCTAGCATTATCGTCCATAAAAAGGAAATTTTCTCCAATGTATGGGGCAAATGGCACTACATGCTCTTCAAGAATGTTCCTTATATTCATATCAGCATTCATAGCTCCATTATCAACGACCACTAGGTCTGTGCGAACAGTCAAAGATATTCCACCCCATACCATAATCGATCCTCCTCCGAAACCAGTAGTATTCAGGAAATTGCAAGCATATCTTTTATGTGGACGTCTGTATACAAGGGAACGTCTATCACAATGGTAGAGGCAGAATCTAGACTCATCTGTGAAGAGAACTCTTTCCCAATCAGCCTCTTCCCAATGGATATGCTCTCTCGCAAAATCCAAACGCACCCTTCGATAGGCTGGGGTAAGCCTCTTGCCGCGACACGAGGCCTTAAATCATATTCTCTGAAGCGATTCTTTTTTGTCTGAGTGCTAATTTGCACCCCATGCGTTTGCTCAAGGTGATTTTGAAGGAGGCGAGCGATTGCAAACCGCTGTCTCAACGAAGAACTCTCAAGTAACGTTCTTGAATGGCAGTTGTTACCCGTGGTCTACCCTGTCCTGGTCTTCGGGCATTCATACCTGTCTCCCTGAATCGCTGCAACATTCTGGACACACTTATATGGGAAACTCCAAACCTTTCTGCAATTCTTGTGTATGTCCACCCTTCTTCTCGCAAAACTACCGCTTGGGCACATTCCTCTTGGGTCAAATTGCGTGTTTCGCGTTGCATAGCGATCGAGTGTAGAAAATCAAACGAAAGAAAAACTATTGATCACTAGAATTGATCGAGAACAACTGATTTCAGAATGGAGCCAATTCATTCAAAATCTGATAATCTCATCTTTTTTATTTCTGCGGGAAAAAAACATCTGTATTGAAAAAAAAACGTTGAAAGTAGATAACATATGCATGCATAATTCTGATAAAAATAATTATCATTGAGAACACCTTCAGTTGTAGAATAAATTTGAGATTTCCATAATGTGCATTAATTTTTTTGCGCAGAGTATAATTTGTTTTTTCCGTCGATCTCAAAATGAAAGCTGATTTTGATGTGTACGAAATTGATCATTAATGGCCCATTTAAATGCTCAAGTTTGCTATCTTAATGTGCAATCCTCATGGCAACCGTACACAAAGTATTCAGAAGCACTATGAGAAATGTCAAAACTCTACTGGAACATAGATACATAGAAATTTTATTATGTCAAATGTGAGTCTCGTGCAAAATGAGAATTTATTTCAATCAAGAATTCATACGCAATCCATATTGAGATCATCGAAAAACTCTTGTAATCAACTCGGTCATTAATCGAGCGACTAATGGTCTCGAACTATAAAAGCGTTCGCTCCGCTCGCGTGATAAAATATCTTGAAAATTAGTCGCTGTCTTAAATAACCTAGTTGATTAAATAATTATTTCTAATTTTAACTCGATATATGTGTTAGATTAGTGTTCAGCAACTGGATTATTTCGAAATTTATCAACTCGAATCAGTCAACTCGAGTAATTCGAGTTGATTAATTCGATTAATTCAACTCGATTAGCTCAAGATATCAAGATTCTATAACACGAACCGAAAATGTTTGGTTATCAATCAATAACAACAATGAAACTTACCTCGATGATTCTGTCGTTGATTTTGATTTTATTCGTTATATCTGCTGCACTTCCTTTGCTTATACTTTTGACGAATATACCGGATATTTCTTCTGTAACAAAACATTCCTAACAATAAGGGGAAAAGATACTTTTGTTGGGTTTATTTTCATCTTGGTTTGGGTAAGGCTCTTTAACAATCTTTCCAGAATTTCAATACTCGTGAGTTCTTCCTTTTCTTTCTAGAATATCCATCTATTTCTCCTATAGAGAAAATTCAAGGAAAGTTGCAAAATTTCAGCTCGATCTAATTGACAAATTCTGAATTATTCGAAAAAATGGATTATTCAAAACAAAAATCATTTATATGGTTCTGATCATAAGATGCTCTTCAAATTTTGCAAGAACATTGAGTATAATGATCTTCACTCTCAAAATAAATACCACTCGAATCGGATATTTTGTTGTGGAAATATAAGAATTTTTCTTTTCAATATTCCTATTGAATTATTTATGATTTTCTTTACCCTATTGTCACGAAATTTCGTGTGAGGTTTCTTGCGAGTCTCTTGTCGCAAAATTCCATTTTGATAGGCTTTGTTCTGTCTGAGATATTGTAGAACAAAAACTTTGAATTACCGAATTTTATGGAGGACCCTGTACGATTTTGCTGGTTACCGAACTTCGAAAATTACAGACATTTGGGCGAATCGATTTAGCATTCGTTTAAGTTGAACGAATGCTCAAAAAAGAATATATTGTTTAGGTACACTCGAAATATAAAATAACGGAAATATTTGAAGAAACTATTCCAAAAAATAGGGATTATTCAAAACCAATTCCAATTTTCTTTAGATCAAACAAATTTAAAAAGATTGGTAGCACTCGCTCACTATATTCCTGAAATTGAGATGGTGATCCCACAATTATATCAATATGATTGATGTGAATAATTTATATATTGTTTTCTATTGCAACAGCTTTGCAGCAATGCAATTTATTTGGAATTGAATCATTTCCAGAAATGTTATCACAAGAAATCCAGAATATGCTGCCACGTGAACATTATTCACAGGAATTTCCTATCAAAATTGATAGCATTGCGCACATAATCCTCTGGGAAATTTTGACGTTCGAAATTACCTATATTAATGAGGATTCCATTTCTAAACCCTCAGAACTCAGACCTGGCAGAGAATGCAATAAACTACGGTTTCCTGTGGATTACTGCAATGGATAGAGGACTGGGGTTCTCAAACTCTTGATTAGATCAATCAATATCATCTCCAAATCGGTATCTTGTCAGGTTTGGAGAGGTAACAGATTCCTTAATATAGTTTGGTTTTCGATTATTGGTTTGTTGTCAATAAGGGGAATATTCATACTCAGTTTGGGAACTTAGTGCGTCTCAAGAGAAGTTATATGAGTTTATGGAATATAGATGCTATTCACTTCAATGAAATCACTCGAATATTCTGGATTATTCTGTACACATTGAGTTATATTGGATATATTGAAATATCTGCAATACCAAGTGTTGAAAGATAGTCTAGAATTAAAACTATATTTTACAAATACTAATATAGAGTCAAAACTATTCTTTTTTAGCATTCAGAATTTTTTTTCAAACCCTTGAATACAAGCACTTAGAAATGTTCATGTTCATGATCTTAGAAGAGCTTATGAACTTTCCGAGTATATCTTTAGCGAACCTACCTAGTTTTGTTATGATCAAAAATTTAAGAAAAACCTTGAGCAGGAGCTTTTGAGCGCTCGTTCATTGTTGGAGCAATCAAACTATCACCTCAAAATTTTATATGGGACTTGAGATTGATACCGAAAATATAATATCTTTATATTCTAGTTACTAAGAATATAGTATATGTGAAAAATGAATTAAAAATTAAATTCTATGGTTCTGATGATGCCATCCTCTTAAAATGTTGCATGGACATTCAGTATATTAGTTTTCATTCTAACAATAAATTTCACTCGAATCGGATATGGAAATACAGTGGAACTTCCCTACAACGAACGTCTGTATAACGAATTTCGTATAAGACATTGCACCTTGAATCCAAATTTTATGTTAAAAACACCCTTTAAAACGAAGTAAATTCTCTCTATAACGAAATATTCAAAGAACATTACTCTTTGGATGGTATTGATGAGAAGGTATAAGGGGTGGTTTTTCCGAAATTTTTCTGGACGTACGTAATACATCCCGACCTTAAACTAAATCATTACGGTGGACAGAGAGTTCCTTCTGAAACAGTTTTAAATACAACCCTGGCTATAAGTTTGGTTTCAATCTAAGCATTACGCTATTGTGAAAGTTGTGCGAAAATGTGTGAAAGGAAGTGCTTAAGTTTATCAGTGAAGTCGACCGCGACATTGTCGACTATAGAAACAAATTTTCTGTATAACGAATTTAGCGATTTAGCGCTTTCGTTATAGTTCCACTGTATACAGATTCTTCTTCCAATATTCCAATTGAATTTTCTATGGTTCTGTTTACACTATGCTAACCAAATTTTGGACGAACATCCAGTATGTCAATCTTTATTCACAGAACAAATGTAACTGGAATCGGATATCCTGTTATGGAAATATAAAGACTCTTCTTTTCAATGTTCCAATTGAATTATCTATGGTTCTGTTAATACTTTAGTCACAAAATTTGGATGAACAATCAGTATATCGATCTCCTTCCACTCGAATCGGATGTCTATTTATGGAAATATGAAGTTTCTTCCTTCAGATATTCCAATTGAATTTTTAGACCTCGAGGTTACATTTGCAAGAAACTCCCTGAAAAATCTACAATGATAAGACACAAAGACAATTATGGTCTCATTCAACCTCAAAGCAATAATAATAAATAATAATACTCAAGGCCCAGAAATGTCATAACCCCGAAATAATATTCCGGATGTTTCCCAGATAGTAGCAGCAGAACATAATTGGCAACCCCGGTATAATCACATCCTGAGGCATGATATCCTCAGCAGGAATACTAATGATGCCTGCATGTTTGCTTCCTGCGAAAGGTTCGAGGTCAGTAAACAAGGCGGGATTTTCGTTGAATAGATACGAATGAAAGGAGAATCGAGAGAAAGCCCCAAAGCAAACTTAACCCATATTTGTCGCGACCGAAAATATTCCTACCGATGGTTTCTCTTACGGAATATGATCCCCAAGAAAACAATGGAATTATTTCGAATGAAGGGTAATATTCAATTGAGGTGGTGGTGAAGCATCTTGTGTTTTTTTGTTATTTTAATGTGTTTACGTGTTTTGAATGTGCCTCGATTAGGTGTCTCTGGGTTATTTTTCATATAGCAGTGAACTTAAGTGTAATTTTTATGTACCTGGTTACAAATGATGTTTACAACTTGAGGAAATATGATTTTTTTCTACCCCCACACTTTCCAATAAGAGGTGTTATTTTGATATTGAAATGAGAATGCCATATTTCAATATGAATGATCGGATGTTTATTTCATTATAAAGAAGAAGCTATGCCGTTAATAGTGGAAAATAACATCAGGCAAATGACCACCACGACCACGCTTACAGGACCATATTCTTTTAATGAAATTTTCCATAACCAAAAAGCAAAGTGGCTGCCCTATGTCCTCGATAGCCTCACGAATTCCATCTTTGAGGTCTTGAATCGACGCTGGGCTATTGGCGTAGACCTTCTCTTTCACGTGGCCCCAAAGGAAGAAGTCGCAAGGTGTTAAATCACAAGATCTCGGGTGGCCAATTGTGATCACCTCTTCGAGAGATAACACTGTCCCAAAATCAGCAAAGACACGACGTTGTTGATGATTGGCCGGCTTCAGTTCTTGTGTTAACTGAACTTTATAGGCTTTAAGACCCAAATCTTCATGCAAAATACGGTGCATTGACGTTTGTGGAATGCCTAATTCCAAATAACGACGGGGAATGGACAAACCTGGGTTTTCTTCAACCCTTTCGGCTACAGCAGCAATATTCTCGGCTGTTCTTGAGCGAAGTGCACGGGTTTTATTCGTCACATCACTAACTTGTCCCAACAGCTCGAATTTTTTCACCAATTTCTTTATTGCGGTCCGACAAGGTGCTTCACGACGACCCAAAAATGTTCGAGTTTACGAACCCTTTCTGCCAAATTTTCACCATTTTTATAGTGAATTTTAATAATTTCAATGCGTTCTTGAAGCGTATATAGTTCCATTTTTATTAATGGCGTAGTTTCTACTTGTCAAATTTCGAAAAATGACAGCTTTAAACGTGACATCTACCGAAATAGCGGGCTATTCAAAATAACATCTCTTAATGGAAAACTCTTTAGATGCGGGGGCAAAAAAAATAAATGCCTCAAATTGTAAACATCATTTGCAACCAGGTAAATGAAAATTCCACTTATCGAGACACATTCTAAACACGTAAACACATCAAAATAACAAAAAAAAAACACAAGATGCTTCACCACCACCGCAATTGAATATTACCCTCCATTCGAAATAATTCCATTGTTTTCCTGGGGATCATATTCCGTAACAGAAACCATCGGTAGGAATATTTTCGGTCGCGACAAATATGGGTTAAGTTTGCTTTGGGGCTTTCTCTCGATTCTCCATTCATTCGTATCTATTCAACGAAAATCCCGTCTTGTTTACTGACCCGAACCTTTCGCAGGAAGCAAACATGCTGGCATCATTAGTATTCCTGCTGAGGATATCATGCCTCAGGATGTGATTATACCGGGGTTGCCAATTATGTTCTGCAGCTACTATCTGGGAAGCATCAGGAATATAATTTCGAAGTTATTACATTTCTGGGCTTTGAGTATTATTATTTATTATTATTGGTTTGTGGACGAATGAGACAATAATTTTCCTTCTGCTTTGAGGCCAATGAATGAGACACAAAAATAAAAAAATTGTGTTTATATATTCCCAGTATATGTGGAAAATCTAATACAGGAGAGACATCAAGACCTTTACAGATAAGAACAACATCAAAAATAGAGACATTACAAGATCACAAATCGCTGATCATTTATGTTCAAATAGCGGAGATCATATGATCATATGAACTGGAACAACACAACCTGATAATTATAAAAAGAAAATTAAGTAATCCACATGTATTTTGTTAGATGAAGTTGATAATTTGGCTAATTGTTCTGTTGAAATAGATCGTATTTGGATTGATTTATTGAAAAAAGAAATGACATCAGGAAATTTCAAAATTAAATGAATCAACATCTCTATATATTGACAACTTTCAATGTCAATCAGATTGCAAATGAAAAACACACAATTCTGAAGATTTTTCGAGTTGATCTGAAGAAGGTGTCTGATATAGACACCGAAACGTTACATTATCCTTTTCATTTATTTCCTTTTTCAGTTTTACTGTTAGGCAACAATTTTTTCAAGACCTGACAAATAAGTGCAAAGATTCCCGCAGGAGCACTTCATCTTTATTGAAATGTTTTTAATTATTTCTGTTTCAGATACTGGGATTGAAAACCTATAAAGTTTTTAAGAAATGCAGAATCCTCCCAGAATATATTTCAATCGATATCTTTGTGTCTTATCATTGTAGATTTTTGAGGGAGTTTCATTCAAATGTAACCTCGAGGTCTTATAATTCAATTGGAATATTGAAAAAAGAAACTTCATATTTCCATTAAAAGACATCCGATTCGAGTGAAAGGAGATCGATAGTGTTAACAGAACCATAGAAAATTCAATCGGTCTATTGAAAAGAAAATTTCCAATTTTTCCACAACAAAATATCCGATTCGAGTGAAATTCATTTTGATCGTTAAGACTCATGTTGAATGTTTTCAAGATTTCAAGAATATCGAATAATAAGAACCAAAGAATTAATTTTTATCTAAACTATTAAGTTTTTCGAATTCAGAATTTGTCAATTAATACAAGCAATCAAAACCATAGAATTTAGATATTTCATTTTTTGAATGATTTCAATTAGCCATCAATTTGGTTATATTATACGAAACTAAATATACACTTCTTGATTTATAATAATAATATCTCAATTGAACAAAATTGAGAAAGTTCAAGAATTTTAGCCAAAAGTATACTATAGAGATATCTCACATTTCATTCTCAGTCAACACAACATCTAACGAAGTCTGAGCGTAACTAACCAAAACATAACAAGAGATAACCGACTAATAACCCTCATCTCCTCCCGATATCCTCCATAAAATACCCCCAACGAAATTCAAAATTAACACTGATTAAATCTCACCTTTCTCGCAGACGTACCCTGCCACTGTGATGCCCAACCCTGTCTCGTCTTTCGCTAGATTCAGCTCGTATGTCTCGGTTTCTGGTAGATCAGGTTCTTGCAGCATATCAATGGAGGTCTTAGATCTCCTCGGAGATGGACCAATCGGAGGGGGTCCTTCACGACGTCTACGATATGAGCGATTTCCTGGAAATGGTCGAGAACTTCATATATTTATTTGGATAGTTATAGTATGTACCAGTTCGATCAGACTGTATATTTTCATACGTAAAATGACAAGTCCTTATAACCTCACTTCGTGTATTATGGATAGATTACAAGCTGCTACTGAGCGAATTTAGAAGCGAATGAATTAGCTCGTGAGATTGTGATGATTACTCACAAACTGTCTACTCACTGAGTAGCCAACAATCTGGCGATCCACGTGAGGTTTATGTTTGTATCGTTGTCAAAGATCTTAGTATACGTTTTCAAATTTAAGAACCAGGAACCTCCGAGTAGATGAGAACTCACAGATTGTTTAGTAGCAACTGTGATTACATACGGCTTGTTTACATGCCAACAAGCTAAAACGCCAGCGATTTAGCGTGTAAAGTAGCCCAGCTTTCATTTTTAGTCGCAGCTTTTTCACAATCAGATTGTTGGCTTGTGAACACGATTACACTGAACGAATTTACAATCAGCTACGAAATTCGCTTAGTAGCAGCTTGTAAAGTATCTCAATAAATGTACACGACCCATTAGATATAGATAGAACTGATATTGAGATAGCAGGTAAACTGATCTGTATGTTTATAACCATTATGGATTATGTTTATCCATTCATGATATTAGAATAAACACAATAATTAAACATGTATGAATAATAAATATTATTCGACTAGACAGGATTGAATTACATGGCTTTTCTATCGAATATCCAATTGAGTTTTGTTTATTTGTGAATATTTCAGTATGACTAAAGAAATAAACACCCTTTGATTTGTCTGCTGAGTAATATTCTCCAAGCCTGGAGTGAGTAACGATTGGCCGAATCTACCCTAGCTGAGTACATCATATAGTTTTTGATGCATTCAACACAATATTTTGAATTACCAAAACTAAAGAACCACCAGGCTGTTTTGGTTTATTGAAGAACCTAGCCTAGATATAGAAACACTAAGATTGTGAATTGTTATTATCTTGTTCATTGAGTTTTTTTCGGCATCCCCATGTAAGTTCTGAGTCGATGACAAAGGAGTTCAGTGCTTTAATAGCAGCTTGACCATCTTAATGGATCACTATGTCATACCCTTGATAGTTAGATTAGATAAGACTAGAGGATGGGCGACAGATCAAAACCGACCTTGCGAGCACCTTGTCCTTAAGATCTATTGTGCATCCCCGCGCTGTTCACCAGTCAGGCAGCAAAGTCTCAATGAACTTCACCACCTTTCTGGGGGCCACATCCATTACTTGTTCAGGCTTAGAAACCAGAAACCAAGATGCCGTAGCCGTTTCTGGTGAACAGCTTCACACTGTCTGGTTGTCTCGGTGGCTTCCTGACAGAAGCGACATGTACTATCGGGCGCTTTTCCCATGTTTTTAAGTGATACCTCACGGGACAGTGCCCAGTGAAAGCGCCTGTCAGTTTCCTCAGTTCCAGTTTGCTGAGTGAGAGAACTTTCTTGGTCCAGCTCGTCGAGTGAGAGAGAAGTGACCTAGCTTGCCTTTGACCATTGGTCTTACGCCAGTACACAAGCTTCTTCTTTTGTTCCCAGTCCTTAATAGCCATTGCCTGATGGCTGGCTGGGAGGCCGCAAAACGGTTTTGGTCCAGTTGGTCTGCCGCTTCATTGCCGTGAATCCCGGAGTGACCAGGCATTCAGATGAGATTGACCTGGTTCTTTTCTCCGAGTAGGTTAAGTGGCGTTTTGCATTCCCAGACCAACTTTGACTTCACTTGTGGAGAGTCAAGCGCTAGCAGGGCTGCTCTGCTGTCAGATGCTATATATATTTTCTTTCTTTGGTAATTGCGTTCCGCACAGAGCGCAACGTACTCCCTTATAGCAAGTGTCTCTGCCTGAAAAACCGAAGGACAGAGACCCATTGGTATGGCTTATTGGATTGAGGGACCGTAAACACCGGCTCCAACTCTTCTATCTTCAGTTTTCGAGCCATCAGTATAAAATACCGTAGACCCTCTGGAGAAAACTAATTCTTTATTACCCTTGATAGTTTCTTTTAGGTTTCTATCTGCATAAAACCCAAACCTACTCGAAACATCACAAGCTTTTAGCTTATAACATTCGAAACTTGAAATGTTTATGGTCACACGGTCAAACAAAATTTCCATTGACCTCCAATTCTTCATCAGTGCTTCCAACCGAGACCTTAAAGACCACTTTCATTTCAAAATCCAAAATTTACATCTACACAAAACTAAACCACTGTATTCCTCTAGAAACAAAACAAAAAAATCACTCTCATACAATCAACAACACACAAAAAGACCTTCTAATTTATTCAAAACATTATTCCCATTCTACCCCGGCGAAAATCCGAAAAGAATCATTTCCCGCATAAAGGAACGAACCCCGTATCTCTTTCAACAGAATCCGGGTAGAGAAGTTCCTTTTATATTTGGTTAAAGCTACAAACTCCTCCATTCACAACCCCAAATTCAAATATTACGTTTGGCACTTTTTCGAACGGGCTTCCCTTCCGTTCCCTTTGCGAGAGACGAAATCCCCTATCGATCCACCATTTTATCTTTCTTTTCCTGCACGACACGCTGTACTTTTCGCGAGAAATAATGGAATACGGAGAAATATAACTTCGGAACAAACGTGTACAAAATTGATGGCCGAATATGAGAATGATGAGAAATCGCCTAGCAAAAAAGTTTCTAATATCCAATTCTCCCCTGAACTTTTGAGTGAAATATAGCCTTTCTTTCACAACGTCTATATTTCTTCGGCGCCATCGCTTTTCATTACTCTTGCACTTTGCTATTCAATACTTTCTAAAGACGATCTTTCTTTTGATGCACTTTTCCTCAGTTCGAAATTAAAACTCATTCAAATGTCATAAAATCTAATAATTTGTAAGAAATTGATTTCGACTTTATTCTTAAGAAGAGTTCTACTGAATTTTTCGATTAATTGAATGGTAGTTCAATTAACCGGTAGTTCAAATCATTTGGTAGTTCAATTGTACCTGTAGTTCAAATGAACCGGTAGTTCATATGAACATATTTGTTCAGAATCGGCATATTCGTAAAAAAAAGTAGCGAGAATTCAATTGATATAGTGTAGTGTATAGTTTTCGGCAGTTCACTCACATGCAACTGAAAGTCCGCTTCTTGGCCTGTGAATATGTAGGGGCTACTGAAATTGGACGGAGGATTCATGAAAGGTTCGGTTAATCCATTTTCTATTAGATGCCTGTCGAGTTCAACGGGATCTCCCAGTATACTGGTAGGTACTATTGGTGCGTGACAACCTAAGGTCTGAAATGAATACACTGGATGACGGGTAAGTCTGAAGGAGGTTATAGTTAGTTGAAAGAGCAAATGGATTTACATTTTTTCCGTGAAATTCCGTTCTAGTAAAGTGTCTTTCTGGCCAGAAGGTTATATTTCTAAAAAATCTTCCCCCAATATTGAGAAAATCGCTTCTCGAAAAAACCACTATGTTTTTGATGCAGACAATGAATGAAATTTCTAAAAACCTTTATAGATTCTCACTTCTAGTCTCTGAAACAGAAATAAAAAAAATATTTAATTAAGATGAAATGCTCCTGCAAAAATCTTTGCACTAATTTGTCAGGAGCAAATTGGTTTTGAAAAAATTGTTGCCTAACAATAAAAGTAAAAAAAGAAATAAATTAAAAGGATAATGTAACGTTTCGGTGTTTATATCAGACACCTTCTTAAGACAAACTTGTAAAATCTTCGGAATTGTGTGTTTTTTCGTTTGCAGTCCAATTGACATTTTAAACATAGATTTATAATACTAACTAGATGGCGAACCTGTCAAAAATTTTGAGGCAAACGGCGGCCATTTGCAGTTTGGATTGGATTTGAGAGTGTCACTTTTTCTATGAATTGAAATATTAGAATTACCAATATTCCTTTATTTATTTTATTTCAACGAATTAAAATGATAGGATTACCAATATTGTTTAATAACTAATCACAAGAATCGAAATAATTTATAATTTTAATAGACCGAAATGTTCACAGAACACTAATATATAGAGTTCGTTTTTCATCACTTCTTTCAATGGAGCATGGACCTATAATACTAGTATTATAAATCTATGAATTCGAGCACAGATGGCATAGAACATCAAAATATTCGAGTTTCATCCAAACTAACTGCAAATGGCGGCCCTTGCCTCACTTTTTTCTACGTGACAGTAAGGAAGTTCGACGTCCAGTTAGTATAGGTCCATGATTTTAAATTGTCAACACATAGAGATGTTGATTCATTTAATTTTGAATTTCCTGATTTCTTTGTTCAATAAATCAATCCATACACGGTCTATTCCAACAGAACAATTGGCCAAAATTATCTACTTCATCTAACAAAATACATGTGAATTCCTTAAAATAATGAATCAACATCTCTATGTGTTGACAACTTTAAGTGTCAATTAGACTGCAAATTAAAAAATACACAATTCCGAAGATTTCATAAGTTTGTCTGAAGAAGGTGTCTGATATAGACACCGAAACGTTACATTATCCTTTTCATTTATTTCCTTTTTTAGTTTTACCTTTAGGCAACAATTTTTTCAAAACCAATTTGCTCCTGACAAATTAGCGCAAAGATTTTCGCAGGAGCATTTCATCTTGATCAAACATTTTTTAGTTATTTCTGTTTCAGAGACTGGAAGTTTTTTAGAAATGCAGAATTCTTCCAGATTATATTTCAATCGATAAATGAATGAAATAAAGTTTGTAAAGATGAGCTTCACAGTAATTTTATCTGAAACCAATTAAAACCTATTACCTTCCTATAAAAATCTCATATTCCCATAAACCTATTCAGTTACACCAAAATGCAACAAGCCCAAGCGTTCAACGCCGTTTTATCCCCCTCGTAATGGCAAAAAAACTCTGGCACTTATCCAAAGAGCGATATGAAAATCCGGGAAACGCGAAATCATATCTCCGAGTACCTACTCACTTGATAGTCCGAACTAGTGGACTCAACAGTCTGGCCACAACCATTCGAACGTGTATGCCACACTGTCTTAGGACAGATGCCACTGCTCGGAGCCCAAACCTCTCAAGTTCACCTCGCCGATCTGCAGGATGTGGTCGCCGCTCTGCAGCCGACCGTCCTGGAAGAAAAGTGAAAATTAGGATTGAAGATTAGAATAGCAAAGTTCCTAATGGGTCGATTATATTGAGATACTTTACAAGCCGATACTGAGCGAATTTAGTAGCTGATTGTAAATGTGTATCGTGTTTACAAGCCAACAATCTGATTGTGAAAAAGCTGCGACTAAAGTTGGAAGCTGGGCTACTTAACACGCTAAATCGCTAGCGTTTTGGCTTGTTGGCATGTAAACAGCCGTGATAATCACAGTTGCTACTGAACAATCTGTGAGTTCTCATCTACTCGGTGGTTCCTGGTTCTTAAATTTGAAAACGTATAGTCCGTTCACGAAAGGTTGAGCCGTCGGTTGGCCATGGAAATTTGGCATATTCCACTGTGTATATTAAAATTTTAGGTTATGTTCTTTATTTTCTTGTCACATTGATACGCAATGTTGTCAATATTGCATAGAGTTCTCTGATAACTCGCAAGCTCGTCAGACGAGACCGAGTACATTCGGCAACGTTGACTTCATTTTTCTTTATGACAGTAAATACTGCCAACTTCAGATAAATAAAGAAACGCCTACTATGTGCTCAACCTTTCGTGAACGGACTATATTTGACATCTATCTCAGATCCTTGACAACGATACAATAAACTCACGTGGATCGTTAGATTGTTGGCTACTCAGCGAGTAGATAGTTTTGTGTGTAATCATCACAATCTCACAAGCTAATTCACTCGCTTCTAATTCGTTCAGTAGCAGCTTGTAAAGTATCTTAATGTAATCGACCCATAATACATGGTTACAGTCAGACAAGCTTCAATAGCAGTAATTAATTATCTTATTGAAATCATAGACTCCTAAATATGAAGTCTCATGTCAAAATTATATTTTCATGTCAAAAACTTTCTAATGTTTTGTAACGACTTTATTCATCACATTCCAATTTTGTGCAAGTTTATTTATCTTGATTTTAATGTAACCATATTCATAAGATTTTCCAATTGTAGCAAATCTGACGAAGTGATCAAGGAATCACGAAAGCTTAGTTGAATCAATAAATACTGCACTGATTTGAGCGATTTCTCTATAATCCCATTTAAAATCAATAAATAATATATTAAAAATTAAGAGAGATGAACATAACTGAGAGACGAAATAAATAAATGTAGGAATTCAATTTCTTCGTAAAGACTAAGTACGCAAAGCTAGGGTGGTCTAGATATGAGGCTGGCGTCACAAAGACGCTGTTAAAACTTGTATCAAAATTGAAAAGCGATATTTCGAAGTGAAACTTCCGAAAGAGTTATCGGCACTGGAAAAAAGTGAGTTTTAATGATCTGATAATTCTTAGAATTCATACCCTGTCTGACAATGATGACGATATTTCACGCTGCGATTCCTATTGATACAAGTTCCTACAACTGCATTTAAATCATTCTCATAGTGGACGAATGAAGTTAGTTTAACTAGAGATTTAAGGATAGAAGTATGCCCTCGACTTCAGTTGAGTCAGTGAGAAAACGGTGGAGCTAAGAATAGAGTCGAAAGATCTTAGAGCAAAAAACGCAAGTTAGAGTAAGTCGAAAGAGCTAGAGGGGATAGATGTTGATAAGAATGTAGAGTCGAGAGATTAAAATCAGTCGAAGTTCAGAGATAGTGTGGACAGTTAAATTTTGAGACCAGGGGCCTATTGCACCAAATTACTTTGCAACTTTTCACTTCGCACTTTGCATTCTGACAAACTTCAAAAGCGAAAATTAGTTATGTTGCAAAACATTTCTTCCAATATTTGATGTCTGCGGAGTAATTTTCACTATGCACTTTACTTTTCACAATCTATTTTTCATTTATGAATGCTTTTCGTGCAACTTAATTTATTTGAAAAGTGAAAAGTGCAATGTGAAAAGTTGCAAAGTGTTTGGTGCAATAGGCCCCAGGATAATATTTTCTAGACGGTAGCGGCCACCATTCACTGCTCGGTCAAAATCAGCAGTGCTTCACTTGAGATGGCGTAAGGATACAGTTACAACCCAACCCAGAAAACAATATCAATCTATCCCATCACCAAATACTCTCGAAGCGCTCTCAAAAGGATTAAGAATTGATGAAGGCGCCACGGGAGACAGATAGAAAAAACACAATTTCACAAATTATCGAAATAAATATCCCTTAAGCATATCCCTTTCCCCAAACCATTAACACAATTTCATCTGCGAGAACGAGAAAAACAAACACATTAAAACATCTCGACCGTTGCGACCAAGGTGCGAAGCGCCCTCTGACGGCGTCGAAACGACTCGTTCTTCCGTCATCGAATAATAAAACTAATCAAGACAGTCGAACCATAACCTTTAACCGCCACTTTACTGCGTCTATCTTTGGAATGAAACGCTGCAATAATCGTTAAATACCACGACTTGTGTTTCGAGAGCTTCGAGGACATGGGTACTTTAGATTTCGTTTTTTCTGTTTCGATTTATGTGAGGTTAGGTTTGTGGTTGGGAGAATTGGTTTCATGAACGTCGTCTGACATTTGACAGTTATATCCGAGGACAAACTGAAATACAGTGGAACTTCCCTATAACGAAAGAGCTAAATCCTCAAAAAATTCGTTATAAAGAAATTTCGTTATACAGAAATTTGTTTCTATTTTCGGCAATGTCGCGGTCGACTTCACTGATAAATTTAAGTTTATTATTCAAACTTAAGCACTTGCTTTTAGACATTTTCGTACAATTTTTCACACTAGCGTAATGGTTAGATTGAAACCAAACAGCCAGGGGTTGTATTTAAAACTGTTTCAGAAGGATCCCTCTACCGGCCGTAATGATTTAGTTTAAGGTCGGGATTATTACCTACGTACGTCCGGAGAAAATTAAGAAATAACCCTAATACCTTATTACCAATACCCATTCAAAGAATGATGTTCTTTGAATATTTCATTATAGAGAGAATTTACTTCGTGCACTGTGAAAGAACAACTTTAGCATTTGAATTTTGTTCTTTTAGTGTCAAAGCAATGCTCTGATTCAACCTAAAAACTATTATTTGACATAAAAACGATGTAAGCGCCATTTGAAATGTAGTGGCGATAAACTGAAGTTCAGTCCATCGCATTTGGATCAAGCTAAATCTCAGATTGCTTATTGCTGATTGATTGCCAGTCAGATTTAACAGTTTTCCACCTATTTCAGCATTAATTTTGAACATTTCAGGAATTTTTATTTTCATGGTAAAGGATGCTGGCTCATTCGCCATTTTGCAACGAAGGAGAAAGATATTGCTTGTTTTATTCTGAGAGAGGATGATTTTTTAATGCTTCATTCATTCAGCTGTAAAAGTAGCATTTTCTTTGATAACGGCCAACTTACTGAATTCAAAAATATGAATTGTTTGGAACACTCTAACTAATTTCTGTGTACCAAACATTTCATGTCTTTAAACTCAGTAGTTTAGCCATTATCGAAGAAATGCTACTTTTACAGCTGAATATTAAAAGACTTGAGAAAATCATCCGTTTGCCATCCCCAAAATAGAACAAACAATAAATTTCTCCTTCGTTGCAAAATGGCGGAGGATCATCTTATCCTCTACCATCAAAATAAAAGAGATTCGAAAGAAAATTATCCGTTTTGCAACCATCTAAGAATAAAACAAACAATATATTTCTCAATCGTTGAAAAGGGCGAAGAATCCAGTATCTTTCGCCATCAAAATGAGAAGATTCAAAGGAAACTTTTTCTAACTTATTTCAACCTCTCGAAAATAATGAACCTAATTAATCATTCTATTCAGCCATTTTAATCATCCAATTCCCAACAATAGACTTCTGACGTCACGATTTTTCCTGCAATAATTCCACTACAACGCTCCTTTGAAAATAAGACCTTTTTTCTAGCAATGTTCAATTAGAGGACCAAATCGTAAAATTGTCTCCTAAAAGCGAGACCAAAAAGATCTGCAGGCTTCCATTCATAGGGTAATTGATGAGACTTCGTATTTTTTCGTTTACGGCCACGTCCGATTCCAGTTATAAATTTTGCAGGGAGTTTTCCGGAACCATTAAAATTTATTACGGTGTCCGAGGATGTCGCTTTCTCCATAAATTTTGTTCGTTACTGTTGTGATTTTTTCATGCCCGATTTGGCAGAAATCTCATTATTTTGTCAATCAATTTTTAGAGAGGGAGACATTCGTGGAGAAATAGTTATGACGAATGTCCCAGCGAGACTGCATTGCAGAGAGAATGTAAATTTTCCATGAGTTCTCAAATTTAAATGAACGAGTACATAAAAAATAGTTATTTTTGGATTAAGTGCGTAAATGAGCGTTTTTTTCAAGGCACATGAAAGTGTACATTTTTCGCCGAGACCACAGTCGAGAACAAAAATTCACTCAAACGTGATATGAAAACCCGAATTTTATACGCACTAAATACAAACAACATTCTTTGTACACCTGTGAATGTGAATTTACATCGTCTGAACTATAGTTATTATAAAAGATAATGCTTCCAATACAATATTTCTATGCATCCAAATCCAATGATTTTTTTGTGTCGTTATTATAAAAACTTCCTTTCCTTTTTAACGGTGAAGAATTAAGTCTTTTTTAACGGTAAAAAAATGCAAATCTTTTTTTTTACGTTGAAAGAAAGTACATAATCATTTACGCATCCATAGTGATGAAGAAAGGTCAAGTTTTTTGACAGTTGTACAAAAAATAATTTCTGTAGTTCACAGAATTCATATTGAAATACCTCCATTAATTACAGTTTTTTATATTAAACATACTGGATTTCTCCACTCAATCTGGAAAAATCAGAACTATGATGAGAAATAATGTTAACTTAAGGACAAACATTTATTTCATCCCAGCATTCACAACTATTTCAAAACTGCTTTCAGAAAATCGATTTCATATAAATTGATTTTATTGTATAATTCAGAATTCTTACGTTTATCAATACCTGCCTGTACTTAGATGTTGGAAAACAGTTCAATTTCTTTAGAATATTCATTATTTTGATGATTACAGGTGCTGGCTCCTTCGCCATTTTGCAACGTGGGCAAAATCGTTTTACAGTAAGGTTTAATATAAAGGGTGTTTATGAATTGATGCGAAAGCTTTAAGGATGATCATTTTGAGAAATGAACTTTCAATGAGTGTAGATCCGGAAATGTATTGTTCCAAGATACAGGGTGTTGAAGTTTCACTTAAAAACTGACTGAAAATTGTGCGCCACTGGGATATTTTCCAACTAACAATTATTTTTTAATTCTTCCTTCAATTCGTAGCAGGTTTTTTCTCCAGAATTGAACGGGAAACCATAAGAGAATTTTATTTTTCGAAAATCATGGGGGGTTGTTATTTTTAACCCCTTATAATAAAGTTATGGGATCAAAAGAAATTGTGTGAGTAATATCTACTTAATGAATCATAATTATGTGTAGTTTTATGACTCAAATGTTTTCAAGGACTGCTAAAAAATAAATAAAAACTGCCATCGCCTTCCAAAGGCTGTATTTTGGAAGGGGGGTCGATTTCGAAAAAAATTAATATGAACTACTCCTGCTAGTATTGAATGTCCTTATATCTTGGAGAACAAACGATTGTTTGTTCTCCAAGAGCCTCAATTTGTTAATTCATTTTTGAGTGGAGTGATATGATAGGACTCATTTTCAGACCATTTGCATGACTTAGCAAGCATCCAGTGGATTATTTTTGAAGATTACCTGTAAGTTTATTCTCGTGACATTCTGCCTTTTTTAATTTTTCAATTTTTCGATTTGTTATGTCTTTGTTTTTTGTATTTATAATTTCTATTTTTTGAACTGACTTGAAATCAACTGATTTTTTATTATCTATTCTAAGTTTTAACTTTTCCTTCTTTGACTTTGTTTTTTTAAAGTTAGATCATTTATTTAATTCAATTATTGATGTTTTATATTGGACTTTGCTGTAGTTCCTCCATGAGTTTTCTGTTTGTTGCATCACTTTCGGTGTTTTTTCTTCCTGAAGATGAACTTATTATAGCTCGAAACATGTTGAAACATTAAAATCACTTGAGTTTTTTATCTGGAAAAGTGTTTTTATTCACCCTTGCATTTGTATACAGACAACCTGTACTCGTCTAAATACATCACAAATGCATTGAGTCCTTCGAAAAGAATATAAATCAACGTCAAGTGGATGGATCTGACTTCAAGACGCTCCAATTGAGAATTGTGACGAGTCCAGAGTGAGGAAAATGAGGAAATTTCAGTTGCGGTAGCTTCTTAATCAAAGAAACTTCGTCGGTGAGTTCGGGAGATGTCTCCGGGCAATTTATCAAAAGTTTCCATTCGCTTTTCCGGTGTTTATTCGGCTCATGCCTGCAGGACTTGGTAGTCAGTAAATTAGAACATCTTTTGCACAGTTTGGTGATGAATGTTCGAGGAGAGAATATTAACTATTGTCAGGATGAATTTCAATAAACAAGAACTAGTTTCGCTGATTTTGGAAGTATTTGACAGTTCTTCAGAATCAACTTTGATGAATTTTTGTGATTCAATGGATTGTCAATATTTAATTATTACGATATTATCATTATTATTTGTGTCATTTTGATATAAGTTTGTCACACGTTTTGAGCAAACAATACATTTTACGTTCGTTGCAAAATGGCGAAGGGTCCAGTATCTTTCTCACTCAAAATAAGAAAGATTGAAAGAAATTACTCGTTTTGCAATCATCTCAGAATGTAACAATCAATATATTTCTTATTTTCTGCAAAAAAACGAAAAATCTAGTATTTTTCGTCTTCAAAAAAGAAAAATTCGAAAGGAAATGAAGCGTTTGCTATCATCCACAATATAAGAAACAATTTTTTTTTCGTTGCTAAGTAGCGAAGGATCTAGTATCTCTTAAACTAAAATTGAGGTAGGTTCGTAAAAACGAAGCGTTTTGTAATCAGCGACAATAGTAACAATCTAATATTTTTCATTCGTTGCAAAATGGCGAAGGATCAAGTATCTTTCTCAATCAAAATAAGAGAATTCGAAAGAAAATGACCCGTTTTGCAATCATCTCAGAATAAACAAACAATATATTTCTTAATTTTTGCAAAATGGAATCTAGTATCTTTCGCCTTCGAAAAAGAAAAATTCGAAAGAAAATGAAGCGTTTTGCATTCATCCTCCATATAAAAAAACAATTTTTTTTTCGTTGCAAATTGTTTCTCTTAATCTAAAATTAAGGTAGGTTTGTAAAAACGAACCGTTCTGTAATCAATAGATTATATGCAACATAAAAACGTTGTTATATGTATGCAAATAAGCATGAAAAATGCTCGAAATACGCACGAAAATAGGCAGAATATGCAATATTGAACAATGAATTTTGGTAACTCAAAAGAAAGAAATTTTTTTTTTTTCATTTCAAAATAAAGTCTCAAAAAAATGGTATTAAAATTTAATTTCATGTTTTTGTAAAAATTAAATATTGTTCCAATGTTCAATTGTTAAATTTTGCCTTCTATCATTTTGAACCCTGGTGCTATGTTCACCCTTAAAGTTTCAGGTAAAACTTCTGCCGTCCCATTAATAAAACTTTCGATAAGAGACAAATCTTATCTTGAATATTATTTGGAAATGCCAATGGCAACGTGGAGTTCATTTGGGGTATTTTCCCCATTATTTGGATACGCGTTCCGGAATGCCATAAAAGTGATTCGGAAATCTGACAAAAGTCACAATTATTAGCATTATTACTCAATGGACCTCATATTTTGTGAAATTTGGTCGGATTCAGCGCTTTTATCGTATTTCGGAACGCAGGGAAGAAAATATGTACTGAAAATATGAATCATAACTGGATTTTAACTAGAATATGCAAATATCGTTGAAGATGTCTTCAATATGCAAATATGCAAATGCATTCAATCCGGTCTCTAGTAATCAGTGACAATAATATAACAATCTAATATTTTCCATTCGTTGCAAAATGGCGAAGGATCCAGAATCTTCCATAAGAGTTTTGTGCCTATGGCACCATCTGTGCATGCGTCAGAACCACATTATGAAGCAGTATGAACAAACAAGGAATTCAGAAATATTCATAAACACGAATGAGCATTCTTATTTCCATCTATTCAATTAAATTCGAATTCAACAAACCGCACAGTATGGAAATGAGTCTCCACTGAAACCAGCCCATATCAATGTAGGCGTGAAACATACGAAGTTCATAAATATCCATCAGTTGAGAAAACACGCCATCAGGAAAATGTAGGAAAACAATGTAAGGCTTATTTTCACTCACCCTATCTGCTACACCCCCTGGCAAAATGGTTTTGACGACAACTCCTGTGCTTCTGCCACCGATGATACCGAAGGCCAATCCTGATCCGTCGTTTATGAGATCTATTACTTCTACTTGGGCCCATTCGGTGTTCAACTGAAAAAAAAATGTTTTATCATTTCTTAATTTTTTTTTAATTTCGGTGACCAGCAAATATCGACCAGATTTCGGTGTCATTGTGTTCATTGAGTCTTCCTGAACAACATTAGTGAAACCAACAGGTGGCGGTCTGTCTTAGTTTAGAAAATATGGACCCCCAAGTTTCAAAAATGTTCCATCGTCTTGTCACTTTTTTCACTATAAAAAAAAAGTAGTACTTGATTTGATTAGTTTGAGACTCTGATTTGATTCTCTACCACAGAGTACAGAGGTTTGACGGTTGGACGAAATGTTGTCAACGCTTTTGACAACTGTTCAAAATTTTTCAAATGCAGATTAATTCGAATTTTACTGAAGAAGTCGTGGATAAAGTATAGTATTCAATTCGCGGTAATGCTCAAAACACACTGATAAATTACACCACTCGCCTAACGGCTCGTGGTGCAAAATTCATCTGCGTCTGTTTTGACCTGCATTACCGCTCATCGAATAATACTATAATTTTTTTTCAGGAATTCTAAAAAACACTGAGTTATAAAACTATACATGATATGATTCATTAGTATTGTATGTTACTCACAAAACTTTTTTAATCCCATAACTTTATAATGGGTTGAAAATAACAACCCTTTATGTTTTCGTAGGATAGATTTTCAAAAAATAGAATTCTTTTATGGTTTCCCATTCAGTTCAGGAGAAAAAAGTCTCTTGCAAAATTTCGATACCTTACAGTCGATACTTTTCTCGGAAAAATTAAAAACTTACAATTACTTATGATAACTGTTCATTCCATTTCATCGTATGTTCCATAGAATGAACTAAAGCACAATAACTTTCGAAGCCTCACGCAAAATTTTGTGGTCATAGTGTTAACATAACCATAGGAAATTCAATTGGAATATTGAAAAGAAGAATCTCTATATTTCCATAACAAAGTATCCGATTTTAGTGAAATTTAATATACTGAAAGTTTAAGCAAAATTTCAAGGGGATCGCATCATCTGAACCATAGAATTGAATTTCAAATCTGAGAAAGCAAAGGATGAATTGCTTTTGAAATTTAAGATCGATGGGTGCTAGGATTTTCCTTAATTAACTTTTCGTGCAAGGATTATTAACAATATGTTACTTTTTTGGCACACTTATAGTATATTTCAACGGATTTTCCTTGATAATCCTTGTCATACAAGCTGCAAAGTAATCGCTCTGGGCTCGAGTGAATCTTCAGACCATGAAAAGACGCCAAAGCCGCAATATATGAGGACATTTGTCGACTCAACATGTCGCAACCAGACCACGTATTTCTCGCACATCCAAGCATTTATTTTCTTGAGTCAACCCCGGAGAGTTTGCAGGAAAATTACACATGATATAAGTCTGTCGACCGTGAATCTGCCTCTCTGACAATATTCTAAGTCGCGTTTCGCCTTTGTATGAATATAGCGGACGTACAAATGAGTTTTCCTGGAATGTAGAAGATATTCGGGCGAAATTTATGCTGGGGAAAGTTGTAGAAGGTGGATGAAGTCTAGGGAAATCTTCGAAATTTGATGATGTGTTCCAACTTTTTTCTGTTGGGTTATAATAACTAACAGTGGAGTCCGATAACGAAATTTCTCGCAGGCAATATTCAATTTCGTCATAAACATAGCACGACAATCTTTCGAATACAAAACTGCTCAACTGACTGAAAAGTTCTTTCTCTAAGTGAATAATTCTACAATAACGTTTTCGGATCTTGAATTCCAGATTCTATTCGAAAATTTTGAGTTACGAGGATCGGTTTTCCAGATCTGTTTTATACCTCTGAAGAAATTTTTATCCGCGACTATTGAATTCATCTAAAATATCGTGGCCATGATGTTAACAGAACCATTCAATTGGAATATTGAAAAAGAATCTTTATAATTCCATAACAGGATATCCGATTCGAGTGAAATTTATTTTGTGAATGAAATCTTATACACTGAATGTTCATGCAAAATTTCAAGAGGATCGCATCATCAGAACTATAGAATTTAATTTTTTCAATTTATATTTTTTACATATTTCATTTTCTGAATTCCAGAATTTAATTCCGATTGTGCTGAGTTTCTACATTTATATTTTCGGTATCAATCTCAAGTCCCACATGAAATTTGAAGTAATAGTCTTATTGCCCCACCAATGAACGAGCGCTCAAAAGCTCCTGCTCATAGGGCTTTTCTTAAATTTTTTTTACATCATGAAAGCAATTTTGATTACAAAATATGCAATGACAAGTTCTGCAAAAATTTCTCATGTGCCAACTTGACTTTTTCCACACTTGTAATAGAAAACGTTAGGGTTGCGAAATGTTTGAATATCTTCAAGAAATATATTCAGTAGTCGTGGATAAAGTATAGTATGCTACTCGCGTATAATGGCTGTTACTCACTCGGTGATTTAGGCCACTCGCCTAGGGCTCCTAGCCTAAACTTCACGTCGTGAATAATAGCTACCATTATACGCTCGTTGCATATTGCATCTATTCATTTCGAGTGCTTTCAAAAGGTTCAATTCATAACCTATTCTATACCTGCCACGAAGGAAGGCAGTAGATTGAACATTTTGGAGATTTTTGGAAAAAACGACACAAAATAACATTTTCAATACAGAAAAGAACAGTAACATCAATAAGTGTATCCAAACCACCAATCATTTTCCACAAAAATATATAAATAAAAAAGATATACAAGTGTCCCGGAAAATGAGGGAAATCTCTCGGATTCAGATAGAATATAAAAAATGAAGATGACAAGTTCCCATAATTTTTTTTCCTAACGACCCTCCCTACGAAGATACGACCTCCTAAATGACGCCACTGGAAATCCATCTTAGTGGAATAAGTTTCAAACTACCCGATATAATTTGATGAAAATTTCATATGAGTAATAGTATTAAAGACCTCTTAAATCACCATACTCAAATTTCAATTAGCTTGTTCAGTTAATGCTTACATTTTCAACACCCCGTATGATAAGGTGCAAAAAAAATTTTGGATACCTTGAACATTAAGCTAAAGAAAAGAAAAGGTATCTACTCTTGTTCAGTGTCGATAAAATGAACCGTTTTCGAAAAAAAAATAATGAAAGAAGTAAGTAATTGAAATTTATTCCACTAAAATTCCAGTGGCGTCATTTAGGAGGTCGTATTTTCGTAGGGAGGGCCGCTAGGAAAAAAAATATGGGAACTTGTCATCTTATTTTTTCATGTTCTATCTGAATCCCCTGAGATTTCACACATTTTCTGGGACACCCTGTATATAATATAACCAAAACCATCAACTCACCACCATGTCGGTGAAGCTCCTTTAATCCACCATCTCAGAACTGCCGTCCTCTATGGAAGTTTCATTTCCTTCTCGAAATGTCCGGATTGCAGGTGACGCGAAAAACCCAATTTCTCATTTTCAGATATCCAGATAGAATTGGAAGAAGACTCGAACGTAAGCCTGAAAAGTTTACTACGAATACTCAGTTTAATCTTATGAATTTTTCAGCCTCAAGCAAAAGTCCCGATCTTATCAATTTTTCTTTTCATTGGCTGAAATCTGTCCGGAATGAGAAATTGAGTTTGTTTAATGCCCGGATCGGAGATAGCTGTAAAAGAAAATCGACGGTTAGTTTGAGTTTAGCTGCCAGATGGTGCTCAACGAGAAATAATACCTTATGAATACAGGGTTTTCCAATAAGAGGTGTTATTTCAAATAGCCCGCTATTTCCGTAGATGTCACGTTTGAAGCTGTATTTTTTTTTGACATTTGACAAGTAGAATCTACGCCATTAATAGAAATGGAACGAAACACGCTTCAAGAACGCATTGAAATTATTAAAATTCACTATAAAAATGGTGAAAATTTGGCAGAGACGGTTCGTAAAACTCGAACATTTTTGGGTCGTCGTCGAAGCACCTTGTCGGACTGCAATAAAGAAATTGGTGGAAAAATTCGGGCTGGTGAGACAAGTTAGTGATGTGAAGAATAAAACCCGTGCACGTCGCTCTAGTGTTGAAGAAAACCCAGATTTGTCCATTCCTCGTCGTTCTTCTGAATTAGGCATTCCACAAACGTCATAACACCGTATTTTGCATAAAGATTTGGGTCTTAAGGCTTATAAAGTTCAATTAACACAGAACTCAAGCCGCTCAAGAACAGTCGAGAATATTGCTGCTGTAGCCGAAAGTGTTGAAGAAAACCCAGACGCTATCGAGAGATGATTTATGATTTTTTATGGCCGAAATTGGATAGTATTGATCTGGACAACGTTTACTTTCAACAAGACGGCGCGCTACGTGCCACACAAGCAACGAAACCATTGATCTTTTGCGGGAAATGTTTCCGGATTGTGTTATCTCTCGAAGAGATGATCACAATTGGCCACCGAGATCTTGTGATTTAACACCTTGCGACTTCTTCCTTTGGGGCCACGTGAAAGAGAAGGTCTACGCCAATAGCCATCAGCGTCGATTCAAGACCTCAAAGATGGAATTCGTGGGGCTATCGAGGACATAGGGCAGACATTTGCGATTTGGTTATGGAAAATTTCATTCGATCATTTATATTGAATAATGGCATTTATCTTTGAATATCAAAATAACACCTCTTATTAGAAAACCCTTCACAAGGTGGAATGATGAATACTTTACAGAGGCACTGAGTTTAAATCTCAGAGTAAAAAGTAAAAAATACATAGATATGCTCCTACGCGTGAATAGTACTATTAGTACTACATTGTAATCAACCAAGCTTAAGAGTGAGATGGAAAGTATATTTTACCACAGAATCTGTTCTGTGATTCTACTGTCAAACTGGGGTGAAGTAAACAATAGGTTAAATTTTCATCTTTACAATACGGACTTACTCAGACCAAAAGATTCGTGCCTCGTGGTAATTTCAACTACCTATACCAGAAAGCTCCTGAAGCTGTCACGAGCTGAGCTTCGGGTGATGGTGGAATGCTGACGTATGCGAAAGTCAGCAGATAATATTTATATACTTTGTGGTTCAGAAGTAGAAAAAGCTGAACACATGGTAAGCGAGTGTCCGAGGCATACGGCCGACCGTAAACACGACAACTGTACAACTTATGTCTCACTCAGCTTCTTTCATTTCGAAAGAACACCGTAGCTCACTGGATGAACACATTAAATCGATTCTTTCTGTTGTTTTTCTTTCGAAAACTGCTCGTTTACGTTCCTCGTTGAATTCGATAATTAGAATTCCGATTGGCTTCCCAGTTTCGAAATGAACAGTCGCGCGGATGGAATGAACACGGGAATGCTTGAATCGATTCTGAATTCATTTACACTCGCGAATAGGTGTAACAATTAATCTATTGTTGTCTAGAGTAGTGCAGGTAGGATACGGTTTGAGTTTGAATAGAGTACGTTGAAATTATTTAGGAAAGCTCAATGCGAATTCGACGATCGGTAGATATCATTTGACTCTACTGTCGAGTGAAGAGGTGAATAATCGTAAAATATTGTTTATGCTCGAGTGGTATTCGTTAAGATTATATAACGAATAATATTCTAATTATTGTTTTTATTGATTAATATTAATATTGAAAGTACAATTATTATAATACATATTTGATGTATTGTTGTTTTCAGCATTATTTGTAGTGTTGGTGTTGTACTGTTGGTGACGCTTGAGGTGGATGGATTAGGAATGTTTCTCATTTTTTCAATAATTTTTCTATGGTGTTCTGCAGTAAGTTTCAAATATGATTCAGAGATTCAGATGATGAGTGGCCTGTTATTTTGGTAATTTCTTGCAAGTTTGCTCCAGAGTGCGACAAGATACTCACAGCAGAGGAACGATTTGAATGATTCGTAATTTTCCTTTTTTTCGTATCTATTCCGATACTTTCAGCTGCTGTACGTGTCCATTTACTCAATGTATTCAAACCAATAGGGCGATTTTTTAACCATTTCCCTGTTTTCTGCCAATCGATATTAGGTGTTAAAAAAAGGCGATTGGTTGTGATATTTGGCGTTCTTTTGCTCAACAGTTTTTTCCAAGAGACGTATACTGGGCACTTATTAGGAAACTCTTTATTCGGAGCCAACCATTTTGAATCAGTTGTGCGTTGTTCTCCACCTTGTGATGTTTTAGAGAATATTGGATTGTATTCGATACGTCCCGTAGATTGACCATAATTGTCGAATTCCTTTTTGAAATAGTCGGTTAAGCAAAAGGCTGCTTCATTACCACGCCATGCCAATTCCACAGCACAAATTTGATAACATTTTTTCTGCAACCATCTGGTGTATTTTCATCAAAACTTAATATAATTCTGGTTATTTCTTTTCGTTAAGAGCGGCTGAGCTCTCTTTTTTTCTGTCGGGAATTGCTTGTAATTTCTTTCTCTTTGCTGCACGAGCCTTTCTTGCGTTCTCGAAAATAACATCTTTAAATGGATTTATTTCTCTTTCGAACTCTTCATGAAACTTTTTCTGTAAAAGTTTAGCAGAAATATTCCAAATGGTTTTCACTGTACTCTCTTTATATTCCTTTCCGTCTGCACGTTTCATATTGAATGCCCAATCCTTCAGAATATCTGCTACTTTTTCATTAGAAATATCAGCAGAAAGTTTGTAATTTCGATGTTCACAAAACACCGTAAACTGCTTCCAAACATAATTATGTTTTTTGTGGTATTTTCTGGTGTTGCATTTTCAATTTCTTGATCAATTTCACCACATGAAACGAAACCAAAGCGCTGCATTTTGAAGAATTAACTGACATTTCATTGAACTTGCCCGTTACTATGGAAATGATTACAATATGGCAGGAGGTGAAACACCAAAACGATTATATCACGTCGTCAAGGGGTATATTCACTTATCAATACGCAGTAACTAAGTAAAATTCGTGGATTTGATTGGTTTTCAAACACATGAGTTATATAATCACTAAAAAGGCAGGTAAAATAAAGAGTTTTACAATAAGAGGTGTTATTTTGTTATTCAACAATTTCAATATGAATGATCGGATGTTTATTTCATTATAAAGAAGGAGGTATGCCGTTAATAGTTGAAAATAACATCAGGCAAATGACCACCACGACCACGCTTACAGAACCATATCCCTTTAATGAAATTTTCCATAACCAAATCGCAAAGTGGCTGTCCTATGTCCTCGATAGTCTCACGAATTCCATCTTTGAGGTCTTGAATCGACGCTGGGCTATTGGAGAAGACCTTCTCTTTCACGTGGCCCCAAAAAAAGAAGTCGCAAGGTGTTAAATCACAAGAGCTCGGTGTCCAATTGTGATCACCTCTTCGAGAGCATCTCTATGTTTACATAGTTCTTACTCTAAGGTTAACACGTACTGGACCTGAGCATTTCTGTGTTCTTGGTGAAGACCAATTTTAGGCAACGGTTCAGCAATGGGAGTTTTCTCTATGCCACAGAAGTGTTCTGGTCCTATAAAAGGTGTTGATCTCTCCTTCCGGGTGAGATCGACAACCTCCTCGTTTCCCTTGATTCCTGAGTCTCCCGAATCCATATCAAGGCCAATTTCACCGCTGAATTGAAAAAATAACAATCCAGAAGCAATGACACGTTATATCTACAAGCGTCTTCAGATATATTATCGGAGGATTAGCCCAAGTTGAAAAGCCACCAACCATTTCATCAATTTAGGATCATAAACGAATTCACCTTCCTTTGTCTTCTCGGAATGAAAAAAACATAATTGATTCGGCAGGAAACTTCGCCTCTGCAGTCAAATTTCCATCGAAGTATTTCAGTCGAAGTTGAGAGTGACAGCTAAGCGTTTTCCTTGAAGTGCTTTTGATGCCCTTTAAGAGATGAGACTTCAATGCGGTTTCAAAGGGAATTAAGATCCTTATAATTATAAAGTGACTTGACGTGGAACAGCTGAGAATAGTTCTAAATAAAATGATACAGGGTGTTCCTCAGGTTTTACAGAAGATTGAATGAATAAGAGCTATGTATCAACCAAAATTAATTATTCAAGAATATTTCGCGCTACTACTACTTATTATATATTATAACTAGATACGACAGGCTTTGAAGCAGGTTTGCTATTGTAGTTGACAATTATAGATTACGAAAATAATTTCAAATTTTGAAAAATCATAGGCGTACCACTCTTTTCGCCGAATTTCTTTAGACAATTCTGTATGTACTCCATTGATTAAAATAAAAATGATTTTGAAGAAAAACTGTGTTCGGTATTAAAAATATTATCGGAAAACCAATGTTTTTCATCGAATTTCACACCTGTATATCAAGATAGAATGCCTCAAAGACCCATTATTCATGGGAACTTTATACTTACCATAAAATCATATGAGAATTGACGAATTTACGGAACCTCATTCTGAAACATTCTGTATATCGGCCCAAGAGGTAGTTATCGAAAGAGATACTGATATTTATAATGCTGCATTTCTTCCCGAACTGAACGAGGTACCTACTTCTACCCAGTAGCTCGCCATACAGTGCCAAAGTTCTATTGACCTTCGGAAGAAAGCTGATTTCAAAAATGAAATACTCCCTTACAGTTTTTTATCGAAATATAGGAACCCATATGCTCATTTTGCGAAGTAAACACATATAATCACATACTGAAAGTATTCTGAGGAGCTTCTGAGCTCCTAGGTCGTTTCTTTCCACTATTAGTATTCGACAGAGAATTTAGATTAGTTTTCCAATAATTTGTCAACACAGTCCATCGATGGGAGATGATTATCCTTCAGTGGGGTCCTGTAGCGGTCTTCGAACAACAGAAGATCCGAAAAATCATCACTTAAAAGACAAAACTTGCTTTATAACACCTTGGTGCCAAAGGGCAAATATTGCAGGTCTTATATTTTATGTTTGAATTTTGTAAAAATGCCAAGACAGAGTTTTTTTCTTCTGGGGGTTTTCCTGAGCTCTGGTATAATACGTAAAATAGTATGGTACCCCGCTTTGCACTATCCTTAGATAGGGATTTTTTCGTTTTATGTAGGTGTTGTATTATATTCTTCTCGAATCAAAAGATTAAATTATACAAGGTGTCCCAGAAAATGTGGTAAAACTCTCCAGATTCAGATAGAACATAAAGAATAAAATGACAAGTTCCCAAATTTTTTCCCTAGCGGCCCTCCTTACGAATATACGACCTCCTGAATGACGCCACTGAAAATTCATTTTAGTGGAATAAATTTCAATTACTTACTTTTTCATATTTTTTTTCGAAAACGGTTCATTTTATCGACACTGAACAAGATTACCTTTTCTTTAGCTTAATGTTCAAGGTATCCAAATTTGTTTTCTTTAGCACCTTATCATACAGGGTGTTAAAAATGTAAGCATTAAATGTACCAACCCAGTCCGCCCCTAGTAAACTGAACAAGCTACTTGAAATTTGAGTGCGGTGATTTAAGAAGTCCTCAATTCTATTAATCATATAAATTTTCATCAAATTATATCGAGTAGTTTGAAACTTATTCCCACTAAAAATGGATTTCCAGTGGCGTCATTTAGGAGGTCGTATCTTCGTAGGGGAGCCGCTAGGAAAAAAAATTATGGGAACTTGTAATCTTCATTTTTTATTTTCTATCTGAATCCGAGAGATTTCCCACATTTTCCGGGACACCATGTATTTGAGACGTCTTTCGGCACTATAATGACATCAGCCCTGCTACACCGATAAAAAAGCCAACCTTAAAAAATAATAAAAGTATACACGTGACACACTTATCCATCATATCCCATGGACGTTGGATTATAATAACAAATAACAACAACCGCCTTTTTTATAATCCTGGCATGCAATCAATAAGTATCTGAATCAACGCCTTTCGGCTTTTCCTTACAGCAGTATTGCAAGTTACTCACCTGTCAGACAGACAGAATACATTAAATTCCCAAATTTCATTCAAACCGCGACGGAAGGGATAGGATTTTCTAGTAGATCTGACCGAAACTACCAGTCAACGGACGATTGACAGCTTTCGGTGGAAGAACCCCGCGAACTGAGCAGAAGGCGCGTATCCGATGCTGGGCGTCGAAACGCAGACGCCGACTCAAAGGCGTAGCGATTTCATGGACAAGAAGGCGAAAATTGCATCATCAACAACAGGAATACCTGAGCTAGATTCCTCAAAATAGATCGAATTGTGATGATGTTTCGAATTTAGGTCTATGGTTCATGTCAAAAATGTATTATAATCCAAGACTTTTGTAAAAATCCGTCCATTGTGTGCCCATGTTGGCACCCTTAACGAATTATTTACATATTTCATTACAGGAATATTTTTCTATGTCATCGAGTGTACAGATTTACTGCTTCTCGTATGTAGTATGCATTCTTATATACAGGTGTCCGGTAAACCTGTACAATAGTGAAACTGGTGGTAGACCAGATCATGACTGTTCAGAATATCATAATTTCACCTCGGTAGAAATATCACCATTTTCGAGATAATGGGCATTTTCTAAATATCTAGAAAATCGCTACCTCACCTTCGTTTTTTGAGTGCTGTCTTCAAATTTAGGCTAATCCTAATTCAAATATCGTTTGGTTGAAATTAATGATGAATGATGTTTTCAGATGCACAAAACAATTTTTCAGAAATTGATACATTGTAGACATAGCACTCAAAAACGGAGGTGAGGTAGTGATTTTCTGGATATTTAGAAAATGCCCATTATCTCGAAAATGGTGATATTTTTACTGAGGTAAAATTCTGATATTCTGAACAGTCATGACCTTGTCTATCACCAGTTTCAATATTGTACAAGGTTTACCGGACACCCTGTATAGTTTCAATATAAATTGTTAAAAATTTGGATTATAGCACTTTTTTAAATTGGCCACGGGTGCCATCATAAGATCACGTATGTCCTTTGATGGCATATATCTTAAAATAAAAAGATATTATTCATTGAAATGTTTTATTGAAGAAAATAGCAGTCCTATTCATGCAAATGAAAAATATAAGTGTAAAGAAACTAAATTTACATTCTTTGGCATCGTCAAAATATAAAAATAATTTTTATACGCACAATTCACATACGAATATGATTTGCACTAGCACACTCGGCATGGCACCAGCTGGCGCATTTCTGGCAACGCAAACAATTCTCCCTTGGTCGAGACATGGACAACAGCTTATAACAATAAAGACAAGCGGCATCTGAATCATCGTCATAATGTCTTTCTTCATTTTCCTCATTTTCTTCAACGAACTTAATCTGTCTTTTGACCTTTCTAGCTAGCTTCTCTCTCTTTCTTTGTCTTCTCTTCTTCTTCAAACTTCTTTGCTTTTATGTCAGGGGTTGTATTGAGGATTCCAACTTTTCCTCGTTTTCTTCTTCTGTTCACTGTTGATTCTGCAACGGCAGTTGGCAGTGGTGGAAGTTCTTGTATGATTTTCAATGATCTCGATACTTCACTTGAAACCATTTTCATTATTTTCGGATACCTCTAATATTTCTTGCGAAGTACAAGATTCTTTTTCCTATGACGTCACCCTATGCTATCATAGGAACACTCTGGTTATGCCATCATAAGCATAAGTAACATATATTTTCAACAAAGCGAAAAAGGTACTAAAAAGAAGAAAAAACCTAAAACTTTCACACTGAAAGTACTGTTATAGAGTGATTAGAGGAAAGTCTTAGACTAAGGATATAGTCTAAGAGGAAGTACTTAGTCTAAGGGAAAGTATAATCATTTTTTACACAGATTTTTTGAATATCCAAATAAAATGAAAAAGAATGAAAGAACTATCCTACATCAACACTTAGCCAATGATTGAACTCTTATACAGTCACAAATTGCAACGTATTCAAGGTGTAACTACGTATATCAAGCGTAAATGCCATTTGGCGTACAAACTCAGTAAATATAAGTTTGTTCAGTTGATGTTAACAGACTTCTTTGAAGTGTGCCATCCTTAGTCTAAGTGCCATCATAAGCAGGATGCCATCATAGTCATACTTCCCCTACGTCTCTGTGCTTGGCCTTAATAATACCCATTAATCACAAGGGAATAATGAGATTATAATTCACTGCTGTCAGATGCTTCATAGATTTAGCTTTCATATAATATTCTTTAAATTGGTATTTCTTCAGTATTTTAAGTACTCCAACTTACAAATATGAGCATACCTTGTTATCGAGGGCCAATCTACTTTCATTATATCAATTAAAGCTTTTTTATTACAAAAAATATACAATAACCAGTTCTCCAAAACTTTCTCATGTGTCAACTTGAATTTCCACGCTTGTCGTAGAAGGATCTTCAAGAAATATATTAAGTAGTTGTGGAGAAAGTACCTATAGTATGCTACTCGCGTATAATGGCTGTTATTTACTTCACCTCGCGAAAAATAGCTATCATTATACGCTCGTGGCATAATATCCTATTATTACACAACGGGGTTTTGTAAATTCCAAAACGTTTTCGATCTATTAGAGAAATTTGGAAAATGGCTTCAAATGAAAAGTTCTCATAACTTCTTTATTACTGAAGTTATAAACATGAAACTAAAACATTATACAGGCACTTTTTTCAGTAGAATTCATTGAAGTAATACATTTTTCTTCATTACATTATGTTCTAGCTCATCGGGTTTCTGAGATCCCCTCACTAGACAACGAATTCAGGACACCCGGTACATAGTGATGTAGACATGCGCCCCCTTCAGGTTAATTTTGAGACAATTTCATTTTCTCAGAATAAAACTATTTGGCAACAAAAACCTGAAACGGGTCAATTTTTGTTTCACTTCTCCAAATTTTTATGCCATTTTGAAGGATTTTTGTTGAACCCTGTTCCCTCCCCATTAAGCCTCCAAATTTTTTGAATAGGGAAAGTGGATCATGTGGTACATTTTTGGCAAGATCTTTCTATCCTTTCCGCCTCTTTCAAGAAAAAAATGGTTTAAAAACTGTTTACTTCTTTCTCTGAGCTGAGAGCTAACCAGGTTGGGTTGAACAAAAGTAAAAATTCATCAAAAATTTTATTTCAACAAGATCGATAATAATAATAAATCTTACACATATCATATTATACAATAAAAATACAACAATAATTATACTATCTGAGACTGTAGAAAAATAATGCTCGCCCCTCACCTATATTGAGAATTTGAGCTCGAACTCCTGGGAAAATAGAACTTCATTAGAAAATTATAAGTTACGTATTATTAACATACATACAAGTATACAAGTGTTTTTTTAGTTGACTTATTTTTGACAGATGAGATTACTCACCCAAGAAGTCCTAATACCAAAAAACCAAAAATATCAACCTTTTCAGAAAAACAAGAAAGTTACGAGCTTGCTTTTTCATGCGTTCCACTAATTGCGCGAAAAAGTTTACCATTGAAACATATTCATTCAAATGAGACGAATTTTGGCGATGTAACCACAGCTTACCATAGTTACATGTTGACAGAAAATATGTGCATTAACTGTCAAGTATGTAAATATGGTAAGCTGTAGTTACATCGCCAAAATTCGCCTATAGTGAACTAGTTGACATTCAAAAGTTTAATTAAGGTGGGCCAATAATGTGAGAAAATGGGGAAAAACTTTAAAAGTGCTTGTGAAACTATTCGTGTGCAAACAGAAATTATGAATAACTCAGGTATTCATATTGAATAATTTATTATTTCGGTGAAAATATCCTTTTTGACCCGCTTATCAAAAAAACTCCAATAGGAATGTTGACTCATGTTACGAATTAATATAAATTGAGGTTTTCCTCATAGAAGGGAGTGATCTTATTATTCTCGTTGAATTAAATAAAGCTGATTTAAATTATGTTATTTATTATCAACTATCACGTGACTGCGAACGCCAATCAGAGCTAATTGACGTCACTATCCAGATTGTCATTGCAAATTCGAATGTTCGGTGCTCAGATCAACAAAATACATTCATAGGCCGGGTTCCACAAAAGTCCAATCACCTTGATTATTGAAATGCCATCATTTGTCTCCAATTTTCAGTTCATTTTTGACATAAACCATCGACTCACTTCAATATAAACGATTTGATGGCCAATCAAGCTTTGTGAAACCCACGGTTCTGTGACTTGAACCATAGTAATTATATAATATATCATATCTATGATTCGAACTCACGAAGTTGAAAGCTGAAAGAGGACAGTATACATATAGTCCGTTCACGAAAGGTTGAGCACATAGTAGGCGTTTCTTTATTTATTTGAAGTTGGCAGTATTTGCTGTCATAAAGTAAAATAAAGTCAACGTTGCCGAATGTACCAGTTCTCGTCCGACGAGCCTGCGAGTTATCAGAGAACTCTATGCAATATTGACAACATTGCGTATCAATCTGACAAACAAATAAAGACCATAACCTAACATTTTTATATACAGAGTGGAATATGCCAAATTTCCATGGCCAACCGACGGCTCAACCTTTCGTGAACGGAGTATAGTTCGTTACAAGAACGATAATCTACAATTTTCTTATAATGGAGATAGGATTCATCAAGGGTAATAGTAGTAACTTATCGAAGATAGATTCCTTATGGTCGCAAGTTTCTTCGCTGAAAACAAGGATTTTTGTGCAGCGGAGCTTAAAAACGTGAAATTGTCTTTGTAAGTAGTAAATTATGTCCACTCTGGATAATGACGTAATCATCAGAACGTGACAAAATTGAGCATTTCCGCGGGAATTTTGAATTGTCTTTTCATTTACTCATTTTTATTGGCAATTACTATATTTTCAAGGAAAAAGTGATTTTTTCGTGTTTGTATAGGGTTTATCTTTAAAATAAAATAAATTCCAAAAAGTAGTCAACATCCCTATTTCACCATATTGTTAACTGAAATCTCAGAGTAAGAAGCAAACATAGAGATGCTCTACGCGTGAGTAGTACCGCATTGTAATCAACCGAGCTCTAGAGTGAGATGGAAAGTAGTTCACTGCCGCACTGAGGTGAAGTAAACAATAGGTTAGATTTTCATTTCTACAATTTCTGAATATAATACAACATTTTCGTAATTTTGTCTGGAATAGCCTTAAGCAACAATAAACTGCCACCAAATCAGTAAATTAATTTAGTTTATGAACGTCAAATCGAAATGAAAATGTAAACACGGCGCATCGAGAAACTAAACACTAACAGACAATGTTGCCAAGCCGATAAAATTGTCTGTAACAGACTCTGGCCGTTAGTATCAGAATAGGGGAGCGGTAAACCAATTATCCCAATACGGAATAAAGATACGGCACAAGTTCGCAACGCCGGAATGCTGTTCGCGCGCATAAACAGATTCTACTTGACTGCGTCAACAAGCGTGAAGACATCTCTAGGTTCACTTTTTACTCTGCGACTAAAATATTTTCAGATATATTACCTTTTCGAACAGTGAAAAAATCTGGCAATTCTGTATAAAATACATCCTCCATTATCAGTTGGATAGTGCCCTCCAGTTTTTGATAATCCTAGGCAAAAAAAAGTTACACTTTCGATCAAATTTTACAAAGATTATAATTACCACATCATAGAGATTAATCACGGAATATCTTTTCTTCCCTGGTGGTATCGCCAAATATCCAGTAGTATCTCTAATTTTATATACTTCCATTGTATCTTGACCCATACTTCTCTTAATCTTGTCTGGATCAAAAATAGATGATTAAATTAGAAACACATAAGACAATAATATTGTTCATAGTTCCCACAAATTATAACCGCGATTCACTAATTCTACTTATTTTCAAAACACATTCTGAAGTAAAACCTGCATCTACAGTGTGTTTGGTCATGATAATTTAAGATCATCGAATATACCTAATATTATCGACAAAAACACCCAAACTTGGAAGTTTACCCCCTTAGTTTTGGAGTAGTCCCCATTTTAAATTTATCACTTTGTTTTCGTTGACCTTTCCAAATAATATCGATTTCTTTGGAAATAAAGTTCCTACAGATGTGAAAAAAATGTTTTTTGAAAGATTATACTACCACCTTTCATTTAACTATAACAATATAAAACATTCAATTTGAAAACGTCATGAAAAAATTCTTCAATAAAGTTCATAGTGAAAATATGTACTGATTTTCTCAGTAAATCTGCAATAGTACAAGAACTAGCACATTGAAGTATAATTTTTTTCAATGATTTAACACGGAAGGACACAAGCCACAAAACAACACTCACATCATTTCTGTGAGTTACATAATTTGAGAGTTATTGCTGTTCGAATATGACCCTTATGAAAATTGATAAAATAAAAAAAACCTCAGTACTGTACTTTCGATAATTTTCAATGGTCAAACAAACAAATTAATCATAAGAATTGCTCAAAATCGCCGCCTCTGCACTGTAGACAGGCAGTGGCCTTCATGACGACCTGTCTTGTGTCTTTTGCTCGCGTAGTGATCATGTTCGAGCAGCAATAACTTTCAATTATGTAACTTACAAATCTGATGTGGATGTTGTTTTGTAGCTAATATCCTTGCGTGTTAAATTATTGAAAAAAAATTATACTTCAATGTGCTAGTTCTTGTACTATTGCGGATTCACTGAGAAAATCAGTACATATTTTCACTATGAACTTTTTTTGAAGATTTTTTATGGTGTTTTCAAGTTGAATGTTTTTATATTGTTATACTTCAATGAAAGGTGGTAGTATCATCTTTCAAAATATTTTTTCACATCTGTAGGACCTTTATGTCCAAAGAAATCAATATTATTTGGAAGGGTCAACGAAAATAAAAAGTAAATTTAAAATGGGGGCTACTCCGAAACTAAGGGGGTAAACTTCCAAGTTTGGGTGTTTTTGTCGATAATACTAGGTATTTTGATGACCTTTAATTATCGCTAAGTCATGACCAAACACACTGTATTGTCCGTTCACGAGAGTTTGAGCCGTCGGTTGGCCATGAAAATTTGGCATTATCCACTGTGTATATTAAACTTTTAGGTTATGTTGTTTATTTTCTTGTCAGATTGATACGCAATGTTGTCGATATTGCATAGAGTTCTCTGATAACTCGAAAGCTCGTCGGACCAGGCCGGGTACATTCGGCAACGTTGACTTCATTTTACGTTATGACAGCAGATACTGCCAACTTCAGATAAATAAACAAACGCCTACTATGCGTTCAAACTTTCGTGAACGGACTATAATTGAAGACCTCGGAGCAATAACCGGGTAACTCCGTTTTCATGAAATGTTGAGAAATGAGGAAAAACTTCAGGATTTGCCTGATTTTTACGCCGAAATATACATTCAAGTAAGTCCATTTTGATTGAAACTCCTTACAAAAGCGCTGGATTTGCCCCATTGTTGCACCGAAAGTTGCGTACGTTGGATATTAGCAGATTGAATATGATATATCGGTATCATTAGAAAATGGAGTTACCCGGTTATTGCGCCGAGCTCTTCAATTATTCTTGATAAGTAACACAAACTATTGGCCGGAATAATTTCCGAAATCACTGCAGTTGGAAGTGGAGTGATTTTGACAAATAGAACAAGTATTTTTCGGATGACAATCAACAAAACGATTAAGCTTGAAATCAGAGTTCAAAATCAGAATATCGACGATAGTTCGGAAGAAAATTCCAAAAGTATTATGAATTATTCATTAATAGCAATTAAAACCGAGGATAATAATTCACTTTTCGTTATGTTTAGAAGTGAATTGTAACCTTTAACCAAAATGTTAGGTTATGTCTATAATAATATTATAAAGAGGAAAGATTGTATGTTTGTGGGTTTGATACGAGTTAACCCATAAGCTACTTGGCCGATTTCAATAATTCTTTCACCCTTAGAATGCTACACTATCACTAAGTAACATAGGCTATACTTTTCACCCGAGAAAATTAAGGAAACCTACTATAACTTCAATGATAAAAAATGTGAGTAATAAAATCAGCTATTTTCAGGTGCGCTGCAAAAACCGTAAGACGTAGATGGAAACAAAGTAAGACGGAATGTACCTCTTTAACAGTTCTACAAAAAAGTCCGCGATAGCATATATCTATCTTTCAAGGTTTACTGTAGGGTATCACCTTTTAAAGTTTTCCGAATGTTTCTCAAAATTATGCATTATTTGGGAGTATTTTTTATGAATACGCTTGATCCTTATGCAATTAAATACGTAGATAATACCCAGTATTAATTTAGAACGAAATTGCCTTTTACATCATTCAATTATGAAGAATACATCAAAAGATATGGCAGGTTGAAGATGAAATCGCACCAAAATGCGTCCGTGAGGTAGGCACTAGGCGGGTAGGAGAGGTACCGAAGTGGGAGGGATGTATGAATGTATTTTGGATTGCCTGATGCCGGTATGTTTATGATCACAAATCAGATCAACAGATGGCGCTGTAGTCGTTATTTAGGTTATTCATCTACTCTGCAACTAAACGGCTGGATCGAATTGAACGAATTTTTATGTATACAGAACAACGTCTGTTGGGTCTGCTAGTTATTGATATGATGAACTGCAGTGATTAAGGAAATTCAAGTGATTTCGTCTGAAAGCAGCATAAGTTGGAAGTGATGCGCATCAGTTTGTCAAATAGAACGTGCATCAACTAATTTTGCATCAGTTTGGAACTGATGCAGCATCAAATAGAAAGGGCCTAATAATACCAAGAAAACATACCAATAAGATACCAATCCTCGGTACAGCTGGTTGCTGTAAGACGGCCGTCATTTTCCAGCTTTCGGCTTGTCTTTGACTTGAACTTTCTTCACTTGTGCAATAAACATCTGTCAGTCTTTCATGAATCTCAGTTACATTATCATCCGTTCCAATATTTATTTCATCACCCGTGTGATTTCTTTCTTCAATTACCGAATTTTTTGTTTTTTCTTTTGTTGTGATGCTGATTTTGCCCCTTTTATGTTTAGTGCTTGCTTTTTGTTATTTGACTCTGATAAGTTATTCGTCTGATTAGTAGTATTGTTAATGTCACCATCATCTGTTAATCTTTCATTAATCTCTGTTATATCCTCTGTCTGTGATGCATTACTTATTTCTTCACCATTCATCTTTTTCTTGTCATTAACCGTCTTCTTACTTTCCTTCTTTGTTTTTGTTTTAATGGTTAATCGCTGTTTCTTCTTTCTGTTCTTAATTGATGTTGTACTTGTTGAAGGGGTATCAGTTTCGTTATCAGTCTCAACTGAATTATGTACCTCTACAATAGTGCTGTTTCTTTGACTGTTTTCTTCATCTGTCAACTTGCTCTTCTCCACCTTTTTCTGTTTTGAAGCACTATTGTTTTCTTTCATAGTCAACCTTGGTCTGCCTCTTCCTGTCTTTTTCGTTGAGCTCAATGAACTTGAATCAGCTGATGTATCCGTATTAGAACCTGAAAAATACACCATAGTTTATTGGAGTATGTGGTTATTTTAATCATTGGTGATATTGACCATTTTTTGTTTTTTGCGCGGTTATTCATAGGGGAACAGCGTGCTACCATTTCGCCCAAATGTCTGTATTAAGAATTTTGGACAGGGAGAGGTCTCAAACGACTCGGTTGGACTCAATAATGAAAAATTCGTTTTCAATGAAAATTCTGCATGTCCGGTCGTTCGAAATATGAGTGCCGCGGCTGAGCTAGTTAAAAGGTCAAATCGGTTCAGTAATTTCGAAGTTATTGACATATGACATTTTCGTAAATATTTTAATTTCGGTGACCAGCAGATATCGACCAGATTTTGGTGTCATTGTATTCATTGAGTCTTCCTGAACAACATTAGTGAAACTAACAGGTGCCGGTCTGCCTTAGTTTAGAAAAATGTACCCCCAAAATTACAAAAATGTTCCTAACTTTTTTCACTATAAAAACACAAATTCACAGCTCTTATTTAGGCCATAAATCACCTCCGAAATTCAAATAACTATTCGATTAGTTTCATTTCAGGTATATTCAATAATTAATGCAGAAACATCGAAATTTTAGAGACATCACATATCCACAATTCTACGGAAAGCCCGCCGTTTTTAATGGTAGATTTGGCACTGCCGCAGATTCATCCGCGCGAATATGATACGGTGGCTTCCCGTAAATCCCGCCATCATTTAATTTGTGACTCGCCGAAGGATGGAGCAGTGGTGCCAAACTTACCATGAAGAACGGCGGACTTTCCTTAGAATTTGTGGATATGTGATGACTCTAGAATTTCGATGTTTCTGCATTAATCGATTAATCCATACTAATTTATAAATGCGAAAGTAACTCTGTCTGTCTGTCTGTTACTCTTTCACGCCTAACGCCGCTGAACAGATTTTGATGAAATTTGGTATGGTGATAGATGATAACCTAGAAATGGACATAGGCTATAAATAATCACGCCATCGTTCTTAGGGGGTAGGCAGTAGGCATATAAATTAAATTGAGTTAGTGATTTTAAGTCGTTTTTGTTGGGAATTTTGCTCTTTCACGTCTAAACGGCTGAACAGATTTTGATGAAATTTAGTAAGGTAATAGATGGTTACCTAAAAACCGATATAAGATCAAAATGATCACGCCATCGTACTTAGGGGGGTAGGAAGTAGGCAGAAAACTGAATTGAGTTAGTGATTTTTTTATGGTTTTTGCTGGGAGTTTTGCTCTATCATGCCTAAACGGCTGAACGGATTTTGATGAAATTTAGTTAGGTGATAGAAGGTAACCTAGAAAAGGATATGGGCTATTAATATCCATGCTATCGTACTTAAGGCGTAGGTAGTAGGCAGAAAACTAATTAAGTTAGTGATTTTTAATCGTTGTTTAAAAGTTTACCTCATTCACACCTCAACGTCTGAACGGATTTTTAAAAGACTTGGTTAATATAAAGATAGAATCCTAGGCACGGACACAGGCTACTTTTTACGGCGGGAAAATACCTCATTCCCGCGGAAATCTAGCGTGATCGTGTCAAGAAGCGCATGACGCCATAGCTACTGAAATGATTTTGATGTTTTTTTAACTGAGTGTTACTAAGATATCAAGTTAGTATTTGATCACATTTCTAACTCAGAGGGTCGGTAGGCGCCATAATTTAGGGACAGTTTAAGAGGATTACAGTTTCCGCTGAAAATCACATTCGCTATGACGATAAATAAAGCTCAGGGGCAAACATTAAAAGTAGCCGACATTAATTTAGAGAAGAATTGTTTTCTCACGGACAATTATACGTGGCTTGCTCACGTGTTTCAAGTCCACAGAATCTCCATGTGTTGGCCAGAGAGGGAAAAACAAAGAACATAGTTTACAAAAATGTACTACAGTAATAAGGCCTTTTATTTTTAGCTTCCTACATTATTATACTACTTACATTAGTTAGTACTTCCTACGCAGACGATGTAACATCGGGGTTGGCAGATAGGTAGTTAGTAGTATTTTAAACCGATTTACATTATTTAATTTTTATATTTACTAAGGAAACATTCGGAGCTATCCATTATGTAGCTTAGGTTGTTTTTGAACAAATTTTGATGTGAAGTTGAGGACTGGAACACGATGGTGGAACATTGCTGAAGGGGGACTTACAGCCGGGAGAAAACAAAAAAACTTATGCGGACGAAGTCGCGGGTAAAAGCTAGTTATTGAATATACCTGAAATGAAACTATTCGAATAGTTATTTGAATTTTCAAAGGTGATTTACAGACTAAATTGGAACAGTGAATTTGTGGTTTTATAGTGGAAAAAGCGACGTAAGATGGAAAATTTTTGGAAGTTTTGGGTCCCATATTTTCTAAACTTGTTGGTTTCACTAATGTTTGTGAGCTTGTTTTGTATAATTATATGATAGTCAAGAGCTTTTGCGCACATGTTCATATTAGGAATAATCTAAAATGAAAAACACCTATTATTAGATATCTGATAGTTAATCTTACTTTTTTGCCGCTTAGTTGGCTCAAAAATGCTTCTCCACATACAGGTATCCACCACTTTTCTTTCTCTAGCAGATCTCCTCACAGCTGAAAAAAACACATTGAAATTTTTTTTAATAAATAAAGAGAGGTGTTATATGGATGATATAAAAATTACATGAGAACTAACTTGGAGCTTCCTCTACGTTTCCCATGTTTTCTTCTGCCACAGTTTTGCTGTTTTTCTTCTTCTTCGATTTGCTTCCACTCTGATCAGTTCTTGCCTGGATCGTAACATTATGGTGAATAATAACATTTGGAGGTTCAGAAGATTCATTATAAGAATTACTTGCCTCATTTTCGTCGGAAGTACTTTCCGCAGTACTTGTTGTATTTTGTCGCGTTTTCTTTTTTTTCCTTACAGGTACTCCCACAGGCTTCACAAAGATGTCATCTTGGTTTTTGCTCACTGATTGGGATTCAGAATCTGTTGTATCAGGTGCTCTTGGTTCTTCTTTTTGGTTATTTGTTCTAGACCTTCCTGACCTTTGGTTATTCTCGGTTACTTCCTTTGGCTGTTTGCAGGGACATTTTTTGCTTCCATTTCTTGTGTTAACGAAACTGTTGGCTCAGATTCAGTTATATTATCTTCTTTGGTACTCAAAGTGGATCTTCTAGAGCTTCGGCTGCTTGGTTGTAACTTTCCTCTCATCTTCAAACGGAACATGAGACTCCAACTCTAGTGGCTGGATTCCAGTTAGATCAGCTTCTTGTACATCCAAGGTAAATCTTCTAGACATTCTTCTCCTGGGTGTTACTCTCTCTAGGCTTTCGGGAGATTCCTCCACAGATTCGGAAGCTGTTGATTGGATTCTAGTTGGATCATCTTCTTGGACATTCAAGGTAAATCTGCCTGACATTCTTTTTCTGGTGTAACTTCCTTTCGCCTTCCAGGAGAGACATATTTTGATTTTTCCATTACAGGTTCCAAAGCTGTTGGCTGGTTTTCAGCTGGATCATCTTCTTGGACATTCGAGGTAAATCTGCCTGACATTCTTTTCCTTGGTGTAACTTCCTTTCGCCTTACAGGAGAGACATATTTTGATTTTTCCACTACAGGTTCCGAAGCTGTTGGCTGGTTTTCATCTGGATCATCTTCTTGGACATTCAACAATGATCTTCTGGTGATTCTTCTGCTTGGTGTTACTTCCTCCAACCTTTCTGAAGAGACATTCTTTGCTTCCTCTACTGGCTGCGAATTTTTCGACACATTTTCTGTTGGATTATCTACTTGGTCATTCAAGTTAAATCTTCTACTTTTTCTTCTGTTTGGTGTAATTTCTTCCGGTTCATTTGGAATCACTTCTGCCTTTTCATCTTCTTTATTGTTCGAGATTAATCTTTCCTTTCTTTGTTTACTGGTTACCTCTAATTTATCAGCTTTTTCAACAAAGATATCTTGAACAGTAGGTATTTCACAATCTTCTTCCAAATTTTCTCTTGATCTGTCCTGAGCCTCCTCGTCCAGTTCATCCATTCTGGTGGCTGATGTGTCTCTCTGAAGATTTCTGTTTTCCTTGGGGGTAACTTTAGATTTTTTTTCAAAAACTAGTTGATCTGTTGATTTTTGGGTGTTCTCCTTTTGAGCATTTTGCACAGTACCTTCTTTTGAAGTGGTTCTTGACGATATTTTCTGACACTTAACAGGTATTTTTGAAGTTTTAACAGAAGATGATGCAACATTATGTGGATCAACGACTATAGCTTTTCTTGTAGGTTGATAAGCTGATTTTTCTGAAGGGTGACTCAAATCCCCACTTCTTTTCTCTCCAAGAGATGTTTGAATACTCACATTCGTTGTTTCTTTATTCTTTTTTGAACATTCTTCCTTTAAATATCTAATAACCTCCTTGATATTCTTTTTAGGTTTCATCGATTGTCTTGTTGTGTTGTTTGCCATGGAAATACTGTTCGAATCAAAATTAGAACAAGGGTTTCGAGCAAGTCTTTGAAGTGGAGTCAGCGTCAAGCTAGATGTGAAATTAGGCAAATCGCCTTGTTTTGCAAAATTAAGTGTTTTGATTGTTTCTTGCAAACTTGCGATTGACAAACTATGGGAGCGAATAGAATCGTTTCTTTGACCTTCCCCAGAGTTTTCATCATATTGTTCACCACGTATCCAACTGTTTAGTATTTCTTCGACTACTTCTTTTCGCAGATTTTTAACATGATTTTCATCTGCTGCTTTGTCCAAATTGTCATTTGTTTCAATTGGCTCATCTTCTTTATTCTTAGGGTTGGCTACAATTCCTTTATTTGATATCGATTTTTTATTGCTTTTTTTGTTGTAAATAGTTTCCTTTATGGTAGTGTCAGTTTCTGGATGTTCTTTAGCTTTTTTGTTCTCCTCCAGATGTGCTTTTAACACTGCTCTAACTAGTGTCTCAATCCCTGCCTGCTGGGGCATTATTTTTTGATTAACAGGGGTCGCAAAATTATCACTGCTTGAATCTTCTGTTGTTTGTTTTTCTAAAACGTAACTTTCTCTTCTAGATAATCTTCCATATTTTTTCAATAGGACTGATTGTTTTGATTCGGGACTGAAGGACTCATTTATATCCTTCAGAACAACAGATCGTTTGGAACTTGATGGCCTCATTATGTTCGATTTCTTTGGTTCCTGATGGGCAGAGTATATTTTAGATTGTGGAATTCTTATGAAACTTTCTTCTGCGTCAGAATCGCCAACAATAACTGACATTAATTGCTCTTTAGATTTAACCTTGCTAGGATGTCGAACAATTTCGGAATGAGGCTTTTTGAATATCTTTCTTGATTTTTCTTCTTGTAAATCAACATATCTATAATTCTTCTCCTCTTTTTTCAAATTATGCGTCCTTTGGTCAACTGTACTGTCATCTTCCACGACGTATAAAACTTTTTTACTTTGCCTTCCTTTTTTTACTTCTTCATAGGTATTTTGATCTTCGGATACCTCATATGAATCAGAGGGTATCTTAGGGCTATAATAGTCTTTCTTTTTGTGGGATCTTGACGGTTGTCTTTTTATAATAATTTTTTTCCTTACTGCTTCTTGTTCTTCGCTTGAATCATTGTTACTATTAGCTATATAATACATTTTTCTTTGTGTTAACCTTGAACTTTCAGGTTTTGTAAGTGTTTTCCTCGCGTTTTTGTTGTGTTCTATCACCTCTGGACTATCATCTGCACTTTCATAAACTATTCTCATTTGGGACTTTGGCCTTTTCTGCAGGGTTTTTATTGTTTTAATTTTGCCTTCTTCATTATATTCTCTTTCATTTTCAGCTTCTTCGAATATCCTTCTTTTAGAAGATCGTCCTCTAACGCGTTCCTGAAGTACTCTATTTTCTCTTCTTTCATATCCTTTATTTTCGTCATTCTCATAATCAGAGTACATTTTTCTATTATGATGCTTTGAACTCGCTAGTTTACGAAGAACACTCTTTCCCCCTACTTTAACCACTTCATACATACTTTCTTCGTCACTAGACTGATCTTTTTCATGGTATATTCTTGCTGGTTTATGTTGGGATTTACTTCTTTTTCTCACACGTACGTAGCTCACTTCTGCGTCTTCTTCGTTGTTAAAATATTCTTTTCTTCCATACGATTTTCCTCTTTTCAGTACTTCTTTTTTCCCCCTTTTTTCATGTTTTTCATCGCTTTCTTCTTCACTTCTGTGTTCTTTTCTTCTAAAAATCCTAGGCTTCTCTTGTTTTTGTACTTGTTCATTTCTTCTTTTTACAGGCTTTTCATTCCTATCATCTGTTTCTGTTTCAGAATATTGTTCATTTACAAAATGCTGAGATTTCTCGAGTTTTCGTATCACTTTTCTATTTCTTCTTGGGCGTTCTTCATTTAATTCACTGTCAGCTTCATCACTAGAGTGTTTTTTTCTTTTAGTGGACCTAAAGGTTTCTTCTATCGTTTCATTTTCTGTAGCGGAACTTTCTTCGTTGCTATCATATCCTTTTTTTCTTGAATATTGAGAATTCATTGATGGAACCTGTCTTGAAGTAGAGATACCTCTTCCAGTTTTTTTGACGATTCTCATCCTTTTTCGTGGAGAACTATCGCTGTGTTCTTCAACTATTTGTTTATCTTGTTTCTGCTTTTTTGGAGATACTTTCCTCTTGCTTCTTGAAAGAATTTCAAAGTCAGAAGATTCATCATCTTTCGAAGGTATTTGGCTTGCTAGGGATTTTCGTGTATCATTATGCTTTTCACTAATTTTTTTTTCATCAAGATTTTGTTTTGTTGTAGATGTTTCTTCATCATAGTCTGTAGTAGAGTGTTCGATTATTATTTTCGATTGTCTCTTCCCCAAAGTGTGTTCTTGATCATCCTCTTTATCCTCAATGAATGTAGTTGTCCTTTTTTGAGGTGAATCATTTTTATGAACTAATCTAGATTCCTCAAGGATTGTTTTTTCTTTAATCTCTGAATTATCAACATTCTCCTTCAAAGTCAGTCCAAGGATTTCATCTAAATGTTTCGAAACTTCTGCTTTATTCTTAGATATGCTCTGATTCAACTGATTTTGTTCAGGAACTGTTGGAACAGTTTGATTTTTAGCTTTCCCTAATGAAATTTCGTTCAAAAACTCAACCTTCGCAGATGTATTATTACTGTTATTTCTCACACTTTCATTTTGACAAGGATTTTCGATATGATCAGGCAACACTGTAAGTTCTTTGCTAACATTCTTTTGTTTCGGTTGGTCATTTTCTTCACAATCGTTTTCTTCTACAATTTCTAAAGTTTTGTCATTTCTGCATGAGTTATTTTCAGTTCCTATATCTGAGATACTTGAGATATTTTCGAAAGAATTTCTAGTTCCTGTTTGCTTCAAGTGAAAAGGTGTGCTACTTATGAAATTCGGATGAACAGCTCTCTTGATAATTGATTTCCTGAAGTTTTTTTTTATTTTATTTTGTTCCAAGTCGTCCACTTTAGGGATTTCTGATGAGGGACCGGTAACAGCCTGCAAAAGAATTCAAATGAAATATCAGGTTTCATTGTACAAGTATCTCATTTTACAATAGCTTATATGATATCAGAAAGGTATTTAGTTATTTGTTTTTTCTGAACTTTTCTCCCTTATCACACTGACTTATAGCCACTGTATAGTGGAGAAATGAATGCAATAATCTTCAAGAGATTTCATATTAATTTTTGAAATACAATTATTACGAAAAACTTACAGAACAATCTAGAAAGAATCAATAAACCAATAAAATAGGAATATCACTTACCCTTGCATTTTTTAACAGTGAATAAACATTTTGATCCACGTTTGTCACTTCATCAAGAGATACAGAGGAATCAGATGATTGCCTATTAGAATTCTTGACAAAACTCCTAAAATCAGTAAAAATATGTTAATCTTTTTTCTGATGTACTGATAGTAAAAAATTGAATCTGAATATTTAATATTTGTAACTATTTGTTATTATGTTTACTTTTTCTGAAAAGCATTGGAGGTTTGTGAAGAACTGAGTCTATTACTGTGTTTGAACTACGAAAGAAACTGCTTCCTTCAGTCTTTCGGCTAAACTTATAGCCTACCCATTCTTCATGGAATATTTGTGTTATATTGAAAATATTTCGTGTTTTTACATTGAATCAGAGATCAACACTTTTCCAATCCAAAAACAGAATTCATGAAGCTAACTAGCATTCTTTATGTTTCTATAGGATAGAAAATATTTGCTGTTTAAACGAAGAAAATACATATTCTATTCTGAAAATTAAACTCAAAGCTCACGAATTCTTGAAGAATTAATTCCATACATCACTTTGTAGGTACGAAAATTACTGTTTACATTTTTGTAGCTTTTTCAAATAAAGCCGCTCAAAACATTCGTTAAAAAACAAACAAGCAAGAGCTATACTTGCCTCATTTTATAACTTCCAGTTATTCCACAATCGGGTTTATTGTATTTTCACAATTCATTAAATAAAAATGCTATATCTATGTACAATTCAAATTTTAAAATTGATTGTATCAATTTAAAATTATCCGTTTTGAATTTACTCCACACAGAAATCCATTTTTGACGTATCAAAAAAGCCGTTATGACATTTGTCAGTTGTCAGATATGAGAAACGTATTTGTGCGAGTGTTTTCCCGTCTATTTCGACCCGTGGTGACCCATGACGTCACTCTGAGAATAGCGCCGATGAATATTCTATGGAAAAGTGAAACTGAGTGGACATTGTTCAACCTTCTTGTTAGCTGATTACAAGAGGTGAGGGTAATGTACCATCCTATATTTCGCATAATTCTAGTGCCATTTCTCTTGATACGAGCCGGATAATGCAAGTACTACCGTAATACACCAATGGCATTACGTTAATTGTAGGTTTGGTTAGGTTAGGTTAGCTTGAGTTGGTAAGCTAATATTTGACAGTGTCAAATTAAATTAAATTCGATGTTTAGGAGGAAATACCACTATTTAAATCTATGGGAGATGATTCACTATAGTCCGTTTAAGAATTATTGACATCGAAGCATGCCATGAACGTCCAGTCGGGGCTTTATTTCTAGTTACTAAAAAGTCACTAAAAATTTCTGTGGGTTCATCAGTCAAAGAAGGGAAATAAATAAACATAACCTAAAAACATATTTAATACAATATTTTTGTTTTCCAAAGCAAATTTCTGAGCTTGAGAATGTTCCTGATTCTTAAATAACATTAGGATTGTGTAAATCTCTAAACCTACCAGCAGTATATAATTTCTTACACTGTATTGACAAATTTTCGTATTTACCATCATTTGCAAATTGCAGCTAAAGAGCGAGGAAACCAGAATAAGTATAGCCCCTAAGCTTATGAATATCATGAAAAATAAACATTTATTATTTCAGTCCAGTTCAATCAATGGGATTCAGGTTCTATTACTATATCGCTGCCTCAATAAATAAAACTATAAACTATTGAAGTACTCTAATGAGATGTCATTCATAATTCACCCATGAAGATTGAGACTCTATTGAAGATAATTAAGATAATGTTCTTTTTCTCTGACAACTTTCATAATTATAACTAAAAATGATTGTGTTCAACTCAAATTCAACTGAGGTAGCCAACTGATGAAACGAAACAGTAAGAACTTGTTGATTTCTGAATTCTGAAATGTGTGGCCAAATTCGTTAATTGGTTATACATAATAAGACAAAAACACTAATAAAAGAATCTATTCAGTGGGTATGTTAATTGTATAACTTTAATAAACTTATCCCGATTCTGTCTGTTTCAGTAAGAGGAATATTTTATTGAATAGCTAAAAAAAATAAACAGAGCTTGTTTGGCAAAGGTGTTAAAATTAAATGAAGTGAAAAAATGTGGACCACAAGATGTTTCAATTTTTGTATGAAATTCATACTTGTTTCAGAATATACTATTGCACAGATTAAATAATGATTTCATTCCTGTATATGCTTTGGTGAAGTTTGATATGAATAATTCAGTATTTGTTTGTTGATTTAACATATCCATCATATTAATTAAGTACTATTTCTTTAGATCCATAGATAACACACTGTTTGAACTCAGTCGAGAATAGAGAAATGGTGAATATTTTGGCTTTTAATGGAAACGATTGTCAATTTAGCTTTATTTAGGTCTTGTCGGTATTATTTTAGATAAAAGTTGATTGAGTTCCTTTGAGTGTTTGGAATTCATAGAAAGCAAAAGTTAAAGTTTTAGCATAAAATCTTTATTTCAATCCTTACTATATGGGTAACGAACACACTTATTCAACATTTCTTAAAACTGACAATTCACAGTGAAAAACTAAAATAAGCTTCGGTACAAAATTGAGAAAATTAATTCGGAACATTATTCCAAAATTTTATTGTTAATTGGAGACAGAAATGTTATATACAATCATAGATTCATTGAAAATAATTATTAAAAGTACAGTGGAATACTTATAATAGCCTTATACATTTCACTATTTATTTACATATTAGAATTATCTTCTAAATGCAGTGCTCCAAAGCGAACATAACATGTTAAATAACTGTTACAGTAAACATTAAAATTGTATTAACAATTCAACTTTCTATAAAATCCAACAAAGGATTTAAGTATTCCTAAGTTAATCAATTATAGGAAACTTATGTTCATGTAGCCGTTGCCAAATTACTTTTTTACAAGAAGCAGTCGTAGGTATTTGATCAACAAACCTTTGGGATTACTTTCTAATGTCCACTGGCGGATTTGACTGCCACTTTCAAATATCCATGTTTCATCTAGATAAACAAATTTTACATTTTCTCTCAAGTATTCAAGATATTTACCACAAAACCGTATATTCACGATATCTTTATGTTTATCAATAAGAATTTTCCTTCGATCAATTTTCTCATACTGGTAACCAATTTTTTTGATTATTCTATAAAGTGTTGACATAAAATGATCGAAATCCAGGTGCTTTTTAGCCAGTTCAAAAATGATATCCAAAGTGATATACTCGTTGTTTTTGATTTTAGAAAAAATAATGTCATTTAATGTTTCTTTGAAGGTATAATCATGTGGAATAGGTTTCCTTCCAGTGCTAACTCTGGCTCTACCAACTTGCCTTCTACTTTTTTCTCCGAAATTCTAGGACAGTTCTAGGAGAAATCTGAAATTTAAAAACTCATTACTTAATCAGAAAACACATTGTACATGATCGTTTACCTGAAGAACCAGCACAATGCGTTTAATACTAGCAGAAATATCTGCTGAATCCCTAAAGAACTCGCAGTAACACCGATACACTGCCTGACGTTCCCTTGCAGTAAGGTGAGAGGTATCTGGTTTGGTTGTATTCCGGCCATTTTCAATTCAGTAATCAAACCAAAGTAGATTTAAGAGATATTTAAATCCACTTGCCGATTAAATCAAGAATATTCACAAATAAATTCGAAATATCTTCAATAGGTTAACTCAAACTGGAAAAAGTCAAAGTCAGTGATATTTTCAACACCACCTAAAATCGGCAAATCGAAATTCACCGAACGGACCGATACCAACATATTTTCGATTTCCCACAGCCACCTGAGATGTCAATCATTCTTAAACGGACTATACCTTACTAGAACACAAGGCCATGAAACTAATGACAGCGGTAGGGGGTGAAGTGTTTGAGTAGTCAATCATTTGTAGTGACAGTTGATGTTGTCACGTTTTTGCCAGTATTTTGAGTGTTTTTTCGGAGTTTATTGCTTAAAATTCTATTTGTTTTGGTGTTACATCACTTGTAAACAGGTAAGGAAAAGGCCTTTTTGTGTTTTGCCACTAGTTTTTTTGTTTAACTTCTAGTTCATAAAAGTTTTGCTTTTCATGTTCAAAGTTATTCTGATTTTGGTTTTGGTTCGTTTTATGCTAATCTCGCTATTTTTTCCAGCTGAAATGCCATTTCATTGCTCTGTTCCCAAGTGCAGAGGCAATTATACAGGAGGGCCAAAGAAGCAGTCTTTGGGTTTCCCAAAGACGAGCAACTTAAAAGAACTTGGTTAAACGCAATTGAAAGGGAATATTCGTTCCCAGTAACAGCAGTGAGGAATTAATTATTGCAAATTCAACTCTTTTGCCTGAAACTCAGAAGTTACTTATTTCTAGGTTTGCGAACTACATTTCCAAACAGAATTTATAGAAAGATCTACAAGTTACACACATGAAGTCACAGGTCAAAAGTCGAAATTCCATTGAAGTTTCCAAGGTTAAAAATAGGTTGAAAAAATGTTATTAATCATCTGACCTTCTATTTATCTTTTACCATTCGTTTTAGGAGCGATACCAACGAAATTGCCAGGTTTTCCGTCCTACCTAAGCAGATGTTCATACCAGAGTATCTCCTCATCCAAGCGATCTAAAGTGGAATGTCGAGATTTTGAGGAAGCCATTGCATCAAATTCTGTTCAGAATATAATTCAGCATTGTCATTTGCAACTTCAGCTGAGTTTTTTACAAGAGTGTTTGCTCCAAAAAGTTGGATAAAAGCCAAAGGAAAAAAACCTGTTTTTTATGTGGACGAGTCATCAGAAATTCCAGTTGTTTAAATAAAAGTGTATGTGTCTGAAGAGCGTTAATGTACTATTTAATAATATTGAGGCAAAAAAAACTGGAATGTGATGATGGGGACTTAATATTGCCAGTTATACTGAGAAAAACACTATTTTTTCACTATCCATCATATTTTTTTTTCTCAATAAATATCCACGAAATTGGTTCTTGTGTTAACAACGATCCTACTTACTCAGAAAAACATAATTTTTCTTTTCTGTTGGAAGAAGCAATCTATTTGATCAAAAATTTTGTGGAAATGACATTGCGTAAATGAATACGGAATGGACTACCTATGGTGACGTCACTCATCTGTTTCATGGCCTTGTGTTCTAGTAAGGTAGTGGATGATTACCCTTCAGTGGAGTCTTGTAGCGGTCTTAGAAGAACAGAAGATTCGAAAATCGAAAACGCCAGACCTGGTTTAAAACACCCTCCTGGCCAAGAGCAAGAATAACGTATTTTGTATCTGAATATTGAAGTATTTATTCGAATAATTTTAAGTTTTCATTTTGTAAAAACGGCGAGGCAGGGTTTTTTCTACTGAGGTTTTTTCCCTGTGCTCTGGTATCATACGACAGAATAGTATGGTACCCCGTTTTGCACCAACCTCAGCTGAGGGACTTTTTTTGTTTCATGTATTGAATTTTGTTAGCTCTCAATTCAAAAGAATATACAGGGTGACTGGTGACGTAAGGACAACGGCTAACTGGAGATAGAGGTCCTCAAACTGAATGAGGATTGGGGGTTTAAATGTCCCATAAGGCTATTAGTTTCAGAGATACAGGGTGTTTTTTGCAAAAGTGCTAAAACTATAAACTCCCATATCTTCGTCAATATGGCAAATTTTTCGCTGATATTTGGCAAGCTTGTTAATATACATATTCTCCATCAGATCGACAAGAAAAAATTCCCAAAAATTGCAGGTCCGTATTCAAAAATTTCAATTTCCGTGTCAGGTGAGAAATATCACTCGGTATATGAAATAAAAAAAATTAAATTAGGAAATTGGAATCTACAAAAAACACTGAGTAAAAATCTGTTTTTAGTTTCAATGGCACAAATTTTTTAAAGTTTTTATGATATGTTGAAAGTCGAATATTACAATTTTTTCATATTGAATTCAAGAAACACACTATTCCTGAAAGAAAAAAACACTGAATTTGAGATGCTTAAATAATCCTGACGCATTTTGAATATTCCTTCACATCTTGAAATACTTTTTCATTAAATTTTCTATCAATATTATAAGAAAAACTCAAAAAACATACAAACACAAAAGATTAACAGTAGCATATATGGTTCATAAAAAAATCAAATAAACAAATGCTTGATATGCGAGAGCCATTCCCCTCACACACTTATTGGCTCTTTTGAACATGAAGTACGTTTCATATCCACAAGATGAAAAATTACTCTTGATAGAACAGTAACACTAGATTTCAGGTCGAGAAAAGTTGGACTCTCTTCTCAGAACGCCTGAACAATAATCCATCTGATACTTATTCTTTCAACAAAATTTATTCTTCTATTAAATTGTGCAAAGATTCTTGAGAAAACAACTAAGCTAATGCTCGAAATCAGAGCAATTTGCTTCAACGCATTTATTGGCTCTCTTGAACTCTAATGATTTCTTTCTCTTTTGAGATGAGGATTAATCTGAGACCAAATATTATATCCGTTCATTTTGCGCAATCCAAAAACAAGTATCATCTACATATTCTTCATTCGTGAATATTGAAGGCATTTTTCAGTAGATAAACAAACGACACAATTCCCAATAATTCACAATCAATGAATGTATGAATATAAACGTCATTTTTTGAGATAAGCCTACTCTGTGTAGTAAGATGTATTTTATTTATAATGAATAAATAACTCTTATTCTAAAAAATCACTTGTTTCCCTAATAAATTAAAGAAATTCATATGCTTCTCAAAAGAAGATGAAGTTGCTACACCTAAGTACATATTAGAGGAAAATAAGTCCTCAAATTCATACATTATTTCATTGAAGAATAAATTTGTTGAAAATATAAGTACCAGATGGATTATTGTTCAGGGGTTCTGAGAAGAAAGTCAAACTTTTCTCGAGCTGAAATCCAGTGTTTCTGTTCTATCAAGAGTATAATTTTTCATCTTGTGGATATAAAAAGTACTTCAATTGTTCAAAAGAGTCATTAAGTGTGTGAGGGGAATGGCTCTCGCATATCGAGCATTTGTTTATTTCGATTTTTTTATGAATCATATGTGCTACTGTAAGTTCCTCTCTTTGTATTTCTATTGTTTTTTTAATTTTTCTTATAATATTGATAAAAAATTAATAAAAAGGAGTTCAAGATGTGAAGGAATATTCAAAATGCATCAGGATTATTTAAGTATCTCAAATTCAGTGTTTTTTTATCTGGAATAGTATGTTTCTTGAATTCAATATGAATAATTGTAATATTCGACTTTCAACGTATAATAAAAACTATAAAAAATTTGTGCCATTCAAACTAAAAACAGATTTTTACTCAGTGTTTCTTGAAGATTCCAATTTTTCAATTCAATTTTTTTTATTCATATACCTAGTGATATTTCTAACCTGACACGGAAATTGAAATTTTTGAATACGGACCTGCAATTTTTGGGAATTTTTCTTCTTGATCTGATGGAGAACATGTATAGTAACAACCTTGCCAAATATCAGAGAAAATTTGCCATATTGACGAAGATATGGGAGTTTATAGTTTTAGCACTTTTGCAAAAAACACCCTGTATCTCTGAAACTAATAGCCTTATAGGACATTTAAACCCCCAATCCTCATTCAGTTTGAGGTCCTCTATCTCCAGTTAGCCGTTGTCCCTTACGTCACCAGTCACCCTGTATATATACAGTGTCAAATATTAACAAGAGTGGGCAAAGATAGATGATAAGCCATTCTGAAAGGCTTTCGTATAAAAAACAGATGGTAAATATATTAACAGAAATCTTTGATCCTTTTATTATATTCATTACAAATAACAAACATACAGTCATGGAAAAATAAAAATTTAAACATATAGTTTGCATATATAAATCGTAAAATGTACAGTCATAAATTATTCTCACACTAAGTAAGTCACTTCAAATATCCAATCATTCAGTTCTTCTTTGCTTCGTTGTGTCTAGCACATTATTATAATGTGCCGGTCAGTTCCTAAAGTAGGCAGGTCTTCCTATACTATAAGTATTCATTGGAATACCTCCCCTTGCTTGTAGATATCATGCTGATCATAGTCTACATCATAGTAAATACCGCTCTGGTTCTGAAACAGAAAAGTTTGCTGTTATTCTTCAATATTCGATAACTTACACTAGAGATAGCAACCTATATAGTCCGTTCAGGAAAGTTTGAGCGCATAGTAGGCGTTTGTTTATTTATCTGAAGTTGGCGGTATTGGCTGTCATAACGTAAAATAAAGTCAACGTTGTCGAATGTAGCCGGCCTGGTCCGACGAGCTTTCGAGTTACAGAGAACTCTATGCAATATTGACAACATTGCGTATCAATCTGACAAGAAAATAATCAACATAACCTAAAATTCTAATATACACAGTGGAATATGCTAAATTTCCATGGCCAACCGACAGCTCAACCTTTCGTGAACGGACTATACGTGAGAGTTGCTTCCCAGTCATTAAGATTTTTATTTCGATTTCTCAATCAAGACAAGTGATGATTATGTTTGTTGTAGACAAATACATTGTATTTATGTAAACATGTTTAACTGCAATTTTATTTCGATTGATTGTATAATAGTTACAAAACTCAATAAAAAAATTGTATGCTTTCTAAGCAATAATTACTTATAGTCCGTTTACGAAAGTTTGAGCCATCGTTGGCCATGACAATTTGGCATATTCCACTGTGTATATTAAAATTTCAGGTTATGTTGTTTATTTTCTTGTCAGATTGATACGCAATGTTATCAATAAGCATAGTCTCTGAAAACTCGCAAGCTCGTCGGACGAGGCAGGGTACATTCGGCAACGTTGACTTCATTTTACGTTATGACGGCAAATACTGCAACTTCAGATAAATAAACAAACGCCTACTTTGCGCTCAAACTATAGTCCGTTCACGAAGTTTGAGCTTCCGAGTTATCAGATAACATAACCTAAAAATTTAATATACACAGTGGAATATGCCAAATTGCCATGGCCAACCGACGGCTCAAACTTTCGTGAACGGACCCTATATATAAATCGGTATGACAATGACAATAGCTTTAGGGCCGTATTCATAGTCATCTCTCAAGGTGAGGTGACTAGGTGAGTGTGAGTGCCGTTTCATAAAACATACTCTTTCATGGGTGCTAGCGCCTTCCCTCAAGTTGAGGCTGGCAAAAATCGCACTCTTGAATGAGTATTTATGAAACGGCTACAGCTATTCAAGTGACATTCACACTTGAAGGATGACTTTGAATCCTAGCTTTCTATTTGCCTGAATAATTTCCGAAATCACTTCAGTTGGAAGTGGAGTGATTTTGACAAATAGAACATGCCTTTTCGGATGACAATCAACAAAGCGATAAGTTTGAAATCAGGTACCATCGACAATAGTTCGGAAGGAAATTCTAAAAGTAATATGAATTATTCATACTAGGAATGAAAAACGAGGATTAAATTTACATTCTGTTATGTTTAGAAGTAAGTTGTAAACTTTCACCAACATGTTAGGTTATGTTATTGTTATGATGAACTGAAGTGATTGTGGAAATTAAACTGATTTTGTCAGAAAGCAACATCAGATGGAAGTGATGCGCATCAGTTCAAAATCACAACATTGTCAAATATACGCGCATCAACTGATTTTACATCAGTTGGAAGTGATGCGCCTTCAAATAGAAAAGGCCTAATACGACCCTTAGCTAGGTTAGCCCGGAAAGCTAACGATGCCAGTTCGAAAATAAATGGCGTTTTTCGGAAACTTACTCCATCACTACCCGGGTTACAAATTGACAGCAATTGAACTGTTTATCCGTCAATTTGTAACCCGAGTTAATGATCGAGTAAGTTTCCGAAACGCCAATAGATAATAAGCTTGGAAGGTGGCGGTACTTACGGCAATGGAGGCATTACTTCTGCTCTTCGGCCTAGGAACCTGAAAATTTCGACCAGCAGATCTGCTTTATCTTCTTCCTCGCTAGAACTGAATTATCGAATTGTTTCATTCCACCATGAAGACTTGCCGCTCTACTGGCGATTTGAGCTTGAAGTGTTAGTCTTGGTAGAGGTACTGGAGGTAGAGTACCATGCATGGAACTCCTTTGCACTGATCCCAAGCTTGGGTATCCGAAGAGTGCAGATGATGCCTTGTTGGAGCAACCGGCTCAGGCTGAAAAGGACAAATGGAGGATATTGTGTAAGTCAAGGACCATTTGGAGCTGTAAACAATCCCTTACGACACTGGCGCGAAGTACATAAAACAAGCTATGTAAAGGGTTTTCCAATAAGAGGTGTTATATTGATATTCAAAGAAAAATGCCATTTTTTCAATATAAATGATCGGATGTTTATTTCATTATAAATAAGAAGCTAACAGGTCGATGGCCTCAAATACATTTATTATTATTATTAAGAAGCTAAGTCGTTAATAGTGGCAAATAACATCAAGCAAATGACCACCACGACCACGCTTACAGGACCATATCCTTTTAATGAAAATTTCCATGACCAAATCGCAAAGTGGCTGCCCTATGTCCTCGATAGCCTCACGAAATCCATCTTTGAGGTCTTGAATCGACGCTGGGCTATTGGCGTAGACCTTCTCTTTCACGTGGCCCCAAAAGAAGAAGTCGCAAGGTTTTAAATCACAAGATCTCGGTGGCCAATTGTAATCACTTCTTCGAGTGATATAACACGGTCCGGAAACTTTTCCCGCGAATGATCAATGGTTTAGTTGCTTGTATGGCACGTAGCGCCGTCATGTTGGAAGTAAACGTTGTCTAGATCAATCCTATCCAATTTCGGTCATAAAAATGCTTAATTCCAAAAAACGACGAGGAATGGACAAATCTGGGTTTTCTTCAACACTTTCGGCTACAGCAATATTCTCGAATGTCCTTGAGCGACGTGCACGGTTTTATTCTTCACATCACCACAACTTGTCCCAACAGCTCGATTTTTCCACCGATTTCTTTAATGCGGTCCGACAAGGTACTTCACGACGACCCAAGAATGTTCGAGTTTTACGAACCGTCTCTGCCAAATTTTCACCATTTTTATAGTGAATTTCAACAATTTCAATGCGTTCTTGAAGCGTGTATCGTTCCATTTTTATTATTGGCGTAGTTTCTACTTGTCAATGTCAAAAAATGACAGCCTCAAACGTGACATCTACCGAAATAGCGACCTATTCAAATAACACCTCTTATTGGAAAACCCTCAGTTCTAGTTTGGGTACTGATTGCACGCTCAAAAGAGAAGACTCAAAAAGCTCTATCGTTGTCAAAAAACGAATAAAGGCTGCTAACTAAGCTTCTCACATAGGTACCACTGTTTCGTGAAAAAGTGGTAAACAACGCCAAGTCGTCGAAGTGAGTAAGCACAATGTTTTTCCTTTTTCTGTTCATTAATTTCAAATTATTCACTTACGGCATAATGGTTGGCTTGAGCCATTACATCTGCGAGTTGTGCCCATCGTAATCTGTCTTCTAAAGTGAGTTGATACGGTGGGCCACCAATTATGGGTGCTTTAACTGTGTTACTAGCAGCTGCCATATATCCGAAAACTGGACTCCCTACAGATGCTTTCTGCTCTCTCTGCCATTTGCGACTGTAAAAGAAGAACGGTTTAAGTTTAAGTAAAAACTCTAAAATCGACCTGGTTGAGTTTTTGTTATTTTGACCTGAGTTCTTGAGGGCGAAAATAGGGAAAAAGTAGAACATCAAAATTTCTGAAACTTGAAATATTCATCAGGAATGATTAATGTACAATCTATATCAATGAAACAGGATCTATGGTTACCGTCAAAATGCAATATTTCTCAAACGGCTGCACCAATTGGATAATTTCTTTTGGTTTTGTTAAATCGCTAGGGCAAGGTTTATACAACAAATATTTCCAAAAAATGTTCAGAAAAAATTAAAAGGCTTTCCTTTTTCTTACGACCAATTAAGCAGCCATAGAATACATATTTATAGGTAATAATGATTTTGACTTCTAACAAAAAGTGAAGTTACATCAGGTGAATCGAAAATTTGAAATTTTAATCAGAATAACGTATGAACTAACATATTATACAACATTTTTTTACTTATGCAATATTTTGCAAATTTCAAACCTATGATGTATGAATGTATTTTGGATTGCCTGATGCCCGTCTGTTTATGATCACAAATCAGATCAACAGATGGCGCTGTAGTCGTTATCTAGGATATTCATCTATTCTGCAACTAAACGGCTGGATCGAAATGAATGAATTGTTGTGTATGCATATCAACGTCTGTTGGTCAGCTATTAATTAATGAATACATTCCAGTAACAAATTTTTCTTAGGAGGTCCCGATAAGCTCATTTCTGAGCTCTGAAAATCGGTTCAACGGTTCAAAATCTATGGAATTTTCAGAATAAAGGAAGTTCGCAAACATTATCAATAAAATCCATTTATATTACCTCCACATCACTAGAGCCACCAAGGTTAGACCAATAATGATGATAGCAGCAACACTAGCTCCAATAGCTACTCCAAGAACTTCACCATCTAGTTCACATTGAGTTCCGTAGTAATTACCACCACACCTAAAACATTATTTCACTTTTCAGATTGTAATCATACATCAGAAACTCTGTATAGTCCGTTCACGAAAGTTTGAGCCGTCAGTTGGCCATGGAAATTTGGCATTTCACTGAGTATATTAAAATTTAGGTTATGTTGTTATTTTCTTGTCAGATTGACACGCAATGTGGTCAATATTGCATAAGAGTTCTCTGATAACTCGCAAGCTCGTCGGACGAGGCCGGGTACATTCGGCAACGTTGACTTTATTTTACGTTATGACAGCAAATACTGCCAACTTCAGGTAAATAAACAAACGCTTACTATGCGCTCAAACTTTCGTTAACGGACTATAGGCAGTTTTTCAGAATGTTACACAAAACAGATGGCTATAATCAATGGCTATTGGCAGAGAGAAATTGTACTTACACGCAAACTTCCTGTCCATTTTGATATTTGCACTCTCCTCTGTTGTTGCAATATTGACTAGGACATTGTTCACAATGTCGGCCTGCTCTGTATTTGCTGTCCAAAAACTGATCCTGTAACCTTCTGCACATTCACATTTGAATCCACCGAAAATGTTTATACATTTCGCTAACTGGTGGCAGTCGTGCAGTTCAGGAGAAGAACATTCGTCCAAATCTAGAAAAAATACGGTATTTTACAATTATTCAACCTTATAGTCCATGGGCCAGGCCTGTTTTTCATGATGATTACTAACAATCTGAATATTTGTGAGTAGCTTCATTTTGACGAGACGCTCAACTTTTTCCTCTACGAAAATTCTCGATAGTGAGGGCTAATACAGTATGGAGGCGTCAAAAGTGTTGAATGGCGAATGTTCAAATTTTATTACTACCAGCTACTTTATTAATTGAATCTTGAAACAATTTTATTACAAATTGAAAACAATGTCCTACAAAAATGATGATTCTATCAAGTGTCCCCCACTACCAACATATAACAACAACTAGGTCTAAAAAAATTATTACTTACCGGCTGATTTTTTCACTGTTGCAATATTTCCTTCATGAACTGGTCACATTGTCCTACAAAATGAGTGGTACGTTTTTCCAGTCCTACGCTCGGAATTGTCAATAGCTGGTATCATTTTTAATTGTGGGTTCTGTGATACAATTTCTGAGATAGGACTGGAAAAACGTACCACTCATTTGTAGGACAATGTGACCAGTTCATGAAGGAAATATTTGCTAAGCAACAGTGAAAAAATCTGCCGGTTAGTAATAATTTTTTTATATCTAGTTGTTGATATATGTTGGGATGATGATAGAATCATCATTTTTGTAAGACAATTATTGTTTTTAATTTGTAATAATTGTTTCAAGATTTAATTTATGAAGTAGCTGTTAGTAATAAAATTTGAACATTCGCCCATTTAACACTTTTGACGCCTCCATACTGTATTAGCCCTCACTATCGAGAATTTTCGTAGAGAAAAAAGTTGGGCGTCTCGTCAAATTGAAGCTACTCACAAATTTCAGATTGTTATAGTCTATCCAAATCTGAGAGGCCAAGCGTAAACAAACTAGAAACGCGATTTGGTCGCTCTTATTGGTCGAAAGTGGCGTTCCTGAAGCTTCGACCAATAAGAGCGACCAAATCGCGTTTCTAGTTTGTTTACGCTTGGCCTCTCGGATTTGGATAGACTACAGTAATCTTTATGAAAAACAGGCGCTGGCCATGCACTATTATGAATAAATTGGCAGAACATTCTCATGGTGAAAAAGGCACTAACCTTGAAGGTTTGAAACAGAACCTGGTGGACTATCGACCCATAATGCACTGTTGCCAACATTGTTACTCCTCCTTTGGATTACTCCCAGAGGTGCTTTTGTATATCGTTTCTAACAGTAGGCCTGGAGGTATCAGAATTCTCTTCTAGTTGAAGGTAAGATTGACGAAAACTCCCGCCTGTCCAGCAGATCTTTCCCCACTATATATACCATTGACTTTTGCACCCAAGAACTCATCACTGAAAGGAGTCATCGACATAGCTGACTCAAGCTGTGAATTATTAGAAATTAGAATGAATAACAGCCATTGGCTTGAAATTAAGACAGATAAGAAGTTCTAAGATGGTAATCAAATCTACTCACAGCTCTTTCAGCTTCATAAGACAACTGCTGGTAGCTTTCACTATTTTTGTCGCTCAGTTCGTTAGCCCAACAACTCTTCTTTCATATAGTCTGTCGACTCTAAGGGAAAAGAACTGAAACAATTTTTCTGCAAACATCTCTGTGCTTCCTTCTGGAATCCAGGTCTGCAATGACAAGCACTAACTCCACTCTCTGTCAGGCACATTTCATGCTGCGAAACGTCACAGGTAGAATCATCTCCCACGATGCAAGTATCGATCCTGAAATCATAGAGCAAGCTGTGAAGTTGAAGCTATAATTTGCAAAGTTTTACATTCAAAGATGGTACGAGATTTGATCCAAAAACGGTCCAAGACTAATAGGATTAGTGGAGTCCAAGACATATTTGGTGTTAAGATAAAAGCAAATGCTAATAGTTTAGCATGAAAGGGTCCTAGATTAGCTCTTTCAATGCAAGAAGCCTCTCATGTCAAAAGAAAGAACACCTATAACTTTTGCAGTCATCTTGGTCTATTGCATTATGAGAAATTGATCATATTGAAAGATCACCAATCCTGTTAGCTGTTACAGACCACATAATCAGACTCTTTGAATCTTATCAAGAACAAAACGTCTATTTCCAACCAATATCTTACCTTACTGGCGGATGAGTTGGTTTTGGTCTACCATAAAGTGGCCTCCTCTGGCTTTGAGTCGGCTTGATAGAACCCATGTTTGGCTTTTTCTCAACTGCTTCAGCTATTGCATATCCCGTACCTGTGACCTGATTATGTGATGCGCCACTGGGTTTAATGTTTTGAGTCACTGCTTTTGTTGGTTCCACCTCTCCGAATAAATTCAGATATGTCCTCTTGCCATCTATTGAAACGAAACCATTGTCTCCTTCAGGGCTAGTAATGACATCTTGACCGACATGGACGTTTTCTATATCAACTAAAGAAAGTAAAATGTCTCTTATACTTGCGATACGATTGAAAAATATTAAGGAAGAGAGAAATAGGCTTCTTATACCTAAAATAACTGACTATATATAGAGTTTTACCTGGAATACATAAGGCTTTCCTTGTCCATTTGAAGCTCCACCAGGACCCTGTATTGCCGACACAGTTATGTCAAAGATGTCTCCTAATTGTCCAATTGGTGGTCTTGTAATTATAGGCTGTCTATGACCTCCTGGTTTGTACTCAGTATCATCTAAAACTATTCCTGGCCTAGGTCTATAAGGGTAGTAAGAGTATCCTTGCTGAGAACTGTTGGAGCTAACATAACAGAAGACATCGAATTAAAGAAGTCATCAAAAGCTAAATAAATCATTCTTCAATCTAGTATTTACAACATCTCCTCAAATATTTGGAATGACTTACTTGAATTCAGCGTTGAGTTGCTGATGGTAGACACCTCTGATGAGCTGGTAGCAATGGACAACAGCTCTGATGTTGGCGTTTTGGAACTACTTGAGTTCTCCATCGTGTCTCCTGTAAAAGTTTGCAAAACTTCTGGCACTGAAGATTCAATAACTGAAGAGCTACTCAGCTCTGTATTTTTGTCGTTAGGCTCAAAACTGGTCACGTTAATAACTGATGTTGAAGTTATTGACGTACTTTCAGTAGGAGTTGCAGATATTTCTTGGGTTTCTGTAGTGTTATTTTCAACCTTTGAGTCTGTGTCGGTGAGGTTATTGGAACCTTCTGTAATGTTGTTGTTTAGGGACTCTGAGGAATTGAAAGTGGATTGTGTTGGATCTGTAGATGTATCAGTTGAAGCAGAACTTGGTAATGGAACCGTAGGAGTAACCGAGGTGGTTTTGACTGAGTATTTATCTTTTTTAGTAATTTTCTCCTTGTTCTTCTCGAATTCCAAAGTTTCCTATCCACAGTTTCAGAGGTTTCCAGATTTATATTCGTAGTAACTTCAGGAGTATCTAATTCGTGACTAGTATTGTTCTCATGGCTGTTATGAGTTATGTTTTCATCAGAATAATCTGGTTCGTTTTCCAATGCAACCCCATGTCCAAATTCAAGATGTCTTCCATAGGCTTATCAGTGGTCAAACTGATGTAATCTTGTGGAAGAGGTTTGTAGGCAGGAATTGGATTTGGTCTTCTGTTTCCGTGTCCTGGTCTTCTTTGAGGACCCTGTTGTTCCATGGAGGAATCACTGTTGGTCTGTAAATGCCAGGCCGTTTGTTTCCTGACATTTGATCACCATAAGGTCTTAGAGGAGATGAAGAATGTGGAGGTAAGTCAAATGGGTAAGGAGTAGGTAATCTACTCGCAGGCATGGAAGGAGCAGGAGGTGGCATTTGCCCCAATGGAGGTGGAGGTAAAGGAGGAGCTGGTACGTCAAAGTCTGGAGGTAAAGCAGGTAAATCATTTATCCTTGGAGGTCCTCTGTTGTTTATCCTTGATGATAAGGGTCTACAGGTCTGCCCATTGCAGGAACTGTGTTTGCTTGGACGTTTACATTTCCGTTGAGAAGCTTCACGATTCCTGTTATTATGTCTTGTATGTCCGGGTTGACTTGCCTAGCTTTACCCGGATGGGTGTAGGGGGTAGCAGTAGTCTGAGGTATCGTCGCAGAAGGGTTGATTGGAAGGGGCTCCTCCAGTGATCTTCCGTGAGGAGCCCTTCGCTCTTCCCCCGAAAACGATAGGGTTGTTGTGGGTTGCATGCTTTCGAGAAGATGTTCCTCCTGAAAATTAAATGAATCTATGCTAGAACTTATGCTACACTTCATGATCAAGTTCTTATTATTATTCCAAAATTGAGGCTTATTCAAGGTGATGTCAGCAGGAAAGTTCTTTACAAATATGAGGTTCTGAAAGATCATCCCTTGGAAAACCTGGCCTGATTCTTTCCAATAAAATACAATGAATTTGAGGAAGATTCGCAATACTCGTTTCTTCTAAAAATGGCCACCTCTTGGATTATTGAAGTTTGATCTTGTTGAAAAGTACCATCTGAACTTGTGGTATTGATAAATATTGTGATATAATATCAGTTTAATGCGCATAATAGTATATTATGCTACGAGCGAATAATGATTACTTTTATTCACAAAGTGAACTTGGCTAATAGGCGAGTGGCCTCACCAAGTGAATAATAGCTATTATACGCGAGTAGAATACTATACTAAAAAGACGTATAATGGGTAGGTCATAAAAAAGAAGTGGATAAAATTAATTTAAACAATTACTCACAGTTTTTGAGGGTGAAATATCCACATGTCTTCCAGATAATTCTACGTCATTGCTGTCCAACGCCTCCTCAATATTCTTGTACATGATATATCTGTCCCCACCGCTAGTTTTCGACAGTATTGGGTCTGCTGATCTTTCAACTATTTTGTGTTGAACAGTGGAAGGTTTCAAATCTATACTAGGCGATTCGAAGTCAGAAGATGTGTGTAGAGGATTGAGATCTATAGTTTTGTCTTGTGAATTTTTATTATTTGGATCCTGTGCTATCGATTTCGGTGATATGTAGGAGTTTGAGTATATTTCGTCATCGCCTGAAAGAAAATATGAATTATAATTAGTATTCCAGAGCTGTGAAATGGTAGAAAATTGCATGCATAACCACAGTAACAGCAGATATTTCTTCAACAGAAAGAACAGCGAACTTCTTCTTTAACTTTGTAAGTCATCACAGCGGAAATTCTCAGCGAGTTCCGTATATTTGGTGAGTAAAATTTTCGAAATTCTCACTTTATGGAGGTCTTTGGAAAACTCACAAGACCTAGGATCGTGAGGATGTTGATATTCCATACTAATATATAAATGCGAAAGTAACTCTGTCTGTCTGTCAGTTACTCTTTCACGCCTAAACTAAACGGCTGAACAGATTTTGATGAAATTTGGTATGGTGATAGATGATAACCTAGAAATGGTCATAGGCTATAAATGATCACGCCATCGTTCTTAGGGAGTAGGCAGTAGGCAGATAACTAAATTGAGTTAGTGATTTTTAGTCGTTTTTGTTGGGACTTTTGCTCTTTCACGTCTAAACGGCTGAACAGATTTTGATGAAATTTAGTAAGGTAATAGATGGTTACCTAAAAACGGATATAAGATCAAAATGATCACGTCATCGTACTTAGGGGGTAGGAAGTAGGCAGAAAACTGAATTGAGTAAGTGATTTTTTTTATGGGTTTTCCTGGGAGTTTTGCTCTATCATGTCTAAACGGCTGAACGGATTTTGATGAAACTTAGTTAGGTGATAGATAGTAACCTAGAAAAGAATATGGGCTATTAATATTCATGCTATCGTACTTAAGGCGTAGGCAGTAGGCAGAAAACTAATTAAGTTAGTGATTTTTAATCGTTTGTTTTAAAAGTTTACCTCATTCACGCCTTAACGTCTGAACGGATTTTTATAAGACTTGGTATAAAGATAGGATCCTAGGCACGGACACAGGCTACTTTTTACGGCGGGAAAATACCTCATTCCCGCGGAAATTTAGCGTGATCGTGTCAAGAAGCGCATGACGCCATAGCTACTGAAATGATTTTGATGTTTTTTTTAACTGAGTGTTACTAAGACTTCAAGTTAGTATTTGATCACTTTTCTAACTTAGAAGGTCGGTAGGCGCCATAATTTAGGGAATTTATGATAAAATTTTGTTGCAACTGTCTTTATTCAACAGTTTTACTTGGATCGAAACTTAGCGACATTCCATCACACTACTTAACTTATAGGGTAGGAATGTACCAAAATTCAGACTATTCAGACGTATGATTTAAGTGAATATTTTCGAAGATATTACCGTGCGAAGCCGGGGCGGGTCGCTAGTACCTCATAAACCTTACATTTCGAGCAGTATAGGCAATATTTCTATTTTACGAGTGTTATAGGCCCTCATAATGTGAGCAATTTGAGAATTTCTATATGATACATCTGGAAAATGGTGTAAAATTATATTGATGACTAAATACGCCGTTCCTCAATCACTAGAAGGGTAAAATTTTATACATTTTTTTTCTTATTTCATGTGCAGACAGTTCCATTCCTAGACCCATTTTTCGGTTGATTTTTCTGTTTTCTACAACCCACATAAATTCTTAATTTGATTTCGTTCCAGTTTCAATGCTCTGAAATCTGAATTACAAAACCATAGATGATTCGGAATCAGAATATTCGATCTTACATAAAACTGTATTCTCATAGAACCGTGAACGTTTGTTTATAGGTAGTAGATAATAATTAATTCATCAGAAGAAATTCCGAATTGGTTAGTTGCCGTTGATCATCTCTTTGGCACGTCAAACCGCTCGACCATGAGAAGGAAAGACTAACGGTATTAAATCCCACCCGAGAATATTAGATACACTTCTTTTTCACATATTTTATCAATTATACACAAGGCGTACGGATTCTATTTTACTTTATTTCAGAAAGTGATTAGATATATTGAAATTTGAAGCTATATGGGATGAAACCTCGATATTAGGGGCCTGTAGCGTTACTCGTTTGTTTGCGAGAGGTTTTAGAGTTTTCTCCTATTTCCACAGAACTGTACTCAACGTTTTCGGTCACACGTAGTCTCCTGAGATGGCAGTGGTCCGTGAGAAACCCTGTGAGAAGGGTGTAGCGTCCTTCTTTCCCTTGATTTATGAGTGTCCTGGAATCCATATCACTATCACTGTCGGCTTTTCAGAGTTCAAGGACCGGATCTGGTTTATATATCCTTCCAGTCAGAACAGGTCATATACGTTGCAATAGTATGCTTTTCTAATGGAATTCAGTTGAGAGTTCTAGTGACGAATGCGGAGAAGCAGAGGAGACAATTGAACATCTGATAAAATTGTTCTATATATAATTTTCAGGATGGCTTGAGAGCTATACATGAAATTACCGAGTCGTTTTTGAATTGGGTTGTTAATTTAAATCGATTCAATGGAGTTTCAATCATTTTATTTTTCTGTTCCTTTTTCTGCTTCGATTTTTTGTTTCAGATTCAGAATTTCGAAGGCATCTTGGAGAGGATTATCGTATATTTTGTTGGACTCAATAAAGAAAAATCCTTCAAAATTCAAATCGTTTTTTAAGTTTTATTTTTGTAAGAACGACGAGACAGGGTTTTTTCTGCTGAGGTTTTTCCCTGAGCTCTGGTATCATACGAAAAAATGGTATGGTACCGCGTTTGGCACTAACCTCAGTTAGGGATTTTTGTTTTATGTATTGTATTATGTTAGCTCTTGATTTCAAAAGAATATAGAAGGTTTATTTGAATATTAAAGTGATTTCTATGGACAACAGAAGATTTTCATCAAATGTGTGATTTCTGCTATTTGGTTTTACTGTTGTTTCTTTATCTATTTCTATTCAATAAAATTCAATAGGTTCTAACTTCATATGATTGCAAAAAGCTTTATGCGTTGTTTGACCACAGATGCAGAGAGCTATATTATTATGTTTATGTTACTGACGATCCATCATCGCATAGGAATCGATTAATCATATAATTCTAATGAATGGTTTCGATACGTAGAATCGTATTTGCCAATCAGACTGATACATATCTGCAAGTGGCGGGACAAAGCATGAAAGTGAAAACAGACCATTTCATGTTTATAACACTGACTCATGACGTGAACTGTATGGGTTTAATAATGGAGAAAGTTGACACGTAGGTGTTCTTTAACGACATCCCCAACCGGGTTCAGAGACCAGAGTATTTGTGGGTTTCCCGCTATCATATGATGAATAAAAATAATCTTTCCATCGGTTCTTGTGCCTCTTACGATAATCTTTTGTAACAGACTTTGTTTTGCTTAAACCCAAAATTCCCAAATTGTTTTTCTATTATATGCCTTTAGCATCCCCTCACGATTTAAACATGAATTTCTCATCATAGACCAGTGCTGAATTTGAAAATGGTAAAAAGATAAAAAAAATTAATAAAGCTCTGAGCTGGTGCTTCTGAGCGCTCTTTCATTGCTGGAGCATTTAGGCTATTACCTCAAAATTCTGTATAGGATTTAAGATTGATACTAAATATATAAATGCAAAATCTTAGCACGATCGGATAATATTCTGGAAATTATTCAAAAACTGTAATATGTAACAACTTGATATAAAGATATTAAATTCTATGGTTTTGACGATGCGATCCTCTGGAAATTTTGCATGAACTTCAGTATATCAATCTTCATTTACAAAATTAATTTAAGTCGAATCGTATATCTTGCAATGGAAATAAAAAAGTTTATTCTTTTCAATATTCCGATTGAATTTTCTATGGATTCAGGAACAAAAATTTTGGATGGTTATATTTTATTGAACACCCTGTACGATTTTGCTGGTTAACGAACTTAACTGCGACATTTGGGAACCGAACTCAGCCTGAAAATCTCAAGTCTCTAGGACAATCCCTTCGAAAGTTATCGTGCTCACAGCCTGCCCCACGGACAGAATTGAATTTGAGACTATTTTCGGCCCAAAATTCCAAAATTTAAGACATTTGGGAAAAACGATATAGCACTCGTTTAAGTAGAACGTGCATTTAAGAAACCAACTTATACTTTGAAATAAGTAAGACATGATGAACTTCACGAGCCTGAAAAATTCTGAGAATTCATCCATAGAATGATTAATAGTTTTTTTCCGTCGATCTCAAAATGAAAGATGATTTTAATATGTTCGAAATTGATCATTAATGACCCATTTTAATGCTAAATTTATGCTATTTTAATGTGCAATCCTCATGGAAACCGTTCACAAAGTATTCAAAGTACTACAAGAAATGTCAAAATTCAACTGGAACATAGAAACATAGAAATTCCATTATGTCAAATGTATGTCTTGTGCAAAATGAGAATGTATTTCAATCAAGAATATATACACTATTCATGTTGAGATCATCGGAAAAATCTTGTAATCAACTCGGATATTAATCGAGCGACTAATGGTCAAGATATTTTAATGCGTGAGCGGAGCGAACGCGTTAATAGTTCGAGACCATTAGTCGCTGTCTTTAATAACCTAGTTGATTAAATAACTATTTCTGTCGATCTCAAAATAAAAGATGATTTTAATGTGTACGAAATTGATCATTAATGACCAATTTTAAGGCCCAATTTCTGCTATTTTAATATGCAATCCTCATGGTAACCGTTCACGAAAGTAATCTGAAGCACTACGAGAAATGTCAAAACTAAACTGGAATAGATACATAGAAATTTTATTATGTCAAATGTGAGTCTCGTGCAAAATGAGAATGTAGAATGTCTATTTCAATCAAGAATTCATACTGAGATCGTCGTAATCAACTCATTTATTAATAGAGCGACTAATAGTCTCGAACTATTCTAATATATCTATAAATCTTGACCATAAGTCGCTGTCTTTAATAACCTAGTTGATTAATAACTATTATTGTGTGTGAAAGAGAAACGTACATACAAGAAAAAAATTTCCAGGCCAAAATCTCGACTCAACACTTAGATAGACCCACCAGAAATCATCACCCATTAACAAATTGAAATAAATTCCTTCGGTATAGCTAATCATTCATTTCTATTCGCATAATTTTTCTATGTCCACCGTTATCTAACCGTTATTGGCCGTGAGGAACACCTCATATCAATTCATTGTCTGTCTCAAGTCCGAATAATTTTTTTATAACGAACATCAAAACGTCGACTTGTTTTAGCGATTCCACCACAGTCATTACCTCATGTTATTTTATAATGTGTTTATTTAAAGAAAAGTCTTCAGGCGCACTTAAGTGTTGGCATATTCATGGTACATCGAGCTCGCTTCGGTATTTGTAGGTTAAGGTTGCACGGTCGTTGAACAAATGCAAAATAATTTATTTTGATCGTGAATTCACGGAATTACTCAAATTCTCTCGAGTAGGTTTGGTCTGTGTCCTGAATGACAAGGAAGTTCATTGATTCTATGGTTGATAAGTGTGAGTAGGGCTTGTATTCACGACTAACGAACTCCTGAACTCATTTATGGTATTCGTTTTGAAGAGTTTCGAGCTCCTGAGCTGTTCCAGCGCTTGTGCGCAGCCAATGGCAAGTCGTATTTCGAGCTTTTGAGTTACTCAGGAGCACGAAATACTTCAAAACGAATAGGCTAATTGAGATACAATGGTATACGTATGTTTATCATATGTTGGCATTATCAACCTTTTTTGATTAGTAAAGGGTTTTCCAATAAGAGGTGTTATTTTGATATTCAAAGAAAAATGCCATTTTTCAATATAAATGATGTTTATTTCATTATAAAGAAGAAGCTATGCCGTTAATAGTGGAAAATAACATCAGGCAAATGACCACCACGACCACGCTTACAGGACCATATCCTTTTAATGAAATTTTCCATAACCAAATCGCAAAGTGGCTGCCCTATGTCCTCGATAGCCTAACGAATTCCATCTTTGAAGTATGGAATCGACGCTGGGCTATTGGCGTAGACTTCTCTTTCATCGTGGTTTCAAAGGAAGAAGTCGCAAGTTGTTAAATCACAAGATATCGGTGGCCAATTGTGATCACCTCTTCGGTCCGGAAACTGGAAACTTTTCCCGCTAAAGATCAATGGTTTCGTTGCTTGTGTGGCACGTAGCGTCGTCTTGTTGAAAGTAAACGTTGTCCAGATCAATACTATCCAATTTCGGTCCTAAAAAATCATCAATCATCTCTAGATAGCGCAATCCATTCACCGTAACTGTTGCTCCTCATTTTCGAAAAGGCAATGTTCTCAACTGTTCTTGAGCGACGTGCACGGGTTTTATTGTTCACATCACTAACTTGTCCCAACAGCTCGAATTTTTCCACCATTTCTTTATTGCGGTCCGACAAGGTGCTTCACGACGACCCAAACATGTTCAAGTTTTACGAACCGTGTCGGCGAAATTCTCACCATTTTTATAGTAAATTTTAATAATTTCAATGTGTTCTTGAAGCGTTTATCGTTCCATTTTATTAATGGCGTAGTTTCTACTTGTCAAATGTCAAAAAATGACAGCTACAAACGTGACATCTACCGAAATGGCGGGCTATTCAAATAACATCTCTTATTGGAAAACCCTTTAGTTTATTGTTGACAACTGAAAAGGTTAGTCACATTTTTGTGTGTTCTTCCATTTTTGACTTTAAAATAATGGATATGTAGGAAATTTTGCGTTTAAAATGGAACTAAGTGCCCCACGACACTTGAAATGTCGACTGTGGCATTCGGCGTGTACACTTCGCCTCAAAAAAGTGTTTACAAGTGGTACAAGCCCTTTACAGAAGGCCGAGAAGATGTTGATGACGATGAGCTTCCTGGAATTGCAACCACGTCAACAAGCGAAGAAACATCGAAACAGTAACGAAAAATGTTTTGGAAAATCGTCGAATCACTATAAGAGAAGTTGCAGAGGATGTTGGCATATCAATCGGTTTATGCCATGCAATTTTCTCCAGTAATTTGGGCATAAAACGTATGGCAGCAAAAACCACAGCACCAGCTCAAGCTAGCCAAAAACAACACAGTAATCATGCCACAACCACCGTATTCACCAGATTTGGCCCTCTGCAACATTTCCCATTCCCAAAACTGAAGAGACCAATGAAAGGAAGGCGTTTTGCCACAATTGATGGGATAAAAACAGAATCGAAGAACGAGCTGATGACCATTTCGAAAAGCGCATTCAAGAAGTGCTTCGAAGATTAGAATAAGCGCTGGAATAAGTGCATTATAACTGAGAGGAATTACTTTGAAGTGGATATTAATGAATAAATGCATATTTTTCAAAAAAAAATAATAATTCTTTGGATACCTACTTAAAACTTTTAACTCTCAGAAAAGTGACTTTTGACACTATTGGAAAATGTTTTTCAAACAGTGACTAAAGTTGCTTGTCTGAAAGTTTGAAATCTAAGGTGTCTTCCTGAGGATGGCTGGAAAAAGTGTAGTAAATAGACCAAACAATAATTTAGTGAATGTTCCATAAAAAAAAATGTTACATCAGCAAACTTTGCACAAGTTTTCATCGTAGAAATTTAGCCTAACGTTAATGTGAACAAAATTCAAGTATGCATAGGTACCTCAGGAACTACTGAACTGCTTCAGCCAAGTAATAACCCAGCCGAACTACTAAGGCTCCACATCAACCCTGAAAACCACAAGTCCCTAGCTCAAACCGTTCAGAAATTGGTAAGAACTTTCCTGATATGGCTTCAAATCAACCCACTTTTTTACGATAGCTATCAGAATTCACTTGGTTCAGGTAATTCATGTGATTGAAAGGATATCTAGCAGTTCATATCGGTATTCTATCGACCGATTATATTGTCTTTAGTTCCGTTGACTAACTTTTTAGTCCAATTCAGAGCCATCTGTGTAAGTCAGTTTTTCTACATTCCTTCGATTTATCCTTTTCTGTCACGTAAAGCCCTGTCCGTTGGAATGATGGCTCCTTAACAGGCAGGTCTTCTGATGACCCAGTTTCAGCTCGAACGTAGAAGATTGGTCAATGTTGTGAAAGCAACTGAATAACTCGCTGTAAGGTACATCCTGATACAGTGGCGTAACAGCTGGGCCCGCAGAATCGATCTACAGTGCGAGGGGAAAAGCAGAAGTCATTCACCTACTTTGTTCATTTTTTTTATGGTACTGTCTGATTTTTGTGGTTATTTTCAATGTAACGTAGGTGTTGTTCACCACCACCACATGGAGAGTTGAGTGCTGCCATTGTGGAAAAATACTACGTCTAACTAAAGTAAAGGGTTTTCTAATAAGCGGTGTTATTTTGATATTCAGTGCCATTTTTCAATATGAATGATCGGATGTTTATTTCATATAAAGAAGAAGCTATGCCGTTAATAGTGGAAAATAACATCAGGCAAATGACCACCACGACCACGCTTACAGGATCATATCGTTTTAATGAAATTTTCTATAACCAACTCGCAAAGTGGCTGCCCTATGTCCTCGATAGCCTCACGAATTCCATCTTTGAGGTCTTGAATCATGGTGGGCTATTGGCGTAAACCTTCTCTTTCACGTGGCCCCCGAGGAAGAAGTCGCAAGGTGTTAAATCACAAGATCTCGGTGGCCAATTGTGATCACCCCTTCGAGAGATAACACGGTCCGGAAACTTTTCCCGCAAAAGATCAATGGTTTCGTTGCTTATGCGGCACGTAGAGCCGTCTTGTTGAAAGTAAACGTTGTCCAGTAACGTAATGACGTTTGTGGAATGCCTAATTCCATAGAACGACGAGGAATGGACAAACCTGGGTTTTCTTCAACACTTTCGGCCACAGCAGCAATATTCTCGGCTGCTCTTGAGCGACGTGGACAGGTTTTTATTTCACACCACTAACTTGTCCCAACAGCTCGAATGTTTCCACCAATTTCTTTATTGTGGTCCGATAAGGTACTTCACGACAACCCAAAAATGTACGATTTTTACGAACCGTCTCTGCCAAATTTTCAACATTTTTATAGCGAATTTTAATCATTTCAATGCGTTCTTGAAGCCTGTGTCGTTCCATTTTTATTAATGGCGTAGTTTCTACTTGTCAAATGTCAAAAAACGACAGCTTCAAACGTGTCATCTACCAAAATAGCGGGCTGTTCAAAATAACACCTCTTATTGGAAAACCCTTTATAACAGGTATGACCTTAAGTTTGAGGAGGGGGGCCCTGAAGCGAGTGTTACGCCACTGTCTTGTTAATTATGAATTCAGCTACCATGAGGGATCGTGAAGCAATACAGCGTCAAATTTTCAATTGCGTAATGGTCCTTTTTTGGCAAAGAAATCCATCGGATCTGGTAGTTTCACAATTGCAATGTTCAATGAACTTGACATAGCCCATAGGTAAGTGGAATCGTGACTAAGAGGATGTAGAAGACGAGATTTTCTGGCAGACGATGCAGAATAAACAACGTATCTAATTGTAAGATACACATTGTAGACACACTGGTTGTAGACTTCTTGGGGAGAAGGCAATGGACATTTTTGGTGTCGTAAGAATATGTTTTTGCTAGGAATATGCATTACAACAGATATTAGTTAGAATTAATCGAACAGTCATCAAAATATTGATTTTTACCGATTAGTAATAATACATACTACTACTACATATTAAGTATAAGGTTAAGCATATTCTATTGAAGACTCTGCTCTGATTTAAAAATCATGAAGTTGAATTGAAAGTTTTTCATTATTTAAGCAATTTTACAAGTTTTGCTCATATTGATGTACTATTTTTTCATGTATTCTCATTTTAGATGAAAAAATTTTCAACATATATAAGTTTGCTAGATGAAAACTTTTTTTGCTTATTGGTTTTTATGACTGATTCCAACATTCTCTGTACAAGTTGAATAAAACATCATAGGGGTACCCCTAGATATATTGTTTAGTATCGATTTTTCAACTGTAACTGTTATAATTAGTACTTCAGTCATCATGTAAATTAATGCAAATCTGTCTGGTGTAAAACCCAGAACAATTATTGAATTCAGGTGAAATCTTTTCTTACGAAAGTATTCATTTTATGCTTTCCATTAAAATTAAATTTTGAATACTGTTACTTGCATTTATTTCAGGAAATCTATTCATTGAACTAATTTTCAGTTAAACAGGAAGATTTATATGGGTTATTGGACATACTCATCATTCGTCATTCGTCAAAAATTAAGAGTGATAACTTTTTCCAAAGGATACCAGCTGAAATGCGAGATTTGGCATCACTGCTGTATTTTCCCCCAATATGTCAACGGTGGTTCAAATATTTCTTATTTTCACTTTGAAAATGAAATACAGTGGAACTTCCCTATAGTGAATGTCTGTTTAACGAATTTCTCTGTATAACGAATTTCGTACAAGACATTGCACCTTGAATCCAAATTTCATGTTAAAAACACCCTCTGAAACGAAGTAAATTCTCTCTATAACGAAATATTCAAAGAACATCACTCTTTGAATGGGTGTTGGTAAGAAGGTATAAGGGTGGGTTTTTTCCGAAATTTTTCCGGACGTACGTAATGAATCCCGACCTTAAACTAAATCATTATGGCGGGCAGAGAGATCCTTTTGAAACAGTTTTAAATACACCCTTGGCTGTTTGGTTTCAATCTAAACATTACGCTAGTGTGAAAGTTGTGCGAAAATGTCTAAAAGGAAGTGCTTAAGTTTGAATGATAAACTTAAATTTATCAGTGAAGTCGACCGCGACATTGCCGACTATAGAAACAAATTTTTGCGGATTTAGCGCTTTCGTTATGGGAAGTTCCACTGTATTTTCTGAACCATTACAAAACTTTCATCCAGTTCTGGACGTACTCTTGAATTGGCTTTGTTTAATGAAACAAAGTGGCAATGGCCACTCAATTTGTCAAACTTGTTAGTCCATGCATGTTGCGGACAATACAACAATACGACATATTTATGTTCGTTTTTTTCTTAGAAATCGTTGCATACTGATTATGTAGAATGGAACAAAGGAACAATTAATTTTTTCAATCCGTCAAACATATTTCTCTCAGAAATAACATTTGGCAGACTTGAATTACCAAAGAACAGTTCGTCAAGAAATACATTCACCGTATGAATGTTTCATATGAGAAACATCATCCAAGAGGTCTTTCTAGTACACAGAATTCTGCATTGCATAAAGGCATAGATAGGTGCATGAATATTTGAATTTTGTTTTTACATCTGCTAGTGCGCTCTCTTAAACGGGTTCTAGAACTGGTCTTGCCTCGTTCTTCAGTGGTCATCTTAAAAATGATCGACTTTCAAAGGTCGAACTAGATTGACTTGTGTACGAGGGAGATAAGTGAGTATTTCACTTCAATAGTAGATTCCAGAAGACATCTTAAGAATTCTTGACCTAAAGTTTCACAACATGACAACATAAAATGATGTAAATAAATCCATATAATGTTGATATGAATATTCCTAGTTTTTTGAGTTCGTTCTACTTGAACAATGTCGTTTTTTCAAAATGTCAGTAATTTTCGAATTCGTAGCTATCTCAAATGATAAGGTTCTACTCCCTGATGACGAATTCGTGGTCAAATTCAATTCTGTCCGTGGGGCCGTCCGCTTACACGAAAGCTTTCGAAAAGAGACTCCAAAAATTTCCGGGTAGGTTCGGTTTTTGAATGCAGCGGTTATGTTCGTTAACCAGCAAAATCGTAAAAAGTGTTCCATAAAATATGGACATGCAAAATTGTTGTTTCTTAATATCTCAGACGGAACAAAACCGATCGATGTGAAAATTTGCAGCCATATGCAAGATACTCATAAGAATCCTCATATGAAAATTTTGTGGCCGTAGTGTTTGCAGACCATAGAAAATTCAATCGAAATACTGAGAAAAAAATCTTTATATTTTCATACCGAAATTTCCGATTTCAGTGAATTTTATTTTGAAAGTGAAGATTCTTATTTTTTTTCTAAATTATACAATTGTTCGAATAATTCATAATTCGTAAATTCGATCTAGATGAAATTTTGCATTGAGATTTTTCTGGATATCACTAGTAATAATCGTTCCATGTTGAGATTGATATACAGCATGATGACTCATCCTGTATACAGGGTGTCCCGGAAAATGTGAAAAATCTCTTGGATTCAGATAGAACATAAAAAATGAGGATGACAAAATTCCATAATTTTTTTTCCTAGCGGCTCTCCCTACGAAGATACGACCTCCTAAATGAAGCCACTGGAAATCCATTTTAGTGGAATAAGTTTCAAACTACTCGATATAATTTGATGAAAATTTGATATGATTAATAGTATTAAGGACCTCTTAAATCACCGCACTCAAATTTCAATTAGCTTGTTCAGTTTACCAGGGGCGGACTGGGTTGTACATATTAATGCTTACATGTTTAACACCCTGTATGATAAGGTGCTAAAAAAACAAATTTGGATACCTTGAGCATTAAGATAAAGAAAAGGTACTCTTGTTCAGTGTCGATAAAATGAACCGTTTTCGAAAAAAAATAAAGAAAGAAATAAGTAATTGAAATTTATTCCACTAAAATGAATTTCCAGTGGCGTCATTTAGGAGGTCGTATCTTTGTAGGGAGGGCCGCTAGGAAAAAATTATGGAAACTTGTCATCTTATTTTTCATGTTCTATCTGAATCCGACAGATTTCCCATATTTTCCGGCACACCCTCTACAGCTTGGAGACTCAGCTTGTATATAACCATTGGCAACACTGTCCGCTTACCAGGAATTGAATTTCCTTGCCAGGTAGAGTGTGAAAAACTCATATATTAATTTTGATCAGCCACGAGTGAGCTAATACTAATAATCTCGCATTACTGTTGTAGCCGGTGTTCTGAACCGTTTTTTCATGGTTTGATTCAATGTTGGTATATAATTAGAGGTAAAAGGTATTCATTACGATTTTAAACCTTCTTAGTTTAGAGTATAAAGGAATGAAGATTATAAGTATGAATTTATTCACTTCCTTAAACTCTTGATCTCTTTGCAGTCTTTTCACACGCTCTCTGTGTGTCAATATGAATATTGTCCCAGATTGGAGGTGTCAGTTGAAGACAAGGGTGACAGCAATCATAATAATAAGAGAAGTATGCGAATATTGATCGCCTGGGTTCTTATTAGGTGAAAGTCTTAATTCCTCAGTTTTTGCTCGCTTGCTATTAAGATGCTATCATTCAGTCCAAAGTGTAGATAATTTTTTCAAAGTGATATGAACTTATTAGACTGCTAAAAGAAATGTTCGTGAATCGAAATATTCGACAATATTACGCAATGGGCTTTTCCAATATGTTGAAATAAAGGGTTTTTTCATGCGACAGCAAGTACATAATTATTTTTTCCACCGACCTCGAAATAAAAGGTGATTTTAATGTGTACGAAATTTAACATTAATGACCCATTTTAATGTTCAATTTTTTGCTATTTTAATGTGCAATCCTCATGGCAACCGTACACAAAGTATTCGGAAGCACTACGAGAAATGTGAAAACTACTGGAACAAGAAATTTTATTACGTCAAATGTATGTCTTGTGCTAAATGAAAATGTATTTCAAACAAGATTTTATACACAATTGATGTTAAGATCGTCGGAAAAATCTTGTAATCAACTCGGTTATTATCTAGCGACTAATGGTCTCGAACTATTAACGCGTTAACGTGTTAAAATATCTTGACCATTAGTCGCTGTCTTTAAAAACCTAGTTGATTAAATAACTATTAATTGAATATTGTAAATGCGATTTCTATACTGGCTATTTTTCTGGGGATCCATTATATCTGAAATAATTTTTTTCTGGAAATCAGATTGTCAAGAAGATGATTGTGTTTTATTGATTCATAAGGGAACTCTAATTCAAATTAATAACAGACTCACCCTGTATATTAAGAGTAGTAGGAGGTATTAGAACTACAATGTTCATCTGAATTGTAACAGATATATAAGTCAGTTTATGTTAATTTCTCAAATTGGGGTTTGGTTCATTGCCAATAACAAATTCATACAGTTTCGTATATCTAAGTTTGACCTTTTTATTACGAACTTCCTTTTCTCTACAGCATTAGATTTCTGCGTACACCTATTCATAATATCTAATTTCAATTGTATGTACTACCCACCCGGACGACCTAGAATCTGAATAACATCAAAAGAAGAACAATTGCTAGAAGATAATATGGTAACTTGAGATGAAACTTCCATAATCTCAAAGGAAGTATGTAGAATATACACGAGGAAATCTGAAAGAGGCTAATCTTATTGTCATCACTATGAGAATCACATAAGTGAACCGTTTGTATGTGTTAAAAGTAAGCTTAAATTAATTGAAATGATGCAACTCGGGGAAATTGATGAAATACAGTGAAGTTTCCATCAAAAGAAAATCTTTTAATTCGAAAAATTCAGGTATTCTAGGCACATCCGATGAATACTTGTTTACAATGAAAATATAGCCATTTCGGAGAAAAAAATCTCCTCTAGGGAGTTCAAAATTATGTTCCCCTAAGCAAATGCGCTACATGCTGTATCTAGTCATCTAATAGCTTGTTTCGTTCGAAAGTTATAGTGTTAACAGACGGATATCCTGACAAAATCACTTTTGACCTCTGATTCTTCGTCAGTAAGATCAACCAAGTTGTTTGAGACCTCTCTTGGTTCAAAATTCGAAACTTACGGACATCTGGTCAAAACTATGTTTCTCTAGGAAAAAGCAGTTGTCATTCCTAACACTTCTCCACCAAAAGTTATAGTGTTTGCGGACGAACGGCCAGAGAAAATCGCTTTTTACCTCGGATTCTTCAATAGAAAATGCAACCGAGTCGTTTTAGACTCTTGGTTTGAAATTCGAAACCTTTGGACAAAATAAGAACTTCTAGCAGTCTTATCTAAAGGGTTTTTCAATAAGAAGTGTTATTTTGAATGGCCCGCTATTTCGGTAGATGTCACGTTTGAAGCTGTCATTTTTTGACATTTGACAAGTAGAAACTAAGCCATTAATAATAATGGAACGATACACGCTTCAAGAAAGCATTGAAATTATTAAAATTCACTATAAAAATGGTGAAAATTTGGCAGAGGCGGTTCGTAAAACTCGAACATTTTTGGGTCGTCGTGAAGCACCTCGTCGGACCGCAATAAAGAAATTGGTGGAAAAATTCGAGCTGTTGGGACAAGTTAGTGATGTGAAGAATAAAACCCGTGCACGTAGCTCAAGAACAGCCGGGAATATTGCTGCTGTAGCCGAAAGTATTGAAGATAACCCAGGTTTGTCCATTCCTCGTCGTTCTTTGGAATTAGGCATTCCACAAAAGTTTTTGGCCGGAATTGGATAGTATTGATCTGGACAACGTTTACTTTCAACAAGGGGACGCTACGTGCCACACAAGCAACGAAACCATTGTTTTTTTTTGCGGTAAAAGTTTCCGGACCGTGTTATCTCTCGAAGAGATGATCACAATTGGCCACCGAGATCTTGTGATTCAACACCTTGCGACTTCTTTCTGTAGGGACACGTGAAAGATGAGGTCTAAGCCAACAGCCCAGCGTCGATTCAAGACCTCAAAGATGGAATTCGTGAGGCTATCGAGGACATAGGGCAGCCAATTTGCGATTTGGTTATGGAAAATTTCATTAAAAGGATATGGTCCTGTAAGCGTGGTCGTGGTGGTCATTTGCCAGATGTTTTTTTCCACTATTAACGGCATAGCTTTCCTTTATAATGAAATAAAGATCCGATCATTTATATTGAAAAATGGCATTTTTCTTTGAATATCGAAATAACAACTCTTATTGGAAAACCTTTTACATGACCAATTGTCATTCCAAACACTCCTTCACCAACAACCACCTAGTTACCAATTCATGGACACACTCCAAGTACCATGTACATGGAACAAAAAGAAAGTCCATGCACGATTCATAACTTATTCGATTTACATCGCTGTTTTTCACATTGAAACTTTCTACTCGCCGCAATAATACCAACCATAACAACCAATTCAAAGATAATTAGTGAATTAGTTAACCATAATTAGATTGGTAATGCTCACCTTGAACCAAAGCGATGGCTAAGGTCGTCAACACCAGGATTCTCCAGAAGAAAAGTGTTAATTTATTGGTCATTGTAGTTCTAGTTTATGCACTTCACATTTCAGTGTACTTTTCACTAGGGGTGCTTTAACTTTTGGTTAATGTCACTTGATTTGGTTTTAATCACTTCATTCACATTGAAATGGTTCACTGGTGCATAAGTGGTCAGGCATACTCCACCTAGTTTTTGGTAACCGTTGGAATTTTGAGCCTAAAATCCGATTAAAAATTTAGGTCATCGTTGATACCAAGAATTCAAGTCTTCACTGCCGATAACGAACTTTAAATCACCTCAGCACCTCAAGAAACACTGGTACTACTCTAAACTACCTTTCGCACAGTTTTCCCACCCTTAATTTTCCTAGTTTTCCCGGATAAACTGGGAAATCAATTGAACAGGTGTAATGGAGACATACATTATTCACTGAAGACACAAAACACCGGAGTGGAGTAGCAAAGTAACGGAACCCATTGGGCTCTTGACAGTAGAGAGGATATTCGACTGGTCTTGTGTTCTTTGGTAACAGTGGAGAGAGGGGGCACTACTAGCTTGGCCGAGTTAAGTTGACTGGGTGCTAGAAGACATTTCAACACTTATCGGGGAAATTTAGATTGTTCTGAATGCCGGATGGTGATTTTGGTATTTCCGATAGGTAATTTTTTTTTTGGTTGAGAGATCCGAGAGTGGTCAGCGAGGAAAGTTGGTTATGGAACCTCTTTCTTCCTGGGAATTCATATAATTGGGACGAATAGAAAATTTCCGAGAGCTGCAATTTGTTCTGAATACATATAATAGTTACATAGATTAATTCCGTAACAGATAAGTAAGATTTCATCCATAATTAACTTTATCCACGACTATTGTAAAATCCGTCCATTGTACGTCTCTGTGCTCGGCCATAATAATACCCATTAATCACAAGGGAATAAAGAGATATTAATCACTGCTGTCAGATGATTCATAGATTAAACTTTGTTATAATATTCCTTGAATTTGTATTTTCTGAGTATTCTAAAGTACTTCAACTAAGAAATATGGGTATACCTTATCAATCGAGGGCCAAATCTACTTTTATTATTTCAATTAGAGCATTTTTATTAGTTACGAATGTAAAATAACCAGTTCTCCAAAATTTCTCATGGGTCAACTTGATTTTTTCCACGCTTGTCATAGAAGGGTCTTGTCGCGGTCGCAAAATGTTAAAATCTTCAAGAAATATATTCAGTAGTAGTGGATAAAGTAAAATATGCTACTCGCTTATAATTGCTGTTATTCACTCGGTGATTAATAGCTATCATTATACGCTCGTTGCATAATATACTATTTCATCCTTTCAAATATTAAAATGAATAGCAATGGGCATTCTTAGTATGTGGAAATTTGGCAGAGACGGTTCGTAAAACTCGAACATTTTAGGGTCGTCGTGAAGCACCTTGTCGGACCGCAATAAAGAAATTGGTGGAAAAATTCGAGCTGTTGGGACAAGTTAGTGATGTGAAGAATAAAACCTGTGCACGTCGCTCAAGAACAGCCGAGAATATTGATGCTGTAGCCGAAAGTGTTGAAGAAAACCCAGTTTTGTCCATTCCTCGTCGTTCTTTGGAATCAGGCATTCCACCGTATTTTGCATAAAGATTTGGATCTTATATAATATGGCTTATAAAGTTCAGTTAAACACAGAACTCAAGCCGGCCGATCATCAACAACGTCGTGTCTTTGCCGATTGGGTCGTTGAAATGCATGAAAATGATCCGAAATTCCATCGAAAATCATCTTGAGTGATGAGGCCTATTTTCACCTCGGTAGATTCGTCAACAAGCAAAATTGTCGCATCTGGGGCTCGGAAAATCAAGAGTTATTGTTGAAAAGCCTCTCTATCCTCACGTATGACTGTTTGGTGCGGTTTATGGCCCGGCGGAGTCATTGGACCTTACTTTTTCGAAAATGAGGCTGGAGCAACAGTAACGGTGAATGGATTGCGCTATCGAGAGATGATTCATGATTTTTTATATTATTCATAATAAGGAAATGCTCAGCTCTGCAAGAATGACACATACCTGACGGTTGCAGCTCTTGACTAATTATTATTACGCGTGATGTCTATTAAAATATATCTTCCTAATTAAATTAGATTGCGAATCAATTAAAGCGATACTTTCAAAGTTTTCACATTATGAATAACCGAATAGCTCCTGTGAAATCGTCTCTGGTGTTTCCTCAATTCTGTTTTTTCTCTTCAATTTGTAATAGCCCTGATGTTCGGTTTAGCATTTCTAACGAAGTGGATGACTTCACGCTTTCAAGACTGCGGACAATGGAGTTCATACAAAAAGTCATATTGCATTCATTTCGCCGGTTAGATGGTATTTCATTAAGTTTGATTAATAAAATTGCATTCCTCGATTGAACGGAGTGGTCTGTTCATTTTAGCACTGTCGCAACATATGGTTCAATATACAGGGTTTTTCTTTTGAATTGGCCTATTATTATTACGATGTATCAAAATACTGATTTTTTTTCCATTTCCAAACTGGCAATGCAGATGTCAAAAATTTCAAGAATTTGTGAATAACTTGGCAACAGTGCATAGCAGAGAAAATTTTTTTAGTAGGTATGTTATACTGCGAATTTGATATTGAATCGATACATAAATGAACATATAGATAGTTGCATTTGAAATAAGAAAGTAGATATGTGTTTGAGATAGACGTGGCAACACTGTCGACTTGAAAATATTTTAGGTGAAGAGTTCCTTCACCCTCAAGACTATATCTAAAATTTCAGAGCGAAACATTTACTAGTTCTCCTAAAATAGGCCAATTTAAAAGGAAAACCCTGTATGTACAGGGTGAACCAAATTGGTGATCCCTGAACTTTTCATTTTTATCCTCGAGAGATAGAGAACAAACAATAACACATTACGGTGCTCTTATTCAGGAACATAAAATTCTGCATTCTTCTATACAGGGTGTCTACTTGTGAAGTGTACAAATTTCAAGGGGAGATTATACGAATGATTTGCAACCAAAAATGTTATATAACATATGGTGTGTGCATCACTGGAGCTATGAGAACGTGCCCAACTATGGCACTTGAAGTCATTACGGATCTCACGCCTCTACATCTAGTGATTGATAGGGTAGCCCATGAGGCTATCCTTAGAATATCTAAGGAAGGTACAGGTAATGAGAGAAAAAATGTTCTCTCTGAACAACTACATCTCATCTGCGAACCTCCCTAGTGATGTAATGGTCAAGAAAGTAAGCACTGAGAAGAACTTCAGGACATTGCTAAGTGAAAGAGAGAAATGGGAACGGGAATACATAGAATATAACCTCAAAGAAAATACCGTAAAATTGTATACAGATGGTTCCAAAACCTCTACGGGAGCTGGCGCTGAGATATATGGGCCAAGTACCAAGTGTGCATTGTCGCTAGGCTCCTGTATGAGCGTCTTTCAAGCGGAAATCTTAGCTATTGAAAGATGTCTAGATATGAATCTAGAAAGAAACTATCAGATAGTCAAGCTGCTATTAAAGAACTGAGCTCCAACGTCATCGACTCAAAAATGATCTGGGAGTGCCGGAACAAACGCAATGAGGTAGGCAAGAAAAATAAGGTCTTTTCAATCTGGGTTCCTGGCCATTCGGGGATCAAAAGAAACGAAGAGGCCATTACACTTGCCAAAGAGGGCACACGAATGTCACTCATTGGCCCAGAACCCTTCTGTAGAATAGGTAAATGTACCTATAAAAAAGAGTTTCTGGAGAAGGAGAAAGCCGAGAGGGAAAAACTCTGGCAGAATCACCCAGAGATGGATCATTCCACTAAGTTCCTTCCTTTGAAACAGCAAGATCCAAAAGATATCTTCATCTTAGTAAGAAACAATTACACCTCCTCACTGGCTTTATTACAGGACACTGTCGCCTCAGGAAGCACCTGTTGAGGGTGGGATTGTCGGACACTGTCGAGTTTATGTTCTGTGGGGAGGAGGAAGAAACCCCATTCACCTAGTCACGGAATGCTTTGGCATTGCGAGCCTAAGGAGAGAATGCTTTGGGCGAGAAACTTGTAAGAGTAAAGAACTAACCTCGTTGAAGCCTTCACAGATATTGGATTTTATCAGATCTCTGGAACTGGAAGGCGAGCTGTGAGGATATGGTCCGAACAGCTCTGTAAGGGGGCACAATAGACCTTGAGGTCGCACTGAACTGTAACCCCTCTTCAAACTAAACAAAACTAAACTAAACTATGGTCGAAATCTTGACGGTTTTTCTTCAATTTAACATTTCTTGATTTCACGAAATATTTCGAGTTTTTCCATAAAATGATCATTATTCAGTTTTCCTGGTAGTCTCATCATTTGCTACAAGAAAAGAGAGTATGTGTGCAGAAAAAACTCTTGTTGTGGGCGTGGTAAGGAGGTGAATGTGTAGTCTCCATACTCTATTGTTTCTCAAATCTGTGAACAATACGTCACAATAACCTGCAATTCATCATAGAAATTTCACATTCACTACTCAAAAAATGCCAAATGTGGCAGTATCCTTCAAATAAACCAAAATGGTAAAAAAATATGGTTACTTCGAGCACCATTGTGACATACCCCAATTACCTGAAGATAACCTGTTAGAAAACCCTCCATATTTGGGCAAAACCCAAAAATGGTTGCGTTCGCTTCGCCAATGCATCTATCTCAACGAAAATGCCAAAAGAACCAAGGATTTCTTCAGGAGCTATGCCGCTGTAAGGGCAGAGAAACGAAGACAATCCTTGTATTACCCTATGACAATCCACCCTTTCAGCAAGTTCGCAATTTACAGAGAAAGGATATTGTGTGTGATGTGGTTGTTCTGCTATATAACAGATCCGATGATATGGTGTTTTTCTCCTGTTAGATCAGTTTACCATCCTCTATTGTTGTTTCAAACTTGTCTAGACGTTTTATTCTTCATCAATGCTTTCGTCACTTGTATCATTGGTTACGTCGTTCCTTTGACGAAAGAAATTGTTTTATCACCAAGAGAAATATTCAGAAACAGAGTTTGGACTTACATGATACCAGAATGCATAGCCTGCATACCTGTTACAATAATTCTGAAGACCTGGTTTAAAGTGCATCAAAGAAAGTCTCGTTTGCCAGTTGTAAGCTGCATCAAGACCCTTAGAATTTTGAGGGTATGCGACTTACTTGATTACCTCAACAAAATATTCAACGAATTGAACATGCGAGAATCAGTGTTCACTTGGTTTGTCGTCTTCCTGGTCAACATGTACTTGATATTATGGTCGGCATGTTTTCTATTCTTCTTCATTATGGCTTATTACACATACGACGATATTCCCAAGAATTCCTTCTTGATGAATAGATCACCTAAACATTTGCTGGATAAATATGGTTCAGACAACATAGGCCCAGAAAACTCTTTTCATAATTCCTTACTCACCCTTCTAACAATTGCATCTTGTCATTATTTTGGAGCCTCAGAAGGCTACGTACCAATAGAACTGAATTCAGAAAAAATTCTTTGCTCATTCGTTATGATGTTCGGCTATATAGTCTGCAATTTTGGAGTTGCGAAACTTCTGGAAATTTCTGTAACTTCGAACGTTTCAGGAATAAAGTACGAAGCTTGGATGTCTCAAGTTGCCCATTACGCGCATTTTAAACAGTTACCAGAAGATTTGAACAAACGTTTGAAGATCTACCATGACTACAAATACCATAGGAGATATTTCAAAGAAGATGTTATCCTTAAAACCTTATCGGATCATCTGAGAAATGAGGTTATTTTTTATGGTTGTAGAAATGTTATGGATAAAGTACCCCTTTTCCAAGGTATGCCCAAAGGTGTTATTGGAAGTATAATAGGGTACATGAAAAGAGAAATATACCTTCCTAACGACGTAGTCCTGAAATACGGCGAACCACTGATTAAAATGTTTTGGGTTTCTTTCGGTACCCTGGCAGTTCACTATGGCCCAGATGGTGTTGAAATCCTTCATTTTGAAGATGGAGATCACTTTGGAGACTTATCCATAACTAAGGCTGGGGGGCCAGCATTATTAACCGTTGTTTCTTTGGAAATATCAGAAATTTATACTCTGTCTAGGAAAGATGTGAAACATTGTACAGATTTTCTTCAAGAAATGAGTTCTAGGATAATGAAAATCAATAAGGATGAGAAATCTCTGTTGTATCCTGCTTTGGCAAAGATGATGACCAACGAAGCTCATAATGCTGTTGTTGCTGACTTGAGACGTGGTAGAATTTTGGAAAGTGACAACAGGAGACTTAATCCATAAGATGGATTGTCCCCATTAAATTTTGCATCTTTTGTTAAGAATTAAACTTGGCAATTGTTCGAGAAAGAATAAGAATACAATAAATAAGTTTGTCACACGTTTTTTTATCGTTATTCCGAAATTGAATTCGATATTTAGGATGAAATACTACTATTTAAATTTTAAATCTATGGAGATGATTACTCTTCAATAGGGTCCTGTAGCGGTCTTAGAAGAACAGGAGATTCGAAAAATCATCACTTGGAATGCCAGCCTGGTTTAAAACACCCTCCTCCTGGCCCAAGAGCATGAATTAAGTATTTTGTATCTAAATATTGAAGGTATTTATTGGAATAGTTTTTAGTTTCAATTTTGTAAAAACGGCGACACAGGGTATTTTCTACTGAGGTTTTTCCTTGTGCTCTGGTATCATACGCCAGAATAGTATGGTGCCCCGTTTTGCACCAACCAGCTAGGCACTTTTTTGTTTCATGTACCTATTGTATTTTGTTAGCTCTCAATTCAAAAGAAAGTTATTTGAAACCTACTGTTTACAATTGTCTTTATAGTAAATATTCTCAAAATACAAATGCCAAGACGGTGCATTTTAGATGATAAGTTAATAGAACCTTTTGTGTGACGAGCTATAACATCCTGAAGTTTAAAGCACTTATGCTCTAACAGCCTGTACATAAACTCGACTTTTAAATTGAATTTTACATCCAAACAAAAAATGTGTAAAAATGTTAAAACAATTATTAACAATTCTAAACTGACTACTTTATATTTACCGAAATAATCTGAATTGTTCATACCTCCATTCAAGAATGAAAAAGAACTTACCTTGAGCTTGCACAGCGCTGAAAATTGTGAGGTTAGTTTTGTCAACCGTACCTGAAGACTGCAGCAGCTGGGAAATTTATAATCTCCAATTTATTTAAATCGAGAAATGTTTGTATAGTTCACCAAGTATATAAGATACGGTAAAAGATGGAAGAAAGAAGAGCTGGGCCCTCTGACATGAAGGAATTCGATGAGCTATTGACCATTGGAAGAGGTTCGTTTCACTTTGATTTGAAAGCGAACAAAATCTAGCCTTTTAACGGTCATATGAACTGTATCATCTAGTCAATATTACTCTAAACTGTATAACATATCAGATCGATCTAGGAAAGCCAAGAAAATCTGTCTTTCAATTTTGAATACTCCAAATGCTCAATGACTGTCCTTTGACATCAATTTTGACCATTTAACATTACAATTCAATTCAGATATTTCCCACATTGAGAAAAAATCATTCTCAATCACTATATCTGATTTGAAATGTAATATTTCAGTTTTCTGAAGCTTACGATCAATAGTTAGAGTTTGTTTTGAACGTATAGGCACTTTAAGTATTTGATACTTGTACGTTATCTTATTTCCACCTACATAGTTATCAAAGGTTGCCTGGCTATCCTTATTCTTGACTATTTTATGTCATTTCAGGTGCGTATGGTACGGTTTACAAAGCACGAGACAAGAACACAGGAAAGATTGTAGCACTAAAGAAAGTAGTTGTTCCGCTCACCGAAGATGGTATTCCCAAGAATACACTTAGAGAAATTTCGTTATTAAAACAACTGGACACATATGAACATCCAAACATTGTCCGATTATTTGATATTTGCCATGGTCAACTAAAGGAAAAGGAATTGATCATGTTTTTGGTATTTGAACATGTAGAGCAAGATCTGGCTGCTTACATGGATAAGGCTGTGAGTCGTGGGGGAATACCCACAACAACTGTAAGAAACATGTCCAGGGAAATACTTAACGGTGTAGATTTTCTTCACACCAATAGAATCGTGCATAGAGACTTGAAACCACAGAACTTGTTGGTCACTAGCGATGGTCATATTAAGCTTGCGGATTTCGGATTGGCTAAAACTTATGACTTTGAGATGCAACTCACTTCTGTGGTAATTATTAATATTATTCTATCTACTGTGGCTCAAAAAATGACATTACAGTCAAAAGTCATAGAAAACATTACTCTGACTGTCATATTATGAGAAATACAATTTTTTTTGTGAATTTCAGGTCGTAACATTATGGTATCGTGCCCCAGAAGTTCTTTTAGGACTAACCTATGCAACACCGGTGGATATTTGGTCTGTGGGTTGTATAATAGCAGAATTATACAAACTGAGTCCATTATTCTGTGGAACATCTGAGGGTGATCAACTCAACAAAATTTTCAAGTAAGTTTCAACTGTTTTATTATCGACATGAGCAATATATTTCACTCTTTCTTAAAGAATCTTAGGAAAACCACCCAGAGATGAATGGCCAAAAGAAAATGTTTGCGTAAAGTATGATTCTTCGAGATAGTTGATCCAATTGGGGTGGCAACACTTATCCCCAATCTCTGCACTACAGCTGAAGATCTTGTGATGGTGAGTACCTTGCATTTACTAACAAGTATATATTCTGAATGTTGAAATTGTGAGTGATACTTGGTCATTTTCCTTTTCAAAAAACTCATTCGAAATCATTCTTCCATTTCGATGAATTTTTCCTGTGTTAGAGCTTAATTGTCATTTGTCATCAATGAAGTGTCATTTTTAACAGCTAATAACTGAACTTAAACAAGCACTAATCATAATTGTAGTACTTGAGATAACTTCTTGCATGCATACCTTTGAATTTGATTATAATTTTTTAAATATTTCTGTATCAATAATTATTTCTATCCATATTTCAGAGTATGCTACGATTCGACCCAACTAAGAGAATAAGAGCCCTAGATGCTCTTAGTCATGCGTATTTCACTGAGGAACCCATGAATACCTAATAAATTGTTTTCACATCTTTATTACTTTTAAAAGACTGCACACATTTTCACATATCACACATTCCATATTCAAAGTTGAAAATTGAAATGAGTAATATATGTTAACGTTTATATTTTCATCCAAAATTTCATGGTTTGATATTTGAAATTTTTGAAAACGTGAATCGACAATATTATTTCAATATTTTTGAAGATGATGTGTCTCACCAAAAACATGAAATATCAGTTATTGTTTAGTATTTTGTTAATTGTATAAGTTTATATATTTAAGGTTATCTAATAGTTTGATGTTATTTATAGTGAGTTTGTTTCTTAATTAGGGTTTATTGTGTATTTATTTTAATCAGCTCAGCCCACAGTCAGGTTTTCTACTTATTTTTGTACACTTTTGAATTTTGTAATTTTCTCCTTACATCAGATAAGGGGGAGTTACAAATGCTTTCAGATATCATTCTTTTTCTCTTTGTTGTTCAAGTGTTGATATCGATAATTGGCTGATGTTTAAAAACGTTGTTATAAACATATTTAGCAGGTTTTCGTCTGTTTGTAATTGAAATAATTCATATTTTCTTACTTAGGTTTTTATTGTATTAAATATATGCATAAGACGAGATAACATTGTTATACACTAAAATAGGAAATATATTTTTACAACTTTATTTCTGTAATTTTTTATATATTATTCAAATTATTTATAATCCAACGGTTTTCTCAAATATCTTCTTCTTGACTATTCTGATAATACTGGAGATTTCTAGTTTGAGAAACTCTAGAATTTGGAGTGTTTGGATTGTGAGGGAGTGAAGGGAATTAAGAAGTTATTTGAGAAAAAACAATAAGCTGTATAAACATTAATAAATTCGTTCATATTTGATAAATAAATGGAAACAGCATAACCCATTTGTTCATCAAAATATTCAAAAATTTGCCAATATTTCTCTTTGAGATTCCAACCGTGATATTAGGTAATGTAGCAGATGTTTGAATGACTCATTCTCACTTTTTGTACATTTAGAATTCGAAATTTTTCTGGCTTTTGTGTTTCCCCACACCAAAATATGACTAGAAGATATTACAACCTCAAAACATGAAAAGTATTTGTGCACTATGTGTCGGATTCTCAAAGAGAAAGAATAAAAATATAAACAGGAATACAGATGCCTTCAAATTAACAGTAGATGATTTTGCAATAATTGAAGTGAAATGCGAAAAAAACGTTTGGGTTAACTCATTTTTAATAAATAAGGTCTACAGTTTACTAAGAATTGTTATGGTGGTTATGACTGTTTTCAAACTTGAAGACACCTACAGTGACTTTTCACAGGACAGTGGAGGTAATAAAATGTCAACTTTTTGATTGGCAGTTACCACTCAAATGGTATTTTCCGCCATGATGCGTCGAAATTTTATTATTACATCGTGGATTTTCGCTAGTTCAGTACATTTTCGTTTGAATTTCGATGCTACAATTTCCACTGTCTTGTATAGAGCCACTTTACTTATCTTTATTATTATATTATACAACAAATCCTTGGGCACAGTGCTGCACCCTGTTATCTGGTGGTGGTACTGAACAACAATAACTTGAGACCACTCCGGTTGTTGCAAGACACAAGGAAAGAACTGAAATGGCGCAAACAGCTCCTGATGTCATGTCTGCCAAAGGTGTTCCTGGTCTTGGCTGCATGAAGAGTAGAATCAACAGGGCTGCACAAGTCAGGAGACTGAAGACGCTCAAAACGATATATCCTGAAAAAAAATTGAAATAGATCAGAAAATGTCTTCAAAATATATTATATTAATCAGTTTATTGTGCTGTGCCAAAAGTGGCTTAAGGTAGAGTTAATCAAGACTACCACAGAACAAACGCATAATGAAATCACTTCCCTGAACGAGTATGTGTTCGTAGGCAACCAAAAAAACATTTAACTGTCGTGGAATTGACGTCTACTTTATTGATTCAAATTTCTTTTCAATATTTTTCAACAGAAGGCCATAATATGAACTTATATCGATACTGACATGTAGCTTTGTTTATAAATGTATAAACAAGGCTTGTAGTTAAAAGCTTTTGGCACACTTCTCTATTTCTATTTGCCTATCTTCCATAGGCGTATCTGGCATCAGTTTTCAGGGGGGGGTGCGGCCCCTATGTAGTAGGTAGAAGTTTTTTTGTGATACCTATACGTAGTTTTTGATTAGAATGTTTTAGGGGGTCCAGAGGTACATCAGGGGGGGCCTGCACCCCTCCTAAATACGCCAGTGCTATCTTCCCTTTAAATATACAGAGCGTTAGTTCAACCAGGTACTCAACTCGCCAAAGTTTGAGCTCATAGTAGGCGTTCGTTTATTTATCTGAAGTTGGCAGTATTTGCTGTCATAACGTAAAATAAATTCAACGTTGCCGAATGTACCCGGCTTCGGCCGACGAGCATGCGAGTTATCAGCGAACTCTATGCAATATTGACAACATTGCGTAACAATCTGACAAGAAAATAAACAACATAACCCAAAATTTCAATATACACAGTGGAATATGCCAAAGTTCCATGGCCAACCATGGCTCAAAATCTTCTACAAGAGTTTGAGTTATAATTCTCCATCTTAATAGTTAGAAAATACTTCAAATTGTTGCAGGGAAGGTTTTTTAATTCAGAATTACTGAGTTAAATCAGATATTTTCCGCAATTTCAATATCGAGTATTTCACATGAACTGAACCAGAAAGAAAAAATGTATTTCGTTTAAGAAATAAGAGGACGCTATGTTTGAAAAATGTATAACTCCAAAACATACTCTGTGAACTTTAAGTTCTGAATGCTGTCAAATGTCATTATTTTCTCCTTGTTGGTAAAATTGGTAATGGGTACTTAAAAAAAGCGCGGGGAAAAGGACGAAAAGGTTGTCTTTCAAGCATTATAAGATTAATATTCTGTTTGGTGTTATTTCTGCCATGAAATTCACAAAACGAAGACTCAATCAATTTAACTAACCTGATATATAATTCCTGTTGGGCAACCAGCTGCAGTGTCTGGTCCTGAATCCTAACACACCAAGTGTCAAACACGCAAAACCTGACACAATTCCAAACTCCAAATAGTACACTTTTCCAATCAGTGACATCATATAAAAACACATGCCAGACGAAAGTCCCCCGCATACAAACATCATCAGGGCTGCCAACGCCAGGGTTGCTTGAACAGGTGGTTTTTCCATGCTTACATTCATCCAGGATTCCGCCTTATTGGAGTAAGTAGTTTCACTGTAAACAGATTGCACAGGGCTTGCACAAATCGGGGCTATTATAGCTGTGTGTTTGCTGTTTTTGTTTGGTGTCATCTGCCTTGAGCCTATGGAGTAGTTAAGCTTTTGTTGTGCTCTGGGGTTTCTTGGAGTTGTTCTCCTCTTTGGTGAAACTTTCTTTGGGGTTATGAAAGGATCGTTAGTTATCACAGGAGTTCTTGGAATGTTTTGGGGGATTCTTTGGGACCCTGGCGACATCATGGTTTTGGGTATTTGGTGCTTTACAGGTGTCCTCTTTGGTGTTGATAGAAGTTCGTGTAGTTTTTGAGTTGGTGTCATGGTGTCGTAGTTTTGTACTGGTTCTTGGATGTAGTCATATCTGCCACCTCGGGGAGACATGGCTCTAGGTATAGGGCTGTGGATTGGAGTTTTTGTAGGGGAGTTATGTCGACTTATATGGTTTCTGGAGTATGTTCTTGAATGGTGATAATCTTGTTCAACTGGATCGTTATAATCCATGTCGTCGATGTATTCGTACCGATGTAGATTTGGTGTTGATTTCATTCTAGCAGTAGCTCTTTGTATTTGGTTTTGGGGGTTTTGTAAATCTTCTAAAGGAACTAAAGCATACCTTCCCTTACTTGTTGATTCAGTGTCTTCTTCAAGATCTATAACGGCGTATCTTGAGCCTGTTGTTTCATTATTTTCACTACGATTTTCTCTAGTAGGAGACACATGTTCAGTCATTGGAATGTATTCGTACCTGTGATTTCTAGCAGCAGCTCTTTCTTCAGAGTAAGACACTTCGAAACTTTTAGAAAGATTTTGTTGCGATTGGATGTATTTTCTTCCTTCGTTTTGAGTTTGAGAAACTACCACTATCTTCTTTTCCTTCACTACACCAGTGTCGTCCACAAGCATTTCTTCGTAAAAGTCCTGTTCTTCATAGGAATCATTATGATTATGATCTTCGATGACCCTGTGAGATGTTTGAGCGCCAATAGGTGGTTTGCGCGGACTGATTTGAGCTCTACTGAAGCTCCTGTTCTGGTAATTTAAAAACTCACTTTGTTGACAGAAAGCTGGGTTTGTGTAGTAGTTGCCGTTAGTAGCTCTGGCCATATTTGTATCTTCGTCACTTATTTTTGCTCATTTAGCATGTTTGTTAAGAGGAACTGTTGATTGTTGGTGTTTTCACTGTTATCACTGTGCAGATATTTGAGTAGCCTTCGATGTTTTAAAGAACAGGGTCTATCATTGACTGGTAGTTGTAACGGTCGTGCCGTTTAGAGACGGGGACCAGCTGCTAGTAGGACCTTATTATGTGTGCACATGGGGTAGATATCATGGGCGTACCGAAATAAATTTCGGGAAGAATTTGTGATTGAATTTTTCGATGGAAATTTATATATGTTTATATTTTTCCCTTGGAATGCAAGTTTACGAATAATGTCGAATTGAAATTCTGAGCAAAATGGCGTTAGAATATTTTGGAAGAATTTTAAGAAAAAAATTAGGTATGGTTTTTCTCAAAAAATGAAAATTTCTTAGAGTATATTTTGTGGCCTTCAACTATATTATTGTTGAAAAATAAAGATAAAAATCAAAATTGATCTTCTGACGGACTTGTTATTTAAATAATAAAGAAAATTATGTGATTACGTGAAGTAATATTCAAAGTCATTTATCTGAATATTTTGTCCTTAATCAGTTATTCAATCAAACAATGATTATTTTTGCCGAAGGATCACAAAACCTATAAAATTTTTAAAGATGGTCAGTTAATATTTCATCAATAACGTTCTTTGAAGATTTTCTTCATTTTTCCTTGGACCTACTTCAAGAAAAAAGCGTTATATGAACGTATGTCATGGAAACTTTCGAGATCAAGGGCGCTGAATCATTCAGAAAAAATTTTTGTTTATTTTGCTCTTCCTGATGCTATATTTTGTAGAGATTCAATTTCAACGTCAAATTGCTGAAAACAATTGAATAGTTCTGAAAAAAAGTTCATTGATGCAGTGAAAACGTGTACAAAATTTTATAGAAACAATTGTGAAAAGAAGTTTTCCAACATATATCTCAAAAATTATAACGTTTACTACATTTTCCTCAAAATGACTCCAAGAATTTCCCCCCTATCTAGCGCATATTTCAAGGACCATTATATTTCCCATTTTGAAGAAAAAATTGAATATAGTGGCGATGTTACACGTTAAACCTTTTTATTAAAAAAATTAATTATTGAAATATGGATGCCGGTTTTCTTCGTAGACAGCTATAAAATTTTTTGGCGGGTTTTTCGCAGTATAAAAAGAAACAGTTGTATGAAAGGAGGCTTAAAACCCTATGTCGCCGCCTATGTTTGGCACGCACCAAGGACCAACGGATATTATGCATACGCTCGGTCATTGATGACTGATTTTCTGTTGTGAAGCCATTCTTAAATGGAATTCGTAAAGAAAAGAATTTTTGGGATTTTCATATAAGAAAGAAAGAAATTCTAATCAGATTTTATTCGAATTTTTGTATGTATATGAATTATGTTTACCTACTTGTCGAATCCAGAGTTATAGCTGAAAAACATAAAAGAAGATAAAACCAGATTATTCTACATTTCTTCTGAAAACATTTTTTCAGGCATCAATTTGAGGAAAATTTATAAAACGACTAAAAAAACATATTGAAATAGAAGAATAATGATAAATTTAAAGAAAAGAATCACTTTATTTCTGAATTGGTTGAACTAGTAACTGTAGCAACAAAATTTAAAAAAATCTGTTTGTGGGGTAAACTTGAAACATTTTCTATACTTATTTCTCTTTTTCAGACAGTGTAACCGATTTTTTTCATCAATTGTTGAAAATAGCATGTTTTAGATAACATTTCAAAAGTCCTATTCTTTCTTCAAATTCGCCATAAAATTGAACAACAGAAGAAAAATTCTAATTCAGATTAAACCATTTTATTCCTATAACGATAATACAAAGGAACAATTTATTCTTATAGGTAAAACCATCAAATTAAGGAAACAATCTGGAGAAATACCCATATACAGTGGAATTTCCCTATAACGAACGTCTGTATAACGAATTTCTCTGTATAACGAATTTCGTACAAGACATTGAACCTTGAATCCAAATTTCATGTTAAAAACACCCTCTAAAACGAAGTAATTTCTCTCTATAACGAAATATTCAAAGAACATCACTCTTTGAATGGGTATTGGTAAGAAGGTATAAGGGTGGGTTTTTTCCGAAAATTTTCCGGACGTACGTAATAAATCCCGACCTTGAACTAAATCATTACGGCGGGCAGAGATCCTCCTGAAACAGTTTTAAATACATCCCTGGCTGTTTGGTTTCAATCTAACCAATACGCTAGTGTGAAAAGTTGTGCGAAAATCTCTAAAAGCAAGTGCTTAAGTTTGAATGTTAAACTTAAATTTATCAGCGAAGTCGACCGCGACATTGCCGACTATAGAAACAATTTTTCTGTATAACGAAAAATCTTTATACAGATTTTTTTTATAGGTAAGTTGTTCTTACTTGGATAAAGTTAAATGGTTAATGTTCCTAGAAAACTATGAACACCGAGTACTACACAACTTGAACAAATGTGCAAATTGCAGAGTTCAACACACTCTAACCATCCATATTTCTTTCATCGATTGATTTATTCCAGCAGTTATAACGTTTGCGGATGTTTTATAATTTCCTCTTCTAAACGATTAGGAAGCATAATGAAACTGAGCTGTTGGTACCTACTGGTTCTGATTGCTACATAGCGTGTGCAATTATCATGTATAGGATATGAAAATATGCTCTCATAAAGTAATTGCCACGTTGTATATTTCTTATAATTGCAGAAATAAATTAATAGCGTCATGGGGATACGGAATGAAGCAATTTTTACCCTTTGGAATCGTAAGAAACCAATAAGAGACGTTTATAAATGATTGTAGCTCTGAGAACACCAGGATGAACTTAAAATTTGAAAATTTTTCTTTGTTATCCAAAAACTTTCTTCCATATGTTAAAATAGAGGATTTTTTTTCATGTGATAGCATTAAGAGCAGCGTTAAATAAAGGATTTTACAATGAGAGGTGTTATTCTGATATTCAAAGAAAAATGCCATTTTTCAATATGAATGATCGGATGTTTGTTTCGTTATAAAGAAGAAGCTATGCCGTTAATTGTGGATACTAACATCAAGCAAATGATCACCACGACCACGCTTACAGACCCATATCCTTTTAATGAAATTTTCCATAACCAAATCGCAAAATGGCTGCCCTATGTCCTCGATAGCCTCACGCATTCCATCTTTGAGGTCTTGAATCGACGCTGGGCTATTGACGTAGACCTTCTCTTTAATGTGGCCCCAAACAAAGAAGTCGCAAGGTATTGAATCACAATATCTCGGTGGCCAATTGTGATCACACCTTCGAGAGATAACACTTTTCCCGCAAAAGATCAATGGTTTCGTTGCTTGTGTGCCACGTAGTGCCGTCTTGTTGAAAGTAAACGTTGTCCAGTAATGTAATGATATTTGTGGAATGCCTAATTCCAAAGAACGACGAGGAATGGACGAACCTGGATTCCATAATAATATCGAAGTTTGTTTTTTCAAATGGATCAAACTGTATGTCTTCTGACTTTTGAATCCATTTTAAAGAGCACTAGGCACCATTAAAACACAAAAAATGTAGCATTGATTCAAACCGTAGACTGAGATGATCTCGGAATTATACATCTGACCCCCAAAAGCAAAAAACTGGACTTTTTGGAATCATTGAAGATCCCCAAATGCTTTAATAACCCAGCAATAAAACTCCAGAATGACTTCTGATGGATTCCTCAAAAAATAAGCCTGCAAAAACATTCAAAAACCTTGTTTGACAAGTTGTTGTTCATCACAATTATCACTCTCCAAAAGTAGTACTACAAAAGTCGGGTCACTGTAAAACCATTAATAACAATAGTGATAGTAAACACAGTAATTTCATTTATCTTCGAAGTTCATAAAAAAGTTATAGGTTCTTTTATTGAACACAAGGCCCGCATGGGTATATCCAAGAAAGGTGATGACTTTTTTAAGGACCAGTATGTCAGATATGGGTGCCCAGAACATCAGTCTCTAACCTTTTGTTTTGCATGTAAAAGGGTTTGCGAATAAACGTTTGCGGTCGATCTTTACACCTATTGGTACCTACTGCAGAGATGCTGCAGAGAAATGGTGAGGGTTAGGTAACACTTCCAGAAAGTTTTTATGTTGCAGTAACTGGTGATCTTCATCTAAGAAGATGCTACACTACAGGTTTAGAGGATTGCGTATATGTACTTTCATTTTCATGAAACGAAAGTAGAGGAGTTCACAAAAAATCAGAAACAATTATTGGTGTCAGCAGTAAATAAGGTATGGGAAGATTTTTCTGAAAGTATCATATTTATATACTATTTTGTACTACTTCACAATGTTCTGCTTGAATCAAGAATGGCTTATAGCAACCAGATATCTTCATCCGAATTTTCTTATCCAATGTATGGAAGAAAATTCAATCATTTTGAAATTTTCAGTCATGTTTAGATAAAAAAAATAATATTCAACTTTCTTCTGAGTGAAATTAAGCTTAAAATATTTTGCTGTTTCCATCGTTATAATTTATGGTTAGTGAGTTATAAGTCCAAGAGCCTGCGACGAGCAGACCTTAGTTATTTCATGAAACCCAAATTTTTCTATAGAATTCCCTAACCCAGGTAAGATCTATCATAAATTATGAAACTTGTGCTGCGGTGGCTTATACCGGTAAGAAGTACTTAACAGGTAAAAATTGACTCTCAAATTCGTTTCAGTATAAAACCCTGTTTATTTTTTCTTCGCAGAAATCATCTCTGCTCCATAAACTACGGTAAAGTTTGCTCTTTTGCGATGGATTTCTTAGGTTGAACGAAGTTTGAAGCTGTCATTTTTTGATATTTGACAAGTAGAAACTATGCCATTAATAAAAATGAAACGATACACGCTTCAAGAACGCATTGAAATTATTAAAATTCACTATAAAATGGTGAAAATTCGGCAGAGACGGTTCTTAAAACTCGAACATTTTTGGGTCGTCGTGAAGCACCTTGTCGGATCGCAATGAAGAAATTGGTGGAAAATTCGAGCTGTTGGGACAAGTAAGTGATGTGAAGAATAAAACCTGTGCACGTCGCTCAAGAACAGCCGAGAATATTGCTGCTGTAGCCGGTGGAGCAACAGTTACTGTGAATGGATTGCGCTATCGAGAAATGATTGATGATTTTTTATGGCCGAAATTGGATAGTATTGATCAGAGCAACGTTTACTTTCAACAAGACGGCGCTACGTGCCACACAAGCAACGAAACCATTTATCTTTTGCTGAAAAAGTTTCCGGACCGTGTTATCTCTCGAAGAGGTGAATACGATTGGCCACCGAGATTTAACATCTGTTCAACATCTTGCGACTGCTTCCTTTGGAGCCACGTGGAAGAGAATGTCCACGCCAATAGCCCAGCATCGTTTCAAGACCTCAAAGATGGAATTCGTGAGGCTATCGAGTACATAGGGCAGCCACTTTGCGAATTGGTTATGGAAAATTGCATCAAAAGGATGTAAGCGTGGTCATGGTGGTCATTTGCCTAATGTTATTTTCCACTATTAACGGCATAGCTTCTTCTTTATAATGAAATAAACATCCGATCATTTATATTGAAAAATAGCATTTTTTAAATATCAAAATAACAACTCTTATTTGAAAACCTTTTATTTTCTCTCTAAAATCTACGGACCCATCATATTGGGGACCTAATTATCTCCCAAAGATTAAGAGTGAAATATTCCAAAAATCAAATTAAACAGGCCAGTAAAAATATAAAATTGTAAAAGCGTCACGTACATAGAAAACTTTTTCTATATGAAAGAAAATGCCTGGCTGCAGAATATCAACTCAATAAATAACATCACCAACTAAGATTCAAAAATATAATTTACTCAACATGGAAAATGCACAAAACAAAGACAGACAACTGTACTTCCCCAGTCTTCATCGTTGTACCTTCTTGAATTTCCTGTTTTTCAAATTACACACAATAGAAAAAGCGCAAGCAGCGGTCACGTCAACGACTAATTTATGTACCCTCCTTATGTACAACGTAACAAGACGGTATAATTAATGAACCCCTCATTTTCTTTCACCTGCTTCGCTCCTACCCGCCATTATTCGCAAAAACTGACAGTTCTTGGTATACCGATATTTGTAACAGAGGGAAATATGCAAGCGTAACATTTTGTAACAACATTTAATTGATCATACCATTGTTACCTAAGGACCTCCTTAAACAATGATCATACGATAACTGAAATTACTTGGTTTTTTCTTTACTGTCATTATTTTCATTAAAGGTTTTTACGTAGAGCTACTAAATTTTCATGCTGGCAAACAACAAGTTGTATATAGTCCGTTCACGAAAGTTTGAGCAGTAGGCGTTTGTTTATTTATCTGAAGTTGGCAGTATTTGCTGTCATAACGTAAAATAAAGTCAACGTTGCCGAATGTACCCGGCCTCGTCCGACGAGCTTGCGAGTTATCAGAGAACTCTATGCAATATTGACAACATTGCGTATCAATCTGACAAGAAAATAAACAACATAACCTAAAATTTTAATACACACAGTGGAATATGCCAAATTTTCATGGCCAACCGACGGCTCAAACTTTCGTGAACGGACTATAGGTAACAATCTTGAAATAGGCCCAAAATATGCTAGTTTGGCAAATTCTTTATTTTTGTTATACAGGGTGTCTGTAAACAAATGCGAGGGGCTTAGGGAGATGATTCCTCGATGAAAATAAGCAGGGGTACTTTAAATAAAATTTTTTCGTAATCGACCTCCTTTCCAAGAAACAGCCTTTGGAAGGCGATGACGAATTGACAGTTTTTATCTTTTTACGGCTTTTTAAAAAACAGTGAGTCATAAAACTATAAATGATATGAAGCACTAAGAAGATGTTACTCACACACATTTTTTAGATCTCATAACTTTATTATTAGGGGTTGAAAATAACAATCCCCTATGATTTTTACCGTGTCATGAAGGCAATTGAGGAATTTCAGCTATAGCATACGTGTAAACGATAAGTTCCGGAAGGACCGACTTCAAAACTCGAAAGTTTCTGATTAGGTTCTAAAGGTTTTTCCAATAAGAGGTGTTATTTTAAATAGCCCGCTATTTCGGTAGATGTCACGTTTGAAGCTGTCATTTTTTGACATTTGACAAGTAGAAATTACGCCATTAATAAAAATGGAACGATACACTCTTGAAGAACGCATTGAGATAATTAAAATTCATTATAAAAATGATGAAAATTTGGCAGAGACGATTCGTAAAACTCGAACATTTTTGGGTCGTCGTGAAGCACCTTGTCGGACCGCAATAAAGAAATTGGTGGAAAAATTCGAACTGTTGGGACAAGTTAGCGATGTGAAGAATAAAACCCGTGCACGTCGCTCAAGATGGGCTGAGAGTATTGCTGCTGTAGCCGAAAGTGTTGAAGAAAAGCCAGGTTTGTCCATTCCTCGTCGTTCTTTGGAATTAGTCATTCCACAAACGTTTTTATGCCCGAAATTGGATATTATTGATCTGGACAACGTTTACTTTCAACAAGACGGCGCTACGTGAGACAATCTTTTGCGGGAAAAGTCTGCGGACCGTGTTATCTCTCGAAGAGGTGATCACAATTGGCCACCGAGATCTTGTGATTTAACACTTTGCGACTTCTTCCTTTGGGGCCACGTGAAACAGAAGGTCTACGCCAATAGCCCAGCGTCGATTCAAGACCTTAAAGATGGAATTCGTGAGGCTATCGAGGACATAGGGCAGCCACTTTGCGATTTGGTTATGGAAAATTTCATTAAAAGGATATGCTCCTGTAAGCATGGTCGTGGTGGTTATTTGCCTCATGTTATTTTCCACTATTAACGGCATAGCTTCTTCTTTATAATGAAATGAACATTCGATCATTTATGTTGAAAAATGACGTTTTTCTTTGAACATCAAAATAACACCTCTTATTGAAAAACCCTTTAGAATTGTCGTTTTATCATTCAACACTAAAAAAATCATCGTAACATAAATCACCAAATGTAACCCCACCGTCACCAACACCAAAACACCATCCTCATGCACAAACAGAACATCCACTTGTTGCAAAAAACTTCTTCAACAGGTGATACCAAATACCAAAGCGCAGGATGGCCAGTTGCAGTTCACTTTAAACCCATCGGCATTCCATACCAACCAAGGTTCTTCGCTCCTCAAGTCACCCATCGTGGGCTAATAGAAGTTGAGAAAGATACCACGGGAAAGAGACGGATGCAGACCCAGCATCAACGGTCCACTAAATGGTCAAATGCCGCTACTTCTTGTCTTGTTGAAGAATGAAGATCTAGCTGGTCCGTTTTTGGTACATACCTGCAAGTGGTAGCTTCAGGGTTAACCGTGGTAGTTTAGAAGTTAGAGTGAAGTGGTGAATAAGACTTGAGAACTCAGTGTAAGGTGAAGAAGTGATCGATTTTGTGCGGTATAAAGTGAACCGTTTGGTTTTAAGAGTGATTTGAGTGGTTAGTAACGTTCTTACGGTTATGGAGGAGGTTCTTGGCGAAAAGTAGATTCAGGTTTGTTTCTGGTTATCACGTTTTGGAGCTTCAACATGAATGGTGTTTTCAATATGGTTTTGCACCCTTATTTGTTTCAAATGTTGAATTATTGAAGAACCTCTTCTTCAGGTACATTCTTTCTTATTTAACTGTGGTACCTACCTGCTTCAACGCTAGTTATCACGTTTTGGAGCTTTCAGAAAGTTCATCAGCAAGGGTGTTTTTACACATACTATTTTATCCTTATTTGTTTCAAATGTTGAATTATTGAATAACATCTTCCTCAGGCACGTTCTTTTTTATTTAACTGTGGTACCTACTAAGTACCTGCTTCAGTGATAGTAGCACTTTTTCAAGTTTTCAGAAAGTATATTGTTTTTAATATAAGTTAAGTATATGTGCTATTTTATCCTTATTTTGTTTCAAACGTTGAATTATGGAATAACTTCTCCTGCAGGTATATTTTTTTAAAATTTTATTTGGGTAGGTACCTACTACCCGCATCAATAAATTGAACGAAATGAAATTTATTAGTATCTTTCGACTCTCTGTTACATTCTTGAGATTATGTTCTTTTTTGTTGACTTGTTCCATGTCGGTAATATTTAATTGAAATATCCTTTTTTTATGTTTAGCACAAATTCTCCCTATTGAAATTACTGAAGAATTGAAGGAAAAATCAAGAAAACCCTCAGCAGGTGTTTCGAGAGCTCGTTCATTAGTGGAGCAATAAGGCTATTACCTCAAAAAATTGTATAAGAGATTGAGACTAAATATTTGATTTGAAATCTCAGCACGATCGAAATTATATTCTACTTTCTGAAAGTTCAACATAATATATAAACAATAGTGTTTTCAATTTACTGTTTTATCCTTATTTTGTTTCAATGTTGAACTTTTGAATAACTTCTTCTTCTGGTAGATTCTTTTCTTTCACTTGGGTTCCTACCTACTACCTGCTTCAACAAATTGATTCAAATGAGATTTATTAGTATCTTTTGACCACCCCAAAGATCTTTAGATTCTGTTCGTTTTTGTTCACTTGTATTATTTATTTAAAATAACGTATTCATTTATATTTAGTACAAATTCATCCTATTGAACTTAATGAAGAATTCACTCGAAAATTATAATGATTTTTTTTGAGGACCTGCTTATATGAGTAGATATTTCACAATCAATAGAGACTTCAGAAATATGACAGAAACCTGAATCAGATTTTTCGTAATCCCAAAAAAATTAGAGCCCCACCCTACGATGGCTTACAAAAAATGACAAAAATATGAAAAGTGGTATCTTTCGACCCTTCAGTGAATTCTTGGGATTATTCACCTGTTCCTATTATTTATATAAAGTAACGTATACCGTATTATATTTATTGTTCATAAAAATGATTGAGACAAATAAGCCGTAGATGGAAACCGTTGCTGACATATTATAATAACCAAATTTCTATCATTTTCATTCAGTAAACATCAACTTACAAAATAAATCTATCATTATATGCAGGAAATCTACATTTAAATGAATTGAGCCGGATGAATGAATTATTAAAATGATTGCAATACATATCATATACAGCTGGAACAGAACAAGTTATGGAAAACGAATTTTTTATCTGCATTATGCTATTGAGTTTTAATATAATAGTTATATTAATCGGTATATTATTCAACAATAAAACTTAATAAGGAAAAGAATAAATGAATGGTTGTCCTGATCTTTTAGAATCGGTATAAAACGTTTTCGACGTGTACAGGGTGTTATATGCTAATATTTAAGGGGCTGCTCTTATTAAAAAAAATTTATAATCGTATATGTCATGGACATGCTTTCGTTGAAGATACAGGATCTCAAATTTCCAGAAAAAAAAACATTTTTATCCACGACTATTGTAAAAAATCCGTCCATTGATCGTCTCTGTGCTCACCCTTAATAATACCCGTTAATCACAAGGGTAGACTGAGATTATACAAGGGATTACTGATATTATAGTTCACTGCTGTCAGATGCTTCATAGATTTAGCTTTGATATAATAAGTATTCTTTGAATTGGTATTTCTTCATTATTCTGAAGTACTCCAACTAACAAATATGGACATACCTTGTCAATCGAGGGCCAAATCTACTTTCATTATATCAATTAAAGATTTTTTTATTATAAAATATACAATGACCAGTTCTCTCAAAAATTTCTCATGTATCGACTTGACTTTTTCCACGCTTGTCTTGTCGCGGTCGCCAAATGTTAAAATCTTCAAGAAATATATTCAGTAGTCGTGTATATAGAATCCAACTCGCGTATAATGGCTGTTATTCACTTCATCTCGTTGCATAATATACTATTTTGAAATAATAACGAGGTCAACTTTTTCCGATGTACAAACTGTTCTATTCTTTTCATGAGCGGAGAGCCTAGCCTGAATAGGATTCGCATTGAATATTTTTGGTTAAAAAAATGGTGCGACACGGCTTTCTCGTAAATTAAAAGTTACTGTTGAAAGTGTACTCAATTTCCGAACAAATTGGATATTTCTGTTTTGTCCGGTGCATGTTCATCGCACAAAAACTGTTCAACTACAACTACCGTATACTTCAAACCATGAGGTCCTTGCGAGACAAAGAAAATAGTAATCTCTCAACAGAACTTTTCCAGTGGCGACTCGTGAGATTTCAATTAGAGGAGACCCAAGACCAAGCAACCAACAAAATAATTTATTTCGAACTGGGCTTCCTGTCAGCCACTGGCATTTATTTACCATTTTACGCAGAACGAACGATTATGAGCAGAATTAATAAATAATTTGGCATTGCTGGTCGAGGTGTCTTAATTACTTGAGTTATAAAAATTTTATCATCATAAGACATTATACTGAATTTTTTATTTAAAATAAAATCTACAGGATCTCGCGTTTCTTCTCAAGTTCACTACTTGCGTTACAATTCTCACTTCTTGTTTCCGTTTCCATATTTCTTGCTGAAACATTAAAATCTTCCCTACAAACCAGTCCGAAAAATGTCACAAAACCACAAACGGCACGCTGAGAGGATTAATACTTCGTTAATAAAAAGGAAGGGCATCAAAACAACAGCTGATCTCCATCCACGATCGTCGGGGTTGATTCGGGCCGATCGGACGTTCAGTTTCGGCTAAGCTTGTTCGTCTAGAAGCGAAAATAATGCCGCGGAGCCGGGCCTCCGTCACTTGATCTATTGCTTGAATTTTGAGTAGTTCTAAAAATCTCAACTCGTGGAGGCCAGCCTACTTCGCTAATCGGGTTGCCTGCTATCCGTTACGCTGTATTGTGTGTTGCGGATAATAGTTAGAATGATGGAAATAATATAGATATAGAAATGTGATATTTTTTATTTGAACTTCAATTTAAAATTGAATAAAATGCAGTAAAATCCGGGGAGGCCCGGCCTCCTCTGAGCAGCCGCCACTGAACTTTTCCACTTCAGTTACGTGTCGAATATTCATTCCTGTCATTATAATCCGTAATAATTCCTTCGAAGGAATGAATTCAGACGAAAAGTACCCTCATGACTCAAACATAAGGACAAAAAGTCCGTTTTTTCTGCATTCAAAATTAGATCATGAGTTCCACGGTACTGGACACCTGTGATTATATTCGAATTAAGTCTACGGACTTCCCTTGCAGAGCTGATGACTTCGAATGACTTTTCGGAAAAGGATAATTAGGTTTAATGGTTCTTGGGTCAGACTGAGGAACATCTCAATTTGTAACATGATTGCTTTCATTTTCGAAATGAAAATGCTAAACGATGACATCGGTATCATGAATATTTGATCATTTGTTTTTCATTAGGTTCTACCTAAAGGGTTTTCCAATAAGAGGTGTTATTTTGAATAGCCCGCTATTTCGGTAGATGTCACGTTTGAAGCTGTCATTTTTTGACATTTGACAAGTAGAAACTACGCCATTAATAAAAATGGAACGATACACGCTTCAAGAACGCATTGAAATCATTAAAATTCACTATAAGAATGGTAATTTTTTGGCAGAGACTGTTCGTATAAAACTCGAACATTTTTGGTCGTCGTGAAGCACCTTGTCGGACAGCAATGAAGAATTGGTGGAAAAATTCGAGCTGTTGGGACAAGTTATTGATGTGAAGAATAAAACCCGTGCACGTCGCTCAAGAACAGCCGAGAATATTGCTTCTGTAGCCAAAATTATCGAAGAAAACCAAGGTTTGTCATTTCTCTGTGTCTCTGTCGTTCTTTGGATTAGGCATTCCACAAACGTCATTACACCCGTATTTTGCTTAAAGATTTGGTCTTAAGGCTTATAATAAAGTTCAGTACTACGCTACGTGCCACACAAGCAACGAAACTATTGATATTTTGCGGGAAAAGTTTCCGGATCGTGTTATCTCTCGAAGAGGTGATCACAATTGGCCAACGAGATCTTGTGATTTAACACCTTGCGACTTCTTCCTTTGGGGCCACGTGAAAGAGAATGTCTACGCCAATAGCCCAGCGTCTATTCAAGATCTCAAAGATGGAATTCGTGAGGCTATCCAGGACATAGGGCAGTCACTTTGCGATTTGGTTATGGAAAATTTCATTAAAAGGATATGGTCCTGTAAGCGTGATCGTGGTGGTCATTCGCCTGATGTTATTTTCCACCATTAACGGCATAGCTTCTTCTTTATAATGAAAAAAACATCCGATAGTTTATATTGGAAAATGGCATTTCTCTTTGAATATAAAAATAACACCACTTATAGGAAAACCCTTTACAATGCATTTATCGCTGTAATTATGCGGTAAATGCACACCATTTGCAAAGAGTTTTTGACAGGAGGGAAATATTCATTGAAATCGCTGGTTTATCCAACATTCCAGACTGACAATACCAAATTTCTCACCCTCATCAAACACCATAGAGATCCCCCTCAAGCTACGCCGCTGGGGGGCAAACGCTTCCAATACGGCGCTATTCCGATTCTGATTTATCAGCTAATTAAGTTAATTGTATAGGCAATCAGCAGCATCGTGCACTGACCTCACAACTCAAAGCTGCATCTCCTATTTTATATGTTTCATTCCCTGGCGTGTTTCAACCTAAGCGACATCATTTCGAGCTGGAAATGGACTAAGCTAAATTCCACATTTGAGATATTCGCTCGAGAATTCTCACGATGCGAGTCTTTAGGTTCGTTGAGAGCTTCCCAGGAATCAAGAGAACAAGAATGTTAACGCTTTAGCGGAAGAGGAGGTCGATTACTCAAGTGAGATGTTCGAAGTGTTCGAACCTTACGTGCTTGCCGAGGAAACTCTGAGTTTCAGATCGATTTTTTATCTCTGTAATCGTGTCACGTAACCTAATCGAATAGGGGATAGTTGGATAGTTTTTGATTGGAGAAATTAACATGCAATTAACATTTTCCGCTTTAGTAAGGGAAAAAGCTATTTCCAAATATAACTTGTATTCGAAAACCTCACATGTCAGACCCTTTTCGCATTTTTCTCATGTAAACAAATACCAGAAACCTTCTTACTCAATCCGAATCTGTTCTCAAAAGATTCATTTGAAATTGTCGATGAAGAGGTGTTATTTGGATTTTTGAAGAAAATGCCCTTTTTCAATATAAATGATCGGATGTTTATTTCATTATGAAGAAGAAGCTATGCCGTTAATAGCGCTCCCACGCTTACAGGACCATGTCCTTTTAATGAAATTTTTCCATGACCAAATCGCAAAGTGGCTGCCTATGTCCTCGATAGCCTCATGAATTCCATCTTTGAGGTCTCGAATCGACGCTGGGCTATTGACGTAGACCTTCTCTTTCACATGGCCTCAAAGGAAGAAGTCGCAAGGTGTTAAATCACAAGATCTCGTTGGCCAATTGTGATCACCTCTTCGAGAGATAACACGGACCGGAAAATTTTCCCGGAAAAGATCAATGGTTTCGTTGCTTGTGTGGCACGTAGCCAACAGTTTCGGCCATAAAAATCATTAATCATATCTCGATAGCGCAATCCATTCACCGTAACTGTTGCTTCAACACTTTCGGCTTCAGCAGCAATATGCTCGGCTGTTCTTGCGCGACGTGCACGGGTTTTATTCTTTACATCACTAACTTTCCCAAAAATGTTCTAGTTTTACGAACCGTCTCTGCCAAATTTTCATCATTTTTATAGTGAATTTTAATGATTTCAATGCGTTCTTGTAGCGTGTATCGTTCAATTTTTATTAATGGCGTAGTTTCTACTCGTGAAATGTCAAAAAATGACAGCTTCAAACGTGACATCTACCGAAATAGCGGGCTATTCAAAATAACACCTCTTATTAGAAAACCCTTTACATATACCAAATTCTTTTCAAAATTCTTTTATATTTGATTGAATCCATTGTAAGGAATCTCAAATTATGTGTTTTATTCAAGTAATTACCATAATTTCTTCCAGAAAACCTGGTTTCTGAATAAAAACAGAATCATCACCAGGATTTTCTGAGGGTCCATTATTTCTAAAATATTTTTTCTGGAAATCACTTGTAGATACCCATTTTCCTTTCTTTTCCATCTGTTAATTGTTGGAAGTCTCAATTCCGACCATGTCTGAGCTGCATTTTTCACAACAACACATTGAAATCAGTTCCCACCATGAAATATTTTCCGGGTTTTTAGCGATAAAATTAAACTGATGCGAAGTCATGTGCACTTAGTACTAAAACACCAGAACGACAATCTTTTAATGCGAATTCTCAGCAGTGCAGTACAAAACTCGTATTTATCGAGAATCCGAAGAATTCGCAGGTCTGTTGATCAACCCGATCAGCGAAAATCATTTATCGATGGTTTCCCATCTGCCACCTGCCATCTCCATTTGTAGTTAACTGCGAATCCATGTGAAACGAGGTTTAAATTAATTGATACTTTCAATAACTAAAGGGAATCAATTTTCCGAGATTCTCTCAATGTTCAGCTTCATTAATGATGCCTTTGATCAATCATCGGAGCGGAGCAGGGATTAGAGCAGAACTGCAGTGGCGTTACACAGTTTGAAGTTTATTTTTTGACTGTGGTTACCTACATAGTTAGTATTATTATTTTTCATTAATTTTAAAATATAAACTGGACAACGTTGCTTGCTTATCTGACAATAGTAGCTTCAACTCAATAGTATATTGTTTACCGGGTCGGAAAAACCCTACATTTCTAGGCGAATTCAAAAATTGCTAAGACGAGTATTAGTGACTTTTCTTACTGTGTAATAGTAAGGCTCTGAAAAGGGGAGTATACCAGACAGCCATGCTGGGTCCAACCACAGACTCGAAAATTACAGAACAATTCGAATGAAATGAGATCTGTAATCGAATAAATGCTTATGCTTACCTGTCTAGTCTCCAACTTTATTGTTTTGAATAAAAAATCAATACTTTCTATTAACTATTCTCTAAAAAAGCACGCAACTAACAATAGAGCACAATAACTGAGAAATTGACATTACCATCTGTAATTTTCGAGTCTATGGTTGGACCCAGTCAGCCTGTCTGGCATATCTATCTTTCTAGTGCTCTAGTAATAGTATATTATTCGATGAGCGGTAATGCAGGTCAAAACACATGCAGATTAGTTTTGCACCACGAGCCGTTAGGCGAGTGGTGTAATTCATTAAGTGTGTTTTGAGCATTACCGCGAATTGAATACTATACTTTATCCACGACTTCTTCAGTAAAATTCGAATTAATCTGCATTTAAAAAAAATTGAACAGTTGTCAAAAGCGTTGACAACATTTCGTCTAACCGTCAAACTCTGTACTCTGTGGTCGGGAATCAAATCAGAGTCTCTAACTAATCAAATCAAGTACTTTCGCAACTTCAAAAATTTACGTTTTCCAAAAATAATTCTGGAATGAATCACTAGAACGTTATCCTGATGGCTGAAATAGATTTCCGGATCGATCCTGCTTTTTATTCATTTTTTTTGTAAGCAATTTAATTTTTCCTAGGTATTTTTATTAGCGGGTGTTATGGGCGGGTGTTATTATAATACTCGCTTTTCGGTTCATAGACATATCTACGGTTGTGCTATAGCTACTATTACACATAGAAATTAGTTTAATAACTGACATATTACTCTATAGGAGTGGATAAACATACTATATTATTCGTAAATTCTTTGAAATTCAACAGATATCAATAGATTTTGAAAAAGTCGTTAATGATTTGTTTCAAATATAAATGGTGCTTTGAAATTCGCAATAAAATTACTCAGGTTTCAATTGAAACGTATTGAGGTTGAATGGTTAAACGCTGATAAATTTAATTGCTGGTGTTCTCCATAGTGGAATGATAAGAAATGAAATTTACATTCTTGTAACTCATCCAGAGATGGTTGAAGCAGTGAATCATTAAAATTATTGATGAAGAAATCAAGACGTTTCGATTACATTTGAAGAATCTACGATTTGAGAATAATCCTTGGGTTTTATTAATTCCATGTCTCGAGATATTGATTGCAGTTTCAAATTGCCTAATTTTTCCAAGGAAATATTTTTTTGTATAAATATAATATGAACCAGATTCTTTCAATATTCTTCCTTGAATTTCTTGATGGAAATTATTGCAAAGTTCTGAATATGTATCAGAAAGATACTCAAAGAAAAAATCAACATTCTTTACTGTGTCCTTCAGTGTTTTGTACCCAACCTCTAAAGACCTCTTTCATTCAAAGGAATCGAAGTCTGGATGAATTATCGATCTCCCATTTTGCTCACCAAAGCTTTTCATGTTGAAAGTGAATTGAACAAGAAGCCACCGTAAAATCATCCTTTGTCAACTGTTCCAACATAAAAACCTAAGTTCTACCTGTTGCTTTTTTCCACAAACAATAATACTGTGAACAAGGGGCTCCCGCATTCTTCCTTGAGGCATGATAACTAACATCGGCAATTTTTTTTCATGTGATAATATGTGTGAAAATAGGTTGCGCTGATTCGGTCTTTTTCTTTATTCTCTAGGACCTAGGAAGTAGCAGGTACAGAAAAAAGTACTGCCCACCGGAATTTTGCTGATTTCTGATTAGTTGAAGTTAGTTTCTTGTTGGGGAAAGATCTTGAGAGTGTTTTTGGTTAGTTTTGTTGTTTATTTTGGTGGTTTTGTTGTTGGAAAAGTGTGAAAATTCTTTGCAGGTAAAAACATCAGATCTCGGGATCGCATCATCAGAACCATAGAAATTAATTTTTGTAATCATTTATTTTTTATATATTTCATTCATTGAATAATTTCCAGAATATAACTCCGATTGTGCTGATACTCTTCATTCATATATTTAGTATCAATCTCAAATCCCATATAAAATTCTGAGGTAATAGTCTTATTGCTCCACCAAAGAACGAGAGCTCAAAAGCTCCTGCTCAGTACTTTTCTCAATTTTTTTTAAATGAATTTTCTATAAAAATATCATCAAGGGACGTAAGTTTTCATGATTTAGAAATTGCGTTTGAAATTTCGACACACACGAATTCATCAGTGAATTCTTTCTGTTTAACTTTCTACCTTTCAGTACTGGACATAATTACATCAAGAAAAGGATAATATACTCAAATCACGAATATCGTACTTGAAAAATATCACATACGTCGACAGAATATATCTAGACAATTCTTCAATTCAAGTACATAAAGAAATAACAATATAGTATGATGGGAACTAAATCTACGAACGCAACATTGTCATTAATATTTTCTCAAGACAAGTTTCCTACAGTTCAACTATGTATCACTTTTTATGAATAAATAATAATCATTTGTGAATTGCCTACCGTTTAATTTTTTCATGTCGTTTCTTATATCGCAGAGCCAGTATATGTTACAATTACAGTACAAAATTGCGTATGTAGTTAAATATCATGCAAATGACCCCCTCAAGCATTCATTTCATCCTGATATGGGAATTTTCAAGGATTTCACGGAATGTAACCTGAGTTATTCCACAAAAGGCATTCGGAACAATGTTGTTCTGCACATTCGCTAGTTGAGTTTTGTTCAATGCAGGGAATTCAGAGCAAAAATGCTTTGAATTTTCACTTTCAAACGATTGCATGCGGATATAAAGTTTGGATGTTATTTTTCATCCAGATGTTCGAATGAATCTTTTGAGAACAGATCAGGTTAAGTCAGAAGCAAAATTTCATTTCGATGGGTTTCGTTTTGTCTGAGATATTGAGGAACAAAAATTTTGAATAGTCATATTTTATGAACACCTTGTAGCCATTTGGGAACCGAACTCACCCTGAAAATTTCAAGTCTCCAGAACAATCCCTACGAAAGTTATTGTGCTAACGGACGGCTTCGCGGGCTGAATTGAATTTGATCACGAATTCGTCATCAGGGAGTCTAACCCTATCGTTTGAGACCATTTTCGGCTCAAACTTCGAAAATTACTGACATTCGTCAAAACGATACAGCACTCGTTAAGTTGGACGAGCGCTCAATAAGAACCTCATATTAATGGGGCCCACTCACTAGGAAGGAAGAATGCGCAGTTAAGTCTCTGCACGTTTGCTGTAACGCAAACGTGTGCATTCATATTTCCCACACACATACACTTTTGCGTGTTGGTTTGGATGTGCGACAAGCGTGAGATGACGTCGAAAAAAGATCTGATGTTAATGGCAGTGGCGTGTGTTGTTATTAAGGAAAAAATGTCCAAGGTATAAATATCGAACCCGACACTGTGTTGCTAAACAAATGAAACGTGCAGAGACTTGTTGCCCATACACGGTCGTTTTTGATCATTCTTCCACGTACGGTGAAGAATGCACACGCCACACGACGGAGATGATTGCGCATTCCAAATTTACGCCATACACACACACTTTTAACTGCACCCCGTACAACGCGCATTCAAGTCTTCGCGCTTCCCTCTTAGTGAGTGGGCCCTTTAATGGGGCCCACTCACTAGGAAGGAGAATGCGCAGTTAAGTCTCTGCATGTTTGCTGTAACGCAAACGTGTGCATTCATATTGCCCACACACATACACTTTTGCGTGTTGGTTTGGATGTGCGACAAGCGTGAGATGACGTCGAAAAAAGATCTGATGTTAATGGCAGTGGCGTGTGTTGTTATTTAGGAAAAAATTTCTAAGGTATAAATATCGAACCCGACACTGTGTTGCTAAACATATGAAACGTGCAGAGACTTGTTGCCCATACACGGTCGTTTTTGGTCATTCTTCCACGTACGGGGAAGAATGCACACGCCACACGACGGAGATGAATGCGCATTCCAAATTTACGCCATACACACACACTTTTAACTGTACCACGTATAACGCGCATTCAAGTCTTCGCGCTTCCCTCTTAGTGAGTGGGCCCTTTAACATATGTCTTGAGATATCTTGTAGTTTTTTTAATAAACTGAATGTTTTGTTTGTGTTATCGGTACGATGGCATAAAAAACTATGTGAATAATCACTTTATAGATTAAAAACTGCAGGTTCATACAAATTTGAATCCATGCATACATTTGTACTACAAAAATACTCACTTTCCCTATTCTAATTGCTGATAGTAGAAACAAGCTTTTTATCCCAAATCATGTCTGAGTGTTTTCACAAAAAATTACGATTCCCTGTATAATAATGGAATATAAGCTATGTAGACCTGAGATATTCTTTTGCTCTTATTGCTAAACAAGGTATGACAGAATCTGCTCTACAAGGTATCGCGAATTTGCATCTGAATTAGAAGTTTTTCTAGACAGTTTTTATACAATGGCAACTCTGAGGTATCTTAATTTAAATATGTGAACGATTTCTAAACTCAACGTGTTTAAATATTTTTCATAATCTTTTTTTCGTCGTTCTTCAACAGCTTTTTTAGTACAACAAGATAAAAAGTGTGGTTTCGACGAGCTACCTTTTTTGCATCATCCAATTCTGTTAACTATTAAGTCCTCCCATAATTATTTCTAGTCTACATTTTCTTTCAGCACAACTACAATTAATTGCCTCATAAATCTTCGATATTCCGCTAGATAGAAAACGGAGAACACCGCGTGATATCTAAATATTCATCGCAAATTTAATTAGAAAATTTTCTCGATAAAATCCAATCTGATTTGAGCGCATTTTCTTCAGAACGAACAATGACATTTGTTGGTCGTGAGATTCGTCATGTTGGTTTCTGAATCCGGTATTAGATTACTGGATTAGAAATAATTCACCTTTCACTTTTAATTCTATCGTGATCAGGAACTTCTTAGTTGATATTGTTCATTAATTGATAACCAGGGAAAAATATCGTCAAGCTGAAGTGAAAAATGAGAACAATAAAAAAGAAGTTCGAAAGTATATTCAATAGAATACTAGAAGAGAAGTCTGTTAAAGGCTCATAAATTCCTACTATGCAGTAGTATTTTGTATAATTCTGAATTGAATTCTCTCTAAGTTATCTTATCATTACTTTTTTTGTTCTAGTGTGTTGAATTTAAAAATAAATGTTATGATTAGGTATAGATTCTATTGAAAAAGGTTAAATAGCAAAGTTGAAGGTAAAGAAAAGACCTACAACATTTTTATCTCCACTTTTTTCACATAATCTCAAAATTCATGTGAAAAATTAAAAAACCCAAATTTTTGTATTTTAATTTTTATCTTTCGCAAAAAAAATCAGAAAAAATTGGTGAAAACTCCCTTTTTTCATTCAAAATAATCATTTTTTCATTGTATATTGACTCCAATCGAAATAGTCATTTTTCTATGAAGTGCGAATACCATACGCACGAAATACAAACAAGATTTTTTGTACAACTGTGAATGTGAATTTATAACGTCTGAAATATAACTATTAAAGATAATGCTTCCAATACAATATTTCTATGCATCCAATGATTTTTCTCTGTCGTTATTATAGAAAAGACTTTTTTCAACAGTGAAGAAAAAATAAAGTCTTTTTTTTTACGGTAAAAAAGAGAAATCATTTAAGCATCCATAGCGATGAAGAAAAGTCAAGTTTTTTTGACAGTTGTACAAAATAGTTATTTTTGTATTAAGTGCGTAAAATGAGTGTTTTTTTCATGGCATATGAGAGTGTTAAGAGAGAGGCCAAAAATTCACTCAAATGTGCCATAAAACACGAATTTTATACGCACGGAATACAAACAACATTTTGTGTACAACTGTGAATGTGGATTTACTTCGTCTTAAAATAATTATTAAAGATAATGCTTCAAATACTATATTTCTATGCATTCAGTGATCTTTCTGTGTCGTTACTATAGAAACTTACTTTTTTTAACGGTGAAAAAAGTGATAATTTACGCATCCATAGTGATGAAGGAAAGTCAGGTTTTTTGACAGTTGTAAAAAAATTTTTTTTTTGGATTTGGTTCGTCAAACTCTATTTTCTCTCATAGTATAAAAATATACATCACCATGATAAATGTTCTCAAAAAATGTCAAAGTTTTTCAGAATATTCACCATAGTCAGGTATATTCCTTATACTATGAAAAAAAAGTGATTTCAAAGATTTTCAAAAACGCTGATATTTTCACGTGAATATTTTTGATTGACGAAAGGGGATTTTTTCAATTTTGAGTCGATATAAGGTGAAAATATGAATTGTATTTTGAATCCAAAAAATTTCAGTATGTTTTGGACAAAAAAAGGTAACTTTTCACGAAATTTCGTTAAAAGTGGAACGTAGCGTTCTACTAAAAATACGCGTTAAGATTTTCATTTTCTTACATGAAAATGCCGCCCCACACGGAAAAATGCAGAAGAGATTTTTGTCACAAATTTAAATTTAATTAAAAAATTATTGTTAGTTCAAAATATCTCACTTTTTTAGTCAGTTTTTAAATATTACTTCAACACCCTCTATCTAGGAAACGATGCATTTTCGGACTTACATTTATGGGAACCTTTTTTCATAAAATGATCTGAGGAATCATCCCTTCTATTTTTGCGGTGTTATTCAGATACAACCTGTATGACCTCATATTATTTGAATTCAGAGGATTTTTTTTCAAAATAGTGTGAACATGTAAATAAAATCCTGAGATCAATAACTCCGGAACCACTGGACCTATTTCGCATAGAAACAAGCACGCCAAACATGGGCATAATAGCACGTGTACCCAATAAGTCGAAACGTCATGTGTTTTTATTAATAGCTTTTACCATATGCTCAGGTACTAACTAGAATTCAACAGTTTCAATTGACGAAACCGTTTCTCTCGGATATCTTTACATCTCTTACATTCTTTCATATTTCTCTTGCCCCGTTACCTGTTTGCTAGTATACCATGCTTGTAACGAACTCTCAAAGCCACTTGAACTCGAATTTCTTCGTCTATAAAAACGGGATTAGTGTAACACGAAGCTGACAGGGAAATCCAAACAATTGCTGGAGCGAAGAACTCATAAATCGATCAGATTAAGGTTCAGATAAGAGTAATTAAAGGTGTTTATACTGTCAGAAGTTTTCAACCAATAGCGGTTAATCCAAGAGCTTGAGAACTTCATGAAATAATAGAAGATAGAAATGAAAACATCTTGTTTACTATCACTATTTTTTGAATGGTTAATACTTGAACTTCTATTCCTACTTTATCCTGTTCTATTTTAATTTTCTCCTCAATTTATATTTTATACAGGGTGTCCCGGAAAATGTGGGAAATCTCTCAGATTCAGATAGAACATAAAATGAAGATGACAAGTTCCCATAATTTTTTTCCTAGCGGCCCTCCTACGAAGATACGACCTCCTAAATGAAGCCACTGGAAATGCATTTTAGTGGAATAAGTTTCAAACTACTCGATATAATTTGATGAAAATTTGATATGATTAATAGTATTAGAGACCTCTTAAATCACCGCACTCAAATTTCAATTAGCTTGTTCAGTTTACAAGGGGCGGACTGGGTTGTACATTTTAATACTTACATTTTTAACACCCTGTATGATAAGGTACTAAAAAACAAATTTGGATACCTTGAACATTAAGGTAAAGAAAAGGTACTCTTGTTCAGCGTCGATAAAATGAACCGTTTTCGAAAAAAATATTGAAAGAAGTGAGTAATTGAAATTTATTCCACTAAAATGAATTTCCAGTAGCGTCATTTAGGAGGTCGTATCATCGTAGGGAGGGCCGCTTGGAAAAAAAAATTATGGGAACTTGTGATCTTATTTTTTTATGTTCTATCTGAATCCCAGAGAAATGAATGCTAACATGTATGTCACTCTCAACCGCCAATTCTGATCTGTTGATTTTTTTCATTCTGCATATGTCCTGTAATGTCGATTTCTCTGTATATAGATAAGGAAGAGAAGACAGGTAAAATCTGGCATGAGAATTTCAATGGTAGGTTGTCTTCTCATGATTTAAAAATCTCGGAGCATTTCACACCTACTCATTAGCAGTTAGCAGGTAGACGAATGTGTTATGTTGAAGTTCTTGTGGAGCACTCGAAATGGGCAACTACATACCATTCCCCTGGAAGGATTCTTGACCGGTCGTTTATGAGTTATTTCTCTTGTTTATTCGGTTCGATTTTTTGATAGAGGAAACAGTTGGAGTTCGATAATTTGGTATTAGGAAGTGATTGATTACTATGAGAATACTGTATGATTGTACAGGGTGGGCATATTTCGATGTTTTAGCACTACAACTTTTAAACCAAAGGAGATAGACAAAATCTGATACCCACTTCTCGATCTCTTTTTCTCAGAAACTAACAAAAGTAGTGTTCATTTTTTCTACCTTCTTTTATTTTCGAGTTGTAAGCGAAAATTGGAAAAGAGTCGATATCGAAAAAAATCCATATCTCCGCTAGAACTGATGACAGAGCTCCGAAATTAAAACATTTTACAGGCAATTTTTTACGAAGAATCCAGTGTCGTGCTCGTCTTTTCTGTACCATTTCTAATTACGAAGCTTTAACCCAAAGTTATGTTTTTTAAATAAGAATACTAGATTTTTGTGCCATTTTCTGAAAGCTTAATTTTTTCTGATTTTAAAAATATATAACATCGTATGGTTTGTATCAATATGAGTATAGAAAATTAATAATTTCTACAAAATTCGAACATGGATGTATTTCATAAAGTCTTATATCTTGAAATGGATTAGGAAATAACGAAAAGATCCACATGATCCTCCGTTTCAATCGATATACTTTGTTATAATGAGATAGATACAGGAGAATATTTTTATTGCTCTCCAGAAAAAAAAGCACAAGTGCCAGTCTATTTCAAATCGCATATGCAATAACGCATATAGATGTGATTTAAATTATCAATCCTATTATAAAAGTAATAAAGAAAAAAGTATTTTTTTTTACCTAAAAGTGATTACAATAATAGGGTAGTACGTAATAACTTAGAATGAGGATCAAATTTCACAGCAGTCCATCTTGAAGAAATTGAGTAAAGAGCATAAAAATGAAAAGAGATTGTGGTAATTATACGATACTAAATTTTTCTGTGCTCATCAACAGTTGAAACCATAGAAAATATTGAGACTCAGATGAAAATAGGTTTTTGACCATTTTCTATACTCATAATAATACGAATCATACGATGTTATATATTTTTGAAATAAAAAAAATTTAGCTTTCAGAAAATGATTCAAAAATCTAGTTTTCTCGAAAAACATAACTCATAGCTTCGTAATTAGAAATGGTGCAGAAAATACGAGCACGCCACTGGATTCTACGTAAAAAAGTGCCTGTATAATGTTTTAATTTCGGAGCTCTATCATCAGTATCAGCGGAGACAAGATTTTTTTTCGATATCGACAATTTTCCAATTATCGCTTATAACTCGCAAACAAAGGAAGGTAGAAAAAAATTAATACTGCTCTTGTTAGTTTCTCAGAAAAAGAGATCGAGAAGTGGGTATCAGATCTTGTATATCTCTTCTGGTTTAAAAGTTGTAGTGCTAAAACATCGAAATATGCTCACCTTGTACAGAATGATAATTTTGGTATAGCTTCCTTCTTAAAAAAAATTGACAATGTTCTTTGGCGTTAATATCGTTGACATTAACCGTATCAATTTCTATCATGAAAAAAAGCTTCGAATTTTCTCAGCATTTGAGGTGTTGACACCTCCAAGGTATTTTATATTTATTACATGTTTTGTAAAGATACAATAATTGGTGATGTTCCTCAAAGACGATAGTTTATGAGCTGTCTTCCAGGTGCTACATGTTATGTTTTTTTAATAAGGATTGTTAAGACTACACGTTATTCCACCTACTATTACTAATGTATTATTTTGATTTATTGGTTTGCCCACACTGAAGTTATTTATATTATGGAATTTTCGAAATATTCTATGCACAACAAACTCGGCATATCTTCTGTAAATTCTTCAGATGATGGAATTGAATCAAGAAAATTCGAATAAGTTCGAAAGGGATAAACTTACCTGCTATTGGGTTCTGTAATAGGATTCATCCTATTCCAAAAGGGAGGAGATACCAATTCCATTAAGGGTTGAAATTATTAACTGTAGATACCATATTGGAACAGATATTATCATCTGATTAAATTAAACTTGATTTAAATGCTGGCCCTTCGAAGGGTCAACTTCACCCTAACTTATGATAAAGGTGTACTATTCAAAGCAAGCATTCAATATAACATGAAATACAATATTCTGTGTAATATAATACATTAATGACTTCTATGTAGCTTTCGAATGTTAATGGACGCTATATCGCTGAAAATTATTCAAAAAAAATCGTCTGTAAAAAATCGGTAATTAAAAATATTTTCCGTCGATTTCAAAATAAAAGGTGATTTTAATGTGTGTAATCGATCATTAATGACCCATTTTAATGCTCAATTTATGCTATTTAAATGTGCAATCCTCATGGCAACCGTTTACAAAGTATCCAGAAGCACTACGAGAAATTTCAAAACTCAACTGGAACATAGATACATAGAAACTATATTATGTCAAATGTAAGTCTTGTGCAAAATGAGAATGTATTTCAATCAAGAATTCATACACAATTCATATTCATATTGTCTGAAAAATCTTGTAATCAACTCGGTTATTAATCAAGCGACTAATGGTCTCGAACTATTAACGCATTCGCTCCGCTAACGCGTTAAAATTTCTTGACCATTAGTCGCTGTCTTTTATAACCTAGTTGATTAAATAACTATAAAACTCCATAGTTATGATTTTACAATTCTTTTGAATATTTGCATGATCATTCACTTCGTCAATTCGCATCCTCAAACACTCAGGTTTCACACTCGATACTAGGAAAAGAACATTTAGAAATACTTTCACTATTTTCCTGAAATAACGAAAAATGCTTCGAAGAAATAGCCTAAATAATAATTCAATGATATGTTTTATATTCTTCAAACAGTTTATATACGAATTAATATGAATTGCTTCAAAAATATGAAAAAAAAGGTCCATATGATTTCTGAAAGCTAGCATCTCCTGTATTCTTCCTCTAAAACTATTTTTTATCTTTTCCAGCTCACCAAATCCTAAACTCACCCAGGACATGTAACAACCCCACCAACCAAAATGTCTACCTCTTCGCCAGACCCATCGAAGAGCCCAGATCACCTCTTACAACCCAACGATCAAAACGATCTGATCCACCCTAGCCAGAAATGCCAATGCAACGAAAAACACCGTGATACCATCGAAAACACCAAGACTGAACCATCCCACCCACACTGCTCAACCAAACCAATGCACCATCACCATTCGACGCAGGCGCTCAACACCCCAACACATGGTCACCAAATGAGCCAGCTGAGCCAGATAAACCAGATAAGCTGCACGGTCCACAACATGCAGGGTATCCAAGCATCACCAAAGACTATTCCGGTTAGGAAGATATCGAACACAGGGTGTTCTTGCCATTTGCAGGATGAAGGACATCAGAAGGATGAGGTTGAGGTTAGGGATATGAGGAAGTTCGAGCCTGATGATAGGATAGAGATTTCTCCGTTGCCTCCGGCTCTGCCTCCAAGACCACCTCCTAGACCTAGGTTTGATTCGTCGTTGAATTCTAGGTACAGGACGAGGATAGGTAGGTTCTTTCTATTCAGTTAGGTTACCTTAGTTTGTTTTTTCTATACAGTTAGTTAGGGATCATTTTGAGACAGACACTGAGTTGCGAAATAGCGAATGGATGGAAATTTGAATCGCTGGCATATTGGTTTCGTGCACGTTTGACAAATGACAGCACATCGGAGGTATAACAAACCAACTTTTCCTATGTAAATCATAGCAAAACAACGAGTGATTTTGGGTTTTCTCATATGTTCAGTTGATTTATTGCTTCTTTGTACTGAAAAATCGTGAAAATGGACCTATAAAATTGTTTAATAAGTTCAGATCATATTCATCGAGGACGATATGTAGAAAAATATCAGTTTTGTGTATTCACCCTTGTCAACTGTAGAAGGAAGATATTTATCCTTCTAACTTGGCTCTTTTCAGAAATAAAATGTATCCTGATATTATCAGTTTTTCAGTGTAAACATAGAATGCTGCTGCAGTGAATCATATGATATTTATAATATTTATTCTTCAATAAATGGAAAGAAGAAAAATTATCATATTCGTTTATTGAAATGAAAGCCCATGAATTCCATGATGATTTTATTGAAAAAATGAAGGATTTTGTCAATATTAACAATAATTTCAATTATTCACAACGTAGAAAACGATTTCTAGTAAATACAAATTAAAAAAATGAATAAATATTTTGTCGAAAGTGAAGCATTCATCATTCAATACAAACCAACAAATTATAGTCTCTTGCAGTCTTGTATAAATAAAAACTTAATTATCTAATAAGTAATTGTAAAAATTTTTAAATACAGAGTCAGAAGTAAGTATGCTTATGCTATATTCTATAAAATAGTGAAAAGCGGAGATAGCAGTTACCTTTTACTTGTCTCATATAAAAAACAAAAGATATACTGCAAATTAAAGAACATCCAGATGAGTTTTAATCCAGTGTTATGATTTCAGGACATATATTTATAAAAACACAAGTTATCACAACAATTTTTTCCATTAACAAGTACTCTTACTCTCCTTTCTCTAACAGGTGAATTGGAAATACATCCAATAATGTTCTATATTTCCTCCTTGTCCAAATATGAATCTTGAAACTAGCTAATCTCTTTGTCTTCTTGATTTAATGGATAATAATATCAGGATACATTTTATCATCGGAATAAGACACATTAGATAGATAAATCTTCTGCAGTAGATAAGGGTGAATGCCCAAAACTGATATTTTTCTACATATCGTCCTCGATGAATATGATCTGAACTTATTAAACAATTTTATAGGTCCATTCTCACGATTTTTCAGTCTAAAGAAGCAATAAATCAACTGAAACACTTGAGAAAAACCAAAATCTCTCGTTGTTTTGCTATGATTTACATAGGAAAAGTGGGGTTGTTATACCATCATATGTGCTGTCAGTTGTCAAACGTGCACGAAACCAATACGCAGCTTCCATGAATATCTTGATACTACAAGTATGATACAGAAAACCATCATGTTTTATTGAACACTGAAATTGTGTCTATTCGTCCAAAACAACCCTATTTTCCGGACTTGATACGTATAGTCCGTTCACGAAAGTTTGAGCGCATAGTAGGCGTTTGTTTATTTACCTGAAGTTGGCAGTATTTGCTGTCATAACGTAAAACAAAGTCAACGTTGCCGAATGTATTCGCCCTCGTCCGACGAGCTTGCGAGTTATCAGAGAACTCTATGCAACATTGCGTATAAATCTGAAAAGAAAATAAACAACATAACCTGAAATTTTAATATAGGTACACAGTGGAATATGTCAAATTGTCATGGCCAACCGACGGCTCAAACTTTCGTGAACAGACTATAAATGTTTTCAGAAAATGCAGCGAACTTAGCCGCAGCTGTAAAACTGAATATAACATTTTGAAGGTTGGCGGCCGAAAACATGGATTAAATTTTAAGCTCAAATTGTTTTTCTTCCACATTTTTCAGAACCATGACATTTTGATAATAATATCATTCATTTGAAACCATGTTTTTGGAATTTCACAATGTTTCATCCAGTTTTACAGGTCAAGAATCATTAGAAAAATACGTTTTGCACTTTATTAAAACCAGAATTTATCTTTAACAAATAATCTAGATAGTTGAGTTCTTTTACCAATTATTTGTTTCAATGCTTTAAAATTTTCGAATTACTTCTTGCTGCAAGAATCCACATCGTTCGAGTTAAATGAAAAAGCATCTTGAAATACTTCTTTTCGGTGTTCTATGACCCAACCAGTATAATAAATTCAATAGCCCGTGAAAAATTAATTTCATTCATAGCCGGAATTTGATAGATGGTAGCAGCTAGTTCATTATCCAATCGGCCGTGACAAACACCATCGGAATTTGCATATTTAAATATTCGTGAAAGAATATAATGCAAAGATGACAGAGGACTTTAACCTGGGCTCATTGGTATGCGTCTCTAGATCGAGACCTTCTGAAAAATGATGCATCTGGTGCTCTTGAGCGCTTGATTAATTGTTTCTTTTGTGATGGTACTGGGTGAGAGGATATGGTGACATTATTTTCATCAACCTACTGAATATAATTTGTGAGTTCATCACGTGTGCTGTAAGGAGAAGAAACATGCTGTTCTTGATTAATTGCTTAGTGGTAAAATAATTCTGGATTTCGAGAAAATAGTTAGTAGTTAAAGTATTCAAAAATAATTGTTTGAAGAATTCAGGTATCTTGCTAATTTGTGCAATGATTATATTCGTCCTGAAAGAAAAATGCAAACGTTTTATTATGGTATCTCAAATTGTGATTCACATCTAATGCGAAAAAGTACAAAAAATTTAAGCAAAGCCCTGAACAGGTGCTGTAGAGCGCTCGTCATTAGTGGAGCAACAAGGCAATCGCCTCAACATTTTGTAAAGGACTGGAGGTTAATACTAACTATATGAATGCAAAATATTAGGACGATCAGAATTATTGTAAAAAAATTATTAAAAAATGTTTTTCGATATTACGATATCATTTTCTACGGTAGTATTAACGCAACTCTCACAAATTTTAGCTCGATCGAATGCCCTATGGCCTCGATAGCCTCACGAATTCCATCTTTGAGGTCTTAAATCGACGCTGGGCTATTGGCGTATACCTTCTCTTTCACGTGGCCCCAAAGGAAGAAGTCGCAAGATGCTAAATCACAAGATCTCGGTGGCCTCATCACTCAAGATGATTTTTTCGATGGAATTCCGGGTCATTTTCATGCTTTTGATCGACCCAATCAGCAAAGATACAACATTGTTGATGATCTGCCAGCTTGAGTTCTTGTGTTAACTGAACTTTATAAGCCTTGAGACCCAAATCTTTATGCAAAATACGGTGTGATAACGTTTCTGGAATGCCCAATTCCAAAGAACGACGAGGAATGGACAAACCTAGGTTTACTTCAACACTTTCGGCTATAACAGCAATATTCTTGGCTGTTCTTGAGCGACGTGCACTGGTTTTATTCTTCACGTCACTAACTTGTCGCAACAGCTCGAATTTTTCCACCAATTTCTTTATTGCGGTCCGATAAGGTGCTTCACGACGACACAAAAATGTTCGAGTTTTACTAACCGTCTCTGCCAATTTTTCTCCATTTTTATAGTAAATTTTAATATTTTCACTGCGTTCTTGAAGCGTGTATCGTTCCATTTTCATCAATGACTTAGTATCTACTTGACAAATGTCAAAAAATGACAGCTTCAAACGTGACATCTACCGAAATAGCGGGCTATTCAAAATAACACATCTTATTGGAAAACCCTTCACATAAGATCTAATTAATAAATCCGCAGCAAAGCTTCGCCACTCAACAACACCCAAACAAAATTTCAAAAAACTCCAGAAACTTATCCAAAGTTCCCAATCACCTAGAGTAAAATTATTCTTTTCAATTACCACGTGAAATTGGATACTTAATTGCCATGAAATTGACTGGGCGATAGATGTTACTGAAAATTAAATACGTATTTGTGTAATCGCGAAATTAACCACTTGTTAGCCCTGCATTTGAAGCGCATGACCACCCCTCATCGAGAACAAGGAAGAGATTCAAAATATTGACTTTCCGATAAGGATGCCCTCTCTGAAACGCCCCTTCGCCAGAAGGGTAACAGGAATTTCGCAACCCTTCGGAAATGGTCAAAGGTTAAACTAGCGAAAGGACGAAAAAAATGAGTTTTCATCTACACCTACCCTTGTGCAGTGTACACCTGATTTTAAAGGTTGTATAGCCTTAGTTTTGACGTGAGGTGATGTTGCCCATATCCACCCCTAAACTTTTCGGCGTTACAGACCTGTCGAAGGGCTCTCAGAAACGCAAGGATCAAATTTTACGAAGATTCAAGTGCTAGTGCTCAGAGTGGCGACATGAGAGTTGTCATAGTTACCGTGGACCTTTGAAGATTTGTAAGATAAGCCAGTGATCCGAGACAAATTAAAATGCACGGTTATCCTGTGATGCAAGTTGTGCAGTACCATTTGCCTCCACATGCCCTACAGCCTATTCCTCATGCCTTGCCGCACCATGGTATGGGCATTGGTGAGTCTTGTTCAGTCTGAAATTTGTTTTTGTTTTTCTTTGAGTTATTAGAGTCGTAAGAGGTTTTATGATCTTGATATGGGTGAATAGTTCATGTGTTCTTGTGAGCATTTTTTCTCGTTTTTTTGTTGTTGTTAATTTTTCGTATTATTGATATCATATTTACTTATGGATATTATCTTTTTTGTGTGTATTCGCTACAGATTTATCTAATTGTCCTTTGTGGAAAGCTGAAAAATGAATTTCGAAAAAAGATTTTGCCAAAAAATTAATTACTCTAGTTGAATTGAATTTAAAAAAATTTCTTTGAGCGAATATTTGTGTGACTTTATGCTTCTTGATCTCCTATTTTTATGGGTTGTTTTTATTATTGTTCTTTCATTAATACAATATTGAATTTTTTCATATAGATTGTATAGTATGTTTGTTATTTTGAACAGATCATATGGATCATAGGGGGAGGTTTATTGTCACATATTAATTGTTTTATCAATTTTATCATATAAAATGTTCAATTCATTATATTTGAAAACTGGTGAATAATTTAGATGAAAGAGTGTGTGGTCATTATAATATTAAGTTGGTTGAATTTTTCACGAGTTTCTTTTTTTTCGGAGGTTTTATTTCTGTAACTTCAATTTTTTTCTCTCCTGTTTGATATGTTGTTATTTATTACCTTTTTTCTCTATAGGTATGTTTGATTTCTTATCATATATCAAGGTATCTGGATGGACTCATAACAAAAATCTTTTGCATTCGATGAATTATCGTTAAAGGCTGAAAAATCAGTGTTTTATTTAAAAAAAATATGAATTATTTTGAGTTTGTCATATCTTTTGAGGTATTTTTAGTATGATTTCAGTTTATTTTCTGTTTAGATATTCTTTTATTCATTAGAGGTTTTCTTTATCAAAATTTTTCGTTCATTATCACACTAGGTTCTTCTTTGATCGGCAAGAAAGTTTAACAAGATTTTGGACTTCATATGTTCATAAGAACATTCTATGAATTCTATTTTTGAGAGATCAATTGAAGGAAATGGGAATTTTCTCAAAATTGATATGATTTCGATAATAGGTTTGGCCTTTACTCGGAAAATTTTTAGAGAATTTAGCTTAAAAACCTTGGTCATTATTTTCTTGTTCAATCAGCTCGTCTTTTATTGTGAATGTAATGAAAATTTTTCTGGAATGAAGTAGGATTTAGTTGCTTTAAAAAATTCTCCTATTTAAAATTCATTGGTTTAATTTTAGAATTTGTTGACGGTAAATCAGATCAAAAAATCTCAGATGTGCTAGGCATTAATGTATTCTCGAACTTCTATTACTTACCCCTTTCACTTTTCGCTCACTTGCTTCTAGGGCAAGTTGACCTGAACTAAACCAATTTGTATTGTGAAAAACATAATAGAAGCTTTTGTACTCTTGATCATTTTGGGTAGGCAATAACTCAAATTTGAATATGCTGAGGGTTATTGGTTTTGTTTCACTCAATAATTCAAGTTTTCAGATCAAATCTTAAACCTACCCATGGCAATCTTTCGGACATTATCTTGTTTATTGGCGTGTATAGCTAGATGATATTTCTTATTTCTTTTTTTAGTCAGGTTGTGAATGATAATTAATTGAACATCTTCATGGAAAAATCAAACTAGACATCTTTCACTGGAAATACCATTAATTTCGAAATTTCTCATCAAAAAATTCATTAAAATTATGCAATATTGAAAAAATCCTTTTTCGCCGACCTCGAAATAAAAGGTGATTTTAATGTGTACGAAATTGATCATTAATGACCCATTTTAATCCTCAATTTATGCTATTTCAATGTGCAATCCTCATGGCAACCGTCCACAAGGTATTCAGAAGCACTACGAGAAGTGTCAAAACTCTACTGGAACATAGAAACATAGACATTTTATAATGTCAAATGTATGTCTTGTACAAAATGAGAATGTATTTCAATCGAGAATTTATACACAATTCATAGAGATCATCGGAAAAATCTGGTAATCAACTCGGTTATTAATCTAGCGACCAAAAGTCTCGATCTATTAACGCGTGAGCGGAGCGGGACATTAAAATATCTTGACCATTAGTCGCTGTCTTTAATAACCTAGTTGATTAAATAACTAGGTATTATATAACTATAACTATAATCTGAAAATTGTCTCTGTTGTTTCAGCCAGTTCAAACACAGGAGAATCAAAGAAGTACGTCTTCTGCTGTACAGTATGTGGAGGTCTGGTGACAATCCTTGGTTCCCTCTTCTTGACTGTTTATTTTTTACTAAGATCACTCACGTCCACACTTAATTATTTCGAAACCATTCCAACTTTTGTACCTGCATCTTTGGTAAGTATGAAATTTATTCTCATAAGAATAACATTGCTTATAAATGGATTTGTTTCAGCTTATTTTCACTGGAATACTTATTATGATCTTATCCAAGAGAAAATATAGGAATAATTATTTGGTGAGTAGGCTTTTGGATTCAGAAAAATAATTATTTTCTTATTCTTCGGCAAATTAATTGATTATGCCTCATTTTGTAGAGAAAATTCATGGAAGAATATCTCAGATTCATAATGATTTATCTATTATGCAAACGTTCCAAATTCAATATCGAAGTACTAGCTACACTTTTCTTCTGTAGCTTCATTATCTGTTATAATTTGTTAACGGCTTAATATCTAATAAATAGTTTTGTTTCATTTTCTCTTATTTTCAGATTAAAATTGGAGGTCTTTGCTGTATGATATGTGCCTTAACTTGCGTCCTGGTCACAATCACCACCACTGTCATTCATATGAATAGGTTACAAACTTTAAGAGAATGTGTTTATACTAAGAAAACTAGAACTTGTACCTGCTATTCTGTCCTACTGGAAGCTCAGTCAGCAACTGATGAAGGTGAGTGAAAACACCCATTTCTACCGAGCTTCAGAAGTTGAACTAAAGTAGAATATCTCATCAAAGTCACTCCATTGACGACTTTTGATTATAATTTATTATACTGATTACTGCTAGGCTTCCTTGAAGCGTCTCAGAAGCTATTACGACTTCGGAGAATCAGTAGTGTTTTGTGTTGTGCGTAGGCTTTGTTACGGTGTCCTTAAGCCATTTCAGACACAGCACTGATATTTGTTAAATGGTGGTCGCTACCAACGAGATAATGGACAGTTTCAGTGATCTCAAGGAAAAGTTATTTAAAAAATAATGTACCCTCTGAATATCATAATATTTATCCGTAATTGTTTCGTATTGAGGTTTCACAAAAAAAAAATAATGAAATCACCGAAATAAGCAAGCGAATTCAAACGACTAAACTCAGCTGTTGCGTGTGACTGCATATTTCCATGGAAAGATATTCGATTCGAGCGAAATTTATTTTATGACTAAAGATTGATATAAAATTTCAAAAGGATCGCATCATATGAACCATAGAAAATTCAATCACAATATTGAAAAAAAGAATCTCCATATTTCCATAACAAGATATCCGATTTTAGCGAAATTCATTTTGTAAATGGAGGATGATATACTGAACGTTCTTGCAAAATTTCAAGAGGAACGCATCATCAGATCCATAAAATTTAATTTGTTTTCCAAATTATGAACTTTTTCAAATAATTCGAAATTTGTCAATGCTGAAACTGTCAAAAATGACAGTACCTGACAACGGCTGGCGAATACTGGCCGAAACGTTAAGCAAAGTGAGGGAAACAGCCAAAAAAAAAAACAGTGGAACTTCCCTATAACGAAAGCGCTAAATCCGCAAAAAAAAGTTGTTATAAAGAAATTTCGTTATACAGAAAATTTGTTTCTTTAGTCGGCAATGTCGCGGTCGACTTCACTGATAAATTTCAGTTTATCATTCAAACTTAAGCACTTCCTTTTAGACATTTTCGCAAAACTTTCACACTAGCGTAATGGTTAGATTGAAACCAAAAAAAACTGTTTCAGAAGGATCTCTCTGCCCGCCGTAATGATGTAGTTCTCAAGGTCGGGATTCATTACGTACGTCCGGAAAAACCCACCCTTATACCATCTTACCAATACCCATTCAAAGAGTGATGTGCTTCGAATATTTCGTATTTCGTTATATAGAGAATTTACTTCGTTTTATGAGGTGTTTTCAACATGGAATTTGAATTCAAAGTGCAATGCCTTGTACAAAATTCGTTATACAGAGAAATTCGTTATACATACGTTCGTTATAGGGATGTTCCACTGTTTTATGATAAAATTATACAATGCTCTGTCGAGTGATTTTATAAACATGAACGCTATACTTATCCAGCAGCAAGTGAGGTATTTCTTGACCGTGAATGAATGGATATCTGTTTTTCGTTTTTCGCGATTTTCAGCAAAACGGTAAGTTTTATCATAAAAGTACCTCAGACAAAAATTGTAGATCATAAAATTATCTATAAAATGTATCAATACTTTTTTCCTCACGAGCCACCGTTTCTGAGATATAACGATTCAAAAAGTTATAAAAGTCGTTATCGTCATAATATGCACACGTTTCCACGCCACCTATGAGGTAGTGTATATACTTAGCGCGTAGTTATAACTTTTTGAATCGTTATATCTCAGAAACGGTGGCTCGTAAGAAAAAAGTATTGTGTATTTTTTATAGATAATTTTATGATCTACAATTTTTGTCTGAGGTACTTTTATGATAAAACTTACCGTTTTGCTGAAAATCGCGAAAAACTCATTTTTTTGACATTTGACCTCGAATAAAATTTTTTCCTCACAGGGGAATGATGAGGAACTTTCAGACATTGTTTATAATTATGTTTTGAACAACTTCACAGAAATTCAGCTTGTTGGGACTTCATGTAACTTCGAATGTCTAAATAGACCGGACTATGTTTCACATTTCCTAAGACCAAGATATCCTAATAAAACTTCTACCAAATTTCCAGCAGCTTTATTGAATTATTAACCTCTCAATTTTCTTGATCCAGGAATGCGTTTCGTGTTCGACTCGACTCCAGACTGCGAAGTCATCCATGGGGAACTCTACGTATGCCTGAGAATGATGTTTGGAATTTCGGTTACAGGCATATTGGTGTGCATCTTCTCATGCATGTTAATGTACCAATTACTGAGGTAAGTGCCTTACAATTTCTGGTCTACCGTATAATAAGCCGGGTCGCATAATTGATACTCCATATTAACATGGGCGTTTTTTGTGTCCGAACGTAGCAAATAAGCTCGAGGAGTTGGAATATGAATTTTGTAGACGTTGAAAAAGTCACGGATGTAGTTTAACGAGAATTCAGATTAGCAACATTGTTGGAAGTTTTTTTTGTTGGTTTTTGAATGATAGGTTGATTGTTTGGTGTTGTGGTGGGAAGTAGCCCTTAGAGGTGTTACTTTGAATAGCCTGCTATTTCAGTAGATGTCACGTTTGGAGCTGTCATTTTTTTGACATTTGACAAGTAGAAACTACGCCTTTAAAAAAAATTGAAACGATACACACTTCAAGAACGCATTGAAATTATCAAAATTCACTATAAAAATGGTGAAACTTTGGCAGAGACGATTCGTAAAACTCGAACATTTTTGGGTCGTCGTGAAGCACCTTGTCGGACCGCAATCAAGAAATTGGTGAAAAAATTCGAGCGTGGGGACAAATTTGTGATGTGAAGAATAAACCCCGTGCACGTCGCTCAAGAACAGCCGAGAATATTACTCCTGTAGTCGAAAGTGTTAAAGAAAACCCAGGTTTGTTCATTCCTCGTCGTTCTTTGGAATAAGGCATTCCATAAACGTCATTACACCGTATTTTGCATGAAGATTTGAGTCTTAAAGCTTATAGAGTTCAGTTAACACAAGAACTCAAGCCGGCCGATTATCAATAAGCCGTGTGTTTGCTGATTGGGTCGTTGAAATGCATGAAAATGATCCGGATTCCATCGAAAATTTATCTTGAGTGATGAGGCCCATTTCCACCTCGGTAGCTTCGTCAACAAGCAGAATTGTCGCATCTGGGGCTCGGAAAACCAAAGATTTATTGTTGAAAAGCCTACCTATCCTCAATGTATGGCTGTTTGGTGCGGTTTATGGTCCGGCGGAGTCATTGAACCTTACTTTTTCGAAAATGAAGCTGGTGCAGCAGTTACGGTGAATAGATTGCGCTATCGAGGGATGATTAATGATTTTTTATGGCCGAAATTGGAAAGTATTGATCTGGACAACGTTTACTTTCGACAAGACGGCGCTACATGCCACACAAGCAACGAAACCATTGATCTTTTGCGGGAAAAGTTTCCGGACCGTGTTATCTCTCGAAGAGGTGATCACAATTGGCCAACGAGATCTTGTGATTTAAAACCTTGCGACTTCTTCCTTTGGGGCCACGTGACAGAGAAGGTCTACGCCAATTGCCCAGCGTCGATATGGAATTCGTGAGGCTATCGAGGACATAAGGCAGCCACTTTGCGATTCGGTTATGAAAATTTTCATTAAAAAGATATGGTCCTGTAAGCGTGGTTGCAGTGGTCATTTGCCTGATGTTATTTTCCACTATAAACGGCATAGCTTATTCTTTATAATGAAATAAAAATCCGATCATTTATATTGAAAAATGGATTTTTTCTTTGAATATCAAAATAACACCTCTTGTTGAAAAACCCTTCATTATAACAATATTAGGGGTTGCCAAATTTGAATGTTTTAGTTTTGCATTCCCTCAACTAGTAGATAAACAAAAATAGACATGAAATTTCGAGAAAGGGATTCTGAGTCAGCGTTCTATCTCTATCTTTTTCGGGGGCTACTTTCTCTACATAGAGTACAAGTGCAGGCATAAGAATGAATTCCAAATAATCTATAGCAATGTCCAGGAAATGGTGTTGCAACCTTCATGTCGCCATAATGTTTATACAATTATTATAGAAGATATAGAAATTTTCGAGAACTATGAATTTTGAAACGGAAGTTATCTCACTGACTAAGCCATATTTATAAGTTCATCAGTGAGGGCCAGAACGAAACTCATTACAGCTTTAGCTTAGGTACAACCTTTGAGGTATTTGGTCCCTGCAACGCCAACACAGAATACTCACAAAACTAATAAACAATCTGTGTTTTTCTAGCCACGAGAAGAAGAAGATGTACTGGGAACAGCTCGAAATGAGATGTCGATCATTCTACCAGCAACATACGAACCCCCCAAGCAGTGCACATGGCTCAGTTCGAGAACCCACCCTTGCCTCGACAATCTATTGCAGTTGTTGCGAAGAATGTAGATATCCGCCCATTCCAATGGTCCTCAGGTTTATCCTTGGGACACTCATAACTCTACAGACAGGTTAGTAAATAAAAAAATAACATGGTGCAGACAAGGCCTTCTAAAGGAGGTTTAGAAGGCCGTGGTGCAGACTACAGAGTAGGCGCCATCTTGCCTGACCTAGACAGGTCTAAGAAAAATTTTTACATGCGAAAGTTGCTACTTCATATGCTGTATTTCATGTTTATGGTAGACTAGCGACCCGCCCCGCTTCGCACGGGTGCCTCAGACGCGCTATTTTTATAGGCAAGCTCTTGCCGCACCGGGCGGCCGGCCGGTAGCGCCGCAAACGCCACGTCCCGCAATTTTTAAATTTGTAATATCTTCGAAAATATTCACTTAAATCATACGGTGTAAAGGGCCATATAGATCTATATTAAATGAACAATGTGTTCAAGGTATTTAATTGGTTAAGGATTAATGCTGTATTGGTTTGAATCGCTTCGAAAATTAGCCAGGGGGAATGAGGTATTTTTCCGCCGTAAAAAGTAGCTTGTGTCCGTGCCTAGGATCCTATCTGCATATTAACCAAGTCCTATAACAATCCGTTCAGACGTGAAGGCGTGAATGAGGTAAACTTTTAAAACAAACGATAAAAAATCACTAACTTAATTAGTTTTCTGCCTACTGCCTACGCCTTAAGTACGATAGCATGAATATTAATAGCCCATATCCTTTTCTAGGTTACTATCTATCACCTAAATTTCATCAAAATCCGTTCAGCCGTTTAGGCATGATAGAGCAAAACTCCCAGCAAAAACCATAAAAAAATCACTAACTCAATTCAGTTTTCTGCCTACTTCCTACCCCCTAAGTACGATGACGTGATCATTTTGATCTTATATCCGTTTTTAGGTAACCATCTATTACCTTACTAAATTTCATCAAAATCCGTTCAGCCGTTTAGGCGTGAAAGAGCAAAAGTCCCAACAAAAACGATTAAAAATCACTAACTCAATTTAGTAATCTGCCTACTGCCTACCCCCTAAGAACGATGGCGTGATTATTTATAGCCTATGACCATTTCTAGGTTATCATATATCACCATACCAAATTTCATCAAAATCCGTTCTGCCGTGAAAGAGTAACAGACAGACAGACAGGCAGACAGTCAGAGTTACTTTCGCATTTATAATATTAGTATGGATAATGTGTCGAATCAATTCAGAATATGTTGCTTAAACTGCTCATTGATTTGGCTACGTTCACTTGCAAAAATGATATACAGTTACTTTTTCACCACAGTGTCACCTGATATTAACAGAATTTTGGTCACAGGTTCTGGACTCCTGGCAGAATAGGAAATTTCTACTCCCCAAATCCAGGAGATTTACCACCAGGGGATAACCAAGCTCGAAATAGGGCAGGATGGAGCTGGAGAAGGTTTCCTTGGGGAAGAAGCACCGCAACACAGGCAGAGATTCCTAGGTTAGTAATAACAATTAGTAAACTAATGAGAAGTTAAAGATAGTGAAGAAATATCTGAAGGAGTTTTATGAGCTGCTGTTGAATCATTTGGACACTGGCATAACAATGGTGAAGAGATGATAGAGAATTTTTATATATTTTAGCTAGCCAAAAGTTTTTGGTTCCAACAGATACAAATGTTGTGTCTTACCACTAATTACAATATCTTGAGTTGTCTTCTTAGTTCATCAAGAGTACGAGCATCAATTCCAAAAGATTGTTTCCTCTTATATGCAGGGTGTCCCGTAATTAGACCGACAAACTTCTAGTGGACATTATAGATCATAATTTAGACAGATTCGACCCAAATCATATAATGCAAAATTGCTTCGTTGAGGAGCTAGTGCCCTTTGAAGATGACGTCCTGTTCACACTTTTTGTCATATATTCGCAAAACGGAGTCACATATAGTGCTGAAAGTTTACACATTGGCTAATATCAAAAATACGCATCGATTAGATTGAGTGCTTTTCTTTCATGTCAAGCACAATGAAGTGAAAATAAATTCAAAACAAATGTGAACATTGAGTACTTAGTGAAAAGAGAGAAAATTTCAAATCTATTTTCTTCAGAAATGGTGCATCTGGGCGTTATTATACAAGAGCATCTTTTTTCGAGAACAAACATCAGAGTTTATGAATATGATGTAAATCGCGCGAAATAATGAAAGTTAAAAAAGTTTCAACAAAAAATACCCTTCGCCACCCCACAAATGATACGATTGTGCTTGACATGAAAGAAATGCACTCAATCTAATCGATGCGTATTTTTGATATTAAGCCAATGTGTAAACTTTCAGCACTTTATTCGACTCCGTTTTGCGAATATGTGGCAAAAAGTGTGGACAGGACGTCATCTTCAAAGGGCACTAGCTCCTTAACGAAGCAATTTTACATTATATGATTTGGGTCGAATCTGTCTAAAATATGATCAATAATGTCCTCTAGAAGTTTGTCGGTCTAATTATACTTTATACTCCAGAATATCTTCCAGAAAATCTCTGCCCTGCTATTGGTATTCCATTCTTCATTTCATAGCAAGCAAAATTAGATATAATGCTTTCTTCTCTTTCTTCTGCATAACTTCACACCCATATTCTTTTGAAATGAGAGCTAACAAAATACAATTGAGGTTGGTGCAAACGGGATACCATACTACGAGTATTCGACGTATCGGTAGAAAAACACTGTCTCGCCGTTTTTACAAAATTGAAACTTAAAACTATTCGGATAATACTTTCAATATTCAGATACAAAATACTTAATTCAAGCCCTTGGGCCAGGAGGGTGTTTTAAACCTGGTCTGGCATTCCAAGTGATGATTTTTCGAATTTCCTGTTGTTCTAAGCGGTCTTAGAACCTTATTGAAAGGTAATCATCTCCCATAGATTGAAATAGTTGTATTTCATCCTAAATATCGAAGTCAATTTGGGAATAATGATAAAAAAGTGTGACAAACTCATGTCAAAATGCACACATGTAATGCAAGGACAATGAATTGAGTAGTTAATTTCACAAACATAAGTAACCAAACATTTTGAAGAACAACTGAACATAAAGTATAATTTGCAGAGAATCATCCTCCTTTATGTACCAAGGAGTAGCCAGTAGTGCCGACAGTCAGTATGGCTTCACGTCTAGGACAGGAAACGACAATGGTCTTCCAAGAACAAGTGTCTGGTTCTTCTGATTCTTACAGTATGCTGGACAATAGACCTCCAATGGGTGGTGTTTATGTATGGGGACCTCCACCACCTTACTCCAATCCAAACTCACCAGCCAGGAGGATATTCCATTCACCAGCTCATAGGTAAGGTAGTAACATTAATTGTAAAGGGGTTTCCAATAAGAGGTGTTATGATATTCAAAGAAAAGTGCCATTGATAGTGAAAAATAACATCAGGCAAATGACCACCACGACCACGCTTAGGGAGACCATATCCTTTTAATGAAATTTTCCGTAACCAAATCGCAATGTGGCTGCCCTATGTCCTCGATAGCTTCACGAATTCCATCTTTGAGGTCTTGAATCGACGCTGGGCTATTGGCGTAGATCTTCTCTTTCACGTGGCCGAAGGAAGAAGTCGCAAGGGGTTAAATCACAAGATCTCTGTGGCCAATTGTGATCACCTTTTCGAGAGATAACACGGTCCGGAAACTTTTCCAGCAAATGATCAATGTTGATGATCGGCCGGCTTGAGTTCTTGTGTTAACTGAACTTTATAAGCCTCAAGACCCAAATCTTTATGCAAAATACGGTGTAATGACGTCTGTGGAATGCCTGATTCTGACGACGAGGAATGGACAAACCTGGGTTTTCTTCAACACTTTCGGCTACAGCAGCAATATTCTCGGCTGTTCTTGATCGACGTGCACGGATTTTATTCTTCACATCACTAACTTGTCCCAACAGCTCGAATTTTTCCCAAAAATGTTCGAGTTTTACGAACCGTCTCTGCCAAATTTTCACCATTTTTATAGTGAATTTTATTAATTTCAATGCGTTCTTGAAGCGTGTATCGTTCCATTTTTATTAATGGCGTAGTTTATACTTGTCAAATGTCAAAAAATGACAGCTTCAAACGTGACATCTACCGAAATAGCGGGCTATTCAAAATAACACCTCTTATTGGAAAATCCTTTATTGTGAAATTTGACAGTCCAAAGGCAAATTCGTGCATTTTTAGGAGCTCTGAAACGAAATAAATATCATTGAATTATGTTGTTGAAATAAGTTGCAACCACCTTATGGTTATGAGCGAATGTACATCATTTAACTTACCTATTATTTTACAGAATAAGAGAGACGTAATTAAATTAATAACTATTACCTACCAATCAACTCACGCTATGGTTCTCAACTCTGGAAAGTTGCTGTTAGTATACAATTATGTTTTTCACATATCTTCCAAATAATACAGTATTTTGGCATTTTTCTGAAGTGAATGAACTTCAATATCACTGCAAGACACATCAAAATGTAGAAGCACGAAAACTGGCGAGAATATCATGAAAATCATAGGAATAACCTAAGTTAGCTTGATGTTTATAAGCACCAGGGTAGGGAATATGAATAAAGAGATCTCTTCTTCATTTTTGCCTCTTTTTACATCTCTGTTCTTTATTGATCTAATGATCTTCTTCATTAAAGTCACTGAATTTTTTAGGCCGAAAATTTGGGTTTAGCGCCATAACACACAGTAATTCAGCAGAGGGAAAGAAACTTGGTATATTCAGCTCATATTCATGATAAATTGAATTTTGTGTCCCCCATTATATGTATAGGATTCTCGTTGAAGACCACCTTCATTGAATCAATGAATCTTTTCTTCAGATACCAGCATATGCATCACCATCCAATGCACGGTCACGAATCTCACTGCCAAATGAGTTCAGAAAATGTGACAAGAAATTCCAGAAGAAATCGTCCACACACTTCCAGTAAGCAAAATTACGAAAACACCACTGAAACTGAAATTCACCAAAACAACGACAACAGCGAAAGCACAGATACGTCCAGTTGTCTCGAAAGAATATCGCACACACTACCCGTCAGAAAAATGAAGAAAAGGGCAGATATGGCCTCAGTTAAGTCGATATATCACCAGGGATCATCGAGCAAGGTAAACGTCCAGAATATATTCAGTGGTCAAGATGGTCAAGGGCAATCTATGGAAGAGCACAGTTACACGGAGCCTAATTTGAACGAATCCGAAAAGCCTAAGGCGGAACCACAGAAATGTAGGTTTTTACCTAGGATGCAGGGAGTTGAGAATCCTACCTTCCAGAAACAAGAGAATAGTCCTCAGAAAAATGAGGCTGCTGAGTCTGAGGTTTATTTCGCAGACGTGAGCAGTTGTTGCAATATTTCTGTAAGGAATGACGGCCAAGATTCGTCTTTATACGATGAAGCCTTAGAGAACCAAAAGCCTAGAATAGACAATAATCAATGTTTGCAGAGTTTCCAAGAGAATATTTCTAACGCTACAGCTAATGAAGATGAGGATTATTTAGTCCACAGGATGGGTAACAGACAAATGAGCATAAGAAGTCGAATGCCGATACCTTTACCAGAAAACGAGGACCTCAATTTCCAGAATGAGCCTTGTTTACAGCTTTTAACAAAAGATATTTCACAGAACAGCATATGCAGCAGTGTACAGACACCTTTAACTGAAACCACAGATGATGCAATCACTCCCACAGAGTGTTGTTCCAATTATTTCACAGAAAACCCAATGGACTCACCAAAGAATAAAAAATTCCCAACCAATGAACAATATTTGGCACCTGACGCCCAGTATGAAATTGTACAAAACCAAGAAGACTTTAGGCAAAACTCTAGTAACCTTACGAACACAATATCAGGTTTGAATAATTTCGGACAAAACTACTATAACCAAAGTAAAAAATTCAACTATCTTTCTCCGAATTGTTCCAATTCAAAACCAGGAGGAACATCGATTACGTGTAGGAAAAACACAGGTAGTAATATCACAAACCTAATTCAAAATTTAGGGGCCAATTCTGGTGGTTTGCTTTATGGTGAGGCCAGTGCAGGAGAAGAAGAAACTCAAGGTCAGGGCTGTCATAGTGACGGCACTATGGATTCTGGATGGCAAAGTGGGTCTGAAAAACTTGGAGAAGCGAAAAAAGTAGAGGATCATCCTTCTAACTAAATTTAATATTGAAATTGAGAGTAATATTTCCGTCTCAAGCTGAAGATTTGAATTTGAAATAGAGAAAAGTGCCAAAATCTGATTCTATGTAGAAAAAGATAAAAAAAGCCTTCAAAGTTCATTGACATCCTAATTATTCTCAAACAAATCTTCAGCTGAAAACTTGTACATTGTAATCTTCCCTAAATTAATCTTTGCTGTGCAAAGTCTCTTTCCGTTTACTATTTAGAGTTTATGATACTTTTTTACTACACCAAGTTATAGATAACACGAAAAAAATTATTTTCTCTATTCTTGTTTATAAAATGATGGCTCTAACACTCAGTTGCAGGAACGTCCATTAAAATTTAAAGGTCCATTAAACCTTAATCCTCCATTAGTTCCTTGTAATAATGGAGGATTAAAAGTTTAATGGACCTTTAAATTTTAATGGACGTTCCTGCAACTGACACTAAGTCTTGTTATTAGCAACTTTCACTTATAGATATTGGCATTGTGTTGAGATATATGCAATATGTTATTGTGAGATTATATATTAATGTTGTATTATATTAATATAAATGATATTTCGATGGACATAAGATAATAATTAGATTAGATGAGTTTTGTATATTTGTTTTTATAATAAAAATGGATTTTAAGACTTACATTTTTCAATAAATAAAAACAAAAACAACATGGAATTAATTTCAAGTTGTCAAAGCATGTTACAGAAAAAGATTTTTCTATATTTCTTCATATAGTTTTATGCTATAAGAACCTAGATCATTTTCTTGAGAAAAATATACCATATACAGTGAAATTTCCCTATAACGAACGTCTGTATAAAGAATTTTTCTGTATAACGAATTTCGTACAAGACATTGCACATTAAATCCAAATTCCATGTTAAAAACACCCTCTGAAATGAAGTAAATTCTCTCTATGACGAAATATTCAAAGAATATCACTCTTTGAAAGGTATTGGTAGTAAGGTAAGGGTGGGTTTTTCCCGAAATTTTTCCAGACGTACGTAATGAATCCCGACTTTAAAGTAAATCATCACGAAGGGCAAAGAGATCTTTCTGAAATAGTTTTGAATACACCCCTGACTGTTTGGTTTCAATAAAACCATTACGCTAGTGTGAAAGTTGTGCGAAAAAGTCTAAGAGGAAGTGCTTAAGTTTGAATGATAAACTTAAATTTATCAGTGAAGTCTATCGCGATATTGCCGACTATAGAAACAAATTTTTTGCATAAAGAAATTTCTTTATAATGAATATTTTTTGCGGATTTAGCGCTTTTGTTATAGGGAAGTTCCACTGTAATATTCATCTATACAAGTTCTGATCTGATATTCAAAGAATCATAAGAGAAATGTTATTTCAGATGACCAAGCATATTTATTGAACAATATTTTTAAATTGAATCGATCATTTCGTCTTGTACAACTTTATTCCATGTTTGACTGAGGCGAATCATATACACTATCATTTTTTCATGTTGGTTTACATATAAATTAGTAGTTTCTTGTTGACAACTGAAAAGATGAGTTACATTTTTGTGTATTCTTCGATTCTTGCCTTTTGAAAGAAATGGATCGAAGAATATGTATTAAATTTTACGTTAAAAATGGAATAAATTGCTCCAAGGCTCTTGAAATGATGAGTGTTGCATTTTGCGAGTCCGACAAAATAGATAAAGATGAATAAATATATACTCTTCAAGAAAATTCACCTATTCTTTCGAACCGACCTCGTATTCTTTAACTTTCAGCAGACTGAATCGACAGGTTAAAAATTTTCATAGAACAATCTTTGAAATAAGTCTTCTTTCTGTTCGAGTACTACATATTGTTTTCTCTAATTTACTGTATTTTCATTGGAGTTAATGAAATATTTCCATCAATTTTGGTGAAGGATAGCAGAACTGTTTTCTTCATAGCTGAACTAACAGATAATAGTTAATATCACCTTAAAATCTCTTTGAATCTGGATATGCTCGCATTGTTTTGCTTTCCAAGTTATGGTCGAACGAATCCATTTCTGAAGAATTAGTAAGAAATACATTTTGTGAGAAATTATAAGAGTATAACTATCTGAATTTTATTAGATCACCAAAACCTATGAAGGAAAATATTCTAAAACACTCACACTATGTGTGGTCGAAATCCAAATTCTGTAGTCATCATTTTCGTTGAAGCAAACCAAAAAGTACCAGCCATATGTGCCAGATCCTGCAACTGAGTGGTTCTACTATGGCAACAGTAGTAAAAATCTTGTAGTATCCACGTAAGTGGACCACCAAACTCTTCAAAATAATGACGAAATATTTCCATTAAGATTCATCTATCATTCAGTTGGCCCACCAAGACAATTATTTGATCTACGATTAACAGCTGGCATCAGGAACAATATCCCTCATTTTAATCACAACTTCCTCATTCCAATCTAAATTTTGTAGGGCGAACATGCCTTATGACTCCCAAGCATCCACCTTCAGACCTAAATTAGGTCTCAGAATAGCCAAAGAAACCACAATTCAGCACTCAATATTCAAATGGTCCCATCCACTTATCTTCTCATTTACGTTAAACAAAGAATCAGTGGAACTTGATTACATCCTCAGAAATCCTGGGGAACTCAAATATGCTCGCACTTATTTGCTCACCAAGTCATGGTCGAATGAAGGATTTGCTAAAGAATCAGAGAAAAAACATTCTGTGATGCATTATCGTGATATGAGTATTTCGAATGTTATAAGATGACCAAATCGAAATGAAATTGGTGAAACACTCACTTTATGTGTGCTCGAAATCCAAATTATGTAGTCATCATTTTTGTTGAAGCGAACCAAAAAGGTACCAGCCATATGTGCCAGATGCTGCCACTACGTGATTCTACTATGGCAATCAATAGTAAAAATCTTGTAGTATCCACGTAAATGGACCACCAAACTCTTCAACAAAATGACGAAATATTTGCATTTAAACCATCCATCATTCAGCTGGCCCACCAAGACAATTATTTGATCTTCAATTAACAGCTGGCATCAGGAACAATATCCCTCATTTAATCACAACTTCCTCATTCCAATCTAAATTTTGTAGGGCCAACATGCCTTATGACTCCCAAGCATTCACCTTCAGACCTAAATTAGGTCTCAGAATAGCCAAAGAAACCACAATTCCGCACCCAATATTCAAATGGTCCCATCCACTTATCTCCTCATTTACCGTTTTCATTTACGTTAAACAAAGAATCAGTGGATCTTGATTACATCCGCAGAAATTCGAGTTATAATTGAACAAACAAAAGCCCCATCATTGGTATTGTTCGCCTCTGTTTGTTTAGGACAAGCATATTTCGAATTTCTATGGAATCTGTAGCACAAGAGCAAAAAAAAATATTTGTCGAGCTATTAAATGCTCCGTTACGTATTTAAAACTCGACTCAAGATGCAGTACTGGTTATTTTAGTGTTTACTGTTATGTTTGTTCAAGGAAGACTTTAAGAAGGGCCTTTCCTTGATGGTTATGCAGTTGGTTTTTGGTCTGAGCCTGGTTTTGTGTCCGAGATGTGGAGGGTTTTGATTTTTTTCGTTTTCGCTGTTTGTAGGGTGCAGTGCGGGTTTTTCGATCTGACTGATGTGGATGATCCTCTGGCACTCTTCTGGAGTACGAAGGGTAAGTTCATAATATCTAAATTTGAATTAAATTAGAGTAGATTAGAGAAAAGCGTTAAGGCTGAGAAAATTTCGCAGAACCTTGATCCCAAGATCTATTGAGCAACCCTGCGCTGTTTACCATTCCGGCAGAAAGGTCTTGATAATTCCTGCTGAGTCCTTTATAAGATCCAATTTCAGGAAATATGACGAGCCTTGCCTTATGCGCAGCTGAAAAATTGCAAATCAAGTATTCGGTGGTTTCTTAGCAGAAGCCACAGGTATCATCTAAACCTTTTCTTTAATCCTCTAGTTGATAATTCACTGTGGAAATCCCATTCTTTTTTTGTAATTCTAACCTGCTGGGTGAGAGGACAGTTGTCGATAATTAGGAAAAAAGAAAGAAGCATCCCCAACCGATAGCTAAGAAAAGTACAGGTAATGAGAGAATAAAGAATCAGAGAGTCTGGTCTTCTCTGAACAACTACATCTCATCTGCGAACCTCCCTAGTGATGTAATGATCAAGAAAGTAAGCACTGAAAAAAACTTAAGAACATTGCTAAGTAAAAGAGAGAAATGGGAACGGGAATACACCGACTATAACATCGAAGAAAATACCGTAAAATGGTATACAGATGGTTCCAAACCCTATTAGGGAGCTGGCGCTGGGATATACAGGCCAAGTACCAAGTGTGCACTGTCGCTAGGCTTCTGTATGAGCGTCTTTCAAGCGGAAATCTTAGCTATTGGAAGATGTCTAGATATAAATCTTGAAAGAAACTATCAGAAGTGCGATATAGCAATACATTCAGATAGTCAAGCTGCTATTAAAGCACTGAGTTCCTACGTCATCGATTCAAATATGATCTGGAAGTGCCGGAACAAACTCAATGAGGTAGGCAAGAAAAATAAGGTCTTTTTAATCTATGTTCCCAGCCATTCGGAAATCAAATGAATGGTAAATGTACCTATAAGAAGGAGTTTCTGGAGAAAAAGAAAGCCGAGAAAAAAAAACTCTGGCGGAATCTCCCAGGGATGGATCATTCCACTAAGTTCCTTCGGAACTTTGAAACAGCAAGATCCAAAAGATATCTGGATATTGGTAAGATACAATTACACCTCCTCTTTGGCTGTCTTACAGGAAAACTTTTTCCTATAGATGCATCTGCCTTTACCGCAGAAAGGTTATGAATAAGTAAATGGAGCTTGTGCTTCCTTTCTAGCTAGTGTGTTATCCTCTTTATTTCCTTTGATTCCTAAGTGACCAGGAGCCAAACTAGAGAGACCTTGTTGATATTGCCTACTTCACCGTGTTTTCTTCGGCACCCCTTTAAGATGAGATATGTGGTTTCGAACCTTGAAATTAATGAATTTTTATAGCTGGAATGAGAGGAGGTTGATCTGGACTTTGTTTATTTTCAGCAAGACAAGGCTACAAGCCACACAAGCATCGAAACAAAAGTTCTGAAGAAAAGTTTTCCAGTCGTGTTAATTCTGAAACTCAAGAATATAATTAGCCACCATCATCTTGTGATTTAACACTCTTTGATTTGTTTTGAGCCATTCCATACTAATGCCCAACAATCGATGATGGACCTTGAAAATCGCCGAATTGGCCAAGAAAACTTCCATGAAAATGCTGATATCGTTTTCCACGTTTATGGCATATTTTTTCGTCGTTAGAATTAAATAAACATCCTTTGATTTCCCTCAAAACATACTCGTTTTTATTTCAATATCAAGATGGAACCTTTTATTGGCAAACCCTGTATATGAATATTTACGAATGCGACAGATAATTCTGTCGAAATATTCCTCTAGCCAACAGGAGTTTTGTGCCGGAGTTCTGCAATGAACGACTAAATGGAAAATATGAGACCGGAAATGGCCTTCGAGGATCTATGAATGTGACGTGAAGCATTTTTCCGGTCTGGAAAAGGGTTCTTGTGTGGATTAGTTTTTCTCCGTTTGCTCTGTTTCCTTTTACCACTTCTGTACCGATGGAAATGTCGATTTTTTTTCTGAATAATCTCAGCAATCATGAAAGCATTCATTGAACCAATAGGGAAGGTTTCTAGATTGTTTACATCGATGTACAGGGTGACCAGATTTGGTGATCCCTGAACTGAAAGTTTTTCACCCTAAGAGATAGAGAAAAATGAATGGCACATTGTGGTGTCAATTCTCGGGATCACTAGTTCGACGAACGTATACGTTCGTGATGTTTTGAGAATTTTGAGAACAATTTTTATGGAAATTGTAATATTATATCCGATCGAAATGAATGTAAATTACTACAAACGTATACGTTCTTGAGCGAGTAATCCCGAGAATTGACACTCCTATCGTTTGAGACCATTTTCGACTAGAAATTCGAAAACGTTGGACATTTACGCAAAACGATATAGCACTCGTTTAATGTAGAACGAGCGTTCAAAAATTCAAGAATACCTATACTGCAGTTCAGTTCATACAGAAAGAAGATCATTGCAATTGTGTAGATAGATTTATGTTATAATAAGTGTCTGCCGATGAAAGAAGTGATTATAACAGGTATCACGAAGTGTCCATTTTTTTTATCTATCATACAGCTTGTCCTGGAAAATGTGGGAAATCTCTCGGATTCAGATAGAACATAAAAAATGAAGATGACAAGATTCTATAATTTTTTTTCCTAGCGGCCCTCCCTACGAAGATACGACCTCCTAAATGACGCCACTGGAAATCCATTTTACTGGAATAAGTTTCAAATTACTCGATATAATTTGATGAAAATTTGATATGATTAATAGTATTAAGAACCTCTTAAATCACCGCACTCAAATTTCAATTAGCTTGTTCAGTTTACCAGGCACTGGGTTGTACATTTTAATGCTTACATTTTTAACACCCTGTATGATCAGGCGCTAAAAAAAACCAATTTGGATACCTTGAACATTAAGCTAAAGAAAAGGTACTCTTGTTCAGTGTCGATAAAATGAACCGTTTTCGAAAAAAAAATAATGAAAGAAGTAAGTAATTGAAATTTATTCCACTAAAATGAATTTCCAGTGGCGTCATTTAGGAGGTCGTATCTTCGTAGGGAGGACCGCTAGGAAAAAAAATTATTGAAACTTGTCATCTTATTTTTTTTATGTTCTATCTGAATTCGAGACATTTCCCACAGTTTCCGAGACACCCTTATAAAATTGTCGGTTGGATCACCAATAGAAAAACTTTCAGCTTTTATGATAACGAAAGCCAGCCTGCTCCAGGCTTTGCTTTCTTAGTTTCAACCTCTCAATGCCAGGCTTTCAATCGCTAAATATTAAACTGTATTTTTCTGGATCAATGGACAGCAGAATCCTGCTCGATATTATCGGACCACCACTCGAGCACATCTATTGATTTCTAGATTGGTTTCGAAAAGTTCGCTTCAAGTGCCCTTTCGCTTTTTGAGGGGCTTAAAGATCGTTGGAGCGCCTGAATCATCATAAAAAGCTGTGAACAAGTTGACGAACTTGTATTCTGGATTCACTCGAGAGAGAAAATATGCGGCTAAAACCTCTCCAGAATTATAATTTCGAGGGGGGACTCTGTTTTACTGAATCCTCTATCGATTCGAGCCTACATCATGCTTTCTGATAACTACGCTATTCATCCGAAACGTAAGGTTTATAACGAGTGACTTTATATCATTTTGGGGATCGCAACTGAGATAAGATGTTTACTGCTGTATTTTGGATGAAAACACAACTATATCGTGAGAAAATTGTAACAATTGAGGTATTCAAAATATAGGGTTTTCCAATAAGAGGTGTTATTTTGAATAGCCCGCTATTTCGGTAGATGTCACGTTTGAAGCTGTAATTTTTGACATTTGACAAGTAGAAACTACGCCATTAATAAAATGGAACGATGCACGCTTCAAGACGCATTGAATTATTGAAATTCACTTTAAAAAATGTGAAAATTGGCAGAGATGGTTCGTAAAACTCGAACATTTTTGGGTCATCGTGAAGCACCTTGTCTAACCGCAATAAAGAAATTTATTTCATTATAAAGAAGAAGCTATGTCGTTAATAGTGGAAAATAACATCAGGCAAATGACCACCACGACCACGCTTACAGGGCCATATCCTTTTAATAAAATTTTCCATAACCAAATCGCAAAGTGGCTGTATTCGATAGCCTCACGAATTCCATCTTTGAGGTCTTGAATCGACGCGGGCTATTGGCGTAGACCTTCTCTTTCACGTAGCCCCAAAGGAAGAAGACGCAAGGTGTTAAATCACAAGATCTCGGTGGACAATTGTGATCACCTCTTCGAGAGATAACACGGTCCGAAAACTTTTCCCGCAAAGGATCAATGGTTTCGTTGCTTGTGTGGCACGTAGCTTGAGTTCTTGTGTTAACTGAACTTTATAAGCCTTAAGACCCAAATCTGTACGCAAAATACGGTGTAATGATGTTTTGTGGAATGACTAATTCCAAAGAACGACGAGGAATGGACAAACCGGGTTTTCTTGAACACTTTCGGCTATAGCAGCAATATTCTTGACTGTTCTTGAGCGACGTGCACGGGTTTTATCTTCACATTTCTAACTTGTCCCAACAGCTCGAATTTTTCCACCAATTTCTTTATTGCGGTCCGACAAGGTGCTTCACGACGACCCAAAAATGTTTTACGAACCGTCTCTGCCAAGTTTTCACCATTTTTATAGTGAATTTCAATAATCTCAATGCGTTCTTGAAGCGTGTATCGTTCCATTTTTATTAATGGCGTAGTTTCTACTTGTCAAATGTCAAAAAATGCGAGCTTCAAACGTGATATCTACCGAAATAGCGGGCTATCCAAAAAACACCTCTCAGTGGATAACCCTAAATCTACTGGGTGGGTCTTTTAGGAAAAAATCTACGTTTTGAAAGATTTTACATTTCTGGGAAAACGTTCTATAATGTTCATAGCACAGAAAGGTAGACAATCGAACACAATCTAATTCATCTTACCGACAAGAAATGATATTTTTTACTTCATTACAATTTTCCAATCGCTTAAAAATCACCCATTGATTCTAGTAGACTCATTATGAATTAAAAACTTGAGTGTTGAGTTTCTGTCACTTCTGAATAAAAAAACATATTTTCCAAGAATGTCTTCAATAACAAAAGTGTTATTAGATAACTCACTAAAACATTCATCATGATTTCAGAAAAATTTGAAGCTAAAGGCACATGCACAGTGACGAACAAGGAAGGAGGAAAGTTTGAAGGAAAATGCATACACGCAAGCAAGTGTTTGTTTACCGGAGGCACCACTAATGGCATATGCGGACTTGGAGGAACTTGTTGCACCTGTAAGTATTCTTTGTTTGATTGGTAAACATGATATGATGTAAGATTGAGGTGTTAAATGGTTTAAACTCCTGCTAATTGGCTTAAGCATTTCGAATTGTGAAAGTAATCATGCAGTTAATAGATTTTGGTTGAAAGAGAAACATAATCGGGTAATATACTGGGTGTTCGGAAATTCGTTGAGCTTCTTAATGAATGATCATTTGCAACGAATAAAAGTTATCTGTTTTCTATCTTGTTAATAATATTTGTATTGCTCTTTCGAAATCAACAATGTGATGGTAAACTGACACTAGGTGATAATTTTTCTTTACAATTTTTTTAGATACCAAAGGATGCAACAAGGAATCGAAAGAAAAAGTTTCATATTTCAGTGGAAGTTATGAAGGAATCAGAAATTATATCCAATCTAACATGTGCACCTATAGGGTTAAGCTTTTACCCAATACCTGTCAAGTTAGGTGAGTATTTCAGCCATAGAGATAGAATAGTATTCTATCTCTATGATTTCAGCAAACTACTTCATTTCAATTTGGTTTCTGGTTCTAAAAAAACACTTTGTTATTGTTGCCCAAATGTCTCTTAGTTTTCAATTTCAAATGGAAAATTGTGCCGAATGATAAGGTTGCTTTATTTGATTATTTATCGAGTCAATGAATTCAGAAAACATATTTGGTCAAGGGTTTTTTTGTTCTATAGATGAACTCAGATCTTTCTTGATGTGTTTTTATTTTCTATAGAAATAAATGATTACTAAGTCATTTTATATGCCATTTCAGGTTAGATTTCGAACATTTCGTATTTAATCCACCTTTATGGAGTGACAAATCGAAAACATACAAATGTACTGGAGATTCCTTGGCTGTTTTACCTAATTATTACAATATACCAATCTTATGTGGAAATAATAATAAACAACATGGTGAGTAACATAATTTTTCTGATACATTTTCCGTATGATACTATTCAAGGAAATATTGGAATAATGAATATTATAAATATTCGTCCCATAATAAAATGAAATATTATGTATTTCATGTATCTACAGAAAACGTTTGAAAATCTAAGTGATTTTGTTTTCTAGAGATTGAAAATGTTCATTCCTTGAACCTTTTTTGAAATAAGCGATTGCAACTAGTCGTTTGATACCTAAAATGCATTTTTTTACAGTTTACGTCCACTTGAACCGGTCGATAGACAGCGCCGTGACGCTGAGCATCGCTTTAGCAGACAGGTCAAATACCAAACAGAGATTCGAAGTGTCAAATCCTTCGTGGAGTATCAAAGTTACCCAACTGGAGTGTGAGGCAAAAATGGACGTGTTCCATCACAACGAAAAGTCTTTGCGGGACGATTTACTGATGTTAGGTAAAGTTACATTCTTTACACCTCTGCGTTGTTGTCAACAAGGGCGGATATAGCTTTTTTTCATGGGGGGGGGGGGGTAGTAATGATTCAAGGTCGATAAATCAGGTTCAAAAGTTGAAAAAAAGGTAATCAAAATATTTAGGAGGAATAATATAATAAGAAAAATAGTAGTAAAGTAATATTAGTGTAAAAAAAACAAACAAATGAAAATATGTGCACCACTTTGCGTAACTTTTCTTTAGGTTTTCGATATTCATGGGGGGGGTAATTACCCCCATTACCCCCCCCGTAAATCCGCCCTTGGTTGTCAATGATCAAAATTTAGTGTTTTTGCACCTCTTTTGAAGGCATGATAATGAATAAGTGTATAGTCCGTTCACGAAAGTTTGAGTAGTCGGTTTGCCACGGAAATTTGTCATATTCCACTGTGTATATTGAAATTTAAGGTTAAGTTGTTTGTTTTCTTGTCAGATTGATATGCAATGTTGTCAATTTTGCATAGAGTTCTCTGATAACTCGCAAGCTCGTCGGACGAGGCCGGGTACATTCGGCAACGTTGACTTTATTTTACGTTAGGACAGCAAATACTGCCAACTTCAGATAAATAAACAAACTCCTACTATGCTCAAACTTTCGTGAACGGACTATATAGAGAGTAAGAAGACAGCAGCTGCTCAGAACTTTCTCATGTTACATTAAAATATTTTGTGACAAAAACTACTGTGGGCGCCAGTCTATACAGAGTGTTAGTGAATGTGAATGAGTGCGACAAATTTCAGGATATTATCGCTCGTCAAAAAAACTAGAACAAAATATTCTATTAACATACCTTCTAAAATGCCAGGGTTCGGTGGGTTTCGTTTTGTCTGAGATATTGAAGAACACAAATTCTGAATGGCCATATGTATTTTATGAAACAGCCTGTACGATTTGGCTGGTTAACGAACTTAACCGAGGCATTTGGGAACCGAACTCACCAGGAAAATTTAAAGTCTCTCGGACAATCCCTTCGAAAGTTATTGTGCTAAATGCCGACCTCACGGACAGAATTGGATTTGACCACGAATTCGAATACGATATAGCGCTCGTTTAAGGAGAACGAGCTCTCAAAAATTGACCATGTTTTTCAATACTGAAGTTGATTTTTCTCAGAAACTATCAACTGTAGAGCGTATGACCAGAAGATCCTTTATTGTCTAGAAATCATTGGCGGTTCTAAGGAGCCTCTCCAAAACCGTACTTTTTCCATAAGCGTAGAAATTGGGGCGAAAACCACTCATTAACATTTTCTCGTAGCAGGTGAATAATTCATTCGAACGCGTTCTTTCAAAATGACACATTTTGATGATTGATATTACCCGGCAACAAAGCCTTAGCTGTGAAAACACCCTATGTTTAAGGCATCGAGATATAATAGAGAAGAGACGCTATGACATACAATTGAGTAAAAAAAATAGTAGTACACTTGGGCGGGGCTAAGTCGGGGACCAATATGGCGGAAAGTTCAGGGTTGAATTAAGTTGCCAGTTTTTTCTGTTTACAAATTTCACCCAAAAAATACGACGTGTTCGGCCTTTAGGAATCCTGTTCAAATAAGGTCAATTGAATATCAAATAAACAATATTTCTTCAGGCGATAATATACACATATAAAAAGATATCAGATCATCAAGACAGACTAGCAAAATTTCGAATGCGGATCTGTTCAGAACTCATCCCTACCTGTGATATGTTTTTCCTCTAATTTTCTTCTTATCTGTCTCTCTATGCTTGAAGAAAGCCTTACAGTGCACGATACCATTTTATTATACAGGTGTAACTAAATAAGTGTAAAATATTTAAGGAGGTGATTCCTCATCGAAAAAAAGATAGGATCTTCATATAAAGAAACTTCATTGGAGCTTCCCTTGTTAACATACAGCCCCTCAAAGGGAGTACATAAAATTTGTATAACAATTTTTTTCACAAGCACCAGAAAAGTTACAATATTGAAATCAACCTGACGTTACCTACTAGCAAAAAAAATTGTCACTATTGCTAAAAGTGTCTTACTAGATAGATTAGTTTCGCATTTATGACGATCTATCTGTGAGTTGTTCGTAAAATAATTGTTTGTTGCGAACTGGTTTATTTTGGGCAAAAAACTCAAAGACATTTTTTGTTTAGAATGAAACAGGCTATCGGAAATAAATTTTTAAATGGTAAACAAATAATAAGACAAAATGTTACATTGGAAATAAACTTTAGGGGTGGCGTTTCCCACCCTTACAACCATGGGGTAAACCAAATAAATAACTGGATAAGTGTCTTTTTGCTAGTAGGAAACGTCAGGTTAATTTCAATATTGTAATTTTTGGTCTTGTGAAAAAAATTTTTATACAATTTTATGTACTCCCTTTGAGGGGCTGTATCTTAACAAGGGATGCGCCAATGAAGTTTCTTTATATGAAAGATCCTATCTTTTTTTCGATGAGGAATCACCTCCTTAAATATTTTACACTTATTTAGTTACACCCTGTATATTATCACAATTTAACTAGAAACAGGAGCAGAATCACAATTCTTCCAGAAAATTCAACGATTGTCAATTTTGACGTTAGGTGGTAGTAATATGGTGGATTTGATACCACGTTTATTTCAATGATGGCAACTCTATACTATCCTATCTCTATGGTTTTAAGGTGTCGTTCGACGTTTCACTCTATCGCAACGAAACTAAGAAAAATGGAACATCCAACTTTTCCCACCAGTTAAGACGAACGCATCATCCAAGGTTATGGTTCATAAAAGGCTCGCTCAGGACGCGCGGCACAAGAGACCGAAAGAAACACATTGTGTTCGGTTTCATATTGGCACAAATTGAATTTTGATCGAGAAATGCGATATATAAAACTCTATCTAAACGAGTTCACGGTCCGAATAAACACAATAAGTATTTTGTTTCTCCCACAGCACCCCTTGGAGCTATCCAATATTTCACCCAGATGTCGGGCAACTTCAGATCTTTTGGACTCGACGAAAGCGTCTCATCTGACACTGCTATAGACTATACGAAGGATCCTTACGTCTATATCAACAATTTGGCCTACGCCATCGCGTTCAAACGATACCCCATGTTTGTGGTGTGAGGTAAGTCGATAAAACTTGTTTTACTACGGTGTCTGAAAGAGAACTCGTTTTTTGCTTCGAAATTGCACTTTCCTGCACAAGTGTGCGGAGGTAACCAGTAGTTTATTAAACGCTAGATTAAAAAGCGAGTTGATTATAAGGTTTTTTCGTTCGTTTTTCATTCTATTAGTATGATTTTTGTTTTAATACACTGCGCAAAAAAATTACGCACATTCTGAAGATCTCAATTTTAATGAAAGTTAACTGTACATTGACTTTATAACTTATTTTTTATGTTCTCTCGGGAAGGTTTTGAACGAAACAAGACACATAAAATGGAAGAAAAATTCAGGATTTCACCGAATCTTATGTGAAGAAGAGAAATAAACAATTTTCAAAATACTGGAATGCTGATAAGTGATTTAATACTTGGTATTCCACCCTTGCGTTAATTACAGCTCGGCAACGCGACGGTTCATACTCAAAATGAGTGATCTTAAAATGTTCTGATCTAATCCTTCCCAGATTTCTCTGAGTTGGATTCCTAAGTCATTAAGAAGCTGTATGATTTTCTGAACTTCTCAGCCTTCTATTGAGGTTGTCCCAAACCTGCTCAATCGATTGAGATCTGGACTTCTTGCTGGCCATTCCATTCGAGAGACTTCAACCTCTTCAAGGTACTCCTGAACGATGCGCGCATGATGGGGTCTGGCATTATCGCCCATAAAAATGAAATTTTCAACAATAAATGGGGCAAATGGCACTACATGCTCTTTAAGAATGTTCCTTATATACCATCAGCATTCATAGCTCCATATCAACGACCACTAGGTCTGTGGGAGCAGTCAAAGAAATTCCACCCCATACCATAATCGAAAATCCCGCGAACCAGTAGTGTTCAGGAAATTGCACTGAGCATGTCTTTCATGTGGACGTCTGTATACAAGGAACGTTGATCACATGGGTAGAGGCAGAATCTAGACTCATCTGTAAGAGATTTTTCCCAATCAGCCTCTTTCCAATGGATATGCTCTCTCGCAAAATCCAAACGTGCTCTTCGATGGGCTGGGGTAAGAGCTGGGCCTCTTGCCGCGACACGAGACCTTAAATCATATTCAGAAGGAATACGAGCAACGTAATAACTCTACTTGATCATAGAAATTTATATTATGTCAAGTATATTTCTTGAGAAAAATTGGAATATTTTTTAATCTATTCATATAGCGGTCGACAAAAAAATCTTGTAATGAACTTGTTCATTGATCTGACAATTAATGGCGTCGAACTATTAAAAGCTGTCATTAATAAACTAGTTGATTCAAATCAAGATATTTCAAACAGTCAAATTTTTTTTATGTGAATTATCTTTTTTTCGCTTGAGCTTTCTGACAATTCTTAATTTTATAGATTCACCCCACAATACATGAATCTCTTGGAATCAACGGGAACAACTGCAAAGTGTGATACTGACTATATTTTGCACCTGAGGCAAATGATAATTCAAAATGGTGTGATACTAAGGAAATATCGAGTAAGTTCATAAAATTGATTTTCCACTTCATTCATTGAATTTTCAATAATTCAGGTTGTTTGTAGTGTCTTAGTTGTCAGCTCGAAACTTCTGTTTAGAGAGTCTTGATGATTTTCAGTTAAAATTTTTGTTTTCAGTTTTCCCTCCAGGACCTCTGTATATCTACTTCACATCAGGGGCTACGTACAAAGAGGAACATAGAAAACTTGGGGGTTTAATATTGACTACCATCTGGAGTCATGTTCATCACAACTCAACAAAAACAGCTGAATCAGGAGCCATAATAATTTAATTAATTCTCATATATTTACATATCTATTTATTGAATCATTTTAATATCAATAAATTTATTTTCACTAGGTGTTATTCTTTAGACAAATCATTTGGAACCTTAACCCTAGGTACCCCCAAAATTTCAAAGCCTTTCATCCGTTGGAATGACAATATCACTTTTAACCCTTGAAACCTCTCACGATTAATAAAAAAACGGATTTGTGCAAAAGTAAGCTATTATACTAGGAAAATTTGTCTTCGCTCAGAGCATTGATGATATACAGGTTTGGAAATTCACATCTGAAACATACGAATACAATGCATCAGACAGATAATTCTTCCCTCCAGTTGCACAGATGAATAGTCGAGACAATCACGTGCTATAACACACTGAATTCCGTTGTCTTATTGGAATATTCTAGTCTTGTCTCACTCTTATCGTTGAGAGCAGCGTAGTTCATTCAGTATGGTAGGCAACAGTAAATACTTGAATCGAGTATTTGGGCAGCCTGACAAATTAAATAATTCTATACCTACGTATTGCAGGTTCCCTACCATACTGCGATAAGAGAGAGACCAGACTAGGTTATTGCAATAAGTCAAAAGAATTCATTCAGTAACAGCACGTGATTATCTCGACTATTTATCTGTGGCAACTAGAAGCGGAAAATTCTCTGTCTGATGCATTGTATCGTGTGTTTCAGATGTGAATTTCCAACTGTAGAAGCAGTTCTCCAACTTGATATTCATTAAATGTCCATTAATTAAGCTGCACTATATGTGGACAAGTCCATCAACCTCCTTCATCTATCAATCCTCCCAAAACAGCTGAAACTAATGATTAATCCTCCCTAGCTGGCAAACCTTATTAGTCGAAGGGTTACTCGTTGAACGACAGGCCAACAAAAAGTAATTAATTCAACGAAAGATAATCCATTTTTAAGTAAATAATCGCCTGCAACGAGACAATCCTCCTGGAGGATGATAAATCAGGCGGGAGGACAGTAGTTAATAAATTGAATTTCATATAATAAGGCCATGTTACACTTGAAGACAAATGACTGGATGGGAAACATTCCGAAACGTCAGAACTTCAAAGGCAGTTTAGACAGCCGATTCATTTGTCTGCGCCTTGGGAACGATGAAGGCAAGTCTGACAGATCTGTGTTATTGGAATTGAGGGATTCGCTCCTTGCTGTTGAGCGTCAGCATCTGGGAATAATGATGGGCTTAGATGTTATCGAGGAATAACAGTTATACATACAGGGTGATAGTTGATAGTTGAAAAAATGGGTTAAGGGCCCCACTCACTTCATTCTTCTCCGCCGTTTTTAACCGACGGTTTTAAAAACGTTGGAAGGAAGAACATTATCGGTAAAGTCCACCCACTTCAGTTTTCTTTCGCGGCACTTTATCACGATGGAGCGTAAGTGTCTGTTAGCAGTGGCGGCGGGTGTTGCTGTTAAAAGAAAAGTATTTCGCTGATTTTACTTTCCATGAACACGGAAATGACCTGTACACTTCAATAAATTTCAACAAAAGTCCCGCTTCCACTTGCCGAAGATCCGACATTGTTTTCAAACAGTTAAGACTCAGCAGGTAAACAATTAAAAAAGTTAAATCTTTCGCCACCAGTCCTGTTCGTCACTGTCTCTGAAATATGCGCGACCGACTTAACTGTTTACCCCACACACCTCGTGTTTACCCGAACGTTGGAACGTTAACGGACGAAAATCAGGCCTCGTCTGAAATTTGCAACGACGGGTAAATGCGCCGTTTTTAGCCCATACCCTTCGTTTTTGCGGCAGTTTTACCCGACCGTTTTTAACCGTCGGTTAAAACGGCGGAGAAGAACGAAGTGAGTGGGGCCCTTTACAGTTCACTGATGCGACCTCAAGGTCTTTTTGTGCCCCCTTACAGAGCTGTTCTGACCACATCTTTCACAGCTCGCCTTCCAGTTCCAGACAGATGAAAACCAATATCTGTGAAGGCTTCAACGAGGCTAGTTCCTCACTCTTACAAGTTTCTCGCCAAAGCATTCTTCCTTAGGCTCGTAATGCCAAAGCATTCCGTGACTAGGTGAATGGGGGTTTCTTCCTCCTCCCAACAGAACCTACACTCGTCAGTATCCGACAATCCCATCCTCAACAGGTGCTTCCTAAGGCGACAGAGACTTGTAAGAAAGCCGGTGAGGAGGTGTAAATGTTTCTTACCAGATCCAGATATCTTTTGGATCTTGTTGTTTCAAAGTTCCGAAGGAACTTATGGAATGATCCATCTCTGGGAGATTCCGCCAGAGTTTTTCCTCTCGACTTTCTACTTCTCCAGAAACTCCTTCTTATACCTAGGTACATTTACCAATACCACAGAAGGGTTCTGGGCAAATGAGTGACATTCGTGCGCCCTCTTTGGCAAGTGTATTGGCCTCTTCCTTTCCTTTGATTCCCGAATGGCCGGGAACCCAGATTAAAAAGACCATATTTTTCTTGCCTACCTCATTGAGTTTGTTCCGGCACTCCCAGATCATTTTTGAGTAGATGACGTAGGAGCTCAGTACAGCTTGACTATCTGAGTGTATGACTATATCGCATTATATAGTTTCTTTCCAGATTTACATCTAGACTAGAGTTTACCCTTTCTCTCCACAGAATCAACACTCGTCAATTTCTGTTGAGCCTATTCTTATCATATACTTACTTGAACAGTCAGTCCCCGACATGTCCCGTTAGTAAGCTAGTGGGGAGGCGTACCTTATTCTTACTGAGATCCAAATATGTACTTTTGTACCTTCTAGTTAGGAAGTTCTGAAAGAAGGCCTAGAAATGATTAATTCCCAGAAGATTTATCCAAAGTGCTTCTCTTTCAGTTTCTCCCTTCTCCAAAAACTCTTTTGTGTAGATGCATTTGCCTATATCACGAAAAGGTTTTGGGCCCGTGAGTGGCGTTTCTGCTCCCTTTCTAGCTAGTTGTGTTAGCCTCTCCGTTTCCCTTGATTTCTGAGTCACGAGAAATCCAGTTTGAAGAGATTTTATTATCTTGCCAACTTTATTGAGCTTTCAGCACCCCCCCATGATCTGACGATAGGAGTTCAGTGCTATAATAGCAGTTGATTATCAGAATAGATCACTATCTACACACCTTTAAGTTTCCTTCTCCAGGTTTTAATGTATGAATCTTCAAATTGTAGGCATTTCTGCCTGAAAAATAGGCTTGAATAGGAACCTAATAATAATGTACAATTGGTTCTTGCCTCGTATACTGCAGTGCCGACTCCTATTGTGGTTTTAGAACTGTATGTAGTGTATTCCTTATCTCATTCCTGCTTTTTCCATAGCATCAACTTCATTATCGAAATAAATAGAAGCTTCTTTTCAACCTTTTGACGGTTCTAGCCTTGATACCAATGTCACGTGCTATATTCCTCATGGAGACCCAGGGATTCTGATTGATTCGCCTCTTGACGATGTTGGTATTGATAGGTTTATTGACAGTGCGAACAATTTCGTACTGAAGCTTTCTGAAGTTGGTACCACAATGGTCGATTTCGTTGATGAGTTAATATAAGTGCTTGGTGATTCCAAAAGTTGCTTTGAAACTCTGGAAGGCTCAACAGAGCTGTAAAATGCTAGGAAGGCCTTGCTTAAATTAATAAGCATAAAGTTTTCTTAAAAAAATTGATAGAATCGAGCACTTAGCATCATATTGAGGTGGCGTTAACGTTCACATTGTTTAGGCACACCACAAACTTTTGAATCCACTCACGAGCACAATTCACAAGGTTTTCGCACAGCTTTGAGAGATGCAACAATTTTCATTCCACAAAATGATTAACATACACTAATATCACTATGAGAGATCCACCAAACTAATTCACCAACCCCATACCGACAAAAACAACTAATGCAAAATCGATTCATAACAAAATTGATATCAACTACGCTATCAGCGGCATCTGTCCCTAACTTATCTCATATTCGATAACAAATACATTCCGCAAACACGCTTCAACTGTTCCCCATTTTGATTGAGACATAAAAAATAGGTGAAAAGCCAATGGTAGAAACGCAACCACCGTGAACGGGACAAATGAGATTTTCACTGGGTCCGGGTCCGTATTTGCCCGGGCGCAAGAGCGTACGCTCGCACAGGGGCGACTCGTCACCGTGAATTTCTCAACCACCAATTTATCATAAGCATACTGAGTGGTTTTTGTGAGAGTGGTGAGGATATCAACTGGGATGATTAGATTGGAATAGATGAGATTGTGGTGGATTGAAACGGTGACTACCTTTCTGCAATGAGACCAATGTGGTCTTTCGTGCGTTACCATACCAGAACTACATTTTGCCCTGGAATGTAACCCCCTTCGCAAAATTGTTGCGCCAATACATTGCATAAGCATATTATGTGCTAGGTGGGTTTTGCGACCGATTCACATAACCTATTGCTATCGAAGTTTTCCTTACCGGATCTGGTGCAGGTGATATCTCACGAAGCAGTGACCTGTGAGAAGGCCAGTAAGCAAGTTCCACTCGTTTTTTGACAACAATAGAGCAATTGAGGCCTCTTATGAAGGTGCAATCCGTCTTTTTGCTGTGTCTTCAAGCTGATGTTTTAGTCCAGTAAGATTGACCTCAGCCCTAAATAGTATGTGTGATACCCAATACTGTGGCACAGGTGAATGTACCTATAAGGAGTTTCTGGAGAAGGAGAAAGCCGAAAGGAAACAACTCAGGCGGAATCTCCTAGGGATAGATCATTCCACTAAGTTCCTTCGGAACTTTGAAACAGCAAGATCCAATAGATATCTGGGTGCTAGTTTATTATTATTATAAAGGGTTTTCCAATAAGAATAGTTTGCTATTTCAGTAGATGTCACGTTTGAAGCTGTCATTTTTTGACATTTGAAAAGTAGAAACTACGCCATTAATAAAAATGAAACGATACACGCTTCAAGAACGCATGGAAATTATTAAAATTCACTATAAAATGGTGAAAATTTGGCAGAGACGGTTCGTAAAACTCTAACATTTTTGGGTCGTCGTGAAGCACCTTTTCGGACAGCAATAAAAAAATTTTAGAGAGTTCGAGTTGTTGGGACAAGTTAGTGATGTGAAGAATAAAACCCGTAGCCGAAAGTGTTGAAGAAAACCCAGGTTTGTCCATTACTTGTCGTTCTTTGGAATTAGGCATTCCACAAACGTCATTACACCGTATTTTGCATGAAGATTTGAGCCTTATAGTTCAGTTAACAGAACTCAAGCCGGCCGATCATAAACAACCAGAGCATTAATCTTTTGAGGAAAAAGTTTCCGGACCGTGTTATTTCTCGAAGGGGGGATCACAATTGGCCACCGAGATCTTGTGATTTAACACCTTTCAACTTCTTCTTTTGGGGCCACGTGAAAGAGAAGGTCTAGGCCAATAGCCCAGCGTCGATTCAAGACCTCATTGATGGAATTCGTGAGGCTATCGAGGAGGGCAGCCACTTTGCGATTTGGTAATGGAAAATTTCATTAAAACGATATGGTCCTGTAAGCGTGGTCGTGGTGGTCATTTACCTGATGTTATTTTCCACTATTAACGGCATAGCTTCTTCTTTATAATGAAATAAACATCCATTCATTTATATTGAAAAATGGCATTTTTCTCTGAATATCGAAATAACATCTCTCATTGGAAAACCCTTTAGTCTGTTGGTCCTTCTGAGATTTTGAATAAAGTGAAGTGGTATCAGCACCTCATGAAGAACCAGTTAGTTCTTGGGAAATACCATTCCAACTCTTCACCTTCATGCATCTTTCATTATACTGGGTGTAAAGTCTTCCTGATACAGACCTCCGACCCTTCCAGACGATCCGCCACTGCGATGGGCCGTTCCAGGAGGCTCGCAAAACTAATATCGAAGAGCAAGCAATCTAAAGGCGGCTGGTCACATTTGTTTTTGTTATATGCTTACATAGCCATCCAATACCTCGGAATACATTTGGCAGATCGATACTGTTCATACGTCTGTACGGCGGAACGGACAGAACACGTGTTCGCGTATATTACTGGCTAGAACGACTTGTTTTTATGGACCAAGGCATCTTTTATTAAAAAGATCGTCTCTGGAGAAAAATTATTCCGAATTCTGAGGGAGTATGTCTTACGGTCGGCCTTATGATCAGCATTAAAAGTTTATGGGTCATATAGTGCGCACTGTGCATCTTGTATGCATCAAGCTAATTGCTCTTAGTTTATGGCAGTATGGCAGTTCTATCGAGAGGAGCGAAGTAATCGATTATTGGGAACGTGTATTGGGTGATAGGTTTTTCTTTATTTTTGTAACATTATGGTTCATCTATTTCCTGTATTGTGTCAATGCTGACGTTAGTCCTGAGAATTTTTTTATAAAAATTGTATTATATAGATGTTCTTTCGAATTGAGCGCTAACAATATACAATACATGAAACAAAAGTCCCCAGCTGAGGTTGGTGCAAAACGGGGTACCATATTATTCTGGCGTATAAACACAGGAAAAAACCTCAGTAGAAAAAACCCTTTCTCGCCGTTTTTACAGAATTGAAACTTAAAACTAATCGAATGAATACCTTCAATATTTAGATACAAAATATATAATTCATGCTCTTGGGCCAGGAGGGTGTTTTTGAACCAAGTCTGAGTTCCAAGTGATGATTTCTCGAATCTCCTGTCCTTCTAAGACCGCTACAGGACCCTAGTGAAGGGTAATCATCTCCCATAGATTTAAATAGTGATATTTCATCCAAAATATCGAATTCAGTTTCGGAATAATGAAGAAAATTTTTTTGGACTCATAATGTATTGATACAATAAAAATTGTATAAATACAATAAAAATTGTATCAATACAATAAGAATTGTATTAATACATGATGAGTCCACCTATGGCAGATTATTACCCTTCAATAGAGTCCTGTAGCGGTCTTCTAAGAACAGAAGATCCGAATTATCATAGCTTGGAAGGCCAAACTTGATTTAGACAACTCTCCTGGCCAACGAGCATCTTGAAGGTATTTTGTTTTAAGTTTTTATTTCGTAGAAACGGTGAGCTAGGGATTTTTCTGATGAGGGTTTCCCTGAGATCTGGTATTATACGAAAATAGTATGGTACCCTGGTTTGCACTCATTTTGGCTAGGGATTACTTGTTTATGTAAGCACTTGATTCGAAAGAATAATAGTATATTATGCAACGAGCGTATAATTTATTTATTTGTTCATAGAATTGGGGATACAAACTGGTGTGAAACCCAGAAACAGTATCCACTATATAAAACATGAAATAAATCTAAACTTAATAATAGCTATTATTCGAGTGAATAACAGCCATTATACGCGAGTAGCATACAATACTTTATCCACGACTACTGAATATATTTCTTGAAGATTTAAACATTTGGCGACCGCGACAAGACAAGCGTGGAAAAAGTCAAGTTGACACATGAGAAATTTTTGGAGAACTGGTCATTGTATATTTTGTAATAAGAAAAGCTCTAATTGATATAATGAAAGTAGATTTGGCCCTCGATTGATAAGGTATGACCATTTTTGTTCGTTGGAGTACTTTAGAATACTGAAGAAATACCAATTTAAAGAATATTATATCAAAACTAAATCTATGAAGCATCTGACAGCAGTGAATTATAATCTCATTTATCCCCTGTGATTAATGGGTATTATTATTAAGGCCGAGCACAGAGATGTACAACGGACTAATTTTACAATAGTCGTGGATAAAGATGTTTATTCAATTAAAACGAAAATATCTAGATCAAAGACCAGATTACATGTTTGAGCCCTTGTGCCATAGTTTTCTGGAACTATCTGTCAGTTCCATATATTATGCTAATGCAATGAATTGTCGCAAACAAGACCTATTCTTGATCGACATAAGAGTCTCCTAAGAAAAAAAAACTTTGCGAAGGTAGTTACATTCCTGCGCAAAATGTAGCTCTAATATTGAAGCAATGTATAGAAAGGTGGACACTTTCCTTATCGACCACAATTTAATCTAATCTAATATTGATGAAACATCAGTAAAAACTGTACAAAGCACCTCCTTTCAAAACAACATAAACCCTGGATGAACCCCAGAAAACCCTTCAAACCTAGAATTTTGGCACAGAAAAACAAGAGCAAAAAACAAACACAATTAAGCCGAAATGGCACGTTTTGAAACAAGTGGCAGCGGGCGTTCGTTTCGACCGCGAAACTCAAGATTTTAAAGGATATAACAGTGTTGTTATCCGCTTAATTCCGCTAATTCCTTTTTGTGTTTCACTCCGAGTGTTTACATGGCGTATTCCGGGAATTTGCCGGCGCTATCCTGAAGGAATTCGTGTGAGAGTGAAAAGTCCCTAAATTGGATCTTTCGGGAACATAAATAACCTCGGCACCGCCCTTCTAATCGCAAAAAACACTAAGGGAGGGGGTGGTTTTTCGACAAGGGTGATAACGATGTCCGTAGCGAAGATTCTTGGATGTTTTTATAATTTTGGTGATTTTAATCTAGAACTAGGTGAATTCTTTCTGGAAATTATTCGAGTTATTAGGTTGGATATTGAAAAAATTTCACCTGAAATTGTGGCAAATTTTTTTATACAAAATGTGCGAGAATATCTGATTGGTTGGATTCCAGTGAAAATAATAGTGATCTACAATTGTAAAATACATTTCTGATAACTTTTCAGGAATAATTGAGATCAGTTTTTTAGCCAGAATGGAAATTAAATCATTAATATTATTATGATAATTCAATGGATTGTCATTGTAAGATTCTGTACAGGGTGTCCCAAGATGATCCCTAGAGCAGATATCTCGGCTGTTAGGCCAGGAAGTTTAAGCAGAAGGTATTACGAATAGCAGAAAAATCTTATCAAAAACTGTTTTTGAAATTTTCCTGAATATCACCTCTAAAAAAATTATCCCCGTTAACTTTTTTGGATTCGCACCTTCATATTTCTTCCCTTCAAACGATTCTTCAATGAAAAAATATGTTCAAACAGTTTTTTTCATCATTTTATGTAATATAATATATTATTGAACTTTTGTGATAGCTATAAATTGTGGCGCATTCGCCATTTTGCGATTTATGTTGAACTATTTTTAGTGGCTCAAGATATTCAAGGGTTGAATCTATTTGAAATAATGAAAAATTGTTTAAATATATTCCTTCTTTCATGGGGGAATCGGTTAAAGGAAAAAAATGAAAGGCTGCAATGAAAAAATATTCGGGGCATAATTTCTTAGAGGTGGTAATCAGAAACAAATTTTTAACGACGGATTCTGATAGATTTTTGCTGGCATTTGAAATAGTGTTTTTCTTTCTACCTTTTCTAAAAGTCAAAATAGTGACTTTATGAAATATCTTGGCATACCCTATCGTAGATATAAAAGTTTTGAAGAAAAGCGAACGATATACATCAATATCAGAAACTAGCTGAAACGGCAAACCTAGTTTTGCCATATCATTTATTTCTAGAAAAAAACTCAGAGCAGGAAGTGTGGCGAGAGATTCATATTTATTGTTATAAATTGTTAATATGGTATAAATAAAACATTTTTGCATAAATGTTAGTTCGTACGTTATTTCTGACTAAAATTTTAAATTTTCGATTCACTCGATGTAACTTCACTTTTTGTCCAAATGTCAAAATCATTATAACCTATAAATACTCTCTGACTGCTTGATTGGTCGTGAGAGAAAGGAAAGCCTTCTATTTTTTTTCTGAACAAGTTTTTTGGAAATATTTTGTTGTATAAAACTTGGAATCATTAACACAACAAAAAAAAATTTATCCAGTTTGGTGCAGTCGTTTGAAAGATATGGCATTTTGACGCTAACCATAGATCCTGTTTTATTAATATAAATAGATAGTAGATAATCAAACCACGTCACTCTTTTGTTTCACCTTGTTTAACAAGCAACGCTCTTTCTCATTCTCAGGATCTATACTCCAATCAATTTTCTGATGATTCTTTTGATTTAAACTTTTCTGTTGCAATCAACGCCATATGAAAACTATTCATGGAGAAATACTCGTCCCTCAAATAGAGCTCGAGTAGACCTGGTCTAATTTCGAATCACGACGACCCTAAATACAATAACTTCCTGAAGGAACTATAAAGCTTGAAATTTTCAGGCTAGTTTTGATACTCGCATAGAGAAGTTTAATTCAAAAACGAATAAGAACAAACCAGGATCTTAAAGTCTGAATTATCGTTTTTTCAATTGACTGGCACGCAAAAGCAAAATGAGCATAGGAGGAAAAATGGTGACGTGAAAATACATACATTTTCAATCCCACAATCTCAAAATAAATCAAATTTGCGATTAATTTATATATCGGATGCCATTGAAACCGCAACACATCACTGAAATATGACAAAATTAATTCCTTTCTAGGTAAGCAGACTGCCTAATGAGTTGCCTTCGCCACCTGAGCTGAGAAATTAATAATCTTATTTTATCATTGCCACCTACCTAAATAACTTCAAGTAAACACCGCTCGCAAATTTCGCACAGAATCTATTAACAGAGCCGTAACGGAAATTTCTACCTAGTAGACTGTGCCCTATATAAACTTACCTTGATAGTTGATAGTTCAAAAAGGGGTTTACAGTTCACTGCGACCTCAAGGTCTATTTTGCCTCCTTGCAAAGCTGTTCTGACCACATTTTTCACAGCTCGCCTTCCAGTTCCAGAGATCTGATGAAATCCAGTATCTGTGAAGGCTTAAACGAGGCTAGTTCCTCACTTTCACAAGTTTCTCGCCCAAGGTATTCTCTTGTTAGCCTCGCAATGCCAAAGCATTCCGGGACTATGCGAATGGGGGTTTCTTCCTCCTCCTCACAGAACCTACACTCGTCAGTGTCCGACAATCCCATCCTCAACAGGTGCTTCCTAAGGCGACAGTGTCCTGTAAGAAAACCAGTGAGGAGGTGATCTTTTGGATCTTGCTGTTTCAAAGTTCCGAAGGAACTTAATGGAATGATCCGTTTTTTCCTCTCGGCTTTCTTTTTCTCTCCAGAATCTCCTTCTTAAATATAGGTACATTTACCTATACCACAGAAGGGTTCTGGGCCAATGATTGACATTCGTGCGCCTTCTTCGGCAAGTGTATTGTCCTCTTCGTTTTCTTTGATTCCCGAATGGACGGGAACCCAGGTTAAAAAGACCTCATTTTTCTTGCCTACCTCATTGAGTTTGTTCCAGCACTCCCAGATCATCTTTAAGTCGATGACGTAGGAGCTCAGTGCTTTAATAGCAGATTGATTATTATCTGAGTGTATGGCCTTATCGCACTTGTGCACACTTGGTACTTGGCCCGTATTATCCAGCGCCAGCTCCTGTAGAGATTTTGGAACCATCTGTACCTATAATAGTTTACGGTATTTTCTTTGAGGATATAGTCGGTGTTTCCCTTTCCCATTCCTTTCTTTTACTTTCTTGATCATTACATCACTGGGGAGGTTCACAGATGAGATGTAGTTATTCAGAGAGGACTAGACTCTCTGATGCTTTAATAAACTCACTTTGAAAACCATCATATTTCAAATGATCAGGAAAAAACGAACTGAATTCGATCTGAACTCTGTGTAGAATCGCAGTGTTGCCATTATCTTCAACCCCTGAAATATTTTCTTGTATTTTTGATGATCTATTTTCAATTTTACGAATTTTGAAACCCTCCATTTTCCCCAAATATTATTAGAATTCATAATTGATGAGAGCTCAACGTTTCCAAACAATCTCATTAGAATTATAGGATCGTACATTTTTACACATAAATTACAATATGAATAATAAATAATAAGAAACGGATCTCCTTCCTGAATAGCAACGTAGCTGAAGGAGAAAAAATTAATATCCGAAACGCAGGTGGTGCGTGTTCTTTTCCTGGACTTCCACGAAAGATATACCCCCGAAAAGATTGGGGATTCTTTAAATGAACGGTGCGAAATATTCATCGCACGATGTGATTTATTTTCATTTGGAATTCATTCATTTTGGAATATTTATTCTGGAGCCTCAGTATTGAACGTTATACAGTTGAATAACGAAGGAAAGAACCATAACGTGTTAATTTTTCGTGAAATAAATATTCCAGGGATGAAACTTAGGGTAGAAACTCATGAACAATTCGAATTTATGTAGAGGGTTGAAATTCCAGGAAAAAATCAGTGTTTTTCGTTGGTCTGATATAGTTCAAATTGCTTCATTATTGATTTCAGGGTAAAAGCGTGCTGAAATTTTGCTAAAATATTTACAATTTTCGAATTTTGAATCGAGAAAGCTCTCAAACGATCCAACGAGAAATCTGAGGTCAAAAACAGTTCTATTTAGCCGTCCTTCCGTAGTCACTGAATTTCTAACTGATGTAACTAAAGAACTGATGGTCAAATTGGTCGTAACAGATCCCGAGTTATGATTCGAATATTTTCAGTTGTTATCCCTTGAAACTTTCAAGGCCGTAACACGATCCGTTCTAGAGTTATAGCGACCAGAAATTTATCGATACGCCACGCACAGCTAAATCGTTTTTTCAAATTTCTAATGGAACATTTCTCACGAAATTTTGCAAAAGTTTGCGCGTCATTATTATCCTTCAAAATACCAAATTTCTAAATGATCGGATGTGTGGTTTCGGAAATATAGGAGCAAAAATAAAAAATTTCAAATATCAATAACTTCTAAACCACTGGACTGATTTGGCCTGTTTACGAACTCAACTGCGGCATTCGTAACCTGTACCTACCCTCAAAATATCAAATATATGTTGTTCCGGAAATGCATTGTTTCCAAGATACAGGGTGTTGAAGTTTTACTTAACAGCTGTCTGAAAAAGTGGTACGCTACTCAGATATTTCAAACTAGCATGTATTTCGGAATTCTTCGTTCAATTTGTTATAAAAAAATCTCCTCTGCTTTCTTTTCGTGTGGGGTGCCGTTTTTATTCAAGAAAATTAAACATCTTAACTCGTCTTTGTCGTTACTTCAACACATTATGTAGTAGAGATACTACGTCAAAATGTTTTATTTTTTTACAAAAAAACGGAGCCCCACACGAAAAAAACGCCTGAGAGTTTTTTTTTAAATTGAATGAATAACTCAATAATAATTGTAAGTTCAAAAAATCTAAGTGGCATGCCACTTTTTCAGTCAGTTTTCAAGTAAAACATCAACACCCTGTATCTTGGAAACAATGCATTTCCGGAGCTACGTTTATGGGAACTTTTTTTCATAAAATATTCTGAGGAATCATTCATCCCCTTAAATCTTTCGCATCAATTCAGAAACACCCTGTATGGGCAGAATGGTAGCACGATAATAAGAGAGAAAATCTTCGCAACTCAAAAATTTCACGTCATGGACATTCTGTACACATCATAACACATTTCCCATCCAAAGTTCCCTTTTTCTTCCTTCGGGAACCTGCATAGAGAGAAGAAAATCGTGATTCTATCCCGAATACTGACTCCACAAGTTGTTCCTTAACTGACAGCTTAAGCGATTAGTGTTGGTAATGTTTCGGCGACCGAACGACTTTGCACCAGACTGTACTTGAACCTGAGTGAGGTTGATCACCATGGAAACGCATAGACGACTGAAATGCCAGTCGATATAGTGGAGAGAGGCCTTCATCAGGGCAGGAAAATGATGGAGAATAGGGATACCGACTCTCGCCTACGTCGACCTAACGAATATTTGTATTGTTTTTCTTTTTCATTTGGGTTTCGTCAGTGAGGATGGCGCTACCTTGCATAAGGGACTGTGACTTTTCGTTCCGGATATTGTGGATGTCACAGGGGTGTTAGGAAACGACATATGGTCTAACCATTTCAAAGAAATAATCTTATACGATTAATTTCATTCTGTATGAGGCTAGAGTCATTTTCGCTGTTTAAATTTATGGAAGATGATAACCCTATATTATGGCTCTGCAGACAGTGGCATGAGCATTTGAGGTTCTGAAAGATAATCACTGGAGAGGGCTATTTCTGGTTTGATAAACCCTACTGGCTTAACCCGTAACTGGTATGTATGGTGACCCACAAGATTTTATTTTCCTCGATAGTTCGAGTAGTTTTCAATTTATGATACCATCCACTACAGTACCTTTCCTTTAATGTTTCTTGCGTAGTTCAGTGTTACGAATCTATATTCATATTACGATTCAGCACGATTTTTGTTGGGTTGGGGTATACTAGACCCCACCTTACCAATAGCGTTATTATTCTATAATAGAACTCATGTCGCTTTGGATGTTGCGATATCAAGTTTTGCACGAAAGCGAATGCGAACGGATGATGTTTATGGGATAAACAGACGATTGACCGATGGGTTTTCGGTTATTGAAATGAAAACTGCTTCCTTCAATTTTCTACGTTTCAATTCCTATTTGGTTATTATGGAAGCTTCACCCCAAAGAATTCCATGGTCTTTCTTGAAATCATATTGGACAATCTACAACCTATCAGTATCTCCCTGTTGAGCAACTTTTTATATTCTTTGTTTCGACCATTTGGAGGCTCCACAACACTCACAAGGTACTTTATAATATGCAATTTTTGGTTAGTTGATTTTAATTATTAGATTTCACTTTAGTTGGATTATTTGGAGGAACTTTGAAACAGCAAGACCCAAAAGATATCTGGATCTTGGTAAGAAACAATTACACCTCCTCACTGGCTTTCTCACAGGACATTGTCGCCTCAGGAAGCTCCTGTTGAGGATGGGATTATCGGACACTGACGAGTGTAGGTTCTGTGGGGAGGAGGAAGAAACCCCCATTCACCTAGTCACGGAATGCTTTGGCACTGCGAATGCTTTGGGCGAAAAACTTGTAAGAGTGAGGAACTAGCCTCGTTGAAGTTTTCACAGGTATTGAATTTTATCAGATCTCTGGAACTGGAAGGCGAGCTGTAAAGGGTGTGGTCAAAACAGCTCTGTAAGGGGACATAATAGACCTTGAGATCACAGTGAACTGTAACCCCTTTTTAAACTATAACTATAAGTACTTAGTTAGATAAGCCCTGATATTATCTTGAGTATCGAATGCTGTTCCCACCTTGTACTTATTTCCAAATCTTCTAATCTTTTCCAATAACCCTTTAACAAATGGTATTACATTGGGTATCGTTTGTGCTGGTTCGGTTTGACTCCATGTAGGTTGTGGTTCTATACTGTAGTCCATTGCTTTCTTGGGATAGTCATTTTGCTTAAGAATTTTGAGAGATTCACAATTCCTTAAATTTGATCTCTTTGAAGAGAGTAATTTCAAAACGTGTGAATTTGGGGAGTTTTTCAACATTCAAAAACAACAGGCTTGTGAAAGAAAGTGACTAAAAATTCGTGGTATTCGAATAGTTTACACGTTGATATTTTGTGCATTGCATTTTAAATTTTTCACATTTATGTTCTTGACAAAGCCTGTGGGAATTTGAGGTGAATAAATGAGTATAAGTATTTTCCAAAATTTTCATTCAAACCTCGAAACTAAATAGCAGAACTTAACCAACGACAAACTGAGAAAAGCGCACCCTCGTATAAGCATTTGACACGATTTGTTACACTTCTCGAGCTTTATTCGCTTCGAAGCAGTCAGTTCCAAACTGGAGATGTCAGGTGGGACCTCGATCCTGCCAAATATTAAACATCTTTCCCTCCACCTTCGTTTACTTAATTACTCCTCCAAGCATTTCACTTCCTAATTCCCTTATTCCCCCTCATGATATACTCGTTCATTAGTTTGGGCGCGAATTCAAATAAACGAATGCCAGTTGAACATATAGAGGCAGTCATATTTAGAACGAGTTCGCTAAAATTGACTCTTCGCTATAATATGCACCCCACCAACTTTTGTCATATTAACTCCATATGTTTATTTATCCTTGTATTGAGTTTTTAATCGACACATCCCAATAACTCGAGGGCCATGCCTAGAACCTTTATCAATAATCGATTTCGTTCGATTTCTCTTCTGCTGCTCTGCCAAAACTTTTGACAATGTATGTATATTTTGTGTAGAAATGAACTCCGATCTTCTGGGGAAATGTTTTCCTTGAACCAAGCCTGTTTATCCATAAATTTTAATAAATATGCATAAACAAGAATCGAACAGTGTTTAAACAGGCGCAGAGATTGTTCGACCGAAATTTATCCAGAAAAACCCAACTCTCCAGAATACCAGACACCTGCCAACCCTGCTTTAATTCCAGGTAAAAAATGCGGAGTCATAGCTTCCTGCTCGAGATCGGAGCGAAAAAACATCAATATCCATCTAGGGCAGATAGATATCTACGTACGATACTAGTGCGAAAATCGGAGCTATATAAATATACCGCAGAATGAAAATGTATGTGTTCGAGGCGCTCAAGTGCAACGGAACATAAATCTTGTCCATTTCACTCGCTATTCAATATTTTTACTTTTTGCTCGATTCCGAGGGAGCAAAAACACATCTACGAATTTATGAGGCTTTAAAAGCATAGAGGAGGCTGTGGCATCCTATTTCTGCCTATGAAAGTTCAATTCGTGGTTGATTTATGCCAGAGGAAAGTTGAGGCAAATATGAAATTCGCTCATGTTTGGGGGAGCCGAACTATTAGCAGATTATTCGGTTCGTTCGTTGCCGGTTTTGAGGTTATGAAATCTTCCGCCTTATCGGCTTTTTAATCATTTAATGGCCATAATGGACTGCGCTTACCAGTATTGTTCTTTCGGTTAAAACGCGGTGCATCTCGGTGAAACAGCGTGTTATCGCTTGTTTCTGATGATAAAGCGTTCTGTGGTTTTGCCCAAATAACTGTTCGGAATTTCAAGTCCAGAGTGCTATTGAACGACTTGATTGAAACCAAGATCGATCACATTTCTATCCGACTGTTCTTGAACACTCACATTTCTTAACTAAAGAGGAGAAGAGGTGTTATTTTGATATTCAGAGAAAAACGCCATTTTTCAATATAAATGATCGGATGTGTATTTCATTATAAAGGAGAAGTTAAGCCATTCATAGTGGAAAATAACATCAGGCAAATGACCACCACGACCACGCTTACACGACCATATCTTGTTAATGAAATTTTCCATAACCAAACCGCAAAGTGGCTGCCCTATGTCCTCGATAGCCTCACGAATTCCATCTTTGAGGTCTTGAATCGACGCTGGGCTATTGGCGTAGACCTTTTCTTTCACGTGGCCCCGAAGGAATGAGTCGCAAGGTGTTAAATCACAAGATCTCGGTGGCCAATTGTGAGCAACTTTTTCCGCAAAAGATTAATGGTTTAGATGCTTGTGTGGCACGTAGCGCCCTCTTGTTGAAAGTAAACGTTGTCCAGATCAATACTATCCAATTTCAGCCATAAAAAGATCTTCAATCATATCTCGATAGCGCAAACCATTCACCGTAACTGTTGATCCAACCTCATTTTCGAAAAAGTAAGGTCCAATGACTCCGCCGGACCATAAACCGCACCAAACAGTCACACCTTGCGGATAGAGAGGCTTTTCAACAATAACTCTTGGGTTTTCCGAGTCCCAGATGCGACAAGGTGCTTCACGACGACCCAAAAATGTTCGAGTTTTACTAACCGTCTCTGCCAAATTTTCACCATCTACCGAAATAGCTGGCTATTTAAAATAACACCTCTTATTGGAAAACCCTTTACAGCTAGAGACTCCAAATTTTCTAAGGAAGGTGTGGGGAAGATTGTATACTTTGTTAGAGTTGCCTTTGCAACTGCGCTACAGCTAGTTCCAGAGCTTCAAGGAATCTCGTATCTGAGAGTCTTCAAGATGGCTAGATCCGCGTTTAACTTATAATTCCTATGTCCAAGAGATTCTTTGCACAGGCTCACAATAGCTAGGCATTCTGTGACTAAATGAGGAAGATTTTTTTCTCTTTTCCACAGAATCTATACTCGCCAGTCTCTGTTAAGCACGTTCTCATCATATACTTCTTTAGGACCTTGCAGTTTTGAAGAGACTTTTTTGGATGATCCATTCCCAGAAGATTCTCCTAGATTATCTACTTCAATTTCAGTTTCTTTCTTTTCCAAAAACTCCATCTTATAGGATGGAGGACACACAAAAAAGTAATAAAAACGGAGTGATTCCATTCATTCTAATTCGAATGAACTATCAGAAGGTTACAAGAACGTAACTTTCTTAATATTTCCACGAGCTGAATACCAAAAATCCCATGTAATAAGAAAAACTGGCAGTAATGCGAAAGAAATAGCCTAGTCAAGTCCAGTTATAATTTTTCCCGTTCAATATAGCTTGGTTGTTTTGGTCCATTCGGTACACAAGCGTGGCTTCTCATATTTCTGGCAATGAAAGTTCATGATTTATTCCCCAAGTTTAATAGCAATTTATACGAGGCTTATACAGACCGTGGCTCGGAAGTCGCAACTATTAACAGATTATTAGCCATTTTATATTGAACTTAACCGACGGGAATTCTGTGACCCGAATTTATTATTTCGATAACTTGGTCTCTAGATATACTGCTAATCAGCCAGGCCCAGTGTGCTCTATTTTATGCTTGAGTAAGTTCAGCTTGCCTAGTTGGCTTGGTTATTATAGTTTCTCGAATAAATAACCTTCATTAACTGAAAAAAATTATTTTTAATCATAATTGATTCCTCAATTCTTTGTGTGGAATCTTCACTATTTTATCATTCGAATAAAAACAGCAAAAAATGTTTCTCATATGAAATTCAGAGATTTTTCTAGTTTACTCAACCAGTACCATAGGAAGACGGTTACATTACATTACATTTTAGAAAAAAAGTTTGGAGGGCACCAGGCAAACTAGAGCAACTCAATTTCGTCCAAAAAGTCGTTGCCGTTCAAAGCGAATTAATAATGTGCGGGGGGGGTTATAATTTTCAGTCGCCGCGCATTTTCAATAAAGAGCAAAAATGTGACCTATATTTAGAGCATCTAGCAATCGTCGTATTTTCAGATATTAACAAAAGTAATAGCATATTGCAGGAAATTTTGTCTACTTTATGGTGGTATTCTGCTTTCCTCTGTAAGTCAATCTGTAACTTTTCATAAGCTTACAGGAAAATTGCAAATGTGGATCTTTTTAAGGGATCTGTAGCTCACAGAAATCGTTGAATATTTACGAGTACTTGACGGGTGATCGGAATCCTTACCGAATGACATATTGTGAGGTTACGTTGAATGGTTTGTTTATTTTAGGACGAACACCAACGTTTAATATAAGAAATTCAAGATGAACAAAAATAATATGACTTTGTTTATTGGATTGTTATCAGAAAAAATCATAACAGATAAATCATTGTTCAATAATATACATGACCTGACAATCATTCTTTTTAAAGTAGGAAATTATGAGAATTGGAAGAAAAAGGTTATTGCGTGATCAAATGAACCCATTTGAAATGCCGGATACCCAGAAAATGTTCAGATTGAAGAAATGCTGAGTGCCCAGTTTGTTAACATGTTCAGATTGAAGAACCAGTGTACTATAAACTTAATGAATGCTCTACAGCAATTTCAACCAAGAAATCTTTTTCTTTCCTGTTTTCAATTCTGCAGATGAAAGAAACAAACGCAAACTACACAGATAAATGTATTTTCAAATTCAAATCAAAACCATTTACTCATAATACATAAAGTTCCATGATCAAATCTTACGATTGAAGGTTATGTTTTTCGATGAGTAGTTTAAAAGTGACGCTGTAAGTGCTGATTCACAATGGACGTAACCATAACGAACACGTAAACGTACTTTGTCCGTAAACGTAATGGTGTTCAGAATGGACTTTGGGCGCAGTAGCAAATTATAGACTAAAAAGATTTCATAGCTTAAACAAATTGTTACTTTGCGTTTCAAATTATACTCACCCAACTGAAATACAATACAAATGCCCAAACTTGTCGCTGGCCCCAAATTATTATTATTATTGTCTTGTCTTTTTACGTCATTTTGACGTATTGGGCTCACAACTCACAGAATGTGAACAAATTTCTAAAATTAACGTTAGAATTACGGACTACCATAAGCTCAACGTAAACGTAAAAATTACAGAGCCTATTGTGAACAGTTCCAAATGATTTGCATTGGTTCAACTTTGTGTTTTTCGTTTACGTTGCGGGAGTTTTATGGTTACGTCCATTGTGAATCCAGCATAAATAAGAAAGTTACAGAAACCATTCCAGAATTGCATTATTTACGAAACTGTAAGTCGGCCAGTTACAGTACGCTACAGTATCGTAGCTTACAAATGAAAAGCAGAATACCACCATTAATTTTGTACTGAATGGTCTTTTCGCTAAAATGCTTTGTTGAAGAGATATGAGCAACAAACTGAAAAAAGTCCAAAATTTTCGCGAATTTTTGCTTTTCCTGAAGTTAGCTAAACTCTGGCGAAGGAACAAACCTCAAATTCGGATTCAGAGACCCAAAAAACATATAGAACCGTTGAGAAAAAAACTTCCGGATTTTTTTTCGGGAAAATCCTAACTGGACTATCATATCTTGGCAGGATAATATCGTCACCCTTCATTGAAACTTTCTGCTTCCGCGAAAAACACCTAGTCTAATACGCTTATTCATCAGTATCAGCGTAATAAAGTTAAGAGTCATCCCCCAGTCCACACGGTCTCTGAAAGCGACGCGAAAAGGCGAATCATTCCCGGAATCGACATGAAAAATTCAAATTACTGCGAGGCAACCATAATCTGATGGATTTAACGAAGCTACTTCAATTAAACCTTACCTCCGATGATTCAGAAGAATGCAACAATGAGATATTTCGACATCCCTGACATCGGAGATTTAAATTCGAGAAGTCCAGATTTATTGAACGCCTAATTGGTTTTTCCTCTTGCCTGCCACTTCGGCCTTATCGGGACTTGGTCCCAGAAGAAATCTCGATTTATTGCAGTTGGATCGGACAATTTTTCTCCCCTCCAGATACGCGCGATTCAATTTTCACTGATGATTATGCATATTGGCGGAAAAATGTAAATAAAAAAGTCGAGTCCAATTTGGCGATAATTGTGAGGGAATGGGAATTGTGGCTTGAAGTGGTGGAAATTGTGTTGCGCCGATGGAAATATCGAACTGGAATTATTTGGGACACTTTTATGTTGGATGTTTCGAAAAGGGACTTTTTGTAATGCGATTATTCAGGTGGTTCGCCTAAAAGTTTGCAGTCCTAGGAATCTGCTCTATCAGCTGAAGCGATTGTGTATAAATGGTTTTCCAATAAGTGTTGTTATTTTGATATTCAAAGAAAAATGCCATTTTTCAATATAAGTAAATGATCGTATGTTTATTTCATTATGAAGAAGGACCTATGCCCTTAATAGTGGGAAATAACATCAGGCAAATGAAAATGAAAATTTCTATAATCAAATCGCAAAGTGGCTGCCCTATGTACTCGATAGCCTCACGAATTCCATCTTTGAGGTCTTGAATCGACGCTGGGCTATTGGAGTAGAACTTCTCTTTCACGTGGCCCCAAAGAAGGAAGTTGCCAGGTGTTAAATCACAAGATCTCGGTGGCCAATTCTGATCACCTCTTCGAGAGACACGGTCCGGAAATGATCAAAGACACGACGTTGTTGATGATCGGCCGGCTTCAGTTCTTGTGTTAACTGAACTTTATAAGCCTTAAGACCCGAATCCTTATGCAAAATACGGTGTAATGACGTTTGTGCAATGCCTTATTCCGAAGAACGATGAGGAATGGGCAAACCTGGGTTTTCTTTAACACTTTCGGCTACAGCAGCAATATTCTCGGCTGTTCGTGAGCGACGTGAACGGGTTTTATTCTTCACATCACTAGCTTGTCCCAACAGCTCGAATTTTTCCACCAATTTCTCTATTGCGGTCCGACAAGGAGCTTCATGGCGACCCAAAAATGTTCGAGTTTTACGAACCGTCTCTGCCAAATTTTCACCATTTTTATAGTGAATTTTAATCATTTCAATGCCTTCTTGCTGCGTGTATCGTTCCATTTTATTAATGGCGTAGTTTCTATTTGTCAAATGTCAAAAAATGACAGCTTCAAACGTGACATCTACCGAAATAGCGGGCTATTCAAAATAACACCTCTTATTGGAAAACCCTTTAGGTACAGGTCGATTCACTTATCTTGGTGACCTAATTTTTCTCAAGAAGGATAAATATTTTTTTATTCTGTTGACGGTATTTGGTACAAGTCAATGTTGACCTGAGATATGCGTTATAGTCAGAGAAAAGAATTAAGACGCCATTCGTCGCGACACTATCAATTTTTTTTTCTCCGGGAACTTACCTTTTTTATTATGTCATTCGAAAGATAATTTAATTCTGAATCTTTCTTCTGAATACCATTTTTTCTTTATATCTCTTATTTCAGCGACCTGCAGCGTGTTTCGTGTTAATTCTATTCCATTTTTTTCTGTATTGTGACAGAATGCCTTGATTTAGAGACATTTAGGAACTGAAAAATTTCAATTCTCTAGGAAAATCCATTGGAGTTACGGACGTACGGCTACAAAGACAGAATTGAATTTGAAAACGGATTCGTCATCAGTGAGTCGAACCTTACCGTTTGAGATCATTTTCGGCACAAAATTCGCAAATCACAAATATTCGACCGAAATGATATAGCACTCGTTTAAGTAGAACGAGTATCGAAAATAACATAAACTTGTGCGAAATAAAATATCCCTTGTTTTCAGAATTAAAGGCGCAAAAAACCGTGACACACAATAAAGCTAGCTTTCTCTCTCCCTCGCAGTTATCGAAAAGACATATCTCGAATTTTTAACGAGCTCTATCTTTCATTACATCCGGAAAAGATGGATCATTATCCGGTATGAATGCCACCTCATAATTTGATTCAGAACTCTCCCGAGAAATTCTATTCTTGACGGTCTAGCTGGAATCTTGTCGTTGTGCAAACCACCTGAGCTCCTTCCTTATTAGATTTTATATCGAAGACGGGCTTGGAAGCTGCTGGGCAAGAGATCTATTTATTGTCAGCTACAGGGGACATATTATGAGAACCGGCTCATTAAATCGCTTTTTGATAGAAGTATTCGGTGAAAATATTTATTTGTCAGCGACTTCTGCAACATAATTTGGCCTGCGATTATTCGGTCGAAATCAGGCCCAACTTCTTTCATTTTTGCAAGGTGTACCTGTTTTTCTCCTCGAATAATATATTTAATAATATTTCAAAAAAATATGAATTCTAGGGTTCTGATTATAGGTTCCTCTGAAATTTTGCATGAGCATTCAATAAAAGAATCTTCACCCTCAAAATGGATCTCACTTCAATCGGATATTTGTTGTAGAAATATAAGGACTTTTTTTCAACATTCTGAATGAATTTTCTATGCTTAAATTAACACTATGTCCAAAGAATTTCATATGAGGCTTCTTATATGAGTATTTTTCACGTAGCCGCAAGATTTCATTCCGATCGGTTTTAATCTGTCTGAGATATTGGGAACAAAAATTTTGAAAGGCAATATTTTATGAAAAACCTTGTACGATTTTGCTGGTAAACGAACTCAACTGCGGCATTTAGTAACCGAACCTACCCTGAGAATTTCAAGTCTCTAGGCCAATCCTTTATAGAGTTACAGACAGAATTGAAATTGAAAATTGCAGGCATTTGGCAAAACGATATAGCAGTTAGTAGAATGCCCATAATCATAATTCAATGTTTTGTTATTAGTTAGTTAGTTTAAAAAGGGGTTACAGATCACTGCGACCTCAAGGTCCATTGTGCCCCCTTACAGAGCTGTTCGGACCATACCCCTACAGCTCGCCTTCCAGTTCCAGAAATCTGATAAAATCCAATATCTGTGAAGGCTTCAACGAGGCTAGTTCCTCACTCTTACAAGTTTCTCGCCAAAGGCATTCTCTTCTTAGGCTCGCAATGCCAAAGCATTATGTGACTAGGTGAATGGGGGTTTCTTCCTCCTCCCCACAGAACTTACACTCGTCAATGTCCGACAGTGTCCTGTAAGAAAGCCAGTGAGGAAGTATAATTGTTTCTTATTAAGATCCAGATAGCTTTTGTATATTGCTGTTTCAAAGTTCCCAAGGGACTTAGTGGAATGATTCATTCCTGGAAGATTTCGAGTTTTTCCCTCTCCGTACATTTACCTATACCGCAGAAGGGTTTTGGATCAATGAGTGACATTGGTGCGCCCTCTTTGGCAAGTTTATTGGCCTCTTCGTTTCCTATGGTTCGCGAATGACCAGAACCCAGATTAAAAGACCTTATTTTTCTTGCCTACCTCATTGAGTTTGTTCCGGCACTCCCAGATCATCTTTGAGTCGATGACGTATTACCTCAGTGCTTTAATACCAGCTTGACTATCTGAGTGAATGGCTATATCGCACTTCTGATAGTTTATTTCCAGATTTATATCTAGATATCTTTCAATAGCTAAGATTTTCTCTTGAAAGATGCTCATACAAGAGTCTAGCGACAGTGCACACTTGGTACTTGGCCCGTATATCCCAGCGCCAGCTCCTGTAGAGGTTTTGGTACCATCTGTATACCATATAACGGTATTTTCTTTGAGGTTATAGTCGGTGTATTCCCGTTCCCATTCCTCTCTTTTACTTAGCAATGTCCTGAAGTTTTTCTCACTGCTTACTTTCTTGATCATAACATCACTAGGGAGGTTCGCAGATCAGATGTAGTAGCTCAGAAAGGACCAGAAAACCGTTGATTTCTTATCGAATCATCATTAATATCTCAGTATTCCTACAATTCAACTAGACCACCTATCACCAAGCCAAAAAAATGATAAAACACAACTGGTCAACGCTAGATAACCGCGATAGTGACTGTCCATTCCATGAGCAAATTTACCCTAAGTCTGCAACGTAGGTATCCATTCTAAACGGGACCAAGTTCACACATACGAAATTCTCGAAATTTAATATAGAGGAAGGCGGCCAATGCTGAACCCTAGATTCGGCATTCGGTTATGTTATGATGAATAATTCATGATATTACAGACGCTTTCAAGCAGATTGTTTCAATTTAATCGCACATAGTTTAAATAGCGAACGTAATTCCAGAGGGAATTCGCCTTTTTTACTTGGCCCAGATCCTAGCTCTGGAATGTACTAACGGGAGTGCACAGCATTGCTTGCAAATGGCGACGATTCTCATCCTGAATCCTGATCCCGAAATTATTTGCTACGTTCTCATGAATGGACGGGATACAGTAGGTTATTTTATGATAGATGGTCGAAATTTGGGAAATTAAAGAGTAAAATTTGATCACAAACATAGCCATTAACCAGAATCATTTTAATTGAAAGAAAATAGAAGTTCGTACTCACTGGATCTTCTATTTTACAATCTACTCAACTAGTTTCGCCTGCTAGGCATCATCAGGAGTTCTACAAGATTATTTTACACAAAATTACATTCCATTGTAAGAATACTGTAAAATAATCTTCCAGAACTCCTGATGATGCCTAGCAGGCGAAACTAGTTGAGTAGATTGTAAAATAAAAAATCCAGTGATTACGAACTTCCTTTTTCTTTCATATAATTATAGAGTAATTGAAAATAGTGGTGGTATTCTGCTTTCATCTGTAAGCCAATCTGTAACTTTTCATAAGCTTACAGGAAAATTGCAATTCTGGACCTCTTTAAGGGATCTGTAGCTCACAGAAATCGTTAAATATTTACGAGTACTCGACAGGTGATCGGAAGCATTATCGAATGACATATTGTGAGGTTACGTTGAATGGTTTGTTTATTTTAGGACGAACGCCAACGTTTTAATATAAGAAATTCATGATGAATAAAAATAATATGGCTTTGTTTATTGGATTGTTATCGGACGAAAATCATAACAGGTAAAACATTGTTCAATAATATACATGACCTGAAAATCATTTTTTTTCAAAGTAGGAACTTTATGAGAATTGGAAGGAAAGGTTGCTTGATGAAATGAATCCATTTGAATTGCCGGATGCCCAGAAAACGTTCAGATTGAAGAAATGCCGAATGCTCAGTTTTTGAACATGTTCAGATTGAATAACCAGTGTACTATAAACTAAATAAATGCTCTGCAGCAATTTTAACCAAGAATTTTTCTTTCCTGTTTTCAATTTATTAGATGAATTTAGATAAATGTATTTTCAAATTCAAATCAAACCCATTTACTCATAATACATAAAGTTTGATGATCAAATCTTACGATTGAATGTTGTTTTTCGATGAGTAGTCCAAGTGACACTGTAAATAAGAAAGTTACATGAACCATTCCAGAACGATTTCGAAAAAAAACAAAAAATGATTTTCGTTTATCGATATTTGTTATCCTGAAATTTGAATGAAAAAACTTGTATCATCAAATAACCTAGAAGAAAATTGCGTAAACGAACTTGTTCTCGAAGTATTAAACACTTGAACCCCTAAATTTTCCGTGGAAGAAGAGAGAAGCATGAAATTTACTACGTCAGAGTTCAAGTCATAATGTTATTACACGAATAAACACTCAATTCGTTCAGTATTGAATTAGAGGGAAATTTCTGAAACAATTTTAATTGTTCCACTCACCGTCAAATGGTAATGGGGGATGAAGTCTACCTTCATCTTCTATTTATTCTGGAGTTTTGGCTCGAAAAACATTTTCTGAAAACGGGTTCTGAATCCACTTTATTAATGAGACAAGTTATGAAGTGAAAGAATTTAAACAGGAAATACATTACGTTTATTCGATTATTTTCAACGATATAAGAAAAGTTTTAAGGCAAAAAGGCGTATATGAATTAATATAATATCACGACTTGATTACAAAAATCAGAAGCTGAAAGTTTTTGTTATAAAGGGTTTTCCAATAAGAGGTCTAATTTTGAATAGCCCGCTATTTCGGTAGATGTCACGTTTGAAGCTGTAATTTTTGACATTTAACAAGTAGAAACTACACCACTAATAAAATGGAACTATACAAGCTTCAAGGACGCATTGAAATCATTGAAAATCACTACAAAATGGTGAAAATTTGGCAGAGACGGTTCGAAAAACTCGAACATTTTTGGGTCGTCGTGAAGCACCTTGTCGAACGCAATAAAGAAATTGGTGGAAAAATTCGAGCTGTTGGGACAAGTTAGTGATGTAAAGAATAAAACCTGTACTCGTCGCGCAAGAACAGCCGAGAATATTGCTGCTGTAGCCGAAAGTGTTGAAGAAAACCCAAGTTTGTCCTCGTCGTTCTTTGGAATTAGGCATTCCCCAAACGATTATGGCCGAAATTGGATAGTTTCTGGACCGTGTTATCTCTCGAAGAGGTGATCACAATTGGCCACCGAGATCTTGTGATTTAACACCTTGCTACTTCTTCCTTTGGGGCCACGTGAAGGAGAAGGTCTACGCTAATACCCCAGCGTCGATTCAAAAACTCAAAGATGGAATTCGTGAGGCTATCGAGGACATAGGGCAGCCACTTTGCGATTTGGTTATGGAAAATTTCATTAAAAGGATATGGTCCTGTAAGCGTTGTCGTGGTGGTCATTTGCCTGATGTTATTTTTCACTATTTACGGCATAGCTTCTTCTTTATAATGAAATAAACATCCGATCATTTATATTGAAAAATGACATTTTTCTTTGAGTATCAAAATAACACCTCCTATTGGAAAAACCTCTATATTCTATATTGCGTGAATGTAGAGTGAATATTATCATTGAATGCTTCCAATTCTGTCACGTGAAAAAAAGCCTATTTCTAAGCTACAGAAAGAGCCTATCAAGAAGGTTTAACAAGCAGGTGAGGCCTTGTTATAATCAATAAACAGGCAATCCATTTCGAGATCTCGAGACTAGGGCTGCAGAAATTGAAATTGGGGAATGACCAACCAACGCATCGAACGGTGAATGGTGGATGGCCGTTCTTTGCTGTCGTAGCCAGGTGACTCAGCGACCATTTGCTGATTGGATCAGATAAATATTACAGCCTCCGACACTGACATATCAGTAATGGTCCGAACTAACTGCACAATACAACCGAAACCGTTACGAAAATAGGATAACTTATGGGATGACAATTTCGAGGACGGAGATCTTGAAAAGTTCACGATTTGTTCTTTTCTTTTATAATTGGATGGTTTTTTCTTTGAAATAGGATAGGAACTGAGGGATGTCGTTGAAAGTTTTGAGTTTGAACCATTTAGCCACAGAATTGCATATTATAAAACCATTGACCAAAATTCTTGGACTTTCGAGCCGAAAATGGTTTCAAACGATAGGGTTAGACTCCCTGATGATGAATTCCTGGTCAAATTCAATTCTGTCCGTGGGGCCGTTAACACAATTACTTTCGAAGGGATTGTCCTAGTGACTTGAAATTTTCAGGATCAGTTCGTTAACCAGCCAAAACGTACAGGGTGTTCCATAAAATATGGCCATTCAAAATTTTTGCTCCTCAATATCTCAGAAAATACGAAACCAATCGGTCAAACGTAAAATGCTGATAACAAGCCTCATGCAAAATTTTGTGGCCGCGGTGTGAACAGATCCATAGAAAATTCAATTGGAATATTGAAAAAAAAGAAACTTTATATTTCCATAAAAAGATATCCAATTCGAGTGATTTTTTTTTGTGAATGGAGATCAATATTCTGAATGTTCATCCAAAATTCCGTGGCCATAGTTTCAACAGTACCATAGAAATTTCAATTGGACTATTGAAAAGAAAAATCTTCATATTTCCGTAACGGGATATCCGATTCAAGTGAAATTTTTGACCATAGTGTTAACAGAACCATAAAAAATTCAATTGGAATATTGAAAGAGGAATCTTAATATTTCTATAATAGAATTTCCCATTCGAGTGAAATTTATTTTGAGAATGAAAACTACTCTACTGAATGTTCATGTAATTTTTCAAGACAATCGCATCATCAGAAACATAGAATTTAATTTTTGTAAGTACAGTGGAACTTCCCTGAAACGAAAGAGATAAATCCGCAAAAAAATTCGTTATAAAGAAATTTCGTTATACAGAAAATTTGTTTCTATATTCGGCAATATCGCGGTCGACTTCACTGATAAATTTAAGTTTATCATTCAAATTTAAGCACTTCCTTTTAGGCATTTTCTCACAACTTTCACACTAGCGTAATGGGGAGATTCAAACCAAAGAGCCAGGGGTGTATTTAAAACTGTTTCAGAAGGATCTCTCTGCCCGCCGTAATGATTCAGTTTATGGTCGGGATTTATTACGTACGTCCGGAAAATTTCGGAAAAAACCCACCGTTATACCTTCTCACCAATACCCATTCGTAGAGTGATGTTCTTTGAATATTTCGTTATAGAGAGGATTTCATTCGTTTTAGAGGGTGTTTTTAACATGGAATTTTTATTCAAGGTGCAATGCCTTATACGAAATTCGTTATACGGAGAAATTTCTTACCCAGATGTTCGTTAAAGGGAAGTTCCACTGATACAGACACAGAATATCATACCGATTGTGCTGAGATTCTGCATTTATATATTGGGTCTCAATCTGAAATCTTATCGCTTCACCAAAAAACGAGCGCTAAGAAGCTCCTTCTTAAATTTACATCGTTATGTAGCTTCGCTGATTATTTGGACAGGGAGAACCATGCTCTTTGACTTAGTTTTTAGGTTAACTATATCAGGGAGAATATTTCGACGCTAGAAGAATAAAATTCTAAATCTGCTCTTTGATATTCACGCACAATCCACCCTAACAAAAAATTAAAGTTTCCATCTCTCAAATTTACAAATTACTTTTAAACATCTATCTTTCAACAATTCCATGACCCCGTTTCGATCGATTCTATAACTCCACTGTGGACAATACAACGTCACCAAGTTTCAACACCATATTATATGCATGTTGTCATAACCGATACGATATCAACCAATACCACCCTCATCCAAATCACATCCCCAACTCTACACTATCCGCCGAAACGGAAATGCAGAATTCTCGTAGCAGTTTTTGCCCCGACACCGCACCTAATTGCGTGAAAATCTGCCAAACAACGAGGTCCACGGTTCGGTGGTCGCGTAATTAACGTCTGTGGTTCGGTTGTAGTGGTTAATGGAGATACCCACTTTGCCGATATCGCAACGCAGATTCGATCCGGGGGTAATTTATGCTCATATAATTACTATCCAGATAACCGCCCTCCTCGGTGGTGGAGCCGCTTTATACCGGACAATTGGACCGGATGGCTGTAGCTATTCCGGACCCCCGTCATCAGCAAGATTTCGACGGCCATTATCCTTTCTCTTTTTATGATGTTCTGTGGAAGCACAGATTATATTCTGTGGTGAAAGCCTTTCAGAATAATGTGGGGTAATGTGGGAAGTTATAGTTATAGTTTAAAGAGGGGTTACAGTTCACTGCAAGTTCACTGCATACCCTTCACAGCTCGCCTTCCAGTTCCAGAGATCTAATGAAATCTAATATCTGCGAAGGCTTCAACGAGGCTAGTTCCTCACTTTCACAAGTTTCTCTCTCACTATCCTAAGGCTCGCAATGACAAAGCATTCCGTGACTATGTGAATGGGGGTTTTTTCCTCCTCCCCACAGAACCTACACTCGTCAGTGTCCAATAATTCCATCCTCAACAGGTGCCCATTGAGGCGACAGTGTCCTGTGAGAAAGCCAGTGAGGAGGTGTAATTGTTTCTTGTCTTCCAGATATCTTTTGGATCTTGCTGTTTCAAAGTTCCAAAGGAACTTAGTGGAATGATCCATCCCTGGGAGATTCCGCCAGAGTTTTTCCTTCTCGGCTTTCTCCTTTTCCAGAAATTCCTTCTTATAGGTACATTTATCTATACCACAGAAGAATTCTGGGCCAATGAGTGACATTCTTGTGCCCTGTCTGGAAAGTGTATTGGCCTCTTCGTTTCCTTTGATTCCCGAATGGCCGGGAACCCAGATTAAAAAGACCTTATTTTTCTTGCCTACTTCATTGAGTTTGTTCCTGCACTCCCAGATCATCTTTGAGTCGATGACGTAGCTCAGTGCTTTAATATCAGCTTGACCATCTGAGTATATGGCTATATCGCACTTCATGGTTCATTTCTAGTTTTATATCTGGACATCTTTCAATAGCTAAGATTTCAGCTCGAAAGACGCTTATACAGGAAGCCTAGCGAATGTTCCTATTCGCATATCTAGTTATTTTAGATTCAAAATCGACTATAGCAATGAGTCATCACCATAAAGAAACTGGAAAGAGGCAATGAAGTGACTCTTCTATGGGTGCCAGAACATTGTGGTTAAAGGAAATGAAAACGCAGATGAACTTGCAAAAAGTACATCAAAGTCAAGACGCTCTGGACTTGAGTCTTTTTGTGGACAAAGAAAAGACCAATATAAGGCAGCCGTCCAGCAATGGGAATTGAATAACACTTTTGGACTTAGTCAGACCAAAAAATTGCTGATGATTTCACCTACCTATACCTGAAAGAAAATTTTGAGTTGATTATTGCTATACATATTTATTAAAAAGTTGATGTGAAATACTCAGCCTTCTTTTTGACAATGAATAACCGCCTAAATTTTTTCGCAGCTATTTATATACACCCTGTACGATATACATTCTCAAAATAAACACTTAACACACAGATACAAATCTGCAACACTACAACTCCAGTTATATGGAAAGCCAAGTTCGCATTGTTGTTGCAAAAGTTTTGTTTGGCCTCGAGTATTCCTCGGCTTGTTCAATTTCTAACTGAGGCAGCTGATGGAGAGCGGTGATTGATGAAAGAAAGCCTGCTAGGGGATGATAAGACCCTTTAATGTAATATTCAAACTCCTTTCCTTTACTCAAACTTGTAGAATAAACCTCTTCTGAGATATCGTCCAATTTCCGACTAAAACAATTCAATTTCAGTTCACATTATAACTTTGTCATTTTTCGTTAGTGAACACGCTTCCGAGATTATTTGAATAAAAATGTCGTCGTTCTTCTTGCCGATTTTCACCTCCGAAATGTGAAATGGGATGATTTGGATAATATTTCAAGCATACGGAAAGTAATGCTTTTTTTGGGGAAAATTGATTATTGTATCGAAGTTTGCAGACTCTGATATTGTTGATTGTCAAGATACGATCGGGATATTCATCGTTGATAGATTATATTTTAGTAGCAGATTAATCAGTTGTTGTACTGAAGGGGTAAAAGTATTGCTTAAGTATGATCAATTTAGGATAAGAGATTGAAAAAGGATTATTGGGTCTTAAACTCAATTGGCATTTCCAGTGTGTTGAATAATTGGATTTTTCATGCAACAGTAGTAAGGAATGTCTTGCCACAACTGTGAAATAAATGAAAATTGTATCAAATGAACAGAGAACAAGTCTTGAGAAACGTTTTTGCTAGAATGCACTATAGGGTAGTCCATGAATTTTGGCCATGTGTATACTAAGAATATACAGCGATAAAATTATAAAAAATTCTTTTGGAAAATGATGAAAATTAATTCAAGCAGGTCATCAAGCAGCTATTCGAAAATCTCACTCATCACCAACACATAGAATGCCCATAAGGCCAGGTCTCAGATCCTCAGATCAAGTCCATATACCCCAAAGCCAGTGAATCTTTTTGATTTCGATGTCCAACCGATTTAAGAAAATTATTGTACTACGATGGCCAGTTATGACCGTTTCAAAGGGCATTTCGAAATCAAAGATAATTGGCATAATATCCGATGGTTTTGCCAAAAGGTTTGAGTCCATTTAGGCGTTTTCAGATACTTAATCCGGTTAATTCGACTTTCGCGTTCGTTTACCTAACCCGAACATCCAACCGGTGTTCGGAAAGTACGGTGCTATTAACTCGATCACTGACTCAGGTTGATCTATCGTAACCCTACACGAGAGCAGGGTCGTAGAGTCACCGCATGCGCACTGCTGTTCAATTTTGTATTTGAAAAAGGCGGGAATGAGTGTTCTACTCTTTTCTTAGCAATTTTATATATTCAATTCCTAAAAATTATGAAAAGAGAGAAGAGAATTTGGCTCAGTGTAAAATGTGTGGTTCCATGACCCGAGAAAATAATGTGAAACATCTTCTTCATAACTTTGTATGCAGATCTTTCTGCATTGAAGCTAAAGCCTTTTTTACTTTTTCAACATAGGTACTCAAAGATAACATTGAACATGCGAGGCCACACCAGAAATTTCAAGAAAGATTTTACAGACGCCTATAAATCCAAGCAAAGCTAGAGACAATCAGTAAATAAACTGGAAGTGAAAAAATAAATTCCCCACTTCTGTAACATAGGTACTCGAAAATAACATTAAAAATGGAAGGGCACACCAGAAATTATAAGAAATATTTTACAAAAGCCAATAAATGCAAGCAAAGCTAGAGACAATCCGAGAATAAACTTGGACTGAAAAAATAAATCCATAAAATATTTGGTTATATTGATACGACTTCAAATTCTAAACCGAATGTGTTCGTAAACTTAGAACCCGGGTCCGTGATCCGAGTAGATCCAATGGATCGAGTTAGTAACCCTGAGTAAGTTTCCGAAAATGCCTATTGATTCAATATCCTCATGTGTCCAAACTAGTTTTCAAGTAGGATCTTCTTTTTCGGATTTTGACTGTTGAAGAAGATAATAGACACCTTGCAAAACATTTCAAAAGCGTCATCATCTTAGATTAAAGTTTTCAGACTGCAGGTCATAGTTCAAGTACCCCGAATTCCTTCCATCCTGTACATCTCCAATCTCCTTCTAATTCTTCTTACCCTCCACATCCCACCACTTCAACAATCTTTTAAATTCCCAACGTACACCCTCTCGATAACTTAAAACTGCTAGACTTATAAATGTTTGAGCGTTTCTCAAACTCCACTCGGGTCAATATCAATTCAATAACTCTGCTCGGGTACATCCCGATGGAAAAAGACCGTGAAGCCATAAAATGGAGAGAGTTATGGGCGGCGTGGACGATCTCGTGGAAAATACAAACCCCCTGTGCTCGGCGGCGACTTGAATTATTGATCTAGTTTCGGTGGGAAACGTTACTAATTGATTAACGTCTAATCGATTATCGCTAAAGCAGAAACGGAGCCGGCTGCTGTGCTGAAGCTGCCTGGACCGACGCTGCTATCTCGTTTGTTGTGCCGGAATTGCACCGGAATGTTCTATGTTTCCGGAGGCTGGCCGGTGGAGAAAATCGTGGAGGTCACTGTTGGATTTGATGATAAGGAAGAGGAGGGAATACGGGTGATTTTGAAAGTTTAATTTGTGGTGATAGAATCGAAAAACTTAAATTGATCTAACTGATCTGGAATGTCAACTGTCAAATCATAGACATCAACCCTCGAAAATTCTCATGCAGCTAAAACACAACTAAAAGGTTTTCCAATGAGAGTTGTTATTTTGATATCAATAAAAATGCCATTTTTCAATATAAATGATCTGATGTTTATTTCATTATAAAGAAGAAGCAAGCAAATGACCACCACCACCATATCCTTTTAATGACATTTTAGATAACCAAATCGCAAAGTGGCTGCCCTATGTCCTCGATATCCTCACGAATTCCATCTTTGAGGTCTTGAATCGAAGCTGGGCTATTGTAGTAGACCTTCTCTTTCACGTGGTCCCAAAGGAAGAAGTCGCAAGGTGTTAAATCACAAGATCTCGGTGGCCAATTGTGATCGCCTCTTCGAGAGTTAACACGGTCTGGAAACTTTTTTTTTCGTTGCTTGTGTCGAAATGGGCGCCAAATTCGAATTAAATCATTCCTACGTATTACATTAAATTTAGACGTCGAGCCCAGAAAAAACATCATAATCGATAAAATATTTCATTTTTCATCTCAATTATCGAAACAATTAAAAATAAACCACAATTCGAATTGTAATGTAATTGAGAACAATGGAAATTCCAACAGAATAGTGCTTCTCCATTTGTTTTTATTCGATCTGTTGAAAAATGCTTAACACACATTCTATAACAACTGCTGTGATGAAAAGCTCTTAGCTCAGAAAACTATATCCATTTGAGAGCACTTAAATAAAAAAGCAATGAAAAACAGAGATACATGATACGAGTTTCACTACCTACATTTCCATTTTCTCAGGGTCAAGATTGGCCTTTTTATTATTTTGCAGTTCATCACCATATAGTATGCTCCGTAAACCATTTTCAATTTCAAAAGACACACAACACACCTAGATAAACACAAATACAATACGAAACGCAACTAAAATGAAGCCACGAGGAGGTTACCCACGTGCAATCATGGCAATGTTTACAAATGTCCTTGTTTTGCTCAAAATGGCCTCTACAATCTTTGATTTTACCCATTCTCCTGAAGTTTAGTACTTAATCCTGACATATAGATGACGCTAACTACAGCGTAGTCACTCCGTTTTCTATCTTTCTCTCCTTAATCTTTGGTCGAAATTATTCAAGTTACCTACATTCATCGCAGCGCTCTCTATTATGGTCAACGTTGTAGTTTCTGTGGCCGAAATGAAAATTTTCTCACATTTAAAACCTTCCCTAGACCTCCACGATCATTTCAAGAACAAGGTAAGATAAATCCGTTCAGCCGTTCTTGAGTTCTAGCGAGATTAACGAACAGCAATGGAAGATGAAGATAAGGCGAGCCGAGCGCATTCGCCATTTTGTACCAAACTCTTTCCGGAAGTTATAAAACCGGAAATTCAAAGAATGGACATGAAACAAGCACAAGAACTATTTTCAAAGTATTCTAGAAGCAGAAAGCACAGTGAATTCCCTTCCAAACACAAAAAACCCGTTGAAATACGGACCTTTTAGAAAGGGTTACGCCAGAGCCAATGCACATAGAATATTCTCATGAAGGAGCGAATTTATGCGGTACTCTAAGTTATCGATGCCACATATTTCCCAGACATAGCACAGTAATTATCGTCCTTACTTTCAGCCTAACCGGTTAAAAGCCCGTAGCAGGTGCGAGGATGTGGCAAACTCATCAAAAATTTAATATCTTCTCTCCCATCGTGGCGTGACCCACAAATCATAATGAACTGCTTGAGATCCATATCGGGAAATTGTCGATTACTGGTCGGCGAAATCTGCTGAGATTGTCACGATTTTTCTGGAAAATTTCGTCGGGAAAACCGTCACACAAAATTGCATAATAATCTTCAGTCTAAATTTGCTCGAATCACTTCCATGGAGAAAACAGAACTTTCTGCGAAGCTTCTATATTCTGTCTGATCAATAAATGCTTTTATCCACGACTATTGTAAAATCCGTCCATTGTACGTCTCTGTGCTCACCCTTAATAATACCCATTAATCACAAGGGAATAATGAGATTATAATTCACTACTGTCAGATGCTGATATTCTTTAAATTGGTATTTCTTCAGTATTCTAAAGCACTCCAACTAACAAATATGGGCATACCTTGTCAATCGAGGGCCAAATCTACTTTCTTTATATCAATTAAAGCTTTTTTATTACAGAATATACAATGACCAGTTCTTCAAAAATTTCTCATGTGTCAACTTGACTTTTTCAACGCTTTTTATAGAAAGGTCTTGTCGCGGTCGCCAAATGTTAAAATTTTCAAGAAATATATTCAGTAGTCGTGGATAAAGTATAGTATGCTACTCGCGTATAATGACTCTTATTCACTCATTTCATTTGGGCCACTCGCCTACGGCTCGTTACTTAATTTCACTTCGCGAATAATAGCATAATATACTATTTGTGCCAGGTGTATTATTTGCAAAATTTGAATTGTTTTTGTTGTTATTGAACGACGCCTGGTGATCTTTGAACTTTTTTGCGAAGGTTCTACCTGTATGATCTATACAGGGTGGGCTATTCATAACCTTGCACCCCGAATTTTGAGCTTTGGGGTGGAATAGCTAAAAAACGCTCGAACAGGTCAAATTTTGTTGATAGAGGGACAAATAAGGGTGTTCAAATGAGTTTGATATCACTACCCCTCTAGCCGCAACTCCTAACAGCTCTCATTTTTGAATAGGGCAAAGGGGTAGAGCAGCATCTTGTTGGAAAGGCAATTCAATTTCCTGAATGAGTGTATCTTTTTACAAAGTAACTCGTGCGCTTTCGTTTACATTGAAATAAATGCTGTTAGGGTAGCGGCTAGAAGGTAAGTGATACCAAACTCATTTCAACACACCAATATGTCCTCCTGTATAGAAAATTGGACTTGTTCGAGTATTTTCCCATCTTAGAGTTCCAAATTCAGAGTGTGAAAGTTACGGTTGGAATACTGAGTCACTCTGTAAATAAAGCGATGAAAAAATATACACTCATGCAGGAAATTGAATTGCCTTTCCAACATAGAATATTCCGGTGCAATTCCGGCAACAACAAATCATCATTAATTGCTGTCATTAACAACCTAGTCGATTGAATAACTATTCTGGTCTTGAAGAACTTATAAATTTTTATTTCATTTTCCTATATCACCAACTCCATCGATTTAAAAATAAAGGGTTTTCCAATAAGAGGTGTTATTTTGAATGGCCGGCTATTTCGGTAGATGTCACGTTTGAAGCTGTCGTTTTTTGACAATTGACCAGTAGAAACTACGCCATTAATAAAAATAGAACGATACACGCTTCAAGAACGCATTGAAACTTTTGAAATTCGCTATAAAAATGGTGAAAATTTGGCAGAGTTCGTAAAACTCGAACATTTTAGGGTCGTCTAAAAGCACCTTGTCGGACCGCAATAAAAAAATTGGTGGAAAAATTCGAACTGTTGGGACAAGTTAGTGATGTGAAAAATAAAATCCGTGCACGTCGCTCAAGAACAGCCGAGAATATTGCTGCTGCAGCCGAAAGTGTTGAAGAAAACCCAGATTTGTCCATTCCTCGTCGTTCTTTGGAATTAGGCATTCCACAAACGTCATTACATTACTGGACAACGTTCACTTTCAACAAGACGGCGTTTCGTGTCACAAAAGCAACGAAACCATTGATCTTCTGCGGGAAAAGTTTCCGGACAGTGTTATCTCCCGAAGAGGTGATCACAATTGGCCAGCGAGATCTGGTGATTAACACTTGCGACTTCTTCCTTTGGAGCCACGTGAAAGAGAAGGTCTACGCCAATAACCCAGCGTCGATTCAAGACCTCAAAGATGGAATTCGTGAGGCTATCGAGGACATAGGGCAGCCACTTTGCTATTTGGTTATGGAAAATTTCATTGAAATGATATTGTCCTGTAAGCGTGGTCGTGGTGGTCATTTGCCTTCTTCTTTATAATGAAATAAACATCCGTTCATTTATATTGAAAAATGGCATTTTCCTTTGAATATCAAAACAACACTTCTTTTTGGAAAACCCTTTATATAAAATTTGACTTGTTCGAGTGTTTTCCCATCTCAGAGATCCAAATTCGGCGTGTGAAAGTTATTGAGGGAATACTGAGTCACTCTGTGAATAAAGCGATGAAAAAATATACACTCATGCAGGAAATTGAATTGCCTTTCCAACAAGGTGCTGCTCAACAACAAATTATCATTAATTGCTGTCATTAATAAGCTAGTTGATTGAATAACTATTTTTGTCCTGAAGAACTAATAAATTTTTATTTCATTTCCCTATATCACCAACTCCATCGATTCAAAAATATCAATCACCCAACCCCTTATCCCAGTATCGTCCATCTTTGAAATTCATTGCATTCTCATCCTTAAATGGGATCACGTCCTCTTAATAATTTCCTTATGAATACAAAGAGCGAGCATTTTTTCGTCGAGATGACACAACGATTTTTCTCGCATATCCAGCACAGAGGGATCAAATTATTCACCACTGTCGGAGATAATGGATCGAACAGTGGTACACAGGGAGGGGGAGTATTTTCCCCATCGAGCACTTAAAATGGACAACAAAAGTCCATTCCGCTGGGTTAAAACCGCCGAATGCAATCAGTTACTATATATCGGATGAACTTCTCTGTTTTTTCTGGGAAAGCTGGTCGCTAATCGAAGGCGTTCTTGAAATTCCTAACTTTTCTGCAACAAATTGTACGGGAAAATCGACAAATGACGTAGGGGTGGGTTCTGAAGGGCGTACAGATATAAATGAGGGTAATGGGTTCTGTTTAACTTTGTCGGGATTGATTCAGATTGTGTTCGATGGCACGATGACTACCTTTCTGCAGTGTGTTAATTTCGAACTCAGGGTAATAAGTAAATCTAGGGATACCTTCACGCATTTGCTGACGCAGCCAAGTAGAGTTATTTGTAAATGAACGCGAAAAATATTCTGAGTTGCGAACTTGTGCGGTACCTTTATTCCCTATTGGGATAATTGTAACTGACTATTTCTTCGATGCGTCGGTTTACATTTTCGTAATTTGTTCATGAACTGAATTAAGTTACTGATTTGGGAGCAGTTTATTGTTAGTTAAGCGTATTCCGGTAATTATAGTTATGGAAAAATTACGAAAATGCTGTATTAGGTAAAGGGTTTTCCAATAAGAGGTGTTATTTTTATATTAAAAGAAAAATGCCATTATTCAATATAAATGATCGGATATTTATTTCATTATAAAGAAGAAGCTATGCCGTTAATAGTAGAAAATAACATCAGGCAAATGACCACCACGACCACGCTTACATGACCATATTTTTTAATGAAATTTTCCATAACCAAATCGCCAAATGACTGCCCTATGTCCTCGATAGACTTACGAATTCCATCTTTGAGGTCTTGAATCGACGCTGGGCTATTGGCGTAGACCTTCTCTTTCACGTGGCCTCAAAGGAAGAAGTCGCAAGGTGTTAAATCACAAGATCTCGGTGGCCAATTGTGATCACCTTTTCGAGAGATAACACGGTAGGGCAAAACTTTTCCCGTAAAAGATCAATGGTTTCGTTGCTTGATGATCGGCCGGCTTGAGTTCTTGTGGTAACTGATGAACTTTATAAGCCTTAAGACCCAAATCTTTATACAAAATACGGTGTAATGACGTTTGTGGAATGCCTTATTCCAAAGAACGACGAGGAATGGACAAACCTGGGTTTTCTTCAACACTTTCGGCTGTTCTTGAACGACGTGCACGGGATTTATTCTTCACGTCACTTACTTGCCCCAACAGCTCGAATTTTTCCATCCATTTCTTTATTGCGGTCCTACAAGGTGCTTCACGACGACCCAAAAATGTTTCAATTTTACTTACTGTCTCTGCCAAATTTTCACTATTTTTATAGTGAATTTCAAAAATTTCTATGCGTTCTTGAAGCGGGTATCGTACCATTTTTATTGATGGCGTAGTTTCTACTTGTCAAATGGACAACGAAAGTCCATTCTGCTGGGTTGAAACGAACCAATGCAATCAGTTACTATACACTGCGCGTAAAAATTATGGAACAAATTCATTTTCTGAAGAAAAAAACATTTGGCAACGAAATCCTGAAGCAGGTTCATTCTCGTTTCACTTTTACCAATTTTTTATGCAATTTTGAGGGATTTTTGTTGCACCCTGTACAATGAAAATTATGGAAATTACCCAAATTACATTTCAACAGTAGACATCCGTCATCAAACCTCAAAAACTATTTCACAACCCTAATATTTCACGAATTCCTGTATGCGACTGCTAAAACAAAGCTTCTGAAAATAAAACCAAGTAGGTCCATCTCTTTTTCCTTTACCCCATCGGCAGTGGCGCTTTCCCATCCAACTTTCACTTCCGTAAACGCGTTCCCAACCCCCCAAATCTATTCTAACAGTTGGGGTGGAATCTGTAAGGTTTGCACAGCTTCGCTCAACTAGAAACTCTTCCCCCATAGTATAATTCGAATATTTTCTCGTATTATCATGCAGAATAGTGAAAACAAATTTTGCGAAGGTATTAGAGCATATGTGTGGTTTAGCAGCTATCCGATGTTTCTTTGACGCGCTGAAGTCAGCTCTGATGAAAATCCCTGCGATGGATCAGCTGCAGAAATATGTTGATTTTCCCAGAAATATCCCCCTTGTTCGATAACAGAATCCGTTTTCTACACGAGGGAAAATAATATGCAAGTGTGACAAGTGGTGGATCATCTTGGTGGTATACAGGGTATTAATAAGAAGACTTGAGTTTGCGGTTGGTTCTAGGTGAAACATTATAACATTTAAATTTAAAGTACACTCAGTTTATATTTCACAGTTTATTCAGAAATCTGACACGTGTTTCGGTATTACAACCATCCCCAGAGGAGTACAAAAAGTAACTAAACTTAAAATAGTTAAAATCCCAGAGGTTCAATTTTTACAATTGCAACATCAGTTAATTTTTATGGCACATTTTTACAACAGTATCCAATACAGGGCTACTAGGAAAGATTACTTGGGCATTGGTTGAATTTTCCTTATTCTCTAACGATTTTTTGATTGAAAAAATCTCCAAATAGTTCATCACTTTACCCTTGTTAACATGGTGTAATAAACTAACATCTTTTTCATTGAAAAAGTGATTATTATCTATACAATGTTCTGCAAAATCGGTTGATTCATGGTTTTTCAGAATAGACACCATATGTTCCTTAAACACGAAACACGTGTCAGATTTCTGAATAAACTGTGAAATATAAACTGAGTACGAAATGAAAATTATCGCGTTAATCGCAGGTATAATATAAACAATAAAAGCAGAGAATAATACCAATTGATTAAAATCAACCAATATTAAACCATACTTCGGAACTAATCCCGTCAACGCACAAAGGACATGCATGGTGGTAATATCAAACGGAGCATCCATAGATAGCTATTTCGCCCTATTTGGGGCTCATCAGTATGGAGGAGCTCAGTCTGAAAGGCATTCTGGGTTCCCTTACTTGAAGAAATGTCGCCAAGCTCTGAGTATTAACAGAAAAAGACGCCATCTCTTGGGATCCTTACGAACACCTACCTCCAATGCATGAACGTTGAACGAAGTTGCGGGATGTTTATCCGTTTTTCATCAAACTGGTGGCAGTCCAACTTTGTGGATTTTACCTTCAGTCGATGAAGTGGAAACGCTCGATTATTCGTCATAAACCAGACGTGGTGATAATAGTACGAAATGAAAATTATCGCGTTAATCGCAGGTATAATATAAACAATAAAAGCAGAGAATAATACCAATTGATTAAAATCAACCAATATTAAACCCATACTTCGGAACTAATCCCGTCAACGCACAAAGGACATGCATGGTGGTAATATCAAACGGAGCATCCATAGATAGCTATTTCGCCCTATTTGGGGCTCATCAGTATGGAGGAGCTCAGTCTGAAAGGCATTCTGGGTTCCCTTACTTGAAGAAATGTCGCCAAGCTCTGAGTATTAACAGAAAGGATCCCAAGAGATGGCGTCTTGTTTCTGTTAATACTCAGAGCTTGGCGACATTTCTTCAAGTAAGGGAACCCAGAATGCCTTTCAGACTGAGCTCCTCCATACTGATGAGCCCCAAATAGGGCGAAATAGCTAGCTATCTATGGATGCTCCGTTTGATATTACCACCATGCATGTCCTTTGTGCGTTGACGGGATTAGTTCCGAAGTATGGGTTTAATATTGGTTGATTTTAATCAATTGGTATTATTCTCTGCTTTTATTGTTTATATTATACCTGCGATTAACGCGATAATTTTCATTTCGTACTATTATCACCACGTCTGGTTTATGACGAATAATCGAGCGTTTCCACTTCATCGACTGAAGGTAAAATCCACAAAGTTGGACTGCCACCAGTTTGATGAAAAACGGATAAACATCCCGCAACTTCGTTCAACGTTCATGCATTGGAGGTAGGTGTTCGTAAGGATCCCAAGAGATGGCGTCTTGTTTCTGTTAATACTCAGCTTGGCGACATTTCTTCAAGTAAGGGAACCCAGAATGCCTTTCAGACTGAGCTCCTCCATACTGATGAGCCCCAAATAGGGCGAAATAGCTATCTATGGATGCTCCGTTTGATATTACCACCATGCATGTCCTTTGTGCGTTGACGGGATTAGTTCCGAAGTATGGGTTTAATATTGGTTGATTTTAATCAATTGGTATTATTCTCTGCTTTTATTGTTTATTATAAACTGAGTGTACTTTAAATTTAAATATACAGGGTATTGTTGAGTTGGGTCTTTTTGACAGACGGGAGGACATGCTTCTGCGAACATTTTTGGAAAGACAAAGAACAATACAGAATATACACGGAATGGAACAAGCAAAATCTGTTTGTCGGTTTCAGAGTCGAGATGAATTCATGAAGTAATAAAATGAAATCAATGGCTCACATCATATTCAAATTTGAATTATATCTTTTTCATTACAAACAAGCGCCCGAAAGCAAAAGAACAATTTCTACCGAGTTCTATATCGTTTTGCCCAAATGTCTGTAATTTTCGAACTTTGAGCAGAAAATGGTCTCAAACGATAGGGTTCTACTCCCGATGATGAATTCGTGGTCAAATTCAATTCTGTTCGTCCGTTAGCACGATAACTTTCGAAGGTATTGTCCTAAACACAAGAGAGAGTTCGGTGGCCAAATGCCTTCGTTAAGTTCGTTAACCAGCCAAATCGTAGGATGTTATAAAAATATGATCATTCAAAATTTTTGTTCCTCAATATCTCAGACAAAACGAATCCAATCGAAATGAAATTTTGCGGCCACATGCAAGATGCTCATAATAAGCCTCATGTAAATTTTTGTGGCCATGATGTAAACAGAACCATGGAAAATTCAATTGGCATATTGAAAAGAGGAAACTTCATATTTCCATAATAACAAGATATCCGATTCGAGTGAAATTTTTACTGTGAATAAAGATCGATATACTGAATCTTCATGCAAAATGTTGTGGCCATGGTGTTAATAGAACCATAGAAAATTCAATTGGAATATTGAAAGGAGAATCTTCATATTTCCATAACAGAATATCCTATTCGAGTGAAATTAATTTTGAAAATGAAAACTACTAGTATTGAATATTCATGCAAAATATCAAGAATATATCAGAACCATGTAATTTGGTATATTTGGTATCAATCTCAAATCTCATATAAAATTTTGAGGTAAAAGTCTTATTGCTCCACCAAAGAACTAGAGTTCAAAAGCTCCTGCTAAGGGCTTTTTTTTAATTTTTATGAATTAAATTTCCTCAATAGAATAAAACAAATAGGAAATTTAAAGCTTTTTATCATTAAGTATAATTCGATCCCTATTCCTTGTTTAGGAGAGGCTACTTTTCATTCAAATACCCCGTATATAGAAAACGCAAATAGACTGAAAAATTCTGATATTAAATAACGAAACCTCTCTATTTCCCAATACCCCAAATCCCCCTTCACCTCCCACATTCAAATAACTGACAATTAGATTGTCGATATTGGCGAAAGTTCCCCGCATTTTACGACGCTCATAACGCGAACGAAGCTCACAGAGTCAAAACACGCCGGAAAAATAGGAAAATCGACCGTAAAACGTAACAAGATTGACAGGAATTGTTCGGTTCCAATACTGCCGCAGCCTCCAACTTTCCGCCTATTTACATGGTTATTATTTCTCGACTTCGGCCCCCTTATCGACTGCGATTTTTTTTTATTTAGCGCCCCCTGATTTTGGCAGCTCGTGAAAAATATAACTGCGCTTCTTCCCTTCTTCCTGGTGCTCTGTATCGACTTTATATGGTGACTCTTTTATCATTCGGAGTGATGGTTTATGGATTTTTTTAGTGTCTCTTCATTAAGCGCTTCTATCTTTAAATTGAAATATTATTGGAATGCTTCTTTAGGATAGGTTTTCGATAAAATATATTGCATTTTGAATAGGTAATTAGCTACCACTGTTAATACAACACTAATGTTTTATTCTGCTGTAACTTAATTCTAAATTCATAAATTCAATGAATTTTGAATATCCTAAAGCAATGCTTCATTCAATTTCTCTTGAATTAAATTTTCTTCAATAAAAAGAAACTAATAGGGAATTTGAAGTTTGAACAAAATAAATAAATATACAGGGTGTTTCATCATAAACTGGACAAACATATATTTTCGTGTAGAGGACATCGGGAGAATCATTTTTGCCTTATACAATTTATCCCGTTTTCGAAGCATAAGCGAGATACAGGGTGTAAATTGTCATTTTTGAGCAAGTTTCTTATGAGTGTGGTCAGTTATGTATAACACTTAGTGTAATGGTTTTTGGTCAAATCTCATTATTTTTGGGTCTTCTATTCAGAAAAGTTGACGAACTCCGAAAAAAAAATTACAAAATGGCGGAAGACCTGCAATGTTCCAAATTTTTTTTTGCGATTGTCAAATTGACTTTTATTTTCTGAATGAACATAATTTTCATAGAATTTCTGTGAAAAAATTTTTTCAAAAATCGAACAAAATTTTTTTTTTACATGTCTACAGCGATGAAAAAATTTCACTCGAAATGGAGGAAATTTTGTACAATTGTACTTCTTGAATTATCAATTACGAATATGAAAACAGAGTTGTGAAATATCGAACGGTTTCGTTACTACAGTCATTCAAATGTTTCGTTCAGACCTCTGAAATATTGAAAATAAAATTGTCTTGGATTATAGAATCAAAATAATTAAATTATTGGCATGTTCAAACATTCTAGATGAATTGATAAGAAAAAAATCAGTGAAACTTAGTTGGGACTCGAAACGACGTAGGTATTAAATAGGGAAATGGCACTGTTCTAAGGATATTAATATTCGTTGCCAGGCAACAGTAGTTCGTAGTTCATAGAGTTGCACTGGTATTTTAATTTCAGTGAATATAATTTAGCCAGTAGTCAAACTCTATGAACTACGGACTACCGTTGCCTGGCAATGAATATTAATATCCTTAGAACAGTGCCATTTCCCTATTTAATACCTACCTACGTCGTTTCGAGTCCCAACTAAGTTTCACTGATTTTTTTCGTTCAAATTCATCTAAAATGTTTAGACATGCCAATAATTTAATCATTATGATTCTCGAACCCAAAACAATTTTATTTTCAATATTTCAGAGGTCCGAACGAAACATTTGAATGATGTAGTAACGAAACCGTTCGATATTTACGATTCTGTTTTCATATTCGTGATTGATAATTCAAGAAGTACAATTGTACAAAATTTCATCCATTTCGAGTGAAATTTTTTCATCGCTGTAGACATGTAAAAAAAATTTGTGTTCGATTTTTGAAAAAATTTTTTCACAGAAAGTCTTAGAAAATGTGTTCATTCAGAAAACAAAATTCAATTTGACAACCGCAAAAAAAATTTGGAACATTGCAGGTTTTCCGCCATTTTGTAAATTTTTTTTCGGAGTTCGTCAACTTTTCTGGATAGAGGACCCAAAAATACTGAGATTTGACCAAAAACCGTTACACCAAGTGTTATACATAACTGACCACACTCATAAGAATCTTGCTCAAAAATGACGTTTGACACCCTGTATCTCGCTAATGCTTCGAAAACGGGATAAATTGTATAAGGCAAAAATGATTCTCCCGATGTCCTCTACACGAAAATATATGTTTGTCCAGTTTATGATGAAACACCATGTATATTTATTTATTTTGTTCAAACTTCAAATTCCCTATTAGTTTCTTTTTATTGAAGAAAATTTAATTCATTGCTTTCAGGATATTCAAATTTCAATTGTCATTCTCTCAATATGAAAAAGCATATAAAGAATTCTGAATTGTGTCATGTTCTTCGGAATGAAAATTGATTCGAACCATAAAGCATAAAAAATATCCAATTTTCGCCGTTTTGTTATTATATTTCAGTTTAAGTTGATTAATCTACAGAAACTACTACTGATTTTGACTTCATTAATGTTTTTTTCATCAGTTGAAACCATGTTAAAAGAGCTTTCAAGAGACAACACAACCTGTATATTGAACATTTTCATTCCAGATTGACTCTGAAATGCTTACAACAAATGTGCGCAAATCAAATAAAAGTGAAAACCTGATAAGAATCCACTAATATTTTTCTTCTTGTAATTAGCGATTTCAACATCGATAACTGAAAGGAAAAGCAAACAAACTGAAAATGAGCCTATCGTACTGAAACAATATCGACGAAAAATTAAATTTGGTTCCAGATCAACAGAAAGTTCTGATGATTATTCAGACGAAAGGAAACAAGACTGAAAAGACGCAGATCTAATATCTGAAATGTAATAACTGCTTGTAAAGTTTCAGCTGACACGATATTAATTATAAAAGATCTAATTTCGACATGGACTGCTGGGATAATAATCAATGAATCCTCCGAATCAGTGGCGTAACCGAAAAATGGAAGAAAATACGAAGTGAAAATTTTTCAAAACTGATCGAGATCGTAACATACTGTAGCACCAATGTTTTTTTTTGTGAACAAGCTAGACAGTTGAGTTTTTGTACCCATATTATATCTAATGTTCCATATATGAGTGATATATGTCGAGTTATTGAAATATTGAAAGTTTTTCAATTAATATTTTCAGGACTTGCGAAATTTTTCACGTGGTCCAAATAAAGGTTGGACCATTAATCGATTGAAATTTGAACCAGCAGTTATTTCGAATCTGATAATACTTATGTTGATTGGTCCTATTACCAAATCTTATAGAGATATTTTAAGCCAACACCTTCTCTGAAATTTTCAAGTCTCTAGCTCATTTCGTTCGATAGTTAGAGTGTTTAGGAATTAACAGACACATACAGGGTGTTACATAATATTATGTTACAACTTAAGGGGATGAATCTACAGGGGTCCGCAAAAGCTTCGTTACGGAGCTAAAGGGTGTTGAAATTTCCAAAAAAATTGGTTTTTTCTTTATAACTCCTGCAGTTTTTGAGATATTCAGTCCGTATTTGGAATGCGAGCTATTTTCAATAGTCTCCATCATTGCACGTCCTGAATTTTAACTAGAATCTACAGGGTGTTTTCTTTTCCGGAGCCAGGTCTCCTTTTTTCCTCTCAAACTTTTTTGCGGTACGCCATTGATCAGCGTAAAATCAATTTTTGCTATCTTCGTTCCATTAAGAAACTTTTTTGAATCTTGTAATTTTTTCGTATCTCTAACAGTTTTCGAGTAAAAAATTATTGAACGATTGTATTTGATATTGAATAAGTTGAGTCTCAGATGACGAGCTATCAAAATAAAAGCAAATTTTGGGCATACCTATCGATTACGTCTATTATTTTTTTATTTAGCGAATAACATACAATCGTTCAATATTTTTTTACTCGAAAACGGTTAGAGATACGAAAAAATTACAGGAGTCAAAAAGTTTCTAAATTGAACGAAGATATCAAAAATCGATTTACCGCTGATCAGTGGCGTACCGCAAAAAAGTTTGAAAGGGAAAAAGGAGACACGGCTCTGGAAAAGAGAATACTCTGTAGATTCTAGTTCAGATTCAGGACGTGCAATGATGAAGACTGTTGAAAATATCTCGTATTCCAAATTTGGACAGAATATCTAAAAAACTGCAGGAGTTATAAAGAAAAAAAATTTTTTTTGGAAATTTCAACACCCTGTAGCTCCATAATGAAGCTTTCACGGACCCATGTTTATAAAAACTTTTTTTTCTCAAAATTACCTGTGGATTCATCACCTCAAATTGTGACATACTATTACGTAACACCCTGTGTAATGGTAATTTCAAGTGATTTTCAAAAAAATAGCAATTATCCGTATTTTTGTTTCGTAATCAGATTTCTGTGAAAAAAATTATTGAAACCCCTGAAATAAGCTAACGTATTTAAACGATCAGAATAGGCGGTTGAGTGTGACGTACAAGTAAGCATTCATTTAATTGGTTGAAAGTTGATTCACAGTTTAAAACGATGCCACCACCCTCTAATGGTTGCTCCTACTTTTTCTGAAAACAACTATTTTTGTTGGGTTTTTGCATTTCCAATTTTTTCAAAGTTAATTATAATTTGACAACCAACGCCACTGTGTCCGCAGTTCAATTAATCATTTAACCCAGCATCGCGGCTCACAATATCGCTCAGGATTGATATAAAAGTACCCCGTGGTGTTAATTGCTTATTAGTTATGGGCATCCATTAAGGGAGGAGACACGGCATACGGCAACAGATGGCGCACACAGCACGCCCGACACTGAACTGTCATTCCTCTTCAGATAAAACGTCACATCATCCGAAACCCCATCCCTGGTTGTTTCGACATAAATGCCGCATTTCATTGTGTTGGTAGCAATGGGAATATTATTATTTACGTTGTGCAGACTGGCAGGGAGGCGTCAGAAGGGTATTATTGGGATATGCCGGAATGTTTCGTTTATCTGACATTGTTTAGACAATTATTCGGGGTTTGGAGGTATTTCGGATTATGATTGTGGGTTTTTTATTGGTGGTGATGAATTTTTGTGTTAGGGTGGATGTGGAGGTTATGGTTCGCAGCGAATTATACATGAAACAATTAGGAATTAGTTATGATTTTAATTGTGTCATTTGATTCTTTTACAGTTTTGTTCAGGAGGATTCAGCATAGATTTTTACGCAACGTTATATTTAATGATAGTAAGAATACAGTATCAGCACAATCTTGGACCTGGTTGCAAAATGGTGCATGCGCTGGTTACCCAGACCTGCTATGGAATATCCAAAGGGTTTTCTAATAGATAGATAGATAATTTGGCAGTAAAAGCGATAAATAGAAAAAAAGCAAGAAATAATCAATGGAGCAAAACTTCATCTTCTGAAGAAGAAGCAGAGGATGTCACATTAGATGACGATTTCAGTGCGGATGAACATTTCAGTGATATAGAAAATGAGTGCGTTGGCTGCAGTGATGATTATCGAATAACAAAAAAAAGATGAATGGTTACAGTGTCTTTTGAGCAAGCGCTGGATGCATAACACATATTACATTTATTTTTGTCAGAATTATAGCAACGTATCTTCTAAAAAAAGGAAAGTAGTGATGTTCATCCTTGTTACCTTCTATGGTCCATCTCACCTCCATAGGGTAGGATAGATGGACCTTTGAGAAATTTAAGATTTTTATACTTTTTCGTTCGAATGATAAATATTCTTTTATTTGTTACTGTTCCAAAGAGGATACCAAAGTTAAGCTATTTTATGAACGAATTTGCAGATATTTTCTCTGATTAATCAAGTGATTATATTGACTTTTGTAAAATATGGTCCATCTCTTCTCCCTTTACCCTAGTAGATAAGATAAGAGGTGTTATTTTGATATTCAGAGAAAAATGCCATTTTTCAATATAAATGATCGGATGTTTATTTCATTATAACGAAGAAGCTATGCCGTTAATAGTGAAAAATAACATCAGACCACGCTTACAGGACCATATCCTTTTAATGAAATTTTCCATAACCAAATCGCAAAGTGGCTGCCTCATGTCATCGATAGCCTCAAGAATTCCATCTTTGAGGTCTTGAATCGACGCTGGGCTATTGGCGTAGACCTCCTCTTTCTCGTGGCCCCAAAGGAAGAAGTCGCAAGGTGTTAAATCACAAGATCTCGGTGGCCAATTGTGATTACCTCTTCGAGAGATAACACGGTCCGGAAACTTTTCCCGCAAAAGATCAATGGTTTTGTTGCTTGTGTGGCACGTATCGCCGTCTTTTTGGAAGTAAACGTTGTCCAGATCAATACTATTCAATTACGGCCATAAAAAATCATTAATCATCTCTCGGTAGCGCAATCCATTCATCGTAACTGTTGCTCCAGCCTCATTTTCGAAAAAGTAAGGTCCAATGACTCCGTCGGACCATAAACGGCACCAAATAGTAACACGTTGAGGATAAAGAGCCTTTTCAACAATAACTCATGGGTTTTTCAAACCCCAGATGGGACAATTTTGCTTGTTTACGAAGCCACCGAGGTGGAAATGAACCTCATCACTCAAGATGATTTTTCGATGAACTTCCGGATCATTTTCATGCATTTGAACGACCCAATCAGCAAAGACACGACGTTGTTGATGATCGGCCGGCTTGAGTTCTTGTGTTAACTGAACTTTATAAGCCTTAAGACCCAAATCTTTATGCAAAATACGGTGTAATGACGTTTGTGGAATGCCTAATTCCAAAGAACGGCGAGGAATGGACAAACCTGGGTTATCTTCAACACTTTCGGCTACAACAGCAATATTCTCGGCTGTTCTTGAGCGACGTGCACGGGTTTTATTCTTCACATCACTTACTTGTCCCAACAGCTCGAATTTTTCCACCAATTTCTTTATTGCGGTCCGACAAGGTGCTTCACCGCAAAAAGTTCGAGTTTCACGAACCGTCTTTGCCAAATTTTCACCATTTTTATAGTGAATTTTAATAATTTCAATGCGTTCTTGAAGCGTGTATCGCTCCATTTTTTTAACGGCGTAGCTTCTACTCGTCAAATGTCAAAAAATGACAGCTTCAAACGTGACATCTACCGAAATAGCGTTAGTGGAGAAAGGACAGTCTGTTGCTAGAATAGAATGCAATTCCAATGCCCGTAATTCTTCAGGCTGCAATGGAAGTTAAACATGATGATTTCATATAATAAATTATATACTTTCATGAATTATATTTTATACCTATGTATTTAATTAATGTTGCCATAAATTTGAACTCATATAACACATAATCAAGTTATTCATAAATATATTTCGATAATGAACAGAGATCGTCGTTTCAAAAAATAATAAACGAATGAGATCATATTTTGGGAAATGAAATGTAAAAATATCGAAGACTGGAACAGTTTTTCTCCATTAGGCAAGATTTGTAATACTAATCCATCAGAAAGATCACACGCTTAAATATAAATGCAACCTTCCTCTTAGCTTCAATATTTCAAATCTTGCTATCTTTTGAAATGGAAAGATAAATTATATAATTTATCTTTTTTGGAACACTAAATTATAAGCATTATTTGTGACTACCTAAATATCGAATAGGTATACCTCGAAAATTTTTGAGTAAATTCTTACACGATTAAAAAAGAGAAAAAATTAGGAAACAACAAGATATGTACATATTATTATATTCTTCTCAAAGCGGTGTAACAATACTGTAATGAACAGTTAAGTGAACCTGAAATCTGTTTCACTTTAATTCAATTCAATTTTAAACCATAACGACTTATAACATGGAGTAGTTCTTCGAAAAGGTAATTCTTAAACTTTGACTGTATTCAAAACGGCTTTCAGAAGAAAGACAGGAGTGATTATAAACGACAGTTAAGTACCTAAATTGACGAGAAACCATAAAAAATTAAATTATCAATTATTATTGCTGTAACTACTCTTCGTTCACTTTCTGAAATTCATTTAGGATGTATTGAAGTTGTTTAAGTATAATTGTAACTACAAGGAAAAAAGTTATTATCGAAAGTTTCCAAGAAATAAAAAGGTTGAAAATAGGTTTGTTCCAACAGCTGACTTTTGTACGGTAATTTGACGGTCACGAAACTGTTAGTAATCGTACTTATGCGCATGTCTAAACTTTGACCGTACAAGAACCGTCCAAACAGTACTTGCTCCAGACCAGAGATCGAAATGACGATCACAAAACCGTTCCACTCACGGTCCCGAAGCAGGATGGAACAAAAACGAAACCGTTCTCAAACGATACATTTTCAGTTGGAACACATTTTTATCTATTGCGCAGAATCCTGACGATCATTGTACGGTCAATTCTTGAGTTGGAACAAACCTATTATTACCTACTCAGAAGAGAAGGTTTTTCGGGAAACGTTATATTATTTCTTTTTTTTTGAGTAATCAAATTAATTTTCAATATAGAAGGTGAAAAAAGGATTCATGTTCACAGAAAATATTAACAAACAACAACATAATGGTGAAAAAGAAAAGAAAGAAAAAATACAGTAATGAATTAGTTTGGTGGTCATTCCTATATGGCTTATTTTGTTTATCCTTTGTTTCTTTTTTGTACAATATCATCTTGTGGCCTGTGATTACCTAAAAAATTTACGAACGAATAGAATGGAATCTTCATGATAACTTGTGTGAATTTGTGAGAAAAGTGTATACAAATTTTAGGTCATTTGGACGATATTGTTCCTGAAATCAACGACGGAAGGAATAATTCAGAATATACTATTCATTGATGTGAAATGCTTGATAATGGCGGTTCATTAAATTGCTCTAGGGCGATTTCCGTCACTTTAATCTCTACAATTCAATGTTTCGTCCAGCATTCAACAAACTTCTTCAGGTATTGCTGTTTGAGCTTGAAAATTCCCTATTTTAGAAAATTTTTTCAGTAACTATACTTTTTCTTCTGTTGAATGAGGAAAGAGTCCTAATGTCCATAAGATATTCGAGACAAATAATCAAGTTTCCATTCAAATGAAAAATTGTTGGTATACTTCGTGAACGAACTGAGAAATGATCTAAAATAAATGGAAACTTTTAGTGAACCAGATTCTTCAAATATCGATTGAAAAATAATCTGGGAGAATTCTGTATTTCTAAAAAACTTTATAGGTTTTCACTCCCAGTCTTTGAAACAGAAATAATTTAAAAAAATTCATTTAATATGAAGTCCTCCTGCGAAAATCATTGCACTTATTTGTCAGGAGCAAATATGTTTTGAAAAAATTGTTGCCTAACAGTAAAACTAAACAAGGTATTAAATGAAAAGAATAATGTAACGTTTCGGTGTCTATATGAGACACCTTCTTCAGACAAACTTGTAAAATCTTCAAAATTGTTTGGTTTTTCAAAAGCAAAGATTTTCGCAGGAGCATAACATCTTAGTTATTTCTGTTTCAGAGACTGGGAGTGAAAACCTATAATTTTTTTCAGAAATACAACTTCTTCAAGCAATACAACTTCCCAAAACCTATTCAATCATCCTAAAAGCGCCGCATGTTTTGTTCTAATACGTCCAGATTTCCTTTCCTCCTCCATGGTTCTTCGAAATGCAGAAGATGTTCGGTTTCCCACAAGCCCTTATCAGTTCTCCGTCCAGTTGTTAAAATACACCGGGCGAGAGAATGACAAGGGACTGTAAGAAATCGATTTCACCAAAAATTTAACGACTCCCTAGGATTATACACAGCACTCTTGGGATTGAAAGCTTGCAGATGCTCTTCTTGGAACTGAAGCTGTAAAGTTTTCGTAGAAAAATGAATGCGTTCATGACGGTTTTAATCTGAGAAACGTGTTTAGTTTAGATAGAAATTTTTTGAAATATTGTTGAAACACCCTGTGAATATGTGAGTGATTAGTGTACCTACCTTATTGCATTTAGTATATAATCGTTAATAAAATGATCATGTGCAAGAAAAACATTTAGAGATTAATATAAGAAGATTTTACTTCAACTACTTAAGAAATAAACGAAAATGTAAAAGGTTAAACAATTTTCATTTATGATAATATAGTAATGAAAAAATATGAGAACACATTGAGTATCAATTCAATATTGATTATTCTGAAAAAAGTCGTCTCTATTCTCAACATTTATGAATTTATACCTGAAAATTTCAGGTTTTGCAATTGTTCACTTTGGTAAAGTATTTACGGTCGGTTTTTCAGGTAAATTAAAGTGTCAGTTGAGTTTATATTTGAATAGAATAGTTACCAATAGTTCCTAGAACATCTGAATAATAGAATTTAAAAATGAGAAGATTTAACTTCAACTACTCAAAAGAAATAAAAGAAAATGTAGAAGATTCTACAATTTTCATTTATGGTAATATAGTATTAAAAAATATGAGAACACATTGAGTATCAATTAAATATAGATTATTCTGAAAATGTCATCTTTATTTTCAATATTCATTAAGTTTATACCTAGAAATTTCAGGTTTTGCAATTGTTCACTTCAGCAAAGTATTGACGGTCGGTTTTCAGGTAAATTGAAGGTTCAGTTGAGTTTATATTTCAATAGAATAGTTACCAATAGTTCCTAGAATATTTGAATAATAGAATTTAAAAATGAAACAAGCACGCAAAAGCTTTCAACTTCAATTAAGTGCTTTCTTAGATTTTTTTTGATAGAATGACTACTAAATGAATTTATATTGCGCATAAGAATCCCAATATTTCCCAGGATTCAATACTGTCTATTTGAAATAGACATGGAAGGTTTGAATAACCATTCAAGTTGAAATACAGGTTTGAAAGGCATTCAAAATTTGAAAAAGAGCCAGATTTTGAACGAACGAGTGTTTGAATTTTCCATCTATACAATTCACTGAGTTTTCCTTGAAATCAATGAATTATCTCGATGAATCCCGTTCAAAAATTTCTGCATTAAAAAATTTTAGTTGGCAGAACAGTTTCTATATCTCTGAATTGACAGATATTAGATAAATCCGTGACAAGAGAGATTTTTGAGTACCCAAAAATGATAATAAAAACTAACCATGAAACTTGTATAAAAAAGATTCTTGCATGATAATTTTCAAGTAAATACTTCTTTTTACATTCACTCTAAAGAAATAACCGATGATTCTATTCTTTCATGCTTTTTGCAATCGATAAATATAAAATAATAAAATTATCTACGTACATATCCAGTTCCAATTTTTGTTACAACACACATGCATGTTTTCAACAACTATAATTTCATATAAATTCAAACTCTATCACAGTATTATCTGACCATAAAAGTTGAGATATCCCTCAAATTTCTCAAAATAATTTTTATTCAATTCGAATGAACAAAGGTACAATAAGTATACTCACAAAGATTCACATTCACTACCTCTTGGCCACGTTGATAAACACTTCTAAAAACTACCACTGCAGTTATTTATACTGAGGAACTAATGCGGTAAATAATACTTTTAATTACAAATTAGTAAACCAAAGATACTCCAGCATTATAATTAGTGTTGAGTACTAACCAATCGTTCGAGATAAGATACACTATCACTATTTATTTTCAGATAAACTTTATCTTCTGGTACCAACTCAAAGGTTAATTTTTCTACGTGGAATGAATCATTATTAAACTAGCCTTTCGTCAAACAAAAATCAGTCACAATAGAATAAAACTTCCGAGATGCCGATAAACCCATAGAAGTACGAGCACATTAATTTGTGAGGTCCAAATATCACAGGAAACAGTCAATCTACAGGAAATAGCACTTGAATTTCCTTCAACGATTTCCCGGCTATTTTTAACTTACAACAAACACGTGTACCAACCTCGAAAGCGCGTTGACAACTGAAAAAGATAGGGGTTGAGAGAATTCACAAAAGGATCCCATCGCATAGTGACTTCACCCCACCACTGGATATTTGGGCGACTGCGCGTTACATTCCCGAAATGCCTTCGGTCACTTTGCAACTTTTTCGCTAAATTTGGACTTGGTTCAACGACCCTTAAGGGATCAAGGGGGTAAATGTTGTAAAGTTTGGCATTTTTTTAAGGGCAGGTAGACGGAAGGGGTGGTCACATGGTTAGGTATCCGGCCAGATGGGGTAGGTTTATTGTGTTTGATCTTGGACCTTCAAATAGTTTGGTGGAGTGAGAACATCTGGGCTTTTATGGTTTAATACGACTCTGGATATTTCGAATTCATATTACTATTTTTTTGGGGCTAGTTTGTGGGGATCCACGTGTTATAGTTTCGCTCGAATGTCTGTAATTTCAATTTTGGGGGTCGAAAATAATTTCGGACATCTAGATTGATGAAAAACAGTTAGGGACTTCAAATTTCAGGGTGATTCTATCTGGTGGTATTCTGCTTTTCATCTGTAAATTACGATACTGTAGAGTACGATTGATCTGTAACTGGCCGACTCACAGATTCGTAAATAATGCAATTCTGGAATGGTTCCTGTAACTTTCCTATTTACAGTGTCACTTTTCAACTACTCATCGAAAAACATAATCTTCAATCGTAATATTTGATCATGGAATTTTTATGTATTATGAGTAAATGGTTTTGATTTGAAAGAAAAAAATTTCTTGGCTAAAAATGCTGTAGAGCATTTATTAAGTTTACAGTATACTGGTTCTTCAATCTGAACAGGTTCACAAATTGGGCATTTGGCATTTCTTCAATCTGAACATTTTCTGGGTATCCGGAATTTCAAATAGATTCATTTGATCACACAACCTTTTCCTTCCAATTCTTCTTCCGATAACAATCCAATGAACAAAGCCATATTATTTCTATTCGTCATGAATTTCTTTTATTAAAACGTTGATGTTCGTCCTAAAATAAACAAACCATTCAACGTAAACTCACAATATGTCATTCGATAATGCTTCCGATCACCCCTCGAGTACTCGTAAATATTCAACGATTTCTGTAAGCTACAGAACCCTTAAAGAGGTCCAGATTTGCAATTTTCCTGTAAGTTTATGAAAAGTTACAGATTGGCTACCTTTTCAAAAACATTTGGGCGACTGAATATAGGGTTCTTCGATTTTAAGTTCAAGCCAATATAAAGTAAAAAATATAGAAAATAACAAAACGATATATCACTCATCCAAGTAGAACGAGCTCTCAAAAAAAAGATGTCGTGAAGTATCGAATTTATAGGATATCCCACTGTTGCCATGACGATTACTATCCCTACCATTTCACGCCGTAATCAGAAAAATTAGAGACTCCGACACTGCATAAAAACCGGGGGATTTTCTTAATTTCCACGAGATTCTACAAGGTGGAATGCGACTAACAACTCATAATACCATAGATATCAAGGGAGGGGGGGACCTCGCAATTTTTACCTCCACACTGATGGCAACTTCCTAATGAATCTTCCCCAGCGTGCTTTAAATCGCACTCAAGTAACTTGCGTTAATTTGCGAACATAAAGCTAGAGGGCGACAAAAGTTACAGACTGTCCTTGTCTGTCTTGCAGATCTATTTAAAGCCATTACGGAGCTAGAGTGGAAATTGTGGTATTAATATTTCGGGTTTGAGATGTTTATTTCCGGATGAATTTGTCATTTGAGTGAGATATTGCGGCGATATGGTATGCAGTTATCTTGGATGGTTTTTGAAATTTGAATTGAGTTTCCATTTTTTGACAAATGATAGAACACACAAGAATGAGCGATTGTTCCTTCGAAACACCAAATCTTGAGGAAAAAACTACGCTAAAATTTCGAGTCCGGATCTGATTCTTGAGATTATGTCAAAGCAGGTGCTTTTGAGAGCTCGTTCATTGGTGAAGCAATCAGGCTTCTCTTGAAATTACACATCGATAGAAAAAGAATTACTTTTTATTTCGGATTTTCCATTTTTGAGTTTAACACTGGATAGAAACCTCAAGGAAAAAATTTTAGAACTTCTTTAGGAAAAAGGTCGTAGAAATGAACCCACAACAATGGAAAAATCGCGGAAAACAGTGTCGTCGCTAATACCGGAGACTATAGATCACCTAACTCCTTAAGCATTCACGCCTTGTTTCCCTACACTCTTTGATCTTAACATTGAATCTCCCTATTGCAGGTGCCGTTCATCAGGACTCCAGCCTGGAACCCGTTTCCGACCCGATATCGCCCCCCTTCCTTCAGGACTTGATGCCGGATGTTCGCCAACTTTGATACGATTGTTCTTCGTATTTATATGACACTTATAGCCGTTCCCGCTTAGCCGTTCTGGCCGTCCGACCTGAGTTATGGCTCGGAAAAGGCGAACAAGCCGCCAAAGTAATACTAATGGCCGGTTTCTTAGTCTTCGGCACTCGATTTCCGGCTTTGCAGGCTTGTCGGCACTTCAAGGCGGTTCGCGAAAGAGATTTCGGTCGTATTTGCAGAGGGCGCCACTGTTTGGGCGTGCACAAGGTTAACACCTGCTGGACATGAACCTTTCTGTGGGCAGCTGTCCAGCAATGGGAGTTGAACAACAGAAAAACACTCTGGAGAAACCGCCTTGGACTTACTCAGTCAACAAAATTTTTGCGTTTTCACCAAGCTTAATAAAAAGCTTCTGAGGCTGTCACGAGCTGAGCTTCTAATGATGTTGGAACTGATTCTTTTTATCATATATAATACCACCGAGAATACCACCAGAGATGAAATTTTGCCGGCAAAATTTCTCGATAGTGATATGAAAGTTTGTCGCCGATAAAAACCAGACATGAATGTTACAAGAGAGAAATTTTACCTGCTTAAATTTCATCTCGAGTGGTATTCGGCATGACTATTTCACCAGAAAATATGTCTAAATATGATAGTCTTATCAATAACATAAGCAAGTATTTTATGGATTATGTTTTCAGTCCCAGTTTATTTTAGGATTGTCTCTAGCTTTGCTTGCATTTATTGGCTTTTGTAAAATATTTCTTATAATTTCTGGTGTGCCCTTCCATGTTTATTGTTATTTTTGAGTACCTATGTTAAAGAACTAGAGAATTATTTTTTCAGTTCCAGTTTATTTTCGGATTGTCTCTAGCTTTGCTTGGATTTATTGGCTTCTGTCAAATCTTTCTTATAATTTCTGGTGTGCCCTCGCATGTTTACTGTTATCTTTGAGTACCTATGTTAAAGAAGTAAAGAAGGCTTTAGCTTTAACGCAGAGCAGAGCATACAAAGTTATGAAGAAGTTGTTTCACATTATTTTCTCGGCTCATGGAACCACACATTTTACACTGAACCAAATCCTCTTCTCTTTCCATAATTTTTAGGAATAGAATATACGCATTTACTTAGAAAAGAATAGAAGACTTATTCCCGCCTTTTTCAAATACAAAATTGAACTGCAGTGCGATGGGGTGACTATACGACCCTGCTCTCGTGTATGGTTACGATAGATCAACCTGAGTCAGTAATCGAGTTAATAGCACCGTACTTTCCGAACACGGGTTGGATGTTCGGGTTAGGTAAACGAACGCGAAGGTTAGGGATCGAGTTAACCCGAGTAAGTATTCGAAAACGCCTAATGATATCTACCGTGAAGTCAAGCGCTCGTAAGGCTGCTGTCCTGTTAGACAATTTAAATATTCCTTTTTGTGAAAATCGATATGTTATCCGCGACTTAAGATGTGCTTAACTAAACTGTATGTAACAAAACAGTTACTTCTCAAAAATTTCTTGAACTCAACGCAAAAACTGGCCACGAAAAAAGAAAATCTAAGTGGGTCCAAACACCCTTACACTTTCTACCCCGACTTCTTAACGGTCTTACCTATTATCAGCGAGGGATCAAGGCCTGCTCGGATTAGGTTCTCGGTAAGCGAGGCACCCCGGAACAACGCTGTATCCGATAGGCCAAGCGTACCGGAATAATACCCTCGAAACTTGTAAACTTGCCAGTGTTGAATTTTCACCGTTTCGGTCTGCCGAACATCAGAAATGATTTATTGCTTTTACCGCCAAGTTTCGCGAAATGCGTATCTGCCCTAACTTTGCGAGCACGGAAACATATCATCGGTAAATTGGATACTCCGTTTTGGGAGCTCGGAGCAGACGATTTGGGGATTGGACTGTTAGAGTTATTATGTTGGATTGGGATTTTGTTTGGTTGAGTTTGAATTTCTTCAAATTATAGAGGGTTTTCCATAAGTCATATTTCGACACTTGGTATGTAAGATTCCATTGAAGAGGTGTCTGTACACGGCGACCTAAAGACGCGTTAAGGGGCCCACTCACTAAGAAGGAAGCGCGAAGGCTTCAATGCGCGTGGTACGGGGTACAGTGAAAATAGTGTGTGTACGGCGTTCTGCCGTTCGAAATTTGGAATGCGCAATTCCTTGGTCGGAATCAGGATAGTTAGATTAGATTAGATTTTTAGCGTGCGCATTGCTCATCGTACTTGGAATAATGACCCAGAACGACCGTGTATGGGCAACAAGTCAGTGCACGTTTCATATCTTTAGCAATACTGTGTCGGGTTCGCTATTTATACATTGGACATTTTTTCCTTAATAACAACACACGCCATTGCCATTAACATCAGATCTTTTTTCGACGTCATCTCACGCTTGTCACACAAGCAAAAGTGTCTGTATGTGGGAAATATGAGAGTATACCTTTACTTTACAGCCAACGTGCAGATACTTAACTGCGCATTCTTCCTTCCTAGTGAGTGGGCCCCTTTAATAACAGTTCACTGCGACCTCAAGAAAGGAATCCAAACACTTCTTGAACATTGCAGTTTCAAAGTTCCATAGGAGCTTTTCGGAATGATCCATTCCCGTGAAATCCAAAATCAAAATCGAATCACAATGAACTGAAAGCTGGAAAATCCACAGAGGCAATTTGGAATTCATATCGAGCATCGGCATTGATTTCGTTATAACGGTACAGCAGTGTGCTGCTGGGATATATTAATACGTCTACTTGGTATTCTGCAGAGGTTTGACAGGGATGAAGTTATACCTTTTCGAGCATGGAGACTGTCTTTGCAGCCGAAATGTGATACCGTTTGGTACAATTAAGCGGAAGTTTGAATTTCATCGGTAGATCTTCATTTCCTACGGTATGATGTATACCCCATTCACTTTTGATTGAGTTTTTAACTCTGCCAGAAGTCGGAAGCTTCTGCATTCTATAACTAAGTGAATATGAGTTTCTGCCTCTTCTCCACAGAATCTACACTAGTCAGTTCCTGTTAAGCCAATTCACATAATGTGCTTCCTAAGGCGTCAATGTCTTTCTAGAAAGCCAGTAGGGAGGAGTAACTTATACTGACTAAGATCCAAACACTTCTTGAACCTTGCAGTTTCAAAGTTCCATTGGAACTTTTTGGAATGATCCATTTCTGGAAGATTCAAAATTGAAATCGAATCACAATAAACTGAAAGCTGGAAAATCCACAGAGGCAATTTGGAATTCATATCGAGCATCGGCATTGATTTCGTTGTAATGGTACAGCAGCGTGCTTAAAAATCTTGTTCCTGAATAGCCCAGACAAAACGAAACCTATCGAAATGAAATGTTGCGGCCATATGCAAGATGTCCATAATAAGCTTCATGCAAAATTTGGTGCCCATGGTGTGAACAGAACCATAGAAAATTCAATTGGAATATTTAAAAGAAGAAACTTCATATTTCCATAAAAAAATATCCGATTCGGATGAAATTTATTCTATAATTGATTGATACACTGAATGTTCATGCAGAATTTTGTGGCCATAGTGGTAACAGAACCATACAAAATTCAATTGAAATATTGAAAAGAAGAATCTTTATATTTCCATGACAGGATATCTGATTCAATTGAAATTTTTCTTGTGAATGAAGATTGTTATACTGAATTTTCATGCGAAATTTTGTGGTCATAGTGTCAACAGAACCATGGAAAATTCAATTGGAATATTGAAAACAAAAATCTCTATATTTTCCAAGTCAGAAACAGGTGCATTCTATAAATAAGTGAACAGCAGTTTCCTCCTCTCCTCAGAATCTACACTCATCAGTTTATTTTCTCTACCAACGTAAATAGGGCTTAAGAATCACCCCCTTAAATGTAAGCATTCCACACAATACACTTCCAATGTGGCTTCATTACCCAACATGATCTTTTCATAGAAAACCTACATTCAACAAGTACGCTGTGCCGTACAACATAAGGATTCTATCACGAACGCCACTGGAACGAGTCGTCTTATTGATTCCGCCCGGCTGCGAGCGCGTGAGAACGAATTCATATTATCTCGCCGTTCTTATATCAACTAGAACGGAAGTTGGAATTCACTTCGTATCGAATTGGTTTGTTCCATACCATGTTTTCCCGATATATCTTTCTCAAAGGATTGTTGTTCGCTGGTTTCAACTGGATTGAATCAAAAGCGAGACGGGATCTGCTTTCTCAAATGCGGAAGACCATTCGGTTTTTAAAATGAGTAGGGTGGCCATGGAAGTTTGACATATGTCACTTTGTGAAATGGAATATCGTTAGGTTAGAGATATGTTCAATGTGCGATGAGTAGGCAACGTCCATGTTACTTTGATGTTTAATTATTGTACAGGTTTGGAAATTCACATCTGAAACATACGATATACAATGCATCAGACACAGAATTTTTCCGTCCAGTTGCACAGATGAGTATTCGAGACAATCACGTGCTGTAACACACTGAATTCCGTTGTCTTATTGCAATATTCTAGTCTTGTCCCTCTCTTATCGTTGGGAGGAGCATAATTCATTTAGTATGGTAGGCAACAGTAAATACTTGAATCGAGTATTACGAACAGCCTGACAAATTAAATAATTCTATATGTGTAGGGTAAAACCCGGATAGATGCCTCAGTTGGATAGATGCCCCATTTTCAAAATACCTAACTTCCGAAACATGTATCAAAAAATTAATTTTATAAGTAGCTGCTACAGTCACCCTGGACCTTAGTTTTGTAAGGGTTATTGTAAAGTGAAGCCGTTTTTCGCTAGTGTGTGCGATCATCTCCGCAACGAACTTCACAAACACGCCAAAGTTTTAGAGGTAAGTATTTGCCGCTGTATAACTTTTGAAGTGGTAATAAATTCATTAATTTTTTTTATTACGTCAATACAGTGTTTCATTGATTGTACATCTGAGTACAAATAGTTTTTGTTTTCTTCTTAATTTATTAAAAAAAATCATGGGCATCTATCCCTATTGAAAAGGATAGTTGCCCTGATTTTTTGAGGTATAGGTGCCCCTTAGGACATCTAAACTAAAACAATATCTTCTTAGCAGATTTTCGATTCATTGTGTTATTTTGATTTTAAACTTGATTCCTGATCATTTTTGTTGAGACTTATTATTTCATTAATTTATCATGAATTGTGGAATAATGCTTTATTTTAAATGAAGAATGCAACTTTTTGTTTAATATATGCTTTTAAATTTCAATTAAAAATGCACAATTGTTGTTAATTCGATCCATGTTGCGTAGATAAAGTTGCTCTTTTAAGCATAGAAAATCTCATTGTATTTAGTTGGGTTTTTGGTTCACACAGTATGAAGGGCATCTATACCTCCCAGTATTTTCATGGTGGGGCAACTATACATACTTGTAGGCATCTATCCCCAAAAAAAGGGTTCTACAAAAATCAAATTTTTGTGAAATTTGGGATTGCTATATCAGAGAAAAGTCTGAGTATTTCAAATCAAATAATGGGGCTTCCTACACTCATAGAAATTACACATATAAAATCAATATTTTCAAAAATATGAGGCAAATTCAAAAAGTGGGGCATCTATCCGGGTTTTCCCCTACTGCAGGTTCCCTACCTTATTGCGATAAGAAAGAGACAAGACTAGGTAATTGCAATAAGTCAACGGAATTCATTCAGTTACAGCACGTGATTATCTCGACTATTCGTCTGTGCAACTAGACGGAAGAATTCTCTGTCTGATGCATTGTATATCGTATGTTTCAGATGTGGATTTCCAAATCTGTATATTCGTTTCTGACAATGGCAATAAAATGGTGAAAATTGATTAATGTAAACTGGAGAGGAAACTTTTCTTCCTATGGAACTTTGAAACTGCAAGGTTCAAGAAGTGTTTGGATGTTAGTGAGAATAAGTTACTCTTTCCTACTGGCTTTCTAAGAAGACATTGACGCCTTCGGAAGCACTTGATGAGAATTAGCTTAACAGAACTAACTAGTGTAGATTCTGTGTAGAAGAAACTCATATTCACTTAGTTATAGAATGCAGAAGCTTCTGATTTCTGGCAGAGTTAAAACTCGATCAAAAGTGAATGGGGTATACATCATACCGTAGGAAATGAAGATCTACCGATGAAATTCAAACTTCCGCTTAATTGTACCAAACGGTATCACATTTCGGCTGCAAAGACAGTCTCCATGCTCGAAAAGGTATAACTTCATCCCTGCCAAACCTCTGCAGAATACCAAGTAGACGTATTAATATATCCCAGCAGCACACTGCTGTACCGTTATAACGAAATCAATGCCGATGCTCGATATGAATTCCAAATTGCCTCTGTGGATTTTCCAGCTTTCAGTTTATTGTGATTCGGTTTTGATTTAGCCGTTTTCAACCCCGAGGGATGATTATTTTCGATGTACGGTTTGGTGGTGAAACAGTCTGGTGCTCGGTGTCTGGTTTCAATTGGGTTAATGAGTCTTCCAGTTGTATACTGAATTGAACGCTAGTAACAAATAAAAAGAAAATTTCGATATAACTGAATGATTTGTCGACAGGAAATTCTTGATGATTGAAATGCTTTTAGACTAAATTCATCATTTTCTCCCCTAATGTTCAACGTTTCTTTTGGACATATCTTTTCGACAGTTCTTATCATTGATTTCAAACGTGATATGTATTAATGTTGAAGCTCATATGTTTTTGATATCTACATAGGAGTTTTCGCGTTTGACAAAAACGAGGCTTTCTGCAATTTTCTTGTTCTTGTTCTTTAGATATTATGGAAATCTCATATAATCCTATGGTTTCCATGAAAATGCAACAGTCTCCTTGAGATGGATTCCAGGACACTCCGGAATGAAGAGCTACGAAGATGATCTCGCCGTAAAGGGTCAAGAACTTCTTTTATTGGACCAGAACCCTTATGTGGCATAGAGAAAAACACCAACGTAAAGAATTGCACAAGATAGAAGGAGGCAGACAAAAAAGCACTCTGGCAGGTCCTTTCAGGCCTAGAAGACTGAGACAATCAAAAGATCTCGAACTGCACATTCTCACAGGGTTTCTCACGGGTTGCTGCCGCCTCAGGAAATACCAAAGAAGAGAAATATGTGATCAAAAAAAAATGGAAATTCAAATCATGTTGGCAGAACTTCTTCTTAACAGTTTCTTTCTGTTGAGATGATCTTTAATGTTTTCCATACGAATTTTTAGCAATATTAAAAAAACCAGGCGAAAAAAACGGAAATATTCAATCGCAAAAACCAAAACTTACTCGGTATCTCTTAGGCAACTATCAACCGCATCGAAATACACCTGAAATAAAAATAAAATTATTAGAAAATGTGGATTGACCATGGGTTAAATGAATTACAAAAAATGTGTTAATGTACTTTTTTCTATTCTTGAATATTCAATCCAACAAAGGATGGCCAATACTACCTTCTGAAAAATTAAACTTGGCAATACAGTTTTCTGTGTAAATTGATTGACAGATGAAAAATAATCATTTCGAATACCATAATGATTTATCTCATGTAAATGCTTGCTATAGACCGTTCGCGAAAGGTTGAGCCGTCGGTTGGCCATGGAAATTTGGCATATTCCACTGTGTATTTAAAAAAATGTAGGTTATGTTGTTTATTTTATTGTCAGATTGATACGCAATGTTGTCAATATTGCATTGAGTTATCTGATAACTCGCAAGCTCATCGAACGAGGCAGGGTACATTCGGCAACGTTGACTTTAATTTACGTTATGACAGCAAACACTGCCAACTTCAGATAAATAAACAAACGCCTACTATGCGCTCAAACTTTCGCGAACAGACTATACATCAGTTCCAAAATTTGTCTGAGCCGAGCCTTAAGTTCAATCCATACAAAAATACGTTTCAAATCTGTTACTGAATTCTTTAGCTTCATCTCTCAAAGTGTGAATAATGTTATTGGCAATATCGGAAAGTGAAACCAACCGCCGATATCTTCTGAGAATACGCCACAGACGTATTGATTTTCCAATTTTTCCGCCAATGTTCACTCACATTCATGTCCTCTCGAAGAGGGGAAAACCATTTTCTTTTTTCTCTTTTCCCGGTTGAGCAAGAAGAGCGGTTCTTCTCAATGAATAAACATGAAAGTTTGAGAATTTCTTTGGGGATTTGCTATGAGGATTTATTATTTCAATAGCAATTTAATCTTAATTATAATACACTTAATAAAACTAACGCACATTCTGAAAATCTCAATTTTAATGAAAGTTAACTCTACACTGACATTATACCTATTATGTTCTCTCGGGTAGGTTTTGAACGAAACAAGACACATTAAATGGAAGAAAAATTCAGGATTTCACCGAATATTATGTGAAAGAAGAGAAATAAACAATTTTCAAAATACTGCAATGCTGATAAGTGATTTAATACTTGGTATTTCCACCCCTTGCATTAATTACAGCTCGGCAACGACGGTTCATACTCAAAATGAGTGATCTTAAAATGTTCAAATCTAATCCTTCCCAGATTTCTCTGAGTTCGATTCCTAAGTCATTAAGAGTAGCTGGATGATTTTCTGAACTTCTCAGACTTCTATTGAGGTTGTCCCAAACCTGCTCAATCGGATTGAGATCTGGACTTCTTGCTGGCCATTCCATTCGAGAGACTTCAACCTCTACAAGGTACTCCTGAACGATGTGCGCACAATGTCTGGCATTATATCCATAAAAATGAAATTTTTACCAATGTATGAGACAAATGGCACTACATGCTTTTCAAGAATGTTTCTTATATACCCATCAGTATTCATAGCTCCATTATCAACGACCACTAGGTCTGTGCGAGCAGTCAAAGATATTCCACCCCATACCATAATCGATCCTCCCCCGAAACCAGTAGTATTCAGGAAATTGCACTGAGCATATCTTTCATGTGGCTGTCTGTATACAAGGGAACGTCGATCACAATGGTAGAGGCAGAATCTAGACTCATCTGTGAAGAGAACTCTTTCCCAATCAGCCTCTTCCCAATGGATATGTTCTCTCGCAAAATCCAAACGCGCCCTTCGATGTGCTGGGGTAAGAGCTGGGCCTCTTGCCGCGACACGAGGCCTTAAATCATATTCTCTGAGGCGATTTCTTATTGTCTGGGTGCTAATTTGCACCCCATCAGTTTGCTCAAGCTGATTTTGAAGGAGGCGAGCGGTTGCAAAATAGAAGCTTTGGAGGAACCTTCCGGGAATTGATCATTCCAAAAAATTCCTTGAAAACTATGAAACTGCAAGGTCCAAAAAGTATTTGGATCTCAGAAATAGTAAGTTACGCCTCCTCCTGGATTTCTAACAGGAAAGAATATGATAAGAATTGGCTTAAAAGAAATTGACGAGTGTAGATTCTTTAGGGAAGACGAAGAAACTCCTAATGACAGAATATCTCGCCAGTGGACGATCCTCTTAAACAATCTACAGTCTTCCCTATGAATAAACAAGAAAGTTCCTCAATTCTTTCGTATTTCCTTTCGTCAAATTATAGACCCTGTACATCATCAACCAACATCGCCGCAAAATTCATAGCTTCACTGTCGTCGGCAACTAAATCAAACAAAACAGGGCAATCCAAATCAACTCCAGAAAAACATCACAGGTCCAGTTAACTACCAACCGCTCAGTAATTTAACCAATGTGTTTGGTAGTTGACAAGCTAAAACGCTTAGGCTCTAATATATCGCAGTAGAAGCCTATATTGCCTATGTATTTATGTTAATTCGGGGTCATCTGGTGTACATTCAATTTAGAATGCGTCAAACAGTATACACACATAATTTATATTAGTCACTGTTCCAGACGATACAATATTGTAATATCTCTAAATCTCCGTTTGCAGGCCGATCTGACACGCAGATGGGCTTGTCTGTCTGTTCGTCAGTGCCATAGAACCATGGAAAAGGGCATCGATCGATCGTATTGACTTGAATGAACTGTATGGGTTGATTTGTATGCGTGCTCGTTGGTTAATAGGCTATTTGTGTGCTTGTGCAGTTGGAGTTTATACGGGTTAATTAATATGTGTTGCAAATTTGTGGGCATATGGTATATTAGATCCGGTGAAAAGTTCTTACCTCTTTGTTTCGAAGATACAGGGGAAACAAAATTTTAGATAATAACATTTTATTATGAAAAATTACATGAAAATTTAACTTAACCTACAAAAACTGTTGAAAATGACCACCTCTAGCCAGCATACAAGCATCCAATCTTCTCCTCATTGACTGCCGAACCCTTTCAAAAACGTACATCACAAAACGAATTCAAATGAAAACCGTGTTTAATCTGTATTCCTTTACCATCTGAACTTATCAATTTTAAGTCAAAAAAACTGGCCGTTTTTAGTAATTGGAATGTTGTTAAACAAATTTAAAAATAAATTGTACCTACTTAGTAAACACAGTGCGGTACGCATTTTTATTTAAACTATTATTAATTTTAAAAATATGAAAAATGTTGTTCGCCCTATATCTTCGAAACAAAGAGGTTTTTCAAAAATCATCAAAGGACAAAACATGCTTAAAATAGTCCAAGGAACAACCCCCTGAATTTTTGCCGCATGTTTAGGAAACACCCTGTATATTTTCCTTTGAATTGAGAGCTAACAAAATACAATACATGAAACAAAAAGTCCCTAGCTGAGGTTGGTGCAAAACGGGGTACCATACTATTCTGGCGTATGATACCAGAGCACAGGGAAAAAACCTGTCTCGCCGTTTTTACAAAATTGAAACTTAAAACTATTCGAATAAATACCTTCAATATTTAGATAAAATAATTAATTCATGCTCTTGGGCCAGGAGGGTGTTTTAACCAGGTCTGGCATTCCAAGTGATGATTTTTCGAATCTCCTGTTCTTCTAAGACCGCTACAGGACCCTATTTAATTGTTATCATCTCCCATAGATTTAAATAGTGGTATTTCATCCTAAATATCGAATTCAATTTCGGAATAATGATAAAAAACGTGTGATTATGGTTTTTAGAGAGTAACAACCTTCAAATAATAACAGGCAAATGGTTCATTAGATCTTTTTGAGCCCTCGTTCTATTCAAACGAGTGCTATAGAGTTTTGCCCAAATGTCTGTAATTTTCGAATTTTGAGCCGAAAATTGTCTCAAAGGATAGGGTTCGACTCCCTGATGACGAATACGTGGTCAAATTCAATTTTATCCGCGAGTACGATAAGTTTTGAAGGGATTGTCCTAGAGACTTGAGATTTTCAGGGTGAGTTCGGGGAATGCCTTGGTTGAGTTCGTTAACCAGCCAAATAGTACAGGGTGTTCCATAAAATATGACCATTCAAAATTTTTGTTCCTCAATGTTTCAGACGAAACGAAACCAATCGAAATGAAATTTGGGACCTCATGCAGGTTGCTCATAACAAGCCGCATGCAACATTTTGTGGCTATAGTGTTAACAGAACCATAGAAAATTCAATTGGAATATTGAAAAAAAGAATCTTTATATTTCCATTGAAAGATATCCGATTCGAGTGAAATTTATTTTGTGAATGGAGATTGATATACTGAATGTTCATGAAAAATTCCAAGAAGATCGCATCATCAGAACAATAGAGTTGAAAATTTTAATTGTCACCATTATTTCTTATTTTACTTGCCACTCTGTTGTCGATCGTTATTACCCACTAATTATGCTGGCTCGTACGTCATCAAGGCGCTACGTTTGAACTTGAGAATATCGAGGAGAATATAGAAATCTCATTTTCAATATTCAATGAAAAATTACTTCCTTAAAATTTCAAATGAATAATTTGAAAGGTAATTATATTCAGCAGTAAAGGCCTTCATCTTCCAAAATTCCCAATCTACTCTGACTACCCCCAGAAAACTAAATTACAATAGAAATAATACATCTCCGTGTTGATCATCCTCAACTACGCATCAATCGAAACATTTCCATACCGAACAACACGATAATGACCAATCCAAGTCCGACCGTCCGAAGAAGAAGAAAACCCGCCCACAGAAACGATCCGCACCATAGAATACCGAACCGTGGAAGCGGGGCAACACTTTTCCGTGCAGCACATTTTCCAGGGTCGATTAACCCGGAACGACCTGAGAATCAGGAATAACTTCCATTTCAAATTGAACGTGTAAACTACTTCGAGGGCCCCGTCTGCGCCCCCCAGAATGGCTGAATTGATTCGATTACGGCATAAAAGGTGATTGATTTTCGCTTTCTATTATTCAATCATCTTCGCAGAAACAGCCGGCAGCTTGCCGAATAAGATACCGATTTCGTCGAAGCAAATTTGGGGGATTGGCAGCATGCGAGCAGGTTTTTTTGAGGAGTGTTTGAGAGTTTGAGGTAGATAGAGTTTGGATATTTGGGCACTATTTAGATTGAGTTAGATTGTGGAGTAGTTGTATGATGTCTTTCTGTGGGCGATGTAGTTTTTCGTACGTTGGCGTTCCACCACCACTTTTTCTTCTGAAAAAATGATTATCTCTTTCGCAAAGTTGATTACTTCTAATCCATCAACCTCTGTTCAAATCAGTGTTTGTGATACCCAACGTGAAGGTGTTCTTCCTTTCTTATTGAAACACTCTAGAATAAAAACATCAAAAAAGCCCTGAGCAGGTGTTTTTGAGCGCCATTTCCTGAAAATTTCGGATAAGACTTGAGATTGATACTGAATATGGATACGTAAGCTGACCCAATGCTTTCCTTAAAAGAGGAAAAATGCAGTGAACGAGCTTAACCTCGTTTACTGACCGCTAGCATATTGTTGAGCTAGCAATTAGTATATAAGTTCCTGATTGTAGTCAATCAATGGAATTAGATTGTCGTAGGTACTAGATGTAAGACATATTCTGGATATTATTCAAAAACTGAAATCTGTAAAAACTTGACAATTAAAAAAATCACATTGTGTGGTTCTGTTGCTGCGTATATCGATCTTAATTCAAAAAATAAATTGTCGGATATCTTGTTATGGAAATACGGGGTCTTTATAAATGATTGTAACATCGTAGGTTGCTGTGGATCTCTACAAACTTATTTTTCCAGTCACATTTTTCAATTTCTTTCGGAATAATTACTAGCCCAAACTCACAGTATCGTTTGTTTGAATTAAAGTTTACATCAGAATATAAATATTTATAATAGTCCAACTCCAACTGCGCTGTTATAATCATTTATAGAGACCCTGTATAACAATTCTTCTTTCCATTATTCCAATTGAGTTTTCTATAGTTCTGTTAACACTATGATCACAAAATTTTGCGAGAATGACGGAGGCCCCATGGACAGAATTGATCAGAATCATCATCAGGGAGTAGAACCATATCGTTTGAGGGCATTTTCGGCTCAAAATTGAAAAATTAAAGACATTTGGGCAAAACTATATAGCACTCGTTTAAGTATAATCCGTTCACGATAGTTTGAGCGTATAGTAGTGTTTATTTATCTGACGTTGGCAGTATTTGCTGTCATAAGTTAAACGTCAACGTTGCCGAATGTACCCGGACGAGATTTCGAGTTATCAGAGAACTCTATGCAATATTGACAACATTGCGTATCAATCTGACAAGAAAATAAACTACATGACCTAAAATTTTAATATACACAGTGTAATATGCCAAATTTCCATGGCCAACCGACGGCTCCAACTTTCGTGAATGGACTATAGAACGATCGCTCAAAAATGACGGTTGAAATGAGCAACAAACCTACACTTCATTCACGTTCTTTCAACCCTTAACAAATTCCACCTTGAAGCCACACACTTCCCTAATTCTATTTCACCCAAACGAAAAAAAACCGAAAAGAAGTTGTAAAGTTCTTCATGTCAGGTAGGCATTATTCAAATGCTCCATCTTCCAGTCCCATTCGCAGAACTTTCCGTCCAAAGTTTGTCGGGGGTTCTTATTGCAGCTATAAATACCAGGATGGGGTTGTTGCGGTGTCTATAAACGAACCGACAAGAACAACCCGGTGTCGAGCTCCTGCAGAGACAGCTTTGCTCAAGTTTGGCCTTACGGTAATGAGTTAAGTTATACAAACCGGCTATTTAGTCGAAGAGAAAAGAGGATGAACCAAACAGCAAACAGCTGACAGTACCTTTGCTGGAAGTCGTTAGAAGGGTAAATATTGTGAGAGCGTCGAAAGTGATGCTAAAGGTAATTGAATTCTGACGTCGACTTGCACGTTTTGTTGTTGATGCACCAATAAACAGGGTGTCCCGGAAAATGTGGGAAATCTCTCGGATTCAGATAGAACATAAAAAAATAAGATGACAAGTTCTCATAATTTTTTTTCCTAGCGGCCCTCCCTACGAAGATACGACCTCCTAAATGACGCCACTGCATATTCATTTTAGTGGAATACATTTCAATTACTTACTTCTTTCATTATTTTTATTTCGAAAACGTTTTATTTTATCGACACTGAACAAGAGTACCTTTTTTTTAGCTTAATGTTCAAGGTATCCAAATTTGTTTTTTTAGCACCTTATCATACAGAGTGTCAAAAATGTGAGCATTAAAATGTACAACCCAGTCCGTTCCTAGTAAACTGAACAAGCTAATTGAAATTTGAGTGCGGTGATTTAAGAGGTCCTTAATACTATTGATCATATCAAATTTTCATCAAATTATATCGAGTAGTTTGAAACTTATTCCACTAAAATGGATTTCCAGTGGCGTCATTTATGAGGTCATATCTTCGTAGGGAGGGCCGCTAGGAAAAAAAATATGGAAACTTCTCATATCTTCATTTTTTATGTTCTGAATCCGAGAGATTTCCCACAATTTCCGGGACATCCTGTATTATAGGGTGTTACATAATAGTATGCCACAGCTTGAGGGGATGAATCTACGTATAATTTCAAGTAGAAAAGTCCATATAAACATGGGTCCGCAACAGCTTCGTTACGGAGCTACAGGGTGTTGAAATTCCAAAAAAAATGGTTTTTCCTTCATAATTCCTGCAGTTTTTGAGATCATCATTGCACGTCCCGAATCTCAACTAGAATCTACAGGATACTTTCTTTACCGGAGCCATGGCTCCTTTTTCCCTCTCAAACTTTTTTGCGGTTATCAAATAAATAAACAGTAACAGAACGATGTTGCCAAACTTACAGAATTGTCTATAGCTAGCCGTTAGTACCATAGCAGGGAAGCCGTAGGACAATTATCCCAATACGGAATAAATATACGGCACAAGTTCGCAATGTCGAATGTTGTTCGCGTGCATAAACAGGTTCTTCTTGGCTGCGTCAACAAGGCATCTCTAGGTTTACTTTTTACTCTGAGCTACACAACAACTCTGTACAAAACTTCACCGAAAATCTACAAAAATCACATAAGAAAGTTCAGCACCCGAAAAAGCATACGCTTTTGATTGATGTCACCGACAAACTAAAATCGCGCCGCCCCGTCGGCGTAAGATCAAAGAAAAAATAAAAAACCGAACCGCTTATGCAGAAACGCGATATATCCGCTCATTGTTCGAACTATCCTACGGACAACAAACCTAATTTTCGGCAGACGGGACCCCTTTATCTCGGAGCATCTTACTGGAGGCAAAACTATATAAAAGAAGGGCGCTAAATCCTTTTTATGCGAATTGGATAGGGGAGCAATGGCGCGAATAACATCTCATTAAAGAATTTACAGCCGAGAGACTGCAGAACGATCCGTCACGATTTTCTGCTGTTTGAACTAGGTCTTCTGCAAATTGGCGCAATTGTTTTGAGCCGAGGAGTTTGATGTCGGGGTGTTTTTGAGGGTTCCTGACTTCGTTCGAATCTTCATGGTGAGGAAAAGATCTGTGCGAGAACATTTTGTGGCTTTTGACTGCAACATCAACGCAGATGCTTTGGATGTCCAAATATTTATATGTGTACTGAACAATATAGCATTCCTTTAAGTAGAGAGCACTCGTTAAAGTAGAACGAGCGCTCAAAAACGGCTGACCATAACTCTAAATGAACAAACGTGCTCTTGTGAATATTTTATTTTTTTTGAAAAACACTCATTTTGATCAGTTCTACTACCTGTAGAAGGGCCTTTCGAAAACACCCTTTATATTATTCGATTTCGCGTCACGTTATCAACAGAATATTTTATTCCCCTGTGAATATATATAATTATGGATTCACAGTTTCTGTTCATTATACGTGTATTCATAGATGACCTACAGGTCAAGCAGTCTATTAGAATATGTATTTTTCCTGGTTTTAACCTTAGAAAATAAGCATATGACCCCAGGTGGAAATTTAGATCTATTGTAATGTCAGTTTTGTGGGACCCTTCGCTAAATCAGATAATAATGGGCCTTTGAATCAATTGAACACTCTAGGTATGGAATTTGAACCCTCAAGAGGTCCGTTAGATTCCTATTTGACAATAGCATTTCTACGACTTCCGTTGAGAACTGATTCCTGAAAATTATTGAAGTAATTTTTTATAATTATGCCCTATAATACGCTGAATTGATACTCATTGTCTATCGTAAAAAGTTCTACAATATGCACTTGTAAATGTATGACCAAGGATGTTGATATAGGACATATAGGTAGTTGATTTTTTTTTGAAGTTTCAATAAGAGAAGAGAAAACTCTTGAACCATAGAAAATTCAATCGAAATATTGGAAAGAAAATTTCTTATCCTTATTTTTCCTCAACAAATTATGCGATTTCAGTGAAATTTATTCAGAGGTTGAACTGGTTGAAGATTCTTATAATGAATACTCATGCAATATTCTAAGAAAATCGCATGATCAGAACCAAAGAATTAAATTTTTCTCCTAATTATCTATTGTTCCGAATAATTCAGAATTTGTCAATTCGATTGGGCTTAAATTTCGGAATAAAATGTAACGAAACGTTATATGAAAGGAAATCTAATATTCTCATAAAAAATTTTCATTTCAAATAAAATCCAGTTTGAGTAAATTGACGAAGTGAATGGTTATACAAATTTTCAAAAGTATTAAGAAATCAGAAACACAAAATTTTGATAATTTTAATCATCGATTTTTCAAATACAGTGGAATTTCCCTATAATAAAGCGCGAAATCCGCAAAAAAATTCGTTTTAAAGAAATTTCGTTATACAGAAAATTGGTTTCTATACTCTGCAATGTCGTGGTCGACTCCACTGATGAATTTAAGTTTATCATTCAAACTAAAGCACTTGCTTTTAGACATTTTCGCAAAACTTTTCACACTAGCATAATTGTTAGAATGGAACTAAACAGCCAGGGGTGTATTTAAAACTGTTTCAGAAGGATCTCCCTGCCCGCCGTAATGATTTATTACGTACGTCCGGAAAAATTTCGGAAAAAACCCACCCTTACACCTTCTTACCAATACACATTCAAAGAGTGATGTTCTCTGAATATTTCGTTATTGAGAGAATTTACTTCATTTTAGAGGGTGTTTTCAACATTGAATTTGGGTTCAAGATGCAATGTCTTGTACGAAATTCGTTATACAGAGAAATTCGTTGTACAGACGTTCGTTATGGGGAAGTTCCACTGCATTTAATTTCTTCAATAAATTCTAGAATTTCGATCATATTGAGATTTTGCATTCACAAATGCATATGCAGATATGCTAAGTATACTAAATAGGAAATAGCCTTACAGGTCCCTTAATGGAAGAATGCTCAAAAACACTTGTCCAGCGTTTTTCTTCACTTTTTACATAAAAAAGGCGCCCCATCCGAAAAAACGGCAAGAGAAATTTTTGGTTGCGAATTGAACGAAGAATTTAATGATTGTTAATTTCAAATATCTCAGTGGCGTACCATTTTTCCCCAAGAAAAAATTGAGAAAATAAAATCCTCAAGTGCATGTCAGAAAATTTGTAAAATCTACACCTCTCAATGAAACTTCTAGTAGAAAAAACTCACTACATTCTAGAAAAATTCCTCCCCAAAACTAACCCTTCTCTGCCCAAAGTTCAAGAAACGTGCATGCCACTTTCAACTCATACCCCTTCGACATTTTTCATTAAAACCGGCTAAGGAATTTCAGCTCATCTATCCCAGCGACAGAATATCAAAACTTCCTCGCAGATCCTTCCAAGATTTGTAACTCCAAATGGGGTCCCGAATATTAACCGAAAGTTCGCTCAGTTCGACGCATAGAACTCGGCATTCATAAAGTTTCCAGGGAGCACCGGAATGTCAAAGAGGGGGGTGAGAGGGGGTCCCTCAGTCTGTTTACTTTGCAGAGGAATTGGGTTGCAGAATTGCCGAAAGGTCGAAGTATCTAAAGTATCCGAGAACGGGAATGTCGAAGTTACACAGTGTTGATCCGGATCATTAGGGGTGGTTAATTTAATGTCATACTTTTTCGAGATTTGATTCCATTTTTTTTAAATATCACAATTTTTACCAATAGAAGACGGTTACTCAAAATAATGCAGTAGTGTACAGTATATGTTATACCCTTATTACACCATGCCTCTTTCATGTCTATATTTCAGCCTTTTTTCAGGGCTATTTGTTGGGTAAATTTCCCCCAAATGAGTCGCACTATTGCAGGGTGCCTTTTCAAAGGATTTCAGGTAGTAATTCCAAAATTGCAAACATTGAAGAAATTGATGTTTCACCTTAAGCTTGTGTTTTGTTGGAATATTTTCGAAAGAATACCATGGTATCTGTATTGATATGAAAAAGAATTTATTTATTTATAGAAAGTAGGAATACAAACAGGTTTTTCCAACCCATAAACAGTATTCACAAATTATACTTCTGAAAATCATACAATTGACAAACAAAGTTTACTTTACAATGAATTAACCCTACTGCTAATGTACTATTACATATATATATATTTTTTATACCACAAAAACAGAAAACAAGTAAAAATTCATTGAAGGACATTCTGTGACAACTTTTTTGAGAAGTTTTTTGATGCAAACAATAGAAGACGAAATTTGGGCATTGTTCTAGATGCTTGAAATTTTCAGGATGAGCTCGGGTCCCAAATGACTCGGTTAAGTTCGTTAACCAGCCAAATCTTACAGGGTGTTCCATTAAATATGGCAATTCAAAATTTTTGTTCCTCAATATCTCAGAAAATACGAAACCAATTTGAATGAAATGTTACGGCAAAATGCAAGATGCTGATAAAAAGCCTCTTGCAACATTTTGTGGCCGTAGTGTGAATAGAATTGGAATATTGAAAAAAAGAAACTTCATATTTCCATAAGGAGATATTCGATTCGAGTGAAATTTTTTTTTGTCAATGGAGATGGATATTCGTTCATCCAAAATTTCGTGGCCATAGTTTTAACAGAACCATGAAAAATTCAATAGGAATATTGGAAAATAAAAAAAATATCTTGAATTTTTGATATTACAGTAGAGACTCGATAATCCGGAGAACGATAATACGGATATTTACTAGTCCGGATTGTCGTCAAGATTGAATTATGTCCTTATAATCCGGATTACAAGACTCAATTAATCCGAATTTCCGATCGTTGCATACGTGGTTTACGGTTCTAACTTGTCGTAACTCAATTTCTATGACGACGATCGGGCGTTCTTTTGGTATATAATAGTGCACAATGGTATAAGACAAAAAAAAAGTCAGACAAGAATAATTAATTAGTGAAATGGAATGAAATGTTTCTACCTCCAAACCATACAGCTTTGATACAGCATATGGATCATAATGATATCAAACTAACAAAACTGAAATACCGAAAAGGCCTTTTAGCACATATTTTTTCGATCCTCGAAGACGGAAATAATGTTAGCAAATGCATTTAGAACATAGATCAATTCGATACAGTCTGTTTATTCCATAACTGATGGCAACAACTGATATTCAGCTTCTGAAAGATATACAGGAGAAAGCTATTGTTCAGCAGTCTTTTTCCCTTACAGTAGAAAACGTAAAATATCTAATTATTCCAAATAATATATTTGTTTTATGATTTCGATAATAAAGCCTATATTTATTTCAACCGTTTTTTTAAATTGCATCTTTACTAAATTGTAAGACGCGGTATTCCGGATTCCTCATTAATCCGGATCATCCCTTGCATTAATTGATCCGGATTATCGAGTCTCTACTGTATATACTTTTCTCCAAAACTACGAAAAATTGTATATCCTCGGATAATATACAAATTCGTGAACTAGTACTGATTTCAACTCCTTCCTCTTCAAAAAAAACTGATTCAGGCATGCGGTCCAACCTCTGAAACAGGATTGAATCGTTCAAACATCCTGTTTTCTTTCCTATGCTGTTTCACAGCATCCTGATTCGCCAGAATGATAAAAAAAATTCCCACACATACCTCTAATTGTTAGTGAAAGTTATTCGTGGGAAACCAAACGAGGCAGTGTGACTAAACGACGAAATCTAGAGCTGTTGATGAAATTGTGAGTCATGAACAAATTAAGATTAACGAGGTCGATTAATGCTCATCTCAATTATGTACTTAAGTAGTTTGGGAAGTTTAATAAGGCTCGTATCCCTATAACTAACACCAGATGATTTGTTGTGTCATAGTTTTCGATTAGGGTTCATAAAATCGCGAAACAGAATTGAGAGATGAATGAGATTGAATAATATATTTTCTATCTTTCTTCGTTGATATACAGGATGATTGATTTATTCTGATAGAAATTTCTTTCGAGTTTATTTCGGGTACTGTACTGGGGGTATCTGAATAACACAGAAAAAATGAAACGAGTGATTTCTCAGTTCATTTTTTGAAAAGTCCTGAGCAGGAGCTTTTCAGCGCTCGTTCCTTGGTGGAGCAATAAGATTATTGCCTCAAAATTTTGTATAGAATTTGAGATTGATACCAAGTATATAAATGCAGAATCTCACCACAATCAGTATTATATTCTGAAAATTATTCGAAAAATGAAATGTACGAAAAATAAATAATTCTATGGTTTTAATGATGCAATCCTCACGAAATTTTTCATGAACTTTCAGTATATCAGTTTTCATTCACAAAATAATAATAATAATTGCACTTGAATCGGATATTCTGTTATGTAAATACATAAAAGGATTCATCTTTTCAATATTCCAATGGATTTTTCTATGGTTCTGTTAACATTATGGCCACAAAATTTCGCATGGAAATTCAGTATCAGTTTCCATTCACAAAAAGAAATTTCAGTCTAATCGGATATCCTTTTATGGAAATATAAATATTCCGATTGAAATTTCTATGTTTCTGTTCACACCATGGCCACGAAATTTGGATGAACATTCAGAATATCGATCTCTATTCAGAAAATAAATTTCACTTGAATCGGATATCCTTTAATGGAAATATGAAGTTTCTTCTTTTCGATATTCCAATTGAATTTTCTATGGTTCTGTTCACACTACGGACACAAATTTTTGCATGAGGCTTATTATGAGCATCTTACATCTGGCTGCAACATTTCATTTCGATTGATTTCGTTTTGTCTTAGATATTGAGGAACAAAAATTTTGAATGGCCATATTTTTTGGAACACTCAGTACGATTCGTCTGGTTGAAGAACTCAACCGAGGCAATTGGGACCCGAACTCACCCTGAAAATTTCAAGTCTGTAGGACAATCCCTTCGAAAGTTATTGTGCTAACGGCCCCACAGAATTGAGTTTGACCACGGATTCGTCATCAGAGAGTCGAACCCTATCGTTTGAACCCATTTTCGGCTAGAAATTCGAAAATTACAGACATTTGGGCAAAGCAATATAGCACTCGTTTAAGTAGAACGAGCGCTCAAAAATAAAAAGGTGCAAACATAAAACAGGAAATATTCTCACTTTTAATATTTTCACGTAGAACCCAATTTGAACCGGAATATAGCCGAAGCAATCCTCGGAAAATTCCTCATTTGAAAAAAAATCATAACCTCGACCCAAACAAGATGAAAATCATCATAAATTTTCGCTTAACGAAGGTCGGAGCTGGATCAACAAAAAGAGAAAATTAATATGGAAACGCGGAAGTGGGTTGAAATAAGAATTTAATATTTTCTTGAAAAACACGGAATCGCGACGTTGATACGGTTTGTAAATTGGTTTCCCGAGGCGAGGAAAATGATGCGGAGTGAGGAGAAAATCTATCGGTTTGAAAAGAGATGGCAGGGAAAGCTATTTTTTATCTCACGTCATGCGGTGCGGGAAATATGGTTTTTCGCGCTTGTTTTTAGAGAAAACGCGTTGAAATTTTGCCAGAATGTCTGTTATTTCTAATTCAGAAGTCGTAAAAATTCGAGGTCAACAAAATTTGAGACATTTTTGGTAACCAATTGAACGAAGAATTCAAAAATGAAATGTTAGCTTGAACATCTCAGTGGCATACCATTTTTAAGTAAAAAATAAAGCATTTTAACGTAACGTTCTGCTATAAGATGTTTCATTTTCTCACACAAAAACGGCGTCGCAAACGAAAAAAGCCAAGAATGTTTTTCGTTACCAATTGAACGAAGAGTGCTTTCATAAGGATTACCTCTAACTTTTGGAAATTCCACGGCTGCACGAACCAATAATTATCGATTCGACGCCTCATAATTGCTATTCAATTGTCAATATCCGGCGTTGATCTATCCATAATCAACCTATTAAATTAACAGCAATGCAGCATATTAACAGATATACTGTTAATATTATCTGGCAAATTTGCGCGGTCCATATAGGTATGAAATGTTATTATCCATCCATATTTGATATGTCATTGCATCAGGACAGGTATTAGGTGCTCAGTCTGATTAATATTTGCTCCTTCTGGAGGTTAAGAATCACCGTTATGAGAAACCTAGGGTGGGAGGTTCAGTTGTTGACACTCTGATGATGATTGACAATATGCACATATATACCGATGTAATAAACTATTGGTGCTATCTAAGGTTTTTTCATCTGTCTCTACCTATTTCAGAATGTTTTATTTCTATTTGGGTCAAGTTCAATTTCCTCAGGTTATCATCCTGAAAACAGCATCATTAGATATTTGGCGTGAGATTTTGCAGTAGTGTAAATAAGTGTATATGTTAAAGTTTACTTAAGGATAGCGACTGCATACAATTGCGTATATTTTCCGATTTTTTTATGTTTCATATTCGTTAGAAGTTTTCTATTGTTTGGAAGGTTCTAAGGAATATTTAATTGATGTAAGTAAACCTTTCAATGATTAATATATTAAGTTTAAACCATATGTCAATAACTGTGTCAATAATATTACATCGAACAGTGATTGACATAGGCTTCAACCTTGATATATAAATCATTGAAGGGTTTACTCACATCAATTAAATATTCCTTGGAACCTTCCAACCAATAGAAAACTTCTAACGAATATGAAACAGAACAAAATCAGAAAATATACGCAATTATGTGCAGTCGCTATCCTTAAGTAAAAATATACACTTATTGACACTACTGCAAAATCTCGCGCCAAATATCTAATGATGCCGTTTTCAGAATGATAACCTGAGGATTCAAATAGAAATAAAACATTCTGAAATATGGGGACACAGATGAAAAACCCTAGATAGCACCAATAGTTTATTACATCGGTATATATGTGAAGATCATTAATACTTTTTGTTATTTCTTTGTTTATATGGAATAAAATTGTCTGAACCTTCTTATTTCTCTATTATTTTCAGTATGAATGTCTCAATGACCCATATAATGAGAATGTATGAGTGAGAGAAAGTAGGATGATATCATAACCAAAATTGATGCAAAAGTGAGATGAAATTATGTCAATGACTATCATACTGGGTGTCAATTACTATCGAAGTATGTCAATGACTATTTTTATATTTCGACGGAATTGGTGTCTCCTCGAATATTCAACCGATATTTATTGAAAGTTTGAAGGTAATACCAAAATGGCAACATTCAACTATAGTTCCATAATACTCGTAGTAACCATGATGTTACAGTTGAATAAGGAACCGAATTCGCCTATGGAAAGTATCCATGCCCTTGAAGTGTCAATCACTACAGCTTTCACCCTATTTGAGATACAAAAGAGGGAACTTTCGGTCGATTCTTACGTACAAATTCAAATTTCAGGTGTAATAGCATTACACACATCAACAAAAAATATGATAAAGGTGACCAATAACGAACTAGAACAGAGAATCGAATAAAAAAGCGCCAAATTCGAAATAGCTACCATAGCTCACCCAGAAAATCCGAGTATCCCCAGTAAACTCAACATATTCATTCGTACATCCGAACAGAAATAGACAAATAACCCAGGCCCGAATCTGAAGACGTGATACGAAGAACAGAACGAGAACACATCAGTCTCTTGCCAGCTTTTATCCACCTTCTTTCACAAATTTCGCATGAATAAGGGCATAATTGAAAAGTGAAATATTATCGTAGCTAAGGCATCGTCTCCTGTTTCATTCATCAATGTCCCTTCAGGAACTATTTTGTTGAATTTGAAAGGAACACGTGTTTCTCTCGAACGAATATATTATGGACGAGGCAGGGTGTTGCTCAAGAAGTTTTTGATGTGTTTCAAGTTGAGCGAGCTGACATTTACATGTGAATAGGATTTTTGGAGCTTGTCGTGTCGTTTCTTATCTATAGGCGAAAAGTTTTGGAGCTCTGGATATGGTACGAGGGTTGCCTTTTATATTTCGGGATTAGAAACTGAAAAAAACCATCAGGTATTCATCGAAAATAGCTTCATTGTTTCTTAAAATATTCATTTTTGCATGCGTTTGAACTAATGGGCATTTGAGGTGGTTTTCAGAAGATTAATTTTTAGAAATAATGTAGGGTTAGAGGTTCAGTTGTTGACACCCTGATAGTGATAACACTGTGCACATACAGATTTGGAAATTCACATCTGAAACATACGATATACAATGCATCAGACAGAGGTCTTTTCCGTCCAGTTGCACAGATGAAAAGTCGAGACAATCACGTGCTGTAACACACTGAATTCCGTTGTCTTATTGCAATATTCTAGTTTTGTCTCTCTCTTATCGTTGGGAGGAGCATAATTCATTTAGTATGGTAGGCAACAGTAAATCCTTGAATCGAATATTACGGCAGCCTGACAAATTAAATAATTCTATACGTGTACTGCAGATTTCCTACCATACTACGATAAGGGAGAGTCAAGACTAGGTTATTGCAATAAGTCAACGGAATTCATTCAGTTGCAGCACGTGACCATCTCAACTATTCATCTGTGCAACTGGACGGAAGAATTCTCTGTCTGATGCATTGTATATCGTATGTTTCAGATGTGAATTTCCAAATCTGTATACCGATGTAATAAAACTATTGGTGCTATCTAAGGTTTTTTCATCTATCTCAACCTATTTCAGAATATTTTATTTCTATTTGGGCCAAGTTCAATTTCCTCAGGTTATCATCCTGAAAATCGAAAATGGCATCATTAGATATTTGGCGTGAGATTTTGCAGTAGGGTCAATAAGTGTGTATGTTAGAGATTACTTGAGGATAGCGACTGCATACAATTGCGTATATTTTCCGATTGTTTAATGTTTCATATTCGTTGAAAGTTTTCTATTGTTTGGAAGGTTCCAAGGAATATTAGATTGATGTGAGTAAACCTTTCAATAATTAACATGTTAGGTTTAAACCATATGTCAATAACTGTGTCAATAATATTACATCGAACAGTGATTGCTATATGGTTAAACCTTAATAAATAAATTATTGAAGGGTTTACTCACATCAACTAAATATTCCTTGGAACCTTCCAACCAATAGAAAACTTCTAACGAATATGAAACAGAACAAAATCAGGAAATATACGCAATTATGTGCAGTCGCTATCCTTAAGTAAACGTATACACTTGTTGACACTACTGCAAAATCTCGCGCCAAATATCTAATGATGCCGTTTTCAAAAAATTCAGAAAAAGAGGAAGACCAAGAACGACATGTATTTGTGGAATAAGAAAATCAATGAGTGAAAGAGGACCAAATGATGAAGACTGCAACAATAGAAGGCATTGGCAATTGGGAATCGGAGAACGTCTTTAGGATGTTTTAACCCGAATATTAATATAAAAACCAAGAGAGGTGAATCACCCTGTACACTCAATTAAGAACTCGATCAAAACTCGCAAATCCAACCAAAAAACCAAGTTAACAAGATATTCCTTTGTACCCCCAGCAGCAACGTTGTAACGACATCTTCTAACGCTGTATTAAGCTTCACTTCAACGCAAAAAGTAATAATCTAGGACCTTGTTTTAAAATTCTCAATCTCCCTCGATCATTCCTCCCTGTCCTCCTCCTCCTCCCCAATTCCTTATTGCGACAACTAACTTCCTCCATCAAAAGTTACAAGTTCGGATATCTGAATATAATCCCCACCGTATGACAAGGGCGCATCAGCGCGCTGGCCCCCAGCTAACTTCGATCTCAGATCTCGTCAGCAGCATTCGAAAGTAACCATGCTGTCTGGAAGATTCGGCCAACTTTATCGATATTGGCCCAATTTAGGCATCGTCAAGCTTTCCCGAATACTTAAGCTCTTCAGCGTCACATAAACACGTTCCTGTCTGAGTTTCTGAGGCCTGCTCGAAGAGGCCAATATGTTTTGATGTGGCTTGCAGGGCTCAAGGGATTCGGAGGTCTTTTTATGCTCTAACGCTTGTCTGCCCTTGTGAAATCGGGACTGTAGCGGAGAAAACGCCTGTTTTTTGTTCGAATCTCGAATGCCAGAGAGTGAGATTTGGGTATGGTCTCGAACTACAAGGTTTTGCTATAGCAGGTTTCACTTTTATACACTCAAAAAGTCGATGAAGTTTGTTGATTCATAAATATGTTATTTCAAGTCCGATTCGATTGAATTTTTTTTTCAATTGAAGGTATGGTCATCCTTAATCAATCACCAGTTTTGAATTTCAAGAAAACTGGCGTACGTCATTTTATACAGGGTAAAACCAAATCTGTTTTTCACCCTAACTTTAGAACCCCCACTGGTGTTGTTGTTGTTCCATCGTGTGATTCTTTATTTCATCATGAAGACACATTTTCTCTTGACAATTTGAATCTTCATTCATAACAATAGCTCAATTTTTGTTGAAGATACAGGGTTTTTAGAGCAACATTAAACTCCACAATTTCGCTATGGCTATGAAAGTAATTTCCCAGATTTAACCTTGAATCCGAAAGTTATGAAAATGAACTGAAAACTGAGTGAAAACATAAAACAAGAGAAGTTTCAGCGCGACATGTTGTTCGGTATGCACCGTTTATTTGAGACGATTTCGTGCTAATCCATACTAATATTATAAATGCGAAAGTAACTCTGTCTGTCTGTCTGTCTGTTACTCTTTCACGCCTAAACGGCTGAACGGATTTTGATGAAATTTGGTATGGTGATAGATGATAACCTAGAAATGGTCATAGGCTATAAATAATCACGCCATCGTTCTTAGGGAGTAGGCAGTAGGCAGATAACTAAATTGAGTTAGTGATTTTTAGTCGTTTTTGTTGGGACTTTTGCTCTTTCACGTCTAAACGGCTGAACAGATTTTGATGAAATTTAGTAAGGTAAAAGATGTTTACCTAAAAAAGGATATAAGATCAAAATGATCACGTCATCGTACTTAGGGGGTAGGAAGTAGGTAGAAAACTGATTGATTTTTTTATGGTTTTTGCTGGGAGTTTTACTCTATCATGCCTAAACGGCTGAACGGATTTCGATGAAATTTAGTTAGGTGATAGATAGTAACCTAGAAAAGGAGACATGGACTATTAATATTCGTGCTATCGTACTTAAGGCGTAGGCAGTAGGCCAAAAACTAATTAAGTTAGTGATTTTTAATCGTTTGTTTCAAAAGTTCACCTTATTCACGCCTTAACGTCTGAACGGATTTTCATGAGACTTGGCTAATATAAAGATAGGATCCTAGGCACGGACACAGGCTACTTTTTAGGGCGGGAAAATACCTCATTCCCGCGAAAATCTAGCGTGATCGTGTCAAGAAGCGCATGACGCCATAGCTACTGCAATGATTTTGATGTTTTTTTTTAACTGAGTGTTACTAAGACTTCAAGTTAGTATTTGATCACTTTCCTAACTAAGAGGGTCGGTAGGCGCCATAATTTAGTACTTCCTACTTAGACGATGTTGCGGATGTCACACTGTCTAACATCGGGGGTTGGCAGGTAGGTAGTTAGTAGTATTTTAAACCGATTTACTTTTTATATTTACTAAGGAAACATTCGGAGCTATCCATTATGTAGCTTAGGTTGCTTTTGAACAAATCTTGATGTGAAGTTGAGGACTGGAAAACGATAGTGGGACATTGTTGCAGGGGGACTTATAGCCGGGAGAAAAGAAAAAAAACTTATGCGGACGAAGTTGCAGGTAAAACCTAGTGCTTTATGCCTGACCGCATCAACCGCATGTGGCTAGGATGGCCATGGAGTATTTAGCAGAGGTTGAAATCCAAGCATTCAACACTGGCCTGATCTAAGACCATATTTGAACCCAATTGGACGCTCTTGGGAGAAAATTCGATCTCGCGTACCAACTCCTGAAAATTTGCAGCAGCTCAGTGATGCTCTAATTGATTCAAAACCTTGATGAGGACATGCCGAGACGAATTGCACCTGTAATATGCGTCTGGGCGGAAAACACGTTATGTTTTTGACTTTGTTTTCATCAGGTGAGAATTTTAGGTTGAATTTGTTGAAGTACTGTTGTAGCCTTAGCGAAATTTGATGTTTTACTGAAAACCCTGTATCTTCAAGAAAAATTGAGCTATTGTTATGAATGAAGAATTAAATTGTTAAGAGAAGATGTTTCTTGATGATGGAATAAGAAATCACACGGTGGAACAACTGGAAAACACCAGGAGTGGTTCTGAAATTAGGGTAAAAACAGATTTCGTTTCACCGTGTATGAAATGACGTATGCCGAGTTTTCTTGAAATTCAAAACTGGTGATTGATTAAGGATGAGCATACCTATAATTGAAAAAAATTCCTAAATCTGAAGATGAAAAGCACGCATATTGACACAATGAATTTCATTAAGAAGAGATTTTTTTGGCCCTCCTACAGGGATGCCATATCAAATAACCCCCCTGTCTAAAAACATCAAAGAATTCCAGATGATATTGCCGGTGCACTCGAGATTTTGTCGAATAAAGCTTTTTGTCCTAATTCTGAAGAGCGATGTTATAATGAACAAAGGGAAGAACGATGATTGATATCCTTTCTCGAAAATTCTTTCATCGAGGGAGTATGTTTGTGTGAATTCAGATAGGGGGTGGGGAAGAATGAGACAAAAACTAGGTCTTTAATAGAGGTTTATGTCGGGGAAGACACTGGAAAGAAATCTCGAGTGTTATTGGAGATGAACTCATTCTCTTTCTATTGACTGCTGATAATAGATCTCAAAGATATTGAAAGGAATATACATATTCGTTTTTTTGTTCCAGAGAAAATCTTTGGAAAAATGAAGAAAGCATTTCTAGACTGCACATATTTGTTTTTAACATCAGAAAAATTGAAAAATTGAGATTTACATTTCATTCAATGAAAATTCTGAGTCAGTAAACGAATCTTTTTCATATTTCGCCTCAGAAAAAAAAATAATGAACTCGATAGGAACCTAACGTTATATCCCAAAGTTCTATTTCAAAACTAATGTTAATGTTTGCATTGTCCTATTATCAAATTTGGATAAACTCAACTCACCTTATTTAGGAGATGCTCATCAGTCAAAAAAATATCTGAAAAAAAAAGGAGATTCAGTAAATAATTAATCGGAAATTGGATCAAAGATAAAACTGGATTATGTTTTATTATCATCTCACTTTTTCTACCATATAAACACAACCAGCTGTTCGATATAGTTCTCAGAACCTTCACACAATAGGGGCGTTCGGCATCGACATCAGACGTGTCGGATCGATCTGAACCGTTCGTTTATTACATCCGGATTGAGGGGTGTAGACATCTGGAGCGTTCGTCTCTTAAAATCTGAGCGATCGGACGTCGATCTTTTCGCTCGGTCTATTTCGACGGAGCAAAGCGATTTTATCCATAGAGTTTTATGTTTTTTATATATTTTATGTTTTATATTGAGTTTCCTGATCTGACAACCGATAGATTGAAAAATTCTAACACTTTTATTCTTCTGTTTTCATTTATTCATTAAAAACTTAATTTTTTCATTAAAATTTTCGATATAGCTATCGTAGTTATGAATGGGCAGGGGGAGATATTGCTTTCTCGTTTCTTCTTCGTGTAATCAATTAATTAATTAATTAGGATCTTTCGGTACAACTATCGCCGTATTGAACGACCAGAAGGGTATATTGCATTCCTCGTTTCCTTTGCATTCAGTGCCTTTGCACCTAATTATTTAATTGAGATTTTACGGAAGGGCTACGAAAAGGGTGAAAGTATTGTTAAAACATGAGCATATCTCCCAAAATAGTGATCTTTGAAATCTTATAATCTATAAAAGTAGAACAGAGCAGTATGTTCTGTGGCAGATGCTCTGTACCGTTCGTTTATTCCCAGATATTACAGACGAATCTGTACGATCTGTGGTCACGTGACTAAAAAATCGGTCTGCTCGCGGAGGTCAATGCCGAACGCCCCTAATGTTTTCATTCCAAATTATTGCTGATTTCATGAAAAATCATCCAAATTAACACCTTACCATTCTTTCAAAAACTTCTCATTCTTACACGGAAATTTGGCAACTGCGCACATTTTCCTAGGACGAACGCTCGCTTTAAAGTGGGGCGCAATTCAATTTGCACGGCCACGACAGAATCGACACAGTTGTCAAACTTCACTTAGATTTCAGTAGAATACGGAATAACATGCTAATTTGATAAATCAGGTGTTTTAGCATGCATTGTGTTATATTTTCTGTTGGAAAATGGATGAAGAGTTGGTAAAAGAAGATTTAGAAACAATGGAAGATTAATGATAATTGTTTTGAAGCTTGAAATATTGATATATGTAGAGGTGGATATCTTCGAAATGAAATATCAAGATCTCAAAGTGTTATTAACAGATTCGCAATTATAGAACGAGGGCACAGTGGAGTGCATACTAACTGAAAATGACTATTAGATGAATACAGGGTGTTTCATTAAGACTTGTTAAAAAACTCTCTCAATCTACAGCAAAACATAACGATCAAGAAATAGCCAATTCCATTGGAAAATTCTTCTCTTGCATTAATATTCTGATCTTATTGGAAAAACAATTAAGTAAAATCATAAAATATCAAAACTTTCAAAATCTCACCCCATTCAACGCACCCCACTGGGTCCAGAGCACCCTTCGAAATCGATTAATTTAAATAAACACTGTGGATATATTATACGCGGGTCGACACCAAAAGTAACGCCGTACAAACTCGAACTGAACCCTGAAGAAAACTTCTCTCGCAGACGAAACAGGCAACCAACCCTTGAGACAGTTTACGATGGCAAATGAGAAACAAAGTTCTCCATGGTACATTCGGAACAGCTGCTCAAGAAATCAGAGCTTGGCTGATGTGGTGTGCGAGTTTTAACTACTGTGCACTATGCCTTCGAGAAGACGGAGAGCCATGCAGAAGGGCACAGGGCCATTCATGTACTTCAGACGGGGTTAAGGGGGGACATGGACGCGACGATAACTCGTCAGTTGAATGCAGAGCTATCCAAGTCCATTTTTCCAGTCCATCTTATATCCTTACCCCACAATTCAATTTCATATAAACTCACGTGATACTTCAATCTAGTGATTAAGCAGTGGAAATAGCCTAGTTCTGACCCATACCATAAGGACATAGTTCTGATCCAAACCATAAGCCCATAGTTCAGTTGAAAGTGGACATAAAATAGTTCTAATATGCAGAACTACCATACAAAGCTATATTATGTCCCAATTTTTCGGAAATTTCTTTTTGGGCAAAGTTACATAATGTTTTAGTTTCATGGATAAACTAAAAAATGGATAAATGAAATTATTCCCAAAGTCTTCGCGCAGGAAAACAATGATTTGTTCAATGATGTTTCTACAGTCGTTTTCGGAAACTTACTCAGGGTTACTAACTCGATCCATTGGGTCACGTGACGGACCTATTCGGATCACGGACCCGGGTTCTAAGTTTACGAACACATCAGGTTTAGGTTTTTGAATTGACAGTCGTATCAATAACATAGCCAAATATTTTATGGATTTATTTTTCAGTCCCAGTTTATTTTCGGATTATCTCTAGCTTCGCTTGCGTTTGTTGGCTTTTGTAAAATATTTCTTATAATTTCTGGTGTGCCCTTCCATGTTTAATGTTATTTTTGAGTACCTACGTTAAAAAGTAGAGAATTTATTTTTTCAGTTCAAGTTTATTTACTGTCTCTAGCTCTGCTTGCAATTTTTGGGTTCTGTAAAATCTTTCTTATAATTTCTGGTGTGCTCTCGCATGTTCAATGTTGTCTTTGAGTACCTATGTTAAAGAAGTAAAGAAGGCCTTAGCTTTCACGCAGAAGAATCTGCATACGAAGTTATGAAGAAGTTGTTTCACATTATTTTCTCGGCTCATGGAACCACACATATTACAGTGAGCCAAATTCTCTTCTCTTTCCATAATCTTTAGGAATAGAATATATGAAATTACTAAGAAAAGAGTAGAAGACTTATTCCCGCCTTTTTCAAATGCAAAATTGAACTGCAGTGCGCATGCGGTGACTCTACGACCCTGATCTCGTGTAGGGTTACGATAGATCAACCTGAGTCAGTGATCGAGTTGATTGCACCGTACTTTCCGAACACGGGTTGGATGTTCGGGTTAGGTAAACGAACGCGAAGGTTAGGGATCGAGTTGACCCGAGTAAGTATCCGAAAACGCCTTACGTAGATGGCTCCAGTCATAGTTGGTTCAACGACAATAAGAGGGTTGAGGACTATCACTTTGTAAACCGAGTCGTGACTCGTCCGAAAAAGAAAGCCTTGCGTCATTGTAGTAAAAGCCAGTCTTGGTGACGTTTTGCCATTGCCGAGGATTTGGAAAAAACCAACTATGCGCCTTATTTAAGTTCGTGAAATATTCAAGCGATATATAATGGTCTTCAAAATTTTGCATAATAAAAGTGCAATGTGCCAGTTTTCCATAACCAGTCGACTAATTCCATAAAATTCAATAGACAGTGATCAATCGCTAGATACAATTCTCTTCCAAATATGTAATATATTTCTGACCCCACACCCCCATTTATATCATTTGACCTCCGCCATTACCCAAAACCAACAGGATCGCCAACAAAACACACAGTGATAAAACGATAATGAGACCGGCCGAAAACAATGCGAAAATCCATCCATCAAATATCGGCATTACAATGCAAATCGAATTTTGCTCACAATAATAGTTCGGAGTATAACGATAAAATTCATAGAGAAATACGCATTTATTTGCGTTATCGAAATCGGTCGATCGCGCGTCAGTGCATCACGTGACGAAACAAGAAAAAAGCGATAGATTTCCGATAATAATTCAATAATGGCTGTCCGGACAGTGCAAATATTTTGGGGTATCATTTTTTGGCATGCCGGGTGGTGAATGGTTGGAATATTTTGAATGTTGCCAGATGTTTTAATTCGGAGAGGGATGATATAATATGTATATAGAGATAGTTGTATGTCTCGCGTTAATACAGCAAGCGTAGAACGAATAAAGCAATAAATGCAAAAAAATAAGAAAAGCTCCTAGTAGGTGTTTTCGAGCACTAGTTCATTGGTTGTGCAATAATGCTATTACCTAAACTTTTTGTACTTATAGGACTTGAGATTCATGCTAAGTATATGAATACAAAATCCGCACGAAATTATTCAAAAAATGAAATATGTGAAAAATCAATAATTAAAAAAAAGTAAATTATATGGTTCTGATGATGCGATCCTCTTGAATTTTTGCAGGAACATTAAGTAAAACAAGCTTCATTCCCAAAATAAATTTCACTCGAATCGGGTATCTTGTTATGGATATATAAAGAATCTTCTTTCCAATATTCCAATTGAATTTTCTATGGTTCTGTTAACACTAAGGCCACAAACTTTTGCATGTGGTTTATTATGAGCATTTTGCATGTGGTCGCAAAATTTCATTTTGATTGGTTTCGTTTTATCTGAGATATTGAGAAACAGAAATTTTGAATGGCCATATTTCACGGAACACCCTGTGCGATTTGGCTGGTTAATGAACTTAACCGCGGCATTTGGGAACCGAATTCATCCTGAAAATCCCAAGTCTCTAGGACAATCCCTTCGAGAGTTATTGTGTTTACGGCCCCACGGACAGATTTGAATTTGACCACGAATTCTTCATCAGGGAGTCGAACCCTATCGTTTGAGGCCATTTTCGGTTCAAAATTAGAAAATTACAGACATTTGGACTAAATGATATACTTAGCACTCGTTCAAGTAGAACAATAGCTCAAAACAAAGGTGAGTGTATACATATTTGCGAAATTCTCATGACATGTAGTTTTGTACACCCGGTATAGAATCGCATAATCGCATAGGGGTAGACCCGGAGAACTGTCAAAAATTACCAACATTTTTAACGAGTGACAAAAGTTGTAACTTTTAAGAGTTGACGAATGCCAAAACCAAAACGTTAAATAACAAAAAGCAAAAATGATGGAAAAGCTGAAATAATAATGTTCCAGCAGTTAGAATTTCACGTCAACAACATGAGAGGATACAAGAAAAATGTAAAAGTTATTTAATCAACTAGGTTATTAAAGACAGCTACTAATGTTCGAGACCATTAGTCGCTCGATTAATAACCGAGTTGATTACAATATGAATTCTTGATTGAAATACATTTCCATTTTGCACAAGACTCACATTTGACATAATAAAATTCTATGTATCTAGTTCCAGTAGAGTTTTGACATTTCTCGTAGTGCTTCTGAATACTTTGTGAACGGTTGCTATAAGGATTGCACATTAAAATAGCCGATATTGAGCATCAAAATGGGCCATTAATGATCAATTTCGTACACATTAAAATCACCTTTTATTTCGAGGCCGGCGGAAAATGTATTTAAATACAAGAAAACACAAAAAAGCTTGCGCTATTCCAAAGATTATCACTTTGATCACACACCAACTCACTCCATTTTGAAACAAACAAAATCGGATAGATTTCCGATAATGAATCAATAAACTGCAAATATTTCCCGATGTAAATTTTTCCTATGCTGGACGTTGATTGGCCGGAACATCCCGAACGTGTATAATTCCGCGGGGGGCTTGGAAAATTGCATAAATGTCGTATTTTCTGATAAAAATGGATTCATGTTGAAAACAGCGGTATTGGATTTGTGAAAATTGAAATCCCCTGATGGTTTTCGGGGCAGATGTAGCATTTTAGGAGTCGCTACGAATGAAATTGAAGAGGAATAGGGTATTTGGATATAAATTCAAGTTCGGTATTTGTTTGCAGAGGGAAATGCAGAATGAAAAATCTGTTTTGATCGATGCGGTTGCTTTGTAATGAATTGAAACATGTCTACACAACAACTTATTAAAATACAGTGGAACTTCCCTATAACGAAAACGCTAAATCCGCAAAAAAATCGTTATAAAGAAATTTCGTTATACAGAAAATTTGTTTCTATAGTCGGCAATGTCGCGGTCGACTTCACTGATAAATTTAAGTTTATCATTCCAACTTGAGCACTTCCTTTTAGACATTTTCGCACAACTTTAACAGTAGCGTAATGGTTAGATTGAAACTGTTGCTTAGTCTGAATATTCTGCTCGGCGTGCACTTCTTGCTCTCAGCTGGTCTTTTATTAAGCTCTCTTCGCTCACTTCACTCTGCATCGTGATCTTTTATTATCAGAGCGAGCAAGAAGATCAGATATATTCGCTTCCGCTCAAAAGCGAGATCTCTTCCAAATGTCATTTTATTCTAACCTAAAAGTTAGTTTAGGACAGTTTAGGTTAGTTATTTATGTTCTGGATGTTTTTAACGAAAGATGAAACTAATTTTGTTGTTACAATATGTGGTACCGCGAAAGCAGAGACACCGTTTCAGAGCGAAAGACAGCAAATAACAATTTTGAGGTTACGAATTCCTTTGACTTTACAAGCCTTTGCGCCTGAGCGTTTTTTTTATTTTCACTCTACAACAAATGTCATGACGTCACAGTGTCACAGATAATCTTGCTCGCTCCGCAGATCATATTTTTTTCAGACTAAGCATATACAGCCAGGGGTGCCCGCCGTAATGATTTAGTTTAAGGTCAGGATTTATTACGTACGTCCGGAAAAATTCAAAGAGTGATGTTCTTTGAATATTTCGTTATAGAGAGAATTTACTTCGTTTTAGAGGGTGTTTTTAACATGGAATTTGGATTCAAGGTGCAATGTCTTGTACGAAATTCGTTATGCAGAGAAATTCGTTATACAGACGTTCGTTATAGGGAAGTTCCACTGTAAATTCAAGTTCGGTATTTGTTTGCAGAGGGAAATGCAGAATGAAAATTCTGTTTTGATCAATGCGGTGGCTGTGTAATGAATTGAAATATGTCTACATAAAAACTTATCAAAATAACGGAAAAAAGCACGAAAAAGATTTTCGAAAAATAAAATTCTCTTATGGTTCCCCTCCCATTCAATTCTGGAGAAATAAAATTTCTTGCAAAATTTCTATACGGTCGATACTTTTCTCGGAGGAAAAAAAAATTTACAAGCAGTTATGATCACGGTTCATTCCATTTCATCGTATGTTCCATAGAAAGAATATTTTAAGATATTGTTTATGCTCAAAATTGGTTTGGTAAATAATGCCTATTAGTCGAAAGAAATTAAAATATTACGGATATAATTTTCTTCCGGAAATAATCAGAAAGATGTATAGAACATCTTTATCTCCAGTCATAGACATACAATATCTTAGAATATTAATTCTATTGAACACTTTTGCGATAAAATGGAATAAACAGTTATTATAACTGCTTGTGAGTTTTATTTTTTCCTAAAAAAGTATCGACTGTATCGAAATATTGCAGGAAACTTTTTTTCTCCAGAATTGAATGGGAGACCATAAGAGAATCATATTTTTCGAAAATCTATCCTACGTAAACAATTTTTGAAAAAAATCATAAGTGGTTGTTATTTTCAACAAAATTGTTTCTATCCTTTTCTTTTAACTTTTCAAGCCCTCAAAAACACCTTTTATTCATTGAAAACTTCTGGTAACCCAAAATATCATAGAAAATTACAAGATTTATCCATAGCAAACTAGATTTACCTATATGAATGACCGCAATATTCAGACTTGCAAGTCTCTCGTCTAACAGAGTTGGTCGGGTAAAACCACAAACTTGTTTTCCCCAAATTTGCCATTTCGACTGTGTTTAGACAGACCGCTGTTCGTGCCCATGAATAGCATGATTTGGAACGACGTTCTCTGAACAATAAGTCCGATTCTCTTGCCAGATGTTCCGTAACTTTGGACCCGACTATATATCAGACCCTCTGAATGCTTCCGATTTCTCAATTGCATACTAGCTAAAGGGTTCCACACACGTCAATCGCTGGGGAATTAGCTATTTCGAATGAATGAAATAATATTCCAAAAATATTGAGTTCGCTTCTTTGACAAGGTGGAAAAATGGTGATGGTGAAGCTTTTTTCCATTTATTTCTGTATTCGATTGATATCAATAGAAATTCAGTGATTACGGAAAAGTTATGTAAGTATAATATTAGTGTAGAGGGTTTATTCTTGAATTCGTTCACCAAAAACTCATACTTCATGTCTTTTTTCTAATTTTGAACTAGCGGAAGGATAAAAAGCAATTCCTTCTGCACTTGTATAGTCCGTTCACGAAAGGTTGAGCGCATAGTAGGCGTTTCTTTATTTATCTGAATTTGGCAGTATTTGCTGTCATAAAGTAAAAAAGTCAACGTTGCCGAATGTACCCGGCCTCGTCCGACGAGCTTGCGAGTTATCAGAGAACTCTATGTAATATTGACAACATTGCTTATCAATCTGACAAGAAAATAAAGAACATAATCTAAAATTTTAATATACACAGTGGAATATGCCAAATTTCCATGGCCAACCGACGCTCAACCTTTCGTGAACGGAGTGTGCCTATTATTAATAACTACCTCAAAAAATATCCGATTCGGCTGAAATTTATTTTATGAATAAAGACTGATACACTGAATGTTCACGCAGAATTTTGTGGTCATAGTGGTAACAGAACCATAGAAAATTCAATTGGAATATTGAAAAGAAGAATCTTTATATTTCCATAACAGGATATCCGATTCAAGTGAAATTTTTCTTGTGAATGAAGACTGTTATACTGAATTTTCTTGCAAAATTTTGTGGTCATAGTGTCAACAGAACCATAGAAAATTCAATTGGAATATTGAAGAGAAGAATCTCTATATTTCCATAACAGAATAACCGATTCAAGTGAAATTTATTTTGTGAATCAAAACTGATATACTGAATGTTCATGCACAATTTTGAGAGGATCGCATCATCAGAACCATAGAATTCAATTTTTGTAATTATTCATTTTTCACATATTTCATTTTTTGAATAATTTACAGCATTTAATTCCGATTGTGCTGAGATCCCATATAATATTTTAAGTTAATAGTCTTATTGCTCCTGCTCAGGGCTTTTCTTAAATTTTTCTCTTTGAAAGGGCGCCTCATACGAAAAGACAGGAGAGATGTTTTGTCACAAAATGAGCGATAAATTCAAAAATATGCTTTGAAAAAATATTTTGATTTGAAATATCTCAATGGTATACCATTTTTTTGAGAAATGGTGGACTGAGTGACGCCAGAAGCTCTGGCATGTAGGTTCATATGTTCAAAATGAATGAATTTGAATATCGTGAGGGCTATTGGTTTCATTCATTCATTTATGAATTAAAATTCAACTTTGCTCTCAAACTTTCAAACTGGCCCTGAAAATTTCAAGTTTCAAAGTGTTTCCTTCCGAAAGTTATCGTGTTTACAGCCAGCCACAGGACAGACATGAACACGATAATTTTAAGAATGAATTGCCTAACCTCAATGAACAGAAATGTCAACACAGTGGAACATCATTTGACAATGCACAGACAACAACCGAAATCAGAACTTTTCATCGGACTAAAAACGTAACTGTCACTCCGAAAAGTTGCAGATTTCACCACGTGACTTCCTACCAACCTAAAACACCAAAATAATCCCTGGCGCGACCGACATGTTCAAATTCCGCGAAGCAAACACAAAAGGTAATCGGTAATCCCTCCGCGGAAAATTCCACCATTCTGCCGAATTTTACAAATATTTGCCGAGGCTCACTTTATGCAAAGATGCGGCCCTCCCTATAAATATTAATTTTTCCCTCTTTTTCCCCTATCGAGACTTGATGCAAAATACCTGCTTCATACTAGAAAACCTTTGAGCCTCTCCAGAAACAATGACGTCAAAGTGAGTCGATATTTCGATGAGAGATGGTGCTCGAGTCGAGTGACGACTCCATAGTCCGGTACAAAAGGGAGTATTAACAATGGCGGAGTACAAGGGGTGTGAGAAACAACATATGTAGGGCAGCGGAAGTTTGACCTGGTTTGGCAACGTGGAATGATGATTCTTAAGAAGGTATCTGAGGTTTTCAAGGGGGAAGCGGACTGGTTCACCTTTGCCACAAAGGCACAGAAAAATATTCTGTGAATCTGTGCCTTTACTAAGGTGCCGATAGCGTTTGACTAAATTAGAATTCAAGTTTTAACCTCTAAAGATTTCTCTAGAAAATAGAATGATACAAGACTTTCCCACTGCTTCAAATTATTAAACCTTTGGGTATACTCTATCAAAATTCACTTGAAGAACATATAATGCAAAGTTAACACTATCATTGTGATTCAATGAAGTTTAAACACTGTTATTTTAAATAGCCCGCTATTTCCGTAGATGTCACGTTTGAAGCTGTCATTTTTTGACATTTGACTAGTAGAAACTACGCCATTAATAAAAATGGAACGATACACGCTGCAAGAACGCATTGAAATTATTAAAATTCACTATAAAATGGTGAAAATTTGACAGAGACGGTTCGTAAAACTCGAACATTTTTAGGTCGTCGTGAAGCACCTTGTCGGATTGCAATAAAGAAATTGGTGGAAAAATTCGAGCTGTTGGACAAGTTAGTGATGTGAAGAATAAAATCCGTGCACGTCGCTCAAGAACAGCCGAGAATATTGCTGCTGTAGCCGAAAGTGTAGAAGAAAACCCAGGTTTGTCCATTCCTCGTCGTTCTTTGGAATTAGGCATTCCACAAACGTTACATTACTTGTCTTTGGTTTTGCGGGAAAAGTTTCCGGACCGTGTTATCTCTCGAAGAGGGGGTCACAATTGGCCACCGAGATCTTGTGATTTAACACCTTGCGACTTCTTCCTATGGGGCCACGTGAAAGAGAAGGTCTACGCCAATAGCCCAGCGTCGATTCAAGACCTCAAAAATGGAATTCGCGAAGTTATCGAGGACATAGGGCAACCACTTTGCAATTTGGTTATGAAAAATTTCCTTAAAAGGATATGATCCTGTAAGCGTGGTCGTGGTGGTCATTTGCCCGATGTTATTTTCCACTATTAACGGCATAGATTCTTCTTTATAATAAAATGAACATCCTATCATTTATATTGAAAACTGGCATTTTTCTTTGAATATCAAAATAACACCTCTTATCGGAAAACCCTCTTTTTTTAACTCAAAATTCTTGTAATCAACTCGTTTATAAATCTAGCAGGAAAACTAGGAGGAAACTCGGGAACATCTCAATACAAATTACAGGTTTCCCAATGCAAAAACTCTTGACTCCACGTCATAGTTCCCTTCTATTTTTTACCCTTCAGAACACACTAAACTGCCCCCATTTGATTTCTCATTCAGAGTACTTTCAACGTTAATATTCCCTATTAATATCAACTTCATCTTTTAATACCCACTTTTCTGTAGCATCCTATTACGTTTTCTAGAAATAAAACGTATTAATATCTGGAAATGTTACTCCGGGGCCAGAGTATTCCAGCTTCACAATGGCAAAGCCTCGCTTTCGTGAAATAATGCAATAAATTCATTCCTTAATCGGGAAGTATCACATTATATTAATTCCTCTTAGGTATTGTTTACAGAAAATGCACAATAGGTTTTTATTATTATCTGACCCACTTTTTATCTCTGCAATGCAGTGTCGTCATTTTGCTCTCATTAATGGGATGTGCTTATTCGGTTGTTTGTTTATCGGCGTTCTACACCTACGAATGATGAAGTGTTATTATTGGCGGAGTTCTGAGAAGACATTTTTGATCCTACGAGTGGGAATACTTTTGTACCTACATCATAACCTGGGTAGAAATTCGAAGAAATTGACAATGTGGTTGTGTCAGACATTTCATACCCTATCTTTCATTCATACGTTTTTTATCATTATTCCGAAATTGAATTCTATATTTAGGATGAAATATCACTATTTAAATCTATGGGAGATGATTAACCTTCAATAGGGTACTGTATCGACCTTAGAATAACAGGAGATTCGAAAAATCACCGGGGGACTTTTTTGTTTCATGTATTGTATTTTGTTAGCTCTCAATTCAAAAGAATATAAATAGATAGATAGATAGATATTTATTAATCCTTTGAGACATAACATTTATGGACAAGTTAAAAATAATACATATATAATATTTGTACATACATGCTCATTCATTAGGTTGACATTTTTCGAAGATATAACTGTAATATTCCTGGACAGTATAAAAACACTGTTTTAATAACAAATCTTTAACTAGCATTTTGAATTCATTTTTTTGAAGACCTTTTATGTAACGAGGAAGATGATTAAAAAGTTTGATACTTTGATAAAATGGAGACATTTCGAATTTTGCAGTTCTATGAATGGGGAAATATAAGAGATCCTTATTTCTCGTATTATGAGAATGGAAACTTGAGAGTTTTACAATACGGTTCTCATTTTCTTTCACATACATAAGACACCTAAAAATGAACAAAGAGGCAACAGTAAAAATACCATTATCTTTAAAGATGGGCCTGCAAGAGGAACGCGGATGACAGTTGAAAATCAAACGGAGTATTCATTCATATATTCATTGATTATAACTTTGATTTGTATATTTCATTTTTGAGCGCTCGTTTCACTTGAACGAGTGCTATATTGTTTTGTCCAAATGTCTGTCATTTTCGAATTTTGAGCTGAAAATGAATTCAAATGAGAATGTTCGACTCACTTATGACGAATCCGTTGTTAAATTCAATCTGCCTTAAGCACGATAACTTTCGAATGGATTGCCCTAAATACTTGAGATTTTCAGGGTGAGTTCGGTACCCTAATGCAACAATTAAGTTCGTTAATCAGCCAAATCGTACAGGGTGTTCCATAAAATATGGCTATTCAGAATTTTTGTTCCTCAAATTCTCATACAAAACGAAACTAATCGAAATGAAATTTTGCCGCTACATGAAAGATGCTCATAATAAGCATCATGCAAAATTTTGTGGCTATAGTGTTAACAGAACCATAGAAAATTCAATTGGAATATTGAAAAGAAGAAACTTCATATTTACATAACAAGATATTCGATTCGAGTGTAATTTATTTTGTGAATGAAGATTGATATAGGCTGAATATTCCTGCAAAATTTCAAGAGCATCGTATCATCAGAACGATAGGGTTTAATTATTTCTTTCATTATTGATTTTCTACATATTTCATTCTTTGATTAATTTCCAGAATATAATTCCGATCGTGCTAAGATTTCGCATTCATATACTTGGCATGAATCCCAGGTCCTATAGAAATTTTGGCCAATAAAGGAATGGTATAATCACAACTTCACGTCAGCGAATGGGCATTTTCAATGCTTTTCAGAAAAACAATATTTCAGAAGAAGGTTCTTTAGAAAATCATAACAATTATGCGTGTTTTGTTTCTTAGTCACGAAAAATATTGAAAAAACTGCAATAAGGATTCATTTCATTGGTTGAATCACAGTTCATGAATCACTAACTGTGATTATGAACTCACGAGTATTGAAATCGCTTTTTCAATATTCGATTAAAAATCAATTACTTCAAATTCAATTGAATCATTAGATAGGTATATACATGGTGTCCCGGAAAATGTGGGAAATCTCTCGGATTCAGATAGAACATACAAAAATAAGACAACAAGTTCCCATAATTTTTTTTCCTAGCGGCCCTCCCTACGAAAATACGAACTCCTAAATGACGCTACTGGAAATTCATTTTAGTGGAATAAATTTCAATTACTTACTTACATTATTTTTTTCTCGAAAACGGTTCATTTTATCGACACTGAACAAGAGTACCTTTTCTTTAGCTTAATGTTCAAGGTATCCAAATTTGTTTTTTTAGCACCTTATCATACAGGGTGTTAAAAATGTAAGCATTAAAATGTACAACCCAGTCCGCCCCTGGTAAACTGAACAAGTTAATTGAAATTTGAGTGCGGTGATTTAAGAGGTCCTTAATACTATTAATCATATCAAATTTTCATCAAATTATATCGAGTAGTTTGAAACTTATTCCACTCAAATGGATTTCCAGTGGCGTCAATTAGGAGATCGTATCTTCGTAGGGAGGGATGTTAGGAAAAAAATAATGGGAACTTGTCATCTTCATTTTTTATGTTCTATCTGGATCCGAGAGATTTCCCACATTTTCCGGGACACCCTGCATTTAGCACTACTCTTAATGCTGTCACTTCATAAAAACCCATATTTTAAAATACTGGAAATGCCCATTGCCGGTTACAATGAAAATATAAGATATCCACGTGATTTCCATAACAAGTAGGTAAATACATCGAAACCGAAAAATTCAAGAGAATGTAACATCAATATTTGAACAATCAAATCGACTTTTAGAACCGACAAGAGATGGCGCACTCAGTTTGATTAATACCGATGCCCCTGTTCCATTCTAACATAGGATCGGTTTCATATCAGATATCGACCCCTCTCGTATTTTTTATTTAGTCTCGCCCACCCCTAAAATCGTTGTTTACTGAGGGTGACTCTTGGACCGGTGGAAATGAATATAAATGAAATATGACGGCCATAATTCAATATAAAATTAATTGAAATTCAGGTGCCCGCTCGGAAAATGATAAAACCTCTTGGGACTGTTCGTTGTATATGTGAAATTTTATGTTAAAGGTCGATCGTGTTTGCCGGGTAGAAGTACAGTATCGTATTTAATGGTATTCTACGTCTGACGCTTATTTGAGAAGTTTCTGAAGTCGTGCTGAAGTTATGGAGAACTTTGGAATCGATAACGTTTCGTCTTTAGTTGGGAGACTTCATCAGGGAACATCGTACCAATTTTTCAAGGTTGAGATCTATTGGTAATGAAAATAGGTATGTTCAAAGATGTCTCCGATTGTTAAAGAATTTACTGAAATATATTTGAATGATAATCACAATATTGAATGCTTGAAATTCTGAAAAATTTTTTTTATGGAATTGAGCATTTCGTCAACGATTTATTGCTATTTTGTTTAACTTATCTCATATATTATCCATAAATTAATTTTTCATTATCCGAAAAACGAAAAAATAAATTATCGGGAAATTAGTTTTAGTGCATTGAGAATTCATTTGAATACGAAAAAAAGCATTTCGAAGGTTTTTTACTAAATTCATAATGTAGATATCGATCCTCACAAAATTTTATGATAGTCACCATACCAATAATATATAACTATGAAAAAGAATGTACATTTGTGCTAAAAATAGATTCAGCTGATGCAAAAACAGAAACCTGATATTATTCAATTCTAGTTTATTCATACTTCAGTTTCACTTATTGAAAATTGAAAGACGGGATCATATGACATGAGAAACTACGATGCTTACCTTGATATTTCTACAGCATCATCATAATGGCAAAGGAGACCATCTGTAACAAATAATATACATTATAAAAGAAATATTATAGTTTTTAGAGTTATTGTTACGATCCATTTTATATCAACAAAAAATTATGATAATATTGAAGAGATATGGGGCACTGGAAATAAAGAGCATTGATTTTTTACATGATTTATATTTTGTCTATGGTTCAATACGAGTTTGATGACTGATTTTATCACATTTCAATAGTGATAGATATAAAATTTGAGTAAATTTTCTGTGATACATATGAACACTGTAGAATTTATACATTCAAGAAAAGTTCTACAAAACATTATAAAAATGGGCTGTTCCAGTATGTTGAATAAAATGTTTTTTATGTGACAGCATGAGGAAAAGTAGTGATGAAGATAAACCTATTCAACCACTTGAAATTTCAAGTAATTAATTTTCAAATAAATATTGACTGGAAAAGCATATTCCAAACATTTTGCATAGCTCAGTACATGTAATATTCAAAACAAAGATTTTATAACTGATACCTCCAATAAAGTTCCTGGATTTGATCTTCCAAGGAAAATTTGGACTGTTCTTGATCGTATAAGAACAGGTCATGGCAGTTGTAATAGCGTGCTTTTCAAGTGGAAATTAGTTGAGAGTCCTAGTTGCGAATGCGGAGAAGCAGAGGAGAGTATAGAACATCTGATAAATAATTGTCTAATATTTAAATTTCAGAATGGCTTAAGGGCTATACATGAAGTTACAGAGTCGTTTTTGAATTGGGTTGTTAATTTCTACTCGATTTAATAGAGTTTCAATCATTTCATACTTCTGTTCCTTTTTCCTGCTTTGATTTTTTCGTTTCAGATTCAAAACTCCGAATGCATCTTGAAGAGGATTATAGGTTGGCTGAATATAGAAGAAATCCTACAATATTCGAATTGTTTTTAAGTGTTATTTTTGTTGGAACGTCGAGACGGGGTTTTTTTCGACTGGGGTTTTTCCCTGAGCTTTTTTATCATACGAAAAAGTAGTATGGTACCACGTTCTGCACTAACCTCAGTTAGGGATTTTTGCTTAGCTGTTGATTTCGAAAGAGATATACAGGGTGTTTCTTAAACATGCGGCAAAAATTCAGGGGATTGTTCCTTGGACTATTCTAAGAATATTTTGTCCTTTGATGATTTTTGAAAAACCTCTTTGTTTCTAAGATACAGGGGAAACAAAATTTTAGATAATAACATTTTATTATGAAAAATTACATGAAAATTTAACTTAACCTACAAAAAATGACCACCTCTAGCCAGTGTATAGCGATTCATAATAGTCAAAGATAAAATGTTAATTGCTAATACATCACAAAACAAATTCAAATGAAAACCGCGTTTAATCTGTATTCCTTTACCATCTGAACTTATCAATTTTAAGTCAAAAAACTGGCCGTTTTTAGTAATTGGAATGTTGTTAAACAAATTTAAAAATAATTGTACCTACTTAGTAAACACAGTGCGGTACGCATTTTATTTAAACTATTATTAATTTTAAAAATATGAAAAATGTTGTTCGCCCTGTATCTTCGAAACAAAGAGGTTTTTCAAAAATCATCAGAGGACAAAACATGCTAAAAATAGTCCAAGGAACAACCCCCTGAATTTTTGCCGCATGTTTAGGAAACACCCTGTATATAAAGTACAAAAATACTCTGAATTATCTAAGAGTGTTGAAAATAGATTAAATTATTATGTTCGACTCGTTCTAAACCAAGCAATTACTGAACAAAATTCAAATATATTGTTTATGAGTGCCATTTCCAACATCAACCTGAATACCCAAATCAAAATATTACCGAATGACTACCAACTGAATTTCGAATTATCACTCTCTGATAGACCGTCCATAGAATATGTTATGAAGGACCCTACCAAGAAACTCAATTTTTTTTCGGAAGTGACCTTAATAAAAAACCGGGATCCGGTCCTGCAGATGTGGATCATGTACTGCGGGGTGTCCCTCATTACTCTGTTTGTTAGCGGAAACAACAGCGGGGGTTCCGTAGGTATTATCTGAAAGGTTAGACCAAACAATGGCCGCCCCATGTTCCAATACCAGCACTAACGCTCCGTTGGGTTTTTTCCCGAAGACCTAATTGAAAAATACGCGAAATCTTGTTTCTCGCGCCCCGTTTTTTAATGAGAAACCGGTAATTTTAACCTGCCCCAATTTGGTAGATGATAGGCTGGTTTTCTGAGGGATGTATTGACTGTTTAGGGGTTGGTTTTGAGCATTTGGAATGTTGAACTAAGCAATCATTGCGAGGTTGTTTCTATAGGAAAACGATGTGTGGTATAGTTTGTAGGAATGATTTTCGAATTTTCAACCGACGCAATGATGAAAAATAGGAAATGAGCTATTGGCTCTTAAAGGGCCCACTCACTAAGAGGGAAGCGCGAAGACTTGAATGCGCGTTGTACGTGGTACAGTTAAAAGTGTGTGTGTATGGCGTAAATTTGGAATGCGCATTCATCTCCGTCGTGTGGCGTGTGCATTCTTCCCCGTACGTGGAAGAATGACCCAAAACGACCGTGTATGGGCAACAAGTCTCTGCACGTTTCATATGTTTAGCAACACAGTGTCGGGTTCGATATTTATACCTTAGAAATTTTTTCCTAAATAAACACACACGCCACTGCCATTAACATCAGATCTTTTTTCGACGTCATCTCACGCTTGTCGCACATCCAAACCAACACGCAAAAGTGTATGTGTGTGGGCAATATGAATGCACACGTTTGCGTTACAGCAAACATGCAGAGACTTAACTGCGCATTCTTCCTTCCTAGTGAGTGGGCCCCATTAGGTTCAATAGTATGAATACAGTGTGTTTAAGGTGATAATGTGTCAGTTGCAGGAACGTCCATTAAAATTTAAAGGTCCATTAAACTCTTAATCCTCCATTATTACAAGGAACTAATGGAGGATTAAGGGTTCAATGGACCTTTAAATTTTAATGGACGTTCCTGCAACTGAGCATAAGTGCGACAAACTTCAAGAGTTGATTCTGCTAGAAGAAAAAAGACATTTTGCCTTACTTTTATAACTTGACCGCAAATACTTCATTTTCCGAAAAAATCGTACGCCACTGAGATTTTTCAAATTGCTACTCTTTTTTAATTTTCCGTTTATTTGTGACAAAAAATCTCCCTTTTTCCGTGTGAGGCGCCGTTTTTATGCAAAGAAATAAAACATCTTAACGTGTATTACTGTTTACTTTAACACATTATGTATAATAGTGACGCTACATTAAGATGTTTTATTCCTTTTACATGAAAACGGCGCTTCATACGAAAACCATTTTGTAAGCAGATTTTCAGTAAAACTTGAACACCCCGTATTTAGTTATAGTCCGTTCACGAAAGTTTGAGCGCATAGTTGACAGTATTTACTGTCATAACGTAAAATAAAGTCAACGTTGCCGAATGTACCCGGCCTCGTCCGACGAGCTTGCGAGTTATCAGAGAACTCTATGTTAAATTGACAACATTGCTTATCAATCTGACAGGAAAATGAACAACATAACCTAAAATTTTAATATACACAATGGAATATGCCAAATTTCCATGGCCAACCGACGGCTCAACCTTTCGTGAACGGACTATACATAAAAATTGTTAAAAACTTTTGGCCCCCTAATTTTGTCAAGATGAATACTACTATTATAAGTCTAGAAGTGTAAAACACTTTTTCAATACTTATAACAACATTTTTCAATTTGTTCCACAAGACCGATAATAACAATCAATATTCCTGGAAATTACATAAAACAATGAAAACTATAGAAGAATGAAAATAACAAAGTATAAATGAAATGAAAAACATTTTATGTAGGACCCAATCGATTGTATTTGAAAAAACATGTCATTTTAAACGAATGCTCAAAAACCGAGAAAATTAAAATTCTCTAATCCTTTCAAGGGGTGATAAATCTGGAAATCGAGGTGGCCACACCACCAACTAAAATTTCAACGATTCTGATTAAACTCAGTACATCCCTGTCGATTTCACTCAATGCTTCGACCTTATAATTATCATCAGGTTTCAATTTCAATTGTGGGGTATAATTGAAGGCCTAGGGGTAGCCAGATTCGGATAAATACAATACAAATAGGAATTTATCACTGCGTGCAGACCACGTTGTTCAACCATGTAGTTTCACTGAAAGACCTCGGTGCTATGAATTATAATTTAGCCATTAGTTTACATTGAATTATAAATTCTAATTCGATCGAATCGAATATAGATGGAGCTTTAACATTTCCATCCTGTGTTGAAGATTAATTTGCCTTCGTTCTGTGTAACCACGACTGTCTCGTTTATAATTATTGTTGTCTGTTTCTGATAATATGTACTTAAAGCTCTGAGGTTGAGGATTTATTTCTAGTGCTCAAGTACAGGTTCGAGCTCCGGTGACGAGTAACTTTTTTTGGGACTTTTTGATGTTTGATAACTATTTTTGATATGCTGATTATCGTTTCACCACGGATGAATTTAAGTAACTTGGAATATTGAATTGAATAAACAGTGTGTCCCGAAAATGTGGGAAATCTCTCGAAATCAGATAAAACATAAAAAATGAAGAAGACAAGTTCCCATAATTTTTTTCCAGCGGCCTTCCCTACGAAGATACGACCTTCTAAATGACGCCACTGGAAATCCATTTTAGTGGAATAAGTTTCAAACTACTCGATATAATTTGATGAAAATTTGATTTAATAGTATTAAGGACCTCTTAAATCACCGAACTCAAATTTCAATTAGCTTGTTCAGTTTACCAGGGGCGAACTGGGTTGTACATTTTAATGCTCACATTTTTAACACCCTGTATGATAAGGTGCTAAGAAAAACAATTTTATACCTTGAACATTGAGCTATAGAAAGGGTACTCTTGTTCAGTGTCGATAAAATGAACCGTTTTCGAACAAAAAAATAATAAAAGAAGTAGGTAATTGAATTAATTTATTCCACTAAAATGAATTTCAAGTGGCGTAATTTAGGAGGTCGTATCTTCGTAGGGAGGGCCGCTAGGAAAAAAATTATGGGAATTTGTCATCTTATTTTTTATGTTCTATCTGAATCCGAGAGATTTCCCACATTTTCCGGGACACCCTGTATAAGTGAGCGTGATGAATTGATTCCATGTAATAAAGGATGTCAAATTTCAAATTAACCGGTTTTATAAAGAAAATATAGATGACACACTGGATTCTTGTGGGTATTTATTTGAGAATTGTGATGTATGACATTTATAAAAATGGTTTCGTACAATATACAACAACGTGTTCAAACTGTTGAATTATTTGATGAAAATCAGCGTTCTGTGAAAAATGTTTTCAAAAAATTACGTGAATTTTATGGTTTAGATAATCTTTCAGTTGAAAGCGCTGTTGGTAGAATAATTAAAAAATTTCAAGAGACCAGTTTGGTGAAAGATCAAAAAAGTGAAAAATACAGTAGTAACGGTCGTTTACAAAAATATATTTATATATTGGAGTGGTAAGAAAAACCAGGTCTATAAGAATAATCCACAATCGATTCCTGAACTGAAGGATGAAATTATTCGTGTATTTTGAAAATTAATTAAAATTATGTGTTTTATTTATTTAAAAAAGGACCGCCCAATTTGAAGCATCCTTGAGTTATTCAAAAATTCAACGGATGTAGAACGAATTTTTCATCTTCTGGTTCTAGAACAAATCAGGAAATCAGCACTAAACTAGCAGGAACCTGCTAAAATTTAACCTTTTTTGTACGCTTCTTCCCTTTATGTCCCTTTTTAAGAAATGAACGTCAATTTAACTTACACTGCTCACACAAAACGTTAACCAATTCCAAACAGAACCTATCCTGAAAATTTCCTAGGAAAATCTTTCGAGAGTTATCGTGTTTACAGATGTACAGCCTCAAGGACAGAATTGAATTTAACCGTTACCCGTTCCGTTGATATCATTTTCGTCTCAAAATTCGAATTTGTTTGGGCAAAACGATATACACACAAGCAGCCAAAAACTGCCATCAACACAAAACTAACAGGATGTCATAGAAATTAAACCTAGATTAAGACTCATTGAACATCCCTGTGGACAACCCTTGTCCCAGCACGTCCAGGGTCCTGAATTTCAGATTTGACTCTGCCATTGCAACACTAGTTGTTGCCAAATTGTGCGGTAACTCTAATAAAGGAAATAATTACATTGTTGTACTGGGCCAGCTGACTTATTAGCAGCCCAGGGAACTGCGATGAAGCAGCTCGACCCTGCTCTATTCGATGGTCTAATTAATAAATTTCTGTATTAACTCATCCAGTTGTTTCCGCTGTTGTTTAGGGTCTATGCTCAAGTGGGAAAACAACTTTTCGCAGTGAAGACATGCTTAGAAATTTTTTTTCGAATAGTTTGGTAGTTTCGGAGCATTTAGTTGTTTATTGAAATATTAATTGTATTCTTTTCATTACTATTTCTCTATTTTTCAACGTTTCAACCAGCATTCGCACGCCGTCGTCAGGAAATACTCTTTGCACTTGCAATAGTTGATTCACTAATACAATATGAGATCCATTCATCGGCTTATACTATACAGGTTGTATCTGAATAACACCAAAAAATGAGAGTTTATCCCTTGATTCATTTTTGAAAAATGGGTCCCATAAGTGTAGGTCCGGAATTTATTGTTTCAAGATACAGGGTTTAGAAACTTTACTTAAAATAACAATAATTTTTTCCTTTTCCCTTTAGCAATGGTGATAGTCACTACAAAATTAGGGTATAATAACCGAAGAAGTATTGTACAGGGTATCCCATTTTGGGCACTTTTACAGGATTTCTCCGTTATTTTTAACGTTAGCGGGATGCGGTTTTCGCGACAGTGTGCTACTTTTTTATGAAACCAAAGATGGCGCAATCAGTTTTTGCATAGCCCTCTTAGTTTTTGCTATACAGGGCTGAAATGAAAAGTATCACTTTTTAATCACCTCCCGTATCTCAGTTGTGCTTGAACTTGGAGAAATGGTTGAAACGTATTCCTATAGATTTTTTTCCGTAGAATCCAGTGGCGTAGTCAGTTTTTCAATTAAACTTTCCGTTTTTGAGTTATTGAGCAAACATATGTTTTTTTAAATTGGACACCCTGTATATTAATTTGTATTCTTATTGAGCACAATCTCAGCTTTTCAAAAACATATTATTTTATGAATTTATTTTCAAAACCAAGCTCAGAATTCAAGATTTTGTAATTCAATTGTCAATAACTAAGTAGTAGGCTCCATGACTGTTTATTAAAAACAAAAAAAATGTCAAAGCTTTGTCGGTTGGTTTAAAAGTTCTCTCAGTTTTTATTATTTATTATATTATATTAATGATTCAGTTTTAAGTTTTTCTCATTACGGCTGCTTACGAAAATACGAGAAATATGACATGCTTGTTTGTGATCTAGATATTATGTTAACATTATTTTCGATTTCTAACGAAATCGTGACATTTATTTTTTGTTTTTAATAAACAGTCATAGCCACTACTTAGTTATTGACAATTGAATTACAAAATCTTGAATTCTGAGCTTGGTTTTGAAAATAAATGCATAAAATAATATGTTTTTGGAAAGCTGAGATTGTGCTTAATAAGAATAAAAATAATATACAGGTGTCCAGTTTAAAAAAACATATGTTTGCTCAATAACTCAAAAACGGAAAGTTTAATTGAAAAACTGACTACGCCACTGGATTCTACGGAAAAAAATCTATAGGTATACGTTTCAACCATTTCTCCAAGTTCAAGCACAACTGAGATACGGGAGGGTGATTAAAAAGTGATACTTTTCATTTCAGCCCTGTATAGCAAAAACTAAGAGGGCTATGCAAAAATGATTGCGCCATCTTTAGTTTCATAAAAAAGTAGCACACTGTCGCGAAAACCGCATCCCGCTAACGTTAAAAATAACGGAGATATCCCGTAAAAGTGCCCAAAATGGGATACCCTGTACTATTGTATTTCAATCAATTTTTACCCTCATTTCAAATCAACCCTGACAAGTTCAAATATGGTACAAACTAAAGACATCCAAGGACGCTGCTTACAAACTAGCCTTCAAAAGACGAAAAACAAACCAACACCAATAAATTGATCCAATACAAAACAAATTCCCAATTCCACACAACAGTCATTCCAACAAATAGAACCATAACGAAAGTAAAAATAAATGCCATCACTCTCTTAATTGCCTAAATTGATATTTCATCTTCGGACATTCCTCTCATGGCCACGCCGCCAAGCAGATTTAAATAGGATGCGGCAGTTAAAACGTAACACAGTCACATTTATGATGGTGATATTTAATTAACTAACGACAGGCATCCGGTTTTCTATGGGAAAGGGCATATAAATATAACAGTGCAACTGAGCCGATAAAATTATTGATAGTAAGAAAGGAACAAAATATCCTATCGGGTGCTGATTGCTGTTGTTTCAGCTCAGGAAATGTTCCAAGGAAACAACGATAATTGATAAGGCCGATTGGTAATCGGAGTAGGCAAAGATCGACGTGAGCTTGTATTCACTTGGGTGGCTTTGAAAGTTTGACACATCAGATTGTGAGGATAGCTTAATTTTCCAACCTATCGTTGTCAAAATTCAGTTGCAGTCGAAGGATTGCTATATAAGGTGATAGTATACAGTGTGTTTGGTAATGACTTAGCGATAATTTAGGGGCATCAAATATACCTAATTTTATCCACAAAAATACCCACATTGAGGAGTTTACCCCCTCAGTTTTGGAATGACCCCCATTTCAAATCCACTTTTTCATTTTATTTGACCCTTCCAAATAATATCGATTCCTTTGGACATAAAGTTCCTACAGATGTGAAAAAAATTTTTTTGAAAAATGATACTACCATCTTTAATTAGAGTGGAACAATATGAAAACATTGAAAAATTTTAGTAAATAAATGTACTGATTTTCCTAGAAAATCCGCAATAGTACAAGAACTATCACATTGAGGTATAATTTTTTTGCAATGAGCTAACACACAAGAATATTAGCTACAAAACGATACCAACATCATTTATGTAAGTTACATAATTAGATATAAATTGCTGTTCGAACATGGCCCTTATAAAAATTGATAAAATAAAATAAAACTCAGTACTGTACTTTCGATCATTTTTAATGATCAAACAACAAATTAATCATAAAAATTGCTCAAACTGACCGCCACTACTTTGTAGACAGGCAGTGGCCCTCATGACGACCTGTAGCAACAAAAAAAAGTTTGGGGGCTCGCGTAGTGGTCATGTTCGAACAGCAATAACTCTCAAATTATGTAACTTACATAAATGATGTAGGTGTTGTTTTGTAGCTAATATCCTTGCGTGTTAAATCATTGAAAAAAAATTATACTTCCATGTGCTAGTTCTTGTACTATTGCGGATTTACTAAGAAAATCAGTACATTTCTTTACTAAAATTTTTTTAAAGAATTTTTTTAAGGCATTTTCAAGTTAGATATTTTCATATTGTTCTACTTAAATGAAAGATTATAGTATCATCTTTCGAAAAATATTTTTTCACATCTGTAGGACCTTTATGTCCAAAGAAATCGATATTATTTGGAAGGGTCCACGAAAATAAAAAAGTAAATTCAAAATGGGGGCTACCCCAAAACTAAGGGGTTAACTTTCCAATGTGAGTATTTTCGTCGATAATATTAGGTAATTTGATGCCCTTAAATTATCGCTAAGTCATGACAAAATAAACTGTATGAGTGCGACAAACTTTAGGAGGTGATAATACATTAATAATTAAGGGAAGCCCTGAGCAGGAGCTTTTGAGCGCTCGTTCTTTGGTGTTTCTCGTTGGCGTTTTCTGAAGACCAATACCGGCAATTTTGTTGGTTTACTTAGCCGTTGAGATGAAAATGGGCTTCATCAGAGAAAAAATTTTTGATTTTGGTGATAAACGCGCACACAGAACTCCTTTTTCGTTTAAGACCAAACCCACTTCTCCTTTCCTTTTCAAAACAATTTAAGAGCGCTTTTAAATCGGAATTCCTTAGTTGACCGCCCAGTATAGTACATAGAAGTCAAGACCTTCAAAAATTCTATCCTAACCCAGGCTCACAGAGTAATAATTTCCGAATAACATTTGCGTCGTCTGCATTCCACAAGTGTTCGTCATATTTTCATCTGGATTAGAGCTTGAGCTCTCGCACTCTCTCCAACATGGCAGTAATCGTTAAAAGATGAATCAGCTAACGCGCAAGCCGCCATGTGTTTTCATGCTGGCATGTCGGTCCCCCCAAGATGAGAAGGATACAGTTCTGCCAACGTAACAAATGTGTTTTGTAACGGAATATAATCTGGGTTAAATAATTTAGCAGGGGCATTATCCAGGCCACGTTTATTCTATCTTGGAAAGGTTCTTTCGATGAAATATGTGTGTGAACATGAACGGAATATGAGTTGAATTGGTGTACTTGCACTTGACATTTGTGTATCAAATTTGGGAATGAATTCTATTTAAAAAAATCAGTAAAGCCCTGAGGAGCTTTTGAGCGTTTGTTCTTTGTAGAGCAAGACTATTACCTCAATATTTTATATGGGATTTGAGATTGATACCAGATATATAAATGCAGAATATCAGCATAATCGAAATTATATTTAAAAATTATTCAATAAATGAAATATGTAAAAAATAAATAATCACAAAAATTAAATTCGATGGTTCTGATGATGCGATCCTTTGAAAGTTTGCATAAACATTCAGTATAGTTGTTTTCATTCTGAAAATAAATATCACTCGAATCGGATAATTGAATAGTTGAAATTCTTCTTTCAATATTCCAATTGAATTTTCTATGGTTTTGGTAACAATATTACCACCAAATTCTGCATGAACATTCAGTGTATCAATCTTCATTATTTATAAAATAAATTTCATCCGAATCGGATATTTTTATACGGAAATATGAAGTTTTTATGTAAAAAAAAATAAAATATCTCCACGCGTATTTGTAGTAGAACGTTATGTCAAAATTTTCTATTGTTTTACCTAAAAACGATCCCCACACGAAAAAGGACAAAATAGAATTGTTAATTCAAAATATCTCAGTGGCGTGCCACTTTTTCAGTCATTATTCAAATAAAACTTCAACACCCGGAATGCATTTCCGGACCTACATTGATGGGAATCCTTTTTTCATTAAATGATCTGAGGAATCACCCCTGTCACTTTTTCGGTGGTATTCAGATACACCCTGTATAGCATGTCATTAATAATCATGCGGTCCTACACTTCCTGAAGTTTGTAGCACTTATGCACTAACACCAACGTTTTCATATGAGAAATTTATGATGATTAAAAATAATATGGCTTTGTTTATTGGATTGTTATCGGAAGATAATCAAAACAGGTAAAACATTGTTCAATAATATACATGACCTGAAAATCATTCTTTTTAAAGTAGGAACTTTATGAGAATTGGAAGGAAAAGGTTGCATGATCAATTGAATCCATTTGAAATGCTGGATGCCCAGAAAATGTTCAGATTGAAGAACCAGTGTACTATAAACTTAATAAATGCTTTTCAGCAACTTTAATCAAGAATTCTTTTCTTTCCTGTTTTCAATTTATTAGATGAAAGAAACAAACGCAAACTATATTCAGATAAATGTATTTTCAAATTCAAATCAAAACCATTTACTCATAATACATAAAGTTGCATGATCAAATCTTATGCCGAATGATACACGAAGTCGAGCTCCCACACACTACGCGAAGCACCGCCAATGCCGAATATTCGTCGAATGCACGCATTGTCTGGGACCGGCTTTACGATTGAAGATTATGTTTTTCGATGAATAGTTCAAAAGTGACACTGTAAATAAGAAAGTTACAGGAACCATTCCAGAATTGCATTATTTACGAATCTGTAAGTCAGCCAGTTACAGATCAATCGTACGCTACAGTATCGTAACTTACAGATGAAAAGCAGAATACCACCATTAATCGAAATTTCAAAAATGAAGAAAACTTAACCAAAAAGAATCTTAAATAATAATAGTTGAACCACCCAGTATACCAAGTGGGTATTCTACAATGTTATAATGTACACAGTTAGTTCGGTATGATCAGAAATACACCTCAGCTGTAATAACAACGTGGTTAGAACCCGAAGATAAGACAACTTGCAACACCTCTCCAATATCTGGAAACAAACATCGCTTTTTGTTCGTCTTACTCGATCTTTTGTAGAAAATTCGTTATCGAAATATTATTGGGTTCGGCAGCGGAAAAGATATCGACTTTATCATCTGCGGTTTGCGCAAATATTGAACCGATGTTGTATCGCTTCTCCGAATATAGGAATTCCGTTATACGCCCGGATAACGATTGGATTATCGCTGTTTTCCTGTTAGAACTTTTTTTTTGACGCTAATAAAAAAGTTTCAAAGGGTGGGAAGTTTTCATTCAACTGTTGTGAGTTAATGAAATTGGAATTTACAACTTGTTTTGAATATTTTCACGATTATTGTTGGTATTTATTGAAGCGAGTTTGCTTTGATCGATATTTTTTCGATAATAGACACAAAACCAGTTTTTCCCAAAATGTAGATTATAGAATTTTGAGCCGATAGTGGTCTCAAACGAATACTGTATCTTTAAAATGACAGTATTCGGTGGACATATGGATATTACCTACTTTAGTTAGCAGAAAAACTAAAAAATCAGTACAAAACTGAAATGCATGTAATTTTACTCTCTTGTAAAGTTTGCTATCGAAAAATTATTGCAATTTATTTATCCACTACTTAATAATTCATACATTCAGACGGAAAGAATGATTCGAGTGAAAATAAAAAATTTCAATTTCAAATTTGCTAGATTATATAACAAAACAGAGTTTTTCTTCCAGAAAGTGAATGATAATTATACAGGATGTCCCACAAAATGTGGGAAATATCTCGGATTCCATAATTCTTTTTTCTAGCGGCCCTCCCTACGAAAATACGACCTCCTAAATGACGCCACTGGAAATCCATTTTAGTGGAATAACTTTCAAACTACTCGATATAATTTGATGAAAATTTGATATGATTAATAGTACTAAGGAAATCTTAAATCGCCGCACTCAAATTTCAATTAGCTTGTTCAGTTTAACAAGGCGGACTGGGTTGTACATTTTAATGCTTACATTTTTAACACCCTGTATGATAAGGTGCTAAAAAACAAATTTGGATACCTTGAATATTAAGCTGAAGAAAAGGTACTCTTGTTCAGTGTCCATAAAATGAACCGTTTTCGAAAAAAAATAATGAAATAAGTAAGCAATTGAAATTTATTCCACTAATATGAATTTCCAGTGGCGTCATTTAGGAGGTCGTATCTTCGTAGGGAGGGTCCCTAGGAAAAAAAATTATGGGAACTTGTCATCTTATTTGTCTTATGTTCTATCTGAATCTGAGAGATTTCTCATATTTTCCGGGACACCCTATAGATGAGAGGATTCATGGAAAAATTATTAGGAAATCTCTATCTTATCTGCTACTTGTATAATGTTTCATCAGGAAAACACTACAGACTGTCAGCTTTCAGAAAAGCAACTTTCTTCACTCTTTGAAAGTTCTAAGAGTTTTGCTGACGACGGCTGATGAAGAATGCTGACCGAAACGTTAAATACAATGAGGAAAAATGGTGGAAGTAGCCCAAATAATATGTCAATAAATGTTCCTTCATCAAGAATTTCATGTCAACAACGAAATTCTTCATTTACATTTATCTGTAGTCTCGAAATAGGCATGGGTTTTTCAAAAGAAAAGATCTTGATATAACATTTCAACATCAACACAACAAATTAAATATTAACCAACCTATAAAGCTATCTAGTTTAAAATAACCAACATTTTATCAGCTTTATTGCTTTAATGGGATCCAATTACTAATAATTACACAAAATCTGAGAGCTTTGTACATGCCGTAACGTTTATATGAGGAAATCTTTCTATTCTTGTCAATACAAATAATTCGAAGTTTCTGTAAAATTGTATGTTAGAAAAATTATTGAGGTTAGAAAGGAATAATCATGGCCTACAAAGTGACTCTGTATTATTATGCGATAAGATGATAACGATAAGATGTAATGACTTCATATCTCAATCTCATTTACAAAATTTTTGTTGATTTTATACTCTATTGAAGTAGATCATATTGATAACCTCTGAAATATTAACTTTGTAGCTCGTCTTTAAGAACTACTACATATTAGATTCACAATTTCTGATTCACGTCTTTCTTTTTATTATATGATATTGTCTAATGGCTTTAAGTTGAGTTGAAAATACCTATTGAGAACTGATATTTAATATAATGTTCATTAATTTCCAAAAATTGATGGTTTTCATTTATAAATTTGTCGAAGAATAGACGTAAAATTGCAATTATAAGAAATGTAACAATTTTATATTTATTTATATCAAATTTGATGGACATACAATTTTTTCAACATAATTAATGATACTCAATATCAAAAGAAATCAATTTTGTACTAGGAATATGTCCCGAAATTTGATATTCAATCTTCTTCAGGTTGATTATTTTGATGTTTATTTTATAGTTTACAACATTATGTGTAGGTATACAAACAATTTCTCAGTAAAATGTTATACCTGATTTATTTTTCTGTGATTCTATGGTGAACGAGTTTATTGATTCATACCTTGTAAAGCAAAATAGTGTTAGTATTAATTCACTCATCTCAAATTCGCCGTTTTCACAGTTAAATTCCATAATTCTTTTGTCACGAATTATTTTATGATATCTGTTAATTCAATGAAACAGAAAACCATTGTGCTAACAAAATTTTTGTAAAATTTACAGAAAAATGCCATCAATTTCAATGAAAATTCAGTGAAGCAGAAAAGCTAATTCGTAGCTCGATTTTCAATTTGAACTCGTGAAAGAATATAATTGACTTCTGAACTTCTATCGAATATAGATATTGGGGCACTGAGAATTGAAATGTATATAAACAGAAAACTCTTTTTCACATATGGATGGAACTGTGGTCGACAACATTTGAATGATTTTGAATGAGAAAGAAAGAAAAGTTTGATAAAATATGAAACAAACATTTATAATAACTTCAGACTAAATAAATAATCGAACTTCGTAATAGAAAATTAATGTTCAAATAAAATAGAAACATTATCTTCGGTTAATGAAAGGGGGCATATATGAAAAGTGAGTACAATAATAAATAGTAATCTGTTAAAACACATGTGCAAGGCGAAATACAAATCAAGGAACATTGGAAGTTGAATTTTGTTTCGGCATCACGAAAAAATAAAAACAACATTAGGATCTCATAAGATTTTCATTAATGAATAATTATTTCAACTGTACAAATTCGAAAAAAAATTGTCCGAAAATAATAACATTAACTATATTATAATACAAGTGCAGAAGGCATTGAATTCAAATTCAAAAACGAGTTTTTTAATAAACGAATATCTAATTTCTATTGAAATCAATAGGAAACATATTTGAGTTATTTTTGCATTGAAATGGTGATGATAATTAGTAGAAAATTTTCGGAAAAGAGAATTATGTGTACCAACACATGGTGATGTGATATTATAATAAAAAAAACTGCGAATCTGATATATCATAGCACTACATATATTGTTCTTCGAAATAAACATTGTAGAACAAATAGTCCATGGGCCAGCGCCTGTTTTTCATAATGATTACTAACAATCTGAATATTTGTGAGTAGCTTCATTTTGACGAGACGCCCAACTTTTGTGAGGCTAATACAGTATGGAGGCGTCCTCGGAGGCGTCAAAAGTGTTACATGGGTGAATGTTCAAATTTTATTACTAACAGCAACTCTATAAATTAACTTGTAACAATATCATTACGAATTGAAAACAATAATTGTCCTACAAAAATGATGATTCTATCAAAGTGTCCCCCACTCCCAACATATATCAACAACCAGGTCTAAAAAATTATTACTAACCGGCTGATTTTTTCACTGTTGCTTAGCAAATATTTTCTTCATGAACTGGTCACATTGTCCTATAAATTGAGTGGTACGTTTTTCCAGTTAGTAATATTTTTTTAGACCTAGTTGTTGATATATGTTGGGAGTGGGGGACATTTTGATAGAATCATCATTTTTGCAGGACAATTATTGTTTTCAATTTGTAATAAAATTGTTTTAAGATTCAATCTATAAAGTAGCTGTTAGTAACAAAATTTGAACATTCACCCATTTAACACTTTTGACGCCTCCATACTGTATTAGCCCTCACTATCGAGAGTTTCCGTAGAGGAAAGAGTTGGGCCTCTCGTCAAAATGAAGCTACTCACAAATATTCAGATTGTTAGTAATCATTATGAAAAACAGACGCTGACCCAAGGACTAAAATTTATAGGTACGGCATAATATGAACTGATTCACGACAGAATTGAGGGAATTAATAACATATTATGTTCATATGTTTTTCTTGAGATTTTTTCAGTTTCAGGAAAAAAGTGTCGAATTAAATTTTGACTATGTTTATGAGAAAACTGAGTATACTCGACAAACGCAACTTCAATCGTTTTTTCAAGGCGTTAGTGTCAGATTTCAAACAAATCAACTTAAAATCACGTGGATCAGCACATCCCCAAGAAAAACACACGGATCTAACCCTACCGTAAACGATTCCAGTTTTTCCTGGACGAAACAGGAGTAACAGGACTTCCTAACACACAGGCAGGAAAGCGTAACGCCATCACGGAAATACGAAAAAGTAAAAACAACAAAGATTTTCACCCGAATTTTCATTAATGAATAATTATTTCATTTGTACAAATTCGAAAAAAAATGTGCGGAAAGAATAATATTAACTATATTATAATACAAGTGCAGAAGGCATTGAATTCAAATTCTAAAACGAGTTTTTGAATAAACAAATATTGAATTTTTATCGAAATCAATGGAAAAAATATTCAAGTTATTTTTGCATCGAAATGGTGATGATAATTAGTAGAAAAATTTCGGGAAAGAGAATTCTGAGTACCAACACGTGATGTGATATTATAATAAAAAAACTACGAATCTGATATCTGATATTTGTTTTTCGAAATAAACATTGTAGAACAAATTTATAGGTACGGCATAATATGAATTGAGGGAATTAATATGTTTTTTCTTGAGATTTCTTCAAAAAAATATAGAATTAAATTTTGACTATGTTTATGAGAAAACTGAGTGTACTTGACAAACGCAACTTCAATCGTTTTTTTAAGGCGTTAGTGTCGGATTTCAAAAAAATCTCAAGTATCAACTTTTCAACCTAAAATCACGTGGATCACCACATCCCCAAGAAAAATACACGATTCCAGTTTTTCCTGGACGAAACAGGAGTAACAGGACTTACCTAACACAACTGGCAGGAAAGCGTAACGCCATCACAGCATCAGGTCACGTGTTCGATACTTCACAATCAAACGAAGCGGAATTTCCGCACCACGTTAGAATCCGACATTCGGAACAACTCTGCCCGTCCGTCTGTCGGTACAAAATGATAAAAACCGATTTTATCAGCGAATAATAAACACCATCATATCCTCCTCACGCTATGATAATGAACGCGACACATCTGGCAACACTGCGCTGTTATTTTTTAAATAGAACAGGCGGACGCTGCTGATGTTCCCGATCGAATGAAAGGCGCTCTAATAATGTCCCCCTTTCGTCGTGCGGAGTCCCGACGGCCGGCCGGAACCCCAGACGGGACCAGCGATGTTTTTGGCCTTCATTAATTGTAACACACCAAAGTTGTAAATTGTAACATTTCGTAACATCAATATGACTCACCCGTGATGGGTGGTGAAGAACTTTTTTGGTAACCCTCTTTTTTTATCTTCGCCAAATGTCAAATAGTCATTTTTCAGAAAATGAGTAAAGAATCCTATGCTGAACTACTCGGATTTCAGATTAATTAAAAACATAGAGAGGCTCTTTCCTAAAAAACTTTTTAGGTTTTCACTCCTATTCTCTGAAACAAAAATAATTAAAGAATTTTTAATTAAGATAAAATGCTCCTGCGAAAATCTTTGCACTAATTTGTCAGGAGCAAATTGGTATTGGTACAAACAGAAAACCGTCAAGAGCAACTAAATTTGTTCATATTCCTGGCCTTTCAGAAAAAATGAGAAGAATTGGTTCCAAATTCAACATGAGAACTGTTTTCAAAACACCAAATGATTTGAGATCTATTCTAACCAGAACGAAACCAATGAATGATACACAAAAATCAAGAAATTGTGTTTACAATATTCCCTGTGTATGTGGAAAATCTTTTACAGGAGAGACATCAAGACCTTCAGGGATAAGAAAACGGGAACATTAGAACAACATCAAAAATAGAGACATTACAAGATCACAATTGCTGATCATGTATGTTCAAATAGCGGAGATCATATGATGAACTGGAACAACAAAAAGATCCTAATGACGGAACCTGATAATTACAAAAAGAGAATTAAGGAATCCACATGTATTTTGTTAGATGAAGTAGACAGTTCGGCCAATTGTTCTGTTGGAATATATCGTATTTGCATTGATTTATTGAAGAAAGAAATGACATCAGGAAATTTCAAAATTAAATAAATCAACATCTCTATTTGTTGACAACTTTCAATGTCAATTAGACTGCAAACTAAAAAATACACAATTCCAAAGATTTTACAAGTTTGTCTGAAGAAGGAGTCTGATATAGAAACCGAAACGTTACATTATCCATTTCATTTATTTCTTTTTTTAGTTTGACTGTTAGGCAACAATTTTTTCAAAACCAATTTGCTCCTAACAAATTAGTGCAAGGATTTACGCAGGAGCATTTCATCTTAATTGAAATTTTTTTGATTAATTATCTTTCAGAGAGTGGGAGTGAAAACCTATAAAGTTTTTTAGAAATGCAGAATTTCGACAGATTATATTTCAATCAATATAAATAGGCTCTGCCAGATATAAAAAGAGACAGAAATGAGGAAAATATACCACGTGTTTATATTCACCCCCTGCTGTAATAACATTAACTTAACTTTTCGTATTCTTATTATTTTCGAGATAGTTGCCCCAGTTTTTGCGATTCTGCATTTCAATGTGCCTCGCAGTGATATTGAAGTTCATTTACACAAATATCAAAACGAAAACAACCCATCTAGCCGCAACCCCTAACAGCTCTAATTTTTAATAGGGAGAAGGGGTCGAGCAGCACCTTGTTGGAAGGCAATTCAGTTTCCTACATGCGATACAAACTTGCAAAGTATTTGGTGCAATAGGCCCCAGATCCACAAATTCATTCCATTGATATCTCGCTTAGGACCAGAATTGTACGTATCACCAGATCTGAAATGTAACACAAATGTCACAATTGTAACACTTGGAACCCCAGGCGGGACGCATTTGAAATTTGGCCCCCCCTCTCCCGAAAACACACATGTGTTTGGGCAACTACATGCTGAATGTGACGGTTGTTTCAAAATGAAATGCGAATTGCGAACTCTTGACTCGCTGATTTGAATTGATGTTCGGTCCTTATTGGTGGGTTTGTGCCAACTGCACATTGGCGTAGGTTTGGGTGTTTTCGTATGAAATGGGTTTTGATACTTTTCCTGAAATCCAAGAACTTACTATATGACAAAAATTTCATTCTTCAAACAAACAAACCGTCAGTTGAATGCAAATCTATCCCAAGTCCATTTTTCCAGAAAATCGGGTTATGTCCTAAAAAGATGCTTGATACTACACTCCATCTGGTGTAGAAGTATTGCAAGTCCATCTTATATCCTTAACCCACATTTCATATAAACTCACGTGATAGTTCAACCTAGCGATTAAGTGGACATAGCATAGTTCTGACCCATACCATAAGGGCATAGTTTAGTTGAAAGTGGACATAAAATAGATCTAGTATGCAGAACTACCATACAAACCTATATTATGTCCCAATTGTTCGGAAATTTCTGTTTGGGCAGATTTTTACCATCGCAAAACAATCAGGATCTTCAAGTTGAAGTTCAAAATGAAGAAATTTTTATATATTTTCAATCAGCTTTTGACCTATTCAAAAAAACGTGTCCTCTGTAAAGTATGAATTTCGGACTTGGTATTGTTCTGCATTCAACCGACGAAACGCATTATGATTAAAGTTGTATTTTTTAATCGTTAAAAGAGGATACCGAAACCAGTCAAAACTGATTAAACTTAACTGAGTCAGAGTGTAGATAGACTATTAAAAACTTTCCAGAGATAACGAAACGTACATTCCTAAACATTCAGAATCCCATTCAAGAGTTTCATGTCTCCGATAAGCCTTGTTTAGGGTCGAATCAACTGACCCTTCTTAGGGTTACTCAAAATTCTTCGATTGCGTGGGATGGACGATAACCTCTTGTACTTATGCTAAATGCTGCTCGCTCTCTGTATACGACATTTATATATTTTGATCACGCACAGACGCTATTCTGGGCTATCTGATATTAACAATTATTTCATCTGAAGATCGAAATTTCGTCATGTCATTTGGAGGTGAAGGTTGGTGAAAGTTTTGAAGGGTTAGGGAGCGATTTTCCTCCAACTTCTACACTGGAAAAAGTATACGATGTTTAGGACAGTCAACTCGTCGTTGCCTTCCAAAGGCTGTATTTTGGAAGGGGGGTCAATTTCGAAAAAAATTTATATGAACTATACCCCTGCTTATGTTCATCGAGGAATAATCTCCCAAAGTCCCTCGAATTTGTTTAATGATGATTTCAAAACGATATAGCACTCGTTTAGATGGAACGAGCGCTCAAAAACAAAGACAAAAAAACTAATAGGAGGAATAAGAATATTTTAATACAAAGATCCCATCTGTACCACAAACTACATTCGAATTCAATCTCTTAATAAAAATACGATAATGATAAAGAAATGAAGCACATCCTTCTCTATATGAGTCTCAAGTCGTATACAATATTTTGAGGTGATAGCCTTATTGCTCCACCAATGAACAAGCTCTCAAACCCACCTGCTCAGGCTTTTTTTTTGAATTTTGAGGAGTGTTGTTAGGAACAAATCTACAGTTCCAATATCCTCTGAAGAGAAATTCACTAATGTGTGTCGAGTGTTGCGAGTTAAGTTATTTTTTTTCATTCCATTCGATTCGACTAAATAAGTACATTGAAATTGTATCTGAAGAAACAAAGTACAAATATAAATATCACATCTGTGCCACAAATACCAGTCGAATTTAATCTATTAATGAAAATACGAGAATGATATTCAATTGAACCACATCCTTTTATTTCCATATGAGCACTCAACGAATATGGCCAAACATAAATAAACGTGAGTGATCTCCTTGACCTAGGATTATGTTTAGAAAGCAAAAACCGTTGATAAATTTTGCATGAGAGGAATTTGTGAATCAACCAATCTGCTGTTGATATTATGAAATCGCTACCTACTCTGCGAATGATGAATGCATGATACCAACATTTATCACACGAAAAAATTTTGCGTATTTCTAAAATGTTGTTACTTATTTATGTTTTCATTCGTGAATTTGATGTTTTATCATTGTGGTCGGAATATATTGCAATAGTTCTGAATTTTAGGCAGAGAGTCTTTAAACCATTTAAAGTTTTCGAATTTTGAGCCAGGACCGATGAAAAATCTGAGGTCAGAAACGATCCTATTTTTTCTGTATCGACATTTAAAAATGCAACAGAATCCGAATGTATCTGAGAGATCTATCTGTATTTATCCTATCATTTTCCTGTCCTAATTGCGAATGTAGAGAAGCAGAGGAGACTATAGAACATCTCATAAATAATTGTCCAACATTTAAATTTTGAGGATGGCTTGAGGGCTATACAATCATGAAGTTACAGAGTCGTTTTTGAAATGGGTGGTTAATTTTAAATCGATTTAATAGAGTTTCAATCATTTTATTTTTCCGTTCCTTTTTTCTGCTTCAATTTTTTCGTTTCAGATTCAGAATTCCGAAGGCTCTTGAAGAGGGTTATCGATTGGACACAAAAAAGAAGAAATCCTTCAATATTCGAATAGTTTTTAAGTGTTATTTTTGTTGGAACGGCGAGACAGGGTTTTTTCTACTGGGGTTTTTCCCTGAGCTCTGGTATCATACGAAAAATAGTATGGTACCCCGTTTTTCACTAACCGCAGTTTTTTTTTGTTTTTGTTTTATGTATTGTATTATGTTAGCTCTTGATTTCAAACGAATATATACAGATTTGGAAATTCACATCTGAAATATACGATATACAATGCATCAGACAGAGAATTCTTCCGTCTAGTTGCACAGATGAATAGTCGAGATAATCACGTGCTGTAACCGAATTAATTCCGTTGACTTATTGCAATAATCTATAGTCCATTCACGAAAGGTTGAGCCGTCGGTTGGCCATGGAAATTTGGCATATTCCACTGTGTATATTAAAATTTTTGGTTATGTTCTTTATTTTCTTGTCAGATTGATACGCAATGTTGTCAATATTGCATAGAGTTGTCTGATAACTCGCAAGCTCGTCGGACGAGGCCGGGTAAATTCGGCAACGTTGACTTTATTTTACGTTATGTCAGCAAATACTGCCAACTTCAGATAAATAAAGAAACGCCTACTATGTGCTCAACCTTTCGTGAACGGACTATAGTCTTGTCTCTCTCTTATCGCAGTATGGTAGGGAACCTGCAGTACCTACACGTATAGAATTATTTAATTTGTCAGGCTGCCCGTAATACTCGATTCAAGTATTTACTGTTGCCTACCATACTAAATGAATTATGCTCCTCCCAACGATAAGAGAGAGACAAGACTAGAATATTGCAATAAGACAACGGAATTCAGTGTGTTACAGCACGTGATTGTCTCGACTATTCATCTGTGCAACTGGAGGAAAGAATTCTATGTCTGATGCATTGTATATCGTATGTTTCAAATGTGAATTTCCAAACCTGTATACTATGTCACAGCCTTGATAGTTTCTTTCCCGGTTTCTATCTATGCATCTTTCGTTTGCGAGTATTTCTACCTGAAAAACAATCGAATAGAAGCCTACCGATAGTATACACATGATTTTTGGCCCCCAGCGCCTTCCGCTATTATGGTTTTACAACTATCTGTATACCATTGAACGGTATACAGAAGGTTCAACACTAAACTAAACAGTACATTGTAATAGGGATGTTGACTACTTTTTGGAATTAATTTTATTTCAAAGATAAACCCTATACAAACACGAAAAATTACTTTTTTCTTAAAAATATAGTAATTGCCAATAAAAAAAACCTAAATTAAAAGACAATTCGAAATTCCCGCGGAAATGCTCACTTTGGTCACGTTATGATGATTACGTCAATATCCGATAAACAAACATTGATTTCTGTCAAAGCGAACTGATTTTGCTTGATTCCTTGTGGTAAAGTTTAATCTAAGGGACCCCGCAGACTGCAGACTTTTAATCGGCCGATAGTGTAGTTGAAAAAAAAAAAAAAAAAGTCTGCAGTCTGCGGGGTCCCTAAGCCTTCAAAATGAATACGTCGGTCTATAACTGCTGTATGAGGTATTTCTTTTATTTGTAATAATGAATATGAGTTAAAAGTTTGATACTTACAAAGACAATTTCACGTTTTTAAGCTCCGCTGCACAAAAATCCTTGTTTTCATCAAAGAAACTTGCGACCATCAGGGAATCAATAATAATAGTAAGTTACTACTATTTTCCTTGATGAATCCTGTCTCCATTACAAAGAAAATTGTAGATTATCGTTCTTGTAACTAATAATCGAACTATTCTGTTCTCTTTCAGCTTTCAACTTCGTAAACTCTAATCAAAATCGTTGATTCCGAATTAAGTCGATGGTTTATGTCAAAAATGAACTGAAAATTGCACAGAAGTGATGACATTTCAATAATCAAGGTGATTGGAGTTTTGTGAAACCCGGCCTTATGAATGTATTTTGTTGATCTGAGCACAGAACATTCGAATTTGCAATGATAACATCGGATAGTGACGTCAACTACCTCTGATTGGCGTTCGCAGTCACGTGATTATTGATGAAAAATAACATAATTTAAATCAGCTTTATTTAATTCAACGAGAATAATAAGATCGCTAAAATGGTTTTTAAGGATTGCAAAAACTTCCTTCTATGAGGAAAACCTCAATTTATATGAATTCGTAACATGAGTCAACATCCCTATTCCGACTTTGACCTTCTGAAAAGAAGAAAAGCTCACACCACACCGCACACTAATTTCCGCGAGAATTTTCCTCATTCCCCGAAAGTAACGAACAAATTCATAACGACGAGCGCATCACAGACTGAACTTCTCTTAATTGAAATTGTTGCAGCATTTTCGCCACATACATCGTTCCAGGCCACAATGGCTGAAGAAAATTTGACGATAATGAAACATTTCCGCGATATTCCCTTCACGCCGCATTCCATCCTGATTTATTATCGGGATAGGTGGGGGCGGTAACCCCGATCCCGTCTAATTCGAGGACTCCGGCAGTGGCGGCGCGTCAGAATTATATGGAACGAATTCATTTTCTCAGAAGAAAAATATTGGGCAACAAAATCCTGGAACAGGTCAATTTTTGTTTCACTTTTGCCGAATTTGGGTGTATTTTTGAAGGATTTTTGTTGCACCCTGTGCCAAAAACATCAATCCCTCTAAATTTTTTGAATATGGAATTGAGTCATATGGTACTTTCTTGGCAAGATCTGCGTATCTTCTTTACAGTTGTGCAGAAATTCTCAAGAAAAAAAATTGTTTTGATTAGTTAGTAGAGTTTTTCAGTCTGCGCACTTTGTCATGACTCATTTACATACTTTGAGATGATGGTACCTGATGAAATTTGTCATCGAATGAAAGTCGACCATTACAGTTTTGTTCATGCACAACTTGTTCCATAATATTGACGCGAACTGTACATCAGTTGGGATTTATTGGATTGTCAAAATTCAATGCATTAGAAAAAGTATTTTGCCGTGTAGTTGGACAGTGCTATACTGAACGTACTCACATGCTATGTTTCGCTTTTGTTCGACGCGAGGGATGGTCCAATGAACAAATAATATGGTTGTCTCTCTCAAATCGACTAACTCGGGCAGTCCGACGCATTCAGTAAATGCGTCAGGCTGCGCCTAATAATCGATGCGAGTATTGCAGGTTCCCTACAACACTGGTCAAATAAGTCACTCCCAACGATAAGATAGAGACCAAACTAAAGGGTTTTCCAATAAGAGATGTTATTTTGATATTCTAAGAAAAATGCCATTTTTCAATATAAATGATCGGATGTTTATTTCATTATAAAGAAGAAGCTATGCCGTTAATAGTGGAAAACAACATCAGGCAAATGACCACTACGACCACGCTTACAGGACCATATCCTTTCAATGAAATTTTCCATAACCAAATCGCAAAGCGGCTGCCCTATGTCCTCGATTGCCTCACGAATTCCATCTTTGAGGTCTTGAATCGACTCTGGGCTAAGTATTGGCGTAGACCTTATCTTTCAAGTGGTCCCAGAAGGAAAAAGTCGCGAGGTATTAAATCACAAGATCTCAGTGGCCAATTGTGATCACCTCTTCGAGAGATAACACAGTCCAGAAACTTTTCTCGCAGAAGATCAATGGTTTCGTTGCTTATATGGCACGTAGCGCAGTCTTGTTGAAAGTAAACGTTGTCCAGTAATGTAATGACGTTTGTGGAATGCCTTATTCCAAAGAACGATGAGGAATGGACAAACCTGGGTTTTCTTCAACACTTTCGGCTACAGCAGTCATATTCTCAGCTGTTCTTGAGCGACGTGCGACATGTCCCAACAGCTCGAATTTTTCCAAAAATTTCTTTATTGCGGCCCGACAAGGTGCTTCACGACGACCCAAAAAAGTTCGAGTTTTACGAACCGTCTCTGCGAAATTTTCACCATTTTCATAGTGAATTCTAATAATTTCAATGCGTTCTTGAAACGTGTATCGTTCCATTTTTAGTAATGGAGTAGTTTCTACTTGTCAAATTTCAAAAAATGACAGCTCCAAACGTGACATCTACCGAAATAGCGGGCTATTTAAAATAACACCTCTTATTGGAAAACCCTTCACAATATTCCAGTAGCTCGTTTATTTAAAGAGTTACGAATCACGTGAGCCTTTCCATTTTAGCACTGCACGGCAACATTCTCTCTCTCTCTGATGCATTGAATTTCCTATGTTTCCATTGGGAACTTCCAAACCTGTTTATCTCTGCCCCTTGAACAAGTAACGAGCCGCCACTGGACTCCGGTATTCCGGGCGTCGTTTGCGCCCACCTTTTGCGGCAAAATCAATGTTTTAGTTGCGTTAATATCCCGCGGCTATCTCGGGGATAGGGGACACTGGAAGTTTGCCTGGAACACGGGAAGCCTTGATTGAATTTGTCCTGGCCAAGAGAGTAAGATTGCTTTCTTTATCCCGGTCCTGACGTGCTTGCCAGGAGCATGTAGGATGAAGGGTTAGATGGGCGCTGATGAGAGTGCATAGGGGGTAACGGGTTTCTCCCATTTGGATTAGAAGGGGTGGGGGAGTTATTGGATACAATGGTTTGGTATGTTAGTTATGTTTTCCGTCTATCTCAAAATAAAAGGTGATTTTAATGTGTACTTAATTGATCATTAATGACCCATTTTAATGCTCAATTTCTGCTAGTTTAATGAGCAATCCTCATGGCAACCGTTCACAAAGTATTCAGAAGCACTGCGAGAAATGTCAATACTCAACTGGAACATAGATAAGTACATAGAAATTTTTTATGTCAAATGAAAGTCTTGTGCAAAATGAGTATTTCAATCAAAAATTCATACGCAATTCATATTGAGATCGTCGGAAAAGTTTTGTAGTCAACTCGGTTATTAATCGAGCGACTAATGGTCTCGAACTATTATAAATGTTTATATATTATTATAAAATAACTTGACCATTAGTCAAGTAGTACAATTCATTTTATAATCTGAACTTCAGGAAAATCCTTCAGCGCGGAAGTTACTTCACCTCCTTCTTAACCGTACGAAAGCTTCCATGGAAAATGTCCGTGCACCTTAAAACATCGAAATTTCCCAATTTCCATATTATTTAGGGGTACGCAGGAAGCCGTCAGATATTGAATTACATTGTTCTATTTCCCTGAGAATTCGATATGAGGTCGGTAGTGCGATGCTTTTCGAGGAGAATTTTCAATTTTCAAAATGAGTAGGGGTTATATCGATATTGGGCCATTGGGGTGATAAAATTGAATAGGGACTGGTATGATCCTTGTATTTTTGGCACACCCAATCGAAAAGTAACGTTCAATATATTCGATGGAAGGTAAATAACGTAAGTGAAACCACTCTTTTCTTTGGCTCTGGCTTTTCTGACATTTGCTGAATATTCTTATTCACTCTGGTTGAACAATATTCATGCTCATGAAATTGATATACAACTCAATGTTGCCATGAAAATCAGAAGTGGGACTATAAGATCTATGCCTTTACATTTGTTACTGGTCCTTTTGTATACTTAGTATCGTATCTCATTCATTGGCCCAGAACCCTTCTGTGTTGAAGGTAAATGTACCTATAAGAGTTTCTGGAAAAGGAGAAAACCGAGAGGTAAAAACTTTGGCGGAATCTCCCAGGGATGGATCATTCCACTAGGTTTCTTCGGATCATTGAAACAACAAGGTCCAAAAGATATCTGGATATTGGTAAGAAACAATTACACCTCCTCACTGACATTTTTAGAGGACACTGCCGCCTCATGAAGCACTTGTTGAGGATGGGATTTTCGGACACTGACGGGTGTTGGTTCTGTGGCGAGGAGAAAGAAACCCCCATTCACGGAATGCTTTGCCATTGCGAGCTTAAGGAGAGAATGCCTTGGGCGAAAAACGTGTAAGAGTGAGGAACTAGCCTCGTTGAAGCTTTCACAGATATTGGATTTCATAAGAGCTCTTGAATTGAAAGGCGAGCTGTGAAGGGTGTGGTCAAAACAGCTCTGTAAAGGGGCACAACAGACCTTGAGGTCACAGTGAACTGTAACCCCTTTTTTAAACTATCTCATTCGTAGGATGTATTTCATTCTTTCCCGGATTTATATCCACTTGAGTCTCCCAACCCAGATCCTAGAACTTCTAGATTGAAGTCTTGTTAACTTTTATGGATTAATGAATTCCTTTATTTGCATAAACCTTTCAAGGAAATGTGCAGATCACAATTGAGTTCATGAGATGTTTTCTATAAAGATTTGCATTGTTGTCTTTCATAGAAAGTTCCTGGCAATCTTCCTAGGAAAATTTGGTCATAGTCATTGGCCCAAGTATGAAAATGAGGCAGATGAGGGTACGATAGATCATTTAGTTAATACTTGTTCCACTTATGAATTCAGAATGACTTGGAGGTGAATAAATAGATTCAAAATTATTAAATTAATTCTATTATATTATCGCCTCACACTTATTCTCTTAGAAATGTGGAACTTCTCTATAACGAATGTCTGTATAACCAATTTCGTACAAGACATTGCACCTTGCATTCAAATTCCATGTTAAAAACACTCTCTAAAAGGAAGTAAATTCTCTCTATAACGAAATATTCAAAGAACATCACTCTTTGAATAGGTATTGGTAAGAAGGTATAAGGGTGGGTTTTTTCCGAAATTTTTCCGGACGTACGTAATAAATTCCGACCTCAAACTAAATCATTACGACAGGCGGAGAGATCCTTCTGAAATAGTTTTGAATACACCCCTAGCTGCTCGGTTTCAATCTAACCATTACGCTAGTGTGAAAGTTATTCGAAAATGTCTAAAAGGAAGTGCTTAAGTTTGCATGATAAACTTAAATTTATCAGAGAAGTCGACAACGACCTTGCCGACTATAGAAACAAATTTTCTGTAAAACGAAATTTCTTTATAACGAATTTTTTTGCGGATTTAGCGCTTTCGTTATAGGGAAGTTCCACTGTACTTACAGAAAGGCACTCTGGCAGAGCCTTTCATTCCTAGAGCACTCCAAAAAATTTCTCAGGATATTCAATACTAGAATATCTTGTACCTACTCTTTTGGAATTATACAAGAATAGGCTGCACTATCTCACAGGTTTCCTCACAGGTCAATATCGTCTCAGGAGACGAGGAAATTCCGACATGTGACAGAATGTCAGGCCACCGAAATCACTTCAGTTTCTGGGGTTCATCAACACTCTTAAACTGGGTGAGTACCTCAGACAACTCAAGATTTGGAGAACAATAGACCATAAGGTCATGGTGCGCAAGTACACCTTTAACAAATCTTGAATCTTGAACCATCAATGTTGTGTGAACCTGATATACAGGGTGAGTCTTTGACTTGTACATATATTGTAACCGTATATTCCTGGGGTCGAAAGAAACACTTTTTTCCTCTACCATTTTTTCCGATTCGGCCTAAATAAGAAGATATAGCTTTTTTTTGTTTTCAGAATGAGCTATGCCGCCACTGGTAAACTAACCACTGAATTTTTGCAAGTACGAGATATAGCATTCAAACCTTTGAAATAAGCTATTGTATCAAAGAAACGAGTAGATATACCATTCGAAATTTTCAAATAAGCTGCTGTATTAAAGAAAGAAATATGAACTCACTTTTTCAATACCAGTTGTATATTTTCTAATGCAATGATTGATTCATCCAAAATTTTGCTAGTGATGAAAGGCAGAATAATCTCTTCTTGATGTATACTTCATTTTTGATTATATCGGATTAACTTTTAAACCACCTATTCTAGCTATAGCATTCATTTCCAATATCTCTTGAAATCTTCCGTGCAAGAGAGAAATCAAAACAACAACTCAACCATAACACGCATGACATTTCACGTTCATAAACACCAGTTGGGGCGATTGAATTTCAAGGGGTGTCCGCATATTTATGTTCTGTGGTCCGCATGGTGAAAGTAGAGCCTTAGTGAAAGTCACAGACGTGACACTAGATTCTTTGACATCGGTGTTCTGTGGTTAGTTTGTTTTTCAAAATCATACGACTTCATGAATAATAACTTATTAAGGTCATTTTAGTAGTAATAAATATGATGAATAAATGAGAAATGAACGTATTCTAACGTAATGTAATTTGGATCAACGTATGTCAAAGCTCAACGAAACAAAATTGCAATAGGTACTTCGAAAGTGGTGTGGAAATTTGTTTGAATAGATAAGGATTTACACTGAAGAGGTATAGAGGTGAGCTTATTCATTGTAACCCCATTTTTAAAAGAAATCCGCTAGTTCTCTTACCATTCATCATTCCAGATAACAAATTCTCGAATTATTCTTGAAATTTGTCAAAGTGACCACATAGGAAAATTGAATTCTGTGAATATTTTCGACAGAGTTGCATTCAGCCAAAGTACCCAATTTTTCGAATTTCTAAGATTTTTTTTCTTTCAACATCGAAGTACTCGGAATTTTGTAGTCGGGAAAGATTAATCATAGTCATGAAAAACTATGTTTCAAAAATCATTTCATTTGAAGGAATCGTTTGCGAGATATTACTAAAAATGTATGCTTTTCATGGATTTTCAACAGCCTGTATCTTTTTAACCAGGCCGAATCGGAAAAAATGGTAGAGGAAAAAAGTGTTTCTTTTGACCTCAGGAATCTACGGTTAAAATATATGTACAAGTCAAAGACTCACCCTGTATACAAGCTCGATTTTGCTGTACAAGACAAAAAGAACGGTTCTGCCATAGAATCAGATAAATTAAATTCCAGAACCAGATTGAGAGACAAGCCTACAAATTAATCAATGTTTCATTTCCGTGAATGATCACTCCCAGTTCCCCAGGGTTGAATACGCGATTCGTCCTTGAATAATGGCCTGGCAGTCCAACGAATCCTTCTAGCTGTTAATCATTTTCAATTCAAGGATATAATATCAATTTTGAATACATTCCCACTGGAACAATTTTAAATATCTGGGTTTGGAGCCTTTCCGGGCAAAGAATGATTCTGAACATTGATGAATATCGCTATGATTCATTCTTGACACTACAGCAAGAAAAGTTTCATTAATTTCGAGGAAAGCGTGGAAGAAAAACGCTGGGACATCTAGTAGGGTTATAAAGTCCTCGGTTTCAATGGAAAGTGATATAAATGGTTCTTTAAACATTGGGAAATTTCGTGATGTAATGAATAAGGATAACCAAGAAGTGCCTTCTGTGGAATTTTGAGATATTTCATCTTTGGAGTCGGGGGATAGGAAATGACAGATCATTTTTCGTTATTCAGACTTTGAGGAATGTTATGTATTGTTTTTTTCAGTGTCATCAACGAGGAATGAAGAAGATGTTGAATTATTGCAGAAAAGCCATTTGAATTCTTAGTTTTTGTTTTCCAATAAAATGTGTTATTTTTAATAGCCCGCTATTTCGGTAGATGTCACGTTTAAAGCTTTCATTTTTGACATTTGACATGTAGAAACTACGCCATTTATAAAAATGGAACGATACACACTTCAAGAACGCATTGAGATTTTTAAAATTACCTAAAAAAATGGTGAAAATTTGGCAGAGACGGTTAAAACTCGAAAATTTTTGGGTCGTCGTGAAGCACCTTGTCGGACCGCAATAAAGAAATTGGTAGAAAAATTCGAGCTGTTGGGACAAGTTTGTGATGTGGAGAATAAAACCCGTGCACGTCGCTCAAGAACAACCGAGAATATTGCTGCTGTAGCCGAAAGTGTTGGAGCAACAGTTACGGTGAATGGATTGCGCTATCGAGAGATGATTAATGATTTTTTTATGGCCGAAATTGGATAGTATTGATCTGAACGACGGCGCTACGAGCCACACAAGCAACGAAATCATTGATCTTTTGCGGGAAAAGTTTCCAGGCCGTCTTATCTCTCGAAGAGGTCATCAAAATTAGTCACCGAGATCTGTGATTTAACATCTTGCGACTTCTTCCTTTGAGGCCACGTGAAAGAGAAGGTCTACGCCAATAGCTTAGCGTCGATTCAAGACCTCAAAGACTTTGCGATTTGGTTATGGAAAATTTCATTAAAGGATGTGGTCCTCTTTGAATATCAAAATAACACCTCTTATTGGAAAACCCTTCATATTAAGGATATAAAATAATCATAAAAAGGCCTGTAGATCTTTTTGGAAATATAAAATTTTTATCAATCAATTTTGAGAGTGGTTTGTCTTGGTATATCTAAACAGGGTGTTGGATTTCACAACGAAATATTAGAAATATTTTCTTTAATTTCCAATTTGTGAAACCTATACAGGGGTGTTCTATATTGATGGTAAAGATTCAGGAAGGTCATTTCTCTTGAAATGATCCTTAAATTTTTCTTGCCATTCTGACACACCGTGTATATTGTGCAACATTCAGAAGATGTTTGTTCGTATCTGAATCATCAGCAGAAGAATCTCTCCCTTTGGAAAAATTCGACCGAGGGAGAAAAATTCCATTCTGCGAAAAAGTTTTGGGGACACCCGGACATAACATTTTTCGACTTCAGGTTTTTCATCATGTCATTTTGACATAAGTTTGTCACACGTGTTTCATCATTATTCCGAAATTAAATTCGATATTCAGGATGAAATACCACTATTTAAATCTATGGGAGATGATTAACCTTCAGTAGGGTCCTGTAGCGGTCTTAGAAGAACGGAAGATTCGAAAATCATCACTTGGAACGCCAAACCAGGTTTAAAACACCCTCCTGGCCCAAGAGCAAGAATTACTTATTTTGTATCTGAATATTGAAGGTATTTATTCGAATAGTTTTAAGTTTCAATTTTGTAAAAACGGCGAGGCAGGGTTTTTTCTACTGAGGTTTTTCCCTGTGCTCTGGTATCATACGACAGAATAGTATGGTACCTCGTTTATACCAACCTCAGCTAGGGACTTTTTTGTTTCATGTATTGTATTTTGTTTGCTCTCAATTCAAAAGAATATACAGGGTGTTTTCTAAACATGCGGCAAAAATTCAGGGGATTGTTCCTTGGACTATTCTAAAAATATTTGTCCTTTGATGATTTTTGAAAAACCTCTTTGTTTCGAAGATACAGGGGAAACGAAATTTTAGAGAATAACATTTTATTATGAAAAATTACATGAAAATTCAACTTAACCTACAAAAACTGTTGAAAATGACCACCTCTAGCCAAAAAAAACGAATTCAAATGAAAACCGTGTTTAATCTGTATTCCTTTACCATCTGAACTTATCAATTTTAAGTCAAAAAACTGGCCGTTTTTAGTAATTGGAATGTTGTTAAACAAATTTAAAAATAAATTGTACCTACTTAGTAAACACAGTGCGGTACGCATTTCTATTTAGAGTATTATTAATTTTAAAAATATGAAAAATGTTGTTCGCCCTGTATCTTCGAAACAAAGAGGTTTTTCAAAAATCATCAAAAGACAAAACATGCTTAAAATAGTCCAAGGAACAACCCCCTGAAATTTTGCCGCATGTTTAGGAAAGACCCTGTATAAAGGATATAAAATAATCATAAAAAGGCCTGCAGATCTTTTTGGAAATATGAAATTTTTCCTATCAATTTTGAGAGTGGTTTGTCTTGGTGTATCTAAACAGGGTGTTGGATTTGACCACGAAATATAAAAAATATCTCCTTAAATTTCCAACTTTGTAAAACCTATACTGTATTGATGGTAAAGATTTAGGAAGGTGATTTTTCTTGAAATGATCCCTTAAATATTTCTTGCCAATTCTGACACACCGTGTATATTGTGTAACATTCAGAAGATGTTTGTTCGTATCTGAATCATCAGCAGAAGAATCTCTCCTTTTGAAAATATTCTGCCAAAAAGTTTTTGGGATCTCCCGTACATAACAATTTTCGACTTCAGGGTTTTCATCAGGGTGTTCAACTATTGCATATTGTTCTCTAGGAACAAACCCAAAAAAAATGTGTATCAACTTATGACAAACATTATACCATCATGAAAACTAGATGATTAATCAACATTTCCCGACTTGTTTCAACACGTACGTGTCAATTAACACGCGCTGTCTTCTTCGTTTCAGCGTGTCATTCGTATTGGACAGGAAAGATCAATTAGTTTGGGATAGTGGCACCATTGTATTTTCCATTTCACTACTCCTGTTGTTCCATGTTCGAAAGTGCCCAAGCATTCGGTATTATTAATTAGATCCGAATTGATCAGGACAAAGGATACGGCCTTCCGTTAACAGGACGTTGAGTTAAGTTGGCCGCTGATAATGCCAGTGTATCAGTCACATAACCAACCGTTATCGACGTCGTTAAATTTTCGCGTTGAGCAGGTTGATTTTGGGATTTTTTGGTTTCTTCGTCATACAAGTTGTTTGGACATTTAATATGATCCTTTTTTCATCAGTCGAATGCGTTTTAGAGCTTGGTAATGATAATAATCGTAATAAGGTTTTATTCTGAGATCGATAAAGAATTTACACAACCGTAAAAATAATCGATCCACCCAAAAATCGATGAATTGTTTAATTCATAAATATTTATTTCGAGTCCGATTCGATTGAATTTTTTTTCAATTGTAGGTATGGACATCCTTGATCAGTGGAACTGTGTTTTCCAGTTGTTCCAACCGTGTGATTTCTTATTTCATTATCAAGATACATCCTTTATTGACAATTTTATTCTTCATTCATAACAATAACTCAACTTTTGTTAAAGTCACAGGGTTTTCAATAAATTTAAACTCCACAATTTCGCTATGGCTATGAAAGTACTTTCACAGATTTAACTTTAATCCGAGCTTATGAAAATAAACTGAAAACTGAGTGAAAAACATAAACAAGAGAAGTTTTAGAGCGACATGTTGTTCCGTATGTCACCGATATTGGAGACGATTTTGTGTTAATGCTTTATAATGCCCGACCCGCATCAACCGCGGTGGCTAGGATTGCCAGGGAGTATTTAGCAAAGTTGATCCAAGCATTCAACTGGCCTGCTCTAAGACCAGATTCGAACACAATTGGGCATGTTTGGAAGGAAAATTCGATCTCGTGTACCAACTCCTTAAAATTGCAGCAGCTCAGTGATGCTCTAATTGATTCAAATCCTTGATGAAAACATGCCGAGACGAATTGCTTCTGGTCGGGAATAGTATATTACATTACTAGCAAGGTAAGAGGGTTTTTACTGGCGAATGGAGGATATAATTGACGAGCCGCAGGCGAGTCAGTTACCTCCTTGGGCTCCTTGAGCCAGTAAAACCCGTTACCTTGCGTGTTTTGTATTGTTTTATATTTTATTTGTTTCTCATTTGTAAAAAGATTAGATAAATTCCAAAAAAATCTCAATAATTTTCGCTTGACATTTCTAAAAATTGGATCATTTATAACATCGGAAAATTATGACAACTGTCAGTGGCTTTACGAGAGGGAAGTCCTTCGAGAATATTTGCTCATTTCTGACGAAAAAGGCCAGATCCAAATAAAACAAGGTATGAATATCGTTTTAAATACTTTTATAACGTTTATTACTAAAAATATTTGTTCCAGGAACGATGAAATTAGCAGAATGAATGAAATTAGAAGCGAGTACGTGAAACTGTCAGTGAGTTTACAGGTCAAAAAACCTCTAGGATATTTGCAATTTTGAGAAGGAAAACAGATAGATACGAATAAAACAAGGTACGAATATCGTTTTCGAATAGTTTGAGAACGTTTATTCAGAAATACATTTGTTCCAGGAACTCTGAAATTAGAGGGATGAATGAAATTAGAAGCAAGTACTTGACAACTCTCAATGTAAATAATACTACTAACTTGTAAAAATTTTACAAGTTAACTGTCAGTTGTACAAGTTAGTGACTTGATAAAATAAACTTTCTTGATTAATATTGTGTTTTTGGAAACTGACGTTTACAAATGAGAAACAAATAAACACTTTGTTGAAGTACTGTTGTAGCCTTAGCGAAATTAAATGTTTTACTGAAAATCCTATATCATTAACAAAAATTGAGCTATTGTTATGAATGAAGAATTAAATTGTTAATAGAAGATATGTCTTGATGGCGAAATAAGAAATCACACGGTGGAACAACTGGAACACGCCAGGGGTGGTTCTAAAGTTAGGGTTAAAAAACAGATTTTGTTTCAATCTGTATAAAATGACGTACGCCGAGTCTTCTTGAAATTCAAGACTGGTGATTGATTAAGGATGAAACTACCTACAATTGAAAAACAAATTCATTTGAATCGGACAATCAAAAACATTTCTATTCAAAATTCCAATAGTAGATTCAATACAATATTCGAGAAAAACTAAAAAAGTGTCAAAATTCCATACCCCTACTGGGATTCGAACCCAGCGCCACTGTCTCTAGCCACGGTCGCCATCTGGTTAGAGCTGGCTGAAGCGATTTTTTTGTCTGATCCGGCCCTGAATTGCGTGATCCTTTTAAAGAAACACTCCGGATTATGAACAAAGCATCTTTCCGGACCAAGATTCGTGCTCTCTGAATACAAATTCATCTCTCTTTCTTTGATACGTTTTTTTGTATGAGATCAGAGCTGGTAAATTATTCATTTCCATAATATATAAGAGGAAATCGTAATGAAGAGAATGAAATTTTGAGTAATATCATTATAGAAATGATTAACGACTGAAACTTTTCCTCTGTACCGAATTTAACATTTCATTATGATCATTTTCGACAGGAAATATTAGGTATTCAAATTTTTCTCGGCATAGTTGTATTGGGGTGTGAAAAAAATGTAAAAAGTGTTTTTTGTGAAAGGAAAAGTTCAGCTCACTCTACTAACTTTCTGACAGCATTGTAACCCTTGGTTTTTCTGAACTTGTTCCTTGGAAAACAACAACTTTTCCATTTTCATTTGGAGCCGAAGATGGATTTGAAAAATTAAAATTTCATTCAATATATCATTCATTATATATTTTGTGAAATAATTTTGAAAAAACTGAACTTGTATTATAAAAAGAAGAGTACAATATTTTGAAACCAGTGTATTCATTACCTACTAATCGATTCTCATTTTATTAATAAGGATGAGAAGGAAAATGCCATGAATTTTAAGTAAAAAGCATTGTCTTGTAAACTCACCTTTTACATGATCTCTCTGAACATTTCACTGTGGCTTTATGCAAGTCAAATTCTGTGTCTGAAACAAAAAGAATACAAATTATAATTTGCAATCAGCCATTGTATGAATTCATTTCCTATTCATATATTAATCATTTCAGTTCATCATAAAGTTTCGAGCGAATTCATTAGAATAATCAACATTTGGGATAACAAATACGTAAATTATTCACAGAATGGATTGGCATTTCCAGTTATCGTGATGAATGAATATATCAAATAGTAGCATACGCAGAAATGTATGCTGCCCCGGTTATACAGGGTGTCCCATTACTCGACGTCAACCCGGAACCGGGTGAAAAGGCAAGTAATGCTGGTTGTCAGAAAAATATAAAAAAAAATCTAAGTTGCATGATTTTAAAATAATGAGCATTTAAAAAAACACGCAAAATTCCACACCCTGTGGCAGTCTTTTCGCTCCTGTTGCCACAAATATCAACTTTTTCCAACTTTTTTCTTTGCTGTGTAACCTTGAATAATGCTTGTCTAAACTGTAATCAAAATTTTGATACCAGCTGCTCTAGGTTTCATAAAAATAGGGCTTACTTCTCGGAAAAAAAATTCGAAATAAACAATTGCCTAGTTTCAACTGACTGTATTGAAAAAAAATGTACTACGTAGGTTTGGCATGTTTTTTCAAAAGTTGGCGCATTTAGTGAGGATTCCAAAATGGTATAATACTTGTTTAATTATAGCTGCCGTAGTTCAAATTTATTTTCGATTGCCTTTGAATACACTTTTTCGTTAACTGCTTCCCAGTAATAGAGTCCAATGGGTTCAAGTCCGGTGAACGGGCCGGCCACGAGATTGGACCAGAAAGTCCGATCCATCTTCCGGGAAAAAATGTTATCAGAAAAAAAAATTTGCAGAGAAAATAATTTTTCCATAAAAAATTTTTCCTGAGAAATTTCTCTGAAAATTTTTTTTTCTGGTAACATTTTTTCCCGGAAGATGGATCGGACGTTCTGGTCCAATCTCGTGGCCGGCCCGTTCACCGGACTTGAACCCATTGGACTCTATTACTGGGAAGCAGTTAACGAAAAAGTGTATTCAAAGGCAATCGAAAATAAATTTGAACTACGGCAGCTGCAATTAACAAGTATTATACCATTTTGGAATCCTCACTAAATGCGCCAACTTTTGAAAAAACATGCCAAACCTACGTAGTAAATTTTTTTTTCAATACAGTCAGTTGAAACTAGGCAATTGTTTATTTCGAATTTTTTTTCTGAGAAGTAAGCCCTATTTTTATGAAACCTAGATCAGCTGGTATCAAAATTTTGATTACAGTTTAGACAAGCATTATTCAAGGTTACACAGCAAAGAAAAAAGTTGGAAAAAGTTGATATTTGTGGCAACAGGAGCGAAAAGACTGTCACAGGGTGTGGAATTTTGCGAGTTTTTTTTAAATGCGCATTATTTTAAAATCATGCAACTTAGATTTTTTTTTATATTTTTCTGATAACCAGCATTACTTGCCTTTTCACCCGGTTCCGGGTTGACGTCGAGTAATGGGACACCCTGTATGTATTTATTTGACCTGTGCCAATGCTAATAATGCTAAAGGGTGTTTTAAATTGCGCGTTTTTCAAAGAATAAATATATTATAGGTGGCGCAATGAATTCGTTTGGGTATTTTGACATTTAAGAAGTGTGATGTATAAAATTTACAGAAATGGCTTCGTACACGACAGTTTATAGGTTAAAAAGGGGTTACAGTTCTCTGCGACCTCAAGGACTATTGTGCCCCCTTACAGAGCTGTTCTGATCACATCCTTCACAGCTCGCCTTCCAGTTCTAGAGATCTGATGAAATCAAATATCTGTGAAGGCTTCAACGAGGCTAGTTCAAGTTTCTCGCCAAGGCATTCTCTCCTTAGGCTCGCAATGACTAGGTGAATGGGGGTTTCTTCCTCCTCCCCACAGAACCTACACTCGTCAGTGTCGGATAATCCCATCCTCAACAGGTGCTTCCTGAGGCGACAGTGTCCTGTAAGAAAGCCAGTGAGGAGGTGTAATTGTTTCTTACCAAGATCCAGATATCTTTTGGATCTTGCTGTTTCAAAGTTCCGAAGGAACTTAGTGGAATGATCCGTCCCTGGGAGATTCCGCCAGAGTTTTTCCTTCTCGGTTTTCTCCTTCTCCAGAAACTCCTTCTTATAGGTACATTTACCTATACCACAGAAGGGTTCTGGGCCAATGAGTGACATTCGTGAGCCCTCTTTGGCAAGTGTATTGGCCTCTTCGTTTCCTTTGATTACCGAATGGCCGGGAACCCAGGTTAAAAAAGTATTTTTTTCGATACAACAGCGCATTCCAATTGCTTAATTATCTTATCAAAATGAGCGTTCTGTAAAAAGTGGTTTTAGAAAATTACGTAAATTTTATGGTTTACATAATAGTCCTTCTGAAAGCACTATTGGTGGAATGATTGAAAAATTTCAAGAGACTGGTTCATTGAAAAATACAGCCGTAGAGGTCATTAACAAGAAAATATTGATTTTGTTCGTAAAAGTGTTGCTGAATACCCCGAAATATCCATTAGACTTAGTGGACCCACAATGTGGCCTATTTAACACATGGACCTAGCTCTTAAGGCTCAAATAACACAAAACCTAAAGTCTTCACTTTACGAAAAATTGTCTATTTATTCATTTGGTTAATGTAATTTTTTTCTTGGCAAATTCATACTCTTCCAAATGAATTAGAATTTGAAAAGGCAGAAAAGTTGTATAATCGTAAATCTACAAATTTTTCACTATAATTAGTTTCAATAATTTCATCCACTAAAATATTCTGTTCACAGGTGAAGCTTGATAATATCTAATCATGATTTCTATAGAAAAAGGGTCGGCAGTAAACAAATTGTCGATAGTATTCGGCACACGCCGTAGATATAGGGGTGCTCTTCAAACACACGCCCACTACAATTACCTACCGTGTGTTGAATAATTACACGGTCAGCTGAAACTGAACTTGTTGACTTTATTAGAAGGGGACTCGAGTCGTTTAAACCATACAAATGAGGGCAAACAAAAGTGTTTTTTTTTCGTGACTGGAACGAAAAATTTGTTCATGAATTTAATGTGGCGTCAACTACTAAAGACAAGGTGTTAAAGTGTGCATACTACAAACACATGAGACGTATGGAAAAAACTGAAAAATAAATTTGTTGGAATCTATTTGTAAAGGAGGAAAAATTTTAGAAAGTCAGGAGCACTTTGAGATAATCCAGATTGGAATATTCTGAGAACTATTGATCTCAACTCAATGTACCCATTTATGAACTCAGTTAAATTATGTGGGGTCTAGACCTGCTTTGATGAACTCTTCTAGTCAAAGAGCGACTTCATTCGGTAGAGGAGAGGATTTCTGAAGTCCTAGTCATTACTTATCAAAGTTTACCGTAGTTTGTAATGCAGCATAGCTTTAATCTTACGCTCTTTGTGACTTTCTTTTATGGTAGTTATGTTAAATTAATGAAGTAATACAACGTGAGAAAATAATCATATTTCCACAACACAATATCTGATCGTGTGGAATTTATTTTGATGGTGAAGATTTTTATACTGATAGTTCATGCAAAATTTCGAGAGGATCGCATAATCAGAACCATAGAATTCAATTTCTTATCCATTTTTTCGAGTAATTCAGAATCTGTCAATTTGATCAAGCTGAAATTTTGCAGTGAAATGTTCGATACCTATGCAAAGCAGTACGCAAAAATTGTGATAGTTGCTTTAATACAATCATAGGAAAGTTTATCGTAATATCGAAAAAAAATTCTATCATTCCCATGAAAAATCTTTCGATTGAAATGCAATCAATTTTGAGAGTGTAACTTGGCGAAAGTAATGGTCATGCAAATTTTCAAAAAGATTATGGAAGCAGAATCAAAGGATTTTGATATTATCAGTTATCGTTTTTTCACATATTCCACATTTTGAATAATTTCCAGGATATAATGTATTACAATCGTGCTGAGACTTTGCACTGATATCTTTAGTGTCAAACTCAAGTTCTATACAATATTTTCAGGTAACAGCCTCTTTGCTGTTCCTATGAACGAGCGCTCAAAAGCACCTACTCAGGGTTTTCTTTAAATTTTTTTCTCTTCGAAACCTTATTTTTGCAGTCATTTACTTTGAATGAGACAATGAAATTAAAATGATGCATTATTCAATCAGATTAATTGTACCGGGTGTCCTAAATTCGTTGTCCAGTGGGGGGAACCCGTTGAGCTAGAACAAAATTAGTGGCACATTTTGGGACTCGATTTTTGAGAGAACTTATTCGGTTAAAACCGCAACCTTTAAGTCAAATCGTTTTCGAGCTATTAGAGAAAATTGGAAAATGGCGTCAAATGAAAAGTTCTCATAACTTCTTTCTTTCTGAAGTTATGAACATGAAGCTAAAATATTATACAGACACTTTTTTCAGTAGAATTCATTGCAGTAACACATTTTCCTTTATTATGTTCTAGCTCATCGGGTTTCTGATCCCCTCACTAGACAACGAATTTAGGAGACCCGGTACACATTGTAAAAATCTGCTGTACCGAAATTCCTCACTTCTATTCTCAAGATTGAATCAACTGAAATGTGAAACATACAGCTCTTTCTTGGTTATTCAAGTAGAACCTCCCCGAACTGACAATTCCTTGACTACAACCCTGTTCTGCAGCTTTCAGAAAAAGGGAAGAGAAGGAATAATATTCCGCAATGTTTTCTTTTAACCAGGAAATGCTTTTAACTGCGTTACAGGAACCCCATTTACACCACCAACCATAACAGTTATTCAAGTGGAGTGTTTCGCATTTTCGTACACTCCAGTTCGAAAAATTGGAGTGGACACGGACACATACGCCGAATAATTTCTTAAGAGGGTTCATCAGAGAATGAGATGGGTACATACCAGCGGAAAAAAAATGATACACGAAGAAGATGAAAAGTATTATGCTCATTCGGTGATTGAGAAAAAAATTTCACATTAAATAACTCCCTGTTCATCAAGTGACCAGGATATCGAGAAAACTAAAAGAGCCGGTGTCTTTTCTAGAAGACACTGTAAGGGAATGCCCTTTACTTCTATTGGGTATCACTGAGAAGGGCAGAAGTCCATGGTTCAGAAGAAAGAGAGAAGCAACAACCTCCTTAACAGCCATGGGCGTTCTCCTCTTCTTCTTGCAAGGGCAAGGTACCCCAGTTATAGTTATAGTTTAAAAAGGGGTTACAGTTCACTGCAACCTCAAGGTCTATTGTGCCCCCTCACAGAGCTGTTCTGACCACACCCTTTACAGCTTGCCTTCCAGTTCCAGAGATCTGATGAAATCCAATATCTGTGAAGGCTTCAACGAGGCTAGTTCCTCACTCTTACAGAATTCTCGCCCAAGACATTCTTTCCATAGGCTTCCAATGCCAAATATTCCGGGACTAGGTGAATGTGGGTTTATCCTCCTCCCCACAGAACCTACACTTTTCAGTGTCCAACAATCCCATCCTCAACAGGTGCTTCCTGCGGCGACAGTGTCCTGTAAGAAAGCCAGTGAAGGAGGTGTCATTGTTTCTTACCAAGATCCAGATATCTTTTGGATCTTGCTGTTTCAAAGTTCAGTAGGAACTTAGTGGAATGATCCATCCCTGGGAGATTCCGGCAGAGCTTTTCCTTCTCATCTTTCTCCTTCTCCAGAAGCTCCTTCTTATAAGTACATTCACCTATACCACAGAAAGGTTCTAGGCTAATAAGTGACATTCGTGCGCCCACTTTGGCAAGTGTATTGGCCTCTTCGTTTCCTTTGATTACCGAATGACTGCGGTAACTCAGATTAAAAAGACCTTTTTTTCTTGCCTGCCTCATTGAAAAAGGTAATCTAACTGAAATTAGCTTGTTTCACTTCATCAGTGTTGCGATGGATTGTTTACAGCTCCAAATGGTCCTTGATTTACTGAGCGAACATCCATTCATCTCTGAATGTTTATGTATCTTCAATATCAAAATAGAAACATTTATTGAAAATCTTACTCAGTGTGGAGTAAACTCCTTTAATGACTAATAAAGAATGTCCGGTGAGTCCACCACCAATCTTATTCGAGAAACAAATAAAGTAATCCCATACCAAACGTTGAAGCCATCCCAGAAGATAAGAATCCCCTATTTCACTCGATTCAATTAACTCAGCCTCCACATTCGTCCCATGTTAGTGTCTTCTTTTCCAGAATTGCGACCGGCCCTGACCATTGTTACATTGTTCATCAACTCCAATAAACCTATAGACAATGACTGTACTAATTCGTCTAAGCTGCTATGACCCTAATCCGATTTAGAGGTACCTAAACGCTCCCTTTCCACCAAAAGGGCCATTCTCTGCTACTTCCTCTATTTAATTTGTGAATGGATCGAGAAATTCACGTTTATCTCGTTAGTCACCCGGCAATAGTTGGAAACGCTTCCTTCTTGGTCACTCTGTACAGTTCGTGACGCAATCAATTAAGGGCACACGTGACCGCCATCTTGTATTATTCACAACGCATTAGTAAATGAGTTGGCAGCTACGTGGGGACATCTGCCGGTAAGAATGAAGGTTAGGAGACGTTAAAGGCATCGTTACCTCTTCGAATGATAGTTTTACTTGCTGTATGAGACTCTCTTGGGTATTGGGCATTGGGGTGGGTAAATGTAGGGCTATCGATAGAAGGAGAATTGACGCCATACTTGAAACGAGGTGCTTAACGTGGGATAGAATGATATTGGGATAAAATGAACATGAGTTCCAGTTTATCAGTTGTATCGTCTAAGCTGCTTCTCCTTCTTCTTGGAGCGCATTATATTTGAAGAAATAAACAGAATTAGTCAGGAATTGTTGATCGATATGAACCTCTTTTAGAACATTGGTATCTGAAATCAGTAGTTAGTAGCTGATTGTAAATTCGCTCAGTGTAATCGTGTTCACAAGTCAACAGTATCATTGTAAAAGAGCTGCGACTAAAGTTGAAAGCTGGGCTACTTTACACGCTAAATCGCTGGCGTTTTGGCTTGTTGCCATGTGAACAAGCCGTGAGTAATCACAGTTGCTACTAAAAATCTGTGAGTTCTCATCTACTCGGTGGTTCTTGGTTCTTAAATTTGAAAACGTATTTGACAATTATCTTAGATCCTTGACAGCGATACAAACATAAACCTCACGTGGATCGCTAGATTGTTGGCTACTCAGCGAGTAGACAGTTTTGTGTGTAAACATCTCAATCTCACAAGCTAATTCACTAGCTTCTAAATTCGCATCAGTAGCAGCTAGTAAAGTATCTCAATGTAATCGACCCATAACAACAATTTTCTCCAGTAGTTTTCATGGAATAGCGTACTGCAGAGAAAATATAATGTCCAAAACAATCTCTGGTGAATGCAGAAGTGTGTTATTATCATTTGAACTGCAAGAATGTAGTTTTTTATTAGCAATTATTCTCATTCATGGAAACCCATGAACATGGTCACTGGTGCTGATAAAACCGACAAACTTCATGGGATCGGTTTCCTCATATGAATTGTTTTTAGACCAGCCAGATCTGGACACTTTGCAAACCATTTGTTCATCTGTTTCTGCTTTTGATCCAAAAGCCTGCTAATCTCAAGTGCTGACATTTGCACAAACAAGCCTCGTCAGCATTTCCACCATCACCCGAAGCTCATCTCGTGACAGCTTCAAGATATTCCTGGTATAACTCGTTGAAATCACCAGGAATTTTTTGGCCTGAGTAAGTCCAGAACTGTTCCTCGCAAGGGTTATTATGTTATTCAAGTACCATTGCTGAACTGCTGTCTTATGTTGTTTTTTCCAAGCTCACAAAAAAACTCAGTTCTAGTAGGTGTTAACCTTGATGCACTTTTTGCAAGTTAACCGTTTTTTCATTTCCTTCAACACCACAATGCCTTGATTCCCATAGAAGAGTTGCAGAAGTGCGTTACTCTATTCCGAAAGATTCAACAGCTTGCTGCACAAGTAGAATTTTACAATCCTATTGAATACTATGTATTCTATACCTAGATTATAGAAGATGCAAACTACTAAAGAGCAAATCAACAATGTTGCCACTATACCTGCATAAAGCACCAACGCCAGGAAAAAGAAACAACTGAAAGATGGACTGGAAAATCCATTCACAAATATCTACTTCATGAAATCATCCCCCGCAATAAAATACCTGGAAAATTAGCTAAAATAAAACAACATTCCTCTCTGTCTGAGTTTCTCAACCTCCGAAAGACTGCAATGAGACGTAAGCTGATTCAGAATTCACTTATTGAAGATATTCCAGAACAATTACCGCTATGATTCCAGACTTATTGTTCGGGAATGTGTCTACATTCCAGGAATTGAGGGACTTTGAGGATCAGATGACGATTCTCCAAAACGAAGAAGAAGCCCTCCACTTCATTGTTTACCTCATGAAATATTTCCGGCAGAGCGCAATATACTAGATTTATCTCTTCGTGATATCAAAGAAGGAGCATTAAACGCGTTCGAAAAACCGATGCAATTACGTGGTTTGCGTTTAATGCACGAGGATATGGCTCTTTCAACTCGGAACGGTTCGTTTTGATACTTTTTTTAATATTTCGTGCTGAAAATTCGGTCGCTATTAATGTAGAATGATTTTTCTATGGGGAATGAGCGTTCTGAGAAAGAAGGTTGTCTTCTTTCAACATGTTTCTGAGCGCTCGTTAACCAGCAGAATCGTACTTTTAGGGCCACTCAGAATTGTTGTTCCTCAAAATCTCAAACAGAATAAAACCGATCAAAATGAAATTTTTCAGTAAAACATTCATAAGAAGCCTCGAACGAAATATCGTGGTCATAGTGTTGGCAGTACCATAAAGAATTCAATCAGAATATACAGTGTGTTTGGTCATGACTCAGCGATAATTTAAGGGCATCAAATATACCTAATTTTTTCGACAAAAACAACCAAATTTGAAAGTTAACCCCCTTAGTTTTGGAGTAGCCCCCTTTTTAAATTTACTTTTTTATTTCTGTTGACCCTTCCAAATAATATCGATTTCTTGGGCATAAAGGTCCTACGGATGTGAAAAAAATGTTTTTTGAAAGATTATACTACCACCCTTCATTGAAGTATAACAATATAAAAACATTCAACTTGAAAACGCCATAAAAAATTCTTTAAAAAAGTTTTGGTAGAAATATGTACTGATTTTCTTAGTAAATCCGCAATAGTACAAGAACTAGCTCATTGAAGTAAATTTTTTTTAACGATATAACACGCGAGAATATTAGCTACAAAACAACATTTACATCATTTCTGTAGGTTACATAATTTGCGAGTTATTGCTGTTCGAACATGATCACTACGCGAGCAAAAGACACAAGACAGGTCGTCGGCCATTTTGAGCAATTTTTATGATTAATTTGTTTGTTTGATCATTGAAAATTATCAAAAGTACAGTAGTGCGTTTTTTTTATTTTATCAATTTTCATGTGGGTCATGTTCGAACAGCAATTACTTCCCAAATTTGTAACTTACAGAAATTATGTTGGTATCGTTTTGTAGCTGATATCCTTGCGTGTTAGCTCATTAAGAAAAAATTATACTTCAATGTGCTAGTTCTTTTACTATTACGAATTTACTCAGAAAATCAGTACATTTTTTACTAAATTTTTTCAAAGAATTTTTTATAACATTTTTAAGTAATCATTTTTCATATTGTTCCACTTTAATGAAAGGTGGTAGTATCATCTTTCAAAAAACATTCTTTTCACATCTGTAGGACCTCTATGTCCAAAGATATCGATATAATTAGGAGGGGTCAACTAAAATAGAAAAGCTTCTCCAAAATGAGGGGGTAAACTCCCCAATATGGGTGTGTATAGGTACATTTGATGCCCTTAAATTATCGCTAAGTCATGACCAAACACGCTGTATACACACGTTTCTTTAAATTTCAACCAAAAAAAATTCGCTACGAGTTGAATTTATTTTTCATTCGTTTGATACAAGAGTAATGTTTGAGAGTTTCAACCGAAAAAGGGTCAAATACTGAGACCTGAATCAAGCTGATATAAACTCCAGCTTACTTCAAAGCTTCCAAAAAACTTCGAAGCCTTTTTCGTTCATCAAATCCCCAACAAATAAATATTTCATTCATCCCATCCTCGTAATATCATCCAAACATTTTCATAAATATATCATCGGCCTGCTGTTAAAATGAAACATTTTTTTCAGATGGGATTTGTAATTTGTTGAAGTGACAGCCGTATTCAAATGCGTTGAACGAACACAAAAAGTCGAATTGTAAATTCAGAATTCCTGTGTTAATTACGCCACGGTATTGTTGGATGCTCATTTATATTGATCCCGTGTCGACATGTGTTGTATGCTCTATATATCAAATTTTCATTTGCATCAAGTTGAACGTTTTGGCTTTTGATGGCGTTGACCCCCTTGTTCGTGTGGATGAGTCGAAAATTGGAACGTTTGTCGCTCGATACCTACATCTGGACATTTTAGCTTTTACGTTTTAGATGGTAATTTTCGATGGTGAACTTCAGCATGTAGAAAAATTGTACCTAATAATATTCGTAAGTAATATCATAAGGGCATCTAATTTTTCCGAAAAGAATCGAAAAAACAGGTTGCTAAGTAATATTTTGACAAGAAGCATGAGTGCTGGTGGCAACAAAAATCCGAGTCGAAGACGAGGATTTTTGCACCTGCACGAATGCTTTTTTCAAAAAATATTACTTTGCAATGTGTTTTTTCGATTTTTTTCACAGGAAAAATGAGATGCCCGAATGGTATTTGACAAGACTATTTCCTGAGTGACAACAACTGTCAAGTTTTGCCGCGGGTAAACGCGAATAAACTGCTGACAGGTCCTGCCAAACAATTTTTCCACCTAGAAACCATTTGTAATTCAAAATTGCGCGTTTCTGATTGGTGCAAATTACGACGAGGGAAATATAATCTGACCCAACTTAACTTAACTTAGTGAAAAATGGGACTAATAAAAGTTCGACATTTCTGAGAGGACAGTAGAAGTTAGAATTCCCTTGAATTTTCAAATCATTTAGCTTTCTATTTGAAATAGTCTATCAAAAGCTCAACTTGACTGAAGTCTCCTAACTTTTGGGAATATTTTCCTATGAATTTCGATTAACTCCATAATGAAATCAGTTTCGTGAAACATTGTTGAGCATTAATTACACATACTAAATACAAATAAACAATTTAAGAAAATCCCTACGCGCTCGTTCATTGGTGGAGCAATAATGCTGTTAGCTCAAAATTTTTCATAGGATTTTAGATTCATGCTAAGTATGTGAATGCAAAATTTCAGCTCGATCGGAATTATATTCTGGAAAATATTCAAAAAATGATATATATGTTAAAAATTAATTTTTAAAATATTATATTATGCAACGAGCTTATAATAATAGCCATTATACGTGACTACCATACTATGCATTATGTACGACTACTGAATATATTTCTTGAAGATTTTAACATTAGGCGACCGCGACAAGACTACGAAACAAAAAATTTAAGAAAAGCCCTTCGCAGGAGGTTTTGAGCGCTCGTTCTTTGGTGGAGCAATAAAAGACTATTACCTCAAAATTCTACATATATGGAATTTGAGATTGATACCAAATATATAAATGCAGAATCTCAGCACAATCGGAATTATGTTCTGGAAATTATTCAAAAAATGAAATATGTAAACAATAAATGATCATTAAAATTATATTTTATGGTTCTCATGATGCGATCCTTTCAAAATTCCGCATGAAAATTCAGGATATAAGTTTTGATTTACAAAATAAATTTCACTTGAATCGGTTATCCTGTTATGGCAATATAAAGATTCTTGTTCTCAATATTCCAATTGAATTTTCTATGGTTTTGTTCACACAATGGTCACAAAATTCTGCATGAAGCTTATTATGACCATCTTGCATATGGCTGCAACATTTCATATCGATGGGTTTCGTTTTGTTTGAGATATTGAGGAACACACATTTTGAATGGCCATATTTTATGGAACACTCTGTACTAACCTAACCTAACCTAACCTAACATAATCTTAGACCAAGTATATAGTCTGAGACTCTAACTCTATCGTTTGAAATTATTTTCCGGTCAAAATTCCAAAATTTCAGCCATTTGGGCAAAACGATATAGCACTCGTTTAAAGTAGAACGAGCGGTCAAAAATATGCAAACTTCTGACCACTAATTTAACATGAAATGTCAGCCGTTTTCCGTCGACTATGATAATGATCAACTGCTACTTTTTCAAAGAAAATGCGTCCAGGAAGACGGTTGCCGAAAAAATTAATTATTTCATTATATGTAACTTCATTTCGAAGCAATTCAACTAAATTCCTGTGGAAAGTTTAACTTTTTCGTGATATACTCAAAGCTACTGTTTCCATATTCGATTCTTTCCACGACCACACAATATTCCTCCAAAATCCCTCCTTTCAAATCGCGAAAAGCACGTCATATCGAGGCCCTCCTCGACCGTCTTTTCACGTCTCCAACAATGGGAAAATTTCACGTATCGGTATGAGAATGAAAAGCCGCGTATAAGTACCATCGTAAGAACTACTCGAGATGTTGTTCCCGCAGAAAGTTCCCGGGAATAATCCCGGTATGGAAGCGGAGCAATTCAGGTCTGGCGGTTGAACAATATCGCGAAAATCTAGGACAAAGGATCAGATTATCGCAATCTCTTCTCTTCATTCGATTCCATCGAAAAACGGAAGATTTAAGCTTTCCCCAGAAGCCAATAAGAAAATCTCGCTCGGTATTAAAAGATTACACGGAATGGCGTTCAACAGACTTTCTGTCGGTGTATGGATTTCTTTTTTCTGGAGGAATCTATAAGAAGCAGTTCGATGCAAGCACAGTAGCTTTCAGGCATATTAGGGGCGAACCGTTTCAGAAATTTTCCTATTTTGTTCAATGATAATATTTCTGCTCCTGAATCATTTTTTTGATCGCTCTTTCTACTTAAACTCTCGAAAGGATTGAACGTGAGACTCGAAATTTTCAGGGTAAGTTCGGTTCCTAAATGCCGCGGTTGTGTCCGTTTAGAAGCAGAATCGTTTCCTTTGATTTCCGAGTGGCCGGGAACCCAGATTAAAAAGACCTTATTTTTCTCTTCTACCTCATTGAGTTTGTTCCGGCACTCCCAGATCATCTTTGAATCGATGACGTAGGAGCTCAGTGCTTTAATAGCAGCTTGACTATCTGAATGTTTGGCTATATCGCACTTCTGATTGTTTCTTTCCAGATTTATATCTAGACATCATCATCATCAAGATGGCTTAAGGGCTATACATAAAGTTACAGAGTCATTTTTAAATTGGGTTGTTAATTTTAAATCGATTTTTCATTTTATTTTTCTGTTCTTGTTTTCTGCTTCGATTTTTTCGTTTCAGATTCATGATTCCGAAGGCATCTTGGAGAGGGTTATCGGATCGACTTAATATAGAAAAAATCCTCCAATATTCAAATAGTTTTTAATTGTTATTTTCGTTGGAACGGCGAGACAGAGTTTTTTCTACTAAGGTTTTTCCCTGAGCTCTAGTATCATACGAAAAAATAGTATGGTACCCCGTTTTGCACTTACCTCAGTTAGGGATTTTTGTTTTTGTTTTATGTATTGCATTATGTTAGCTCTTGATTTCAAAAGAATATATATAATACTCATTTTGTATTAAAATTATAGTTCATTATAGAATTCTCAAATTTTAATGATAATTTGCCAGATGAGCTGACGCCGTAAAAGCTCTTGAGAGCTTCTACGAGAATGTCTTTCTTGGAAAAGCGTTCTAGAATGCTTTTCCAAGGAAGAAGTTCTCTCTAATCCCCAAATCTCAAATCTCACCTCAATAGAAAAGAATCATTGTGTATTCCCAGCACCAGCAGTCAATAAAAAAACCACGTAACTATAGGTTTTCAATTAAGTAACTATGCCGAAGAATAAATCTTCTTCGCTGCTAAAAGAAAAAGGGAAAAACTGCAGGAAACATTTCCTCCGCTTCCTAATCCCGAACCTCTGATTTAATTAGGCCAAGTATAAGGAGGCAAAGGAGGGGAGGAGGGTTGTAAAGGCAGCCCTAATAATTCACCCGGTAAATGAGACGAGAAAAACATTTTTAATTCGACTAATAATGAAAATCTCATTGGTTCCATAAATTTTCATTCAGTTTTTAATATAAAAGAGTGTCAATTTTAGAATTTAGAGTCTGTCAGAGGAAAAACGGGAAATTGAGTGAATATTTAACTTACACGGTGTGGTTTTGTACTTCACCGAAACCTTTTTTTTCAACTCTCGAGGTAAGTGCATACATATTAATTCTGTAAATTTCTCAATATTGCATTTGTCGTCTGAAATTGATTACTGTCGTTTGCAACCATTTAACCACTCTATACTCAACGCAATCTGGCTGTAGAATACATACCAAAATTTGGAATTATTGAGCGGAAAGGGTATCAAATCGAAATGATTCTGTGATTTTATAGTTAGGCATCAGCACCTTAGGGAAAGCATGGTTGCAAATTGGCGAATGCGTATGTATATCAATTTCACTAAGCGAAAAAGCTATTTCTTGATTAACTGCCTTTACAAAAACTGCTCTTTTCGACCGTTTGCCATGGAAATCATCGCCATCATCTAGTAAATTACATAAAACACAAATTCAACTAGAAAAAACAGTGTTTGCATCGATTTTTTCTCATAAGTTATCATCCATTTTCCAACCTCTCACTTCCAGAAAGCGAAAAATTCAAAAAAATACATTTATGCAATTATTTGTTACTAATTTTCGATATATATGTATATCAATAAAAGACCGCAGGCTTCTATCAATTACAAGGCATCATTCCCGCAGGAAAATAGATGGTGCAAATTGGCGAATGCACCGGTGTATCAATTTTAGATAGTAGAATAGATATTTCTTGAAATTTCTACGACTGCTTGACATAACTATCACCGACGCTGTTTCGTGCATTAGATCAAAAACAAATTAACTGAAAACAACATTGTTTGCATTATTTTTCCGTCCATTTTTCAACCTCTCACTTCCAGAAAACGAAACATTCAGAAAAATTCATTTGTGCAATTATTTATAACCCCTTTTCGATATATATATATATGTATATATGTATATCAATAAGAGACCACAGGTTTCTATCAATTACAAGGCACCATTTCCGCAGGAAAAGAGAGGATGCAAATTGGCGAATGCGTCGGTTTTTCAATTTTAGGTAGTAGATTGGCTATTTCTTGAAATTTCTACGACTGCTTGACATAATTATCACCAACACTGTTCAGTACATTAGATCAAAAACAAATTAACTGAAAACAACAGTGTTTGCATCGTTTTTCCGTCCATTTTTCAACCTCTCACTTCCAGAAAACGAAACATTCAGAAAAATACATTTTTATCCTTATTTTACCCCTTTTCGATATATATGTATATCAATAACAGGCTGCAGGCTTCCATCAATTTCAAGCAATTACCTCTGCGAGTCTGGACCCACTTATGGTCCTGGAGCAACAGCAAGTCATCATGAGCCGTTCTGGCTGTCGAATGCAGAATAAAACGCCTGCGGCAGTGAAATCTCCGACCGGGAATTCCATTACATTGCGGAAAGGTCTTGAGCACGGACGATATGAAAGAAATTCTGCATGACCCAGGGCGTGTAAAAAGCATTCGCTTGAAAATATGGTCAAACGCTGCTTTGAAGAGCCCTTTTGATATTTGGTTAATTGATTGAAAAGCATTGGTTTCAGTCTCACGGCCACGCTATGTTTTTGAGTCCTCTCTTGGGGCGTTGTCATTTTGTTGAAATATTTGTATTTCGTGCATATTGAACTAGTATCATCTAGATATAATAGAGAAGAGACGCTATGACATACCTACATTTGAGTAAGGAAAATAGTACCACTGGGCGGGGCTTAGTCGGGGACCAATATGGCGGAAAGTTCAGGGTTGAATTAAGTTGCCAGTTTTTTCTGTTCACAAATTTCACCCAAAAAATAGGACGTGTTGGGTCTTTAGGAAACCTGTTCAAATAAGGTCAATTGAATATCAAATGAACAATTTTTCTTCAGGCGATAATACAGACATATAAAAAGATATCATATTACCAATACAGACTTGCAAAAATTTCGAATGCGGATCTGTTCAGTATTCATCCCTACCTGTGATATGTTTTTCCTTTAATTTTCTTCATATCTTTCTCTTCTCTGCTTGAAGAAAGCCTTACAGCACACGATACTATTTCATTGTATATAATTAAGCAGAAAAAAAATCATAATTTAACTAGAAAAAGGCGCAAAAATCACTATTTGGACAAAAAATTCAACGATTGTCAAATTCGATGTTAGGTGGTAATAATAATTCGAATCTGATACCACGTTTATTTCAATGATGGCAACTCTATACTATCCTATCTCTATGACTAGTATAGATATAATATTAAATGGTAATTGGATGTACTATTTTCAGTCAAGAAATTTTTCGTCGTGAGAATTTATTCATAGAATTGAATTAATACAAGCCGAGTCCATCTATGGAAGATAATTACCCTTCAGTTGAAAAAAATTGAAAAATGGATGATAACTCTTTGGGAAAAATTGATGAAAACATTTTTATTTTCAGCTAAATTTGCTTGTTATCTGATGCAGTATACTACGGTGGTGATTTTTGTGTCAAGCAGTCAAAGAAATCGGTTTTTTGAGGGCAGTTACTCAAGAAATAGCTACTCAACTTGATGGAACCGAGAAACCAGCGCATTCGCCAATTTGTAGCTATTCTTTCCCTGCGGGAATGTTGTCTAACCATAAAATCGCAGTTTCACATAAAATTCATAGCATTTTTGTCTAATCATTTCGAATTTTGATAAGCATTGTACAGGCAAAACAGGTTAATGACTTGAGGGGGCTATAGTTCTATGATAAGTGGATTCAGAAACAAAATTAGGTAATTGCTTGTATTTATTGGAAGTGCTAGTAATATGCAAAATGTCAAAAAATATATTGTTTTGAATATATGCTTGCTGGCTGTAACTGGTCCAAACATGGAGGAAAACTTGTGTGAAAAAACTGTTGTTGGGTGCATCTTTTTAGTTGAATTTGCATATTATCCAATGTATTAGGCTTTAACGGTGAAAAAATCAGTTTTTAAAGGTTGTTGCCCAAAAAATAGCCATTCCACTCGCTCAAAAATTAATATATAATATGCAAATTCGTCATCGGATAACAGTGCATTCGCCATTTTGCAACAACGTTTCTTCTGGTGTATGATCTCCATACTCTTGCGATTTAACGCCTTAAGACTTCCAGCTGTGGAGTTATTTGAAGTCACAAGTGTATGAGAATGAGCCTGCAACCATTGAAGCATTGAAAGCTGAAATTAGACACTGCATCGATGAAATAAATTTCGTCAAAACGGTGACCATAAACCATTCACAAGATATTCTCTATTATATACATAGTCCCCAATTTATATGTTCTGAATCAACAAATATTTCAATACAGAAAATAATGTTTTATGGAACACTGAAATCTTACGCTCTTATCCTTAACATCCCAATATAAACGAGCAAAATTTCCCGAGAAAAAGAACCACCCATCTAACCAACAATACCGAAAAACGAAACGGTTGAAGATCAAATCCTCCATGTCCGTCTGCCATCTAAACCGTTCGAGTTGGCTTCAAAAGACGCCCCATCATGAATAAGTCGAAAAATCCATCAAACGAAAAACGTAATACCATATAAATTGTCCTGGCGTATTCTTCTCGCACGGAATCGATACAAATTCATGTTCACATTTTCGAGTTGATTCGACTTCAGGGAAATCTCCTCCTATCTAATAAAACACACCGTATTATTCAGTCATAGCGCTGGTGACATTTTCTGGCATTATCCCCCCAAGAAAAGGTCATTTGACATAAAGTTCAGGCATTATTTTCCCTTTGAATACCAGCAGTTGAGATAGATACAGAGAAGGGGCCTTGATGGATGCAGCAACCGCCATAATACACAGGAAAATGTGCGGTAGTTCTTCAGGAATATCGAGCACGAGGCTTTGGGATAAGCCGACTGAAGAGACCTACATTACCGACACTATCATTCATGTATTCGCCCCCTTTCGGGGTTATTCCGCAAATTGTCCCTGTCACCGGATCATTTCGATAATTTGTCTTATTTATACGGTGTCAAGAAGGTGTGTGCCATCTTTGGTTGCGTTGCTATGGAGACTGTTTATTTTTGAATGATCGGTGGATAGATTAGATTATTTTGTGATGGAGTGGCGCAATGGGAGAGATGAAATTTTGGTGGAAGTAATAGTGTTATGAACGGAGTATATTTTTTATGTGTGCGAGAGGAAATCATATTCTTAAAAGTATCACTACATAGTATAAAACAAAGTCGCCTTCTCTGTCCCTATGCCCCTTTGTATGCTTAAATTTGAAACTACGAAACGGATTTTGATGCGTTTTTTTTAATAGATAGAATGATTCAAGAGGAAGGTTCATATGTATAATAACATCCATTAAATAGTGGAGAAGTACTGTTATTTTTGAGGTTTCTAATGTGATGTCCGTGCAAAGACGGGGCGGGTCGCTAGTTATTAATAATTTGTTGGGACACGGAGCATTATCTTGTTGAAAATTTTTTTTTCCTTTTTAAGTTTCGGTCTTTTCTAGAGATCTTCTGCTTCAAACGGATCAATATACGCTATTGGTGGTCTGGCGTTTTTCGTTTTTTTTGTCAACTATCGTCTGCATTTCAAGATTTGCTGATATGAAATTAAATAAACATTTCTAGTGATTTTTAGCAAAAATCGTTTATTTTCCGGTCTTCGAAAAAAACGATAGGTTTCTACGCCCTGATGACGAATTTGTGGTCAAATTCAATTCTATTCGTGGGGCCGTCCGGCCGTTAGCACAATAACTTTTGAAAGGATTGTCCTAGAGACTTGAAATTTTCAGGATGAGTTTGGTTCCCAAATGACTCGGTTAAGTTTGTTAACCAGCCAAGTCATAAAATATGGCCATTTAAAATTTTTATTCCCCAAGATCTCAGACAAAACCAAACTCACTGAAATGAAATGTTGCGGTCACATGCCAGATGCTCATAATAAGCCTCATGCAAAATTTTGTGGCCATAGTGTGAACAAAACCATAGAAAATTCAATTGGAATATTGAAAAGAAGAAACTTCATATTACGATGAAAAATATCCGATTCGAACTAAATTTATTTAATAAATGAAGATTGATACACTGAATGTTCATGCAGAATTTTGTGGCCTTAGTAAAAAGAAAACCATAGGAAATTCAATTGGAATATTGAGAAGAAGAATCTTTATATTACCATAACAGGATATCCGTTTCAAGTGAAATTTTTTCGTGAATGAAGACTGTTATACTCAACTTTTATGTGAAATTTTGTGGCCATAGTGTCAACAGAGCCATAGAAAATTCAATTGAAATATTGAAAAGAAGAATGTCTATATTTTCATAACAGGATAACCGATTCAAATGAAATCTATTTTGTGAATCTGATATACTGAATTTTCATGCTCAATATTAAGAGAATCGCATCATCAGAACCATAGAATATAATTTTTCAAATTATTTATTTCTCACCTATATTATTTTTTGAATAATTTCCAGAATATAATTCCGCCTGTGCTGAGATTCTTCCTTTATATATTTGGTATCAATCTCAAATCCCATATTAAATTTGAGGTAAAAGTCTTATTGCTCCACCGGCGAATGAGTGCTCAAAAGCTCCTGCTCAGGGCTTTCCTCAAAAATTTTTGATTTGATAACATCAATTGAATTGATCTCCAATTAACACAGAGGAAATATTTCACTATTCATGACGAAATCTTCTTATTATATAAATGTCCTTGAAGGTTTCGGAAAGTTTACAGTATTGACTAGATCAAAATAAAACCTTGTCCAACCAAATTCATGTGAAAAATTCGATTCAAACAATGTATGTCGAAGACACACCCTGTACCGAGGGTTCGTAAATACTTTATCTCAATTTCCCGCCAAAACAATACACCAAAAATAATAAATAATAACCGGGCAATCATAAAAACCGATAAAGGCCGAATCGATAAAACCATAAATCGAAGCAGGTCCGAACTCAACCGTGATACGTCCACATTAAATGCGCACATAGCGATAACTCGCTATCGCCTATTCCGTCCAAATGTTCGCCGATAAACCCGAGTTTTCCACTTGAAAATGCATAACGACCGCCATTTTGATGTCATGTACCTAATGAAACGCGCCGCAATTATTTTAAATACAATGCGACATTCAATTTATGATGGCACTACGCGCCATACAGCCGATTTATGAAAAAGAGCGAGCGGTGGGTTTGGGAGCAACCGGAAATCGTCCTGGCCGCCATATTTGGTTATCTGATCCTGCGGTCAGGTGATAATGAGCTTAATATCGCCAAAATGGCCCCCGGTGCTCGGTAAGACAGCTTGAATTGGCTCTGAAGCGGCTGAGAGGTGTAAACAGAAGGTTGGAAATGTTAGGTGACTTTTAATTCAAATTTTCATGAGGTTCGCGATTGTGTTCTAGATTAGGACGATTTAATCCGTGGATTAAATTTGGTACGTGAGTTTGCTTTACATTCGTTAATCCTTTTGCAATTGAATTTCAAGGATTTTCATTTAGAGTCGGATTATTTTTTGAGGTGCGTCCACTCAGATGAATATTATATCACTTAAATTTTATTTTTTCCACATTTTTTCGTCTCTTGACGCCATAGCTGTATATTTAGTCAACTTACTTGCAGAAATAAATAAATATAGAAGCCCATTAATGAAAACGTCAGCTTATTCTTTGAATAATCCAAAATCTATGGCATCAAACTCGAGATAATATAAAATATCTGATAGTTCTTTTAGCCAGTAGGTCTCTTAGACCAGTCGAGCTATCTTGCAATTAGATGTAATCGCTATGTAGCCCTAGAATTATCCCACCTAGTCAGTATATCTGCTGAGCCATTCTATCTACACAAATTGTAGCTCTATATCACGATAAATTTCTTTTTTTTTTGATAGATCAATTGAACAGTAGTTCATTTGAGTGGAAGCATTTGAAAAATGCACAAATTTGATCCAATTATTTAATATACATTATATTCTGTGGTTATTCTTCAACCAAAATAATCTTTCGACAAAAATTAATATTTTGCAATTATGAAATAACCCAATACCACATACCTAATCTGAGATTTGAAATTCCAACAACAAAATTCTTCGACTTGAACATTGTTGTAGTAATTTAAAGGTTAATATTCTGTCGTTGAAAATCTGGGGATTCTAAAATAATCAAAATGTTTCATGTAATGTGAACTCAGTCTTTTCACTTAGTCTGATGAATTTCTTCATAAAGATAATTTTACACACCTTAACTTTCCACCCCTTTTCATGGCAATAATCCAAAAAAAATATATACAGAATGATAAGATCTCTGAAAATGTGCTTTGTACTTCATCGATTTTTTATTCATTTTGTAATAATATTGGAGTTGTATACTTAAATATAAAATAATTCACAATTTGAAGGTTTCAAAATATTTTGTATTCACTGTTCACATTGTCTCAGCATTTCTTTCATTCTGCTTCCACAAATTATTTATTACATTTTTTTATTTTATATTCTTTAATTCAAGTTATCGCTCTTTTTAATTTTTAATATCCATGCAAATATAATTCAGGTTTCTCCTTTTAAACAAACACTCCTTCATATTATTTTATAGTTTTTATTTGCCTCTTCTTGTTTTTTTTGAAGACAGCAACATAAATGTTCGTAACTTATATTTTCTTTATGACATATATTTGACCCCTTGTATGGAACTATTTCATGAAAAGCACGATCAAAAGGAGCATTTCTCGAAAAACTGTAATAATACAATCGTCCTCCATATTTTTGTTCTGACATCAATAATACCTGAAGGTTTTATTTTTCTAGCGTACTTCATCTACAATTTAACGTATTCTGAATCTTATTTTCAAGCTAAAACATAATTTTCTACTTCAAAATACTTTTTATTGCCAATATATTTCCTATTTTTGAGGGCATAAACAATATATTGATAACTATTTTCGTATCAAATTAATATTCATATTTCCATTATTTTTCTTTTATATTTTAAGGATATCAAAATGTACACAACTGTACCTTCAAGTTTATGATCAATTGTGTCTTTTTTCCTTGTTGTTTAAATTGTCCTGATTAGCAAGAATTCGATACATTCGTTATTTTTGAAACTTATATCAGTCGAACGTCTTATTTCACAAGGGATAATCAACATCCAGCTGCTTCTTCAGAACAAATTTGACAGCAACATCACTCATTGGCTCATCCCACATGACATCAGTAAAATTCCAGACAACCTATAGGATTTCACCAACGCCAGAGCACGCTTTTATAGTTTCCTATTTCATCGACAAAACTGTTCATTGGCATCAAGCCATCCATGAAAATGTCCAGCTTCATTCTAGACTGACAGATCACCCGATACATCATTCGGATTTGACATATCGACATAAAAGCATGCAACCATTCCGACATACAGCCGGCAAAATTTACTGCATAATACTCAGGACTCACCTTCTCGTCGTGGATAAGAGGAGGACAGGAACAACTTCGAAAAATGAAGAGCGATTGGAGAATTTGAAGGAAAAACACCGGAAACATAACTTAAACCACTGGTTATATTTTTTTTAACTGGAGGAGCTTCTGGCACGTACCCGGACGCGAGAGTTGGAAGCAATGCTGCGCGGTAAAGAACATCTTCGCTTTTATAGGGGTTGGTGGGGTTGGAATCTGCGCGTTTCTAAGCAACTTGGATCATAATCATATCATGCCTAGCATCCCCTACCGAGGGTTGAGAGGAGAATTACTATGTAAGGGTATTGCTCTTTTACCGCCACAGTGCGATCGAAGTGAGCATGGTATTTCTGATGGGTTATATTGGGATATGTTTGGGGGTGAAAGTGACCTAATTAATTGATGATAGATGAATAGGCTAGCGTAGGAATGAAGTTTGATGACTGTGATGAATGTTTGTCCAGTTTGTACAGGGTGTTCGATTGGTATGGCTCGTGGAGACTGACTGCAGATATCTTGATGATGGTGTACAAGAGATATTGTGTTATCCGTCTTTCAATTATGGGATGCTGGTTGAAGAATTATTTTTTTATGGATTTATGTTCATTTTGTTTGTAAGTTCTCCCGATAAAGTTTTTTTGTTACGTGTTACGTGAAACTGTGAAAAGACTAGTTTCTTTGCCGAATGTACTGGGTAATTCTGAGTGTTCCAATAAAGAGGTTCTTGAAAGTTAACTTGAAATGAATGAATTCAATGGTTTCCGAACTATTACGTTTTCTAGAGTTTCCAGAAAATTCCACGGTAGTAATTGGGAAAAACATCAAGTAAAACTTCAATATTGTAACTATGCAACTGATAGACATTTCTCCAAACGTAAAATAGGCGATAAATTCATAAAAAAGTCCATACCTTCCAATGAATTAACTCTCGAGAATGATTAAGCTATAGCTCAAAAACAATCAATGTACTGTATACTGTATTAAGAACATGAATTCTTGTATTAAATGCTTTCTAAAAAAGTGTTGAATGAGAGTTTCTCATAGGATTGAAAAAATACCTATTTAAAAAGAATAACTGTATATAATTTGATATTTATCACAGAAACAATAAGGAGTGTTTTTGGATGGCACAAAAAAAAATAATATCATTAGAATCGTTCTTAGAAAGTTCAAAAAACAAAGAAATATCGTTATCAATTTATTCTTCAATTTCAATACAGTCTTTACCCCAAAGAATCAAATACGAAAGTTTGAAAACTGAATATTAACTTTTATAATTATTATTATTGGTAGAATCACATTTTTTTATACTCTTGTGAACAATATGATTAGAGTAAAACCAACATTGACCAACTGAGAGCATAGAATTTATAGGTATTCGTTTGGCTCAGAATTTATCCCTCTCACAACAGCCAATGAAAATTAATGATATTAGAAATGAACCAATAATTCAGTAATAAATGAAACCAGTAAGTTAACTTGTTACATTTTTTGTATAGGTAAGCCCGATATTGTATAAAATCTATAATAATCGATTCATTATTATTAATTTCACCTGCAGATTTTGATCATTTTCCACAAATGTATTTTGTATTTTCTGAATTCAATCAATTATTCAAATCACTCATAATTTTTTTCAAAAGAGACTTCATATAATTTTTCATACTGTGAAAAAAATTCAAATGAATAAAAATAGAAGAAAAACTCAAATAATTATAGAATTTCTGATTTGAACAACTCTAGCCTACAAATTATATAGAGAGCACAAATTTTGTGAGGATCATACCTATTAAATGAAAACAATTTTTTGGAGAGAGAAAGAGAATTTAATAGTTTCAAAAAAAGCAATAGGAGGTTTGTTGTGAGAATTTGTCGATGATAAAGTTCTCGTTCAGAACTATTTTTATATCACAATCAATTATTGCATTTCTAGAAAACTTTTTAGGTTTTCACTCCCAGTCTCTGAAACAGAAATAATTAAAAAATTTTAATTAAGATGAAATGCTCCTGCGAAAATCTTTGCACTAATTTGTCAGGAACAAATTGGTTTTGAAAAAATTGTTGCCTAACAGTAAAACTAAAAAAGGAAATAAATGAAAAGGATAATGTTACGTTTCGGCGTCTATAGCTGACTCCTTCTTCAGACAAACTTGTGAAACCTTTGGAATTGTGTATTTTTTCGTTTGCAGTCTAATTTTGATTTTGATTTATTTAGTTTTGAACTTTCCTGATGTAATTTCTTTCTTCAATAAATCAATCCAAATACACATTCGAACAGAACAATTAGCCAAATTATCTACTTCATCTAACCAAATACAAGTGGATTCTTTATTTTCCTTTTATAATTTTCAGGTTCCGTCATTAGGATCTTTGTGTTGTTCCAGTTCATCATAAATGATCTCCGCTATTTGAACATACATGATCAGCGATTTTTGATCTTGTAATGTCTCTATTTTAATGTTGTTCTTATGTTCGCGTTTTGAAAACAGTTCTTACGCTGAATTTGGAACCAATTCTTCTTATTTTTTTCTGAAAGACCGGGAATATAAGGAATGACGTTCAATAAATTTAGTTGTAGTTTTCTGTTTGTACCTGATCATCATTAGAATTTTGATTAGAAATGCAGAATCCTCCCAGATTATATTTCAATCGTTAATTATTGCATTTCATAGATGAAAACTAATAACTGTTTTCCTGGATAATATGTAAGAAATGAATTCCTCAGATTTATTGAGATCTGGTTCAGAAAGGCAATTTTTGGCAAGGGAGAAAATTTGATTCTTTAAAAGGTTCTTTTGAGAGATTTCTTTCAAGTAGCTAGACTTCGCCTTGTTTTTGTGATAAAAAGAACGAGATTATTTCAAATTTTCACAACTCTGGCACGATTGCAATAATGATATCCATTCGTTGTAGGCTTGAAGTCTTGGACTTTCAAAGCAGAGGACGAACAATCCTGTATCGAGGAAACATCTTCAACTTTTCACCGTTTTTCCGCGTAGAGCGCTGTCTCACGCTATGTTGGTTCCACCCTCCGTCAAAAGAATGCTCTGCAAATTGCATTCATCTATTTTCCTTTTCGCTTCACTCAGATCACGTAGATTTCTAGATGGATTCAATTAATTAATGATATGTAAATGTTTAGTGGGGGTTCATTTTTATCAATATTTACTAGGGATGAACTTTTTTTTTCTAATGATGATCAGGTACAAACGAAAACCGTCAAGAACAACTGAATTTGTTGAACTTCATTCCTTATATTGATAACCTTTCAGAAAAAGTAAGAAGAATTATTGGTTCCAAATTCAACATGAGAACTGTTTTCAAAACACAAAATGATTTGAGATCCATTCCAACCAGAACGAGACCAATGAATGAGACACAAAAATAAAAAAAAATGTGTTAACAATATTCCCTGTATGTGGGAAATCTTATGCAGGAGAGACATCAAGACCTTTCGAGATAAGAAAACGGGAATATAAGAACAACATCGAACAAAGAGACATTACAACATTACAAGATCACAAATCGCTGATCATGTATGTTCAAATAGCGGAGATTATATGCTGTACTGGAACAACACAAAGATGCTAATGACGTAACCTGATAATCATAAAAGGAAAATTAACAAATTCACATGTATTTTGTTAGATGAAGTAGATAATTTGACTAATTCTCTAGCTCGGGAACGGTTCGACTTAGAAGGTTGCGGTTTTCACCAAATAAATTCTGTCAAAGTCGAGCCCGAAAAATGTGCCACTCATTTTGTTCTAGCTCATCGGGTATCTGAAACCCCCTCACTAGACAACGTATTAAGGACACCTGGTACACTGAAAGAATGATGTTTTTGTTCAAGTTCAACAATATCCCAAGACATAATTATTCAGAATTATAATCACAAAATGGACTACATTGATTGAAGTCGCGTCAATAGTAATGATACAGAGAGATCAGTGGATGTATAGAAATATTGTATTGGAAGCATTATCTTTAATAATTATTTTTCAGACCATGAAAATTCACATTCACAGTTGTACAAAAAATGTTGTTTGTATAAAATACGTGTTTTTATGGCACATTCGAGTAAATTTTTGGCCTCGACCAGCGGTCTCGGTCAAAAAATGATACTCTCATGTGCCATGGAAAAAACACTAATTTTACGCATTTAATACATAAATAACTATTTTGTACAACTGTCAAAAAAATTTGACTTTTCTTCATCATTATGGATGCCTAAATAATTACTTTTTCACCGTAAAAAAATCGTTTATATTGTAACGACACAGAAAGATCACTGGATGCATTAGAAAAATATAGTATTAAAAGAATTATCTTTAATAAATATATTTCAGACGATTATAATTCACATTCACAGTTGTACAAAAAATGTTGTTTGTAATTCGTGCGTATAAAATTCGTGTTTTTTGACACATTCGAGTGAATTTTCAGCCTCCAACTGCGGTCTCGGCCAAAAATTGACACTCCCATGAAAAAACACTAATTTTACGGAATTAATAAAAAAAGAACTATTTCGTAGATAAATGTCATAACTGATACTTCGATTTTCAATGGAAAGTTTTCGAAAATGAATGCTTATCATGTGTGGAAACCACTGTAAATGCCCATTTATTGAAAATATCATTTCTCGATATTATGATCTTAACCACGAGGAAAATGAAAACTAACCTCCTTTTTAATCAACGTGCAACTTGTGGACCCTGACCTGTACAAACTACACACCATAACAGCACATTTTGCGTGCGAATCACATCGGTAATATGTTGGCTCGATATACAACACAGAGCTGGGTTTAATATTCAGTAATCCCACAAAAACATTTCCGTCTGTTTCTGGTCGGATTATTCCCGTTCAGACCTTCCTAATAAATACCCAAAAGATCATTATGGACCGTCGGATCTACCCCTGACCTTCTGCGTACGGCTAACCTGCTAAATGTACATGGGCATCCCTAGGATGCCGCCTTCAACCCCCTGCCCAGCTACCCCGTCGATAACTTTCAGGCTACACCGCAGATAGCGGGGAAACTAAAACTCCCTAAATTAGAGCCTGTCGAAATTGCGAACATTTATTGGTGCTTTTAATATCGCCCGAACTGCCTATTTGTGACCCAGAATGCTACAATTAGGGCCTATAATTACTGTATTATCATTTAGCAGATAAATAATTGAGGAATTTCACACAAATATTGGTTTGTGGGGTGCAAATAGAACATAGGATAACAGGGCAAAGTGAAGGATTTTCCAATAAGAAGTGTTATTTCAATATTTAAAGAAAAATGCCATTTTCAATATAAATGATCAGACGTTTATTTCATTATAAAGAAGAAGCTATACTGTTAATAGTGGAAAATAACATTTGGCAAATGACCACCACGACCACCTTAACAGGACTATATCCTTTTAATGAAATATTCCATAACCAAATCACTGTCTGTCCTATGTCCTCGATAGCCTCACGAATTCCATCTTTGAGGTCTTGATACGACGCTGGGCTATTGGCGTAGACCTTCTCTTTTACATGGTCCCAAAGGAAGAAGTCGCAAGGTGTTAAATCACAAGATCTCGTTGGCCAATTGAGATCACTTCTTCTAGAGATAACACAGTCCGGAAACTTTTCCCTCAAAAGATCAATAGTTTCGTTGCTTGTGTGGCACGTAGCGCCGTCTTGTTGAAAGTAAACGTTGTCCAGATCAATACTATCCAATTTCGGCCATGAAAAATCACTAATCATCTCTCGATAGCGCACTCCATTCACCGTAACTGTTGTTCAACTACCCAATCAGCGAAGACACGACGTTGTTGATGATCGGCCGGCTTGAGTTCTTGTGTTTACTAAACTTTATAAGCCTTAAGAACCAAATATTTGTGCAAAATACGGTGTAATAACGTTTGTGGAATTCCTAATTCCAAAGAACGACGAGGAATGGACAAACCTGGGTTTTCTTCAACACTTTCGGCCACAGTAGCGATATTCCCGGCTGTTCTTGAGCGACATGCACGGGTTTTATTCTTCACATCACTAACTTTTCCCAACAGCTCGAATTTCTCAATTTCTTCATTGCGGTCCGACAAGGTGCTTGACGACGAATCAAAAATGTTCGAATTTTACGAACCGTCTCTGCCGAATTTTCACCATTTTTATAGTGAAATTTGATAATTGCAATGCGTTCTTGAGGCATGTATCGTTCCATTTTTATTAATGGTGTGGTTTCTACTTGTCAAATGTCAAAAAAGACAGATTCCAACGTGACATCTACCGAAATAGTGGGCTATTCAAAATAACACCTCTTATTGGATAACCCTTTATTTATGAATTAACAAACTTCATAAATTTTTTTGGTGGATCGATTATTTTGCCGGTTAGTGTATATTTAGTTTCAATCTCGAGACCAATACAGAATTTTGAGGTGATAGTCTTATTTCTCCAACTGCTCAGGGCTTTTCTCAAAATTTTCTCCATTTTATTGATGTTAATTTTTTTAACGATAGTGTTATTTATTTTGTATAAATTAGATCTTTCTGGTCAATTTGAGTGTAAGAGAGAGTAGCTGCAGTTGAATTTCACCATCCCCAGGGATGATCTAGGTATAGTTTCACTAAATAAAGACTTTCATTTTCATTTTATCAGCCAATGAATTCAGAGATTTATAGGGTGAACATTCAATAATCGTCCTTTGGCTTCCAACATACTAAATGAGAAGCGTAATAAGACAAGAAATGATTTGCAACGTATTAAAGACGCAATTAAAATCCCAGGTATCCTAATTACAACTACAACAGTCTGTATCGTCCATAACTGTTTAATTATTGATAATTCAATTAAATCAACTCTGGTTGCAATTCCTCAGTGCCGCTTTGATCACTTCTCCGGGGTCCTTGGGCATCTGTCTCAGCCCAGGAATTTGACAAGAATGTCCGATAATCCGGATTGCTTGCCCAGAGTCCGGGCACTCCGGATTCCGGACTTGCACATAAGCGGGATGACTCAGTTTTGGCCGAAATATACCCATTATTCAAATGCGGATGAATACCGGCCAAACAATAATGATAACAGTAAAATATGGTGGTAAAATGGACGAATCTAGGAATTCATATGTAGGACTGTGGAAATATGGGGATGTTAATGATGTTTGTAGACCTGGTACATGTTTGGGATGGTGATTTCGTCCCTCGGCATTCGTAATATGTGGTAATTTGATCGTTGCATAATGACTTGTGACATATAAACAAATGTTCACATTTATATGTTCTCTGAATTTGAGGTGAATTCGCTCATTCTGACATTAGATTAGATAAGGTTAAATTGAAAAATGCGATTTCTGTGATTTCTATACAGGAAAGTCGCCCAATTTTGAATATTTTTTTTTGATTGGCACTCTTCTGTGATATTTACCTATGTTTTGATCATTTTTTCCTGCAAAAACCTAATGATAACATATCAAACAATCTGAACTATTTATTTTCACACAAATGATATTAAAATGAGCTTAACTTAAAAATGCCAATTTTCGTCATTTCTAAAATAGGTTAAAAACCTATCCAATATTAAAAGTATTGGATACCCTGTTCAAAACAAAGAACATATTGCCTTTACAAAAATAACAAACATAAATTTTCTTCTCAAGTGCCTTCGATAATTTTTTTCATATATCGTTTGAAATATAATTTGGGGGGATTCTGCATTTCTAGAAAACTTTTTAGATTTGCACTCCCTATCTCTGAAATAGAAATAATTAAAAAATATTCAATTTAGATGAAATTCTCCTGCGTTAATCCTAGCACTAATTTGTTAGGAGCCAATGGCTTTTGAAAAAATTGTTGCCTAACGGTAAAACTAAAAACGGAAATAAATGAAATTGGTAATGTAACGTTCCGGTGTCTATATCTTCAGATAAACTAGTAAAATCTTCAGAATTGTGCGTTTTTCCATTTGCAGTCTAATTGACATTGAAAGTTGTCAACACATAGAGATGTTGATTTATTGAATTTTGAAGTTTTCTGATGTAATTTCTTTCTTCAATAAATCAATCCAAATACGAAATTGTAAAATAGCGTCAAATGAAGAGTTGTCATAACTTTTGTGTTACTCAAGTTATAAACATGAAACTAAAACATTATACAAGCATTTTCTTCAGTAAAATTCATTGAAGTAATCAATTTTTCTGTATTACATTTTGTTCTAGCTCATCGGGTTTCTGAGATCCCCTCACTAGACAACGAATTTAGCACACCCGGTACAGTCTATGCCTATACGAACAAATCCTCGAAAAAGCCGACAGACTCCGCGATTCTCCAATAATTTCCGACATCTACGACACGACACAACCGACAGGCGTTTGTAAAAAGTTCCAGAGAGCTGATTGAATAATCCGGTGTATCCGCTGGATTCCGCTGAGAACTGCGATACGCAATTATCATCAAACTAATTGCGTCGATACAATTCCGCAGCTACATTCGCCAAATTAACGTGCCCCTGGCTACGGGCTACGGTTTCGCGCCGGCCAAGTGCGAAAACCCTATTATTTATTCACATCCTATTAACTTCCGGGCATACAACATAATGGAGTTGTTAATATTTGAGCGATAAATATGACGGTTGCCATGCTAGGAGAAGTGCCCCGCAAGTAGCCGCGATAGTATAATATTCTGTAGTGCCTTGTGGAGTTCCTCAGGGTTCCCACTTGGGACCATTTCTTTCATGATAAATATTGATTTCAATACTTAATTTATCACATGACTAAAACATTATACTTATTTTGGGGTAGTGCCACAGAGGTAGCTACGATTTTTGGAGAATATTCCACAGTGTCTTATGGGGTACCTCATGGTTCCCACCTGGGCCCATTCCTTTCATGATATACATTGATTTATAACATGTATTTATTTCACTTGAATGAGACAAACACGCAATTTGACCCAAGAGGAATGTGCCCAAGCGGTAGTTTTGCGAGAAGAAGGGTGGACATGCACAAGAATTGCAGAAAGGTTTGGAGTTTCCCATACAAGTGTGTCCAGAATATTGCAGCGATTCAGGGAGACAGGTATGAATGTCCGAAGACCAGGACAGGGTAGACCACGGGTAACAACTGCCGTTCAAGAACGCCTCAGAGAATATGATTTAAGGCCTCATGTCGCGGCAAGAGGGCCAGCTCTTACCCCTGCCCATCGAAGGGCGCGTTTGGATTTTGCGAGAAAGCATATTCATTGGGAAGAGGCTGACTGGGAAAAAGTTCTCTTCACAGATGAGTCTAGATTCTGCCTCTACCATTGTGATCGACGTTCCCTTGTATACAGACGTCCACATGAAAGATAGGCTCAGTGCAAGTTCCTGAATACTACTGGTTTCGGGGGAGGATCGATTATGGTATGGAGTGGAATATCTTTGACTGCTCGCACAGACCTAGTGGTCGTTGATAATGAAGCTATGAATGCTGATAGTTATATAAGGAACATTCTTGAAGAGCTTGTATTGCCATTTGCCCCATACATTGGTGAAAATTTCATTTTTATGGACGATTATGCCATTCCCTTGGTGCGCGCATCGTTCAGGAGTACCTTGAAGAGGATGAAGTCTCTCGAATGGAATAGCCAGCAAGAAGTTCAGATCTCAATCCGATTGAGTAGGTTTGGAACAACCTCAATAAAAGGCTGAGAAGTTCAGAAAATCATCTAGCTAGGTACTCTTAATGACTTAGGAATCCAACTCAGAGAAATCTGGGAAGGATTAGATCAGAACATTTTAAGATCACTCATTTTGAGTATGAACCGTCGTTGCCGAGCTGTAATTAACGCAAGGGGTGGATATACCTAGTATTAAATCACTTATCAGCATTCCAGTATTTTGAAAATTGTTTATTTCTTTTCTTTCACATAAGATTCGGTGAAATCCTGAATTTTTCTTTCATTTAATGTGTCTTGATTCGTTCAAAACCTTCCCGAGAGATCATAAAAAATAAGTTATAAAGTCGATGTAGAGTTAACTTTCATTCAAATTGAGATTTTCAGAATGTGCGTTAATTTTTTGCGCAGATGAAAATAGTGTTTCAATTGATACGAGTAATAGTATATCGTTGACGTAATTGTACAACTTAATAAGTCACCCAGTATAATGAGTCCATAAGCGTAGGTCATTGCACTGGCAGTCCAGCATCAGTGTCCCAGAACTGGCTGCGAGCAAGTCAGATCGGACGATGTAATACTGAACTAGATTGTTATTTAATTTCGGGGCCCAACTGCCCGCCCCTTTCCCATCATAGCAGGCCTCGCTGCTGATGGCGTTTAGTGGACTGTCCTGATTTATACCCCATCTGCAGTTGATGCATAGCGATGTAATTTACAGTATTGCTCTCAAAAATACGAAGGACAAGCGAGGAGAGAAGGAAAGCTTGGTTGTTGAGATTTCGGAAAATCTGAAAATTTGCATATTTCTTTCGGGAAAAATGGAGAAAAGTGATGGGGGAATTTCGAGCACTTGTTCTCAAAGTTAGGCCAAAATTTATTTTCATTCTTTAATCACATTTTATGAGGTGTTATTATATAGATTATTCTGCCATATCTTTTCATGGTCATGTTTCGTTTTTGTATGAAAAAGTACTAGGAAATCTCTAGTCACGAATTTATCTATTATTTTTCAATAAAGGGGTACAGAAAACTGTTCTTCTAACCAATAATTTTCAATTCAAATATCAAATAATGACAATTCCATTATGTTTTAGTGGAAGAAAGCTTTCCCAATGTATGGGGCAAATGATGGCTCTGCATGCTCTTCAAGAATGTTCCTTATAAACCTATCAGCATTCATAGCTCCATTATCAACGACCACAAGGTCTGTGCGAGCAGTCAAAGATATTCCACCCCATACCATACCATAATCGATCCTCCCCCGAAACCAGTAGTATTCAGGAAATTGCACTGAGCATATCTTTCATGTGGGCGTCTGTATACAAGGGAACGTCGATCACAATGGTAGAGGCAGAATCTAGACTCATCTGTGAAAAGAACTCTTCTTAATGGATGTGCTCTCTCGCAAAATCCAAACGTGCCCTTCGATGGGCTGGGGTAAGAGCTGGGCTTCTTGCCGCGACACGAGTCCTTAAATCATATTCTCTGAGGCGATTTCTTATTGAGTGCTAATTTGCAACTCATTTGTTTGCTCCAGCTGATTTTGAAGGAGGCAAGCGGTTGCAAACCGTTGTCTTAACGAAGAAACTCTCTAGTAACGTTCTTGAATGGCAGTTGTTACCCGTGGTCTACCCTGTCCTAGTCTTCGGACATTCATACCTGTCTCCCTGAATCGCTGCAACATTCTGGACACACTTGTATGGGAAACTCCAAACTTTTTTGCAATTCTTGTGTATGTCCACCCTTCTTCTCGCAAAACTACCGCTTGGGCACATTCCTCTTTGGTCAAATTGCGTGTTTCGCGTTGCATAGCGATCGAGTGTAGAAAATCAAACGAAAGAAAAACTATTGATCACTAGAATTGATCGAGAACAACTGATTTCAGAATGGAGCCAATACATTCAAAATCTGATAATCTCATCTTTTTTTATTCCTGCTGGGAAAAAAACATCTGTATTGAAGAAAAACGTTGAAAGTGGATAACATATGCATGCATAATTCTGATAAAAGTAATTATCATTGAGAACACCTTCAGTTGTAGAATAAATTTGAGATTTCCATAATATGCGTTAATTTTTTTGCACAATGTATAATGAATTGCAAGCTCAAAGAACCAGTTTGATGTGATGTTTCAAGACCTATCACTAAAGTGCTACTCAAAAACGTTCACTAGCAGTTAGCACAGATCAGTAGCTACAGTCCATTCGAAACCTAACTTTTCCATCGCAACACGATCTAAAAACATTGAACACTCTTCCATACTGAACTCGAATCTCGGACCTCCGCTAGAATCCAGAACAATAGCATGCAGAATATGAGAGAATGTCGACTAAATGAAGGAATCTGGCCCATATTCCGGTGTTGGGGAGAACAAAGAGACACATAGATATAGGCGATAATTCACGGTAGAGGTATGCAGCGATTTTCAATAGAATGTGTGGCGCTGTAATCTCTGCTGACTAGCTGTCTCATCTATCCTGGCCTGCTTTGTATCGTTTGCGAGACGCATCTTATGGCTTTAAGATGTCAATCAAACAAGGCTCCCCCCCTATGGGGATTTTGCACATGTGACTCTTATTCCGTAACGTCTGTTGTGTAATTGAAATTCATCGAATATTGGGGTTGGCTACGTTTTATTTTCAGCAGTTGTATTGTTTCTATTCTTTGGAGAATTGAGATGAGAGATGATATGATTTTTTTGTTAATCATTGCTTCGAAATGGGGTCGATGCCAGGAATGACCATTTTTTTTTCATTTAGAATTAGTAGTTTATTGCTAGAAAACTTTTTAGGTTTTCACTGCCAGACTCTGAAACAGAAATAATTGAAAAATTTTTAAATTAGATGAAGTGCTCCTGCGAAAATCTTTGCGCTTATTTTTCAGGAGCGAATTGTTTTGACAAAATTGTTGCCCAACAGTGAAACTAAAAAAGGGAATAAATGAAAAGGATTATGTTACGTTTCGGCGTCTATATCAGACATCTTCTTCAGACAAACTTGTAAAAGCTTCAGAATAGTGTGTTTTTCATTTGCAGTCTAATTGACATTAAAAGTTGTCAACACATAGAGATGTTGATTTATTTGATTTTGAAATTTCTTGATGTCATTTCTTTCTTCAATAAATCAATCCAAATACGATCTATTCCAACATAACAATTGGCCAAATTATCTACTTTATATAACAAAATACTTGTGGATTCTTTAATTTTCCTTTTATAATTATCAGCTTCCGTCATTAGAATCTTTGTGTTGTTCCAGTTCATCATATGATCTCCGCTATTTGAACATACATGATCAGCGATTTGTGATCTTGTAATGTCTCTATTTTGATGTTGTTCTTATGTTGCCGTTTTCTTACCTCTAAAGGTCTTGATGTCTCCCCTGTATAAGATTGTTCACATATACAGGGAATATTGTGAACACAATTTTTTAATTTTGTGCCTCATTGAAAACTTTAGCAATGCATAATCCTCCCAGATTATATTTCAATGGATATCTGTTAGGGGTTTATGTTTCTTTTTTCCATTTCTATAATTTCTATGTTTGGGTTTATAGGTTCTACTTCAACGCTCTCTATTATTCGAATGATAATGATAATTATGATAAATAGAGAGATTTTCGATTCCGTTGATCTTGAAAATGTTGTGGTTGTGTACTCAGTGAAATCTCTTGTGAATTATGACATTTGCATTCTGTTTTTGCTCTCTCATATGGAACACTGTACTATAGTTTACCCTAATCATAAAAATTTTCCATAAACTTTTTTGAGAGGCTCTATCAGAAATTTGAATGTTTATGAACAGCCAGAATTGATTTTGACCATGAATTCTTCAGCTGTGAAAGCAAATGTATCTTATAATACCAGTCCCAAATTCTGAGCTTCCTGGAAGAACTACACACGGTTTTTACCCTAGGAATAAGAGCTCAAAGCATGGAGCATTTCCTTTCTTATTCTCATTTCAATCACATTCTTTTTCGCACCGTGTCAATCATGATTTATGAAGAAATACCTGCTGACAAACTAATAAATGGCGACTTATGGCAGCATGTCGAAGGGAAAACCGTAGCCTCAGCTTACCAGAGCTTCGACAGGAAACTATACACATCGACAAAATGATTGAACCACCCTAAGTTTTGTAAAAGTGAGTCAAAACGCGTAAAACGAAATTTTGTTATGTTAGCGAAGTGGGGGACGAATTTGATTTTAACTAATCACGAAAAAAAATACACGAAATGGTGCAAAGTGCAACGATTTCCATGAGTTGAAACTCTTGATATTGCACATGAACTCAATATAATAATGAATTTTGTGTCCACACTCCATGTTTTCCTTTGAATTTTTGCATTAACTCGTAAATTTTCTACTTCTCTTTTGTGATGGGTCCTAGCATTGCTATCCGTGTATATAAAATTGACACCAGTTTTATATCGAGGGGAAAAATAATCCGTTCATTGATGCAATGAAGTCTGGAATCTATTCTTGTCCAGAAGACTTTTCTCACAAATATAGTCTTTCGTGTGATCTTGTCTCCCTTTAAACTCTGTGTCGCTGAATATGACTTACTAAGCCTTATCTTGATTCGCCAGAAGGAAAGAAATTTCGCTACTGACCAATAGCCAGCTTCTGTGTTTCTGTACCCGTTGTAGACCCTGAAAAATTACCTGGGTACTCTTAAAAGTCTTCTGAATAGCAAATTTGCTCAATCTAGAGGTACATTTCTTGTTGGATACCAATCTTCCCTGCATTAATTGCCTCTACGACGCTTGGTTCCTTGTCTGGTTTCCTGCACTATTCAGACAGCTGAAGCGAGGAAAATTGCAAGTGTCTAGGCCGGAAAGGTTCTTAAGTGTTTTCCAATAAGAGATGTTATTTTGATATTCTTAGAAAAATGCCATTTTTCAATATAAATGATCGGATGTTTATTCCATTATAAAGAAGAAGCTATGCCGTTACTTGTGGAAAATAACATCAGGAAATGACCACCACGACCACGCTTACAGGACCATATCCTTTTAATGAACCTTTCCATAACCAAATCGCAAAGTGGCTGCCCTATGTCCTTCATAGCCTCATGAATTCCATCTTTTAAGTTTTTAATCGACGCTGGGCTATTGGCGTAGACCTTCTCTTTCACGTGGCCCCAAAGGAAGAAGTCGCAAGGTGTTAAATCACAAGATCTCGATGACCAATTGTGATCACCTCTTCGAGAGATAATACGGTCCGGAAACTTTTCCTGCAAAAGATCAATGGTTTCGTTGCTTGTGTGATCGGCTGGCTTGAGTTCTTGTGTTAACTGAACTTTATAAGCCTCAAGACCCAAATCTTAATGCAATGTAATTTAATGCGGTGTAATGACGTTTGTGGAATTCCTAATTCCAAAGAACGACGAGGAATGGACAAACCTGGGTTTTCTTCAACACTTCGGCTACAGCAACAATATTCTCTGCTGTTCTTGAGCTATGTGCACAGGTTTTATTATTCACATCACTAACTTGTCCCAACAGCTCGAATTTTTTCACCAATTTCTTGATTGCGGTCCGACAAGGTGCTTCACGACGACCCAAAAATGTTCGAGTTTTACGAAACGTCTCCGCCAAATTTTCACCATTTTTATAGTGAATTTTAATAATTTCAATGCGTTCTTGAAGCGTGTATCGTTTCATTTTATTAATGGCATAGTTTCTTCTTGTCAATTGTCAAAAAATGACAACTTCAAACGTGACATCTACCGAAAAAGCGCGCTATTCAAAATAACACTTCTTATTGGAAAACCCTTTACTATAGTGCCTTTCTATAAGCCTCTCCACTTCTGATGAATTCCTGCTGTAGGTGTTCCCTTGTATCACAGAAAGATTTTGGTCCTTTAAAAGGACTTGACGACCTCATCCTGACAGAATCATCAGTCTCCTCATTTCCCCTGATTCCTGAGTGTCCTGAAATCAATATCAAGGAGACTCTTCCACCATCTTTAAACTCATGGTTTTGGAGCTCAACAGCAACTTGACTATCCGGTGTGTAAGGATATATTGCGAATAAGACTGGTATCTCAACAATCAGCTCAACTTGCCATATTGCCTTAAAGGACCCCGCACATTTTGTATGAGAATTGGCTCCCGGTGGATTTGGCTGAAAATTTGATATGATGTTCTACTAATCCCTCTGATCAAATGTCTCTACAGTCATGAAGCTGAAAAATGCATACTTCTAGGGTTTTTAGCGATTTTTTGTATCCATTATGGCTTACGTATTACCGTTCACACAGAAATGTTTGAGAATATTTCGTGATTATTGAAAGCAGATTCTGTCAATTCGAAATATTTTCAAACATTTCTGTGTGAACGGTAATACGTAAGCCATAATGGATACAAAAAATCGCTAAAAACTCCTAGAAGTATGCATTTTTCAGCTTCCTGACTGTGGAGACATTTGATCAGAAGGATTAGTAGAACATCATATCAAATTTTCAGCCAAATCCACCGGGAGCCAATTCCATAATACGTAAGCCATAATGGATACAAAAAATCGCTAAAAACTCCTACAAGTATGCATTTTTCAGCTTCGTAACTGTTTAGACATTTGATCAGAAGGATAGTAGAATATCATATCAAATTTTCAGCCAAATCCACCGGGAGCCAATTACCATACAAAATGTGCGGGGTCCAATTTTGGGAAATTGTTTTCGTAAACATTGGATGCATGAATAACACCTCCGAAATGAATAAAGGATAAATGAACAAAAAACCAGCTGTGAAAATCATTCTTTTAAGAATTTAAAAGGTGGTTCCAAAAATTTTGTCGACGTGTGTATAAAACATATTAACGTAGACTTTCAGCGGACTGATGTAGAAGCAATCGGTTGAAAAATCGAGGCAGGCGGCGTTGCACCGCCACGACAATTCGTTTAATCCCGACGATTTATGTCGGCTCCAGTCGCTTGTTTAATTTTTTATAGGTAAACTGACCGCAGGAATAAGTCCGAACTACTCGGGCGGAAACAGCTTGGAAAATACGAATTTGTCAGGTTTCATTTTTAGGAGGAATGATGGACGGCCATATTATGGTCTGGGCTGGTTTACACGCATTTCACATACCGTTCGGAGTATGTGGAATGATAGGAAGTTAGTAGAGGTATTTACAATGAGTTTTTGCGAGCTTCTATTGCGTTTGAATCTATGGAAGACTAGCGACCCGCCCCGGCTTCGCACGGTAATTCGATCCAAGTAAAACTGTTAAAGAAAGACAGTTGCATCAAAATTTTATCATAAATTCCCTAAATTATGGCGCCTACCGACCCCCTAAGTTAGAAAAGTGATCGAATAGTAACTTGAAGTCTTAGTAACACTCAGTTAAAAAAAAACATCAAAATCATTTCAGTAGCTATGGCGTCATGCGCTTCTTGACACGATCACGCTAGATTTCCGCGGGAATGAGGTATTTTTCCGCCTTAAGTACGATAGCATGAATATTAATAGCCCATATCCTTTTCTAGGTTACTATCTACCAACTAAATTTCATCAAAATCCGTTCAGCCGTTTAGGCATGATAGAGCAAAACTCCCAGCAAAAACCATAAAAAAATCACTCAATTCAGTTTTTGCCTACTTCCTACCCCCTAAGTACGATGACGTGATCGTTTTGATCTTATATCCGTTTTTAGGTAACCATCTATTACCTTACTAAATTTCATCAAAATCTGTTCAGCCGTTTAGACGTGAAAGAGCAAAAGTCCCAACAAAAACGACTAAAAATTACTAACTCAATTTAGTTATTTGCCTACTGCCTATCCCCTAAGAACGATGACGTGGTTATTTATAGCCTATGACCAGTTCTAGGTTATCATCTATCACCATACCAAATTTCATCAAAATCCGTTCAGCCGTTTAGGCGTGAAAGAGTAACAGACAGACAGACAGAGTTACTTTCGCATTTATAATATTAGTATGGATGATTACCTGAAGTTATGGGGTAGTATGTATCAGTGCGAACATCCTGTATAAGTTTCACACGTAATACAGAAAGGTCTGTATAACCTTACTTCATCAAAAACGTTTCTCAGATAGATAGAGTTGATATTGTGATAACATTATTTGTTTCGGTGAGAAAAAGTCCTATGATATGAACATTCCTCAAACAAGTCCTTCTATAGGGGGGTGATGTAGAGTAAAGTCATTTTATTCAGGTTTTCATCCTTGTTGTTTTTTGTCCTCTTATGGTTAACATTTCTGTCTCTTCAAATACTGAGAAATACACATGTTATAAAAGGTTTAACCATTAGAAGTGTTATTTTGAATAGCCCGCTATTTCGGTAGATGTCACGTTTGAAGTTGTCATTTTTTGACATTTGACAAGAAGAAACTACGCCATTAATAAAAATGGAACGATACACGCTTCAAGAACACATTGAAATTATTACAATTCACTATAAAAATGGTGAAAATTTGGCAGAGACGGTTCGTAAAACATTTTTAGGTCGTTGTGAATCACCTTGTCGGACCGCAATAAAGAAATTGGTGGAAAAATTCGAAGAACTGCCGAGAATGTTGCTGCTGTAGCCGAAAGTGTTGAAGAAAACCCAGGTTTGTCCATTCCTCGTCGTTCTTTGGAATTAGGCATTCCACAAACGTCATTACATCGTATTTTGCATAAATATTTAGGTTTTAAGCTTATAAAGTTCACAAAAACTCAAGCCAGCTGATCATCAACAACGTCGTATCTTTACTGATTGGGTCGTTGAAATGTATGAAAATGATTCGGAATTCCATCGAAAAATCATCTTGAATGATGAGGCCCATTTCCACCACGGTGGCTTCGTCAACAAGCAAAATTGTCGCATCTGGGGCTCGGAAAACCCAAGAGCTATTGTTGAGAAGCCTCTCTATCCTCAACGTGAGACTGTTTGGTGCGGTTTATAGTCCGGCGGAGTCATTGGGCCTTACTTTTTCGAAAATGAGGCTGGAGCAACAGTTACGATGAATGGATTGCACTATCGAGAGATGATTAATGATTTTTAATGGCCGAAATTGGATAGTATTGATCTGGACAACGTTTCAACCTTTCAACAAGATTGTGCTACGTGCCACACAAGCAACGAAACCATTGATCTTTTTCGAGAAAAGTTTCCGGACCGTGTTATCTTTCGAAGAAGTGATCACTATTGGCTACGGAGATCTTGTGATTTAACACCTTTCGACTTCTTCCTTTGGGGCCACGTGAAAGAGAAGGTCTACGCCAATAGCGCGGCGTCGATTCAAGACCTCAAAAATGGAATTCGTGAGGCTATCGAGGACATATGGCAGCCACTTTGCGGTTTGGTTATGGAAAATTTCATTAAAAGGATATGGTCCTGTAAGCGTGGTCGTGTGGTCATTTGCCCGATGTTTTCTCCGCTATTAACGGCATATCTTATTCTTTATAATGAAATAAACATCCGATCATTTATATTGAAAAATGGCATTTTTCTTTGAATATCAAAATAACACCTCTTATTGGAAAACCCTTTATATGTCGAAAATCCATGAATTTCCATAACAGAACATAAAATTCCACCACTGGTTCTACAGAATATCCTCAACATGACCAGTCCTAACGAAATTGTTTATCCAACAGAGAAGCAGAGGAGACAATAGAACATCTGATAAATAATTGTCCCATATTTGAATTTCAGGATGGCTTAAGGGCTATACATGAAGTTACCGAATCGTTTTTGAATTGGGTTGTTAATTTTAAATCGTTTCAATATAGTTTAAATCATTTTATTTTATCTGTTTCCTTTTTCTACTTCGATTTTTTCGTTTCAGATTCAGAATTCCGAAGCCATCTTGGAGAGGGTTTTCGGTTGGACTCAATAGAGAAGAAATCCTTTAAATTCAAATAGTTTTTAGGTTCTATTTTTGTTGGAACGGCGAGACAGGGTTTTTTCTACTGAGGTTTTCCCTGAGCTCTGGTATCATACGAGAAAATAGTATGGTACTCCGTTTTGCACTAACCTCAGCAAGATTTTTTATTTTTGTTTTATGTATTTTATTATGTTAGCTCTTGATTTCGAAAGAATACCTGGCATGAACCTCAAAAAAATGTAAACGTTTAGGTACGTTTTGTCATTCGGAAAATAGGTGCACGTGGTATTGTACGATTCAAGATAGACTTGGTGATGAAAATAGATGCAATATAATTTTATGCAAAAAGTTAGAATATTTTGACTAATACTGATAATCAATGACGAAAACTGAAGATTTTTCTATAATAAAGCATAGAGCTCGTTCTACAGAATATCCTCAACATGACCACTCCTAACGAAATTGTTTATCCAACAGAGCAAAGAGATACTCCGGAAGCCGTACAAGTTTATCGTCTTCGAAAGGCCGACTCATTGGTCGATACCCGGAAAAACGGGGCCCTCCTCCGGGTAACTTGAAGATATTCACGTGGGGCAAAGGTCACGTGGCCCGACTCTTTCCAGCATTGGCTGCCACATGGCCAATACTCGATACCAGGGCCGCCCAGGATGCGATACCTGCCGCGTTTCTTTTGTTTTTATCGTGTGTTGCTGCGGCGACTTGCGACCACCATCTTACGTGGAAATTCCACGACCTGGTGTGGGATTTGCGGAAAATTTTCGGGAGGGGGCGGTGTTCGACTTTTTGGCTTTTCCGGGTGATTTTTATTCGCGGAAAACTGACCGTGGAAATTTATTTTTTGGGGGGATGTTTATGGTTGGAATGTTGGGGAAACTGACCTGGGAAATGTGTTCTTTCGTGACCTTCTAAATTGCTGTGTATTTAATATGCAGGCTGACATATTTCAAGATTCGACATACATAAAATAAAAACAAAAATTCCTAACTGAGGTTAGCGCAAAACGGGGTACCAGAGCTCAGGGAAAAACCTCAGTAGAAAAAGCCTGTCTCGCCGTTCTAACAAAAATAAAACTTAACTCTATTTGAATAGTGAAGGATTTCTTCTTTATTGATTCCAACTGAAAACCCTCTCCAAGATGCCTTCGGATTTCTGAATCTGAAACGAAAAAATCGGAGCAGAAAAAATGAACAGAACAATAAAATATCATTCCATAAGTTTGATTTCCATGCTTTTTAAAGAAGCATTAGAATTAAAAGAATCGAAAAAGAATATAAAATACTAAAAACGCGAAAAGAAATGTTTTTTTGAATATATTGTAATTTTCTGAACCAAGAAGAAAAAAATATGAGCAAACTCGAATAATAAAGAGGAAGTTTCAGAAAATTAATAAATATCTAGGTAGTGGTGGAAAACGATGATTTGGACAGGAACGTCAATGAAGATATGTATTTGTGTTAATTGCAGATAATTTGGAAAAATGAAGAAGTTTGGTGTGTTATTTGTGACCAATGGACACTCGAAGCCTGTTTCAATACAACGAAGGAAAAAAATTATACGCTGTTTTTATTCGTAATGATAGCCGGTATTAGCCCATCTATGAGGGAAATCCAAGCCTTTTTTTGTGATTTTTTTTTTCATTTGAAGGCTTGCTTTATAAAGTGAGCCTAGCTTATTGTCCTGTTAAATTTTTTTCTATTAAGAACCTAAAAACACTTCAACCATGATTTTATTATCAAATATCCTGTTCGTGAAATAAAATACAGTGGCAATTCCCTATTACAAACGTCTGTGAAACGAATTCCTCTGTATAACGAATTTTGTACAAGACATTGCACCTTGAATCTAAATTCCATGTTAAGAACACCCTCTAAAACGAAGTAAATTCTCTCTATAACGAAATATAATCAAAGACAATCATCTTTGAATGGGTATTGGTAAGAAGGTATAAGGGTGGGTTTTTCCGAAATTTTTCCGGACGTACGTGATAAATCCCGACCTTAAACTAAATCATTACGGCGGACAGAGAGATCCTTCTGAAACAGTTTCAAATACACCCCCTGGCTGTTTGGTTTCAATATAACCATTACGCTAGTGTGAAAAGTTATGCAAAAATGCCTGAAAGGAAGTGCTTAAGTTTGAATGATGAACTGAAATTTATCAGTGAAGTCGACCGCGACATTGCCGACTATAGAAACAAATTTTCTGTATAACAAAATTTCTTATAACGAATTGTTTTGCGGATTTAGCGCTTTCGTTATAGGGACGTTCCACTGTAATATAATCTACACTTCACTTGTAGAATATCAAAAGACGACAGCTTATACTTCTTCCGAGATAGCAGGCAATTCAATACGAAACATTTTATTAAGAAACTCCTCATTTATTTCTTCAATAAGATCACTTAACGGTGAACAGGTCGTATCAAAAGAAAACTCAACAAACTCCTTATCTTTCCTCTCGAGGAAAAAAAATCCCGATAAAATTTCTCGTTCGGACAAGGCCAGCTGACCGGTTGTGGCTTGTCGAATGCACTCAAGTTCATTTCGGTCTGAATTTATGTTATGTCAGTAACGAGATCCATATTAAAAGTTACCGGCTCGAGAACAAGATAAAGTGTTTTCCAATTTTGCGCTCAGATCGCACAGTCGCGATGCTAATGATCCGTGAAAAGGGAAACTGTATTTTCCGAATTTTCCGATCGTGTTTGTGAATGTTCCGATATTGGAGTTTCGACCTTATCTGATCTGAAACGAAGGATGCTTTATTAGGAAATGTGGATGTGACTGTTTTCATTCGTTGCTTTTTTTGTGGTTCGGTCGGAGGAGATGATTGAGGAGGAAAATTGTATCTTGATATTTGGTGGGGATGATGTATAGTTTATTGTGATAGGTATATCTCGATTAGAATTTATTTCTTTGTAGTCAATTGGCATTATGAGGATAATCGGTTCGGTATACTCATCAGGAATATACCTATCGTGCAATAGTTTTGAGCAAATACAGTGGAAATTCCCTATAACGAAAGCGCTAAATCCGCAAAAAAATTCGATATAAAGAAATTTCGTTATACAGAAAATTTGTTTCTATAGTCGGCAATGTCGCGGTCGACTTCACTGATAAATTTAAGTTTATCATTCAACCTTAAGCATTTCCTTTTAGACATTTTCGCATTGAAACCAAACAGCCAGAGGTGTATTTAAAACTGTTTCAGAAGGACATCTCCGCCCGCCGTAATGATTTAGTTGAAGGTCGGGATTTATTACGTACGTCCGAAAAATTTCGGAAAAAACCCACCCTTACACCTTCTTAACAATACCCATTCAAAGATAGATGTTCTTTGAATATTTCGTTATAGAGAGAATTTACTTCGTTTTAGAGGGTGTTTTTAACATGGACTTTGGGTTCAAGGTGCAATGTCTTGCACGAAATTCGTTATACGGAGAAATTCGTTATACAGACGTTCGTTATAGGGAAGTTCCACTGTATATGTGAATTTCGAATTTCGTGCTGGCAGTGGTCTTGAATAGCTCGGATGATCCTATTAATAGGACATCCTAGGTCACAAGTAATTTTGTGAATCATTTTACTGATTATACGGTTACTTGGTAGAAATAACTTAATTATGGTTATAAAATGAACTTTCGTTCACATTTTCTATACACTTATTTTTGGTATTTAAGCCTTTGTTCAAATGAATATGAAGTTAGAGTTGTTATATTTCGAATTTGTTTAATTTTTTTATGTTTTTACATGTAATAGTTTTTAAACATCTGATAAGTGAAGTTTATTTATACTTTTTTACTGTTTTTTAGCGCTATTTCTACTTAAATTATTGCTAAATATTTTCGCCCAAATTTTCGAATTTCGAGCCAAACATGGTCTCAAACGATAATGTTCGTTTCCCTGATGACAAATCCGTGTTCAAATTCCATTCTGTCTGTGGGGCCGTCCTTTCGGCCGTCCGTCCGTTAACACGATAACTCTAGAAAGGATTGTCCTAGAGATTTGAAATCTTCAGGGCAGTTTTGGTTCCTGAATGCCTTGTTTAGGTTTTTTACACCGAGAAATCTTTCAGGGTGTTCCATAAAATATGGCCATTCAAAATTTCTGTTCCCCAATATCTCAGATAGAATAGAACCGTGTGTCAATTCTCGAGATCACTCGTTCGAAGAACGTATAGTCTGTTCACGAAAGTTTGAGCGCATACCTAGTAGGCGTTTGTTTATTTATCTGAAGTTGGCAGTATTTGCTGTCTCAACGAAAAATGAAGTCAACGTTGCCGAATGTACCCGGTCACGTTAGAAGAGCTTCCGAGTTATCAGAACTCTATTTGATATTGACAACATTGCGTATCAATCTGACAAGAAAATAAACAACATAACCTAAAATTCCAATTTACACAGTGGAATAGGCCAAATTGTCATGGCCAATCGACGGCTCAAACTTTCGTGAACGGACTATATACGTTCGTGATATTTTGAGCGTAGATTTTTGAAAATTGAAATAATTATCTCCGTTGAAATGAACGTAAACTTTCGTCGGAACCAGTAGTTGACGATATGTTCGAGAATATTGGATAAAATTGTTACAATTTCTAAAAATCTACGCTCAAAATATCGCGAACATAAACGTTCGTCGAACGATTGATCTCGAGAATTGACTCCCCTATCGTTGAGACCATTTTCGGCTAAAAATTCGAAAATTACAGACATTTGTTCAAACGATATAGTACTTGGTTTAAAAACAAACGATCAATAAAAATGAAGAATGCGCTAAAAAATTATAAATCTAACGTACTTCAGTTGTTCGCGAAATACAGGGTGGATCGCTAAAACAAACCACCATCCGACATGAAAAAACCATAAATCCCATTCCTTGTTCCATAAAAATTCATCGAAATGAGTTCGGGAAAAAAGGGGGGACGAGCGAATTATTTATTTATCCGAAGAGATATCATACACGCGGCTTGGGCAAACTCACACGGCAAACAGTAGGACAAATGGTGAAACGGTATAATTATTACAATTTCCAAAAATCTACTACGCTTAAAATATCACGAACGTATACGTTCGTCAAACGTGTAATCCCGAGAATTGACACCCCTATCGTTTGACCTCAAATTTCGAGAATTACAGACATTTGGTCAAAACGATATAGCACTCGAGTTAAGTACGGGGTCTTTATAAATGATTGTAACATCGTAGGTGGCTTTGGAAATTTTTTATCTTATCGTTTCTTATGCAAAATCTACAAACTTATAATTCCAGTCACATTATTGAATTTCTTTCGGAATGGCCAGCCTAAGTTCACAGTATCTTTTGTTTAAATTTAAGTTTACATCAGAATATAAATTTTTGGAATAGCCCAACGCCAACTGCGCTGTTATAATCATTATAGAGACCCTGTAGAACAAGTACTCAATAAAAATGAAGAATAAGATAAAATTTATAAAAATAAACGTACAATTGTTCGCGAAATATAGGGTGGATTGCTAAAACAAAGTACGCTCCAATGACATGAAAAAATCATAAATCCCATTCCTTGTTCCATAAAAATTCATCGAAATGAGTTCGGGAAAAAAGGGGGGACGAGCGAATTATTTATTTATCCGAAGAGATATCATACACGCGGCTTGGGCAAACAGTATGACAAATGGTGAAACGGGCGAAAAATCTTTGTTTACATTCGAGCGTCCGCGAAATTCGCATTTATTATCAACGGGCGTAATTAATTTTTGGCACGGTTTCTCTATTTTTCACGAGAGCCCGGTCAGCGGAAAACGAGATAACCGACGTGCGACATACAAGCCCTTCACTCAAAACGTATGGATTAGATTAATTAGACAAGTGTGAATTTGCACAAGGTGTTCTGTTGATTTTACCAGAGTGTAATTCGTTTTCGCCGCTATGTTCCAGCTATTAGCCGGCGGTTTTGGGGTATTTATTTTTCTCTGTGGTTAGGATCATTTTATTTTATTCACTTTCATGGAATATTCATAGCATTCACCTGGATTTGAGTAATTATTAGAATATTTAAACAAACATTGTGAGTTATTATAACCCACTGTAATAACCCACTACGATCTATCGAAAAGGGAGGAGCCTAGACAGCGTGAGTTATAATAACTCACTGATATAACTCACTCTGATAAATCTCAATAAGGAAGCGTAAATATAATGAATAAATGAATGACAGGAACTGTAGGGAAAATGATAAAGTTAGAACTTATTTATATAGGACTCATGATAAGAATGGTGAAAAATAAGTAAACCGTAGAGAAACCGAGAAAGTTCAAATTTAAAGGAGTAGACCATTTCCCTCTGTGTTCCCTGTTATGGTTTGATATGGGTTAATTTTATTTCATCTAATCCTATTGAATTATATATTAATTATTCAAAATGATTTTGTGTCTTGATATTATCTTTGAACAAACAGTGTTTATGTGAACTAGGTATGAATTAACCCACTGTTATAACACGAAATAAGAATGTGCTTCAATCGCGAATGTAGGTATACTCATTTCATGCTAAATAAAATAGTTGTTTCAATAACTTCATATTTCCGTCGATCTCAAATAAAAAGTGATTTTAATGTGTACGAAGTTTATCATTAATAAACCATTCTAATGCTTAATTTCGGCTATTTTAATGTGCAATTCTCATGGCAACTGTTCACAAAGTATTCAAAGCACTACGAAAAATGTCGAAACTCTACTAAAATATAGATACCTACATAGAAATTTATTATGTCAAATGTAAGTCTTGTGCAAAATGAGAATGAATTTCAATCAAGAATCCATACACAATTCATATTGAGATCGTCGGAAAAATCTTGTAATCAACTCGGCTATAAATCGAGGGACTAATGGTATCGAACTATTAACGCGTTCGGTCCTCTCACGCGTTAAAATATCTTGACCATTAGTCGCAGTCTTTAATAACCTAGTTGATTAAATAACTATAAACAAACATTGTGAGTTATTATAACCCACTACGATATATTGGAAAAGGAAGGAGCCTAGACTTACTATTATTGAATTATATTTTTACTATTCAACTCGTTTTGTGTTAAAATTATCTATAAACAAACAGCGTGAGTTATAATAACTCACTATGATAAATCGTAACTGAAAGGATCCTGGATGCATCCAGGATTCTCTACATGTAGAGAATGTTAAGAACGGTGGAAAATTAAGAACTCAACACAACTAGTGTCACGTTATTGACAAACAGTGAGTTATAATAACTCACTACTATAACTCACTCTGATAAAGAAGCGTAAATGTAATGAATGATGGGAAAAAGTGAGAACTGTAGGGAAAACTAAAAAGTTAGAAATTACTTATATAGGATTAATTTCCTCTGTGAAGCCTAGATGTAGAGAATGATAAGAATGGTGAAAAATAAGAACTGTAGGGAAAACGAGAAAGTTCAAATTTATCGAAGTAGACTTTTTCTCTCTGTGGTCCCTGTTATGGTTTGAGATTGGGTCTATTTTTTTATCTTATCCTATTGAATTATACAGGTTGTCCCGAAAAATGTGGAAAATCTCTCGGATTCACATAGAACATAAAAAATAAGATGACAAATTCCAAAAAAATTTTTTCGTAGCGGCTCTCCTTACGAAGATACGACCTCCTAAATGACGCCACTGGAAATTCATTTTAGTGGAATAAATTTCAATTACTTTCATTATTTTTTTTCGAAAACGGTTCATTTTATCGACACTGAACAAGAGTACCTTTTCTTCAGCTTAATGTTCAAGGTATCCAAATTTGTTTTTTTTAAGCACCTTATCATACAGGGTGTTGAAAATGTTAGCATCAAAATTTACAACCATATCCGCCCCTGGTAAACTGAACAAGCTAATTGAAATTTGAGTGCGGTGATTTAAGAAGTCCTTAATACTATTAATCATATCAAATTTTCATCAAATTATATCGAGTAGTTCGAAACTTATTCCACTAAAATGGATTTCCAGTGGCATCATTTAGTTAGGAGATCGTATCTTCGTAGGAAGGGCCGGTAGGAAAAAAATTATGGGAACTTGTCATCTTATTTTTTTATGTTCTATCTGAATCCGAGAGATTTCTCACATTTTCCGGGACACCCTGTATATTGGTTTTGTGTATTTGATATTATCTTTGAACGAACAGTGTGTTTGTGAGTTAGGTATAAATTAACTCACTGTTAGAACTCGAAATATGAATGTGCGTCAATCACGAATTTATACTCATTTCATGATCTTCTAATCAACTCGTTCATTAATCTAAAATCGTTTATTCAATAACTATTAATACCGTCATAGCCTTGTGTCAGAGACGAGCTACAATTTTATATTGTTTCAAAATCAGTGCAAGCAATAAACTGAAAGTTCTCATTGTTTATTTTGCATGTTAGTTTGAATCAATGATTTCCACAACCTGTTCAAAAATTCCTGACGATGTTCTACCCTTATTCCATCGATTCCTGAATTAATTCAACGAAGCACACCCCCAATATTTCCATTACACTTCCGCAACCGAAATCACCTGTGTAAGGAACAAAACAGATAGGTAGTTAACAAAATGCTAACTTGTACCGAAAAATATAAAGATTAGAACTTATCAGTCCACGACACGACTACCAGAGAGGGAGTAGCACTCGTTTTATGTCGAAATGTCGTGTTTTGGCAGGCACATGCACCTACTCTCTTCGCCATTTTCGGCAAGCCGAACGGCACATTACAACCCCCATAAAAGTAAATTAAATTTGCCCCTACTTCTGATAAATGTTTAAGGCATGGGTATGTGGTGATAATCTGTACAAAACATGGCAAATTTAGTTGTACTTTACCCTCGTTGACTAAGGGATGGACGGTACCTAAAAGGGTTTAGTAACCTAATGACAATTGACCTTTTCGATAACTTAATCTCTGAGTTTTCGGTTGAGTGGTTTTTGATGGTGATGAAGAAGAAAAAGTGGATTGAGGACTCAATATACGTAATTTTGAAGAGTGGTTCACGTTTAAAATCAGAATAACTTCTTCTGACTCAGAAGAAACTGCTCAAGAAGTGAAAACTTTTGACCGCTCGTTCATTGGTGGATCAATAACGCTATTACCTCAAAATTTTGTATAGGACTTGAGATTCATGCTGAGTATATCAATGCAAAATCTCAGCACGATCGGATTTATATTCTGGAAATTTTTCAAAAAATGAAATATGTAAAAAACAATAATCAAAAAAATTAATTCTATGGTTCAGATGATGCGTTTTTTTTGAAATTTTGCATGAACATTCACTGTATCCATCTTCATTCGGAAAATAAATTTCATTCGAATCGGATATCTTGTTATGGAAATATAAAGATTCTTCTTTTCACTATTTCAATTGAATTTTTTATGGTTCTGTTAACACTATAGCCACAACATTCTGCATGAGGATTACTATGAACATCTTGCATGTGATCGCAGCATTTCATTTCGATTGGTTTCATATTCTCTGAGATATTGAGGTAAAAAATTTAATGGCCATATTTTATGGAGCACCCTGTACGATTTGGATGGTTTACTAACTTATCCGTGGGATTTGGAAACCGAAATCATCCTGAAAATCTCAATTCTCTAGGTCAATCCTTTCGAAAGTTTCGTGTTATTGAATAAGATTGAGTTGAGTCTCAGATGACTAGCTTTCAAAATAAAAGCAAATTTGGGCATACCTATTGAGGATTTCTATTATTGTCTTTATTTAGCGAATAACATTCAATCGTTCAATTATTTTTTACTCGAAAACGGTTAGAAATACGAAAAATTACTGGACTCATAAGAGTTTCTAAATTGAATGAAGATATCTAAAATTGATTTCACACTGACCAGTGGTGTACCGCAAAAATGTTTGAGAGGGAAAAAGGAGACATGTCTCTGGAAGAGAAAACAATCTGTAGATTCTAGTTAAGATTCAGGACATGCGATGATGGAGACTGTTGAAAATAACTCGCATTCCAAATTTGGACCGAATATCTCAAAAACTGCAGGAGTTATGAAGAAAAAACCCATTTTTTTTGGAAATTTCAACACCCTGTAGCTCCGTAACGAAGCTTTTACGGACCCATGTTTACATAGACTTTTTTTCTTAAAATTACATGTAGATTTACCCCCTTAAGTTGTGACATACTATTATGTAACACCCTGTATATGATAGATCTGTAAATTCCCAATATAGATAACACGTTAAACCCCCAACTTGTATCTTCCCGACCATCAACAACATCTCCACAACCCCAGATTAATTCACAGGTCCATCCCTCATCCCCCTGCAGAAATTCCATTAACGATGATGAGATATATCGCAAATCGACGTCTTAAAGCAAAATGCGCTTACAATATTTGATTACAATAAGTGGCGGTGGAGTCTTCGAACCTCGCAGGTATATAATGTATGACCCGGTCATAATCCACGGCTAGGGCCCTTCGGGGGCCCCTAAATTATAATGGCGTGCCCTCCTCCGTAACATATTTCTGACGCCCAAGACCTTCTATATCAATTTGAGATCGTAGGGGTCGCAATAACCGCAGAAAATCTACCCACTTATATCAGTTACTTTGGTGGTAGTGAAATACTTCGCCTGCGGCGGGTTTATTGGTGAGGGCCTCTTTATTTCGATGGTTTCGGATCTTTTCGAGTATTCGAGGGGACGGGCAGGATGTAGATTTATCTCTGGCGTTGGACAAAGATGAGACACCTATTGGTTTCGTGCACATTTGACAGCGGAGTCACATCGGAGTTATAACAACTTCACTTTTTCTATGTAAATCATAGCAAAACCACGAGAGATTTTTTTTCAAGTATTTCAGTTGATTTATTTCTTCTTTGGACTGAAAAATCGTAAAATGGACCTTTCAAATTATTTATTAAGTACAGATCATATTCATCTAGGACGATATGTAGAAATATATCAGTTTTGGACATTTACCTTTATCTACTGCAGAAGACTTATCAATCTAATGTGTCTTATTCCGATGAAAAATGTATCCTGATATTATTATCTATTATTTAGTAGAAACGAAGAGTGCTGGTACAGCGAATGGATTGATATTTATAATATTTATTCTTCAATATATAGAAAGGCAAAAAATGATCATTATACGGGAAGGCTGGAAAGGATTAACAAAGTATAGTGAAGTATGTTGCAGATATTTTCATTCAGGTGAGGTAAACAATGAAAACCTTTCACAGGTCACCATTTTATAGGATGGTGGTTATGAAAAAATAATATTTCATTAGTTGATCACCAGTTTGCAGCAGAGAAAGCATTTGAGACGTAAAGTGCAGTCAAAATCAAGAAGACAAAAGATTAGCCAGTTTCAGGATTCATAATTTGGACTTAAAGGAGGCAATATAAATCATGTACTTCCAATTCACTTGTTGAAGAAAAAAATGAAGATTACTCATTGACAAAATTGTTATGATAAGTTAAGTTTTTTATAAATATATGATCTGAAATCATATCACTGGACTGAAACTTATCTGGATGTTCTTTCAATTTGCAATATATCTTTTGTTTTTTTTATGAGACAAGTATAAAAGGTAACTGCTATCTCAGCTATTCACTATTTTATAGAACATATCATAAACATACTTACTTCTAACTCTGTATTGTAAAATTAATTACAATTTCTTATTAGATAATTAAGTTTTTGTTCATACAAGAGACTGAAATTTGTTGGTTTGTATGAATGATGAATGCTTTACTTTCGACAAAAATATCGATTCATTTTGTTAATTTGTATTCAATAGGAATCGCTTTCTACGTTGTGAGTAACTGAAATTAAGTTGTTAATTTTCATAAAGTCTTTAATTTTTCAATATTAGTTATTTAATCAACTAGGTTATTAAAGACAGCGGCTAATGGTCAAGATATTTTAATGCGTGAGCGGAGCGAACGCGTTAATAGTTCGAGACCATTAGTCGCTCGATTAATAATGATAACCGAGTTGATTACAAGATTTTTCCAACGATCTCGACATGAATTGTGTATGAATTCTTGATTGAAATACATATCATTTTGAACAAGCCATACATTTGACACAATGGAATTTCTATGTTTCTATGTTCCAGTAGAGTTTTGATATTTCTCGTAGTTCTTCTGAATAGCTTGTGTACGGTTGCCATGATTATTGCACATTAAAATATAGCATAAACTGAGCATTAAACTGGGCCATTAATGTTCAATTTCGTACACATTAAAATCACCTTTCATTTCGGTCGGCGGAAAAATATATTAAGTTTAATCCCAAAGTTTTTCCTGCGCTAAGAAACTGCGACTTGACATTGTTGAACTATTTCTGTGGGGCGCGATTAAAAACTTGCATTATGTCGTCAAACTAGAGATAAAGGAGCAATTGAAATCAACAATTTCAAGATATGATCCCATACACTCGAAAATTGGTCTGCTAGAATGGATACTATGCGGCCAGCCATATGAATGAATTTCTAACAGAAACTTTTGTACTTCACTACGAAAAAAAGCTGTCAAATTTGCAAAGAACCGTTGGTATTCTAAAAATCTGCTATGATTCCTCACTGAAAAAGAATAGCCTTTCTCATAGCAAGATAACCTGTATATTAAAACTTTCTGGATGAAAATTAGCGAATAAGCTAATACGAAAACCGTCAGTAATTAACAAATAATCAAAAAATACTGCAACGATCGAACAATATTGAAGCAACTCGCCATCTCTGACGGCTCAACGAAACGCCACCATCTCCTCACCTAATAACCTTTAGCAGTCCCGGAAAACAATGTGGGAGGCAAGAAAAACGGCCCGCCTAACGAATATTCAACATCATAAGTATCAATTAGTAATGAGGCAACGACAGGCTGACTGACTCATAAACTCCCTCCATTCTAACCCCCATAAAAAATTTTATCGTGGCAGAATTAACTCCGTCTCGCCATAAATTAGTCGAACAGATTTAATTAATGCCATTCTGCGAACTGAAACGCGGACTTTATAAAGTAAATAGTGATGTGTGAGAGCGGCGTACTGCGACTTCAACTTGCAATAATTATGTTAAGTTACGGGTTACATGTGGCGTTCGAGCTATGGATCTTTGAAATTCGCCATGCACATATCTTGACGCCGTTATTCCCTTATATTATGTCTTCACCCTTAATCACCAGAGCGATATTGTTGGATCGTATATTCCAGGAAGTTTTCTCAATACCCGGAATCTTCTGTTCTGAAGAATAACCCCTGTGTGACCTACAGTGGGGCATTTGATCTACCGTGCAATATATCTACTTTTCGGTAGTTCAACTTAATCAGTAGTTTCCGTCAACCAGTAGGTGAATTAAATTGTTTTATGTGGTCAGTAGGTCAATCGAATTACTCTACACAGAAGCTACTCCTACTCAGGAGATCACTCTGAAGGATCTACTTAGCAAGTAGGACGATAGAATTGATCTTCCTAGTCAGATGATCAGTAATATAGTGATGTGTGAGAGAGGCGTACTGCAAGTTCAACTTGCAATTATGTTAAGTTACGGGTTACATGTGGCGTTCGAGCTATGGATCTTTGAAATTCGCCATGCACATATCTTGACGCCGTTATTCCCTTATATTATCCCTTCACCCCTAATCACCAGAGCGATATTGTTAGACCGTATATTCCGGGAAGTTTTCTTAAAACCCGGAATCTTCTGTTCTTAAGAATAACCCCTGTTCCAGCTCGGAACGGACCCAGAAGCTGAGTTTGTCCTACAGTGGTACATTTGATCTACCGTGCAATATATCTACTTTTCGGTAGTTCAAATGAGTCAGTAGTTTGCGTCAACCAGTAGGTGAACTGAATTGTTTTATGTGGTCAGTAGGTCAATCGAATTATTCCTACTTAGGAGATTAATTGAAATGATCTAATCATTTCTGAGTAGGACAATAGAATTGATCTTCCTAGTCAGTTGATCAGTAATATAGTGATGTGTGAGAGCGGCGTACTGCGAATTATGTCCCGCAAGCCAGTGTCCATCCTCTGATTAAGCTCGCAACGGACACAGTAGTTGGCTGAAAAACAGTGGGAGTCCAGTAACTGTTGGGACATTCCAGCTACTGTGGGACATTCGATCTACTGTAGTAAATAAGATCTACCGAGTGACATTCGATCTATAATGCAAAAAATCTGTTTTATCGGCAGTTCAATTGAGTCAGTAGTTCTAGTCAACCAGTGGGCGAATTGGGATATTTTAGGGGCGTTCGGCATCGACATCGGACTGGTCGGATCGATCCGAACCGTTCGTTTATTACATCTGGATTGAGGGGAGTACACATCTGGAGCGTTGGGCATAAAAATCTGAGCAATCGGATGTCGATCTTTTCGCTCTGTCTATTTCGACGGATCAAAGCGATTTTATCCATAGAGTTTTATGTTTTTTATATATATTTTTTTTTTCGTGTTGAGTTTCTTGATCCGACAACCGATAGATTAGAAAATTCTTATACTTATCAACACTTTGATTCTTCTGTTTTCATTTATTCATTAAAAACCTAATTATTTCATTAAAATTTTTCGATATAGCAATCGTAGTTATGAATGGGCAGGAGGAGATATTGCTTTGTCGTTTCTTTTTCGTGTAACTAATTAATTAATTAGGATCTTTCGATACAACTATCGCCGTAATGAACGACCAAAATGGGATATTGCATTCCTCGTTTCCTTTGCATTCAGTGCCTTAGTATCTAATTATTTAATTGAGATTTTACGGTAGAGCTACGAAAAGGTTGAAGAAAGTATCGTTAAAAGATGAGCATATTCCCCAAAATAGTGATCTTCGAAATCTATGAAAGTAGAACAGAGCTTTATGTTCTGTGGCAGATCTCTGTACGTGGACGTATAATACTAACTGGACGTCGAACTTCCTAACTGTCACGTAGAAAAAAGTGAGGCAAGGGCCGCATTGGCCGCAATTTGCAGTTTGGGATGAAACTCGAATATATTGATGTTCAATGCCATCTGTGCTCGAATTTTTTTCGTAAGTAATATCATGAGGGCATCTAATTTTTTTCACAGGAAAATTTAGATGCCCGAAAGGTATTTGACAAGACTATTTCCTGAGTGACAACAACTGTCAAGTTTTGCCGCGGCTAACGCGAATAAACTGCTGACAGGTCCTGCCAAACAGTTTTTCCACCAAGAAACCATTTGTAATTCAAAATTGCGCGTTTCTGATTGGTGCAAATTACGACGAGGGAAATAGTCGTTGAAAAATCGACACCTCTCAAGTAAAACCCAAACTGCAAATGGCCGCCGTTTGCCTCAAAATTTTTGACAGCTTCGCCATCTAGTTAGTATTATAAATCTATGGCTCTGTACCGTTCGTTTATTCGCAGATATTACAGATTAATCTCTACGATCTATGGTCACGTGACTAAAAAATCCGTCTGCTCGCGGAGGTCAACGCCGAACGGGCTTTTTATTCAGTCAGTAGGTCAGATTGAATCCCCGAAGAATGTGAAAACTATAGATCAGTATGTAAAAAGAAGTACATACATTCTGGTAGTGTTTCATCATGACCCTCATGGAATGTTTCAAAGAATTCAACTAATTTCAACACTCAGAGCAAGAAGGGAACTTTTTCGTTTCAACTCTTCAAGGTTAGGCTGAAGGATTTTCATCAGAATCTTTGGTCACTAAAAAACTTGTATATTTACTGGGGTATTCTTACGTCTAGGTCTTCTCAACATCTGAATTTCCTCGCAAAATGGAGCATCTCATATCTCGCAGTTTTCATGCCCATTTCGCCCAGTCCGACAGACAGAAAATCACCCTTAAAAAAGAGAAGAGGCAGAACAAGCAACTTTTATCAGTAATACATTTCCTGTTCCCGCAAAACGTCAAACAAGTAAATAACTGCTGTGAAATACAAAAACCGGCGTACATTCTCGGTGAAAACCCTAAATTGCATTCCTTTGTAAAGAATGCTGAAAACATCTGAATTTTCATTTGTGTCTGTACTTAAATACTCACTTTTTTAAATGCTCTATTCATTGTGAGGGTGCATTGTTGTTATTCAAATTAACAGCATCGCTATGAAGGTATGCTTTCTTTATTAGTGCTTTTTTCACTGGCTGAATATAGTGGCTTGAAAATTAAAATATACGGGAAGGATGCATCAGACATTTCTGTTTCTCGATTTCCTAATCATCGCAGTTACATGAGAGTACGTGAGAGTGGTTTCCAGCAATTTTCGATATGTACTCTTATTTTTTTTTCCTTTTTTGGTTATTTTTCTATCTTGCTTTCATTATGTGGTTGGTTCTGCTTGCGTCACTTCAATTATAATGATTGAATAGGGAATGAAAGATGCTAGACACTGCAGGGATTGTTGTTGGAATAATACTCTGAAAATGGATTGTACTTTTTCATTTGTTTCTCACTGAAGCGACGTAATAATATTAATTCATTCAAATAAATAATTTGATACAGTTTTAAGTTTGTTACAAGTTTTTATCATCATTTCGAAACCAAAGTTGATATTTAGTGCGAAATACAGTTGTTTGAACTTATGGGAGACGATTACTCTTATGGATTAGATGGATGCTGACTGTTTTATTGTAGATTAATACTTTGCGAATCAGAATTAATATGCAATTTTATTCACCTACCACGAACAGGTCCAAGTCTTTTATCGACCATAACATATTAAATAAATGTGCCACAAAAAACTGTTCAGCTTTTCTTAATCTACGTTCTCGAATTAGTGAAATTTTGCTGGCGATCTGAGATAATTCGATTTTTGGCAAAATTTCCATACATAGGTATGGAAAATTTGCGATTTTGCGCCAAAAATTTTTCGACTCTGATGGAAGCCAAAATTTCACTATTCACTAATTCGAGGGCGTAGATTAATTCTATGCAGACAGATTTCCTGTATTTTATTTATTTTTCAAGATTTTCTGATTTTTTTCGCGAAGGTCCAATTTTTTCGATTTTTCAAACACCATTACTTGAAAAATAAATAAAATACAGGAAATCTGTCTGGATAGGATTGATATACGCCCTCGAATTAGTAAATGGTGAAATTTTGGCGCCCATCGGAGTCGAAAAATTTTTGGCCAAAAATCGCAAATTTTCCATACCTATGTATGGAAATTTTGCCAAAATCGAATTCTCTCAGATCGCCACCAAAATTTTCACCATTACTAAATCGAGGGCGTAGATTAATTCTATCCAGACAGATTTCCTGTATTTCATTTATTTTTCAAGATTTTCTGATTTCTTTCGCGAAGGTCCAATTTTTTCGATTTTTCAAACACCATAACTTGAAAAATAAATAAAATAGAGGAAATCTGTCTGGATAGGATTGATATACGCCCTCGAATTAGTAAATGGTGAAATTTTGGCGTCCATCGGAGTCGAAAAATTTTTGGCGCAAAATCGCAAATTTTCCATACCTATTGGAAATTTTGCCAAAAATCGAATTCTCTCACCACCAAAATTTCACCATTACTAAATCGAGGGCGTAGATTAATTCTATCCAGACAGATTTCCTGTATCTCATTTATTTTTCAAAATTTACTGATTTTTTTCGCGAAGGTCCAATTTTTTCGATTTTTCAAACACCATAACTTGAAAAATAAATAAAATAAAGAAAATCTATTTGGATAGAATTAATCTACGCCCTCGAAATAGTAGATGGTGAAATTTCAGCGTCCATCGGAGTCGAAAAATTTTTGGCCAAAAATCGCAAATTTTCCATAACTAATGTATGGAAATTTTGCCAAAAATCGAATTCTCTCCGATCGCCACCAAAATTTTACCATTTACTAAACCGAGGGCGTAAATAAATTCTATCCAGACCGATTTCCTGTATTTCATTCATTTTTATAGATTTTCTGATTTTTTTCACGAAGGATCAATTTTTTCGATTTTTCAAACATCATAACTCAAAAAATAAATGAAATACAGGATATCTGTCTGGATATAATTAACGTACGCCTTCGAAATAGTAAATGGTGAAATTTTAGTGGCGATCGGAGAAAATTCGATTTTTGTCAGAATTTCCATTCATACATACATAATGTATAAAAAATTTTCGGTTTTTCGCCAAAAAATTTTGGACTCTGATCACCATTCACTTGTTTGAGGAAGTAGATAAAATATATCCAGAGAGTTTTTCTGTAACGCATTTATCTTTCAAGTTATGGTCGATGAATAATCGGAAAAATTGGTCCTTCGCGAAAAAAATCAAAAAATCTAAACTAATAGCGATAGGTGAATGAAAATTGCATATTCAGATTTACAAAGGATCAGTCTACACTAAAAAATTCAGCATCCATACAGTGTCATTTTTCTGGCTGCTAGAGCACTCAAAAGTTGGTCCTTTCAAAATCAGGATAACTTCTAAATGACCTAGCATGAAGGAACGGATCACTATGTCGAAATTACAAAGGAGGTTCACAATTGTATGGAAAAAAGACTATCTATCGATCATTAGGAGCATATTCTGCTGTGTGAGCAGAATACTTCAAAACATTAAACTTCGATTCCATATTCCCAAAATTTCCCCAGAATTCTTGATAGGAGTGCTCAGATACAGAACACAAAAATACGCAGGAAACACCTCCATTGTTCCCCGCAAAATGAACGAACGTTGCCAAATCCAGCGTGTTGTAATTGGGCACTTTACGCCCTGACTTTTATTGGGCAAACAAAAAAAGCCGTGTGGTACCTAAGCCCCTTTAATTCTGCCCATAACTGCAAATAGATTATTTTTCACGGTATGAGAATTCTTTATTGCGGACTTTTATTTGGTTGCGAGGATATAACCCTTCTTTCCACCTGTTTTTTTCCGTTAAGCTTGTAGTGTCAGGAATTTTTTCGTTATGTGGTTCAGTTATTAATATTTCGGAATGAGTACAGGGAAAGTTCTCGAGATATACCTCTGTCTCAACCATGTCAATGTCGTGTATAAGTTAATATACCGAGTGATTTTTTAAGTGCTTCATTCATTCAACTGTGAACGTCGCATTTTCTTTGATAACGAGTAAACTACTGAGTTTAAAGATATGGAATGTTTGGTTTTCTCTAATGGGTTGATCACATTGAGATACTTCACAAGCTGCTACTGAGCGAATTTAGTAGCTAATTGTAAATTCGCTCAGTGTAATCGTGTTTACAAGCCAACAATCTGATTGTAAAAAAGCTGCGACTAAAGTTGACAGCTGGGCTATTTTATAAGCTAAATCGCTGGCGTTTTGGCTTGTTGGCATGTGAACAAGCCGTGTGTAATCACAGATGCTACTAAACAATCTGTGAGTTCCCATCTACTCGGTGGTTCCTGGTTCTTAAATTCGAAAACGTATTTGACATTATCTTAGATCCTTGACAACGATACAAACATAAACCTCACGTGGATCGCTTGATTGTTGGCTACTCAGCGAGTAGACTGTTTTGTGTGTGATCATTACAATCTCACAAGCTAATTCGCTCGCTTCTAAATAAGCTCAGTAGCAGTTGTACAGTATCTCAATATAATCGACCCAAAACTAATTTTTGTGTACCATACATTTCATGTCTTTAAATTTGACTTTAAATACGACTTTTACAGTTATGCCGTTAATAGTGGAAAATAACATCAGGCAAATGACCACCACGACCACGCTTACAGGACCATATCCTTTTAATGAAATTTTCCATAACCAAATCGCAAAGTGGCTGCCCTATGTCCTCGATAGCCTCACGAATTCCATCTTTGAGGTCTTGAATCGACGCTGGGTTATTGGCGTAGACCTTCTTTTTCACGTGGCCCCAAAGGAAGAAGTCGCAAGGTGTTAAATCACAAGATCTCGGTGGCCAATTGTGATCACCTCTTCGAGAGATAACACGATCCGGAAACTTTTCCCGCAAAAGATCAATGGTTTCGTTGCTTGTGTGGCACGTAGCGTAGCACTGAACTTTATAAGCCTTAAGACCCAAATCTTTATGCAAAATACGGTATAATGACGTTTGTGGAATTCCAAAGAACGACGAGGAATGGACAAACCTGGGTTTTCTTCAACACTTTCGGCTACAGTAGCAATATTCTCGGTTGTTCTTGAGCGACCTGCACGGGTTTTATTCTTCATATCATTAACTTATCCCAACAGCTCGAACTTTTCCACCAACTTCTTTATTGCGGTCCGACAAGGTGCCTCACGACGACCCAAAAATGTTCGAGTTTTACGAACCGTCTCTGCCAAATTTTCACCATTTTTATAGTGAATTTTAATAATTTCAATGTGTTCTTGAAACGTGTATTGTTCCATTTTTATTAATGGCGTAGTTTCTACTTGTCAAATGTCAAAAAATGGCAGCTTCAAACGTGTTATTCAAAATAACACTTCTTATTGGAAAACCCTTTATGTCCATAGGCAAAGATCAATATAGATGATCCTAAACCAACTTTAGCTGAGGCATAAATTCTAAGGACAAGAGCTTGCCAACAATCACTGCATTCATTAAAAATACGCAATCATACCCCATGATCTTTCACCATTCACTGTGACCAACTATATCGAGCAAATTCTCACCACAAACAACAACCCTAGCCAGAACAAGACCAACATAACAAACCCAAACATCCCTTGGCGTCATTGTCGCCAGATCTCATTTCCGATCGCTGGTGGTTTTCAGCATCTGCCGTAATGATATTCAGGAGTTCTAGCCGAATGTGTAACAGGTCTCATCGTGTTACCTCCTCCCCCGAATTGTGAACGTGCCCCTGCCTATCTGATGGCGCTCATATAATACCTACCCCCGTCAGAGTTGCGACGACGACGTTCGAAGCGACGCTATCGCGACGCCAACCGTCGTTTCCGGCAGGTTTCCGGTTACCATATTATTCCCACCTTACTCCCCAAGAATTATTATGTATAAACAAATTCGGTTAGAGGAGAATTTTGTTTGGATATTAGGATGATTTGGGAGAGAACAGGACTGGATTCTGGATGGAGGGTTACACTAGACTGTTCTCTGCGTGTTTGGTTTGTTCAAGTACCTATGCTGTCGCTTCGCCAATTCTTGCGTCTTATATTTCTTTTTTGTTTTCTGTATACTTTCTATTGTATCTGGCCAAAATCTTGAGAAGATTGACTGCCGATGTTCGGAGAAGAGACACTGTCGCGAGCCAGAGTGTTTGCATGGCATAAACAGTTCATAAAGAATCGGGATTGTGTTAAAAATGAGAGCCATGACCGCAGCGAACAACATCAGTGGTGCTCCACAGCTGATTGAAAACGACAAACATCGTACCACTTCTGAAATTGAAAGTTAGGTCGGGATAAGTTATGGAGCACCTACTCCATACTCAAAGAGCAAGGGTACCGTAAGGGTTGCACCAGGTGGTTTCCTCGCCTTCTCACAGCTGACCAGATATTGCATCGTTTCAGGTGTGTGGGCGTCTTCTTGAACGATCTCAGGAAGGAGACCAATTTCTCACTCACATTATCACCTGTGATGGAACATGGGCACCACTACACCCCAGAGTCTAATCAAGCGAGTAAGGAGTGGAGAGAACAATATGTTGTGCAATTGACGGAGGAACCTCTTGCACAAACATCGTCACAGTGACACCGGGAGGGTCGATTAGGAGGGCCGACGTGCTTCCCTTACTCCTGGCAAACCTACCCAACAACAAAAAAATCAAGAATGTTCTCCCCCCACTATTGTGCCTGAAAATCGGAAAGTCTCGTTTATATTTGAACTGCCCTCGTACCTGATGGGTATTCGAAGATGAGATTCTAATACTAATTTCTCATCGGAAGCTTGATTACCCCAGCAAGAAAATTTCCAGTCAGGTTTTCAACAATATATCATAAAGAACAAGATGTACTAATCTAAATTTACAGCTCCAATCACAATCCCTCAAATTACACAAACTTATTACTACTTATTTCAAAAGAAAGGTTCAAATAGTGACTCCGCTTCCAATGCACTATCTTGTTTTCTGTAGTGCCAAATGTTCTTGGTAACGGAATATGCTATCAAGTCGGTTTCGATAGACTTCAGGTATGCTTCCAGATCTCTGCCATAAGTAATTTCAAATCAAGTATGAATGCAGCCAAATGCAACAGCCAAAAATTACTAAGCTTCAGCCCATAATTGTATTTCAGTCCAAAGCCAAATATGTGGTCCAAGCCAAAGAATGTGGCAAAAGACAAGGAATGTGGCCCCAGCCAAAAGGAATTTGGTTCAAGCCAAAGAATGTGACTCAATTTTTGTTGAAACATAGATAAATTGAAAGTAGTTATCATCGAAATGAATACATTCTTCAATTTATAGGCTCACAGAACCTTCTTCAGGCGGACTGGGATGATTATTCAAAATGTTGTCAATGAGGGAAGAGACAGACCGATTTTGGCCTCATTAGGCCTCGTCAGTGTCCCATATCCCTCATAGACAACATCCTATTGAAACTTTCTACATTTACCACTAATTGTAAGAAGCTATCGAGTAGCAACTAACAGATGGTGACATCTAGTAGTGAGTAGTGTCAAATGAGAAGTTCAATCATCACAGATCGCATGCTGAAAGCACTGAATACTTCCTCTTCACTCTTTGAGATGTTAGCAGTGGCCCTACATCAGGGCCTCAATACAAGTTTCTTCGAGTGATGGAAACACCCAATATTTTTGGCGACTTTGAAGTCAAGTGATTTTAAGATAAAGAAAAATGTGGCGCAAGCCTAGGAGCTACATGAAATTAATATAAATGAAAATGTGCACAAAAATTTAACAGATCTACTTTTTGTTTCTTAAGAAGAAGATTTGGTATTTACATTATGTCGATTACTATTAGTAAACCTGAGAAAAAATTCTGTCCTGGGTAAATGAAAAGCGAGAAACAGAACATAAGCTATAAAACAAATGAGAGCTTGCAATGCAACAAATTTAGAACCAGCAAATCACGTTATCAAATTCTTAGAGCCCTGCTTAAATTAAAGGAATCATGACTTACCGAGAATGAATATTATTTTCTAACAAATTAAAACTGAAAAATTTCAAGAATTGGTACTCGAGATCGAATTTTCCTCCCAAGAGCATCTAAACAACCCAATTGGGTTCAAATCTGATCTTAGAGCAGGCCAGTTGAATGCTTGGATTAACATCTGCTAAATACTCACTGGCAATCCTAGCCACATGCGGTTGATGCGGTCGGGCATTTTAAAGCATCAGCACGAATTTGTATCCAATAAACGGTGCATACCAGCAACATCTTGTGCTGAAACTTCTCTGTTTTATGTTTTCATTCAGTTTTCAGTTTATTTTCATAACGTTCGGTTAAATCTGTAAAAGTACTTCCATAGCCATAGCGAATTGTAGAGTTTAATGTTGCTCTGAAAACCCTGTATCTTTAACGAAAATTAAGCTATTTTTATGACTGAAGAATTAAATTGTCAAGATAAGGTGTGTCTTGATGATGAAATGAGAAATCACATGGTGAAACAACTGGAACACACCAGGTGTGGTTCTAAAGTTAGGGTAAAAAAGATTTTGTTTCAATTGTTGAAATTCGAAACTGGTGTTTGATTAAGGATGACCATACCTACAATTGAAAAAAATTCAATCAAATCGGACTCGAAATAACATAATTATGAATGAACAAACTTAATCGATTTTTCGAATCGATCGATTATTTTGCCGCTGAGTGTATAATCCAAATTTGGATATCCTAGAAGCTATCTGACTTCACTTGGGAACGCTCCCCAATTTTTAAAATTTTATTGCGAAATTTCATGTTTTACATTTTCTTTATAACCGACTTTATATCATTCAACCTTTCTCATTTTCCTACGGGAAATCAAATCCAATGAAAAAGTAACAGCACCGCCTCAATTCTGCCCATATTTTCCTTATCTATACCGATAAAAATATTAAATACTCACAGGGAAAGAAAAATTCGGCAAACCTCCCAGCTATCGGACCTCTTTAGTGTCACCCCCAGGTCCGTCAACTTTTATTTTTAATACCCAGATACTTTTCCACGCTTCGGACCATAAAACCTGGTTTTACCTTCGTCGTAAACGTAATTAAGAGAAAATTGCCATAAAACACTTGTGAAGTTCAACAAGGAATGGTGCCTACTAATTTCCCAAGTGTTGTATAGGGGGAAAAGTTACACGTCGAAGATCGGGGTGGACATCGTGGATGTTCGGTGATTTTATGGGAAAAGTTTCTTAAAAATCGATTATTTCAACATAGCACTAGGGAAGAGAATTTTTCTATGATTTGCTTCTACTTTGAAGGTCTTCGAGGGTTAAAACCCCAAGTTCTACCGAAGAGCTAACAAAATACAATACATAAAACAAAAAAGTCCCTAGCAGAGGTAAGTGCTAAACGGGCTACCATACTAGTCTACGTATGATACCAGAGCTCAGGGAAAAACCTCAGTAGAAAAAGCCCTGTCTCGCCGTTTCTACAAAATTGAAACCTAAAACTATTCGAATAAATACCTTGGATATTCAGATACAAGGACCCTGCTGAAGGATAATCATCTACCATGAATTTAAACAGTGGTACTTCATTCTAAATATCGAATTCAATTTCGGAATAATGATGAAAAACGTGTGACAAACTTATGTCAAAATATCGATTGAAATATATTCTGGGAGGATTCTGCATTTCTAAGAAAACTTTATAGGTTTTCACTCCCAGTCTCTGAAACAGAAATAATTAATAAAATTTTAATTAAGATGAAGTGCTCCTGCGAGAATCTTTGCACTTATTTGTCAGGAGCAAATTGGTCTTGAAAAAAATTGTTGCCTAACATAAAAACTGAAAAAGGAAATAAATGAAAAGGAAAATGTAACGTATTATAAAAACATTTTATGATAGGGCCTTTTTGATTTCATCTGCACCTGAAATTAGAAATAATGAAATTTCCTTCATTAAAGAGTTTCTACTAGATAATTAATACCCACCAAATTTTATAGAAAAAACAATTTCAAATTTAGAAAGGAAAATATTTAATCAAAATTCTAATGATGATCAGGTACAAAACGAAAACCGTCAAGAACAACCAATTTTGTTGAACGTCATTCCTTATACCTGGCCTTTCAAAGAAAAAAAGAAGAATTGGTTCCAAATTCAACATAAGAACTGTATTCAAAACACAAAATGACTTGAGATCCATTCTAACCAGAACGAAATCAATGAATGAGACACAAAAAGTAAAAAATTGTGTTTACAATATTCCCTTATATGTCGAAAATCTTATACAGGAGAGACATCAAGACCTTTAGAGATAAGAAAACGGGAACATAAGAACAACATCAAAAATAGAGACATTACAAGATCACAAATCGCTGATCATTTATGTTCAAATAGCGGAGATCATATGATGAACTGGAACAACACAAAGATCCTAATGACGGAACCTGATAATTATAGAAGGAAAATTGAAGAATCCACATGTATTTTGTTAGATGAAGTAGATACTTTGGCCAATTGTTCTGTTGGAATAGATCGTATTTGGATTGATTTATCGAAGAAAGAAATTACATCAGGAAATTTCAAAATCAAATAAATCAACATCTCTATACATTGACAACTTTCAATGTCAATTAAACTGCAAATGAAAAAACACACAATTCTGAAGATTTTACAAGTTTGTCTGAAGAAGGTGTCTGATATAGACACCGAAACGTTACATTGTCCTTTTTATTTATTTCCTTTTTCAGTTTTACTGTTAGGCAACAATTTTTTCAAGACCAATTTGCTCCTGACAAATAAGTGCAAAGATTCTCGCAGGAGCACTTCATCTTAATTAAAAATTTTTTAATTATTTCTGTTTCTGAGACTGGGAGTGAAAACCTATAAAGTTTTTTAGTTATGTCAAAATGACATGCTAATAAAGCTCTTTTTGCTTTACTAGCAGTAGCAGTAACTGTCTTGGGTGAGCCTTCTTCTCTAAATAACAGAGTCCATTGTTATACAGAAAAAAAGAAATATAGGACAACAGTTGCAACAATGTAAAAATCACTTAGAAGTATTTCAACTCCAATGAAAACTCTAGCATACATTACGAGCTTCACGAAAATAAACATAAACACTTTTTTAAGTAGTTATTCATACTCAGAACACCTATATCGAGCATTAGCACCCCAAATAACCCCATCTCCCCAAACACGCCACCACTCAAAAATATCACCCCCGAAAAACCACCCTCTCGCAGTTTTCCTCATAGAGTTCCACATCTTAAGCCCCATCGCCACGCAGGTCACGTCCAACTTAAATTTAGCTAATGCAACGTTTACGTATGCAGCCACTTAGAGTGCTGTGTTTGACAGAAGCCCGCGCACGTATGCTTTCTAAATACGCTGCGATCTTTTGGCAGCGACTTATCATATTTCATATTTTCGCGTTTTGCATTTACCGAAAACTTTCGGTTGGTATACAAGCGAGTGGATACCCGGAAATATTTGCGAATGGCATCCCGGGAAAACGGCGTGCTATTCGATGTTTCCTGTTTCTGGCATCGGAAAGTTACCGAACATATTTTCGTCTGATTGATTTCGTTTAGGTTTTAGTGGGTTTAGGAAGGGGCAGAAAATGGAGCGCTTGGTATCGAATGTGGGGTTTTAGCTTATTATTTTTTCTGTTTGAGACGTTTTGGGAAGGTTTTATATGATATTCCAATGATAGTTTATAATATATATTCTTTCCAATCGAGTGTTTATGTGATATATATAAGTTTGTCACACGTTTTTTTATCATTATTCCGAAATTAAATTCGATATTTAGAATGAAATACCACTATTTAAATCTATGGGAGATGATTACCCTTCAGTAGGGTCCTGTAGCGGTCTTAGAAGAACAGAAGATTCGAAAATCATCACTTGGAACGCCAGACCTGGTTCAAAACACCCTCCTGGCCCAAGAGCAAGAATTACGTATTTTGTATCTGAATATTGAAGGTATTTATTCGAATAGTTTTAAGTTTCAATTTTGTAAAAACGGCGAGGCAGGGTTTTTCTACTGAGGTTTTTCCCTGTGCTCTGGTATCATACGACAGAATAGTATGGTACCCCGTTTTGCACCAACCTCAGCTAGGGACTTTTTTGTTTCATGTATTGTATTTTGTTAGCTCTCAATTCAAAAGAATATATATATATGTGATATAATACATGAAACAAAAATTTAAGATTCTAAAAAACCTTATAGGTTTTCACTCCCAGTCTCTGAAACAGAAATAATTAAAATAATTTTTAATTAAGATGAAGTGCTCCTGCGAAAATCTTTACACTTATTTGTCAAGTGCAAATTGGTTTTGAAAAATTGTTGCCTGAGAGTAGAAATAAAAAAGGAAATAAATGAAAAGGATAATGTAACGTTTGGGTGTTCATATCAGACACAGTCAATCAGACTGCAAATGATAAAACACACAATTCCGAAGATTTTACAAGTTTGTCTGAAGAAGGTGTCTAAATCAGACACTTTACATTATCCTTTTCATTTATTCTCTTTTTTAGTTTACTGTTAGGCAACAATTTTTTCAAAACCAATTTGCTCCTGACAAATAAGCGCAAAGATTTTCGCAGGAGCACTTCATCTTAATTGAAAATTGTTTAATTATTTCTGTTTCAGAGACTGGGAGTGAAAACCTATAGAGTTTTTTATAAATGCAGAATTCTCCCAGATAATAATCCAATCTATATCCAAAAGTTTAAGACCCTGAGCAGGTGCTTTTGAGCGCTCGTTCGTTGGTGCGGCAATAAGGCTACCACCTCAAAATTTTGTCTAGGACTTGAGATTCATGCAAGTATATGAATGCGAAATCTCAGCATGATCGAAATTTTGTTTTAGAAGTTATTCAAAAAATAAACTAGGTATAGAAAAAAAATAGGTAACTAAAAATATAAAAATGCTATAGTCCTGCTTGCACAATCCTTTTGAAAAATTGCATGATTATTCATTTTGCCAATTCATTTAGCAAACTCGATTTAATTTCAATCGAAAGTTTTTTCATGAGAATATTAGATTTTTTGAGAGCTCGTTCTCCTTAAAAGAGCGCTATATCGTTTCGCCTAAATGTCTGTAATATTCTACTCCCTGATGACGAATTCGTGGTCAAATTCAATTCTGTCCGTGGGCCGTCAGGCACAATAACTTTCGAAGGAATTGTTCAAGAGCGTTGAAATTTTTAGGGTTAGTTCGGTTCCCTAATGGCTCGGTTGAGTTCGTTAACCAGCCAAATCGTACAGGGTGTTCCATAAACAATGGCGATTAAAAATTTTTGTTTCTCAATATCTAAAAACGAACGAAACCCATCGAAATAAAATGTTGCAGCCATATGCAAGATGCTTACAATAACCTTCATGCAAAATTTGGTGGTCATAGTGTGAACAGAACCATAGAAAATTCAATTGGAATATTGAAAAGAAGAATCTTTATATTTCCATAACAGGATAACCGATTCAAGTGAGTATTTTGCATTTGGCGCCGATTTCACTTCGATCGGTTTTGTGTTGTCTGAAATATTGAGGTACAAAAACACCCTCTAAGGTTTTGCTGGTTAACGAACTTAACCGTGGCATTTGCGAACCGAACCGTCCATGAAAATTTCAAGTTTCTAGGACAATCCTTTCGATAGCAATCATGTTAAGGTACAGACGGCCACACGGACAGAATTCAATTGGACCACGGATTCGTCATCAGGGAGTCGAACCCTATCGTTTGAGACCATTTTCGGCTCAAAATTCGAAAATATGGGACATATTCTAAAACAATATGAAATCAGCATCTCTAGAAACTCACGTTTTTGATGAATATTTTTCTTAACTGAAAGAAGAGGTTTATCGATTATGTGTTTTTCTGGTTTTTCCCTCGTTGCAGTATCCCTTATCAACGCTGTCAAAGTTATTGCTTAACCACGAACTTTTATTGGTGAGTGTTAACTGGACCACGTCCATCTATTCAGCCTGTCAATTTGGAAACGTTATTGGGAGGGAATGCCACTTCACAACAAGAATGTTCAACTCTCATGCATCTTGGTTGCCTTGAGATGTATGGGAAACTCGGAAAAATAGAACTGCATTGGTCATATGTATAGTCCGTTCTGATAACTCGGAAGCTCGTCAGACGAGGCCGGGTACATTCGGCAACGTTCACTTTATTAAAGCAAATTATGCCAATCTCAGATAAATGAACGAACGCCTACTTTGCGCTCAATAATATGTGAACGGAGTATAATACATCAGCTGAAAAGTTCCTAGTCCGACAAAGAGAACATATTGTTTTTTGCAAAAATCACTTCATTCATCAAAAAAGTTAACTTTTTGACTGATACAATCAGTCTAAAGTCGCTCTCACATTCCGATCCTTTTTTTCATAAGATCGATTCATCTTCATCTCTGAAATAAGGTTTAACTTCAATGTAGACGCGATAAAAAATAACGTCTTTTTTCCCTGTAAAAAACTGGTTATATATGTTCATGAAGAAGTTATAGTAATAGACGTAGTTCAGTAAACAAAACTTATTTTTGCGGCAAAAATTGAGCATTATTTCTTTCAATATCCCGACCTTCGAAAATATGAACAATCCCTATGATAGAAAAGAGGTTTAACGCGTAACATCGTCATGAATATCAATAAAGTGAAAGTAGAGAATAATATTAGTGGATAGAAATCAACCAATATTAAACTCATACTTCGGAGATAACTTGGGGTTTTCGGTATTTAATACCTTAAACAAGATACCATTTCACTTCCAAGAAATACCTTGTATCATTCAGAGCTATCCTGTGCTGATGAGTCCTAATAAGGACGAAATGGCCATCCATAGGTGCTCTGATTGATACCACTTCCTTGCATTTTGTCTCGAACGAGGACGAAATTAGCTCCGAAGTATGAGTTTAATATTGGTTGATTTCTATCGATTAATATTATTCTCTGCTTTCACTTTAATCTCTATGATATGAACATTCGAAACTTTTTCTGTTCATATTATCGCGGTTGCACTGTATATACCTCTAGATACAGGGTGGGGCAGAAAAACCTATCCGATTTCAAATCCCTTTTTCTCAGAAGAGAGAGCAGGTAGAGTAGTGGGGTAAAAGCCGTTAGAAAGCTGGTTTTATGCCATTTGTCAGTAGTCAACATGCCTTGGTCTGGTGAACATCGTGCTTTTGTTATTAAGCGGTTTATCGAATGCGGCGGTTCGATAATTGCTACACAACGTGCTTTTCGAATTCATTTCGGACTCGGGCGTCATGATCCTGTTCCACATCACGCTACGATTAAAGTGTGGGTGTCAAATTTTAGACAGACGAGTTCAGCATTGAAAAAGAAGTCGCCTGGACGTCCCAGGACAGCAACAGGACCTGAAAACGTGGCCAATGTGAGAGCCGCGATTGAACGTTCCCCGCGTCGTTCGGCGCGAAAACATTCGCTCGCTTTGGCGATTTCCAACCGCAGATTCTTCGGCGAATTTTGCACCGGGACCTCAAAATGCATCCCTACAAAATGGTTGTTGCACAAATTAAGTGAAAGAGATTTTGAAACCCGTACGAACCTGTGTCGCGAATTCCGAGAACTGCCAAACGACGATGTTGTGCTCTTCACGGACGAAGCCCATTTTCACCTTTGTGGCTCCGTAAACAGGCAGAATTTTCGATATTGGAGTGACGAAAATCCTCGGGAAATCCATCAGGAACCCCTCCATAGCCCAAAAGTGACTGTGTGGTGTGATCTTTCCCGCCTAGGCGTCTGGGGGCCCTACTTTTTTGAAAAAAATGGGCAAACCGTAACGGTCAACAGCGAGCGCTATTGTTTCATGCTGGAAAATTTTCTTAGACCCAAAATGGAAGACAATGGCGTGGAAAATGTGTGGTTTCAACAGAATGGTGCAACCGCCCACACATCGCGACGATCAATGGACATTCTCAGGGAACTGTTTCCCGGTCGCCTCATTTCTCTGAGAGGTGATGTTGGCTGGCCGCCGCGCTCACCGGATCTCACTCCATGTGACTTCCTCCTTTGGGGTACCTCAAATCGAAGGTTTACCAGCATCGACCAAGGACCCTTCTTGCTTTACGAAGGGAAATTGCTCGGGCAATTGAAGAAATTCCTGTGGAAATGACGGTGAAAGTCATGGAAAGCTACCGCGAGCGCCTAAATAAGTGTATCCGCTCCCAAGGACGACATTTGAGTGATGTGCTTTTCAAAACTTAATTTAAAAATGGCATAAAATTTGCGATATGTTTAAATAAAAAAAAATTTTTGACAAGCTGAGTGGTTTTAATTTTATAACGTTTTGAAATCGGATAGGTTTTTCTGCCCCACCCTGTACCTCTAGATATAACTCAAGAACGTAATATCAGAAGCGGTATTTATGTGCACTCGTAATAAGTATTAATGACCTTGGCGGAAAGCAGCAGAAGGTCGGTTTTCCGTTGGCGTCGCAGATAAGAAGAAGAAAGTTGATGTGGAAAAGTAGAAATTGTTTTCCCAGATGTATAAAGCGCGTGCCGAGGCATCTCTGGCAGCGGTAATGCTAAGATATGGCCAATAGCAGCCAGTTTTATATCCCGTACCGATGTTGAATATATAACGTGCAGCATCAATATTTTAGTACCTGTAGCGCTCCTTTGGGGACCCTCACGTGAATTCGGCCTGCTGGATCTCCCCTAGCCACATTTCGACCTCTCTCGCCGACAAATAACAGGAATTCGATGTGTAGTCATAACTCTATTTGCCGATTTTCCAACGGGATTCAAACCGGTGGACCTTCCGATGAGTTTTTGGGGACAAATGGACAAGTGCATTCTGGATGAGATGCATCAGTTTTTGAGCTCTTGTCCTTCTTAAACGAGTGCTATATTGTTCTTTTAAGTCCATGTGAATCAAGTACTTTTTCCAAGATATGAACAAGTGCATGACCGCCAAACTATACCTTTTCAACTTCAAATTGAGACTAATCACATTCATATTGGGATTAAGCAAATTCAAAATGGCATTAAGCAACTTCAAAATGGTAAACACAATCGAATTGAGATTAAACAAATTCAAAATGAGAATAACCAACTTCAAAATGGTAAACACAATCGAATTGAGAATGAACACATTCAAAATGAGACTAATCAATCTCATATTGGGAATAGACATTTCCACTTGAATTTGATACTGATATACAGGATGCGTAAGATTTGAGGAGGTGATTCCTCATATCATTTTATGAAAAAAAGTTTCCATAAATAATGTAAGTCCTGAAATGCATTTTTTCCAAGATGAATGGTGTTGAAGTTTCACTTGAAAACTGAATAAAATATGTGTACACCGCTGAGATATTCTTACAATTATTTTTGAATTCTTCGTTCAATTGGTAGTAAAACCTTCTACTTCTTGTTCGTGCGTTGTGTTAGTTTGAAATATCTTATCTTATCTTATATGGCGTAGGTACCACTTATTTCGGCCAGTTTCAACACCCTGTATCTTGTAAACAATGCATTTCTGGACCTACATTTGTTGGAACTTTTTTTCATAAAATAATGTGAGAAATGACCCCTTAAATCTTTCGCATCTATTCAAAAACACCCTTCATATTGTCAAAATCATTTGTATTCAGCATTAATCTGCTTTTAAACATTCGCTGCTTCCAATGTAACGCGACATAGTTATATACAGAACACACAAAATGATCTGATGAATACCTTTATTATTTGACAATATTTTTGGAGTATCAAAGTCAAGTGGAAATGTCAGTTCCCAATATGATAATGATTACTCCTGTTTTGAATGTGTTTATTTCCAATTAGATTGTGTTTACCATTTTGAAGTTGGTTAATGTCATTTTGAATTTGTTTAATCTCAATTTGAATGTGATTAGTTTCTTGATAGATCAAGAAACAAGTTTGTGACTCCGGGCCACCGTATTCTTGGTTGGAAAATGTACATAGAGTTCCCGACCGCCTGCCATCTCTTGAGTGTACGGACTTCAAGAGGCATATCAAGTCTTTACTTACAGAAATGGCATGACAGGAGATGAAACTTTTCTATAAATCTTTCTGAAGGTTATATTACTAATTTCCGGGAGAAAATTAAATCCGCAATATTTTAATTTCACAAATAGAACTTTCTTTCGATTAATAAGCATAATATACAAAACCAATATCTTAGAATATTCATTCTATAGAAAATGCAATGAAATGGAATGAACAGTGATCATAACTGCTTGTAATTTTTATTTTTTTCAACAGTAAAAACACAAGAGCTTTTTTTATCGGATAAATTTCTCTTTGCAACGAAACAGTTTTGCTAATCACTAATTTTACGAGAAAAACTGACATGATAAAATCGCGACACCGAAGGTGGAGCGATTTTATCTGATGCCAGTTTTTCGAGCAAATTTAGTGATTGGCAAAACTTTGAGTTGAAGAGAAATTTATCTGATAAAAGAAAAGCTCGAGTGTTTTTTGGCAAGATAAATTAACGACAGAATATAATAATAATTTCTCAGTCGAAACTTCACAAAAACGATTCATCTTTTGGTTCTTATATCAACAAAGTTAATTAATTACCACACCGATGAAAGCACTATATGTTCAAAATTCAAAAATCTGACAGACTAATTGACATATTGAGGAAGAGATAGTACATTATATACCGCGGGACTGAAGTAGTACATTTAATCCTGAAGTAGTACATTTAATCCTGAAGGTAAAGTTATAATTTACCTGAAGGATTAAATGTACTTCAGTCGCAAGGTATATACGATACTTTTCGTACTTCCGGTATGATTTTATTAATTATTTCAATAATTCCAATCAGTTTTTTCTCTCTTCAACTCATTTAATAAACTGTCTTTAAAATAAGTTACCATAGTAACATTGCGTTGTGACAATTATAATTTAGAAACATTGTCATTACTAGTGTCATTGTGAGAAACATTGTTATTGATAATTATTGGTATCATGAGTGAAGAAGGTATATCTGATATTGATAAAAGAACAGCCGAAGTAGGTGAAGAATTGTTACCACCGAAATCTAGAAAACTATACGAGCAGCAGTACGATGCTTTCAAAAAGTGGTGCCGCTTAAAAAATGTGAGACAACCTACTGAAAATGCGCTGTTAGTCTACTTCAATGATAAATCAAAAGCGGTTTGTGCCTCAACTCTCTGGGCACCTTACTCAATGCTGAAATCGGTTATTAACATTAGAGAAGATATTGATATAAGTAAATTTCCAAAATTATTAGCTTTTTTGAAGAGAAGAAATGAGGGATTTAAGCCAAAGAAGTCAAGAATTCTCACGTCTGAGCAGTAGATCAGTTCTTACGGGAGGCTCCGGATGATATATATTTAATGCTTAAGGTAAATTTGGAAATTTGTTTATATTCAGAAATTTTAAAATATCCCTTAAATTCGTTTGTTTGTGATTTAATCGTTCCGGGAGTTTCGTCAATATTTAATCCCAGAGGGATTAAATGTGACACTTTAGTACCTGTCACAAGGGAGTGAAGTTGTCACTTTAGGCCCGGACATAGAGATAGAATACTATTCTACTCTATGAATACTATTCTATCTCTATGGGCCCGGAAGTACGAAAAGTTTTTATCGCGATAAAAAAGGATGCACCTTTTTTATCGATGTCAAAGTGGCAATAACATTTCCAGGTCTATGATATTTAATATTGAAGTTAATTTATCAGAGAAAAACTTTGCTGGAGACTTTTTTTGGCCAGAATTGAATACCAAAAGAAAATTTTATTTTTCGAGAATCTATCCCACGAAAACAAGTTTTGAGGGAAAATCATAAGGGGTTGGTATTTTCAACCCCCAATTATAAAGTTATGGGATCAAAAAAAATTGTGTCAGTAGCATCTACTCAATAAATAAGTATATGACAACTAAGATTATGTTCCCTGAGTTTCTTCATACACCGAAAAGGATATGAATAAAAAGGCAGCAGCTACCAGAATATTCAACGAGGGAGGACAAAGTAGATAGAAAAGAGTCCGAGAAGCAATCCAAGCATATGGGCCCCGAATATTTCATCTGGGGACAACGGAAAATCGCTGTGACCGCCGATAAAGCGGAAACCAGGATGTGGTCCTGCTAAATAATTCAAAATCAATTCGTCCGTGGAAAAAGTAAAAATGATGCAGTGTAAAAGGAGACAAAAAGAACAAAACTGTAAATTGTGGCGCGGCGGAAAGCAGTTTCAAGTCCGGGTGCACGTTGTCCGTTGAATATTTGAACATGGCGGGCAGCGGTCCGAGGCAGTGGCGACGTTATGGGCCCCCATGGACGATATTTCGCCCCCGCCCAACTATTCTAACCTTTCACGTGTGTATTTCACGCTGTCAACTCGATCGAAACACACGACCTTTCCGGGTAATTGAGATCTATTCCGGGTCGAGACGGGCTTCAAAAATGTTCGAAACGTTGTCGTACATTTTTGAGTACATGTATAAAATACTGGGTGAGTCTTTAGGTTGTATAGAATGGATGACAATGATAATCCCTGAACTACAAGTCTTTAACCTCGATGAAAACTGAAGAAAGCATTGACGTTAATGAAGCAGTAGCTCTCAGAAAATAAAATTTGATTTATTAGTATGTACCATCGGGATATAATAGATTAGAGACGCTACAACATACAATTGAGTAAGGAAAAATAGTACAACTGGGCTGGGCGGGGCCAAGTCGGGGACCATTAAGGCGGAATGTTCAGGGTTGAATTAAGTTGCCAGTTTTTTCTGTTTACAAATTTCACCAAAAAAATATGACGTGTTGGGTTTTTAGGAATCCTGTTCAAATAAGGTCAATTACACATACACATATAAAAGATATCAGATTACCAAGACAGACTAGCAAAAATTTCGAATGCGGATCTATTCAGTACTCATCCCTACCTGTGATATGTTTTTCCTCTAATTTTCTTCTTATCTGTCCCTTCTCTGCTTGAAGAAAGCCTTTCAGTGCACGATACCATTTTATGGCATATTATTAAGCAGAAAAAATCACAATTTACGTAGATAAAGGCGCAAGAATCACAATTTCACCAGAAAATTCATCGATTGTCAAATTTGACGTTAGGTGGTAGTAATATGGCGCATCTGATACCACGTTTATTTCAATGATGGCAACTCTATACTATCCTATCTCTATGATTTGCTACCAGAAAGAAGGAACAACCGGAATGTAGATCTAGTAGTAGAACTGAAAGGTTGAGACAAGGAAGTCTAAACAAAAAAAACCCCACTGAGGAATGCTCTTGTGAAGAGAAAAAGTACTGTTTAAATAAAGTTAATTGAACTGTTCAACAATAATTTTTTTTTCCTTAATTTCCTTCACAGCCTTTTCACCTAATTAATCTTTCACTATGGAGGGTATTAATTGAAACAATTATGGCACCCACCGTCTTCACAGAAATAAATACACTCGTTCACTATAGATTTCTGAAATTTTGATATATTGATGAAAAATCCAAATTCTAATGAAGCAGATATACAAATAAACAATACAACCAAATGCTGTCATGTCAATATTAATAGTTCTACGAATGCCCGAAGTGACGCTGCATTTTTATTTTCAGATGCCTATACCTCAGAAGGCTTTTTGGCCAGTAAGTATCATTTGTGCCCCCTTTCTGGCTAGTGTATTAGCCTCTTCATTTCTATTGATTACTGAGTGACCTGAAACTCAGACTAAAGAGACCTTGTTGCTTCTGCCTACTTCATTAAGTAGTCACCTGTTATGATTCGTTACAGTAACGTATGCTTGTGCACCCCGCATAAAATAAATTAACTTGAGGGTAGTTTAAAAAAAAAGGGTTGATATTATATTCAACCTCACAATATTTTCATAAGGGCATTTTTGATGAGTCTATAACCTGTCGACAAAGAATATTCAACTGGAAAAAGACCCTGTACAATTCGATATTGTGAAAGTTCGATCAATTCAGACTCTTCTCGAACAATCAACCACCAGATGAATAATGAATAAATCGGAATAAATCCTTGGAATTCATTACCAGACCGCATTGTTGATACCGCTCTTCTCAGACCTCGAGATACGATGCAAGTATATGTGATGAGTCAGCCTATTTTAACACCCCTACGCGAAGGGTGTCTCTCCTGCAATATTTATCTCCGGGCATGTCTTTCTGCGGGATGTATTTCTATATACGACCGCCAATAAAATAAGTTGTAGTCAGGTGAACTTCGTTCCCATAAAAAACATCCGATACAGGAAATACTAAACTGAAAGCAGCACATCAACCTAGAGGGTATACCTCATAATACTCCGTGGCTTTTCGTAATTTTCCCGGCTATTTTCCGGGGGATTTTACTGCCTCTTCGATGAGCAGAAGGAGGTGAATTCTGCTTTCGAACGCATGCTGAAAAAATAAGTAAAACATCTATCTAAGACTTAAATAGAAGTCGTAGGTATCTATCAATGCTAGTGGCAGTAAAAAATATTTAAGAAATCTCATGATTGGAGTTGGGAATAATTAGCTTCGATTCATTATTCTCGGGAGTGTATTATATCCATTCTTTTGAATCAAGAGGACATAAAATAAAAAATCTTTAGCTGAAATGTCTCAATCAATTACACTGATCAACAATTGCTAGGGATCACTATGAACTTCTCTTCATTTGTATCTTTTTCAAGTTATCTTGTGAATATCTGTACATTATTATGTTCTCTAAGGAAAAAGTAAGATGTTTTGAGTTGATTATATCAAAGTCTTCCTCACTTCATCGGCTCCTTTTCACAAAATCGATTATTATCTGTAGGCTGTTACAGGTATAGTGAAAAGCAATGTGGTATTTGTTATTAAATCTGTTTTTTTCTCTCGTTCAAACACATAAGGTGACAATAATTGAAGAAATGAGAACAATATCAGCTTATCAGTCATGCCGAGAAGACGTTTGGCTCCTGTGCAACTGGACCAAATCATACGGTGGATACAGGAAGGTTTGTCCCAGCGAGAAGTGTCCCGGCGGTTGAATGTTTCGCAAAGTTTCGTGATTCGGGCTTGGAATAGGTTCATCCAAAACGACTCAGTAGTTTATGTTCATGGGGGAGGTCGGCAGCGCAGTACAACAGCTGCCCAAAATCGTCTTTTGATCCTCGATGCTAGGAGAAATCCCACTTACCCGGCGTCGCGGCTCAATAGATCACTGAGAGTTGCAACAGGAGTTTTAATTTCGAACCAGACTGTAAGACGACGACCAAATGTTCGTGGTTTGAGAGCTCGTAGGAGAGTACAACATCCCCGTTTGAATAGGGAACACCGGGTTCATCGACGGTAATGGGTTGAGGAGCACCGCAATTGGACACTCGAAGATTGGAGCCAATGTTTATTTACGGATGAGTCTAGATTTCGTTTGGTCAACTCCGATGGACGTATTCTTGCTTGGAGGGAAAAAGGTCGAAGGTATGCAGAACAGTTTATGGTACCCACAACAGCTTTTGGCGGAGGTTCTATATGTATATGGGGAGGCATTTGTTTGAACCAACGCACAGAGTTGGTTGTTCTGCAGAACACCACCATGACCAGCCAGAGATATCACGATATGATTATTGAACCCATAATTGTTCCATTTGGGGCTGCCGTGGGCGAAAATTTCATTTTAATTGACGATAATGCCCGTCCACACCGTAGTCGTCTGGTTAATGAAGCGCTAAAAACTCATGCTATTGATAGGATGGACTGGCCAGCTCGCTCTCCAGACATGAATTGCATCGAACATGTCTGGTCTGAGATGTCTAGAAAATTGTCAACCTTAGAACAACCGATCAATAACCTGGAGGACCTTTCTAACGCTTTACGGGATATTTGGACGAATTTGCCCCAAAATTTTATAAATCGTTTGATCGAAAGTAGAATGCTTGAGATGAGCTCGTGGGGGACCAACTAGGTACTAGCTTAAACTTCAGCCTTCTTGTGGTTTCATCATAAAATTTTTATTTTATTCAAACACAGAATTTTGAGTGTTCCTAATAAAGTCTTTTTTTCTCTCCAACATTCCATTTTTTCATTTTTTTCTCAAGTGAACCATATTATCAACTGAAAATACTCTGATATCTGACTACATTTATAATCTTGTAGCGAATATTTCAGAAATAAATTTATAACAAATAGGTGATCCCTATCAATTGTGGAGCAGTGTATTACTACATCAACATTGTAAGATATGGTATCGTTATTTTCACTAATAAAGAGTTGTTCAAACATGTCTAATATCAAAAAAGGCCCATCTAAAAGAGACAGCTTCCCACACAACCTGCAATTCAAAATGAAACCTCTTCTTGCAAGAATCTTCAGCTTCAAGACCTACCCTGTATAACATCCCTATCCCCATATGAAAATATCCCCACCATTTCAATACAGAGAAAGGTATACTGTAATTAAAATCGAAATACGCTGAGCGTACCCATTACGTGTATCTTGACGTATTTATTCATCCATTTACCTCAGGCGTCAAACCTCAATACTTATTAGAATGACGCAATTGTTCCAGGAGAAGAATAATGAGGTAGAAGCGAATTCTAATTATAAAGGTTGCATTAAATTTAGAGCAGGTGCATAAACATGACTGGCTGCTTCGGCTCTGAGACAAGGGGTACATAAATTGATCTCAAATAAGTGATATTTAATTACCAACCCCTCTGGGCTTGACTGGAGTTTGATCGGTATACTGGGTGTACTTACGCTAATCGATTTTGATTTGACTAATTAATAATCGGTCATAATGCGTACATGTATTTGAAGTATACTAGTGAGATCGGTGTGAAGGGTTTGGCAATAAGGTTTTTCTTGATGGAAAATGATTTATAAACTGGTCTTGAAATATGTTAAATACACAATCATGATGTCACTATTTACCCATTGAATTCGATTTTCAGGGCGAAATATCGCTGTAGAGAGATCCTTGAATTTCTGAAAAACTTTATAGGTTTTCACTCCCAGTCTCTGAAACAGAAATAATTAAAAAAATTTTAATTAAGATGAAGTGCTCCTGCGAGAATCTTTTCACTTATTCGTCAGGAGCAAACTGAAAAAAAAATAAATGAAAAAGAACGTTTCGGTGTCTAGGTATATCAGACACTTCCTTCAGACAATCTTGTAAAATCTTCAGAATTGTGTTTTTTTTCATTTGCAGTCTAATTGACATTGAAAGTTGTCGACACATAGAGATGTTGATTCATTTAATTTTGAAATTTCCTGATGTAATTTCTTTCATCAATAAATCAATCCAAATACGATCTATTCCAACAGAACAATTGGCCAAATCATCTACTTCATCTAACAATATATATGTGAATTCCTTAATTTTCCTTTTATATTCATCAGGTTCCGTCATTAGGATCTTTGTGTTGTTCCAGTTCATCATATGATCTCCACTATTTGAACATACATGATCAGCGATTTGTGATCTTAATGTCTCTATTTTTGACGTTGTTCTTATGTTTCCGTTATCTTATCTCTAAAGGTCTCGATGTCTCTCCTGTATAAGATTTTTCACATATACAGCTAGGGAATACTGTAAACACAATTTTTGATTTTGTGTCTCATTCATTGGTTGCGTTCTGGTTAGAATGGATCTCAAATCATATTGTGTTTAGAAAACAGTTTTTTATTGAATTTGGAACCAATTCTTCTTGATTTCTCTAAAAGGCCAGGAATATAAGGAATGACGTTCAACAAATTTGGTTGTTCAGAATATATTTCAATCGATATCAGATCCTTGAATGTCTGAGGCTCTGAAAGATAATCACTTGAAGATCTTAACCTGGATTGATAAACCTCCCAGTTTTGGAACGGTTTTTTTAAGCGCTAGTTCAACTCAAACGAGCCCAAATATCTGTAATTGTCGAATTTTGAGCAAAAAATAGTATTAAACGATTATGATCGATTGACTGATGACAAATGCGTGGTCAAATTCAATTTTGTTCTTAATGGGATCGTCTGTCTACTATAACTAACCAAAGGATTGTCCTAGAGACTTGAAATCTTCAAGGTAGGTTCGGTTCCTAAATGCCGCGATTAACTTAGTTTACCAGCAAAACCGCACAGGGTGTTTCGTGAAATATGGCCATTCAAAATTTTTGTTCCTCAATATCTCTAACAGAATGAAAACGATCAAAATGAAATTTTGTAGCCATAGTGTTAACGGACCCATAGAAAATTGAATCGGAATATTAAGAAGAAAACCCCGTATATTTCCTCAACGAAACGTCCGATTCGAGTGAAATTTAGTTTGAGGGTGAAGATTTTCATACTGAGTGATTATGCAAAGTTTCAAGAGGATCGCATAATCAGAACCTTAAAATATAATATCTTTCTGAATTATTCCTTTTTTCCAATGATGTAGAATTTGTCATTTCGATCGAGCTGAATTTACAATAAAATTCTCAATAAAAATTCAAAAGATCACGAAAAAAAATGTGGATGATGCGTTAATTCAACTAGAGAAATGTCTATTGTAATATCGAAAAAAAATCTGATATCCCCATACAAACTGTGAGGATTGGCGAAGTTTTCTCTGGCAGAATGCATAGTGGAGATAGAGGGTTTTCCAATAAAAGGTGTTATTTTGATATTCAAAAAAAATGCCATTTTTCAATGTAATATGATGTCATTATGAAGAAGAAGCTATGCCATTAATAGTGGAAAAAACATCAGTCAAATGACCATCACGACCACGCTTACAGAACCATATCCTTCAAAAGAAATTTTCTATAACCAAATCGCAAAGTGGCTGCCCTATGTCCTCGATAGCCTCACGAGTTCTATCTTTGATGTCATGAATCGACGCTGGGCTATTGGCGTAAATATTTTCTTTCGCGTGGCCCCAGAGAAAGAAGTTGCAAGGGGTTGAATCACAAGATCTCGGTGGCCAATTGTGATCACCTCTTCGAAAGTTAACACAATCCGGAAACTTTTCCCGCAAAAGATCTATAGATTCGTTGCATTGTCCCAACAGCTCGAATCTTTCCACCAATTTTTTTATTGTGGTCCGACAAGGTGCTTTACGACGACCCCAAAATGTTTTACGAACCGTCTCCGCCAAATTTTCACCATTTTTATAGTGAATTTCAATAATTTCAATGCATTCTCGAAGCGAGTATCGTTCCATTTTTATTAATGGCGTAGTTTCTACTTGTCAAATGTCAAAAAATGTCAGTTTCAAACGTGACGTCTACCGAAATAGCGGGCTATTCAAAATAACACCTCTCATTGAAAAACCCTTTGTCTACAGAAAATTGAAGAAAGCTCTCAAAGTCAAAAGCTTGTGAGCTCTTTTTCGTATTGGAACAACTGATTTTCAACTCGAACAAGCTGAAAAGCTTCTAAGGGGCTTCAAATAAGCCAAGAAATAATCAGTTTAATCATAATCATAACTAATCCTCATTAAACGTAGTTAAAATTCCTTCCATGGAAGCAGCAGTCTTTTCAATGTCGAGAAATCATATTTTCCGCTGAAATTCAGTTTTCAATTAACTGAGGGGACGCAAACACTTGCAGAAAATATATCAGTTCTGGTTCGTTCCAGAACTGTTTTGGGTCGAAAGCAAACAAGCGTTCAGGAACGAATTAAGTAAAACATCAAGTCGGATATTTTATTGGTATCGCGTGTATTTCGTTTCAATTTGTACAGCGAATGGTTGGGGCGTCTACGTTTACAGAAACTCTGATGAAACAAATCGTGAAAATTGAAGTTCAATACTGTGCAGAACTTGCACGTAAACGGTTTTCCAATAAGAGGTGTTATTTTGATATTGAAAGAAAAATGCCATTTTTCAATATAAATGATCGGATGTTTATTTCATTATAAAGAAGAAGCTTTGCCGTTAATAGTGAAAAATAACATCAGGCAAATGACCACCACGACCACGCTTACAGGACCATATATTATCCTTTTAATGAAATTTTTCATGACCAAATCTCAAGGTGGCCGCCCTATATCCTCGATAGCCTCACGAATTCCATCTTTGAGGTCTTGAATCGACGCTGGGCTATTGGCGTTGACCTTCTCTTTCAAGTGGCCCCAACGAAAGATGTCGCAAGGTATTAAATCACAAGATGTCGGTGGCAAAATGATTTTTCGTCCAAAGAACGATGAGGAATGGACAAACCTGGGTGTTCTTCAACACTTTCGGCTCTAGCAGCAATATTCTTGGTTGTTCTTGAGCGACGTGCACAGGTTTTATCCTTCACATCACTAATTTGTCCCAACAGCTCGAATTTTTCCACCAATTTCTTCATTACGGTTCGACAAGCTGCTTCACGACGACCCAAAAATGTTCCAGTTTTACGAACCGTCTCTGCGGAATTTTCACCATTTTCATAGAGAATTTTAATAATTTCAATGCGTTCTTGAAGTGGATATCGTTCCATTTTTATTAATGGCGTAGTTCTTGTCAAATGTCAAAAAATGACAGCTTTAAACGTGACGTCTACCGAAATAGCGGGCTATTCAAAATAACACCTCTTATTTGAAAACCCTTTACTATAGAATATAGCCTTACTCATTTCGAATTTGATTACAATTTTTTAGTATTAGGTACATCACTTGATTTGTAATAATTATAAGATCTTCCTTCATTCATGGAACAATAAGGCTATAACCTCAAATTTTTGTATAGGTATATTGATACTCAATAATGAATGCTAAATCTCAGCCCATTTCTTGAAATTATAATAAAAATCCTACCCCTCAAAATAAATGGAAAGCTCATTTCTATATTTCGTTGCACCTTTATTGTTCTACATAAAAAGTTCATATGTATTTTCGTACTTTTCTCCCGATATCTTTGTCAATTTTAATTTTTCAGTTTTTTTTCAATACATATTCGCATTTCGGAGCAAAATTTATTTATGAATGAAATTATTCGTGATTTCCTCAGAATTACTTAATATCTGTGGAATTTTAGACAGATTTGCAGAAAAAAGGTATGTTTGCTTGGTAGGAAAAGCCTCAATTCCTCAATCCTGGACTCTGTTTAACAATCGCCCAGGAATGTTAGGATTTTCCTATCCAGTATACAAAATACAATTTCCAATATAGAATCGTATATTCAAAAGTGGATATTTTCGGTGAGATAAAATAAAAAACAAATAACGAACAAAACAAGAATTTGAAAAGATTCTATACCCCCCATTTCTCTTTCAGGCTTGACCCAAACAATACCAAAGGAAACACTTCCTATCCACCATATACATTCTGCAGGTGCGAAAAAGCCAAAAGGAAACGCCCGAAGGCTTGGACGGCTTTTCCGGAAAAGGCATCTCGTTTTTAAGCAGCTGCCGGCCGTCATTTCCGCTGAAAAACCAACACCTCTATAAACAAACGTAATAAAGGAGACAGTGGCGGATTTGGAGCAACATCAACATAGTCTATATCGTAAATAGTGACGACAAGAAAACACCTCAGTTATTTCTGCGTTATCCTCTGTAATATCCGGTGTAGTTTTACTGTCGAACCAGGATTCAAGGACTGATTGAATCCGCAAGGATAGTTAGGGTTGAAGGAGAGGGTGGTTTTCAATAAGGATAGGGTGTATCGGATAGGGTTTTCAGGGAAAAATTCTATGAGGAATATATTGGGGTTTTTTCATGTGACATCATCAAGTATAGAGTTAAATATACAGTTTGATCCTAAATGAGTGTATTAACGATCAACTGTAGATTTCTCATGAAAAATAGATATTTTTTCTCTTACATTCTCTTCTTTTAGACCAACCACATTATTCATTCTTTTAATCAAAGATACACTGTGTCAAGAATTTATAATTTTTTGTTTTTTGCTAATATCTCAGGAAACGCTTGAATTACAGAATTGTCTTTTTGTACATACATTGTCACTAATAATACACTGCTCAACAATTGATAGGGATCACTTACTTGTTCTAAATTTATTTCTGAAATATTCGCTCCAAGATTATAAATTTAGTCAGATATCAGAGTATTTTCAGTTGATAATATGGTTCACTTGAGAAAAGAATGAAAAAATGGAAAGTTGGAGAGAAAAAAGACTTTATTAGGAACACTCAAAATTATGTGTTTGAATAACATAAAAATTTTATGATGAAACCACAAGAAGGCTGAAGTTTCGGTTAAGCTAGTACCTAGTTGGTCCCCCACGAGCTCGTCTCAAGCATTCTACCCTACGAGGCATACTTTCGATCAAACGATTTATAAAATTTTGGGGCAAATTCGTCCAAATATCCCGTAAAGCGTTAGAAAGGTCCTCCAGGTTATTGATCGGTTGTTCTGAGGTTGACAATTGTCTAGACATCTCAGACCAGATATGTTCGATGCAATTCATGTCTGGGAAGCGAGCTGGCCAGTCCATCCTATCAATAGCATGAGTTTCTAGCGCTTCATTAACCAGACGACTACGGTGTGGACGGGCATTATCGTCAATTAAAATGAAATTCTCGCCCACGGCAGCCGCAAACGGAACAATTATGGGTTCAATAATCATATAGTGATATCTCTGGCTGGTCATGGTGGTGTTCTGCAGAATAACCAACTCTGTGCGTTGGTTCAAACAAATGCCTCCCCATACACATATAGAACCTCCGCCAAAAGCTGTTGTGGGTACCATAAACTGTTCTGCGTACCTTTGACCTCTTTCCCTCCAAGCAAGAATACGTCCATCGGAGTTGACCAAACGAAATCTAGACTCATCTGTAAATAAACATCGGCTCCAATCTTCAAGTGTCCAATTGCGGTGCTCCTCATCCCATTGCCGTCGATGAACCCGTGTTCCCTATTCAAACGGGGATGTTGTACCCTCCTACGTGCTCTCAAACCACGAACATGTAGTCGTCGTCTTACAGTCTGGTTCGAAATTAGAACTCCTGTTGCAACTCTTAGTGATCTATTGAACCGCGACGCCGGGTAAGTGGGATTTCTCTTAGCATTGAGGATCAAAAGACGATCTTGGGCAGCTGTTGTACTGCGCTGCCGACCTCCCTCATGAATATATGCTACTGAGTCGTTTTGGATGAACCTATTCCAAGCCCGACTCACGACACTTTGCGAAACATTCATCCGCCGGGACATTTCTCGCTGGGACAAACCTTCCTGTATCCACCGTATGATTTGGTGCAGTTGCACAGGAGCCAAACGTCTTCTCGGCATGACTGATAAGCTGTTATTGTTCTCATTTCTTCAATTATTGTCACCTAATGTAATTGAACGAGAGAAAAAAAACAGATTTAATAACAAATACCACATTGCTTTTCATTCTACCTGTAACAGCCTACAGATAATAATCGTTTTTGTGAACAAGAGCCGATGAAGTGAGGAAGACTTCGATATGATCAACTCAAAACATCTTACTTTTTCCTTAGAGAACATATAATGTACAGATATTCACGAGATAACTTGAAAAAAATACAAATGAAGAGAAGTTCATAAGTGATCCCTAGCAATTGTTGATCAGTGTATTATCGAACAGCGAACAGAAATATTCAACCGACGAGAAAGCCCCATCAATCTCACTATAAAATCCCCATAACATAAAACAAAATATCGCAAATGAATTGAAATAAGAAGTTAGTTATCGTTATTTATTCCCTCTATAAATATCAATGAAGAAATCTTGGTATCCCTATCCGGGAGAGGCGGCATAGACGTTCCTGGTTGTCATCCTGGGTGCCATTTATCATTCCTGTTCAGTCTTCCGAGAGAGCACCTGTGACTTACTCTGGAGTTTTCGTCCATCTCCCCTCACCCCCCTTGGGTTTGCGGGATATTCCGTCTTCTTGTCATCTTCGCCCAATTAAAGTTTGGATTGACAAATTTCCCTTTATTTGATGGACGCTCAAGTAAAAGGAGAGTGAATAGCTTATTTCCTAAACATTCGGTATTATTTTGTGATTTGTTTGAGTGTTTTTTCGTTTCATAGTATTGCCTGAATGCCTGTTATATTGATTTTTATCCTTAAATGATCTAAAACTCAGATTTCTCAAACAATTTCACTATATTCCCATCCGGGAATAATTAATATTTCTATATTAAGATACTATTCCCTCCTCCCAATCATGAAATTTCCAATACAAATTATATCTATAGTCCGTTCACGAAAGGTTGAGCCGTCGGTTGGCCATGGAAATTTGGCACATTCCACTGTGTGTATTAAAATTTTAGGTTATGTTGTTTAGTTTCTTTTCAGATTGATACGCAATGTTGTCAATATTGCATAGAGTTATCTGATAACTCGCAAGCTCGTCGGACGAGGCCGGGTACATTCGACAACGTTGACTTTATTTTACGTTATGACAGCAAATAGTGCCAACTTCAGATAAATGAACAAACGCCTACTATGCGCTCAAACTTTCGTGAACGGACATTGGAACCTTGCAAGTCGTCAGTGAATTTGAAAATTATTGAAAAATGAATTTGCTACTTGAAAAATGTCACTGTCAAACAAATAGTGTCAATAAACCTTCATTGGGAATGAAATCTCATCATCACTAGTCATTTTCATGATAAGGAGAATGAATCTCCTCTCTCATTTTGCAGACATTCGGTATTATGTTGTGATTAGGTTGTGTGTTTTTCGTGTTTCAATATTGCCTGAATGGTTGTGATAGTTAGTTATGTTCTGAAATGATCTCTAACTTAGATTATTTGAACACACTCACTTTATTCCCAACCTAATCCAGTCGAATTGTGCTTTTAGCAGGAAATTTTTGGGGTAGTTTTGATTTCTTTAATTTTTCATGTTTTTTGGGGTGCTGAATCCAAATTTGAGGTTTGCAACAAAATTTCTTGACGGAACATAGAAAAAAATACAAAAAAATAGAAATCTATCAACTTTTCGTGAAAAACCTTTCCATACAAAATGAAAGTACATAAAATTTCCTACAAATTGTATTACCACAGCTTGTTCTGCGACAACCCGTTCTGGCTCAAATTATAGTTGAAAATGAGGTATTTTCTATGACTCAATAAATGAAAAAAAATTAAATTCTATGGTTCCGATGATGCGATCCTCTTGAAATTCTGCATGAACATTCAGTATATCAGTCTCGATTCACAAAATAAATTTCACTCGAATCGGATATCTTGTTATGGAAATATAAAGATTCTTCTTTTCAATATTCCAATTGAATTTTCTATGGTTCTGTTCATACAATGGTCACACAATTTTGCATGAAGCTTCTGATGAGTATCTTGCATATAGCCACAAAGCCACAACATTTCATTTCGATGGGTGTTGTTTTGTCTGAGATATTGAGGAACATAAATTTTGAATGGTCATGTTCTATGAAACAATATTAAAGAAAAATTGACATTTTTTTAGGAGTCCTAAAAAACACTGCACGCGGAAAAGTTGTTCCTTCTTGAATCGAGAATTGACAGGTCGAAGCGATTTCCGAAAAATCGAGGTGTCAATTGAGTTGTCTTTGGACGATCCTGTATATTCAACAAACAGGCTCACCCTGTATAATTCCAAAAATATAAATTCATCAACATTTGAAAAACCGTACGTGCCCAAACCTGATCAGATAGGCGTTGGCAGTAAAAAAACTTGTAAATACCATCAGTTTTCCAACACATTTCATATATCAACCTTGATAAAACGAACACAGCGTTAGGGAAAATCTTGTCAACAATATTTCACATCCAACATAACACTTTTTCATTAATCGAACACAAAAAATACGAATTTTAACGCCATATTTTTTTCATCAATCATCGGGCCATTACTAGAGAGGTTATCGCAATGAAATGAAAATATAAATTTTGAAAACTACCGACCGTTCATTCGGTCCAATTAAAAAATAAATCAACGTTGAGGATAAATAATAACTGATCGTTACGGTGATTTTTTCGTAGCCATCGAGCTATTATTTTTTGATGTTTCTGTATTTTTCATGAACAATTATAGAGCGTTCGTCATTCATTCAGGGTTTGTTATGGAATTCTCTGTTTTATTGATTGGGGACAGTTGACAGAGCAAAAATTTAAGTCTGGTCTTTCAAATTATGATTTTCCGAATATTCTGTTCTTTGAAGACCGTTACAGGACCCAACTGATTATCATCTCACATAGATTTAAAACGCCAATATTTCGTCCTTAATATCGAATTCTGTTTTGAAATAATGATAAAAAATTGGATTAAAATTGGATTTTCTATGTTTCTGTTAACACTATGGCCACAAAATTTTACATGAGGCTTATTATGAGCATAGACCAACTATAGTCCATTCACGAAAGTTGAGCAGTCGGTTGGCCATGGATATTTGGCATATTCAACTGTGTATATTAAAATTTTTGGTTATGTAGTTTATTTTCTTGTCAGATTGATACGCAATGTTGTCAATATTGCATAGAGTTCTCCGATAACTCGCAAGCTCGTCGGACGAGGCCGGGTACGTTCGGCAACGTTGACTTTATTTTACGTTATGATAGCAAATACTGCCAACTTCAGATAAATAAAGAAACGCCTACTATGGGCTCAACCTTTCGTGAATGGACTATAAATGATTATGATTATGAGCATCTAGCATGTGACCGCAAAATTTCATTATGATTGGTTTCGTTTTGTCTTAGATATGGAGAAACAAAAATTTTGAATGTACAGTTTGGCTGGTTAATGAACTCAACCGCGACATTTGGGAATCGATCTCAGCCTGAAAATCTCAAGACTCTAGGACAATCCCTTCGCAAGTTATGGTGCTTACGGCCGGACGGCCTCACGGACATAACCCTATCGTTTGAGACAATTTTCGTTTCAAAATTACAAAAAATTGGGCCAATCGCATTTTATATATTTATTTGAAAACTAATCAAGTACTTGAAATTCTAAGTGAATAATTAGATATACAGGTAGGTATGTATTTACCATTATTCCTAATGCTGTCACATGAAGAAAACGGTATTTTAACATAAAGGAAAAGTCTATTGATAGGGGATGATATATTTCGAGCAGAAACATATAATAATGAAATATTATAAATCTTAAATCTCAATCAAACTGAGATATTCCCAAGAGACTTTGCTTTACAAGGTACAATATGGAAGAAAATTTCCACAGAATCATTAAAACTTGATATGAATCTCTATAACTATCATAATATATCATAGAGTGAGAATCTCTAACCTATCAATCAGACGTTTGAAATATGACATGACCCGTAAAACAATTTTTTAGTGAATTTAACTTTAAAATAACAGATTCTTCTCGAAAAGCTTCAGATCGATTGATATCTCAGGTGAGTTTAGATTTTCCAATTATATCTGCTGATGATTTCATCTCAAATGAACTTATTGTATTTTTTTCTGGTGGATTTCTTCACTCAATTGATGATAGGACACTATAGCTCGAACATACTTCCTGTTCTTTTGTTGGAAAATAACAATCCCCCCATTGATTTTCGTTCAAAAATTGTTTTAGTGGGATAGATTTCCGAAAAATAAAATTCTCCCATGGTTTTCTATTCAATTCTGGAGAAAAAAGGTTTATTACAAAATTTCGATACAGTCGATACTTTTCTCGGAAAAAATAAAACCTTATTCTTCTGAAACTGAAAATTGTAGAAAGAATCAATGGAAAACTTTTTTCTTCTATCAAAACCAATTTTAAGCATAAACAATATCTTAGAATATTCACTCTATGGAACATACGATGAAATGGAATGAACATTGATCACAACTGCTTGAAAGTTTTTATTTTTCCGAGAAAAGTATCGACTGTATCGAAATTTTGCAAGAGACTTTTTTCTACAGAATTTAATTGGAAACCATCAGAGAATTTTATTTTTTGGAAATCTTTCCCACGAAAACAATTTTTGAAGGAAAATCATAAGGGGTTGGTAATTTCAACCCCTAATAATAAAGTTATGGGATCAAACAAAATGTGTGAGTAACATCCACTTAATGAATAATATTATGTACATTATGATTCCAAAAAAAAATTGAAAACTGTCAACTCGTCATCGCCTTTCAAAGGCTGTATCTTGGAAGGGAGATCGATTTCGAAAAAAATTGATATGAACTACCCCTACACCTGCTTATTTTCATCGAGAAATCATCTCCCTAAGTCCCTCGCATTTGTTAACAGATACCCTGTTTAATCTTCAAAACTGTCTAAACATAAACTTTGAAGGTTGTAGTTGTACTCGATTGTGAAAGTATAATTGAATCGAAAATTTTTTTATGAATAGGGATGTTGACTAATTTTTGGAATTCATTTCATTTTAAAGATAAACCTTATACAAACACGGAAAAATTACCTGTTCCTTATAAATAATAGTAATTGCCAATAAAAAATATGTAAATGAAAAAAGATTTCAAAATTCCCGCGGAAATGCCCAATTTTGTCACGTTATGATGATTACATAATCATATCCGAACAAACTTCGACTTCTGTCAAAGCGAAATGATTTTGCCCGATTCCTTGTGAAAAAGTTCAATCTAAGCCTTCAAAATGAATACGTCGGTCTATAAATGTTGTATGAGGTGTTTCTTTCATTTGTAATAATGAATATGAGTTAACAGTTTGATACTTACAAAGACATTTTCACGTTTCTAAGCTCCGCTGCACAAAAATCCTTGTTTTCAGCAAAAAAAACTTGCGACCATCAGGGAATTAATCTTCGGTAAGTTACTACTATTTCCCCTGATGAATCCTGTCTCCATTATAAAGAAAATTGTAGATTATCGTTCTTGTAACGAATAATCGAACTATTCTGTTTTCTTTCAGCTTTCAACTTCGTAAGTTCGAATCATAGATAAGTTATACTATATATTTACTATGGTTCGAACCACAGAACATAGATCAACAAAACACTATGAATGTATTTTGTTGATCTGAGCACAGAACATTCGAATTTGCAATGACAATATCGGATAGTGACGTCAACTACCTCTGATTGGCGCTCGCGGTCACGTGATAGTTGATAATAAATAACATAATTAAATCAGCTTTATTTAATTTAACAAGAATAATAAGATCACTCAGATGGTTTTTCAGGATTGGAAAAACTTCCTTCTATGAAGAAAACCTGAATTTATATAAATTCGTAACATGAGTTCTAAATCAGCAATTTTCTCTGCCCATCAACACAATCGAAATATTCGAAACAACCGAAATATTTTCCCAACCCTCTCCAATCTCCTATTTTCCATCTAATCTTTCCCATTTCGTAGCCGAAACAGGAAAAACCAAGATACCGAAACATTTCTGATTAAAGTCTGTGGGCTCAACCACAACTAGCCCCAAGTGAAAAGCCGGAAAAAAGCATCGGAAAAGCCGTCTCGGTGACAAATCATATCACCGCTTTTCTGTTAGGACGGCCGGTGGTCCGATGGAAGAATAATGAATTCCTTCGGCGAACAATCTATCAGTCTAGTGATGAATACAATGCACTGACAAACGTCTTTCCGCTAGAGAATATTTCTTTGTGTGCGCATCTTTCCTTCTTCCAAGTCGTATTGTCGTCAGGACCTTCGCAACAGAAGATTTTCCTTTAATCCTTTGTGGGAATCTAGTGGAGTATTTAGATATTAATATCGGAGGTGTTCGAGACTGTGCTTCGATGTAATGCGGAGAATGAGGAAAAATTTTGTGGAGAAATATTTCGTAGTCTTTAGGAAGAAACATGAATGTTTATCCACTACCACTATACAGATTTGGAAATTCACATCAAAAACATACGATATACAATGCATCAGACAGAGAATTCTTCCGTCTAGTTGCACAGATGAATAGTCGAGATAATCACGTGCTGTAACTGAATGAATTCCGTTGACTTATTGCAATAACCTAGTCTTGTCTCTCTCTTATCGCAGTATGGTAGGGAACCTGCAGTACACGTATAGAATTATTTAATTTGTCAGGCTGCCCGTGATACTCGATTCAAGTATTTACTGTTGCCTACCATACTAAATGAATTATGCTCCTCCCAACGATAAGAGAGAGACAAGACTAGAATATTGCAATAAGACAACGGAATTCAGTGTGTTACAACACGTGATTGTTCTCGACTATTCATCTGTGCAACTGGACGGAAGAATTCTCTGTCCGATGCATTGTTTATCGTATGTTTCAGATGTGAATTTCCAAACCTGTATAATCTAGCCATTTTACGTCTGTGGGGCTCGGCCAAAATAGTATCCATTAACCACAAGTAATTTATGAGATATAATTCAATGCTGTCAGATGCTTCATAGATTTAGCTTTGATATAATATTCTTTAAATTGGTTATTTCTTCAGTATTCTAAAGTACACCAACTAACAAATATGGGCATACCTGGTCAATCGAGGGCCAAATCTACTTTTATTATATCAATTAAAGCATTTTTTATTACTAAATGTACTATGACCAAATACACCAAACTTTTCACTTTGCACTTGTCAAATGAATAATGTTGCACGAAACGCATTCATAATTGAAAAGTGCAATGTGGAATTGCAAGTGCAAAGTGAAAAACACTTCGCAGAAATTAAATCTTGGGAGAAATGTTGTGCAACATAATTAATTCAAACTTCTCAGCCTTCTATTGAGGTTGTCCCAAAACTGCTCAATCGGATTTAGATCTGGACTTCTTGCTGGCCATTCCATACCTCTTCAAGGTACTGAACGATGCGCGCACGATGGGGTCTTGCATTATCGTCCATAAAAATGAAATTTTCACCAATGTATGTGGCAACTGGCACTAAATGCTCTTCAAGAATGTTCCTTATATACCTATCAGTATTCATAGCTCTTTTATCAACGACCACTAGGTCTGTGCGAACAGTCAAAGATATTCCACCCCATACCATAATCGATCCTCCCCCGAAACCAGTAGTATTCAGGAAATCGCACTGAGCATATCTTTCATGTGGACGTCTATATACAAGGGAACGTCGATCACAATGGTAGAGGCAGAATCTAGACTCATCTGTGAAGAGAACTCTTTCCCAATCAGCCTCTTCCCAATGGATATGCTCTCTCGCAAAATCCAAACGAGCCCTTCGATGGGCTGGGCCTCTTGCCGCGACACGAGGCCTTAAATCATATTCTCTGAGGCGATTTCTTATTGTCTGAGTGCTAATTTGCACCCCATGAGTTTTCTCAAGCTGATTTTAAAGGGTCGAGCTGTTGCAAACCGTTGTCTCAATGAAGAAACTCTCAAGTAACGTTCTTGAATGGCAGTTGTTACCAGTGGTCTACCCTGTCCTGGTCTTCGGACATTTATACCTACCTATCTCCCTGAATCGCTGGACACACTTGTATGGGAAACTCTAAACCTTTCTGCAATTCTTGTGTATGTCCACCCTTCTTCTCGCAAACTACCGCTTGGGCACATTCCTCTTGGGTCAAATGCGTTGTTCGCGTTGCATAGCGATCGAGTGTAGAAAATCAAACGAGAGAAAAACTATTGATCAATAGAATTGATCGAGAACAACTGATTTCAGAATGGAGCCAATACATTCAAAATCTGATAATCTCATCTTTTTTTATTCCTGCTGGAAAAAAACATCTGTATTGAAGAAAAACGTTGAAAGTGGATAACATATGCATGCATAATTCTGATAAAAATAATTGTCACTGAGAACACCTTCAGTAACAGTTGTAGAATACATTTGAGATTTCCATAATGTGCGTTAATTTTTTGCGCAGTGTATTTGTCAAATTGCGTGTCCGTTTATAATTGAAAAAATGAATAAATAAGTGAATCACCCTGTATATCATCTAAGCCCGGACTCATTTAACCCTCATTTGCAGTGCCTCAGTGGATTGTCCTCGTGGAAACGGACCACCTAACCTACATCAGGCAGTCATTATCCGTTTCCGGCGAAAACCATTTCTTCCGTCTCACCATGCAACAGCTTTTTCGCTCCACATTTTCCCCGGAATACACATCGCAATTCGGCCATAATTATTTTCAGTATTTCGAGAGAAAGGGTGGCGGTGCAAGGGGAGAAGAGGGCTGGCTGTCGCGAAAACTGCGTTCGAATTTCCTCCTCGGTCGGCCTCCGTCTTTTTAATTCCGCAGCTTTCCGATGCAGCGCTGCTCTCCTCCACAGCCGCCTTTGTCATGCATATCGCATATTCGCTGTTATTGTTCTTCATTAATTGTTTTTTACTATGCAGAGAGGGTCTGAGGTCCGCGTGTTCTTGAGTTATGGCCCTCCTTAAGGCTCAGTTGATGGCGCTGTGTAAGGACGAGGTGCTAAGGGGTTGCGGAATCGGAGTTAGGGGTGATATTGGACAGGGGGCCAAATTGATATACAATTTTTTCAAAACTTAGAGAAGAAGTGAATTATATGGAGCGTTACAGTAGTGATTTTTCGAGAAACGCACAGTGTAGTCAACATGGTTCTAGTTATACATAGTCATAGTTTCCGGAACCTAGCCATAACATAACTATCCCAGTTCAAGTAATAGTAGTAAGCCAATCACTTATAGGGCAGTAGCCTGGCACACCAAGGCAGAACACAACGCTCAACTAAAATTATTCTTGAAAATGTATCAATTGAAAAAAATATAAGGTTATCCTGAAGTGAAAACGTCAATGTTTCAACCGAAACTTTTTCGTTTGCCTTGACATTCAACTAGTTCAGTTTTGTTTAGTTTAAAAAGGGGTTACAGTTCACTGCTATCTCAAGGTCTATTGTGCCCCCTCACAGAGCTGTTCTGACCACATCCTTCACAGCTCGTCTTCCAGTTCCAAAGATCTGATGATATCCAATATCTGTGAAGGCTTCAACGTGGCTAGTTCCTCACTCTTACAAGTTTCTCGCCCAAGGCATTCTTCGCTAGGCTCGCAATGCCAAAGTATTCCGTGGCTAGGTGAATGAGAGTTTCTTCCTCCTCCCCACAGAACCTACACTCGTCAGTGTCCGATAATCCCATCCTCAACAGGTGCTTCCTGAGGAGACAGTGTCCTGTAAGAAAGGCAGTGAGGAGGTGTAATTTTTTCTTACCAAAATCCAGATATATTTCGGATCTAGCTGTCTCAAAGTTCCGAAGGAACTTAGTGGAATGATCCATCCCTGGGAGATTCCGCCAGAGTTTTTCCCTCTCGGCTTTCTCCTTCTCCAGAAAATCCTTCTAATAAGTACAATTACCTATACCACAGAAGGGTTCTGGGTCAATGAGTGACATTCGTGCCCTCTCTTTGGCAAGTGTATTGGCCTCTTCGTTTCCCTTGATTCCCGAATGGCCGGGAACCCAGGTTAAAAACACCTTATTTTTCTTGCCTACCTCATTGAGTTCGTTCCGGCACTCCTAGATCATCTTTGAGTCGATGACGTAGGAGCTCAGTGCTTTAATAGCAGCTTGACTATCTGAGTGTATGGCTATATCGCACTTCTGATAGTTTTCTTTCTAGATTCATATCTAAATATCTTTCAATAGCTAGATTTCCGCTTGAAAGACGCTCATACAGGAGCCTAGCGACAGAGCACACTTGTACTTGGCCCGTATATCCCAGCGCCAGCTCCTGTAGAGTTTTTGGAACCATCTGTATACCATTTCACGGTATTTTCTTTGAGGTTATAGTCGGTATATTCATGTTCCCATTCCTTTCTTTTACTTAGCAATGTCCTGAAGTGCTTACTTTCTTGATTATTACATCACAAAAATAAAAGCTGATTCAAACTTTTAAAAAAAGATCAACAAAATGACCTTATTGGCACATGCAATCTTAACAACTTGGCCTGCTCAATTTATATTTTTTCATTGAAATTTCCAAGAATATTCGACAGCACAATTAGACTTTAAGAAGTGTTGTCATCTGGCATCTCACTTCCAAACACCCCGTACAACAACCGTGATTGAAAACGTTAAACATCATGCTTAATCGACGAAATTGCTCACAACCCATAGAACGACTCGGAAATTTAATTACCGCAAATTGGCAACCCTGGAACGACTGGAAAAAGGATATGCGACTGAACCACGAGAGAGGATATTTTAATGAGTAGCTTGGGTTTTTAATTTGCAAATTATACCTTGCAGCTCTATTCCATCTGCCACTTTTCGCCTAGCGCTCTGTTCGCAGGACGAAATTTCGTTTAGTATGTTGGCATCCTTACTGGTGAATTGCTGCTCTGGATAGAGGAAGTTTAGCTTCTAGTTCTCATATTTTTACGCAGCTATTTTCAGTGAGAATACAGGCTGTAGATTTGACCAAATGTTGAAGAGTTTAGAATTTTGAGTCGAGAGTGTCTATCGACTAGTTTGTATTCACTGATGAATAATACGAGGTCAAAAGGGTAGAGATTTATTTGGACATGCTACGCGCGATATCACCGTAAACATCTCTGAATTCTTACATTATCAATCTGAATGATTACACGACTTGAGTAAGTCCAGAAGTGTTTCTCCAGAAGGTTACTATGTTATTAAACTCCAATTGCAGCCTTATATTGGTATTTTTCAAGCCCACAGAAAGGCTCAGGTCCAGCATATGTTTACCTGATGCTTTCATGCAAGTTCATCAACTTTTCCATTTCCTCAAATATCTAGCAATCATAGTAAAGAGTTTTCCAATAAGAGGTGTTATTTTGAATAGCCCGCTATTTCGGTAGATGTCACGTTCAAGCTTTAAGTCATTTTTTGACATTTGACAAGTAGAAACTTCGCCATTAATGAAAATGGAACGATACACGCTTCAAGAACGCATTGAAATTGTTAAAATTCACTATAAAAATGGTGAAAATTTGGCAGAGACGGTTCGTAAAACTTGAACATTTTTGGATCGTCGAGAAGCACCTTGTCGGACCGCAATAAAGAAATTGGTGGACAAATCGAGCTGTTGGGAATATTGGAGAATAAAACCCGTGCACGTCGCACGTGTTGAAGAAAACCCAGGTTTGTCCATTCCTCGTCGTTCTATGGAATTAGGCATTCCACAAACGTCATTACACCGTATTATGCATAAGGATTTAGGTCTTAAGACGCTTCGTGCCACACAAGCAACGGAAACCATTGATCTTTTGCGGGAAAAGTTTCCGTACCGTGTTATCTCTCGAAAAGGTTATCACAATTGGCCACCCAGATCTTGTGATTTAACCCCTTGCGACTTTTTCCTTTGCGGCCACGTAAAAGAGAAGGTCTACGCCAATAGCCCAGCGTCGATTCAAGACCTCAAAGATGGAATACGTGAGTCTATCGAGGACATAGGGCAGCTACATTGCGATTTGGTTATGGAAAATTTCATTTAAAGGATATGATCCTGTAAGCGTGGTCGTGGTGGTCATTTGCCTGATGTTATTTTCCACCATCATGTGAAGAGTGTACCAACAAGACAAGAAAGAACTAGGCTAGTTCTTCTTCTTCTTTCTCAAACGAAATCGGGCAATAACCAGAATTGCCCCTGATTGAAGTGATCCGAATATGGGCTCAGCCTGAGAGACTATCTATCCAGTCGATATTGAAGGTCTTGGTCTTGGGTCCTGGGGCTTCAGGAGTCTTGGGGTTCCAATCCCAGGATTGCTTTACTGGGAATCGTCAACATTATTTTAGAATTCCATCAGAAACATTGCTAAATACTACTTTGCGTGATCTACAAAGCGGTGGGCATGCAGGATAATAGGTTGGGGCCAAGCAACAGAGGCCAAGAACATAGGTTGCGGCAGATCTAGGCGTCATATGAACTATATCATTATTTTACTTTTAGTCAGATATTCAACCATCAAATTCAGTACATCTGTCTTGTTACTAAATATTATCTCATAAATGTTAATAGGCTATGAAAAACGATGAGAGAGCTGTATAGAGAACATTGCTATTAGGCTAGCAGAAACACTGCTTTCTTTTATCGAAGGGAAAAGTTATTCAACAACTTGTGACATGTTTCCATTCCCTAAAAAGCCCAAAGTAACCCCCGGAAAACCGCCTAAATACGTCCACTGACATCATTGACCCCCTATTATCCCGTTTTAATAACACGTTGGCCCAGTGCTGGGCCGGCATTCCAGAGATAGGATACAAAATGTGACCCTAATCCCCATAAACAATGCCTCTTTCGCCGGCTCCATTGATGTTATTAAACATTGTTTAAAACAAGAGAGAGAAGAGAGGTCGACGGGGGGGTCGGGCGTCCCTTCTGGGGGGGCCGAGAGGGTAGAGAACTACTTGGGCATGCTGCGCGCGATATCACCGTATACATGTCTGAATTCTTACATTATTAAATCTGAATAACTACACGACTTTGGTGGAACGCCGGCGACGGTAAAATATTTAGCGGGCTTCGGCGGTGGCGGCGGACCTGCCGGGTGGGGGGTAAATGAGCGGGGGTGGGAGGTTTTGAGGAGGAAGGAGCTTTTACGTGGCTTGGTATGGTGGTGCGGGCGATCAGGGGCGGAACTAGGGGATGGAGGTGAGGTTGATGTGTGGACTTCATCATACTTTTTTCATTGAAATATATTACCTAATGAATATATTTCCTCTACCACAATTCTTATCTGAATAACTACAATCGCGAACTGTTTTATCATTTGATATAAAGGGTTTTCCAATAAGATAAAAAATTATAAATGATCGGATGTTTATTTCACTATACAGAAAAAGCTATCCCGTTTATAGTGGAAAATAACATCAGGCAAAGGACCACCACGACCACGCTTACAGGACCATATCCTTTTAATGAAATTTTACATAACCAAATCGCAAAGTGGCTGCCCTATGTCCTCGATAGCCTCACGAATTCCATCTTTGAGGTCTTGAATCGACGCTGGGCTATTGGCGTAGACCTTCTCTTTCAAGTGGTCCCAAAGGAAGAAGTCGCAAGGTGTTAAATCACAAGATCTCGGTGGCCAATTGTGATCACCTCTTCGAGAGATAACGCGGTCCGGAAACTTTTCCCGCAAAAGATCAATGGTTTCGCTGCTAGTGTGGCACGTAGCGCCGTCTTGTTGAAAGTAATCGTTGTCCAGATCGATTCTATCCAATTTCACTCATAGAAATCATTAATCATCTCTCGATAGAGCAATCCATTCACCGTAACTGTTGCTCCAGCCTCATTTTCGAAAGAGTAAGGTCCAATGACTCCACCGGACCATAAACTGCACCAAACAGTCACACGTTGAGGATGGAGAGGCTTTTCAACAATAACTCTTGGGTTGTCCGAGCCCCAGATGCGACAATTTTGCTTGTTGACGAAGCCACCGAGGTGGAAATGGGCCTCATCACTCAAGATGATTTTTCGATGGAATTCGGGATCATTTTCATGCATTTCAACGACCCAATCAGCAAAGACACGACGTTGTTGATGATCTGCTGGCTTGAGTTCTTGTGCTAACTGAACTTTATAAGCCTTAAGACCCAAATCTTTATGCAAAATACGTTGTAATGACGTTTGTGGAATGCCTAATTCCAAAGAACGACGAGGAATGGACAAACCTTGGTTTTCTTCAACACTTTGGACTACAGCAGCAATATTCTCGGATATTCTTGAGCGACGTGAACGGGTTTTATTCTTCATATCACTAACCTGTCCCAACAGGTCGAATTTTTTCGCCAATTTCTTTATTGCGGTCCGACAAGGTGCTTCGCGACGACCCAAAAATGTTCGAGTTTTACTAACCGTCTCTGCCAAATTTCCACCATTTTTATAGTGAATTTTAATAATTTCAATGCGTTCTTGAAGCGTGTATCGTTCCATTTTTATTAATTGTGTAGTTTCTACTTGTCAAAAAATGACAGCTCAAACGTGACATCTACCGAAATAGCGGGCTATTCAAAATAACACCTCTTATTGGAAAACCCTTCATTTCAAAACCTTCATAATCGACTTGAGAATCAAATCATTTATAAGTGAAACTCGACTTCTTAAATATGGCAACCGCGGGAACCTTTGAGGCGATCTCTTCGCTGATCTCTGCCACACATTTAGGCTCAAATGGCCCCCTTTCGCGTTGAATATTAGCTTTGAGCTTTTTCAGCTATTATGCCTCCTTACAGAGCTGTTCTGGCCACACCATTCACAGCTCGCCTTCCAGTTCCAGAGATCAATCCTTATGATAATTGAAAGGGTGCGTTCAAGAATTAAATTCAAAGTTCTATTGGAAAGCCCGATATATACCTAATCCATAGATTGACTTGGGTTGAAACTCCTTCAAATAATCCTTAGCAATCTGCCCTAAATCCGTCTCAAAAACCCTCAGGGCCAGTTCAAACCCTACCAAATCACCAGTCGCGAAAAAAAACCGTCTCATCTCATCATAACGGAGCCTGGGGGCGGCGTAAGAACGGCACCGATACGATCCTGCCGCCATTGGAATGTGGCAGAAAGGGCCTCATCACTCAAGATAATTTTTCGATGGAATTCTGGATCATTTTCATGCATTCCAACTACCCAATCAGCAAGACACGAAGTTGTTGAACTCAGCCGTCTCGAGTTCTTGTGTTAACTGAACTTTATAAGCCTTAAGACCCAAATCTTTATGCAAAATACGGTATAATGACGTTTGTGTAATGCCTAATTCCAAAGAACAACGAGGAATGGACAAACGTGGGTTTTCTTCAACTCTTTGGGCTACAGCAGCAAATATTCACAGCTGTTCTTGAGCGACGTGCACGGGTGTTATTCATTACATCACTAACTTGTCCAACAGCTCGAATTTTTCCACCAATTCTTCATTGCGGTCTGACAAGGCGCTTCACGACGACCCAAAAATGTTCGAGTTTTACAAACCGTCTCTGCCAAATTTTCCCAATTTTTATAGCGAATTTCAATAATTTCAACGCGTTCTTAAACGTGTCTCATTCCATTTCATTTATGGCGTATTTCTACCTGTCAAATCTCAGAAAAGGGTAGCTTTAAACGCGACATCTACCGAAATAGCGGGCTAATCAATATAACACCTCTTATTGGAAAACCCTTTACAAATTGCAGATTTGACCAATGTCGGACTGTAAGTCTAAAGTGACTTCTATTGACTCGTTTGTATTCACTGATGAATAATTCGAGGTCACGAGTATTTATATTCGATCTTCCATCAGTAAACACTAGAACTGTACTGACAGCACTCCGTCAGCAGTCCCACAATCACCCGAACCTCACACTTCTTCCATAGATTTATACACCTAATCCATAGATTAACTTCAGTTAAAACTTCTTCAAATAATCCTCAACAATCTGCCCTAAATCCGTCTCAAAACCCTCAGGGCCAGTTCAAACCCTACCAAATCACCAGTCGCGAAAAAAAACCGTCTCATCTCATCATAACGGAGCCTGGGGGCGGCGTAAGAACGGCACCGATACGATCCTGCCGCCATTGGAATGTGGCAGAAAGGGCCCGGCGGTGAATAATAGTTGTCTTTGAAAATAATTACATAGAGCCCTGGGCTGCTGGATGGAAAGCTCTGTTCAACTGTCACGACTGACGTACGAAATTCAGCCCTTCAACGGCAAAACGATCATTATAACGTGTGTGTTTGTTCTCTCTCTAGTATTTTGGAGAATGCCCCGTCTCGGATGCCTATTGTCTTTTTGGATGAATCGATGCAGCGGGTCTCTATTAGTAGGAAGGTGCCTGAAGACGTTTTCGTTAGGAGGAGGAAACGCGGTGGATGATGGGGTTCGTTGTTGGTGATAATTTTGTGTATTTTTTCAAGAGGGATAGTTGTGGCACTTGGAATGGTGGTCGTAGAAGTTGCTTCTTTTGGTTTTATTCATTAAGATTCCATTCCTGAGCGTTAAAAGTAAACCAAGAGATGCCTTCACGCATTCGTTATCGAAGCCCGGTATAATCTGTTTATGAATGCTAACAACATTCGGCGTTGTGCCGTATCTTTATTTCGTAAGTGGGGACTTCGGTGTGCTGTCAGTTGTCAAACTTGCACGAAACCAACTACTGATACTAGCGTCTGTTACATACAATTCTGTTAGTTTGGCAACATCGTCTGGTAGTGTTTAGTAAAAGGACCCACTCACTAGGACGGAAGAATGCCCAATTAAGTATCTGCGCGTTGGCTGTGAAGTAAACGTGTACTCTCATATTTCCCATACACAGACACTTTTGCTTGTTGAGTGAGGATGTGTGACAAGCGTGAGATGACGTCGAAAAAAGATCTGATGTTAATGGCAGTGGCGTGTGTTGTTATTAAGGAAAAAAATTCCAATGCATAAATAGCGAACCTGACACTGTATTGCTAAAAATATGAAACGTGCACAGACTTGTTGCCCATACACGGTCATTCTTGGTCATTCTTCCACGTACGATGAGCAATGCACATGCTAAAAATCAAAACTATCCTGATTCCAACCAAGGGAATTGCGCATTCCAAATTTCGAACGGCGGAACGCCATACACACACTATTTTCACTGTACCCCGTACCACGCGCATTGAAGCCTTCGCGCTTCCTTCTCAATGAGTGGGCCCTTTTACTCGATGCGTCGTGTTTATATTTTCATTTTGGTTCGCATTCATAAACTGAAGTATTTTGATTGATTATATTGATTTGGTGGCAGTTTATTGTTGCTTAAGGATATTCCGATAATTATAGCTATGGCAAAACTACGAAAATATTGTATTATATTAAGGAATTGTAGAAATTAACATCTGACCTCTTGTTCACTTCACCTCAGTTCGGCAGCAAAAGGGCTTTCTATCTCACTCTATAGCTTGGTTGATTACAATGCAGTACTATTCACGCGTACTATGTTGACTTCTTACTTCATTCTAATTTTCAGGAAAATCTGGAACACGGTGCCGAAAAGGCAAAAAAATGGAAGAATGTTGAAAAAGTGTAAGAGTTGAGATAATAACTAACAAAACTGAATAAACAATTTCTTGTAAAACTCCCATAAAAGTGACAGTTTTAATGACAGTCAACAGTGCCTTTCATCGGCAAAACGATCATTATAACGTGTGTGTTTGTTCTCTCTCTAGTATTTTGGAGAATGCCCCGTCTCGGATGCCTATTGTCTTTTGGGATGAATCGATGCAGCGGGTCTCTATTAGTAGGAAGGTGCCTGAAGACGTTTTCGTTGGGAGGAAACGCGGTGGATCGGGAGAGATGATGCGGTTTGTTGTTGGTGATAATTTTGTGTTTTTTTCAAGGGGGACAGTTGTGGGACTCGGAATGATGGTCGTAGACAGTGGCGGCTGCTCAGAGGAGGCAGAGAAGGCCGGGTCTCCCCTAATTTCACTGCATTTTATACAATTTTAAATTCAAGTTCGAATTAAAAATAATCACATTTCTATATCTGTATTATTTCCATCATTCTATCTTCTATCCAAATCTCAAAATAATAAACATATGTTTATTACTCAGCGATCTAAAACATTCATACATTATCCGCAACACACAATACAGCGTAACGGATAGCAGGCAAACCGCTTAGCGAAGGAGGCTCGCCTCCACGAGTCGAGATTTGTTAGAATGTAACATTTCAAACTTCTTTAAATGAACGGTGCGGGAACCACTCAAAATTCAAGCTGTAGATCACGTGTCGGAGGCCCGGCTCCGCGGCATTATTTTCGCTTCTAGGCGAACGAGCTTAGCCGAAACTGAACGTCCGATCGGCCCGAATCAACCCCGGCGATCGTGGATGGAGATCAGCTGTTGTTTTGATTCCCTTCCCTTTTATTAACGAAGTATCAATCTTTTCAGCGTGCGGTTTGTGGTTTTGTGACATTTTTCAGAAAAGTTTGTAGGTAAGATTTTAATATTTCGGCATGAAAGATGGAAACGGAAACAAAACGTGAAAATTAAAATGCAAGTAGTGAATTTAATGGAACGCAAGATTCTGTAGATTTTATTTCGAATAATAAGTTCAGTCAAATGAATTAGGATGATAAAATAAGACACCTTGACCAGCAATGCCAAATTTAATTATTAATTCTGCTCATAATCGTTCGTTCTGCGTAGAATAATATAATAAATGCCAGTGGCTGACAGGAAGCCCAGGGGGCCGATTCTTGAATTATGTCGTGTTCGCGAATCGACAAATGTCGACCAACTTAGCAGGGAAGTTGGTCGGCAATTGTCGAATCGCGAATACGACATTACTCAAGAATAAATTATTTTGTTGGTTGTGTGGTCTCGGGCCTCCTCTGTTTGAAATCTCACGAACCACTGGTCGTAGAAGCTGCTTTTTTGGTTTTATTCATTAAGATTCTATTCCTCAGAGTAAAAAGTAAACTTATATATATAGTCCGTTCACGAAAGTTTGAGCCGTCGATTGGTCATGACAATTTGGCATATTCCACTGTGTATATTGAAATCTTACGTTGCGTTGTTTATTTTCTTGTCAGATTGATACGCAATGTTATCAATATTGCATAGAGTTCTCTGATAACTTGCAAGCTCTTCGGACGAGGCCAAGGACGTTCGGCAACGTTGACATTATTTTAAGTTATGACAGTGAATATTGCCAACTTCAGATAAATAAACAAACGCCTACTATGCGCTCAAACTTTCGTGAACGGACTATGGTCATATTTTTTCGAGGGGCAGTTACTTATGGGATTCATAGGAATGGTCATAGCAGCTGCTCCTTTTGGTTTTCTTCGTCAAGATTCCATACCATTCTAATTTTAAGAGAATGAAATACTATCAAAAAGTGTGAGAACTAAAATAAGGAGGAATAATTTGAAGGGGCAGAACTTACGGATTTAGATAGTCAATTAAACAAACACATACATATGGATCGATTACATTGAGATACTTTAGAAGCTGCTACTGAGCAAATTCAGTAGCTGATTGTAAATTCGCTCAGTGTAATCGGGTTCACAAGCCAACAATCTGATTGTAAAAAAGCTGCGACTAAAGTTGAAAGCTGGATCACTTTATACACTAAATCGATGGCGTTTTGGTTTGTTGGATGTAAACAAGCCATGTGTAATCACAGTTGCTACTAAACAATCTGTGAGTTCTCATCTACTCGGTGGTTCTTGGTTCTTAAATTTGTAAACGTATTTGACATTTATTTTAGATTCTTGACAACGATACAAACATAAACATCACGTGGATCGCTAAATTGTTGGTTACTCAGCGAGTAGACAGTTTTGTTTGTAATCATCACACTCTAACAAGCTAATTCACTAGCTTCTAAATTCGCTCAGTAGCAATTTGTAAATCTCAATGTAATCGACCCATTATGCGATTTCAGCATCACAATCAAGGTGTTCAATTTTCTCAGACCACGTGACACTTAATACCTGAATTCCCCAATGAAATGGACAAAAATTTAATCACCAGTAATTCTTTCTTTTCATTTCAGTGTTATGCGATGCATAAGTTTGAGAGAACTCCTATTTTTCATATCCATATGTCATGTTTCCAAGGGAATGAAGGATATACTAGAGGTGAGTAAGTTTTCTATGATCTTCAGCTCTTTCCATCTGAGAAATCGAACTTCCCGGCATTTTCGATATCCACCTTTCCCTCATAAATAACAACCGAAGGGTCACATATATAACTCAGTCAGGTAAAGTATACGTAAATCATTCTTCACCATGTCTAGGAACTATTTTCTTTCTAGCTTTTACTGGAAGTACATTTTGATATACTAGACACTATACAGGATGCGTTTTTGACTCTGTTACAAACATTGCACACTTTCGATCGAAACTTTTTTTTCAAAAAACGAAATTCGCGACAAAAAAAACATCTTGCTATGTTCAAAGTTCATGCCGTGGGAGAAAGTTATTCGTAAAGATTCTCAGAGATGGCGTTCGGTTTCGGTGTTCGTACAAATAATACCTGGAACAGTATGCCAGATCTAAGTATAGGATCCTAGAATGCCTAGAGCAAAGATTAAGGAGAGAAAGATTGGAAACGGAGCGACTACGATGATGTTAGCGCCATCTATGTGTCACGATTAAGTACTAAAATTCAGGAGAATGGGAAAAATCAAAGATTATAGAGGCCATTTTGAGCGAAACAAGGACATTTGAAAAAATTCCCATGATTGTACGTGCGTAACCTCTTCGTGGCTTCATTTTAGTTGCGTTTCGTAATGTGTTTGTGTTTATCTATTTTGTGCGTACATCTTTTGAAATTCAGAATGGTTTACGGAGCATATTGTATGGTGATGAACTGCAAATAATAAAAAGGGCCAATCCTGAACCTGAGAAAATGGAAATGTACTAAATGTAGGTATTGAAACTCGTATCATGCATCTCTGTTCCCTTTGCTTTTCAATTTCAATGCTCTCAAATGGATATAGTTTTCTGGGCGAAGAGATATTGATCTCAGCAGCTGTTATAGAATGTGCGGTGAGCATTTTTCTACATATCAAATAAAAACAAATGGGAAAGCACTATCCTGTTGGAATTTCCATTGTTTTTCAATTCCATCTTCAAATTGTGGTTTATTTTTAATTGTTTTGATAATTCGGTAACTGATATGTAAGAAAATTATTGATTTGTATTCAATTTCATTATTACATTTTTGTGAGTAATGATTTCTAATGAAACTATAGCAATACAATATCGCATTTCATTAATATCAATTCATTTTAAACAATGTTGAGATGAAAAATAACATCCTGATCACGAAGCAAAGCACTAGCTTTGTTTTATCGATCAGGATGTTTTTTCTGGGCTCGACGTCTGAATTCAATGTAATACGTAGGAATAATTTGATTCGAATTTGGCGCTTATTATAACTGTATTGAAAAATGTATCCTTTTCAGCGCCATCTATGTGTCAGAATTAATCAACTAACCGAAAAAAGTAGTCGGATTTCAGTACTAGAGTTGTAGGGGCGTTTCCTATCTTCCTCTCCTTAATCTTTGGCCTAGAGGTATTCTAAATACTGATGAGCCTTGATAGGGCGCAATGGCTATCTATGGATGATATTACCGACTTGTATGTTCTTTGAACGTTGACATAATAAGCTCCGAAGTGTAAGTTTAATATTGTTTGATTTAATTGATTAATGTTATTCTCAGCTTCATTGTTTATTCTCACTTGCGGTTTTCACGTTAATCCCTATTTTGTATTTTCTACTGCATTATTTGACCTTATCGTATTTCGCTATAAGCAACCTATCTATCCTTAGCCTTTAAGATTTCGAAAACTACAAACAATCCAATTGGACGATGTCTAGATATAAATCTAGAAAGTAACTATCAGAAGTGCGATATAGCCATACATACACTCAGATAGTCAAGCTGCTATTAAAGCACTGAGGTAGGAGCTCAGTCATCGACTCTAAAATGATCTGGGAGTGCCGGAACAAACTCAATAAGGTAGGCAAGAAAAATAAGGTCTTTTCAATCTGGGTTCTCGGCCATTCGGGAATCAAAGGAAACGAAGAGGCCAATAAACCAAAGAGGGCGCACGAATGTTACTCATTGGCCCAAAACTCTCTCCGGTATATGTAAATGTACCTATAAGAAGGAATTTCTGGAGAAGGAGAAAGCCGAGAGAGAAAAACTCTGGAGGAAACTCCCAAGGATGGATCATTTCACTGAGTTCCTTCGGAACTTTGAGACAGCGGGATCCAAAAGCTATCTGGATCTTGGTAAGAAGCAATTATACCTCCTCACTGGCTTTCTTACAGGACACTGTCGCCTCAGGAAGCACCTGTTGAGGATGGGATTATCGGACACTGACGAGTGTAGGTTCTGTGGGAGGAGGAAGAAACCCTCATTCACCTACTCACGGAATGCCTTGACGTTGCCAGCCTAAGGAAGAGAAACTTGTAAGAGTGAGGAACTAGCCTCGTTAAAGCCTTCACAGATCTTAGATTTCATTAGATCTCTGGAACTGGAAGGCGAGCTGTGAAGGGTTTGGCCAGAACAGCTCTGTAAGGGGGCACAATAGACCGGTCGCAGTGAACTTCAACCCCTTTTTAAACTGAACTAAACTAAAACAATCAAATCTTCCTCAACCGTAACGTTCGCCAGTGTCGTAGATCACAATCGGCCGACGCAGAGACACCATCTGTGCAGCGGCGCGACACGAGAAATATTAATTTTATTGCATCTACCCTTTTTAAATACGACTCGTAAAAGTCGGGAGCTGACGGTAGAGAGGGTAGACGCGACCTTTTTATTCTCCTATTACCCGGGGGATAAATTATCGTTTTACTTAAAAGTTGGCCGTTTAATAATTGATAAGATTATGCCGTGTGGTGGAAGAAAAAGAACCCTCTCTTTTGGCAGCGACGTGAACTGTTGCATCGTAAACAAACAAATATACGCCGATGTACAAGAGTGGATCGAGTCGGTTAATGCTGCCTCATTTAAAATTTAGCGATAAAAATTGGGCGGAAGCGCATTTTCCGCGCGCGGCGATAACGCTGATGCATAATGGAATTCGTTTTATAGTAAAAGGGTTTCCTGGGGGGTCCTTATTGTTTGATATAGGGTTTTTAAAGAGCCGAACGAAGATGATTTCGGAATATGTCGACCAAGTTGGAATTGGCGATGTTTAGGGGGTTTTTGTTTAGTAAATTTTGAATTTTATTGTTTTGAGATAACAGGGGTTTACTGCGTGATCATTTTGAAGCTTAATTGTGTTGAAATCTGTCTCAAGATGACCTGGGAGTACCGTAACACTTACACTAACTGCCAAGAGACAATAAGGTGATTCTTATACAGGGTGTCCCGGAAAATGTGGGAAATCTCTTGGATTCAGATAGAACATAAAAAATTAAGATGACAAGTTCTCATAACTTTTTTTCCTAGCGGCCCTCCCTACGAAGATACGACCTCCTAAATGACGCCACTGGAAATCCATTTTAGTGGAATAAGTTTCAAACTACTCGATATAATTTGATGAAAATTTGATATGATTAATAGTATTAAGGACCTCTTAAATCACCGCACTCAAATTTCAATTAGCTTGTTCAGTTTAACAGGGGCGGACTGGGTTGTACATTTTTAACACCCTGTATGATAAGGTGCTGAAAAAAACAAATTTGGATACCTTGAACATTAAGCTGAAGAAAAGGTACTCTTGTTCAGTGTCGATAAAATGAACCGTTTTCGAAAAAAAAATAATGAAAGAAGTAAGTATTTGAAATTTATTCCACTAAAATGAATTTCCAGTGGCGTCATTTAGGAGGTCGTATCTTCGTAGGGAGGGCCGCTAGAAAAAAAAATATGGGAACTTGTCATGTTATTTTTTATGTTCTATCTGAATCCGAGAGATTTCCCACATTTTCTGGGACACACCCTGTATAAGTGCCAGGGTATTGTGGTACCTGCTGGACCTGAGTCTTTCTGTGGGCTTGGAAAGATCAATACAGGGTGTTACATAATAGTATGTCGCACCTTGGGGGGTGAATCTACATGTAAAAACTTCGTTACGGAGCTACAGGGTGTTTAAATTTTCAAAAAAAAATGGTTTTATCTTCATAACTCCTGCAGTTTGAGATTTTCAGTTCAAATTTGGATTGCGAGCTATTTTCAACAGTATCCATCATTGCGCGTCCCGAATTTTAACGAGAATTTACAAGGTGTTTTCTTTTCCGGAGCCATGTCTCTTTTTTCCCTCTCAAACTTTTTTTACGGTACGCCACTGATCAGCTTAAAATCAATTCTTGATATCTTCGTTCAATTTAAAAACTTTTTTGACTGTTGTAATTTTTTCGTATCTCTAAACGTTTTCGAGTAAAACATTATTGAACGATTGTAGTTTGATATTGAAAATTTGCAGCAGCTCAGTGATGCTCTAATTGATTCAAAACCTCAATGAGGACATACCGAGACGAATTGCACCTGTTATCTGAGCCCTGGCGGAAATCACGATATGTTTTTGACTTAATTTTTCAATTTATTTTCATTAGGCCAGTATTTTAGTTTGAATTCGTTGAAGTACCTCCTGTTATAGACTTAGCAAAATTTAATGTTTTACTGAAAAACCTGTATCTTTAACAAAAATCGAGCTATTGTTATGAATGAAGAATTAAATTGTCAAGAGAAGATGTGTCTTGATGATGAAATAAGAAATCACACGGTGGAACAACTGGAACACACCAGGAGTGGTTCTAAAGTTAGGTTAAAAAAACAGATTTTGTTTCACCCTGTATAAAATGACGTTCGCCGATTTTTCTTGAAATTTAAAACTGGTGATTGATTAAGGATGACCATACCTACAATTGAAAAAAAATTCAATCGAATCGGACTTGAAATAACACATTTATGAATTAACAAACTTCATCGATTTTTTGAGTGGATCGATTATTTTGCGGTGAGTGTATCTAGGCCAACCTAGCCATAACGACCCCAGTTCAAATAATAATAATAATGCTATACAACCCGCCCCATTTTCAGGAAATTCAAACGAGCGATGATAACCCCAGTGACCTCAACGCCTTTTTCGAGGACGTCATGAAGTTCAAGAAAGCCTTCAAAATGATACGCAGAGCAGCTGCTGAAACGGAAGAAGATGGCGTGATGTCCGGAGATCGAATAGACAAAGATGTCGATGAGTATGTCTACGATGAAGATAATTTCGTGGCGAATACTAAAAAAGTCAAGGATGTAAGTCAGAATCATCTTAAGTTGAACGAAAAATAATTCTAGATTCAGAAATCTCAATATTCTTTTTTCAGGAGAAGCTTGCTTCAAAGAACAACAAGAATCATCCTCTACACAAGTCCAACAGACCACTTAACGACATATATCCGCACATATACAAGGGACACCCAGATCAGGAATATGCAGACAAATACTTTGATAGTTTAAATTTCGACAAAGGCCCTAGATATCGCCGGCAACTTGTAGAAGACGTCCAAGTTGAACCTCAAAGCACCAAAGGAAACATAGCAGTTATAGGTAAGTCAGCAATTTCAGACAAACTGGACTGAAGTCTGAGGGAGTAAACCAAGAGTCAGTATATCTTTGAGTCTCGGTTAACATGCTCTCTCTCTCAATTCGCACACCTCTTTAGTTGAATCTTGAATATTGATACCAACATCTCATCACAATCACCTTTACATCATCCAACTATCGCTTTAGTAGTATTTCTGCCTTTCGCTCATGTTCAATATCAATTTCTTTTGGACTTAGAGATATTATAATGTTCATTTTTTGCTTTATTGATGATTTCGAACTTCCAGGTGAAAAGGCTACAATGGTGAACACCAAGAACAAGGCGGAGTTGATGGAAAACGAAGCCCACGAAACATTGATGACCATTTTCAACCAACTGGGAAAAACAACCCATCCAGCACATGAAGGAACAACTCCTAATACCAACCCAACACCTTCACCAACAGAAACTTTCAACTCTCAAAAAACTCTCGAAGGTCCTGTTAGTATTTTCCTTACGACAATCTCACCTCTGGATTTCAAATCAACACCAGTAGCAGACTCGAAGACTTCTGTTGAAGTACAGAAAGAGAAAAACAAACGAGAGTTGAAGATTGACATAATAAAAGATGGCAAAGTGGTCAAAGAATATTCTCCAAATGAAAACGAGAATATACCCTGCGCTAGCCCAAAACAAACCAGTATTTCCCTGAATATAGTACAACCTGCAAACATTGTAGATTCGAAAAAAGATCTTACTTCTAACGAGAACAACAATTTGAAGGACTTCAGAGACGATCTTGGACATTTTCGAAAATTTGAAAGTGTTAAAACACCATCAGAAATCGGAAGAAATTACCCAGAAAACATACCCAAATTCGTCGGCAATGTAATGGATGAAATTCAGACTAACTACAGAAGAAATGTTCCAAAAAGACCATACTATTACTATGGGCCCTATATGCAACCAATATACTCGGAAGATCCAAGAAGAGCATACTACGCCAGGAATTTTCAAAATATGATGTATAATACGCCTTATTATGAAGATGAGCAACAAAACGCAGATGAAGAGAACGATGAGGCCTTGAGGCAACCCCAAGAAGGTGTGAATATTTTCCGCTCCAGAAATTTGAAGTTTATCAACGACTCAGAGGAAGATCTTGCTAGATTTGAGCGTAGTGTTCAAGAAATTCTGGGTATGGATAATGAAGATGATTACACGGAAGACCTAGCATTCAAAACTGAATCACCAAGCACCATCAAATATGCGGAAGAAGATGACGAAATATCTCCTGTAAGAACCTTCGTTAAGTCGAAAATTGTTGAAGCAGAAACGACCCAATCAAGCTCTACTGATGATCAGTATGTTACCACTACACCTGCAAGAATTCTTACGACAACATCTTTTCCACTTCTTGAGGAATCAACAGTTCCTTCGACCACCACACGAGATAATATTGGTTCCAGTAAACCAAGGAAGAAAAGAACTAGAAAATACCGTAAGATAAAAAATAAAAAACTACTATCACGTTTCAGAAAAAGATGCAAGCCTTGTGAAGCTAATGAAGGAAAAACCAAGAAAAAACGACTGGCTGAAGTTGATATCGATTCCTCAAGGTTAGAGAAAGAAAGAAATCATAACTTCAAGAAAAGGTATGGGACAGTAGATGCAGAGGATTTTTTGAAGAGCCAAGGATGCCCAGAAAAGTTTCATTCACATCAAAACAAGTATTACTATCCAAACAATGCATGGTGTAACAATCTGAACCCTTACGAAATGTACCAAAAACTGAGATACCTCCATCTAAGGCCTTGCCAATCTATGAATCATTATTTCTATGGGGATGTCAGAAGAAAAAGGAATTCTAATAAGTGTAACTGTGCCTGCTGCAGGAAGCTTATGTCGAAAACGAACGAAGAAACCGAGAACACCATACAGAAGAGAGACGTCATCGATGGTATGGAAGATGACGAAGCAAATGATCTAACATATACCAAAAAGAAACGAACAGAATCAGACTATGGTGACGAACCCGATCTATCCGAAGGTCAGAACTTCAAGAAACACACCAAATTGAAAAAACACAATAAAGTAATGGCACCAAGCAAGAATTTCGAAGATAATTACGAGTACGAGGAAGTTCCTAATGATAAAAAGACCGGATTCTTGGGATACGGAAAAAACTGTAACCATAAAAAGAAATGTAAGAAGAAGAAAAAGTTCAAATTGAAGAAAGCTGACCATCATTCTTGCCAAGTGTCCTTTAGAGACAGACTTGCACGGCTCAAGGATAAGCTGTTCAGTAGCCAACCAGATGAAATCGAAAAAGCTTTACGGGAAGAAATTCCCTATAGTGGTGAATATGATGAGAGCAGAAGGTCAGAAAGGCAGTCTGAGCCAACGAGCTTACATAACCAAGACGATGGGTCACCTGAAAGGGCAGAAACAGATGCTGATGCAGATAATAAACGATGCTGCATTCCATGTTGTAACCCTCCAGATCCTTGTACTCCATTGTTTCCGCCCTGCCAGCCTCCTTGCAGTCCTCCTCCTTGCCCTTGTGACCCTGGTCCTCCCATTTATGATGCAAGTCCTTGTCAGCCATGTTGTCCCAGTAACATGGGCTCATCGTCTTCAGACGAACCATTGTCTAATTTTGGTTTACCTTATCCTCCAGTTTCGTTGCCTTGTGAACCGTGTACTTGTCCAATGGGAGATCAACTTTCACCTAGTTTTCCTCATCCATATCAGCCTTATCCATGTCCTATTCATGGTCCATTTGCAGGGAATCCTTACTCCGATATTGATAATACGGATAGAATTGAATCCCACGTTAAAGAGCGATGTCCTTCGATATATCCTTATCTTAATCCATGCACCTCTGCACCACCTTGTCCTTGTCCTTATCCACCACCTGGTACTTTTTCACCACCTATGCCGTATCGAAATCCCAGCTTTACTGCTTCTGGAGAGAGGAAATATGATGAAAGGAATGCAGATGATGATGATAGTTCATCGAATGATGATTACGAGCATTCCATTAACCGACGTTCTTATTACCCACAAAAGTTTCCTGATTTCAAATCATTCCTTCCTTATAGCTATAATTATAATCCTTTTGAAGGGAGAGATTTCAGTGCCAATGATCAATCTTTTAAGAATATGCCTTATGAGAGTCCTTCCTCTTATCCCTATCCATATCCTATTCCTTCATCTGCTTGTCCATGCCCAGCTTCTTGGTCTTATGAACCCAGCCCATGTCCTGAACCTAGTGAACCTTGTCCGTATCCTTACTATTATAACCTTTGTCCAGGCCAAGGTCCAATTCCATATCGTAACATGCATAAAAGACACGTGGAATTAAATTATCCTAGTTTCGATGGCAGATATCCTCCATTTTGTTGCGATTCTGTTTTATATCCTTGTCCGTGTCCTGCAACGTGTTCTTGTCCTCCTCAGTATCCTTGTCCTTGTCCTATTCCATGTCCTTATGCTCACCCTGGTTACAACGGTGAAGGTGAAGGCAATTTTCAGGATCAGAAGTTTCATGATATCAGGGAAAGAATGGCTTATCCTTGTTCGGCTCCCTATCCAGATCCTTCATCTCCCTATCCATTTTCATTACCAGTTTCCTATCCATGCTCATCTCAAATTCCAGATTATTGGCCTTTTCCATTCTCATCTAGTGGTCAGTTTAAAGGAGCTGAGTCTGCAGAAGAAAAAGAAAAGAATCTTAATTCGAGAAATGCTCAGGAAAATAATTCTGCAGATTCCAACGTATCAGACAAACATAAAGAAGCTGACACTGGAGAAAGTGGATTCTCTAATTGTCCTCCTGCTCTTACTCTATTTACATAGAACCGTCTATTTCTACAGGGCCATCTGATGCTTTACCTCCTGCACCCTATCCTCCACCTTACCCTCCCAATTCTCCTGCAGACCCTGCATCTTCTTCTAGCCCACCTTCTTCCCAATCATGCCCACCCTGTCCCCCAATAGGTCAACCTCCACCTTCTCCTTGTCCACCATGTACTCCTCCAAGCTCACAAAATAATCCTCAGTGTCCACCATGCACTCCCCCATGCCCACCTTGTCCTACGCCAATGCAGCCCCCCCAACAATCATGTCCAGATCCTTGTGAACCTCAAAATCCTGATTATGACGACAACGAGAACTCTGACATGTACAAGAGAAATGAAAGATCCAAATTGACCAATCCTGATGCGAAGAGATCATCAGAAAGTGAGACAGATTTTTCGAAAAAAGAAGATAAGGATAAAAAGCGTTCACCTCCATGTCATAATATTCCTCTTTCGAACCCTTGTCTTCTACCTTGTCCATTAGCTCAACCTTGCTCTTCTCCTGACTCATTGACCACAAATTCTGAAGAGCGTATAAGAGAAAAACGTTCAGATATCAAATCGCCTGGTCTAAAGAATAACAGTATTTCGAATGGGTTAAAAGAAGGAGAACCATCGATAGAAGAGAAACCAAAAGAAAAGCACTCAAGAGAAGGAAGCCCAAAATTGCCAAATCAAGGTAGTCATTCTGAAATGCTTGAAGATCAAGAATCTAATAGTAGAAAATCAAGGTCATATTCAAGCGCATGTCATCATCGTGTGATCGCTGTATTCTTGGTTTTCTAAATATTCCTACACCTTGTTCTTTTCATTTTCACAATCCCTTTAAAAAATGTGGTGAATGTAAGACATGTGAACCATGTACGACCTGTTGTTCAGGCGAATCCAGAACTACCTGTAAGAATTGTCCTTGTTTCCATGTGCCTTGTGGTGTGACTTACCATATACCCTGTCCATGTTCACATCCAGGAAAAAGATCTGATGATTATTCTCCCTGCGATTCATACACCGTATACTTCTTCCCAATGTTTCATGTAGGAGAAACCACGCAAAACGAAATCAATAAAGAGAATTCAAGATCTGAAAACGAGGACTCTAGGTCTAATCAAGATGGTGAACGTAGTACTGCAAAAGAAAGCAAGCGAGTTAAACGTGAGTGGGATTGTCCACACCCTAAACTTTCTAGAAGCAACTGCTTCATGCCACCTCATTACCATGGAATATATCCTGAATCTAGAGCATATTCTAACCCTAGCGCAGATTTTGGCGCACAAGAACCTGAATTTTCTTTACCTCCTCGGTATTGGAATATCCATAGTCTTGGTCCCCATCAAGCTGAAAGTCCTAATAATCTCGAAAGGTTAACAGTACAAAGAAGATCTAACATGTTACATCCAAATGTTATCCTACCTTCCTCAGCATCTGCTTCTGATCTCATCGATGATCCTGGTTTTGATGATGCAGATATCGAAAAACGTAAATGTCCAAAATCTCGTGAATCACTTCCTCTTTATACAGCACATCCACCCCCTCCTCTACCCTTGCCTTGTGATGATACGACGAATGATATGATGGCTCAAAGGGTAAGGCAGGTAAACGAGTATCTGAAGAATCAATATCTAAATGGTCGGTACACGATGAACAACCAAAATGTACCTTTGAATAGAAGACAATCACCTTTGATAGAAAGAGAGAGATGTACAAGGATGGAACCATTAGAGAGACTGGTGAGGAGACCTCATGGTGTACCAAAGAAACCTTCGAATAGACGACTGCCAACACAGAATGAAGATCTTGAACACCTGCAAAACTTGCTCGATGATAATAAATTTAGTGGGTCCAAAGAAACACATAAGATTATCAAGAGGAAGAATGCAGAAATGGAAGATGAAAATAACTTACAGAGAGGAAAGGTGGATCGTCGAGCTGTGCCGGTCTCAGAAGGCAAGAGTAAGGAAGATCTTAACCCGGTAAGGAAGGAGTATTATCTTCAAAAGCTATCTTTATCGATCATGAGTTTTTTCAGGAGGATTTTATGCTAAATCAGAAAAAAAGCAACAGTGAGTTTCAGGATTTGCATTTTGCGAAAGAGGTCGTTGAGGCGGTTATGGATAAAGTCAATAAAAATGCTAATCTCAAGATCAAAATAGGGAACGCTCTGAATAAGAAAAGAATATATGAGACAGAAAATGTAAGTAGTATGCTATTTTCCTAGATATGGATGCATTGATGCATCTTTGAGCGTAAACAGTTTTGTTTCATCTATCTCGAATGGCTCTAAAACATAAAAATACTAATTATGTTCTTGGATTTGAAATACCATGGAATCTATTACTTTGTTAGTCTGTTAACTAACCTTAGCAAAATTCTTTACCTGTGGGTTTTTCATTTCTGCTATACTGTTTACTAACTACACTACTGGAAAAAATTAAAGGATCAAGAAAAAATTCCAAATTTTTCGGCAATTTTCAACATGCCGTAACTTTGAGAGGAATGGTCGTACAAGGAATTTAAAGAAAAGGAAATTGTAGCTCCAAGTGTCAAGTTTTTGGATAAGAACTTCAAAAATTTTAAGTTTCAGTGGTTTTCGAGTAATGATAGAAAAATTAGCTACAAAAAATTTCTCAAAATTTTACCACTTTTTTTTTCTTGTCTACGAGCGTGGAAATTTTATTTTTGCATAATCGTTATAATGATGGGATACTTTGTTAATTCAGCTTTAATTTATTCTTATTGGCCTCACTACGTCCACTTCTCGCCGAGATATCGGTCTTCAAATGGAAAAGAATCCATTTGTCCGTGATTATCGATTTCTCAGCAACCAATGATCGCACAGAAAATTGAAGGAGGGTTTCAAGACCTTAAATGAACTCCCATTGATGAACAACCATTGCTTATTCATAGAAATTTTTTTTCTTTATGTCGCATCAATATAAAAATTCAACAAAGAAAGGGCTTTTGGTGGTTTCTTGGAAAATCTACCGCTGGATCGAAAATGTTGAGGAAACCAATAATGTTAAGTGTCACTTTCACAGTTCAATATGTTGATAAAAACCGTACGAAGAGCCAACTCAATCCATCGAGCCGTTTTTTGTTTGATTCGATTGAATTTTTGAAAAAAATAAGGATCACGTTTTTTGCTCTGAGAAGCTCATAATCTTTAAAAAAGGCAAAAAAAGAATTTTCTCAAGCTTTTTCCACATTTTAATTGCAGATAGTACATAAATTTGAAAAAAAATAAAATAAACTAAAATAAAATTTTTATTAATTTAATAACGGGTATTGCCACCCCTGTTTTCAATAACGGCTCTCAAACGTTCAGCCATGTTAATGGATCCTTTTCCATTTGAAGACTGATATCTCGGCGAGAAGTGGACGTGTTGAGGTCAATAAAAAAATAAATTAAAGCTGAATTAACAAAGTATCCCATCATTATAAAGATTATGCAAAAATAAAATTACCACGCTCGTAGACAAGAAAAAAAAAGTGATAAATTTTGAGAAATTTTTGGTTGCTGATTTTTCTATCATTACTCGAAAACCACTGAAACTTAAAATTTTTGAAGTTCTAATACAAAAACTAGACACTTGGAGCTACAGTTTCCTTTTTTTAATTCCTTATACGACCATTCCTCTCAAAGGTACGGCATGTTGAAAATTTTAATGTAAATTAAATACTAGTTATGCTGGAATAGTTCAATAGGCACCTAGTCTCTTATACACTAGGACTTTGAGCCAACAAATGCTTCTTTTCTGGTTGCAAAAAAGCCTTCAGATGATCTCAATGTGGTTTTATTTTTCTGAAGCAACATTCTGAAGAACATTGAATCTTTCTAATTGTGTAAGAGTGTCCAATATCAATACTCAAATTGCAGAGCCAAAGGAACTTTGCAAAGGCGAACAGTTTCGAGGAAAAAGAGGAGTATGAAGAAGCCAAAAACCTCCTCAACTCAGTGTCCTGCGTTATGAACAAACTGGTGAAGAAACAAATCGAAGAAAAACTCTGCGAAAAACTTCCAGGACACTTGAAGAATTTTCTCAAGAGAATAGTGCGACCTCCCAAGCATAGGATCAACCAAAGGCACGACGATAGATATCATGAAGATACCTTTTTGTTCAGAGCTTCATGTCCCTCCGCAAAACTAAACCCACACATGAGAAACAAGCTTGAGGGCAATATGGTCAAACTTTTGGATCGTTACAATCAACTGGATGATGATTCCAAAAAACGAGCTGCTCCTGTGAAGAGTTACATTTCGAATCATCTGGATATGTTGAAAAAAATCGAAGAAGAAAATTATGATACTGAAACACCTGCGTTATCTCCTGAAGGTTACCTGGAAGAAAACGAGTCTTCTCAGACTAAAATGAATTCTGGAGAACCTCAATTGGAGACTCCCTTGAATTCCATGAACAACTTAGATTTTATGGAGAAGGATCTTGAAGATTTGGAGAAAAAAGAAAAGTCTTTTCAGCAACCTCCGTTCGGAGTGAATAATTTTCCAGAAGAGAAAATGACGGAAGAAGAAAATTCAATCGATAATAAATTGAAAAAGAGAAATACCGATACATTAAAAGAAAAACTTCCAAATAAAAGACAAAACAAAGAAGATTTAACGTCAGATAAATATAAAAAATTGGTCAAAGCAGCTGAAGAGGTGCGAATAAAGAGAAAAAACGAGGAGAAAATTAGAGAAGTATACGGGAAGAAGAAAGTTGATGAAAATGAACAAGAAGATCAAGTGGCTTTTGAAACGCCCCTTGTTTATAGAACGTAGTTCAAATGTTTCACTCTGTATTTCATTTTAGAATGTCTTTAAGATGTACTTATACTTTTATATGGTCATGATTTTATATTTTTATATTTATATTAACGTTAATTGTATAAGATTATATCTTTGATTATATTTTTATCAGTTGAGTTTGTTTTATGAATCATTAAAGATGAAAAACAAACGATACGAACAAATATTTCAAAATAAAATTGAAAACATTATAAAATCAACCAACTGTAATAAGGAAAAAGCAAATATACAGACAATTGTTAACAAATCATTGAATTAATGAGATTTTATACAACGCTAATATACAGGGTGTCCCGGAAAATATAGGAAATCTCTAGGATTCAGATAGAGCATAAAAAAATCTGATGAAAAGTTCCCATAGTTTTTTTAGCGGCCCACCCTACGAAGATACGACCTCCTAAATGACGCCACTGAAAATTTATTTCAGTGGAATAAATTTCAATTACTTACTTCTTTCATTATTTTTTTTTAAACAGTTCATTTTATCGACACTGAACAAGAGTACCTTTTCTTTAGCTTAATTCAAGGTATCCAAATTTGTTATCATACAGTGTTAAAAATGTAAGCGTTTAAATGTACAACCCCTGGTAAACTGAACAAGCTAATTGAATTTTGAGTGCGGTGATTTAAGAGGTCCTTAATACTATTAATCATATCAAATTTTCATAAAATTATATCGAGTAGTTTGAAACTTATTCCACTAAAATGGATTTCCAGTGGCGTCATTTAGCAGGTCGTATCTTCGTAGGGAGGGCCGTCAGGAAAAAAAACTATGGGAACTTGCCATCTTCATTTTTTATGTTCTATCTGAATCCGAGAGATTTTCCACTTTTTCCGGGACACCCTGTATAGGAAAGATTATAGCAGTATATTTATCAAAATTTGCATGTCCAACACCAGTTTATCAATGATATTTTCATAGATTTGGAAATAAATTATTGAATTTACCATCATTTCATTGAGTTAAAATTGATGTGAAAGTTGAACTTGAATTAACATATTGTTTACCAATTTTTTGTGGTTGCAGGAATCTATACGGTTTAATGAATTCTCTGAAAGATTTTATTCCCAAGTATGTTCATAAATTTCGTTTATTTTCTCGAGAAGCCATTATTTTTAGATTGGTTTTTTAAAAACACTGGAAACACCCAATGAATAAAAACGGATACAATTTTCCTATGAGTATAATGGAAAGCTTAAGATTCAATTCAAACTTTATCGCAAAAAATATCGAGTTACTTCACACAAAGTAGGAAATGAATCATCCCAGTCCAAAATCCCGGGCATGATATATTCCATAACGGATGTCATATTTTCCGTCAACTTAATTAATAGTGCAGTATCTCGCCTTAATCTTTCCGCCGTAAAATGTCACTTGAGTCGTTTGATTAAGAAGTATGAGAAAATAATCTAGAGCTGCTAAGGAAAAAACTTTAGCGAAACAAGAATATAACAAAGTGCGAACTCGGATTTATCTAGTGAGGTTTATTTTACAAAAATAATTCCCCCTAAATAACATCGAGTCGTGGGCCACCTGAGCCCGCCAGTTAATTCTAGTTCTTGCCTCGGATATCCTGCAGGAACAGGGACAGAGAGGGGGGACAAGAAAGTTTACCAGTCCTCTTTTATACGAATTGTCTTGTTGGGAATATGGAAGATCATTGCTGATAATCAATCAAAGTTGTCCTGGAAAGTAACGGTGATATTATGTCTTTGAATTACTGCATGAATCTGGTAATAAAGTATGATTTTTTTCTTTTTATTTTCCATTATAAAAAGATTTAATAACTGATCCCTCCAATAAACTTCCTGGATTTGATCTTCCAAGGAAAATTTAGACTGTTCTTAATCGTATGAGAACAGGTCATGGCCGTTGTAATCGCAGGCTTTTCAAGTGGAATTCAGTTGAGAGTCCTTGTGGCGATTACGGAGGAAGAGAGGAGACTATTTATAGAACATTTGATAAATAATTGTCCAATATTTAAATTTCAGGATGGCTTAAGGGCTATACAAGAAGGAGTTTCAATCATTTTATTTTTTCTGTTCCCTTTTTTCTGGTTCCATTTTTTCGTTTCAGATTCACAATTCCGAAGGCATCTTGGAGAGGGTTTTCGGTTGGACTCATTAAAGAAGAAATCCTTCAATATTCAAATAGTTTTTAAGTGTAATTTTTGTTGGAACGGTGAGACAGGTTTTTCTACTGGGGTTTTTCCCTGAGCTCTGATATCATACGAAAAGATAGAATGGTACCCCGTTTTTCACTAACCATAGTTAGGGATTTTTGATTTATGTATTGTATTATGTTAGCTCTTGATTTCTACAGAATATTTAATGTATATAATACATATTATGAAATACAATTACAAATGCTTTTTCATCGTTATTTGGCTCAAATTTCTCAATGAGGAATCAAAATGGATTTTGGTTCTCCAATTCCAGTGATTTCCAGAAATAATGGACCCACAGAAAATCATAGTGGTTATTCGTGTTTTGTTCAGAGGTCAGGTTTTCAAGAAAATAATTAATCATTGAAATACCTTATTCAACTCACCACAATAACTTTCGAAGGGATTGTCCAAGAGACTTGAAATTTTCAGGGTGGGTTCGGTTCCCAAATGGCTCGAAGACTCGCTTAAGTTCGTTTACCAGCCAAATCATACAGGGTGTTCCATAAAATATGACCATTCAAAATTTTTGTTCCTAAATATCTCAGACAAAAGAAACCCATAGAAATGAAATGTTGCGGCCACATTCAAGATGCTCATAATGAGCCTCATGCAAAATTTCGTTGCCATAGTTTAAACAGAACCACAGAAAATTCAATTGGAATATTGAAAAGAAGGAACTTGATATTCCCATAAAAAATATCCGATTCGAATAAAATTAAATTTGTGAATGAAGATTGACATATTGAATGATCATACGAAACTTTTTGGCCATAGTGTTAACAAAGCCATAAAAAATTCAATTGGAATATTGAAAAGAAGAATCCTTATATTTCCATAACAGGATATCCAATTCGAGTGAAATTTATTTTGTGAATGAAGACTGATATAATGAATAGTCATGCAAAATTTCAGGAGGATAGCATCGTCAGAACCATAGAATTAATTTTTCTCAATTATTTATTTTTTACTTATTTCATTGTCTGAATAATTTCCAGAATATAATTCTGATTGTGCTGAGATTCTACATTTATATATTTGGGGTCAATATCAAGTCCCATATACAGGGTGTTCCTAAATTGAACGTACAAACGAAAAGGGGAGATTCCTTAAGAGAGTTTAAGAAAAAAAAAGTCCCATAAACATGGGGTCGCAAACGTTTCGTTTTCGAGATACAGAGTGTTGAAGTTCTAATTTCTGATCAAATATTGTTGTGACAGTCATAAAAATCGTAATGAAAATAGTAGTCTAACTACATTCAAAAAAATAAATAGCCACAAATGCAACCACCTTCACTTTAAAAAAAAACAAACGTTCAATAATTTGATGTGTCAAAACTGGCACTGAATTCATTCACCACAGATTACAAACTGGCCTTCCTATCATAGTTACGAGAATTTCGAGAGAATCGTTCAAATTTTTTTTCTCGAAATCGTTGGTAGATACGACAAAACTACAAGAGACCGAAAAGTTTAGTATAAGAACAAAGCTTCTTTTTACATTTTTTCGAATTAACAGTTGCTCACCAAAATAAAGTTCTGCAGAAGAATAGGTGGCAGTGTTCCAGAAAAAATATCACCTTGTAGATCTTCTATCGAAATTGCCATGTCACGTGGTGAGAACTCTCGAATGTAATATCTATACCAAATTTCAGTTGAATATCTTGTGAAGTGTAGATACTATGCGAAAAAAACTTGAAAAAATTCAAACTTCAACACTCTGTATCTCGAAAACGAAACGTTTGCGACCCCATGTTCATGGGACTTTTTTTCTTAAACTCACTTAAGGAATCTCCCCTTTTCGTTTGTATGTTCAATTTAGGAACACCCTGTATAAATTTGAGGTAATAGTCTTATTGCTCCAGCAATGTACGAACGCTCCAAAGTTCCTGCTCAGGGCTTTTCTTAATTTTTTGAATAATGCACCGAATGCATCGAATACGCTCAAGTTGAACCTTTTCTTAATCATACAACTTTTCCCAACTTTCAGTTACGTATTCATCAACCCAACGAAGAACTTCCCAAGAACAACACACTTACGAGGCTCACCTATAAGCTCACCATCAGTATAAATCAATGCACTAATTACAAGGTTCTTTTAATTGCTAATGGTAATTGTAATTAGCGAACGGGATACCCGGCTGCTGCTCCAGCCTCCCAGTTATTATGTAAATATACCAAAATTGCACACCTGAGTCTTTCGCGGTGATCTATTGGCTCTCCCGAAAACTCCCTTTTACTAAATTACTAGTTATAGCATTGTCGCGGTTACAAAGTAGTCAATTAAACTAAAACGCACAGATATATGGCTGTTTAAAAGCCTTTCGAATGTTTTTAAGTGCCCAGCGTTCTTCGTCTTGGGATTTCAGATGGGTCCTTCGTCAGTTGGAGAGGGGGTGATTTTAAAAATGATACAGGGTGTTCGGTAAACATGCGGCGAAAATTCAGTGTGTTTCTTCGGAATATTTCAAGAATATTTTGTTTCTTGATGATTTTTTTAATACCGGTTCGTTACAAAGCTTAAAAAAAATTGCCAATGCTTCACAATTTTATAATCTAAAAATTAAGAAAAGCCCTGAGTAGGAGCTTTTGAGCGCTCGTTTTTTGGTGGAGCATTAGGACTATTACCACAATATTTTATATGGGATTTGAGATTGATACCAAATATACAGTGTGTTTGGTCATGACGACCAAAACGATAATTTAAGGTCATCAAATATACCTAATATTATCGACAAAAACACCTAAACTTGGAAGTTTACCCCCTTAGTTTTGGAGTAGCCCCCATTTTAAATTTACTCTTTTATTTTCGTTGACCCTTCCAAATAATATCGATTTCTTTGGACATAAAAATCCTACAGATGTGAAAAAAATGTTTTTTGAAAGATGATACTACCACCTTTCATTGAAGTATAACAGTATAAAAACATTCAACTTGAAAACTTTAAAAAAGTTCATAGTAAAAATATGTTCTGATTTTCTCAGAAAATCCGCAATAGTACAAGAACTAGCACATTGAAGTATAATTTTTTTTCGATGATTTAACACGCAAGGATATTAGCTACAGAACAACACTCACATCATATCTGTGTAAGTTACATTATTTGAGAGTTATTGCTGATCACTACGGAAGCAAAAGACACAAGACAGGTCGTCATAAAGGCACCGCCTGTCTACAAGGCAGACGCGACCATTTTGAGCAATTTTTATGATTAATTTGTTTGTTTGATCATTGAAAATTATCGAAAGTATAGTACTGAGGTTTTTTTTATTTTATCAATTTTCATAAGGGTCATGTTCGAACAGTAATAACTCTCAAATTATGTAACTTACAGAAATGATGTGAGTGTTATTTTGTAGCTTGTGTCCTTGCGTGTTAAATCATTGAAAAAAAATATACTTCAATGTGATAGTTCTTGTACTATTGCGGATTTACTGAGAAAATCAGTACATTTTCACTATGAACTTTGTTAAAGAATTTTTTTATGGCTTTTTCAAATTGAATGTTTTTATATTGTTATACATCAATGAAAGGTGGTAGTATCTTCTTTCAAAAAACAATTTTTTCACATCTGTAGGACCCTTATGTCCAAAGAAATCGATATTATTTGGAAGGGTCAACGAAAATAAAAAAGGAAATTTTAAATGGGGGCTACTCCAAAACTAAGGGAGTAAACTCCCAAGTTTGGGTGTTTTTGTCGATAATATTAGGTATATTTGATGACCTGAATTATCATGACCAAACAAACTGTATAAATGCAGAATCTCTGCACAATCGGAATTATACTCTAGAAATTATTCAAAAAATGAAATATGTTAAAAATAAATAATGAAAATAATTAAATTCTATGACAATCTCTTCGAAAGTTATCGTGCTAACTGCTAACTTCGACACTTTGTCTTCGACAACTTGTCTTTAACACTTTCGACGCTTCGACGAATAAATTATTGAATTTATTCGCATTATAAGTGGAACGCACAGAAGAGCAAGTGTCCAGATTGACTCATTACTTTTAATCGTAACAGTAACACACGCTTTCGAACTTAGTAGAATTGGAGGAATCGAAGGCGTGTCCGAAACTTCAGGGTAGTTTTCATCGGAATGTGTTGTAGAAACAATTTTTGGTATGAACACATATTTTGATGAGTTCACCTGTCGAGAAAGAGTAAGTACTCAACTCAAAAAAACACCCTGTATAACCAGGCTAAGGAATCATCCCCTTAAATCTTTCGCATCAATTCAGAAACACCCTGTATATGAAAGGATTAATCGAAGGCGTGTCCGAAACTTCAGGGTAGTTTTCATCGGAATGTGTTGTAGAAACTATTTTTGGTATGAACACTTATTTTGATGAGTTAACCTCTCGAAAAAGAATAGGTACTCAACTCAAAAAACACCCTGTATAACCAGGCTGGCGACGAAACCAAAAACTACACAGCCGTCCAGAAAGAAACAAGCACCCCCTCCCAATTTCCTCTTCCATTTTCATCCGATGAAACGCAATAAATATTATATCAAATAATAAAAGTCCGAGTTTTACCTTTCGATACACGTATATGAGAGAAAAATCCTCAAGTCCCGAAAATTGAATCACGAACCTAAGCTCTGGGGGCGGGCCTCCTTTGGGGATAACACACGGTGTTACCATCGGTACGGAATTCCATTATTTCGAGATTTGCAGGATTTGTTGGATTGTGTACTGGAAAATAAATGACAAGCAAACTATTTATTGGTGTTACGTTAGGATGGAACTTGTAGATTGTTTTTTTCTTGATGGTTGAGATTGGGGCGTCACTCAGGGTAAGGAAAATGATGAAATCTGTATAGTCATAGTCATTCACATTGTGTAATGTTCTTACAAACATAATGTAATTTTTTTTAATTCAAAATATCTATTTTTCCACCTTATATTGACTTGAAATAGGAAAAGCATCCTAATTATCCATCTCCCTTCAAATAATCAGCGTTTTCGAAAAATTTTGTGGAATTTTTTTTCTTTGAAATATTTTTTTACTCCTAAGGCGAATTTTGGAGATGTAACCACAGCTTACCATAGTTACATAGTTACTTGTAGTTGATAGTTAATACACATTTTTTCTGTCAACTCATGTAACCATTCATAGTTAAATGGTTAGATGTTAGTTAGTTAGTTTAATGAGGAGTTACAGTTCACTGCGACCTTAAGGTCTATTGTGCCCCCTTACAGAGCTGTTCTGACCAAAACCCTCATAGCTGGCCTTCCAGTTCCAGAGATCTAATGAAATCTTATAACTGTGAAGGCTTCAACGAGGCTATGTCCTCACTCTTACAAGTTTCTCGTCCAAGGCATTCCTTCCTCCGTCTTGCAATGCCGAGGCATTTCGTGACTAGGTAAATAGGGGTTTCTTCCTCCTCCCCACAAAACCTACACTCGTCTGTGTCCGATAATCTGATCCTCAACAGGTGCTTCCTGAGGCAACAATGTCCTGTAAGAAAGCCAGTGAGGAGGTGTAATTGCTTCTTACCAAGATCCAGATATCTTTTGGATCCCGCTGTCTCGAAGTTCCGAAGGAACTCAGTGAAATGATCCATCCCTGGGAAATCCCGCCAGATTTTTTCCCTCTCGGCTTTCTCCTTCTCCAGAAACTCCTTCTTATAGGTACATTTAGATATACCACAGAAGGGTTCTGGGCCAATGAGTGACATTTGTGCGCCCTCTTTGGCAAGTGTATTGGCCTCTTCGTTTCCTTTGATTCCCGAGTGGCCGGGAACCAGAATAAAAAGACCTTATTTTTAGAGTCGATGTTCAGTGCTTTAATAGCAGCTTGACTATCTGAGTGTATGGCTATATCACACTTCTTATAGTTTCTTTCTAGATTTATATCTAGACATTTTTCATTAGCTAAGATTATGGTAAGAAAAAATTCGCCTCTATGTAGTATAAAAAATGAACATTACCAAGGTAAATGTTCTCAGAAAATACCAGAACTCAGCAGCTTTGAATCTGGATGTAACATTTCGAAAGCTGCCAAAAACATGATTACAAGAGTACAAATTTATGCTCAAATTGTTTTTCCTCCATATTTTTTGGAACCATGACATTTCGAGCAAAAATTTGGTTTTTTTTAACCGTATGTTTAGTCGGCCAAGTTTCAAAATGTTGCGTCCAAAGTTCTTTGTAGTTTCTGAGAACATTCACCTCAGTAATGTATATCTTTTCATACTACGAGAAAGAAACAAAAAACCCACCAACTTTTTCATAAACATTGATGAACTCTGAAATCAGAAGGATGAATGGAATTAGAAGCAAGTACTTGACAACTGTCAATGTAAATAATACTACTATCTTGTAAAAATTTTACAAGTTAACTGTCAGTTTTACAAGTTAGTGACTTGATAAAATAAACTTCCTTGATTAATATTGTGTTTTTGGAAACTGACGTTTACAAATGAGAAACAAATAAAATTGATATTTTGAATAAAAAAATTACAGTAAGCATGTTTAGAACATAAAAGGGTTATTTTCATCAAATTCCAAAAAATTTATTTTGTGAAAGTTAAAAAAAGGTAAATTGGTTTTATCAAGTTTTCACATTAATTGTGAGATTAATTAAGTTTGAGGAATGCAATCGCCTCTATATTAGTACAAGATGAGACTACCCGTCAATAGGTCCTCAAAAAAGAACGAGGGTTGTTATAGATTCCGTTCACTTCCAATCTTCATATTAAAAAAAAATTGAAAACTGTTCTGGTCTTAACCCTACCAATTTTTTTTACAATATCGTGAAATTAAGAGACTTGGCCACTGCAGTCACAGATTGAGACCTCATTCCACTTCGTTCTCCGAAATATACGAATATAATGTCCCAAAAACAAGTACACAAGTTCCTCTAAGCAAAACAAACGTCATAACTAAACGACCGGCCGTAAATACGATCGTATTTTACAGCCCAGCCAGACTGTATTCACGTTATGTTTAAATTAAAACGGGTCTTTTTGCTTCTGCACAGATGCGATAAAACTATGGACAATAACGAACGTAATTCAGGGTTCCCGATAACTAGATGAATTCGGGGACTTCAAACCAGGCATGCCAACCTCGAGGATTCAGCTACGTGCAAGAAAACAATGACGAAGGAAATGAACAGCCGCATATCACGCGGAAGCGCATTGTTACGTTGGCGACAATGCGAGCAACCTCGCCATCTATATTTTGTTTTGAAAAGTTGCACAAAGCATTTTAGACCGAAGCAGGGATGTAAAATGAGCCTTTTTTGGAACTCGCGAAGGCTGAGAACTGGGTTATTAGTTTATCGAAGAGTATAGTATATCTTGATACAATAGACTGGTGGTATTGTTGTAGTTTCAATGCTAGATGTTCTTATCGAAAGGAAGTGAGATGGGCGAAATGATTGTTCGGAATATGTATGCGAAATGCTAACGGACTTCGCAGGGGTGTATTCAGATCAGTTTTTCATTTGGATACTTTGAATTCTGATTCGGTTTTCTCATTATTTTTTTCGAATCGAAGAATAGCTTTTTAGGGATTACTCAACTGTCCTTTCTTATCAAACTTGGGTAAATCCTTAGACTGAGTATATAGGGATATAGTCTGAGGGGAAGCCATCGGTTTAGGCATGTAAGATGGCGGCGATTTCTTGACAACCGAATGACGCATGCGCAGAGAGTGCCAAACATACGTTTGGTTGCCAGATTGTGCAAAAGCCATATCTTTAGAATCGATTGTCGACTTGTAACAAGGATTTACGAATACTTTTGAAAAAAATTATTAAATTAGTTCTTACAAAAATATTGTTTATTCAGATCTGCGTAATTATTACTGAAGGGAAGATTTAAGAAGGAAATAAACACGACCAGTTGTATCCGAAAATTAATAAATTACGCTATTACTCAGAATTTTTCGATTTTCAGAGAGTTCGGTTTTTTTTCTTCACAACCTGATTACAAATTATTTTGAACTGAAATATATACCTAATCAAGCCACATTTTGAAATATAATGTAAAATTGCACTATAATTTCATTCTTCACATAGGTGATTAAGAAATTAATAAAAAATGTTATCTCTTCAATTAGAATTTTCAGGATAATTATATTCACGATATGGAAAGAAATAAATTAATTCAATTGATTTATTTTAGAATTGCTTAGTTCGAAGTGCTAAGCACAGAATACTAATATATGCTAGGGAAAGAAACAACTAAGCAAGGACAGCCTACACTCATCCAACTATTTAAAAAAATAAATATAATCACATTTCTGTTCGACAAAAAGTTAAAGCAAGCTATTTCGCTTGAATTGGCTCAGTAAAAATCAATTTGAATTGTATAGTGAAACCTCGATATAACAATCGAAAGGGAATTCAATCGATTCTTCAAATACAAGTAAGTAATACAAATAATCGTCGTACTTGGCAACGTTGCTGTCACTTATTGGCGAACCGCCGCCATCTTACATGCCTAACCGATGGATTACCCAAACTTGATAAATAACGTGATCAATTCTCATCAATACTAGGTTTAGTCCTTTGACTAAAGTTTGAGCCGTCGGTTGGCCATGGAAATTTGGCATTTGCCACTGAGTATTTTAGGTTATATTGTTTATTTTCTTGTCAGATTGATACGCAATGTTGTCAATATTGCATAGAGTTCTCTGATAACTCGAAAGCTCGTCGGGCGAGGCCGGGTACATTTGGCAACGTTGACATTATTTTACGTTATGACAGTAAAAATTGCCAACGTCAGGTAAATAAACAAATGCGCACTAAAGTCCGTTTACGAAAGTTTGAGCGCATAGTAGGCGTTTGTTTATTTATCTGACGTTGGCATTATTTGCTGTCATAACGTAAAATAAAATCAACGTTGCCGAATGTACCCGGCCTCGCCCGGCGAGCTTGCGAGTTATCAGGGAACTCTATGCAATATTGACAACATCGCGTATAAATCTGACAAGAAAATAAACAACATAACCTAAAATTTTAATATACAAAGTGAAATATGCCAAATTTCCATGGCCATCCGACAGATCTAACTATCGTGAACGGACTATAAATATAATTTTCCCTTGATCTGAGCATGGATACGCATTACTTTCAAAGACAAGCTTTTTTTTAAATTTTCATCTGAGAAAATAATATTTCGACCTTGAAGGCATAGAAATACCTCAAAATATGTATTTCCACAGAAGTTGTAAAAACTGAGATCAAAATGCATTCTGATCGATACTTTGAAACAACAGATTCTTCGGAATATATCCCATTTTAGACATATTTCAGAGAAGTTTTTGTCATTTGCGCAGAATAATAGCATGTCCCCTTAGTATCAAACACAAAAAAAACAAAAAAGATATTATGTTTGGATTTTTTTACTTAAAATAATTATGTACAAATTACAACCCTCAATAGAATCAATATACTGGTCCATCATCCAAATTATCATCCTCATCATTAAAGTAACTATCACCATTATCAAAATAGTTATTTCCATAATCAGTTCCGTCATCCATTTCTTCTTCCACCATATCTTCTTCCATTGCGTTTTCATCTTCTTCATCCTCGTCTGCCTCAGGTTCAGTTTTGACGTTGTCGAGATTATAGGTAGATTTTGTCTCCAACTTTTCTAACTGCTCTAATCTGAAAGAAAATGAATGAAAAATTGAACGAATTATGCTTAAAACACAGCACACATACTTCGCAATGAGATTTTCCTCTTTCTTCTGAACTTTTAGAACCTTTCTCTTCGCTTTCAGTTTTGGACGTAGTTCACTTGGACACATTTTTAGGTCATGAGCCATCTCTTTCGAGGGAATTTCTAGTTTTTCTTGACCCTCGTCCTTCGATTGCTCTGGCATTTTCATGTAAGAATAAGACAATTGTACATAGTTCACAAAAGCCTGCCTTAGAACTAATGCATAGTCTAAATTTGGAGTAGTCTGAAAAAAGAATGATCAGTTAAGTAAAATATTTCATGATAATTCAAGAGTTCCGCAGTTTCAAGAACTACCAAATATTGAAATACGATTCTCAATAAATAACTTGTGAATACATAAAAGGTCCAAACCTCCAAAGGCGCAGCACTTCTCTGAAGAGGTGTGAATAAAGGTGAAGGTTCTAGAATCTGTGGATGCGTTTCATTTCCAACAACACCCAGAGCGTTCAACTGATCTCTGTTAAAAGTCCTCTTTGCTCCACGACCTCTACCTCTACCTCTTGAAGCCATGTTCGACTTATTTCGCAATATCCAACTTCTTTAAAGTGTCACCCAGCGTAGCAGGTACTTCGTTCTGTTGCTGAATGAACTGGTCCTAAAATAAGAAGCATGTATTTCAATAAAGAACCCTTTAACACAATGTTTCAATTAGTTAACATCGAAATAGACTTGAATAATACATTTGTTCCACACAGTAATTCACGATACTGCTGAGTATCATTTATAACACCAAATAAGCCTACTAACCAAATCGTAAATAACTCTGACATACAGAGAACAACTTGGACAAGTTGCTACCTCTTCACCAGCTAGGAGTTCCTCCTGAAAAAATGAGAATGAGTAGAAGCTCAAAAAATTCTTCATGTACACATTACCACAGAAATTTGAAATTTATCACCACAAGGACAGGGGTAGTAATAAATTTCCTCCTCTGCGTCGAATTCGAAATCTTCTATTTCGATTTCGTCGTGAAAAATACTCATATTATAATAACGAATAAAATAACATGAAAACAACCTCAAAAAATGGTTATAAATTTGAGGTTATATCTGAAACCATAGAATAACGACACGGGTATCATAGAGAATCAAGATTTTATTCTTTGATAATGGGTATATTCCGTAAATTAACATAATATTCCATGAAGAAATATGACAGACAATGAATTTTTCTCAATCAATTAATTAATTCATTCAATGAGCCATGTAATCTATTCAATTCGAATATAATAAATCAATAATAATTGATTTCCCCAAGTTAAAATGAAAGATGTCAACGTAAACAGCTGTTTTTGTTTTGCTTTTTGACATATTTGTCATTTCGATAGTTCATTCATCTCGTCCTCATCAACTCCTTTGTCAAAGTTTTATCAGTGATGGTTTATGTACTGCGAAGGTGAAGTTAAAAATAAACCTTCGTGGGGCCTTACTTTATAGAAATTCAAGTCATATAACATTTATTTTTGATAAATATCCATTTATAACTCATGAGAAATTTTGATGAGAGTTTAAAGTTATTCAAATGACTACTACTTGATCTTTGTTTTTCTCAATTCGTATATAGACGAATTGAGAGAGAAAAATGACGAATTCAGTGTTCTTCCACGATATTATCGAAAAAATAACAGTAAATTATGATATTCCAAGGTGCCTAAAAGTGGTCGTCAATTATATTTGAAGTGAAACCAATTCAAAATGAAGTATTCAATAGGAAACAGAATGTTTGTGCAAGAAATCGATCAACAACAAATTGAACAACAACAAAAAGATGAAACGGACAGATTACCACCTAGTGATAGAGTTACTTATTGGGATATAGCAGGATTTGTGATTTCTATATTAAGTCACATAGTGGATGTTGGCTTAGATTGTAACTTGGCTGTGAGATATTATCTTAGTGATCAAAAAGCCTATTTTTTGACAACTGTAGCATTCATTTTGATACCAGCGTTGATCAATACAGCATTTAGTATTCGAATGTATGTGCTAGACGAATCAGAAGAACTGAACAAAAGTAGAACCTTAACTCAACGATGCACTAACCGTGGTGTATTATTCTTATTAGTTCTGATATTTCAATTAGCGCCAGTACTGAGGTACTTTGATGCACTCAGATATGCTAGGAAATCTAAAAAGGCTGAAAAAATGAAAGATTACGAAAACCAAAGAAAATATTACGAACTTATGGTGAAGGAGGATTCAGATGTTGCCTTATTGAGGGTGTTAGAATGTTTTTTAGAAGCAGCTCCACAACAGATTTTACAAATTACTATTATATTCTTCAACAGAGGCCAAGATTTTGGTCAAGACACATTCACATGTAGGTTTGCGTGAATTTTCACATGATTTTTGAAATTAATTGATTGTTTGTGTTTCAGTCTTCCACCAGTTGCTGTCAATTGGAAGTTCTTTTGTCAGTATGGCCTGGTCGATGGCATCTTACCATAGATTGCTTAGGGTGTCCCAAAAAACCAAAAATAACATATCTTGGATAGGAACTTTTGTTCAATTCATGTGGCACTTCATGGTTACAGGTAAATAGCGCAAAATACACTACTGGAAAAAATTAAAGGATCGAAAAAAATTCCAAATTTTTCGGCAATTTTCAACATGCCGTAACTTTGAGAGGAATGGTCGTACAAGGAATTTAGAAAGAGGAAATTGCAGCTTCAAGTGTCTAGTGTTTGGATTAGAGCTTCAAAAATTTTAAGTTTCAGTGGTTTTCGAGTAATGATAGAAAAATCGGCAACAAAAAAATTCTCAAAATTTTACCACTTTTTTTTTGTCTACGAGCGTGGAAATTTAATATTTGCATAATCGTTATAATGAAGGGATACTCTGCTAATTCAGCTTTAATTTATTTTTTTATTGACCTCAATACGCCCACTTCTTGCCGAGATATCGGTCTTCAAATGCAGTAACATAGCTGAACGTCTGAGAGCCGTTATTGAAAACAGGGGTGGCAATACCCATTATTAAATTAATAAAAATTTTATTTGTTAGTTTATTTTATTTTTCTTTTTTTGAAATTTATGTACTATCTGCAATTATAATGTGGAAAAAGCTCGAGAAAATTCATTTTTGCCTTTTTTAAAGATTATGAGCTTCTCAGAGCAAAAAACCGAACGTGATCCTTATTTTTTTTTTCAAAAATTCAATCGAGTCAAAAAAAAAACGGCTCGCTGGATTGAGTTGGCTCATTGTAAGGTTTTCATCAACATATTGAACTGTGAAAGTCACACTTAACATTATAAGTTTCCGCAACATTTTCGATCCAGCGGTAGATTTTCCAAGAAACCACCAAAAGCCCTTTTTTTGTTAAATTTTTATATTGATGCGACATGAAGAAAAAAAATTTTCTATGATTAAGCAATGGTTGTTCATTAATGGGAGTTCATCTAAGGTCTTGAAACCCTCCTTCAATTTTCTGTGCGATCATTGGTTGCTGAGAAATCGATAATCAAAGACAAATGGATCCTTTTCCATTTGAAGACCGATATCTCTGCGAGAAGTGGACGTATTGAGGTCAATAAAAAAATAAATTAAGGCTGAATTAACAAAGTATCCTATCATTATAACGATCATGCAAAAATAAAATTTCCACGCTCGTAGACAAGAAAAAAAAGTGGTAAAATTTTGAGAATTTTTTTGTTGCTGATTTTTCTATCATTACTCGAAAACCACTGAAACTTAAAATTTTTGAAGTTCTAATCCAAAAACTAGACACTTGGAGCTACAATTTCCTTTTTTTAAATTCCTTGTACGACCATTCCTCTCAAAGTTACGGCATGTTGAAAATTGCCAAAAAATTTGGAATTTTTTTTTGATCCTTTAATTTTTTCCAGTAGTGTATCAACTTAAATTTCGAAATAATCATTAAAAACTTGTGTTAACTTATTTCATGATCTAATGCGATAATTACTCTTTTTTCAGTATCAAGAATCTTGTGCATCAGTGTTATCGCTTCAATGTATCTTGAAGCCACAATACTAGCCATTTCTTTTCACTGGTTCATCATGATGATCTGGCTGTTATACATGGACCAAGAGAACAATTTTTGCAACAACAATCAATGCTGCAGTATCATGTTTTACTCGACTTTTAGCGCTGTTTACATATTCACGTTCGTAACCCTTCATGAAGGCCCTACGGGGAAAAAATACTTCTTTTTCTACAGTTTACTGTTTGCAGAGAATACCATAGCGAATTTAGTATGGTATTTCAATGCTCCTCACGAAATCGAGAAATTGATGTACTACAAGCCGATATTCTTCCTGAATATTATTCCTTACGTAGCTGGTTTGGTATTTATGATTTTGTATTATAAATGTTTTCATCCGAGTACCGGTTACACTAGCAGACAGTTGGTAAGATTAGGGAAATAAAATTTGATTAATTTTCGATTAATCTTTTTATCATACATCATAGATGCAATCTCAGATATAGTACGTTATTTATTTATTTATATTAAATCAATAAAATGAGTTCGGTTTTTTCATTTTGAAGGATGAAATATTTATCATTGAATAAAGTTGATAATATAGTTTAATTAACAGTATATCTAATTTTCTTTGTGTGATTGAGTTCTGTAATTGATTGATCTGAATAAGTTGTGTTTGCACATTGCAAATATCATATTCGTGAGATTAGAATTGTGAGGATTCGTAAACCCAGATGATTTTTATTTATTTGAATTTTCGTGAGATTGTGTTTGGTTCTTTGCTTTTGATTGAATCAATATTTGGAGTCGTAATATTGAATAATCATTAGTATTGGAACAAACCAAGAATTATGTATTATTATTGCTACTGTAATGTGATTTATTATTCGGAAGTCCAAGAAATAATATAAAAGTATTGTAGATATCTTTAGTTTTCAAATATCTACTTATAACTTCATCCATTTTTGTAATCTAGCTTACGTCTGATGTTGAAGAGATCTACTTCTTTATTATTTTACCATATAGTATCTTTTGTTGTTCAGAAATAATTCTTGTGATCAATAATTTTCTTAAATCTTTCCTTGAGTTATTAGGAATCAGTTTGTTTTTTCAACAAATTTTGCAGTTTATATTTTTAGGTTTTGATGTAAAATATACGTATATGAATGAAATTAAAGATATGCTGTGCCATATAGTATCAGCAAGATTTATTCAAAGGAAATTTTTGTATTTTTTCGATACCGATTAATGGGCATTTCCAGTATGTTAAAATATAGGTTCTTTTCATGTGAAAGCATTAAAAGTAGTGCTAAATATATACCTAATCAATTATTCACCTTAAATTTCTAGTAATCATAATTTTGAATTAAATATTGAAAATGCGAATTAAAAGGATGTCGATTCAAAACAGAGTGGCCAGTTTACATCGTTGTAAACTATAATTCAACATTCAACCAATAAAATGAATGCGTACGCGTACGTCACATTCAACCGCCAATCTGATCGTTTGATTTTTTTAGCTTATTTTGGTGATTACAATTTTTTTTTTTCGAAAACCTGACTATAGAATAAAGAATGGACAATCGCTATGATTGTCTGATAGTCTATTATCTCTAAAATGATTTTTTCTGGAAATGGCCATTGAAGAAGTGATCATTGAATGTCATAACACCTTTCACATGGATGTGCAGTGTACATAAAATAAAAAAAAATGTGAAATCAACCAACTGTAATAAATTAAAAACAAATACAGACAATATGGATATACCAAACTTATTTCTGAAAAATTATTAAGATTTTGACAGTATATTCATCAAAATTTGCAATTTAAATTTTTCCAACACCACTTTATTCAATGATATTTTCACAGATTTGGAAATAAATGTGAATTACTTGATTAAAATCTTGTATACATATTTTTTGTGGTTGTTCTTTATGCATTTGTGAATTTTCTTGAAGATTTTATTCCCAAATCTGTTGAAAATTTTCTTCAACTGGATTGTTTCTTTTTTTATGAAGTTTAAATCAAAAGTATTTCCTTTTGCAATGCTTATTTATATTAATAATATTCGAACTTTCGTATGGTTTAGTGCAATTTTTCGATAGCAATTCCTTCAGTTGGCTCAAGAATTTAATTTGTTTAATTCAGTTTCAAAGTTGGTAGAAATATTAATATAACTATAAAATGATCTCACCATGTGACCTTAATGTTACTATTGTTCCAATGTCAATCGTGGAGTGAAAAATATTTGTTTACAACACATTTATATTTATTTATTTATTCAACTGCAATTTATGGAATTTGTTTCGAACGTCAGTATCACAATAGCAAAACTGAGTTTCTAATTATTATGTGTGATAAAAAATATTTACTCCATTTGGGATTGGTGTAGCTGTAGCTTAATCTATAGTCATTTTAAATATTTTTTCAAGAGTTCTTTCCTTGTGTGTATCCAAGAACTAACGAACAATTTTTTCTCATGTTGTTTTTTCGGCCATTTTTTTTTCATCAAATATTTTTTTGTTGATACCACACATCTTTAGAAAATTGTTTCATCATTAGAAACTAGGTATTATACTCAGAGTTGTCCAGTCTTAACATGCGTATTTAAAGTAGTATTATATGATTTTTTAAATGGGGGTAGATCAATATCAATCACATTTTTTTCATGAATAACAAAACGAAAGACTGACAATTTTTAAACTTCCTATATTCTCCTAGTGTTTCACAAGTTTTATAATTTATTTGTCTTTTCATAATATCAATAGTGATGTTATAGAATTAAATCAATTTTTTTACTGCCAAATAATGTTGAAAATTGAGAATGAATTGAATGATCGAATCATTCTACGTTATTGGTTGAAAATACTATGAATTCTATTCGAAAATATCTAGTTTTGTTAGCAAAATCTAGATAGATTTGGTCATTTTTATCCACAAATAAGCTCAGGATTAAAACTCCTTTTAACAATAATTTTATAATAAATAGGCTGATAATCAATCGAGTAAAAGCTAACGCCTTTTCTCACATTTTTAATGTTGTGATAATTAAAATTGTGCCTAACTACCCCCAATCTTTTAACAAAAAAAATCATAAGGCCGTTACAAAATACAATGAGTGCAATCAAATGAATCACTTTGATGATAATCTTATTTTTATTGGAAAACACGAAAAATATGTTATACTGAATTTGTCAGATGTAAAGTTTTGAACAATCACAACTTGTAACCTTCCATTTGTGTGATTTTATGAAGTATGAACTTCCTATAGGTTATCTTTGATAAATATACACTTTGATTATTCAGAAATAATGCTTTAATACTGTAACGTTTTTCAATAAAATTTCAAAACTTTTATAGATTTCTTTTCAAAGTATATATATTAATATTATAAAGAGGAAAGATTTGTATGTTTGTGGCGTTGATACGAGTTAACTCATAAGCTACTAGACCGATTTCAATAATTCTTTCACCCTTAGAATGCTACACTATCGCTGAGTAACATAGGCTATACTTTTCACCCGAAAAAAATAAAGAAACCTACTATAACTTCAGTGATAATAAATATAAGTACAAAAATCAGCTATTTTCAGGTGCGCTGCAAAAACCGTAAGACGTACATGAAAACAATGTATGACGGAAATGTACATCTTTAATAGTTCTACAAAAAAGTCCGCGATAGCTTATATCTATCTTTCAAGGTTTACTCGGTATCACCTTTTAAAGGTATTCGAATGTTTCTCAACATTATGCATTATTTGGGAGTATTTTTTTATGAATACGCTATTGATCCTTATCCAATTAAATACATCGTTCATCCCCAGTATTTAATTTAGAACGAAATTGCCTTTTACATCATTCAATTATGATGAATACATCAAAAGATATGGCAGGTTGAAGATGAAATCGCACCAAAATGCGTCTCCGAGGTAGGCGCTAGGCGGATAGGAGAAGTTACCGAAGTGTGAGGGATGTATGAATGTATTTTGGATTGCCTAATGCCCGTGTGTTTATGATCACAAATCAGAGCAACAGATAGCGCTGTAGTCGTTATTCAGGTTATTCATCTACTCTGCAACTAAACTGGCTGGATCGAATTGAATGAATTTTTGTGTATACAGAACAACGTCTGTTGGGTCTGCTAGTAGCTTAATAATTTCAAAGAAATATGGAGATCAAAATCGAATCATTGTTTACGTTGGGATGCTGCAAAAAAGTTCCAAGCTTTATTTTCTGATTTTAATGCACCGCTGTCACTTTTTTGATCAGACATTCAAAAAAAGTTGATAAAACAAAGGAAGACAAACGCGCAAAATATGATATTCGCAAAAAAAAACAAGGCTTAAGTCCGGCAGTTTTCGCGGCCATTCGTGCTTGATACAGCTGCTTAAATATTCCAAAAATGTTTGGACTATCGACTAAATTTGAGCAATATCGATAATCACCTCGATTAGTGTTCAAACTGTTTCTCACCAAAATAAGTAGTAGTTATCTTATGACTGTTCTCTGGTAAATATTGATAAAACCAGAGGTTAAAAGCGGCAAGTTTTATTTCCGTACTAGACTAGTTCACTTTGAACTTAAATGGGTGAATCCTACAAGTGAAGAAAGATAGCAGTATGGAAAATTACTTACTCAAAGATGAATCAAACTCAGAAGTAGGTGATTTAGTTGTATTTAGCGTTAAGAATGTGATATTGATACTAAAGGTCATTCGCAAACTAGAGCAGTTATCTTATATCGTTCTAGAATTCGTTTTACTTATTTTGAGGAAATTTTTACACTATAAAGTTCTGAGTGCAAACTTCTGGAGTGGTGAATTTGTTTTTAGATAATGGATGATTTCGCTGAAGACCCTCTTTGCAAACCTGATCAGCCCACAAAGATATGTTTCGAGGATATAACATCAGCAGCTTATAAGATTAGGAGTGGAATTAATCTCACGCAATGTCTAGTAGGTATCAATTTTTTTTTCAAATTATTCGAAGATACTTTTCGATTTAATTTTTGTTATGAAATAGTATTTCATGCGATGAATGGTTCATTGGTATTTTCAAGCTTCGCAATTCAAACAATATTTTGTTATCGCGTCTTTGAATTTCACAATTGTTTTTCTTTCATACATGATCTTTCAAAATATAGTGCGTTTAGAATGTGTGACGTCTCAATTATCTGTAGTATTATTGCACAAATGCATCAAAATTACCGATAACTTTGCATAACAGCGTGTTTAAAAAAAAAACTGCTCGAGTTCATTTTCATCTTATTATTCTGGAAAAAAGGAAGATATGACAATAATGTGAATACCACGATTAGCCTCATCATGAGATCCTTGCGAAACGAAACATATTAAAATATATATAGTCCGTTCACGAAAGTTTGAGCGCATAGTAGGCGTTTGTTTATTTATCTGAAGTTGACAGTATTTGCCGTCACGTAAAATAAAGTCAACGTTGCCGAATGTACCCAGCCTCGTCCGATGAACTTGCGAGTTATCAGAGAACTCTATGTTATATTGACAACATTGCGTATCAATCTGACAAGAAAATAAACAACATAACCTAAAATTTTAATATACACAGTGAATATGCCAAATTTCCATGGCCAACTGACGGCTCAACCTTTCGTGAACGGACTATTGGTGTGTTCTTTTATTCACCGATGGATTCACCCGGATGGAAACCAGATAAAATGTCAGATGGCTCATCTGATGTCGAATAAAAGAACGAGTTGATGGTTATCTGCTGTTTAGTTGAGTCGTGACAGATAACATTGACGTTTCTGCCATACACATTTACCCCCTCCACTTGATTCATCAGAATTTCATCACATTCACCGGCTCTGAAAGTCGATGGATCCGATGAGCCACCGATGAAAACATCGGTGATTAAACGAACGAGTGACAGTTTCTATTGTTGAATAAACGAACGGTTTGATGCAACCGTGATGACAGCGGTCAATTTTTGAGCGCTAGTTCTACTCAAACGAGTGCTTATATCGTTTTGCCCAAATGTAATCTGTGTTTCCAAATACAGTGGAACTTCCCTATAACGAAAGCGCTAAATCCGCAAAAAAAATTCGTTATAAAGAAATTTCGTTATACAGAAAATTTGTTTCTGTAGTCGGCAATGTCGCGGTCGACTTCACTGATAAATTTAAGTTTATCATTCAAACTTAAGCACTTGCTTTTAGACATTTTCGCACAACTTTTCACACTAGCGTGATGGTTAGATTGAAACCAAACAGCCAGGGATGTATTTAAAACTGTTTCAGAAGGATCTCTCTGCCCGCCGTAATGATTTAGTTTAAGGTCAGGGTTTATTACGTACGTCCGGAAAAATTTCGGAAAAACCCCACCCTTATACCTTCTTACCAATACCCATTCAAGGAGTGATGTTCTTTGAATATTTCGTTTTAGAGGGTGTTTTTAACATGGAATTTGGATTCAAAGTGCCATGTCTTGTACGAAATTCGTTATACAGACGTTCGTTATAGGGAAGTTCCACTGTAATAAGTATCTTCGTCATTTCAATTTTACTAACCTCATTATTTAACGGTAAAAATACGCATCAATTTAAAATTGGCGCCTTTGTCTAAGATTAGCGCCAATATGACATTTCCGTACGAAAGCTAACATTTTATGCGCGGTTGCCGAGTTGAAATTCTGTCGTTCGAAAAGGGACAATTTTTACTGACGCTCATCGATATAACTCCTTTTAACGTTATTCAATTTTCTTCAGAAATCCCACCTTTCCGATATGACAGGTATGGACATCTACCTAAAAAAAGATTTTCTGCAGAACACAGGAAGGTGAATTTAAACACTTTTCGCTCAATGACACCCAAATAACTTTTTTGCACTTTTAGTTTCAAAGAGAGAGGCGCAAGATATGCCCTTTTGATGCTATCACCAGAGAAGAGGGAGAAAGGTATCATAGCAGCTTCCCTTGGTAACCACGCTCAAGCCATAAGCTACCATGGATTGCTACTCAACATACCAGTAACCGTTGTCATGCCCTTGATAGCACCCATAATGAAAATCCAAAAATGTAGAGAATTGAAAGCTAACGTCATCATCGAGGGGAAAGATATGGCTGAAGCTAGAAAAGTAGCGGTCAAATTGGCTCAGGAGCAAGGATTGACATATATAAATGGGTAAAAAAGTATTTCATTAAGTTGAGATAATATCATAAGAAATATCAACACCTAAAGCAGATAATAATATTGAGGTGTTATTTTGAATAGCCCGCTATTTCGGTAGATGTCACGTTTGAAGCTGTCATTTTTTACATTTGACAAGTAGAAACTGCGCCATTAATAAAAATGGAACGATACACGCTTCAAGAACACATTGAAATTATTAAATTAACTATAAAAATGGTGAAAATTGGCAGAGACGGTTCGTAAAACTCGAACAATTTTGGGTCGTCGTGAAGCACCTTGCCGGACCGCAATAATTGGTGGAAAAATTCGAGCTCATGGGACAAGTTAGTGATATGAAGAATGAAACCCGTGCACGTCGCTTAAGAACAGCCGAGAATATTGCTGCTGTAGCTGAAAGTGTTGAAGAAAACCCAGATTTGTCCATTCCTCGTCGTTCTTTGGAATTAGGCATTCCACAAACGTTTTTTATGGCCGAAATTGGATAGTATTGATCTGGACAACGTTTACTTTCAACAAGACGGCGCTACGTGCCACACAAGCAACGAAACCATTGATCTTTTGCGGAAAAAGTTTCCGGACCGTGTTATCTCTCGAAGAGGTGATCACAATTGGCCACCGAGATCTTGTGATTTAACACCTTGCGACTTCTTCCTTTGGGGTCACGTGAAAGAGAAGGTCTAAGCGTCGATTCAAGACCTCAAAGATGGAATTCGTGAGGCTATCGAGGACACAGGGCAGCCACTTTGCGATTTGGTTATGGAAAATTTCATTAAAAGGATATGGTCCTGTAAGCGTGGTCGTGGTGGTCATTTGCCTGATGTTATTTTCCACTATTAACGGCATAGCTTCTTCTTTATAATGAAATAAACATCCGATCATTTATATTGAAAAATGGCATTTTTCTTTGAATATCAAAATAACACCTCTTATTGGAAAACCCTTTACCTCGGAGCTAATTTCGCCCTCGTTCAAAGTAAATACAGGGGGTGATATCATCCAGAGCATCCTTAGATAGCTATTTCACCCTATCAAGGCTCATCAGTATGGAGAATAGCTTCGAAAAGATCCTCAGAGATGGCGTTTTGTTTCTGTTCATACCCAGAGACGAGCGCCAGATCTGAGTATAGGTTCCTAGAATATGCCTCTATCATTCAGAGCTATTCTCCATAATCCGTACCATTGTTTAAACAATGTCCGTACTGATAAGCCTCGATGGGGCGATATGGCTATCTATGGATGCTCTGGATGATATCACCTCCTTGTATTTACTTTGAACGAGGACAAGATCAATGTTATTCTCTGCTTTTATTATTTATATTTTCATGGCAATGATATGGTTTAATCCCACTTGTTTATAAGAAATACCCCTTTTATGTCCTTCACGCAGATATGACCATCCTCACATCATAGCTGGCCAAGGAACTATAGCCCTAGAAATTTTAGAACAAGTGGACAACATAGACGCCATAGTTGTACCTACAGGAGGAGGAGGCCTCTTAGCTGGAGTTATAGTAGCAGTTAAAGCACTAAATTCCAACATAAAAATCATAGTAAGCATTGTTTGAAATCTACCCCATATTCCTTAAATCCAAGAATTTTTCAGGGCGTAGAATCCGAAAGATGTGCAAGTTTCTCCAAAGCCCTAGAATGTGGACAACCAATTCAAACAACTATCGAAGGCACTCTAGCAGACGGTTTAGCAGTGCCCAAAGTTGGTTACAACGCTTGGGCTACAGCAAGAGACCACGTGGACAAAATGGTTATAGTACAAGAGGAATGGATAGCTGTAGCCATTTTGAGGTTAGTCGAGATGGAGAAATGCATTGTAGAGGGCGCTGGAGCCTGTGGACTTGCTGCGATACTTGCAGGTCAACTTGACGAGTTCAAGGGAAAACGAGTTGTGTTAATATTGAGTGGGGGCAACATCGATACCACTATTTTGGGTAGATGCTTGGAAAGAGGGCTGGCAGCTGATGGGAGATTGGTTAAATTTAAAGCTACTGTTAGTGATAGACCTGGTGGAATATCCGAGCTTTGTAAATTGATTGGAAGTATAGGGGTTTCGATAAAAGATGTTATACATGAGAGGGCTTGGGTAACCTCTGATGTTTTCAGTGTAGAGGTGAGAGTTTTTATCATAATTATTCAACAAATAGGAAAATAATTTTCCATTGCTACATAGTGCCTTCCTTGACAATATTTATTGTCTTAATTGTTCAAGATCTGATGAAAATTATCATATTTCGATTCAAAACCGAAATTTATTCATAAAAAGATAAGATATCTTGTTTTTGAGAGAACTTTCATTTAATTTTGACCTTTGAATTAATCCTCTGATGAATAAAAATAGCAATATATTTCAGCCTAACATTTTACGTCATGGTGTTCAAGAGTTCTTGTTTGATTAGTTATGTATTGTATATTGACAAACTACAATTTTTATTCATTTTTTCAGGTTAAAGTGGTATGTGAAACAAGGGACTTTGCACATAGCTTGGAATTACGAGAACTCATGTTTGCTAATTATAAAAAAGTTAAATTTGAAGATCTAAGATCCATTAAATATAGTAAACCAGATATAACATCTACAACTTGAAGGAAAATTTGAGAAAATGAAGATTGAATTATATAACTCTTTTGTGATATCTATTGTAATGTAAAATATACTAACACATATGTAAAATGTCACTTACCTAGGATCGGTTTTTCTGAGTCTTTTCTCAAGTGAACAAAAATTGAAGAACTGCATTTAAAATAAACAAGGATGATTAGATCAACCATTCAAGATAATCACTGAAATAAAATAAAAATGTTGCTTTTTATAATTGCCATCAATCCTTGTTTATTATAAAAACTGTTGAGAACTTTGAAACAAACTATATTTCATGGAAAAATTGATTATAAATCATTCAAAAATATGTAACATATAAAATACAAAAATAAAACCTTTAACAGTACCCCTCATTTCTTCATTGGTCTCCAATTTTAGACTGAGCCGAATTCATGAAATTTGCCAGTTTGATATCCTTGATACTCAATCCATTAGCGTCATGTGTAGAAAGAGTCACTTGAACCTTATTATAAACATTGAACCATTCAGGATGATGGTCCATTTTTTCAGACATCATAGCAGTCATTGTCATAAATCCAAATGCCTACAAGAGCCTTATTTACTAAACCATATTACTAAGACTTACGATTCCATAGGGTATTACCAATAGTTACGATTGAAAAATTTCACTTTGAATAAGGCTAGAAGAGAAAATGAGAAGAATAATGGAAATTTACCTGATTGAAATTACTGAATAAAAATTCCTTATAAATAGCATCTCTATCCTTCACCATAGTCCATCCTTGGTCTAAAAGAGCCTTTAGAATGGTACTTCTTTGTTGTTCGGTAAGTTTTTCAGTCTAAGAAAATAAAATGTTATTGTGAATTTTAACTGAGTGATATAATTTACCATTTTTCTCTTTACTCTCTTCAAATCTGGGGACTGTTGGCAACTGAATGTTCTTTCACTTCTTCCAAATGTTATTGATCTTGATTGGAGAAAGTTATCAATCAAAGACCTTGAAATTCCGGTTGTACGAGCTGCCAGAACTCTCAGAGGAATTGTAATTGTACTCATATTTACATTAGATTATTATATAGATACAATTTCGTATTTCTACATTTTAAAATACAAAATTTTCAAAAATGTACGAAACAAAAATAAACATTTCTGGTTGATCGATTTCACCTACAAAGCATAGAAAACAAAGCCGTTGTAAAGTAAAACAAGAAAGTAGTTCAAATGCCATCATCTAATTTTTAGGTTAGGTAATGTAATTCTATGTTCTAACCATGATTTCCACATGATAAATAAAAGATACGAAAATTATTATAAAACTTTGAGAAAAATTACCACATAACACCAAATTTGTGTAGAACGTTGAAATGGCAAATTCTGATACTGAGTAAGTATAGGAATTTAATAGTGAACAGAACTTCATTTTACAAATTCATTACCTCAATAATTATGTTCTTTTACAGAGATAAAGATGTAAGAGAAGTACCTAGAGGCAAGCCCAAGTCAGGAAGAATATGGAAAAATACTAAAAACAAATTTTCAGTGAATGTAAAATCCAAGGGATTAAAAAGTTCCTTTGAGAAGAAAGAAAAATTGAGGAAAGATCTTCAGGCTATAAAAGAATTATCCAGGTCGATAAAAGCAGCCAGAGAAGAGGAAAAGCAAAAGAAGATAGAACGTAGGAGAGAAATTTGAAAAGACGTGAAGAAAACAGAAAAAAATCTGAAATAGTGCAAGTTATCACAAACACGACAAAACTCAAAAAAATGAAGAAGAAACACTTACGATCCGTTGAAAAACGGGATATAACTAATGTGTAAAAAGGTTTATTAAATTTTGTATTTATGTAAGTGATTTTGGATATCTTTTTTGATTCCTAAATGTAGAACCGATGGTAAGAATCAAATTCTTGAAGTAAACATATTGTTCGAAAGTGGAAGTGAGAAAACGATGTTATTAAGTCAACATTCATAAAAAATGCAATTTATAAAAATAACAAGAGATTCCAAATTTCACATTCTGAATATACCATGTGTTGTATCTTCAACATCACAGTTATTTAAACTAGCTGCTAAACTTAGGCCTAGAATTTTTCTTGTGTCCTTTGGGTCAATAACTCCATCATCCCATAACCTGAAACAATTTTTTCATATAATCTTGAGTATATTAAAACAAACATTTTCAAACCTTGCAGTGCTGAAATACGCAGAACCTTCTCTCTCGAATTGTTCTATAATAGGTTTCTCAAATTTACTGATTTTTTCATTGTCCCAATCTTTGTTTTTATTTGCAACTTGAGACAATACTCCAGCAGCTTGCGGTCCCCCCATAACTGATATTTTTGCATTTGGCCATAAGAATAAAAATCTCGGTGAATAGGCTCTGCCACACATTCCTTGAAAAAAAGGACGTATTTATTGTAACTAGCCAGAAAAATTAACAAAGTGTATTTCATTTGAATTATTTACACTCATTTTGTAGAATGTCTTCTTAACTTGTTTAGATGATTTTTAATTATTGATGATGTTCATACAGTCAAGATATCATTGGATTCGAAGAATAGAGCTTGAGTTAACTTACCATAATTTCCTGCACCAAATGAACCACCAATTATTAACGTTATTTTAGGAACTTTGCTACATGCAACAGCTGTTACTAATTTTGCTCCATTTTTAGCAATTCCTTCAGTTTCTGCTTGCTTTCCAACCATAAATCCTATAAATATGGAATCTTACACTGCTTATACAATTTTACACAACATTTATGTGTCGATAACCCAGACTACCCTCTATCCAAAATATACCGATGGACAAAATTAGCGCACCACCTAAAATTTCGTTGAATTTTAACAAATGATATCTTCCCAATCTTTAGTCGTATTTCAATGTTTTTTCTTTCGATTGTAGCTCTATTATTTTCGAATTTCCTCCATTAAACAGAAGTCCGAAAAATGAAATCTTCATGTTGTACAGGGCGTTTAAATAATGTCATGTTTTATAGTCAAATTTTAACGTCTTTGTGGGCAATGCCAGGTTGCTGAGTCATATAAAAACAATAATAAAGCGTTTAGCTTAGTATCTCTTGAGTATTTTGTTTTTTTAAAAACCAATTTATTTTGGAATCGTCCAGAGATATTTAACATTATATCAAATTTTGTATTTTATGCATTAGCCATGACAAATGGTTGCGAAGATATTCATGGCTAATGCATAAAATACAAGAGTTGATAAAATGTTGAATATCTCTGGACGATTCCAAGACAAATTGTTTTTTAAAAAAACAAAATACTAAAGAGATACTAGGCTAAACGCTTTATTGTTTTTATATGACTCAGCCACCTGGCATTGCCCACAGAAGACGTTAAAATTTGACTATAAAACATGACATTATTTAAACGCCCTGTACAACATGAAGATTTTATTTTTTGGACTTCTGTTTAATGGAGGAAATTTGAAAATAACAGAGCTACAATGGAAAGAAAAACATTGAAATCCGAATAAAGATTGAGAAGATATCAATTGTTAAAATTTAACGAAATTTTAGGTGGTGCGCTAATTTTGACCATCAGTATATATTGTGAAATGCCCCATGATAAAGATTCATATTTACATTACAAGAATCAAATGTAATAGTCAGGTAAATTGCCTACCTGTTATATTCTGTAGAAAAATGATCGGAATTTTCCTCTGAGAACAAAGCTGGACAAAATGCGCCCCCTTCAAAGCAGACTCGGAAAACAGCACACCATTATTTCCCACTATACCAACAGTTTTTCCATATAATCTAGAAAAACCACAAACCAAAGTCTCCCCATACTTTTTTTTGAACTCGTCAAATTCTGAACCATCAAATACCCTAGCAATAACTTCTCTCACATCAATAGGTTTTTGCAAATCTTTCCCTAGAATTCCGTACAGTTCCCTGCTGTCGTAGAAAGGTTCTTCGAAGTTTTCAGAAAATTCGTTTTTTGTAGGAACGTTCAAATTTTTCACTATGCTTCGGGCTATCTGGAGAGCATGTTTATCGTTTAGAGCATAGTGATCGGTTACTCCAGATGTTGAGCAGTGAAGATCGGCACCCCCCAGTTCTTCAGCAGTCACCTAAAATTGTCAAAATGAGAATTTGGAAGTATAATAGTCTAAGAGCCCGTGAACCCCAGACCTTCCTTATTTGATAAAAAGCTGAAAACTTGTCTACGCATGCTCCCAACACAGGTAAGAACGATGAACCATTATGAAGTTTGGGTTACCCTGGCTTGGCAGGTAAAGGTTATTAAAGGGGTGTAAAATACTGATCTAATTTCGTCAAATTTAAAGTGTGATTTTTGTTATTACCTTCAGAATATCATTAAAAATCACTTCATTAATTGCCAGACACTTACTCTAGTGGCAACCCCATGCCAGACACCCTTAATGTTCATTAAATTATATGTAATTCTACTTACGTTATAGTATAAAAGCTGATTTTTATATATAATAATTAGATAACGTTTCCTCATTAGCCAGACATTTTTGATAGTGCCAGACAAGCTTGTAGTTTAGCTGCAGGTGAGAGCGCGAGACAGTATATATGAGTGGGTGCGAGTGAGACGGCATGATTAAAATGACTTCAGCAAATAATTTTTTGGTACAGATTTATATAACTAATCATTTAAGTGAATCTCAAAAACATCTGAAGAAAAGACATTCGATGCTACAACTAAATAAAATTGTTAAAATTTAATTTATTCTATTAACAATTTAATTAGTTGTAGCATCGAATGTCTTTTCTTCAGATGTTTTTGAGATTCACTTGAATGATTAGTTATATAAGTCTTTACCAAAAATTTATTTGCATAAGTCATTATAATCATGCCGTCTCACTTGCACCCACTCAGATACACTGTCTCGTGCTCTCACCTGCAGCTAAACTACAAGCTTGTCTGGCAAAGGGTTGGCACTATCAAAAATGTTGGCTAATGAGGGGAAACGTTATCTAATTATTACCCAAGTATTATATATAAAAAATCAGCTTTTATACTTTAACGTAAGTAGAATTACATATAATTTAATGAACATTAAGGGTGTCTGGCAAGAGATTGCCACTATAGAAAGTGTCTGGACATTAATGAAGTGATTTTAATGATATTCAGAAGGTTATAACAAAAAATCACACTTTATAATTTGACGAAATTAGATCAGTATTTTACACCCCTTCAATACTGTTTACCTGCCAAAGCCAGGGTAACCCCAAATTTCATAATGGTTCATCGTTCTTACCTGTGTGGGAGCATGCGTAGACAAGTTTTCAGCTTTTATAAAATAACAAAGGTCTGGGGTTCACAAGCTCTTGCTCTATAAGTAAAATTGAGTACATACGACTTCACCAGTTGATGCTTTTACTAATGGAGGCCCTGCTAGAAAAATTGTACCTTGATTTTTCACAATAACTGATTCGTCGGCCATTGCTGGTACATATGCTCCTCCTGCGGTACAAGAACCCATCACAACTGCAATCTATAAAAATCCTGTCAATATTGGTGGAATAACAAGAAAACAAGACATTTTCTACTAACCTGTGCTATACCTTGTGAAGACATATTTGCTTGATTGAAAAATACTCTTCCGAAATGTTCTTTGTCTGGAAAAACTTCAGACTGCATCGGTAAAAATGCACCACCACTATCGACCAAATAAATGCATGGTAACTTATTAGCAGCTGCAATTTCTTGTGCTCTCAAATGTTTCTTGACGCCCATTGGAAAATAGGTGCCTCCCTTTACCGTAGCATCATTTGCTACTATCATACATGTTTTACTGAAATATTAACATATATCACGCTCACCAAAGTGAAGAATTATTGATATCTACGTACCCATGAATTTTTCCTATTCCGGTTACACCCCCCAGCAGATCTTATGGATCCATCATACATTTCGTTAGCTGCCAAAGGTGATAGTTCGAGAAAGGCACTGCTTGGGTCTAGTAACAGATCTATCCTATCTCGTGCAAGTAATTTGCCACCAGAAGTATGTTTTTTGATGGCTTTTGAACCTGCTCCTTTGAGCACATCTTGAGTTTTTTCATGCAAGGTTTGTACCAAGTCTGACATAAAAGAAGCATTTTCCTGAGGAAATCAATTTATGTTTACTTAATATTCTGAAATATTGACGAAATACATTACTTTGTATTGCACGGAATTCAGGTCCAGTTTTGAATTTATAACAGTAGCAGAGTTGGAAAAAGTTTTTCGTACATGATTAGTAAAAGCATTGTTTTTCAATTGTCTAAATAACATCTTTTCGTTCGACAACAAATTGTGTTGAAGTTAATTAAGAATTCGTCAATTATCATTATCAATATTTCGATTTTCTGATTAGTTTATCATAATAAACAATTGCGTCATTCTTGAGATAACTCAAAATACAACAAAAATTGCCTGATCAGCATTATATCGAATTTAATTATTTTTCTAATGAACAAGCTTTATCTTCATGAAAAAAATAACAAATTTCGTCTCGTTTCATTTTTAAAAATATCGCTGGGTAAGAATAAAAATTTCAAGCCATCATAAGAATTTGAAAGTTTTGACATGCTGCTGTCAATGTCATTGTCATTCAGTAACGAGAAATTCTGTGATTCTCATATGTTTTTCTGAGCCAACTGCGAAAGTTTGAGAAATTTTTATGCAAATACATACCAAAATGTTGGGAGCTGGAGCTGGTAGAACCCTTTTGCAAAGAGCTGTTTTCAACAATATCAGAAAATATCATGCAGACAGAACCCCAGGATCTGTAAGTATCAAAATGTGTATTACGTAATTAAGGTTTTCTTATTGATTTTTATACTATTTTCATGCAATCATGATTATCCATTTTCGTAATAAATGAATCATTCGTTCTATACCAAGATTCATCAAATCGTTTCATTCTGTTTTAGGCTCTACCTTGGCCAGTAGGAGCTTCCGTGAAAACAACTTTAGCCTTCATTCTGTTCTTCGCCCCACCTTTCTGGGCTCCATTCTTGATCACCAGGCATCAAATGCTTAAGAAGTAGATAATTATATTATGTATGTAGTGATATTAAAATTATACCTAATGTATTTGATTATTTCATTTTCAATTTGAATGAGCCAGTTGTATTTTCGGTTATCGAAGTAGGTGTAAGCATCATATGATTTCAATGGGAAAATCATAAAAACTAGCTTTGAAATTCTCATCTTGAGTGTTTGTTTCAACAATGGAAATTTCTCTATTGTTAATATTCTTGGGTAGAGATACCTATCTCATGCAGAAAATTACCTATATGGGGATATTTGACTCGGAAGTTTATGAATAATTCAGAAAACCAGGGTATATGAATCTTTTATGGAAATAAACCTTCTGTAGTTTATTTGACTTAAATTATCATTGAATTTTGTTACTTTTAATGAAAATTCATCTTGTTCTACAAAATAATTGTACAAAAATTCAGTCCTCCAATGTAGAAATCTGTAATTATGTCAAAATTCTATTGTAATGTTCACAACTACATTCAGAGATGGTGTTTCTAACAGCAATCAAAAAAAATTGATTTTAAAACTGCGTGGTTATTTTTAAAAGAGAAAATGTTTCTCTAGAACTCAATCAGAATTGTTTTCATAATCCCAATTTCAATAACATCAATGTTTCACAAAATAAATGTACAAAAATTCCCTCCAATGCAGAAATCTGTGAATATGACAAAATGTTTACAACTCCATTCAGAGATGGCGGAAATTCAATGCAGAAATCTGTAATTATGTCAATATTCTGTTATAATGTTCACAACTTCATTCAGAGATGGCGCAGCTAACAGTAATCAAACGAAAAATTCGATTTTGAAATTGCGTCAGTATTTATGAAAGGAAAAACGTTTCTCTAGAAGTCAAACAGAATCATTTTCATAATCTCAACTTTCAATCACTCAAAAAAATCACTGATCCAATCGAAATCATTATCAGTTTCGTTTCAACTTTCATAATATCTTCAAAACTTAAAACTAGTTGAAATGATTTCTGAAAACAATGGCAAATTCAAGAAATAGCGAAATAAGGATAAGTAGAGAGTCTTTGAAATTCATAGCGTAAAATGAGTTGAACGTTCCTCGAAAATAAACATAAACTTTGCCAAATCGAATCACAGAAATTTCAATAAAAATCATTCCTTCAAAAACATCAAATTATTTACGATTTCGAACTCAAACATTTTGACGTAAAAAATGTTATTATCCTCAATTCATATTTCACAAGGACCTTGTTAACGAAGTGTCGAATAAATCTAGGATCTCTGAGCAGCGCCAATTTAACGAACTATTTTAAAATTGGTTACTTCCCTCTCAGCCACAATCGAATTAAGCAATTTATCTCAAAAAAGTGCAGAACTTTGCCATGGCAAGTCAGACCCAGGGCATTCAGCAGCTTTTGGTAGCAGAAAAAAGGGCAGCCGAAAAGGTTGGGGCGGCAAGAAAAAGTGAGTGCCTTTTGAATTGATTGATAGTGTTTATTTTTGATGTTTTGCTGGTTATTTTGAACGCTTAATTCTATTTATACTTAGCTGGATCCTGTAAATAAACACTGAGGTATTGTGGTAATTGGGACATTTATAATCACCTGGGATTCGTGAATTTGCATTTGGAATTTGATGCAATTGCATTTTTGTCACATTAATTAGATGATTTATCTTGCTATGAATAGTTCATAAATATGTGTTGCAAAATGCTATTGAAATTGAAATTATATTTAACTGATATTTTGGCTCTGAAATTAATTTTTTGCATTCTATTTGGACGATATTCAACACACAGCAACTAGGGTTCCAGTAGGTTAAAATACAGGGTTTTTTCATGCGACCGTGTTAAGTGTAGTGTTTAATATAAACCTTTCCAATAATTCACTTAAAATTTCAAGTGATTTTCAATAAAATATTGAAAATGTAATTTCAATACTCGTTATAAGTTCAAACGTCGCGCCACGATGACGTACGAGCAAGCATTATTAGTGGGGATGACGATCAATTCTGATATTTGAATTCGCTATAGCTTATTTTGGTGATTTCAAAAATTTTCAAATGTTTTTTTCTGGAAATCACTGGAAATGCCCATTAGAAAGTTTGCGCGCTTGTTTATATAGGAATAGGACTTTGGTTTCTTGAGCAAGAACGACTGCCCTTATGTAAAATAAAATTGAAAAAATTTTGTTTAAGGAAAACTGAAGCGCATAAAGCAAGCAAGAGAAGAGGCTAACTTCGAAATCAACGCATATCGTAAAGAAAGAGAGCGTCAATTCAGAGAATTTGAATCCAGGCACCTAGGATCAAAAGATGATATTGCCCACAAAATTGATAAGGAAACAGATCAACGTTTAGAACAAATGGCTGAAGATGTAAAGCATAACAGACATAAGGTAGTATTAAATATATCTACACAAAATTTAAATGGTTTTATGTACCTACTTCAAGAGTTGAAACTAGTGTATAAATTTCGAGCCTGAAAATGCACTCCTTTTGCTTCCTATGCAAGTTTCCCAATGTTGATTTGTTTGTTTCATATTAACAACCGATCTTTATTCTTTTTTAAAATGCAGCCAGTTTATGGTATTGGCTGATATCAATATTTGTTGCATTTATCATTATGACTTTTATTATGGGATGTTGTTGAGTCCAAAACGATGAAGCCTTGGGTATTTTCGAATCCTCGAAAAAAACGGGATAGAAATCAGTTGCGCATTCATTATAATTATTACAAACTTTTAGCTGAATGCTATTCACAAAGATGACTTAATTTTGTAATGCAGCAGCTTAATTCATGTTAAACTTTTTCTATGTTATTTTTTTGAGAAGGAGTTGAAGCATTATAAGCCCTCCTAAGTTTTGCTGGCCCCTCCCGAAATCTGGCCTATGCTAAACAAAATTACAAATTAATTAATTATGGCGAACCCACTGAAAAATTAATCTGAAATTAAAAAAACAGTTTTGATTCCTTCGTTATTAATGAACTATTTTTTTGGTTTTTTTAGTAATTTACTGTTTTAATTTTTCAGATTATCGACGAATTGATAGGTTTGGTTTGTGACATCAATCCAGAAATTCACCGAAACTTTGAATTACTAAACTTTTATGATAAAATATAGATGTGTATTTTTTATAATTCATATTGTAACTGAATACAATTGTCGCTTCTACAAAGTACCTACAAATTTATAATGTATTAGAGTGTAGAATTATTTAATTCATTCCGAAAAATAAAACTATTCCACCAAAATTTATTTTTTTCAGCTTGAAGTGTACAGATCATAAGACAGAATACTTACCTTTTTTATCTCAAGGGGAAAAATCCATTAAGAATACCATTGTTCAGGGAATGCTTTTATGTTGTTTGTATTTTTTGTTTTGTTAATAAAAACCAAAATTCTGATTTACTTCGGTAGAGCCCAAAACCTTGAAGAAGAAGAAAAGCTGATAAAGGCTCTATGAATTACATTGAGAATTTTGAATTTGATTTTAAATGAATTCTAGTCCATGATATTCACAATTAATTATATTATTGAATAGAATTGTTAAACGTCTATTCAAATCTCTCATTTTTACTGAAATATTTCTTCACAAATCAATAAACGAGGAATCCATTCTCGATTGAAATTTTAAGGTTACAAATATGTCAAATCTGACGTTTCCTTCTGATAGTTTGATTTGATTTTGATTTTGATTTGAAGGTCCAACAGGTTCATTTTGTTAGTTCCAAAGTACATTTTCTTGTACATTTACATTAATTTAAATTATTCAAAAAATGGCCCGTGTTTTAGTAGGTGTAAAAAGAGTTATCGATTATGCAGTTAAGGTGAGCATATTTTATTCATTCATTGAAAGATAGAATATTTTGTAAGACTTCAATAAAAACCATTTTTAGGACGAAAATAAATCAACCAAATTAACAGAATCATGATGATATCTTTTCATTGATTTAATCTCTGAAATTCGCTTTATAATTTAACATTGTTCTTCTTAGATTCGTGTAAAACCCGATAAAACTGGTGTAGTAACCGATGGAGTGAAACATTCCATGAACCCCTTCGATGAGATTGCTGTAGAAGAAGCTGTACGTCTTAAGGAACAGAAGGTAGCAAATGAAGTTATTGCTGTATCGTGTGGACCAACACAGGCACAAGATGTTCTTCGTACTGCTCTAGCAATGGGAGCAGATAAGGCTATACATGTAGAGGTATCGGCAAAAGATTATGAAACTTTACAGCCTATCCACGTTTCTAAGATCCTCGCCAAAATTGCTCAGAATGAAAAAGCAGACATTGTTATTGTTGGAAAGCAGGTAAATCTTGGAAAATTATTGTAATAATATGTTTATGACAAATGTCTTCAATAAATAATGTTCCTTTTCCATCAGGCAATAGACGATGATTGCAACCAAACTGCACAAATGACAGCTGGTTATCTTGATTGGCCTCAAGCAACGTTTGCATCAAAGGTACCTAATTTATATGAAAATTATTACTCAACACTCTCTAAAAATTAAACGAGTAGTTTTGATTTGATTCTAATGAGCAATTTTGTTTCAATTACGTATATTCCTTTTTTGTAGATTGAAAAGAAAGATGATCACATTTTAGTGAAAAGAGAAATTGACGGAGGATTAGAAAATATAAAATGCAAACTTCCTGCAGTTATTAGCGCTGATCTTCGATTAAATGAGCCAAGATATGCAACTCTCCCAAATATTATGGTAAGTTTATTTCTTTTACAAATCAAGGAGCGGAACTGTGTTAATATGCTAAAAAAACGATTTAGTTCTGGAAATAATCCGTTTTCCGCCTTGTATAATCTATATATTTCATTCAAAATGGATTTAGATCGAATTAACTTCTCAATTTTATAATATTTATTCATGATACAAGCCTAAAAGACATTGATATTTTCCCAATAGTGTTGAAATGAGTCTTAAGTACAAGTATTATTCATCATTCTCTTCAATTCACCGAATTTTTATTGCAATTGATTCAATATCTCCTTAAATATTTATACTTATATAAATTCACTTGAATTCAGCATTGAAAAATATTGGTTGGTACTTGGAAGAGCTGTTTTCTTATACAGAATTGACAGATAATAAACTTGTGACAGATGAGTCACCAATACCAACATGTAATAATGAAATATAACCATGAAATCTGTGTAAAACTGATATTTTTGCATGATTTTGATCAACAGGTGAGACAGAGTGAATTTTGTACAGAATAAATTGTATAAGCTCATTAAAATATTAGGATTAATCATTATAATGTATCTATTTGCAGAAAGCTAAGAAGAAACCTCTCACTAAGTTAACCCCCAAGGATTTGGATGTTGACATTACACCTAGGATTCAAATTGTTAAAGTTGAAGATCCTCCAGTTAGACAAGCAGGTGCTATCATACCCGATGTGGACACATTGGTAGCAAAGTTGAAAGAAAAAGGGCATGTTGCATAATATAAACTTTGTTGAAAATAATTGAAATATTTTTATATATTATTAAAGAGATTGATTATTTTTTTGTCAGTTTGATTTCAAAGAATTGCAATAGCATAAATACCATGCCAATGACTTCAACTTCAAATAACCTATAGTGTGTTCACGAAAGTTTGAGCACATAGTAGGCGTTTGTTTATTTACCTGAAGTTGGCAGTATTTGCTGTTATAACGTAAAATAAAGTTGTAAAGTTGCTAGTTATCAGAGAACTATGCAATATTTACAACATTGCGTTGCAATCTGACAAGAAAATAAACAACATAACCGAAAATTTCAATATACACAGCCAAATTTCCATGGCCAACCGACGGCTCAAACTTTCGTGAACGGACTATAGCTGTATAGATATCTATTTTTGAAGCCCAAAGTTGTAGAATTTCTGTGTTAATTTAAAAAATTGTTTTCGACATCAATGCAATAGAACAGTGGGAGAAAAGTAAATTAACGAACTTAGTGAGGTTAAATGGTCGAACTATGGGAATTTTTTCTGAAAAATCAGTTTTTCATAACGGATTCGTAATCTAGGACCAAGATTTAGTAAGTAGCATATTTTTTTCTCAAAAAATATACTCGCTCCGTTTGCTTAACAATCACCAGCGAATTATTTCTGCCTGGGACTTTGCCACTTGCTCCCACTAGCGCTGAAAAGTAAATATTCTTCTTTATTTGTTGAATAAAAATCTCTACAATACGAAATTCATCTATACTCAGTTATAAATTAGGCAAGTTCATGAAAATGCTGAGGTAAAAATTCATTTATGATTGAATATCGAAAAAATAAGGTATTGAGCTGTCAAATCTCACAAGGAGATTTCAAATTACTTCAATTTAAAGTCCGAATGGAGAGAATGTTTCATTTCCACAGAACTATTGGTGAGATGAAAACTTATTATTATTGAATAAAATAAGTCAACAATTGTTTCAATCAACAAGTTGATTGCACAAAAGTTTGAGCCATCGTTGGCCATGGAAATTTGGCATATTCCACTGTGTATATTGAAATTTTAGGTTACGTTGTTTATTTTTTTGGCACATTGATACGCAATGTTGTCATATTGCATAGAGTTCTCTCATACTCGCAAGCTCGTCGGACGAGGCCGGGTATATTCGGCAACGTTGACTTTATTTTACGTTATGACAGCAAATACTGCCAACTTCAGATAAATAAACAAACGCCTCTCAAGCTTTCGTGAACGGATATATTATAATAAAATTCCCCTATAGACCAGGGCCGAAACCTTCAAAAATGGTAAAAAATGAAAAAAAATCGCAGTAGGATGAAACCCATTAGAAAAGGAGGGGAATATGATCAAAATGAAAGTAAAAATAAATTACGGTCGATCTGAGTTCGGGAAGTGGAAGGGGTGAGTTTTTAAGGGTGAAAAATGGTTTTCCTTGATTTCCGGCAAAACTTCGAGTCCTATGGAAAAAATTAAATGGCAAAGTTGTAGGTAATGAAAAGATCTACAACTTTTGTATCGACAATTTTTTCACATAACCTCAAAATTTAGGTGAAAAATTCAAAAAACCAAGTTTTTGGTTTTTTATTTATATCTTTTTCAAAAAAAACTCTTTTTTTTACGAAATTTTGTGAAAACTTACCTTACTATGTCCCACATACACAGTAATTTATTTGATTCAAAATATTTATGTTTTCGTCTTATTTTTACTTAATATCAAAAAAGCACCCCAATTTTCAATCGAAAATTCTGACGTCAAAATATCAGCTTTTTTCAAAAAGTTTAAAGGATTTTTCTTCATTCAAATATCTACTTTCTGATGGTGTGAAAAAAATATACATTACTATAAGAGTGTTCTCAGAATCAACGATTTATGAAACCCACCATTAGAGTAACTCAGTCCCCACTTCTCTATGAAATAACTTACAATGGGTTAAAAACTAACCAAAAGTCACTCAGGTATATGAATTATCTCAAAACAGCAATAAATAGTCATCTAAAAATATTATTTAAAAAAGATTCTACAGCTTTTTCAAAATATTGTAGATGTCTTATTAAATATTAACTTTATTAACTCATTTTTTTGTTAATTATAGAAGTATATTTCAATTTGTATTTTTTTCGTTTATAATGAAACAGGAAATCTTACGTTTTTTGAGTAATTAAAGAGTAAATTTTAATAAACCTCAAAATTGTACATAATGATTAAAAAAAATTTCGAATTTGGGTTTTTTCAGTTTTTTGCATTTTCTGAGAACATTTCTAGTAATGTCTATTTTTTTACACCATCAGAAAGTAGATATTTCAATGAAGAAATCATTATGTACAATTTTGAGGTATTTATTGAAATTTACTCTTTAATTACTCAAAAAACGTAAGATTTCCTGTTTCATTCAAAAACGAAAAAATTACAATTGAATATACTTCTATAATCAACAAAAAAATAAGTTAATAAAGTTAATTTTAATAAGACATCTACAATATTTGAAAAGCTGTAGAATCTTGTTTAAATAATATTTTTAGATGACTATTTATTGCTGTTTTGAGATAATTCATATATCTGAGTGACTTTTGGTTAGTTTTTAACTTAGATTATTTACACCAAGATAGAGCATAGTGAGAGAGAAAACGTGGCCGAAATAAGATAGCATATGTTTATTATTTTCGTCAAAATCAAAACACATTCCCGCAGCTCCCTATTGGTGGCTTTCTACCACGTGACCTGGACGTGCGAATGAATTTCATTATGGCCGCCTTCTTTGACAGCTGATGCTTAGGTGGAACAAGTTCAAACTTATCGTATTGAGTTAACCAAGTGATTTTTGTAGTGAAAACGAGGTGTACAATAAGTATTTGCTGTATTAAGCTGAAAAATGGTTAATTCCTGTGTGATATGTAAAAAAAGCACCAGTAAAGACTGCGGGCGATCCATACATCGGTAAGTAAACACAACAAATAATAATTTACCATAGGCGTAGCTAGGAGTACCTAGCTCTCAATATAAGCATAATATTGTAAACTTATTTTAAAAGCATTTTCTTTTAATAGAATGCCTAGTGATAATGCCAGACGGAAATTATGGATGGATCAATTAAATTTGGGAAATACAAAATTAGCGAAGGAGGCATATGTTTGTTCTGACCATTTTTCTGATGAAGACTTCCTATATAAATCAGCAAAAAGATTTTTGAAAAAACTGAAGCTATTCCGTCCAGGATTTCGTCATCGATTCATTGGTAAGTCTATTGAATATTATGAGGGTGTTTTATTCAAATTTGATTTGGATAATATGAACATCTAAATATATATATTTTAAAGTTTTTACATCTGAATGTCTTATTTATAGTATAGAGGTATTTATTTGTATTTTACTGTAAATGTTTTGTATGACATTTTCATAATATTTTTAGGCCTGATGAAGCAAACGAGAGTTTGCGAAATGTTGCTGAATATACTTTAAGATCTTTTGAGAGTTTGTCCTTATCCCGCAAAATACAGTTATCAATTTATTAATTATTGTGGAGGACACTAAGAAAAATGAGCGATCAAGTGGTGAATCGAGTAAGAAGCATGCTCACACATCTGATTTTGTATCAGAATCAATAAGTTTTTTTTATCTTTACAATTGTTAGTTTTAAGTTTTAGGGTGATCAGGGTGTATAAAACACTCTTTTTTGATCGTGTACTTTTCGATCCTGTTGGATTCAATTACAAGGACAATAGCAGTAGTAGATTCTTAGTTATTTATTATAAACATTTCTGAAGAATCGATTATCAGTATATTTTAGTTACCTATCGTATTCTTCAAATCATTATTGTAAAAATCATTTATTTTATGTTACATGTTATTTTTTATGGAAGTTATTAATACATCCTTGCTTGATAATCAATCCTGATTATGCAGGCTTTCAAGTTTCAATTGCTATTCCACTTTAAATACTGATGCCCCGTCCATTCCATTGCAAAACTAACAAAATTCCAATCATCTATCTTATATAGTGGAACAAAACTATACATTCATACTATCATTTGCCTTCAAAGGTGCAGGTAATGGATGGACAAGGTTTCAGTAAGTAAGTAAGGCCTATTACAGCATTAATGAGATCTGATATGATTATACTTCACACTTGATGTAAAACTGACCTATCTAATACATTTTCATGTCGAACTGGATCAATAAATTTATTGTTATTTTTGTTATTCAATTTAACATAGTATTCAGGTGTAATATCCTTAAATTTCAAACCTTTGCAGTCAAATGAGCTCCATTTGTAATAACATGGTGGTCCCCAATAAAAATCTGGACTCAACTCAGAACAAGATATCAAGCTGTGTTAAAATCCAAATTTAGATACAGCATCGTCTTGTATGGTAATAACGTACCATGCAGCCTTACTGAAAAGTGACCTGAATAGATGTATTCGATATAATAGGATTGTTAATAAGATCATTGATAATGATATAACATTCAATTGTATAGGTATTTGTAATTATTAAAACCAGAACAACAATATTTGAATATCATATTTGCTATTTCAAATCTCTTTTCATATTGAATTTTTTTTCGAATCGAAAATATGCCCGCACTATAAAAATTCTGCGTATAACAATGATTTAGAATAAGATGAAAACATCGGGAAGGTCAACAAAATTCATAAAAATAATGACATTAATTATGCATCCAATGAAATAATAATTAAAGATTCGATAACCTTTGAAGGATTTATTCTATTCTTAACAAATTTTTAGATCCACGCCACTGACTTCTATTTACGACAACACACTTTGTTTGTAACAAAACAAGTGTTTATTATGGGAACAAAACATTCAGTTCATCTAGTAAGGGATTGCTCCATCTTGGTGTAAATAATCTAAGGTTTTTAACCTTAGAACATAAATAGATATCTATCTATATATGTTCTAAGTTTTAACCCATTGTAAGTTATTTCATAGAGAAGTGGGGACTGAGTTACTCTAATGGTGGGTTTCATAAATCGTTGATTCTGAGACACTCTTTATAGTAATGTATATTTTTTTCACACCATCGGAAAATAGATATTTCAATGAAGAAAAATCCTTTAAACTTTTTGAAAAAAGCTGATATTTTGACGTCAGAATTTTCGATTGAAAATTGGGGTGCTTTTTTGATATTAAGTAAAAATAAGACGAAAACATAAATATTTTGAATCAAATAAATTACAGTGTATGTGGGACATAATAAGGTGTGCTTTCACAAAATTTCGTAAAAAAAGTTTTTTTTGAAAAAGATATAAATAAAAAACCAAAAACTTGGATTTTGAATTTTTCACCTAAATTTTGAGGTTATGTGAAAAAATTGCCGATACAAAAGTTGTAGATCTTTTCATTACCTACAACTTTGCCATTTAATTTTTTTCCATAGGACTTGCAGTTTTGCCGGAAATCAAGGAAAACCATTTTTCACCCTTAAAAACACACCCCCTCCCACTTCCCGGACTCGGATCGACCGTAATTTATTTTTTCTTTCATTTTGATCATATTCCCCTCCTTTTTCAATGGGTTTCATCCTACTGCAATTTTTTTTTGTTTCAAAAATTATCGACCCTGGTCTACTAGTAATGTACCAACAATAAAACGACCTCTATAAAATGATCAGCATCTTGTATAAGAGCATTTATTATAATTTTTCATATACAATCAGGATTAAAATTTTTGCGAAATGTGGCCAAGCAACTTGAGGTAATAACAAAGTGAGAAGGCTACAAGAATGAGGTGGTTACAAGAGTATTGAGAGTCCAACAGGACAAGGAACTTTCATATGGAAGTCAAAATTAAGTTAAAAAGTAAAATGACATAAAAATCTTATCGATGAAATACATATCATCATTATTTTGGTTATTTCCATATATTCGCTCTGTTTTGCTTGACGTTTAAACAAAAAATTCGTAAACTGTCTTCAGGAATATTTTTGAGGAAAATTTTTACGTTTAAGTTTTTGAAAACAGGTTTAAATTCATTGTCGAGCATAACAATACAAAGTTATGGAAATACCTTGAATAATAAAGTTAAAAAGGTTAAAATCAATTGATAAAACAGAAGACTATGGAAGATTGAATGCAATCAAGAATTCTTTGGGATGTTTCGAAGTTTTTGAGAATAATAAACGTTTAATTCTCCAGAAAATACACGATATTACTAAAAAATTGCCAGAAACAAGAAAATATATCCGGAAAATAAGTAAGACATAAAAAAATACGATCAGACTATGTTACGATGGCTAATCTTTCGAATATTCGCTAGATTCATCGATGAATCTAAAAAATGCAACATCCACCATTTACTAGAACCTTCGAAACATCCAAAACCTCCCTCGTCTTGCAAAACGGATCTCACAAACATACAATAAACAGTAACATCAACATATTCTTAGTACACAACAACGTTTCGGCTTAAAAATAATCATCTTCAGCGTAAAAACAACAATATGTAGTGTCTTTTATATTTTTATATTCAATCCGACAAGAGCACTTTCCAGTCGAACCTCCGATTAACGCAATAGGTCATCGGTGGACAAGGAGGATCCACAAACTTCCAATTGTCACCGTTCTGTTGCACCTGAACTAAACTACAGTAAGGAACTTTGCCTATGAGTCCGAACAGCTCGTCCTTGTCCCTTGGTCCTTTGCCTTGCAGCAAGTGTCGGGTGAGTGTGTCCAAGGTTGCCGAATGACCGACACATAAGATGTTGCCCGTTGGGTGGTCTTCCATGATTTTTTTGGTGAAATCCGAGCTCCTGGAGTAGAAGTTTTCGATGGGTTCTTTCGCTTTGATGTCTTCGACGCTTTTGAATGGTTTGTATTCGGTGTCGATGTTGTAGCCAGCTGCAACAAGCTCTTCCGGGGACATCCAGCCTGGAACGATGGGGTACCAGAGGGTCCATTCGAAAAGACATGGTTCGATTCTGATTTTGATGTCGTTTTTCTTGCCTATACCCTGAAAGCATGAATGGGTTGCTTTAGCGCAGTCAAATACTTAGTAGGCACTTCCGGTAACTCATGAGATGTTAATATCTTGTTACAGCGGAATGAATGAATGTAATACAGTGAAACTTCCCTATAACATTGTCGCGGTCGACTTAACTGATAAATTTAAGTATTTAATTCAAATTTAAGCACTTGTTTTCAGACATTTTCGCAGAATTGGTAACGTCGCACATACACTGCGCAAAAAAATTGACGCACATTCTGAAAATCTCAATTTCAATGAAAGTTAACTCTACATTAACTTTATATCTTATTTTTTATGTTCTCTCGGGAAGGACGAAACAAGACACATTGAATGGAACAAATATTCGGGATTTCACCGAATCTTATTATGTGAAAGAAGAGAAATAAACAATTTTCAAAATACTGGAATGCTGATAAGTGATTTAATACTTGGTATTTCCACCCCTTGCGTTAATTACAGCTCGGAAACGACGGTTCATACTCAAAATGAGTGATCTTAAAATGTTCTGATCTAATCCTTCCCAGATTTCTCTGAGTTGGATTCCTAAGTCATTAAAAGTAGCTGGATGATTTTCTGAACTTCTCAGCCTTCTATTGAGGTTGTCCCAAACCTGCTCAATCGGATTGAGATCTGGACTTCTTGCTGGTCATTCCATTCGAGAGACTTCAACCTCTTCAAGGTACTCCTGAACGATGCGCGCACGATGGGGTCTGGCATTATCGTCCATTAAAATGAAATTTTCACCAATGTATGGGGCAAATGGCATTTCATGCTCTTCAAGAAAGACCACTAGGTCTGTGCGAGTAGTCAAAGATATTCCACCCCATACCATAATTGATCCTCCTCCAAAACCAGTAGTATTCAGGAAATTGCACTAAGCATATCTTTTATGTGGAAGTCTGTATACTAGGGTAGGGAACGTCGATCACAATGGTAGAGGCAGAATGTAGACTCATCTGTGATGAGAACTCTTTCCCATTTAGCCTCTTCCCAAATGGATATGCTTTCTCGCAAAATCCAAACGCGCCCTTCGATGGCCTGGGGTAGGAGCTGGGCCTCTTGCCGCGACACGAGGCCTTAAATCATACATATTCTCTGAGGCGATTTCTTATAGTCTGAGTGAGTTGTTACCCGTGGTCTACCCTGTCCTGGTCTTCGGACATTCACACCTGTCTCCCTGAATCGCTGCAATATTCTGGACACACTTGTATGGGAAACTCCAAACCTTTCTGCAATTCTTGTGTATGTCGACACTTCTTCTCGGAAAACTACCTCTTGTGCACATTCCTCTTGGGTCAAATTGCGTGTTTCGCGTTGCATAGCGATATAGTGTAGAAAATCAAACGACAGAAAAACTTGTGATCACTAGAATCGATCGAGAACAACTGATTTCAGAATGAGGCCAATTCATTCAAAATCTGATAATCTCATCTTTTTTTTATTCCTGCTGTGAAAAACCTCTTTATTGAAGAAAAACGTTGAAAGTGGATAACATATGCATGCATAATTCTGATAAAAATAATTATCATTGAGACCACCTTCAGCAGTAGAATAAATTTGAGATTTCCATAATGTACGTTAATTTTTTTGCGCAGTGTACAACCAATTAAAACACGATGAATCAATGGACGACATTTTTACCCTCTTACCTGAAGAAAAGCATCCAACGTTTGCACGCATCTCAAGCTCGGCGAGCAGTAAACGTGGTCTATGTTGACGCCGTTGCTCTTGAACACCTCGCCGATTGATTTGGCGTAAAAAGCCCCGAGGGTGGTGATGGGACCGTCGTGGCTGTGTCCCTCGGGACCCGCTTTTCTCGCTGGGATCGTGGGCGGCAGGTTGAGGTCTTTCCTGAGGTAGTTACCGGCCTCGTCGAAGCAGTGTGGTACCCATTTTCCGAACACGAAGTCGACCCTTTCCGAATGACGTAGGACGAATATGTTGCGTTGGTTCGGGTCGTGCACCTGGAAAATGGTTTCATTTTAGGAAAAAGAAGGAAATTTGACAATAGCAGTGCGTTTTAAAGAGCTGCGGTGTTGCCGGTTATATCTGAAAGTACTGACAACTTTGGAAATTTAACATGAGACAACTTTAAATTAAATTTAAATTTTAATTTAGTACTTTTTGGGTATAACCGGCGGCAGCGGATAGAGAAGTGGTTTTTGCCCAAGAACACAAATTTTCAATAACTTCGTACTTTCTGTTTTTCGTAAAACGTCTAAGGTACCATCGACCGCAGGCCACTCTGTATATTTCGGGTATTGGTGATATAGAAACACGAAGTACTGTACTCAAAACACAAAAAATATACCTAAAATGAAAAGAGATAATAGATTGAATGCGTCCTTAGACTTAGGGATATACAGGGTGTCCCGGAAAATGGGGGAAATCTCTAGGATTCAGATAGAATATAAAAAATAGGATGAAAAGTTCCCATAATTTTTTTCCTAACGGCCCTCCCTACGAATATACGACCTCCTAAATGACGCCACTGGAAACTCATTTTAGCTTGGAATAAATTTCATTTGCTTACTTCATTCATTATTTTTTTTTCGAAAACGGTCATTTATCGACACTGAACAAAGTACCTTTTCTCAGCTTAATGTTAAAGTTATCCAAATTTGTTTTTCAGCACCTTTCATACACGGTGTGTTAAAAATGTAAGCATTAAAATGTACAACCCAGTTCGCCCCTGGTAAATGAACAAGCTAATTGAAATTTGAGTGCGGTGATTTAAGAGGTCCTTAATACTATTAATCATATCAAATTTTCATCGAATTATATCGAGTAGTTTGAAACTTATTCCACTAAAATGGATTTCCAGTGGCGTCATTTAGGACGTCGTAGGGAGGGCAGGTAGGAAAAAAAAATTATACGAACTTGTTATCTTCATTTTTTATGTTCTATCTGAATGCGAGAGATTTCCCACATTTTCCGGGACACCCTGTATGGTCCGTTCACGAAAGTTTGAGCGTATAAGTATGCGTTTCGTACGAACTATGTGACTCCATTAGACGTTCTTAAAATAAACAAAAAATAAAGTAGCATTATACTTATACACAATCGATTTAAAAAATCAAGGCACTAAGTAAAAATAAATTGTGGATATGCTAAACGAAAATAGGAAAAAAGCATTATCCTCAATACAATTGTATCTAGATAAGATAGTATTGTGAAAGTGATAATCATCGTTTTATGACTGCTTTTCAACCTGGGATCACCTCTACAGTTGTTGGTGATACAAGGGTTAACAACTGAATAATAAATAGATGCATTTCTGAATAATACCTTATACACAAAAGGAATATTGAATAAAGAAACATCTTTAAACAGTGTCAAAACCTTTGATTTGAATGAAAATAGTATTTTGTTGGAACAACTTGTCTGAATGATGATATTTACTAAGTTACTATATTATTTCAACAAAAAACTATAAAAATTGTATTTTCATCATGAAAAATACTTCATAATTTTTTATTCTTCTATTCGAAGTTTGAGGTTCATCGTGTAATTCCCATTCATTGATGATTTGTTTTTATTCGTACGTAATAAAAATATGTGGAAATATTATTTTGATAGGAAATAAATCGAAACATTTTTTCTTGCCTGGAAAACGCTTATTTGTTGTTATATCATTTCTGGCACACTTGTGAGTGAGTTAAAATTAAAAAAGAATGAGCAGATTGAAATCGATGATGTCATGTTACTTTTATCGAGTCAATAAACTTGACCGAATTTCAAGGCCAATACAATGACGGACATAACTTTAATACAATAACCCGTCAATTATATTTCATACTTAATTGCTAATTATTACATCATTATCGAATGTTTTGTTTATAATGTCACAAATTTGGAAATATCCAAATATCTATCCTATTTCGATCATGATAATATTTCATGAATCTAAGGCAGATAAAAATACACACACCAATTTTTTGATTCGGAACGAATATAACTATTCGAAATATTAAAAATAATTTTTGATTGACCGATCGGTATACATATATGATTTTATCTCTATCGTATATGTTAAAATTTAATGAATAAACTATAATTGTAGTTTCAAATATGATCATTTTGCACTGTGAAATTTTTTAATCAATAATTTTCAAGAATATGAGACAGATTAAAATAAACACAGTTTTTTGATTCACAAGAAAAGTTTTATGCCTTTATTTAAAATTAAAAAAAATTAAGAAAAGCCCTGAGCAGGAGCTATTGAGCGCTCGTTCTTTGGTGGAGCAATGAGACTATTACCTCAAAATTTTATATGGGATTTGAGATTGATACCAAATATATAAATGCAGAATCCCAGCACAATCGGATTTATGTTCTGAAAATTATTCAAAAAATGAAATATGTATGTGAAAAATAAATAATTACAAAAATCTAATTCTATGGTTCTGATGATGCGATCCCCTTAAAATTTTGCACTTTTCATTCTCAAAATGAATTTCACTCGAATCGGATTTTCTGTCATGGAAATATAAAGATTCTTCTTTTAATATTCCATTGAATTTTCTATAGTTTTATTAACACTATGGCCACAAAATTTTGCATGAAGATTCAGTAGATATATCAATCTTTATTCACAAAAAAAATTCACTCGAATCGGATATCTTTTTATGGAAATACGAAGTTTCGTTTTTTCAATATTCCAATTATATTTTCTATGATTCTGTTCAATCTATGGCCACAAAATTTTACATGAGGCTTGTTATCAGCATTTTGCATCTGGCCGTAACTTTTCATTTCATTCATTTTCATTCGTTATCAGGGAGTCTTACCCTTCGTTTGAGACCATTTTCGGTTCGAAATTCTAAAATTACACACATTTGGGCAAAACGATATAGCCCCGTTTAAGTAGAACGAGCGCTCAAAAAAGAAGAACAGCAATATTTGATCCTACTGCTCTCGTATATGTTAATAGTTTTTTTCTCAAAATAAAAGGTTATTTTAATGTGTAAGAAATTGATCATTAATGACATATTTTAATAATCAATTAATATTAGCTGCAAATATGACATGAGTAGAGTCAGAAAAAAGTCTACAAATTTCGAATGCGACATTTCTAGTACCTAATGTTGAAACACATGCTGCAGTGTTCGGACATAACTCAACGCGTTTGTTTTTAGCCAGGCAGAAAAATCTACATAAAAAACATAAATATAACCCCTTTCCAACTCTAAATTATTATGACAGTAGGACTTTACTTTTTGACGCTGCATCACTTCCAAACTGATGTAAATTCAGTAATGCAGCTTCCTTATTGGTCGATTCAGTCGAAGTGAAGTGATTTCTTCAGTTAATTAGCCAAATAGAACAAGCCCCAATATACACAATTTTTCAAGACACCAAAAAAATCCACCACCAACAAAATACAACCGTCAAAACTCACCCTGTCTAGCTTAACCGTAGTCGCGACATCCTTCAAATCCGCTATCCACCTATCCTTCATAAACTCCCTCATCTGACCCTTGGAGACCACTTCCGGCGGCGCCCCCATCTTGTCCTTAAGGCTACCCTCGTACTCGTTCAAGGACACGCTCTTGTGCAAGGTCCAGGCGTCGGATTCCGGTATCCTGCAAGTGTAACTTTCCGGGAAATAGCCGCTGCAACCCGAAGACCAAGAGGTTCCTTCCAGCCAGCCGTCAGTCGTGGAACTGTTCGACGCTTCCGAGCCGACGTAGAGATAGTCGCCGATTTTCAGCTCGAGGTCGTCGGTTTCAGTCGGTTGGTAGTCGCGTATGACCTGCAACGGTGAGGTAGATAAGTACGGTTGATTAGATTTTGGGAAGAGATATACGTCGATATAGGTTTTCGTTTTTCGACAGTGGCGGCTGCTCAGAGAAGGTAGAGGAAGCCTCCCCCCCCCAATTTCCACTACATTTCATTCAATTTTAAATTCAAGTCCAAATAAAAAATAATGAAATTTCTATATCTGTATTATTTCCATCATTCCTTCTACTATCCAAATCTCAAAGTAATAAACATAATATGTTTATCACTCAGCGATCAAAAACATTCATATTTTATCCGTAACACACAATCCTGCGTAGCAGGCAAACCGCTTAGCGAAGGGGGATCGCCTCCACGAGTCGAGATTCGTTAGAATGTAACATTTCAAATTGCTACAAATGAACGGAGCGGGAACCACTCAAAATTCATGTTGTAGATGTAGATCACGTGTCTGAGGCCCGGCTCCGCGGCATCATTTTCGCTTCCAGACGAACGAGCTTAGCCGATTTGGATTTGGGATGGAGATATGGGAGGAAGTGTTTTCGTCTTTTCGGTGGTAATAAGAGAAGATACTAGAGTTTTTTTGTTAGGCAGGCCGGGAGGTAGATACCAGATGTAATAGGTAATGTTTTTCGTTGGATATGGCTACATGGTTCGTTCGAAAAATAATCGGTCATACAAACAGCCTCAAAAGTTTAACCCCAAAGGCGACACTAGGCCCAAGATTTCACTAAGTTCTTGCTGTAAAAAAAATTTGTTAAAATTCATTCATTATAGCCCCCACTGAAAAATACTGGCCCTTACTCGGACCCACCAATTTTCAAAAGCTGGCGTCTCAACTGACTGACTCCCTCTAGCAATGAACGATCTATATTCATAAGGCCTTTTCGGATACTTACTCGGGTTAACTCGATCCCTGACCTTCGCATTCGTTTACCTAACCCGAACATCCAACCCGTGTTCGGAAAGTACGGTACTATTAACTCGATCACTGGTTTATTTATCGTAACCCTACACGAGAACAGGGTTGTACAGTCACCACATGCGCACTGCAGTTTAATTTTGTATTTGAAAGAGGCGGGAATTAGTCTTCTACTCTTCTACTAGTAATTTCATATATTATATTCCTAAAAATTATGGAAAGAGAAGATAATTTGGCTCAATGTAAAATGTGTGGTTTCATGAGCCAAGAAAATAATGTGAAACAACTTCTTCATAACTTTGTATAGAGATTTTTCTGTCCTAAGCTACAGCTTTCTTCAATTCTTTAACATAGTTACTCAAAGATAACATTAAACATGGGAGGACACCAGAAATAATAAGAAAGATTTCACAAAAGCCAATAAATGCAAGAAAAAGCTAGAGACAATCCGAAAATAGACTGAGACCGCGATACACAAACACCGGTATGCCAGATTCGGGGTCTAAACTCGTCCGGCGCGAGCATCTACGTCATTGCGGTACATATTAGAAACAAATTCCAATCATTCCCTCAAGTTCTAACACTTCTATCCCGCAAATGCAATGGAAATGCTCCGCAGTGACGTCACTCTCGATGCGCGTCGGCATACCGGTTTGTGTGTATCGTGCTCGGTATCGTGACTGAGACTGAAAAATAAATTTACAAAATATTTGGTTATGTTATTGATACGTCTGAAACTTCAAATCCATCAATGACATTTTCATGCATTTCGTTCCATTCTTCCTAAAAGACTGAACTCAATTCCTGAAAAGTTGTAGGTGGGTTATAGCGATTAGATATTGCTCTCTTTGAGTAATAATAATAATAATAGTTATTAATCCTTTTAGACATAATACATTTATGTATAGGACAAGTCAGAGATAAGATATTTAAATATCAACAAGTTTATCACCAAGATATTCATTAACTGATTAACTGGTAATATGCCATACCTACTCAATTGGGTTCATGTCTGAACCTCTTTCTCACCGACTATCACTTTGTAAACCAAATCGTGACTCGTCCGAAAGAAGTACGTTGCGCTATTGTGTTAAAAGTCGTTCTTGGTGGTGTTTTTCCATTGCCTACAGGTAGCTCTATGTCCGGATGATGTCCGCGCTACTCCTTAAGGTCTTCTTGAGGAACGCAATCGTATCTCTTTATGGTTGTGAATATTCGTCTAAATGCCATAAAAAAATGATATCGAAGGGCTGTTACCGATACCGTTCGAATCCTTCGAGTAAAATTTGCGGTAATTTGGTCATCCGTTGCAGAAGATGGTCTGGGTCGACCAGGAACCGGTCTAGAGGCAACGCTACCGGTTTTCAGAAAAAGGGCTACTATTCGCCTTACTGAAGCCCGCGGAATATTCAAACGCTACTATTATTGCCCGGTCAAATTGAAAAATACTTATAAGTAAGAAAATAAAATATAAAATTACGGAATTCTGGAGGGGAATTATACCAGTATTTCGAAAAATGGAAAAATTATATATTTGTTGTATTTTTTTCGAGTAGCTTTTGTTTCCTTGGGTTTTTCCAAAAACGAAATGATAAATAAAATGAATAACAGATATTGTCTGTGTTAATTTGTTATCATCTCTCGAATTTCAAATTTTTTATTCCCATAATCCCCATAATTATGAAAATATCTCTTTCATCTGGCAATTTATTAACTGCCTTATCGTTATGTTGAAAACTTCCTCACCTTATAGCAGAACCTAGTAAACCTTCGAGATTCCGTTAAGGAATAAATAAAAGAGCCTTAGAAACAGAAAGGGAGTGGAATAAACGATCGGCATATATAAAAAACTTGTTTTACCTGTTTCAATTTTATGGAAAACGCCTAATAGTAAAACGACAAAACTTTCACCCAAGTTCAAGTCGTTCCCCATATCAATAACCAAGGGCGTCTCACAAAAAAATACAAAGGGAAAGGGAATCTAAAAAAAGAATATTACGCGTGAGGGCCTAACCAACCAGTAGCGGATCATGAAAAGGGCCAAGAGGCTACGTTGTGTTGTGTATCAGCAGCGAAATGGAGAGAAATTTATTTTTAGCCCCTTCTCCGGCACTGGTTACTATGATAAATCAACTTTATTCATGTCGATCTAGTAGTACACTCCGATAAAACGAAACAAAGATAAATATCAAAGGGAAAACAGATGTGCTGTCTAATCAAATAACATGACAATAGAAACATGATTCGAAGTTTCAAGGTTGATTATATCAGATTTCATATCGAAGCGCAACTCTTCTCGCCTAATTCGAAACTATTTTAGGAAATGTATCTAATTCCAATCAACAAGCATTGGTTGAATAAATAGCTATTAAATTTTACCTTATAAACCTGTTTTCCATTGAGTCTAGTGTCTCTAGAATAAAGTCTTAATTCCCATTCTCCTGAAGCGCCGGCATCTAGTTCGTCAACCAAAGTCTTCAAACCATTGAATTGATTACTCGAAAATTGATAAGCTAAAGTTAAATGCAGGGATTTGGCGTGAGGTTCGTGACTTATTGCTACAAAAATCAATAATTGACATCAGAAAATGTGGTATTTTAAAGCAGTTAATGTATATGCAATACATATTTGGGGTTATGAAAAAAAAAATTTCTGGAAAAATAAAACTGTAATTTTTACGTCATAAGCTTGCAGTTTATTGGCATGGGTCTATTGTTTTGGTATAATCATAATTTTTCACATAACTTGCTCCTGAAATTACAATTACCTAAATCTTAGCGTGTATGGTCCTTTCAGGAAAGTTTGAGCCGTCGGTTGGCCATGAAAATTTGGCATATTCCACTGTGTATATTAAAATTTTAGGTTATGTTGTTTATTTTCTTGTCAGATTGATACGCAATGTTGTCAATATTGCATAGAGTTCTCTGATAACTCGAAAGTTCGTCGGACGAGGCCGGGAACATTCGGCAACGTTGACTTCATTTTACGTTATGACAGCAAATACTGCCAACTTCTGATAAATAAACAAACACCTACTACGCGCTCAAACTTTCGTGAACGGACTATAGGTACCTAATGTTCATGGCAATTGACCCTCAATTTTCTCTATCGACATTGAAATTCCAGAAAAGTTCAACTTATAGGAAAATGAGTCATGTTTTCGTTTTCATTAGGTTAATTATTATTTTTCTCTAAATGAGACAATTTGAACCAGGGAAAAATGAGAAAATGTAGAACAAAAATGTAAGAGTAAAAATGCTCACATCTACTGCCTCGGGGTATACATCTAGCTGTAGTGGTTGTGCACCAAGGAAAACAGGCTGTCAGAGCGTCAAAATGTTCATAAGTGTCACTAATAACTGAAAAATAACCCAAGTCACTATGAAACTAATCTAAATCTTCAAGAATAATGTTGAGGAATGTGAACACCAGAAAGTATAAGAGAATGCAATAAAAATGTAAAAATTATTATATGTAAAATGTAATGTATACCTATCAACATTGTTAAACAATGCCTATAATGTAAGTGATGGTTCTCTTTGTACCGATAGCAAATATTTAGAAAGGAAAAGAAAAAATAGGTAGTTAACATTTCGCTTAAATTCAAAATTTCCCCTTATAACTTATGCGTTTTTTTCTCAGGATACATATTTTCAAATTCAAATGATCGATTTCTTGATATGAAAAACCGTCAAAAAGCCTTTGACTTCACAACATATAGAATAACAAAAAAATCAAACTAAAAGAACGATTTTCAGTACGAATTTTAAATAATTTATTGTTATTACAGATAGTATCAAATAATGAAATAGTTTTTATCATTTTCTTCTCAATAATTGATTGTTTCCCATAAATAATGCCCAACATTATTTGAATGCATGTGAAATTCATCAGTAAAGTCATTGTTTAAACTTAAACAATGGTAAAGTGATACAATGTTGGAAAGCTCAGTATCTGAATAGGGGACCGCTGTGTAGCTGCCGAGCTTGATGTTTTTCTAGTTGTGATATAGGCTCAAAAAATGTGAAAATTGAAAGATTCTCTAATTAATTCATTGCCTGAACAATGGTACAAGATAAGACAAGTGGGAAGTTTGTCCAGTTAAAAACAGGAAATTTTGTTGAATTGGATTTCGTTTTTAAGGCATTGTAAATTATCAAATGGACTAATTTTTGTTGAAGGTTTGGAATAAAGTAAAAACATTTTGCTTATTTGCTTCAAAATCAAATATTCCAAAGATATGAGCCCCTCAGATCAATTTTTGTTGAGTATGAGCCCCTTCACATAAGTTTCACTGCAATTCGTTTTTGAACTGTATAAACGGGAACTTTTTTCCTGAAGTGCAAAAGGAAAATTCTTCAAAAAGAGTACCACGGAAATGCTTTTTTGATCATAAATGCTATTAAGACAGACCAATTCACCAAGGGTTGAAACATTTATGTTCTTAGTTTGCAGAAATAGTATGCACTATCCTTGTATAAATTCTTCATAAAATGGCACAAAAAAGGGGATTTTCTATGGTTGCTTTCAAACATCACAGAAGCAGAAAAGTAACCTATTCGAAGATTTCAAACATACAATGTGGTAAAAGTCAAGTTAAAAACTTTCAGAATGTGATATTTTCCGCACCCAAGTCAACCTTACGAAACTTCCAGCTAAATTATAGCCAAATTCACCTCAAAATTGAAAACATATTCAAGTTAAAAATTGACTTTTGCCACTTCTGACTTTGATGACTTAAAATGTAAGGTGTAGATAAAGCTTCGTACAATATATACAACATCATATAAATTCTCAAATAGTGTTGGGTAAATAACAGAGTAAGAAATAAGAACTCAGACTAAACTTACTGTAACAAAAACCAAAAGCAACTATTCCACTAGCAACAAGAACTCTATAGGGTGGGACATTACAGAAAACAGAAAAGCGTGTAACAAATGGGCTTTCTAAGACATACGCAACATCAAAAGCTTGTTGTCTTACTAGCATTAGAGACTTCTTTCACGTATTGCATAGCAATTCTCTTCAGATAATCTGCGTGTTCTTCAGCTACAAAAAACCCCATGAAGTTTTTTGACGTATAGGTTTCTAATTTAAGAGGTTCGTTTAGAACTGCTCCATCTCTTTCCATTATAGATTCTAAGCTCTTAGCTAAAAATGGAGCATCCTCATCGGAAGCCTGAAAAGAACTCTCTAAATATGATTTTGAAGCTATAATAGTATATTTTCCAGTGGAAAGGTTGTATCTAACGCCATCCACAAATAACCATTGATATCAAAAAGTGAGTCTTCCGATCATTCCAACAAAATACAACCTTTGCAATTGGCATGAAAGAAGTCAACTAATGACAGAAAAACCAACCTTGAAGAACGAGACAAGTGTTATATGAGGTGTGAAATTATGAGCCCCATTCCATCCATGATAATGAAAGGATTTATCCCAGAATTCTTTCAATTGTTCTGAAAATGGCCCCTTTGGGCAAGCATACAAAATATATTCTCTGGGTGAATTGTCATCTAAAAATGGATCATTTACATGGGATAGAAGCCAGTTTGTTGCTATTTCAGCATTTTTATTTCCAGTGGCCGCTAAAGCTTTTTCCCTGCAGAAGTAAGTTACCAGTTATGTTTTCATATTTTGAAAACAAAAACTTACGCTCTATGCTTAGGAAAACCCATCTGTAATAAGGTTTGCAAGGGGTTTAAATGGGGTTTTAACATGCTGTTCACATTTGCCGACTTTCTGTTCGGTATTGTTGAATTATTGGTAGTGGCCATCCTTTACATTTTTGAAAATATCTATTCAAAATAATAACACATCGATTGGCTATTTGACCTATGACATTTAAATTTTGGGCCACAGAAAACTATTAATTAATTGGTGAAAAATGAATCGGGAAAATTTTGAACAATCGAATAATTATTTAAGATTTTAAGCTATATAACATTTTTATTTCATAGTTGCTCAGAAATAATGACCAAATGAGAGATCATAAGCTAATTTTAAAGATTCTTCTGTCGAAGTTGACTTCTCTTTTTCTTCGCACTCTGTGACTGTCAGATTTTATTAGAATTTCAACCACTAAATACGAATTATTAATTTCTCTTTTAATTTTGCGTTTATAGTGAGTAAAAAGTGTTCAAAATAAAATAATGGCTGGCGTCCTATTCGAAGATATTTTCAACGTCAAGGATATTGATCCAGAAGGAAAAAAATTTGACAGAGGTGAGTTCTATTTCACACATTGTTTTGCTTTGAGGTTATGGTCCGACTTTTTGAAATTTGAATTTTCGGAGAATTTGAAACTTTGAATTTAATCTGGAAGGCTCACTAGATACCTGACTCGCGGAATTTTATTTTATTTATTTAAGTTATTTGACTATTTTGTGCAAGCGTGATTTAAGCAATGGTGCTATATAGTTACTACTTCGAATTAACGCATAAATATAGCCTTGTATACCCAGATAATTGATTTTTCGTATTACAAATAATTTAAGAAGGCTTCAATAATAAATTCTGATCAATAATGTGAATTATTTTGAATTTAAGGTCAAAAGAGAGGAAACTCATAATTAATCTGTTAAAAATGGGTTTGGATTGGAACAGTTAAAAGTCAAGGGTAACAGGGCAAGACGAAAAAAAGTTATTAAAATATTGATTTCCTTCTTTAACCTAGATTATCATATTTGAATCATTCGGACAGTGTCCCATTTCATTATTAGTAGTGTTCTTTCGTACTGATTGAACTGATGGAACTTATTCCGCGATTAGAATAATCACTTGCAATCACTTTAGAGTTGTGGAAGGGGGAAACTGATTGAAAACGAAAGAACGATCGCTTCAACTGATCTTTCTGATTGAAGTTATATAATCACTTCGTTCAGTTCGAAAGAACATCACTATTTCTATCAGTATAATCAGTTCAGGTGATGAACAAGTTAATATTTGGTGGATGCGATATTTCAGAATTCCACGAATAATCAAATTTTTTGTCAATGATACTTTTAAAGGGGTTTTCAATATAATGTGTTATTTTGAATAGCCCGCTATTTCGGTAGATGTCACGTTTGAATCTGTCAGTTTTTGACATTTGACAAGTAGAAACTACGCCATTTATTAAAATGGAACGATACATGCTTCAAGAACGTATGGAAATTATTGAAATTCACTATAAAAATGGTGAAAATTTGGCTGAGACGGTTCGTAAAACTCGAACAATTTTGGGTTCGTGAAGCACCTTGTCGGACCGCAATAAAGAAATTGGTGAAAAAATTCGAGCTGTGGGGACAAGTTAGTGATGTGAAGAATAAAACCCGTGCACGTCGCTCAAGAACAGCAGAAAATATTGCTGCTGTAGCCGAACGTGTTGAGGAAAACCCAGGTTGTCCATTCCTCGTCGTTCTTTGGAATTAGTCATTCCACAAATGCCATTACACCGTATTCTGCATAAAGATTTGTGTCTTAAGATTTATAAAGTTCAGTTAACACAAGAACTCAAGCCGGTCGATCATCAACAACTTCCTGTCTTTGCTGATTGGGTCTTTGAAATGCATAAAAATGATCCGGAATTCCATCGAAAAATCATCTTGAGTGATGAGGCCCATTTCCACCTCGGTGGCTTCGTCAACTAGCAAAATTGTCGCATCTGGGGCTCGGAAAACCCAAGAGTTATTGTTGAGAAGCCTCTCTATCCTCAACGTGTGACTGTTTGGTGCGGTTTATTGTCCGGCAGAGTCATTGGATCTTACTTTTTCGAAAATGAGTCTGGAGCAACAGTTCTGGTGAATGGATTGCGCTATCGAGAGATGATTAATGGTTTTTTATGGCTGAAATTAGATAGTATTGATCTGGATAACGTTTACTTTCAACAAGACGGCGCTAAGTGCCACAGAAGCAATGAAACCATTGATCTTTTGCGGGAAAAGTTTCCGGACCGTGTTATCTTTCGAAGAGGTGATCACAATTGGCCACCGAGATCTTGCGATTTAACACCTTGCGGCTTCTTCCTTTGGGCCACGTGGAAAAAGGTCTACGCTAATAGCCCAGCGTCGATTCAAGACCTCAAGGATGGAATTCGTGAGGCTATCGAGGACATCTTCTCTGTGCGGCGCCTTTCCGGCCGAACTGAGGCCTAGTGGCCCATTGTTCACCCGCATCGTTCTATAGAGACTCAGCTCCTCAGACACGAAGACAGAAATGTCGCGAACCTGCCAGGAGTGGTCCCTCTCACCATAGGGATAGAAGGTGTTGGATTACCTAGGTGTGTTGACCTTAACTCATAAGGTTCCCACATTTGAACAAAATATGCTCAACCGTTTCATCAGTACTCCTGCACCACCGGCATAGGGAGCAGCTCGTCAATCCCATTCTCTTCAAATGTTTGTTAGACAGGTGACCAGTCAATGCACCGGTCACCAGACCGAGTTGTTTCCTCTCCAGCAACAGAAGCCTATTGACCTCAGATCGCGGCCCACCCCTGCGCTCCATTGCGAGGAAAATTCCCTGTTCAGCCAGTTCCTGAAGAAACTTCTGACAGATGTGCGACAGATTGGCAGCGCAGGCTCCGGACCAACAAATGCTAATCCGGCTCCCCGCCTAGCCAGTTCATCTGCCTTAACGTTACCAGGGGCCTATTGCACCAAAATACTTTGCAACTTTTCACTTCGCACTTTGCATTCTGACAAATTTCAAAAGTGAAAATTAGTTATGTTGCAGAACATTTCGCCCAATATTTAATGTCTGCGGAGTAATTTTCACTATGCACTTGAACTTTCACAATGTATTTTTCATTTATGAATGCATTTCGTGCAATTTAATTCATTTGAAAAGTGAAAAGTGCAAAGTGAAAAGTTGCAAAGTGTTTGGTGCAATAGGCCCCTGGTATATCCGTGAGCCGGACACCAGATTACTTTCAAAAAGTTATCAGAGCCCAGCCCACGCAGAGCTTTCCTGCATTCTTCTACCAAAAGAGAATCAACTCTAACATCGGATAGAGATTTCAGAGTTCCCTGGCTGTCGCAACATATGTAAATGTGCTGGCCAGAGTATCCCCTGCGAATGTTTTCTAGTGCGCATGCAACGCAAGCCCCGCAAATAGCTCAGCCTGCACAATGGAACAGTCCTTCCCCAGAGGGATAGCCTGATTGAAGTGAGGACCCACGACTCCGGCACCAGACCCTGTTGCTGTGACAGAGCCATCAGTGAACCAGGTGGGACCCTCCGGACTAACAGCTTGTTTGATGAAGACCATAGGTCTCTGTCGGGAACAATTACCCTGTAGGGTTCGTCGAAGTAGAACTTAGTGCCCGCGCGGTCACCTTCTGGAGAAGGGGAGCGTGAGCATCCTTAACCATTTTGAGGGCCCTCGCGTGCCCAGTGAAGAGTCCTCTATCGCGCCATTGTCCCCGTTCCCAGATTCCTAGAGCTGTCTTCATAGCCACCTCCTTCACAACTAGGTGCAAAGGAGGGAGACCCAGCAGACATTCCATCGCTGCTGTAGGGGTCGACCTCAGAGCGCCTGTAATACTTAAACAAGCTTTCCTCTGGCATTTAGTCATAATGTTCTGGTTGACGGCTTCTCCATAGAAGGCCACCACACCATAGAGGCATAGGTTAGGATAGGCCTCACCAACCAGTGCATAACGTGCGGTTTGAAGCCCCATCCGTTACCCAGCACCCTCCGAGTAGACCAGAATATAACATTGGCCTTATTCGTTTGAGTCTCAACGTTTTGTTCCACAAAAGTTTGCGGTCCAATATCACCCCCGAGGACATAGGGCAGCCACTTTGCGATTTGGTTATGGAAAATTTCATTAAAAGAAAATGGTCCTGTAAGCGTGGTTGTGGTGGTCATTTGCCTGATGTTATTCTCCACTATTAACGGCATAGCTTCTTTTTTATAATGAAATAAACAACCAATCATTTATATTGAAAATGGCATTTTTCTTTGAATATCAAAATAGCACCTCTTATTGGAAAACCCTTTAGCCCAGTATAACTATTTAAAGTCTTATGACAAGAATCGCTATATAGTAAAGGCAGAAAAACCTCACCGTCGGTATGCTGAACTCCTAGAAGCAAGAGAAATCGAGCCTTCCAGCCATGGATGTGCAAAGACCGGTTACCTTGGTCACGCCTTCCTTTAATTGCTTTAATTTATTAAATAATCCCATCCTAGGGTATGGGTGTCGGGTTTATTGTCAACTTATAATGGTCCGAGCGAACGGACAATCATAAAAGAAATTGCTACGTGAGGGGAACGGCAATATGGCAGTTTGATCTTGGGTATTGATTGAGCTACTGCACGGCCTAGAGGGCGTTGCGACCTTGAAGATGTCTTCGCCGTAATGGTGGTTGATTCTCAGACACCGAGGATTAATTATTGTTTCGTCTTGTGAACGTCTTTTGGTTTTATTTTGAGATTATTATCGGCTACGATTGTATCTGATGGGTTGCTGGTTCGTTCTTTGTGTTTTGTGGTTGATAGATTTACGCAAGATTTGTGCCGTGTGTGAGGGTCAAGGTTATTCAGCTTGCTTTGCCATTTCAGCAAGCAAAGAATTACATTCTATCATGTAATGGTTTTCATATCATCTGCAAACCTCCCTAGTGATGTAATGATCTAGAAAGTAAGCACTGATAAAAACTTCCGGACATTGCTGAGTAAAAGAGAGGAACGGGAATACACCGACTATAACCTCGAATGAAAAACCGTATAATGGCATACGGATAGTTTCAAAACCTCTACAGGAGCTGCCGCTGGGATATACGGGCCAAGTACCAAGTGTGCTCTGTCGCTAGGCTCCAGTATGAGCGTCTTTCAAGCGGAAATCTTAGCTATTGAAAGATGTCCAGATATAAATCTGGAAAGAAACTATCAGTAGTGCGATATACCCATACACTCAGATAGTCAAGCTGCTATTAAAGCACTGAGCTCCTACGTCATCGACTCAAAGATGATCTGGAGTGTCGGAACAAACTCAATGAGGTAGGCAAGAAAAATAAGGTCTTTTTAACCTGGTTCCAGGCCATTCGGGAATCAAAGAAACGAAGAGGCCAATACACTTGCCAAAGAGGGCGCACGAATGTACCACATATGTACCTATAAGAAGGAGTTTCTGGAGAAGGAGAAAGCCGATAGGGTAAAACTCTGTCGGAATCTCCCAGAGATGGATCATTCCACTAAGTTCCTTCGGAACTTTGAAACAGCAAGATCCAGAAGATATCTGGATCTTGGTAAGAACCAGTTACACCTCCTCACTGGCTTTCTTACAGGACATTGTCGCCTCAGGAAGCTCCTGTTGAGGATGGGATTATCGGACACTGACGAGTGTAGGTTCTGTGGGGAGGAGGAAGAAACCCTCATTCACCTAGTCACGGAATGCCTTGGCATTGCGAGCCTAAGGAGATAATGCCTTGGTGAGAAACTTGTAAGAGTGAGGAACTAGCCTCGTTGAAGCCTTCACAGATATTGGATTCCATCAGATCTCTGTAACTGGAAGGCGAGCTGTGAAGGGTTTGGCCAGAACAGCTCTGTAAGGGTGCACAATAAGGTCGCTGTGAACAGTAACCTCTTTTTAAACTAAACTAAACTAAACTAAGGAAATACACGCATCGACAAAATTCTTGGGCCCCCTCGTAAATGGCGAAAAGTATGTTTATCAAGTTGTTGACGTGAAATGATTGATGAAGGAAAATTTACTGTAATGTTATTCGGGCTATTTCAGTCATAGTTGAAACGAGTATGATGAAAATAACCCGAATAACATTACAATGATGTTTATCTTGACTGTTTTTTTTGTATTGATTCTTTACTTTTGAAGGATTCACGCATCTCAATATGTTTACAAATACAATTTTCTCTTATTTTAGTTATCAATGTTTTAAAAGTTGGTTATTTCGATTATGTGAGTTCAACTGATTGTTGAGATTTTTTGTTGATATCCCCCAATGTTCTGGAGCGCTAAAAACATCAGGAATGGAACGGAAACTTGGCTGTCGCCAACATACCCAACGAAGTGCTGGATATAGAGTTGTCCGACATACCCTAAATCGATTAACGCAGTGTATTGACAATAATGGACACCATTTGCCAAATATCATCTTAAAAACTTTCCGAACATGAACTTAAATATTATAACTTATTCTTGATGATGAAAAATTGATTAAATCGATATATGCATAAGTTTTTCTTCAGTTGAATTTCTAAATCAACAAGGTGCTCTGCTCCGTTCCTGTAATCTCATGGAATTTTCAGAAAAACCAGATCTGTTTCAAGTTGAAAATAACTGACTAAGACAACGCAATACTGCTTGGCGTTTGTCCCCAGAACATCTACGCTAAAACAATGCTGTGTTCAAGTTCAGGACCAAGCTAACCAACAAAAATCACACCTCGAAACCATTCAATCATGATTAACAGCACGTTCTGAATCGACAAATTCGACAATTTCTGTCTAATTCCACCATTCATACACCTAGTGACATGCTATTAAGACATATCGAGCAGTAATCTGGTTTTCGAGCTTCTGCCAATAAACATAAACATGATGTGATCGTTTGAATCAATTCTCTACTGTAAATCTCTATCAAGGTTTCAACTCGAACTGCTTTTCGGGGCAGAAAACAAACCATATTAATTAACGCGAATACCAAGACGGCGTACTTTGGACTTTTCCATTCAGCCATTTCGTACGGAGTATTAGCCTGGGGAGAAATGCCTGGTAGAGTGAGAGTCTTCATGAAGCAGAAGCTTGCTGTGCGAATCTTATGTAGTGCCAAAACCACAGATAGTTGTAGGGAATTGTTCAGGCAGGAAAGAATACTCACCTTGACATCTCTTTTTATACTTGCCTGTATCATCTATGTCAACGACCATAAAGACTCCCTCCTCCAAAATAACTTCAATCATACATACAACACCAGGAATGCAAATAGTCTCATTATACCTCACCACAAGCTTAAAACCACGCAGCTTAGCGTAAACTACCTGGCATTAAAGATCTACAACCTATTACCAGATGACTATAAAATCTTAAAAACGAAGAGACTCAGGAAGGTTCTGAAGGAAAAGCTGATACAGAGAGTATACTACAAACTAGAAGAATACTTCACAAACCCTTTTTTTATAGTTCGTCATATAAGTTAAAATGTCCATTGTCTTATACAATTTATTCATTTGACTGTGTTCATTTTATTCTAGTCATATTCACTAAGAAATGTACATACTTTGATGAAACAAGCTTTTGCTGTTTATCTTTTGAAGACACCCCATGTAAATTTTGATGGGTTAAATTATTGTATGTTTCAGTGTAGACATTACAAATAATTAAATAAATAAATAAATAAATAAATAATTAAAAGAAGAAATCGCCATTTGCCAACTTCAACAACACGTGCAGAAAGAAGAGTTCCCTTCTCTTCCATCAGGAACGCAGATCGTTACGGTGCTGCTGCTGTATTCGCTCCTTCATCATCATAGATTCATAAAAAGGCAGATTGGCCACTGTTTATCAACAACAATAAAGCTATTTCGATGCCTCGATCTCTGTTTTATCGACATCGAGAACCATAGAATATCAATGTCGAGTACCCAGAGCCACAATGTATATGACATGTTTGCATTCCTAGCATTTTAAGCTTCTGTCAGTAAACCTAACGTGATCGTTTATATCAATTCTCTACTCCAAATCTCTATTTTCATTCTTCAACTCACACTAATAATTCACGAACGATAATACTGAAGTCAAGGTTTCAACTTGAACTGGTTTTCGGGGCAGAAACCAAACCATATTACATAACGCGAATACCAAGAAGGAAATAGCCATTTGCCAACTTTTAACAACACGTGCAGAAAGAAAGTTTCCCTTCTCTTCCTCCGGAACGCAGATCGTTACGGTGCTGCTGTTCTGTATTCGCTCCTTCATCATCATAAGGTTTGTTCCAACAGCTGACTTTTGTACGGTAATTTGACGGTCACGAAACTGTTAGTAATCGATCTTATGCGCATGTCTAAACTTTGACCGTACAAGAACCGTGCAAACAGTACTTGCTCCAGACCAGGGATCGAAATGACGATCACAAACCGTTCCACTCACGGTCCCGAAGCAGGATGGAACAAAAACGAAACCGTTCTCAAACGATACATTTTCAGTTGGAACACATTTTTATCTATTGCGCAGAATCCTGACGATCATTGTACGGTCAATTCTTGAGTTGGGCCAACCTATAGATTCATAAAAAGGCAGCTTGGCCATTTCGGCCACTGTATCAATAACAATAAAGCTCTGCTTTACCTACAAGGAGAATTATAGAATTTCGCTTTCGATGCCTCGATCTCTGTTTTATCGACATCGAAAACCATAGAATATCATGTCGAGTACCCGAGTACCCAGAGCCACATGATGTATATGACATGTTTGCATTCCTAGCATTTTCAAGCTTCTGTCAGTAAACCTAACGTGATCGTTTATATTAATTCTCTACTCCAAATCTCTATTTTCATTCTTCAACTCACACTAATAATTCACGAACGATAATACTGAAGTCAAGGTTTCAACTTGAACTGGTTTTCGGGGCAGAACCAAACCATATTACATAACGCGAATACCAAAGAAGGAAATAGCCATTTGCCAACTTTTAACAACAACACTGCAGAAAGAAGAGTTCCCTTCTCTTCCACCGGGAACGCAGATCGTTACGGTGCTGCTGACGTATTCGCTCCATCATCATAGATTCATAGAAAGGCAGCTTGGACATTTTCGGCCACTGTTTATCAACAACAATAAAGATCTGTTTTACCTACTAGGAGAATTATAGAATTTCTATTTCGATGCCTCGTTCTCTGTTTTATCGACATCGAGAACCATAGAATAACAATGTCGAGAACCCAGAGCAACATAATGTATATGACATGTTTGCATTTTCAAGCTTCTGCCAGTAAACCTAACCTGATCGTTTGGATCAATAATTCTCTACTCCAAATCTCTATTTTCATTCATCACTAATAATTCTCGAACGATAATACTGAAGTCAAGGTTTCAACTTGAACTGGTTTTCGGGGCAGAAACCAAACCATATTACATAACGCGAATACCAAAGAAGGAAATCGCCATTCGCCAACAACACGTGCAGAAAGAAGAGTTCCCTTCTCTCCACCGGGAACGCAAATCGTTACGGTGCTGCTGCCGTATTCGCTCCATCATCATCATAGATTCACGGAATCCGCGAGAGATGCAACGGCCAAAAGAAAGGGGAAGGGCAGCTTTGACCTAGACCCGATAACCTTGACCATCGCCGTAGTTACAGCTGAATCGATCGAGTCGCGAGTTTCACGAACGATGTCGCGCGCATGCGCATAGCGCTGGAACACTCCCAAACGGGCACCTCTGCCGCGCTCTTTAACGATGCACTAGGTGTATGAAAAGTCGGAATTGGTCGGAAATCGTCGAATTTGTCGATGAATTACTGCCTTGTGGGTGATTGGGTTCAGAACGAGCTGTTAATCATGATTTAATGGTTCCTAGGTGTGATTTTTGCTGGTTAGCTTGGTTCTGAACTTGAACACAACGTTGTTTTAGCGTGGATGTTCTGGGGACAACGCCAAGCAGTATTGCGTTGTCTTGGTCAGTTATTTTCAACTTGAAACAGATCTGAGTGACTAGCAACTAAAGATCACTGGGTAGGCTCGTTGGTGAGATGTATGGACTACCCTATTGATCACTATATGAAGCGAAGTGTGATCGGTGATGACCTCAAGTGCTCTAGTCGGACACGTTCTCCTAGCTCCAGTGATGCAAACACAAAAAAGCCTTTTTACCTTGTAGACCTGCTTTGGCAAACCAGATTACTGCTCGATATGTCTTAATAGCATGTCACTAGGTGTATGAAGAGTCGGAAATCGTCGAATTTGTCGATGAATTACTGCCTTGTGGGTGATTGGGTTCAGAACGAGCTGTTAATCATGATTTAATGGTTCCTAGGTGTGATTTTTGTTGGTAAGCTTGGTCCTGAACTTGAACACAGCGATGTTCTAGCGTGGATCTTCTGCGGACAACGCCAAGCAGTGTGGCGTTGTCTTGGTCTATTATTTCAACTTGAAGGGTTATAAGAGGCTTGAATCTTCGACCACATTGTGTTAAAACTCCATTCAACGATATTGTATGATATGGAAATGCAAATATGTCATATACATCATGTTGCTCTGGGTACTCGACATTGATATTCTATGGCTCTCAATGTCGATAAAACAGAGAACGAACCGCCTCGAAGCTGGAGGTTCTGGTTCGAATCTTGGAACGGGTATGGATGTTTGTGTATGTTCTAGTTTGTCTTACAATAAAAATTGTCCAGATAAAGTATGATAAGTATGGGAATGAGTGGTAAGTGTTAAAATTTTCAATGTCTAAATGGCCTTACATGCCGACGAATGAATGCATGAAAACTCTCCTTAGGCTCGCAATGCCCAAGCATTCCGTGACTAGACAGGTGCTTCCTGAGGGACAGTGTCCTGTAAGAAAGCCATTGAGGAGGTGTAAGGAATGTTCCATCCCTGGGACATTCCGCCAGAGTTTTTCCATCTCGGCTTACTCCTTCTTATAGGTACATTTACCTATACCACAGAAGGGTTCTGAGCTAATGAGTAACATTCGTGCGCCCTCTTTGGCAAGTATATTGGCTTCTTCTTTTCCTTTGATTCACGAGTGGCCGGGAACCCAGATTAAAAAGACGTTATTTTTCTTGCCTACCTCATTGAGTTTGTTCCGGCACTCCCAGATCATCTCTTTTCTCAGCACGTCCAAATGTTGTTGTTAGAAGCTGGAGGTTTCCTTATTTGGTATTCGCGTTATGTAATATGGTTTGGTTTCTGCCCCGAAAACCAGTTTGAGTTGAGGATTCGAAACCTTGACTTCGCTAGTATCGTTCGATAATAATGATTAGAGATCTTGATGTGAGAGTTGATGAATGAAAATAGGGTTTTAGAGTAGAGAATTGTTTCAAACGATCACGCCAGGTTCATTTTTAGAGGCATGAAAATGTCCTGAAAGGTCAGAGGCCTGAATATCGGACCATGAATGAACTTCCTTCCAACTATGTTGTCGAGAAACTAGAAAACAAGGCATTGCTGAAATAGATACTCTATGATTCTCAGATTCATTGTGTGAAAAGCAGTGGCTGTTCATTTCTACATGGCTTTCAATGTCTTGGATGGTTACAAGTGTTACACCCTGTTTTGACCATGCTAGTTTCGCTCATTTGTTTCCTTGTAAATATCGAACATAATTGCATCATCCGCTTCTACCAAGAAGCCACCAAGACAGCTAAACACCTAATTTTCAATTAGTCAGCTGTCCTCTCATAAAGGTTTTCCAATAAGAGGTGTTACTTTGAATAGTCCGCTATTTTGGTAGATGTCACGTTTGAAGCTGCCATTTTTTGACATTTGACAAGTAAAAACTACGACATTAATAAAAATTGAACGATACACGCTTCAAGAACGCATTGAAATTATTAAAATTCACTATAAAAATGGTGAAAATTTGGCAGAGACGGTTCGTGAAACTCGAACAATTTTGGGTCGTCGTGAAGCACTTTGTCGGACCGCAATAAATAAATTGGTGGAAAAATCGAAGTTAGTGATGTGAAGAGTAAAACCCATGAACGTCGCTCAAGAACCGTAGCCGAAAGTGTTGAAGAAAGCCCAGGTTTGTCCATTCCTCTTCGCCCTTTGGAATTAGGCATTCCACAAACGTCATTACACCGTATTTTGCATGAAGATTTGGGTCTTAAAGCTTATAAAGTTCAGTTAACACAAGAACTCAAGCCGGCCGTGCCACACAAGCAACGAAACCATTGATCTTTTGCGGAAAGGTTTCCGGACCGTGTTATCTCTCGAAGAGGGGATCACAATTGGCCACCGAGATCTTGGGATTCAACACCTTGCGACTTTTTCCTTCGTGGCCACGTGAAACAGAAGGTCTACGCCAATAGCCCAGCGTCGATTCAAGACCTCAAAGATGGAATTCGTGAGGCTATCGAGGACATAGGGCAGCCACTTTGCGATTTGGTTATGGAAAATTTCATTAAAAGGATATGGTTCTGTAAGCGTGGTCGTGGTGGTCATTTGTCTGATGTTATTTTCCACTATTAACGGCATAGCTTCTTCTTTATAATGAAATAAACATCCGATCATTCATATCGAAAAATGGCATTTTTCTTTGAATATCAAAATAACACCTCTTATTGGAAAACCCTTTATTTAGGAATCAAGCGTCATGGGATTCTGTAACCCAGTGAAAAGTTCAGAAGTTCCTCGTAGACGTTTCCACCGGACTATTCGACACGCGAAAACCCGGAAACAAACCGTGCTTCCCCTCCTCGATCCGGAGGCCTCCGTCAACCTCTCGAATGTTGCGCAACCACCGCTCTGTTCGCCCAACCTTATGGATTTTTCACGAAGGCGGCCAGAAATGCCAGAATGAGATCGGCCAGAAGCCGCTTGGACCATCTTCCTTCTTCGCATCAGCCGTGCGTGAGAGATGAGCGATTTTAAAATAACCGGCGATCGTGGAATCGCCTATCGCTGATTGCGAAAGACGTGATTGTGGGGTAGTGTGTTAATGTTGTCTTTTGAGATGCAGTGATTGTATTGTATTAGATTGGGTATGTTCAACAGTACTCAACTGTTGGCATAAAGCAGAAATCAGTTGAGTTGAGGAGTTTTAGCGGATGAAAAAACACTTTTTGTGATTGTACTTGCAGATTAAAAATTGAAGTGTATTGGAAGAACCAAAATACTCCTTTTTATAAACTTCAACTCACAGAACACAACAATACTAAACTTCAACTAAAAACCCTAAATATAAACAAATCACAAAGTAGGTATATGCGCATGTCTCAGCGATCAGATGAGTTACAAAGCGCAAATTTTTACCGCTGCCAGAAATCGAAATCTGCTGAGAAACATCGATTTGTCAGCGATTTTGCTGAATGCTATCACTTTCTCAACTTACTCAACTGTTGCCAACAGTTGAGTGCTTCTCTTCTGAACATACCCATTGTGGTCGTTTGGCACCTTTACTACATTTCTGATGAGGTTTTTTGGGCGTTACTCTACTGGAACTACATTTTGTCCAGGAGTAACCTACTTTGCTGGTAGCTATTAATTATATTATTGGTAGCTACTAGCCACACAGAATCGTGTTGAATTTCGTGAAGATGACCCAAAATAGAAGAATATCTTTGGTAGCTATAAGGTAGATTTCAATTGTATAATTGGTAGCTGTAAGGTAGCTATCAATTATATTATTGGTGACTGTCAGGTAGCTAGTTTAGTTATTTTGGTTTAGTTTAAAAGGGCAAGGGCGTAGTCAGGGGGGGGTTTGGGGGTTCAAACCCCCCCGAAATGTTTCAGAGTTATTTTTTTGTTTAATACTTGCTACAGAAAGCGATCCTCACAATTCCCGGCACCTACAAAGTCAATTGCCAAAATCTCAAAACCCCCCCCCCGAAATTAATTCCTGGTTACGCCCTTGTAAAAAGGGGTTACAGTTCACTGCTACCATACCCTCACAGTTCGCCTTCCAGTTCCAGAGATCTGATAAAATCCAATATCTGTGAAGGCTTCAACGAGGTTGGTTCCTCACTCTTACAAGTTTCTCGCCCAAGGCATATTCTCCTTTGGCTCACAATGCCAAAGCATTCCGTTACTAGGTGAATGGGGGTTTCTTCCTCCTCCCCACAGAACCTACACTTGTCAGTGTCCGATAATCCCATCCTCAACAGGTGCTTCCTGAGGCGACAGTGCCCTGTAAGAAAGCCGGTGAGGAGGTGTAAATGTTTCTTACTAAGATCCAGATATCTTTTGGATCTTGCTGTTTCAAAGTTCCGAAAGAACTCAGTGGAATGATCCATCCCTGGAAGCTTCCGCCAGAGTTTTTCCCTCTCGGCTTTCCTTCTTCTCCAGAAAATCCTTCTTATAGGTACATTTAACTATACACAGAAGGGTTCTGGGCCAATGAGTGACATTCGTGCACCCTCTTTGGCAAGTGTATTGGCCTCTTCGTTCCTTTGATTCCCGAATGGCCGGGAACCCAGGTTATTTTCTTGCCTACCTAATTGAGTTTGTTCCGCCACTCTCAGATCATTTTTGAGTTGATGACGTAGGAGCTCAGGGCAGTTTGACTATCTGAGTGTATGGCTATATCGCACTTTATATCTAGACATTTTTCAATAGCTAAGATTTTAGCTTGAAAGACGCTCACACAGACGCCTATCGACAGTGCACACTTGGTACTTGGCTCGTACATCCCAGCGCCAGCTCCTGTAGAGGTTTTGAAACCATCTGTATACCTTTTACGGTATTTTCTTTGAGATTAATAGTCGGTGTATTCCCATTCTCATTCCTCTTTTTTACTTAGCAATGTCCTGAAGTTTTTCTCAGTGCTTACTTCTTGATCATCACATCACTTAGGAGGTTGCAGATGAGATGTAGTTGTTCAGACAGGACCAGACTTTCTGATTCCTTAATCAGGTAGCTATTAATTATATCATTGGTAGCTGACAGGTAGCTACCAACCATACAGAATCGTGTTGAATTGTTAAAATATATCTCTCTTGATTGAAGCAACGTCATGTAGGGTTAGTACACGGATGGCAGATCAGTACTGGATGAAAGAGAATGAATTGATCTCCTTTGGCAGAACGGCGAAAGGTTAAAATCGCTATTAGACATCAGTTATTAGCTATCATATTTTCACTTCACACTTTTGAGATGAAGACTACCCAAAATAGAAAAATATTTGGTAGCTGTGAGGTAGATTTCAATTGTATAATTGGTAGCTGCAAAGAAGCTATCAATTATATCATTAGTAGTTGACAGGTAGCTATCAGCCACATAGAATCGTGTTGCATTTAGTGAACCGGAATAGAAGGTTTTAAAAAACATTTTTCTTGATTGAAGCAACGTTTGGTAGGGTTAGTATTCCGATGGCAGATCAGTACCGGCTGAAGGAGAATGAATTGATTTTTTTTGAACAGAGTAAGACATCAGTTATGGGCTACCATATTTTCACTTCACACTTTTGAGATGATACGAAAGAAAAGATTCAAGACCTTTTTTTTCTTTGTTAGTATCTGGTATCCAGATGATCAACCGCTCTGTAGGGTCACCTGAGAACCGAAAGAAAAAACAGCTATCGCCCTTCATTCAACAAAAACAGCGATCGGCGAATAAATCGCAATAACCGGTAACTCCAACAACACATCGAAATCGCCTCCTAGCGCTCATCTCTAACGTAACGCCACCACCACGGTGGCGACGTCGTCAACGTCGCCTCCGGTAGTGGGGAAATTGCGCATTCGAAATGCCCGGGGCCCCCCCGCCTGCCCCCCATCACCCCTCCCGGCTCCATCGCCGATTTACCGTCATCGGCCAACATTTTGTTCCATCTGTTCGTAACGACGACAAGACGCAGTCGGCGGTGATTCGAGTCGTTATTCTTATTTTTTTTTGCGATATTTTGGGGAAGTTTGGAGGTATACGTGACCGATGTGCATCCGGATCAGGGGAGGCCATGGCGACCCGCACGAGCATCGCGTGTTGACGCTAATGTCAATGTCAAGGTAAGTCACAAGTTTCCCTGCACTCTACCACGACTATTTTCACCTAGATTTATCGGTAACAGGCGAATTACGGCGTAAATTTGCACCTGGTCGCCTCAATCGACGATCTGGCGGGTTTAAATCTGGCCTGTAAGGCGGCATTTTCCCTTATCTTCCTCGTTAGTGACGTGTTGCGTCTTCTAATCGGATTGATTAGAGCTGGAGTGTTTTCATTGGTCGCGATGATTGTTTTCGAGTTTTGTGGGCGTATCGATCATAGAATTGTTGGGTAAATATGGAGTCGTTTTTTGAATGTTGTAGGAAATCGGAAAATTCGCGAAACGGATGGTGAATGACGTTTCCTTGAATGGGAAACGTTCAATATGGTGTCCGTCAGCTGGTGGATGGTTGTAGGGCTTTGGCGATTTGGTATTAGAGGATCAGAGGAAAATGTTGGTTTCAAAGGGAATTCTATGGTTGGTTCAGTTCTAAGGTCGATAGAATACTGATTTTTCTTTTAGAGAACCTTTTTCGAGAAGGTTTTAAACGTCAAACTGCCATTTTTGTTTCGTGATAGTTGGAATAACTGCAATGTTTTTTGTTTTGAATGTTCATCAAGGGAAAACAAAAAGGAGGTGTAGTTTATCAGAATATGACTATTCTCAAAGTTAAATCCTCATTCCTGACATTTCCTTCTACAGATTATTGACTATGAGAGATGATCAAAATAATATTCCAATAGGTTGTCTTGAGTTTTTTATTGTCACTGTCAAATTTATGTTGATTTTGTGGGCTAAATATCTCAGTTTGAGTTTTTTGCACATGCTTACAAAAAAATTTCATTCGAATTACCAAGGAATTTTTAAGCATAACAGTTATTATTTATAAAAATCGACTGTAGTTTTTGGCATATAGATGATTTCCACATTTTCTATTGCTTGCCTTTAATATTTTCACCTCTGTTTAGTTTTACTGATGGAAATGCAAAATATTCAGCCAAACTGTCCAGAAGGAAAAAAATTGTTACAATCTTATTCTGTTGACGAATTAATATGACAATGATAATTATTTGCTGAGGCTTTTATTATTCTCTCTTAGAAAATGGAAATATATGAAGCCCCGTTCATGTATTCCTCTGAGAAATATTTTCGTAAAATTTTCTGAAGGATAAAAGGAGGCAATACACTTCAGTTTCCTGAGGATTATCAAGACCCTGGAATTGGACAGCTACAGGTAAAGGAGGCACAATAGAACTTAGGGCCTACCCCTTTAACAAACCTTAAACTCGTTTACATCCACCGCCCAAAATTACACCGTACAAATTCCAAAGATTTCGCTAATGAAAAAAAAAACAATTAAGCACGTTTTTAGCTTCCAAAAGAAAATTATCCTTCGAAAATTCTCATATCCAGCAATCTCGTAGGCAGAGCAAGGACGAAGGTAACAAAGAACCACGACCCGGTAGTTCAACCTTGGGTCGTATATAAATCTGGGTGGAGTGACGGCCATGTAGCCGTGCAGATTCTCATGGACCGACCAGCTGGCGGTCAACGAATTTGGTGATCGGATTGGCAATGGAGTGGTCTCACTGTATAATTTCTATCGGTATCGCACAACTCGATCTAGATGTGTAACAATGGGATAAGAACAAAGGATCGTCCATGTCCATGGGAATTGGAATTGTTAGACGCGTGATCCTAGACGGTGAATGAACGTCAATACATTCCGCAATAGACGAAATTTTAGAATATATTAGGATACTACAGGTCAAATTCAGGAATCATTGAATTGGGCATAGGTTTTATCACAAGTTTTTATTTTTATTATTGCTTTTAAAGCTTTTTTTTCTGATTGAATGAATATAGAGCAATATCGCTCTAGTTACTATATGTCATAACACACTCATATTTCCCAAGGGAAATATAAAACGTCAAGTCATATTCATAGACAAACGTTTAGTTAGTCTATGGTCATATTGTCCCAATGGAAATATAAAACGTCAAGTCATATTTTACTAAAAAATAGTTATTTATTATACAAGGGAAAAAAGTATTAGATTTTAGCTCGAGTTATATTGTTTCCCGACGCGAAGCGGAGGGAGACAAAAAACCGAGAGCTAAAATCTACTATTTTTCCCGTGTATAATACACTATTTTTTTCTGTGACAGGAAAAAGAACGATTTAATAGTGAAAGAAATAGAACTTCTCACGAAATTACTTTTTTCCCCGGGAAAAAGTGAGTACTTTTTTCCCGGCTACATAGAGAATCTTTTTTTTGACAGGGAAAAAAGCAATCTCGTAAAAAGTCATATTTTGTGACCTGTCAAGAGATATAAAATGTCACATTTTTTTCCCGTCACAGAAAAATAGTTATTTATTATACAAGGGAAAAAAGTATTAGATTTTAGCTCGAGGTTATATTGTTTCCCGACGCGAAGCGGAGGGAGACAAAAAACCGAGAGCTAAAATGTACTATTTTTCCCGTGTATAATACACTATTTTTTTCTGTGACAAGAAAAACAACGATTTAATAGTGAAAGAAATATAACTTCTCACGAAATAATTTTTTTTCCCCGGGAAAAAGTGAGTACTTTTTTCCCGGTTACATAGAGAATCATTTTTTTGACAGGGAAAAAAGCAATCTCGTAAAAAGTCATATTTTGTGACCTGTCAAGAGATATAAAATGTCACATTTTTTTCCCGTCACAGAAAAATAGTATATTATCCAAATTTTCACCTAATACATTAGAAAAAAGTCATTTGGAGCTTCTATCAAGAATTTCTTGATCTGCTCCCGGGAAAACACTGCTAATTTTTTGGGAACGTATTTCATTTTTGTTCTCAACAATTGCTTCCACTTCACCGAATAATTTCACATTCGTTTTTTCCTTCAAATGTAGCATGGACCTTGCATAGATAATTTTGGCCATAACGTGTTTGTGAATATTTCTGCGACTGGAGATCGAATGAATTAATCATACATTGAAAATAACAAGAATCAGAGCAACATACCAAATCTTCAAAATATGCTAACAAAATATTTTCGCTGACACCGTCCACCACCGTTCCACTTCTGAAAGCCTGTATACTCTTTACTATAGGCAGCTTTAGATTTGGCCGGAATCAAAAATTTACGGGCTTTCGCCGCTTGAGTTTCGACGTAGTTCGACATTATTTCAATAATTTTATTTCTGACAAGACGTCAAAATAAACCAGTCAACCATGATTCTCACAAACACGGCCCATAGCAACGTTAAAAATCCAATTAATTCGAAAAATTTCAATCTATATTAATTATTGGTTACAACACAAGAAATATGAATACATTTCCCGCGGTTGCCCATACATCCCTCGGGATTCGCCCTCGGTATGTAACTAGGACAACCTCGGGAAATATACTACTCATATTTCTCTAGTTGTAATAATAGCTATAAAATCTGAATTTTCAGCTTATTTATCAAATGAATTCAATATCACTATATTTACATTGGAAGATAGTTTTCTGCTGTCATTCTCTTCCTTATGCTATAATAAGTAATGTTTGTTGCCACGAAAACATTATCCTCTTAGCACTCGCTTCATTATTTAAATTTCGATAATCAATGTGAAGCTCTTCAAGAGAATAAAAATATTCGCTGAGCAAAATCCATAGGCCATAGCTTCTGAGCTATCTTCTTTCGAATACCGTTTTTTACTTTGTGAGACAGTTGCATAAAAACAATACATTGCTTGTCCAGCCTCTTTCTAGTCATATATGAATAGAATAGACCCTATAGTTCTCTAGATGTTAAAATTTGACTGATTATCTCTAGAATATGAACAAGTGTTCGATAAACAATCAATACATTGCTTGTATCTGCTTGTGAGAATCTAGGAAAAGATTTCCTTTTGTTTATGAACAATCTGCGAAATGTTTAAATGTTCTAGCTGATATCCTATTCCACGCTATCCTCTCAACATAATGACGCTATACAAAAGTAAATATTTATTCCAAAGATAATACACGATTTGTTTGCAAATTGAATGCATCTAGATTTACAATGCAGCGTTAAAAATATATCAAGGACATAAAATCGCTTGACAGCATCTCACATCTGGACCGGTAGGTTCACACAAGTGACACTAAAATTCAATGCAGCATTCTGCAGCTTTCATATATACAAGGTGTCCCGGAAAATGTGGGAAATATTTCGGGTTCAGATTAAACATAAAAAATGAAGATAATGTTTTTTCCTAGCGGGCCTTCCTACGAAGATACGACCTCCTAAATGACGCCACTGGAAATCCATTTTATTGGAATGAGTTTCAAACTACTTGATATAATTTGATGAAAATTTGATATGATAATAGTATGAAGGACCTCTTAAATCACCGCACTCAAATTTCAATAAGCTTGTTCAGTTTACCAGGGGCGGACTGGGTTGTACATTTTAATGCTACATTTTTTAACACCCTGTATGATAATGTGCTAAAAAAAACAAATTTGGGTACCTTGAACATTAAGCTAAAGAAAAGGTACTCTTGTTCATTGTCGATAAAATGAAGCGTTTTCGAAAAAAAAATAATGAAAGAAGTAAGTAATTGAAATTTATTCCACTAAAATGAATTTCCAGTGGCGTCATTTAGGAGGTAGTATCTTCGTAGGGAGGGCTGCTAGGAAAAAACATTATGGGAACTTGTCATTTTATTTTTAAGTTCTATCTGAATCCGAGATTTTTTCCACATTTCCCTGTATAAGTTCTGAGGGTTCATCATTTCTAAAATGATATTTTTTCTGAAAATCACTGGAAAAGCCGTGTCGTTTGAGACCAACCCCAGCACAAACTTCCAAACTCGGGCAGAACTAAAGCACGCTGTCCCCAAGGAACAAGCACGTAAAATTATCCGAAATTCCCTTTGATTTCCTACAGGAAAGTGAAACCCCTCGAGGTCACTGTCGATCAATGTCGTTAAAAAGGAAATATGGAAAGCGAAATGGTCAAAAAAATCCGATTCAATCTCTCAGACATTCGAATAGCCAAAGTTCTGTGACATAAATTGAAAGTTTTCTCTGATCTCGGGAATGGCGGTGAGCTTGTCGAATATAAACAGGGGATATTATCCCGCTTTTCCTGTCCTATTCTCCTGATAAAGTTCGGGGATTTGGAGCCATTTCCATGGAGATATCAATGAATGAACCCCACGTATGATTCGTTGGTATTTCCCCTGCAAGAATGAGTCATAATATACTTTGTCCTTTTGTTCGAGGCTTACCAGGGATTTCCTGAATTTTCGTTACATTTTCCTTTTTTTCTTGTCACTGTGGGAATGGGGAAAATGGGTCTTTCGGAGGTTTTTGGATTATTGGATTGACATTGTTGAGTTTCGAATTGTTTACGATGATGAAATTGGTAGATTCTCCGGCCTACGATCACAGATTGATTACTTTTCGCCACGACAATACGAGCTCTCACACATCGGCTCAATCGACGAATGACTTCTGTTATTACCCAGTAAGTGAAAAATGAACTGAAATGATATTGACGGTTTTCGCAGTTGATCATTCGTTTTGTCAGAAACGTAGCACGTAAATCTCTCGAATATATAACTGTTCAACTGGACGGCAAATTTCTCTCTCTCTGTTGCATTGGAAGTCTAAAGGTTGACGCTGACTTGGACGAGACGAAGCGAAGAGTTGTTTCTGCAGGCACGATTTGCACTGAATCAAATGGGTAGACGCTCACTTGGGAGGCGCGAAGCGAAGATCAGAATCGTTTGATTCAGTGTGAATCGTGCCTGCGGAAAACAACTCTTCGCTTCGTCTCGTCTCGGCTCGTCCAAGTGAGCGTCAACCTTAATAGTCCATGGGCCAGCGCCTGTTTTCATGATGATTACTAACAATCTGAATATTGTGAGTAGCTTCATTTTAACGAGACGCTAAACTTTTTCCTCTACGAAAATTCTCGATAGTGAGGGCTAATACAGTATGGAGGCGTCAAAAGTGTTGAATGGGTGAATGTTCAAATTTATTACTAACAGCTACTCAAAAATTAAATCTTGAAACAATTTCATTACATATCGAAAACAATAATTGTCCTACAAAAATGATGATTCTATCGAAGTGTTCCCCACTCCAAACATATATCAACAACTAGGTCTAAAAAAATTATTACTAACCGGCTGTCTTTTTCACTGTTGCTTAGCAAATATTTCCTTTATGAACTGGTCACATTGTCCTACAAATTGGGTACGTTTTTCCAGTCGCTCGGAAATTGTCAATTGTTGGAAATCATTTTTAATTGTGGGGTCTATGGTACAATTTGAGGTTGGACTGGAAAAACGTACCACTCAATTTGTAGGACAATGTGACCGATTCATAAAGGAAATATTGCTAAGCAACAGTGAAAAAATCAGCCGGTTAGTAATAATTTTTTACGGCCTAGTTGTTGATATATGTTGGGAGTGGGGGACACTTTGATAGAATCATCATTTTTGTAGGACAATTATTGTTTTCAATTTGTAATAAAATTGTTTCAAGATTAAATTTATAAAGTAGCTATTAGTAATAAAATTTGAACATTTACCTATTTAACACTTTTGACGCCTCCATACTGTATTAGCCCTCACTATCGAGAATTTTCGTAGAGGAAAAAGTTGGGCGTTTCGTCAAATTGAAGCTACTCACAAATATTCAGATTGCTAGTAATCATTATGAAAAACAGGCGCTGGCCCATGGACTATAATGTTTTGGATGTGAATTTCCATACCCGAATACAGAATTATGTCACATCGACAAAACGCAAAGTTATATGAAATTTGGAATTTGATAATTATTATATAATAGGCTCATGAAAGCTTCTAATCTTATATCAGTGATTTACTCCAGTTTTTTCTGTTCCCACTCGATCGTACCTTGTTTTTTTCATTCGATGTATGTTTCGCTGACGTATTCGGTAAATAAACGATGATCAATTGTTTCCATTTTTAAGTATTTCGTGTTTATTGGTGCTGATACACCCAGATGAGTCATTTGTATATGAATGACTTCATGTACCGATTGTTCTTTTCAAATCGATTGAAGTGCATAAAATGAATGTTAGGTCATTCTTAAATGCATTTGATATTAATTTCTATTTGTTGCAAATATGTAATGTGATACGAATTGAGTGTACCTCACTTATACTGTGGTGGCACAAAAGGACATTTGAATATTGTCCACTCATGTGATCATTGTACTAATGAAACTAAAGAGAAACTATCCAAAATATAATGAATTTATGTTATTATCTTGGGTTTTTGCAAAAAATCGTTGAAAAACATTGATCAGCTGCTTAACAATTGTTTTTTCATGATAGGAATAAATTGATTAATCTCTTAGCGCTTTTTGTTCACGATATAATATTTCAGGCAGAACAAAACCGTTTGAAACAAAATTTTGCCACATGCAAGATAATAATATGAGAAGCGTCATACGAAATTTTGTAGTGTTAACAGAACCATAGAAATTCAATCGAAATATTGAAAAGAAAAATCCTGATATTTCCACAAAAAATATTCGATTCAGGCGAAATTCATTTTGAGGATTAAGATTCTTATATTGAATGATATCCATAGAATCAAATTTTCTTTTTAATTCCTCATTTTTTCGAATAATTCAGAATGAGGATTGCACATTAACATAACAGAAATTGAGCATTAATGATCAATTTCGTACACATTGAAATCAACTTTTATTTTGAGATCGACGGAAAATTGAATTAATATTTGGAAAATTACAAATGTACCCATTGTTCAATTGGAACCTACCAGAGATGTAAACTGTAAAGTCCACAGTTCTCCTCACTAAAAAATTTTTGTTCTTCTGTATCTTCATTTCCTGCGTTAAATATTTGCCGTTCTTGGTGATTCATTTGACCCAAGCGAGACCTTGAACTTTCGCTACACTAATTGGGAGCTAAACTGAAGTATAACCGGGGCCCCCATTATATAATTCCCATTATCCTCCACGTCAAGGTTAACGCATGATAGATTTTTAATAACCCACCGAGAAATTCATTATATTTTGAGCGAGGAATCAGCATTCACCGTGGACCAGATCTTAGTCTTTAAAGAATACATTATGTATTCTATGGTTGAGGTTCTATGGACGGATTTGCGTAGGTTCACGATCTTGTCGGAAGTGCCAGTGGATTTTAGAGATTCTGATACAGAAGCTGGGATATACAGGTTGCGACAAGTAAGCCGGGAATTAATTCCTAGAGGGGTTTTGAAATTATGTCAATAGATTTATTTATACATTTTTATCACATTTGTGTGCGATGTGGTAAAACTTTCATATTAATTATAAAGGGGGGAGGAAAGCCATACAGAATTTTTGTTCCTCAATATCTCAGATATTATTGCTCCACCAATGCACTAGCGCTCAAAAGCACCAGTCAGGGCTTACCTCAAATTTTTGACCTATGAAAAGAATTCTTGTAATTGTAAAAAATGACAATGAACTCTATCCTTTCCGCGAAAACCTCTGCACTCTTTCAAAAGAGGGAGATTGAATTAATGAAACACAAGTTCTAACCATTTTGGAATTCAATGTTTGTAGGTGCTCTATTACTATCGTTATATTATACAGGGTGTTACATAATAGTATGTCACAACTTAAAAGGATGAATCTATGTATAATGTCAAGAAAAAACATGGGTCCGCAAAAGCTTCGTTCCGGAGTTACAGGGTGTTGAAATTTTCAAAAAAAATTGGTTTTTTCTTCATAACTCCTGCAGTTTTTGAAATATTTTATTTCAACAGTCTCCATCATCGCACGTTCTGAATCTTAACTAGAATCCACAGTTTTCTTTTCCGAAGCCATGTCTCCTTTTTCCTTCTCAAACTTTTTTGCGGTACGCCAATGGTCAGCGTAAATTAATTTTTGATATCTTGTTCAATTTAGAAACTTTTTTGACTCCTGTAATTCTTTCGTATCTCTAACCGTTCTCGAGTAAAAAATTATTGTACGTTATTCGCTAAATAAAAAAATAATAGAAATACTCGATAGGTTTGAGAGGGAAAAAGGAAAAAGGTGGCTCCGGAAAAGGAAACTCCCTGTAGATTCTAGTCAAGATTCAGGACGTGCAATGATGAAGACTGTTAAGATTTGCTCGCATTTCAAATTTGGAATGAATATCTCAAAAACTGGAGGAGTTATGAAGAAAAAACCAATTTTTTTTGGAAATTTCATCACCCTGTAGCTCCGTAACGAAGCTTTTACGGACCCATGTTATATGAACTTTTTTTCTTAAAATTACATGTAGATTCACCCCCTCAAGTTCTGACATACCATTATGTAACACCCTGTAGATTTACACGTTGATGCGAGTCCTTCAGACCCCCAATATAAAGGAACTTCGAAAATTGCCGAAGAATCGTATCAAAATAGAAAAATTTTCTACTAGCAATACGTCAATCTAAAAATGTGAAACAATGTGGACAAAAAATCGTTTCTTGATTCCTTCCTTCATTCGTTCCCAATGATTCAACACAACAAAATCATCAATAGTAGATGTGCAACACGGTTCGGGCGCAATTTTGGTCATTTTTACATGTAAATTCCCATAAGGAAATCTAAGGTCCATTTTACCGAATTTCGTACCTTTCGTCCCATTTCAAGATCGGATGCTGAGTGGACCAGATTAGGATGTTGAGTGGTCTAGGGTTGGAGGGTGAGGGGTAGGAGGGTCTAGGGTAGGAGTTTGAGGGTTGGAGAGCGAGGGGTAGGAGGGTGAAGGGGTGAGAGGTTGGAAGGTTGAAGGTTGAGAAGCTGTCAGGTGAGGACTTATACGAGATAAATTTTTTTGTATTTCTTAGGATTCGAACCAGGGACCTTCGTATTATGAGTCTAGCGTCTTAACTACTAGGCTATTGAAGCAGTGTAGAATGAGCGGTGAAATGTTGGTCTACAGATATTCGAAATACATACATATGTGTGTTTTTATCATAAACGGAAATTCAACCTTGATTATTAGCTTTTCTAAGTCCCATTTCGATGTAGACGTGTACGAGGGGTTTTCAAGGTCGGATGCTGAGTGGTCCAGTTGAAAATTTTTCTAAGTCCCATTTCGACGTAGACGTGTACGAGAGGTTTTCAAGGTCTAGGATAGGAGGGCCTAGGACGCGGGGGTGCAGGGTGTGGGAGTGCAACGCGCGGTGGTGCGGGGCGTGGGGGTGCGGCGCGTGGAGTGACATCAAAACTTTTTTATATTTCATCGGGAATCGAACCCCAGGTAGTCACGTTGGAAACCAACTTCTAGGATATAGGTGGTGTTAGATAATAGTGTAAGAAATACGGGCTGATAGGTTAATTAAAAAACATAATCCATGAAAAAAAACATAATCTATGATTTATTTTACATATACAAGCAGGTGTTTACATAATAAATTATATTGAACTTTTCTTCCTGGGTGCTTCAGGTTCTTCATTCTTCCGTTTTTCGATGGAATAGTGCCCCCAAGGTAGAGTGTTGAATGTTCCAGGTACCAAATATCGCTTGTCATCTTCTGGACTCAAAGCTATTTTTTCCTGCGTTAATGAATGCACATGATGTTCTTTAGCTTGAATTAAATTTTGTGAAATAATCTTATGCTTCCATGTTTCAAGACATTCTATGTAATCCTCAAAACAAATATTGTTTTTTACAATCGATTTCTTGATACCTTTAGCCTTCTTGGTAACACCATAATTTCGGCACATAGTTTCAATTTCCTCCGGATCATATCCTTCTGTTTCCCATTGTTGTTTCTTCACATCAATCATCTATTATATGATTTTTTGACTGCGTACAGTTTAGATCTGAGGCCTACATAATCAGTCATCGGAATACCTCCATTCTCATCCGTCATCATGCCTAATACCTTCTTATTCACTTGAGGAATACCATAGGGATTATCCTTTGGGTAGTCGGAGGTATCAAAGCGCGTATGGCAATCTCTTCTCATCACTTCATAAGGATCTTCAAATAGCTCATATATAAGCGAGTCTGTATCAGTATATAAGATGGTACAGCCCTTTCTGAACGCTTCATTCATATAGTCGTAATGGAATTCATATATAGTTGTCTTCGCCAGATCAAGAATGCTCATTCCCACATAAATTGGTTTATTCAAGTATACTTCAAGTTTCCGAAGTTCAACTGCAACCAAGTTCTCGTTGAAAATAACAGAATTTTTGAACTCTGGTTTTGCAATGTATGATTCGGCACCATAACGACCTTCCCATTTCGTTAGAAGATGAACATTCACCTCTTTCTTATGTTTTCCATCGTTTTAACCAAACACCGCGTTGTTCATCAATTTGAATAAATTTTTCTCAAACTCATTCTTTGCTTTCTTCCTGAGGTTCGTATTTAGATCAATATAGGATTTCAACCAAGCGGACTGCTTGAATTTGAGCACTCGATGTATTTTAGTGAGAACCAATCCATTCCTTAAAGCTTGCTTCAAATTTCTGTAGTGAATAATATACTTCTTCTTTGGATGTAATGTAGCCATAAGTTTTGCATTCTGTTGAGAAGCATAGCAAGGTGTCCGAGTCTTAGAATTGTAATGTTCAGGACAGAAAGGGAGATTTTTATGTTTATCGTGTTGTTCTCTGGGATACTCAAGATCAACTTCTAAAAATATCCGTCTGGAGCATCATCAGGTACGGAGGTAACATCTATATTTGTATCGGTCCATTGAAAACCTCCATATGGTAGGTATTGGACATTGCCCATCCATATTGATTGTTTACATCAAAGTACATCAAGTAATTCTCTGGTTTCTTCGTATCATAATTGGGGATATACCTGTTGTTTGCATGAGCTCTTCGTTTTCCGCATACTTGACTTAGACCTCCACGTATTCCTCGTTCAACAAATAAAAACATATCAATATCGGTTAGAAGTTCCAATTCTTGCTTAGTATGTTTCAACATTGCATCCCATGTATATCCAGGTAAGGTGAAATAATGTGCTGGATCTAATCCATAAGTCTCATGAGTGCTTAAACGAAATTGCTCAAATACATCAGCTAACAATAGAATGTCCGTTTTCATATATAGATCTGAATATTCGCCCAAATTCTGGCATTGAAATTTTTCCCATACAAGCTTAGCCCGCAAATAGCTTTTTCGAGGACATTTCTTATCTTCCAATTTATTATAGAAAGCAGTAATTGGTGGGAGAGAAGTTTCTCGGAAACGGTCATCAGAATCGATATAATCATAAGGCATTACACCCTTTTTCGTAAGAAGATTTATATGCTCTTCAGATTCATCAGTGAATTGGGATTTCAAGTTGGGAAAATCTTCTAAACCTGATGATAATCGATCTAGTGAAGAAGCCATGAATCGGAAACTATCAATGAATCGGAAATGTACGCAATAATCATCATAATGTTTCGTAAAGCTAATATATTTTTTTTTGTTATAGGTAGTAAATCGATTTTTCCTTCCATTCTGGTAGCGATATCTTTTATCACAAAATTAGCGTCATAACCACTTAGGTTGTGAAATACTACAGGGATCGTATGACTATCTTTATAATTTATGTTACAGCCCTCATGAGCGGCTCCACGGTAATTGTTCTCTGCTATAATATGATTATGATCTCGTACTTTTTTCTCTCCAGGTTTGAAACTTTCTTCGCAGATATGGCAGTGGGTAGCCTTCTGAAATTCAGATTCCTGTTGCATCGTCATATCAATATCATAAGGACATAGGAAAACTGTTTCAACATCTTCAGCAAATTGATTCATTTCATCTGCAAACCATTCCATGCAATTAGGACCTCGATATGAACGATAAAAACTGAGAGTGTCATCATATGAACACTTTACATAGTATCCAACAGCTGCTGCTTTGTGTTCTTGATAATTATTCTTTGTATTAGTAGGCTTCAAAATACTTTCCAGATCTGCATAAATAATAAAGGGAACCTTCTCTTTGTTTTTGAGATTTTTAAATTCAGGATATTGTTTCCTATCTCGGGCATTTTGATTGCAGTTTCATTCATTTTCCCACAATCTTCCGAATGATTATCAAGTTTTTCTTGTGATCTGAAGTATCGGAGGCATCTATCACATATGAATTTTTTATGATTTTCTTTGCTTAGTTGACTTGATACAAGACGAGAGAGATTTTTAATCCAAACATAATGATATCGAGCTGGAGTATCATCATATCTATCTTGAACCAATAGCAAGTTGACGTGTCTTTCCATCTTGTTCTTAGTAAGATATGTTGGTAATGTAGCAAAATTCTTCTTTTCCTTCAGCAGAATATAGACGTTGATGGATATTTGATTTTGTTTTTCAAAGTTTGGTATCTGTTTCATTGTCATTGGAAATTGAATACCTTTGAGCTTTAATACTTTAGAATAATGAGGATACTTCGATAATCGTTGAGGATCTTTCTCAACAGGATATAATGCAGATGTCACAGCCCATGCAAAACAAGCTTCATCATCATTTTTAACATTTACACAGGCTTGTTTCTTCAGGATCTGAGGCGGTAACGGAATATATGAAGATCCAAGTTGGGGTGTAAACTTGTTTATATTCACCCCAAGGTTAACAACATTCACCAAAGCCCATCCACTATCCCTTTCTTGAAATTCTTCAAGTTCCTTCAAGATAGGCATTAACACATTTCTATTGAACCATTCTGTAATATTCGTATCTCTATATTGCAGAATTGGGAGTGTTGAAGTATTTATATTCTTTTTGTAGTTGAACAGATTTCATAATTTCGAATTCTCCACAGAATATCATATTCACTTTGACTGCTTCATGGATTTTCAAAGCGTTCTGAATTCTTCGCTTAAAAATTTTTTCACAATCCACCAAGAAATCTTTAGGATCCTTATGCTTCAGGTTGCTTATGATACCTGTTCTTATGCGATTATTGAATGCTGATGTAGAATCATTCCATTGCACTCTGTCCCAAGCTGTCTCTTTTCTTCCAGAATATCCAGCTCCTCTACGATAATTCAACTTCAATTGTGCTCTATAAGTTTTAACATGGTTCAATGTATTCAACAATTCTTTTTCTCTCCAATTGAGCGAGAATTTCCCAATCTTTTCTTCAATCTTCTTATGGCAATTGTACAATTCTTGAGGCCTTCCTTAAATGATGATTCATCTAGGGTAAACTTCAAGTAGCACAGAAGAGCTTTTATCTTCTCAACTAAAGCAGCTAATGATATCATACTGACAGCTCGATTAACAAACTGCAAATAGAATAAAGGATTGTAGTTCACCTATTTATACAAAATTTGATGAATTCTTTTTGTATTATCATTATACAAAACTTTTATGAGTGCTGAAATCTATTAGGATATATCAATATTCAAATCAAATGTTTATATCATTGAAGAATAAAAAGTGGAAAAAAAGCGGATATAAAGCGGATACAAAGCGGATACAAACAGATACACATCGGATATAAAGCGGATACAAACGGATATAAAGCGGATACAAACGGATATAAAGCGGATACAAACGGATATAAAGCGGATATAAAGCGGATACAAACGGATATAAAGCGGATACAAACGGATATAAAGCGGATATAAAGCGGATACAAAGCGGATATAAAGCGGATACACAAAATATTTTCTTCAATATCAGATTGGAAAGCAGCAGGATGCATACTTGTGGAATCTGTGGGAAAGAATTCAGTCTACCAAATAACTTGAGCAGGCATCTCAATGTACATAAGAAAAAAGACTTCAATTGTCTCATATGCGGAAGAAAATTCACTAGGAATGATACTTTGAAGAAACATTTCTTCAAGAAACATGATGGACTCCTTGATTCGATGAACATTGATTTACTGAGAGGAAACTGTGGCAAGATCCCGGAAAAGATATATCTGAAAGAGGAGTGTTATAAACCAAATCAAAGAGAAGGCAGAAATCCAGCATCAAAAAGTGCTAGATGTCCTCATGAAGTTAGTTGTGATAATGATTATACTGATGTAAATGATATAGTCGATGAGCTGCGTACACTGTATAGAGGAAAATATTTTGAAGATACATCTGAAAGAATACAATTTTTAGTGGAACAACTACGACAGGCAGGTGTCATTTGTTAGGATGATCAGAATGATGATATACAATATGTGAACCACACTTTCCTAATAAATATATAAAAATTTATAATTTCGTTTTAATTGGAAATTCCATTTTATCAAGAAATGTGTAGAGGTCAACCAGGCGGTTCTTTAAAGCCATCGCATGCAACAAATTTTCTATTAACACATATATACCTAGCATATAATAGATGACAGCCCACTTTTCAGATGGGTCTTACAGACATCTCAATACTGATACTCGACCCTCGTAAGAGTTCTCTAGTGTGTTTTCGAAAATCGTCGACCACCCTTTTATACCGCTCAAGCGGAACCTCTATATGAATCCATATGAACAATCTGAATGTTTTATAGCCATGCGGCCCCTCAGGATTCTAAGACACTACACAGAGGTCTGAGGTTAGATTATTCATACAGAAAGATATATTTCAATTGTTGATAATATGGATAAGAAATATTATAAAACTATCTCCCATTATGAATATTAATGTACACATATCATATCTATCCAATACTCACCCACTATGACAGGATAATGAGTTGAGTTTGAAAGTTCTACAATAGGTCTGTATGATCGGAGAGGTGCGCTAAAAAAATATATATTTTAGTCTCTATAGATTCAAGATGTCCTGAGCAGAGCAATCTCAATATTCATTGAGATTATACAAGTCCATAGATCTAGCAAAATTATTCTGAGTTCAAATTTTTCTCTTATGTGAAATATCTCGAAAACTATAAGTTTTAGCGAAAAATAAATCGAAAAACACCCCCATCACCCCCTGTCGCTTTTTCAACTTTTCTATAGAACTGTTAAAAAATCAAAGTGGTTTGCACACGTTTTCTCAACCCTCTACCCTGAGCGATCGCAATATTCATTGAAATTATTACAAGTCCATACATCTAGCAAAATTTTCTAAGTTCAAATTTTTCTCTTATGTGAAATATCTCGAAAACTATAAGTTTTAGCGAAAAAATAAATCGAAAAACACCCCCATCACCCCCTGTCGCTTTTCAATTTTTCTATAGTACTGTTAAAAAATCATAGTTGTTTGCACACGTTTTCTCAACCCTCTACCCTGAGCGATCTCAATATTCATTGAAATTATTACAAGTCCATGATCTAGCAAAACTATTCTAAGTTCAAATTTTTCTCTTATGTGAAATATCTCGAAAACTATAAGTTTTAGCGAAAAAATAAATCGAAAAACACCCCCATCACCCCCGTCGCTTTTTCAACTTTTCTATAGTACTGTTAAAAAATCATAGTGGTTTGCATACGTTTTCTCAACCCTCTACCCTGAGCGATCTCAATATTCATTGAAATTATTACAAGTCCATGTATCTAGCAAAACTATTCTAAGTTCAAATTTTTCTCTTATGTGAAATATCTCGAAAACTATAAGTTTTAGCGAAAAAATAAATCAAAAAACACCCCATCACCCCCTGTCGCTTCTTCAATTTTTCTATAAAACTGTTAAAAAATCAAAGTTTTGCACACTTTCTCACCCCTCTACCCTGAGCGATCTCAATATTCATTGAAATTATTACAAGTCCATACATCTAGCAAAATATTCTAAGTTCAAATTTTTCTCTTATGTGAAATATCTCGAAAACTATAAGTTCTAGCGAAAAAAATAATCGAAAAACACCCCATCACCCCCTGTCGATTCTGCAACTTTTCTATAGTACTGTTAAAAAATTAAAGTCGTTTTCACACGTTTTCTCACCCCTCTACCCTGAGCGATCAGAATATTCATTGAAATTATTACAAGTCCATGTATCTCGCAAAACTATTCTAAGTTCAAATTTTTCTCTTATGTGAAATATCTCGAAAACTGTAAGTTTTAGCGAAAAAATAAATCGAAAAACACCCCCGTCACCCCCTGTCGATTCTGCAACTTTTCTATCGAACAGGTAAAAAATTAAGGTCGTTTTCACGCGTTTTCTCACCCCTCTACCCTAACCGATCACAATATTGAAATTTTAAACTTTAATTTACTCACCAAGATAATTTCACTTCGAAGACGAAATATAATGATTGATTATTTGTAGTCAACTGATCTAACACGGAATTGCATTTTCATTTATAGGTACTATTCTGTGGTTACATTTCCTGTTGATCCCATCGTGGGAAACATTTTTCTCCATTTTTGCGGTTACCTGCTCGAATCTTACCATCTTATTCTAATTAGTGGAATTTTGCAAGTCCAGACTTATCAACAACCTCATAACCTTGTCTTCACTATGATAAGGAACAGAAGGATGAGGTTGTTGATAAGTCTGGACTTGCAAAATTCCACTAATTAGAATAAGATGGTAAGATTCGAGCAGGTAACCGCAAAAATGGAGAAAAATGTTTCCCACGATGGGATCAACAGGAAATGTAACCACAGAATAGTACCTATAAATGAAAATGCAATTCCGTGTTAGATCAGTTGACTACAAATAATCAATCATTATATTTCGTCTTCGAAGTGAAATTATCTTGGTGAGTAAATTAAAGTTTAAAATTTCAATATTGTGATCGGTTAGGGTAGAGGGGTGAGAAAACGCGTGAAAACGACCTTAATTTTTTACCTGTTCGATAGAAAAGTTGCAGAATCGACAGGGGGTGACGGGGGTGTTTTTCGATTTATTTTTTCGCTAAAACTTACAGTTTTCGAGATATTTCACATAAGAGAAAAATTTGAACTTAGAATAGTTTTGCGAGATACATGGACTTGTAATAATTTCAATGAATATTCTGATCGCTCAGGGTAGAGGGGTAGAGGGGTGAGAAAACGTGTGAAAACGACTTTAATTTTTTAACAGTACTATAGAAAAGTTGCAGAATCGACAGGGGGTGATGGGGTGTTTTTCGATATATTTTTTCGCTAAAACTTATAGTTTTCGAGATATTTCACATAAGAGAAAAATTTGAACTTAGAATAATTTTGCTAGATGTATGGACTTGTAATAATTTCAATGAATATTGAGATCGCTCAGGGTAGAGGGGTGAGAAAACGTATGCAAACCACTATGATTTTTTTAACAGTACTATAGAAAAATTGAAAAAGCGACAGGGGGTGATGGGGGTGTTTTTCGATTTATTTTTTCGCTAAAACTTATAGTTTTCGAGATATTCACATAAGAGAAAAATTTGAACTTAGAATAGTTTTGCTAGATACATGGACTTGTAATATTTCATGAATATTGAGATCGCTCAGGGTAGAGGGTAGAAAAACGTTGAACGTTTTATTAAAGTACTATAGAAATTGAAAAGCGACTGGGGGTGATGGGGGGTTTTTTCGATTTATTTTTTCGCTAAAACTTATAGTTTTCGAGATATTTCACATAAGAGAAAAATTTGAACTTAGAATAGTTTTGCTAGATACATGGACTTGTAATAATTTCAATGAATATTGAGATCGCTCAGGGTAGAGGGTTGAGAAAACGTATGCAAACAACTATGATTTTTTTAACAGTACTATAGAAAAATTGAAAAGCGACAGGGGGTGATGGGGGTGTTTTTGATTTATTTTTTCGCTAGAACTTATAGTTTTCGAGATATTTCACATAAGAGAAAAATTTGAACTTAGAATATTTTGCTAGATGTATGGACTTGTAATAATTTCAATGAATATTGAGATCGCTCAGGGTAGAGGGTTGAGAAAACGTGTGCAAACCACTTTGATTTTTTACAGTTCTATAGAAAAGTTGAAAAAGCGACAGGGGGTGATGGGGGTGTTTTTCGATTTATTTCTCGCTAAAACTTATAGTTTTCGAGATATTTCACATAAGAGAAAAATTTGAACTTAGAAATTTGCTAGATGTATAGACTTGTATAATCTCAATGAATATGAGATTGCTCTGCTCAGGAATCTTGAATCTATAGAGACTAAAATATATATTTTTTTAGTGCACCTCTCCGATCATACAGACCTATTGTAGAACTTTCAAACTCAACTCATTATCCTGTCATAGTGGGTGAGTATTGGATAGATATGATATGTGTACATTAATATTCATAATGGGAGATAGTTTTATAATATTTCTTATCCATATTATCAACAATTGAAATATATCTTTCTGTATGAATAATCTAACCTCAGACCTCTGTGTGTGTAGTGTCTTAGAATCCTGAGGGGCCGCATGGCTATAAAACATTCGGATTGTTCATATGGATTCATATAGAGGTTCCGCTTGAGCGGTATAAAAGGGTGGTCGACGATTTTCGAAAACACACTAGAGAACTCTTACGAGGGTCGAGTATCAGTATTGAGATGTCTGTAAGACCCATCTGAAAAGTGGGCTGTCATCTATTATATGCTAGGTATATATGTGTTAATAGAAAATTTGTTGCATGCGATGGCTTTAAAGAACCGCCTGGTTGACCTCTACACATTTCTTGATAAAATGGAATTTCCAATTAAAACGAAATTATAAATTTTTATATATTTATTAGGAAAGTGTGGTTCACATATTGTATATCATCATTCTGATCATCCTAACAAATGACACCTGCCTGTCGTAGTTGTTCCACTAAAAATTGTATTCTTTCAGATGTATCTTCAAAATATTTTCCTCTATACAGTGTACGCAGCTCATCGACTATATCATTTACATCAGTATAATCATTATCACAACTAACTTCATGAGGACATCTAGCACTTTTTGATGCTGGATTTCTGCCTTCTCTTTGATTTGGTTTATAACACTCCTCTTTCAGATATCTATTTTCCGGGATCTTGCCACAGTTTCCTCTCAGTAAATCAATGTTCATCGAATCAAGGAGTCCATCATGTTTCTTGAAGAAATGTTTCTTCAAAGTATCATTCCTAGTGAATTTTCTTCCGCATATGAGACAATTGAAGTCTTTTTTTCTTATGTACATTGAGATGCCTGCTCAAGTTATTTGGTAGACTGAATTCTTTCCCACAGATTCCACAAGTATGCATCCTGCTGCTTTCCAATCTGATATTGAAGAAAATATTTTGTGTATCCGCTTTATATCCGCTTTGTATCCGCTTTATATCCGCTTTATATCCGTTTGTATCCGCTTTATATCCGTTTGTATCCGCTTTATATCCGCTTTATATCCGTTTGTATCCGCTTTATATCCGTTTGTATCCGCTTTATATCCGTTTGTATCCGCTTTATATCCGTTTGTATCCGCTTTATATCCGATGTGTTTGTTTGTATCCGCTTTGTATCCGCTTTATATCCGCTTTTTTCCCACTTTTTATTCTTCAATGATATAAACATTTGATTTGAATATTGATATATCCTAATAGATTTCAGCACTCATAAAAGTTTTGTATAATGATAATACAAAAAGAATTCATCAAATTTTGTATAAATAGGTGAACTACAATCCTTTATTCTATTTGCAGTTTGTTAATCGAGCTGTCAGTATGATATCATTAGCTGCTTTAGTTGAGAAGATAAAAGCTCTTCTGTGCTACTTGAAGTTTACCCTAGATGAATCATCATTTAAGGAAGGCCTCAAGAATTGTACAATTGCCATAAGAAGATTGAAGAAAAGATTGGGAAATTCTCGCTCAATTGGAGAGAAAAAGAAATTGTTGAATACATTGAACCATGTTAAAACTTATAGAGCACAATTGAAGTTGAATTATCGTAGAGGAGCTGGATATTCTGGAAGAAAAGAGACAGCTTGGGACAGAGTGCAATGGAATGATTCTACATCAGCATTCAATAATCGCATAAGAACAGGTATCATAAGCAACCTGAAGCATAAGGATCCTAAAGATTTCTTGGTGGATTGTGAAAAAATTTTTAAGCGAAGAATTCAGAACGCTTTGAAAATCCATGAAGCAGTCAAAGTGAATATGATATTCTGTGGAGAATTCGAAATTATGAAATCTGTTCAACTACAAAAAGAATATAAATACTTCAACACTCCCAATTCTGCAATATATAGAGATACGAATATTACAGAATGGTTCAATAGAAATGTGTTAATGCCTATCTTGAAGGAACTTGAAGAATTTCAAGAAAGGGATAGTGGATGGGCTTTGGTGAATGTTGTTAACCTTGGGGTGAATATAAACAAGTTTACACCCCAACTTGGATCTTCATATATTCCGTTACCGCCTCAGATCCTGAAGAAACAAGCCTGTGTAAATGTTAAAAATGATGATGAAGCTTGTTTTGCATGGGCTGTGACATCTGCATTATATCCTGTTGAGAAAGATCCTCAACGATTATCGAAGTATCCTCATTATTCTAAAGTATTAAAGCTCAAAGGTATTCAATTTCCAATGACAATGAAACAGATACCAAACTTTGAAAAACAAAATCAAATATCCATCAACGTCTATATTCTGCTGAAGGAAAAGAAGAATTTTGCTACATTACCAACATATCTTACTAAGAACAAGATGGAAAGACACGTCAACTTGCTATTGGTTCAAGATAGATATGATGATACTCCAGCTCGATATCATTATGTTTGGATTAAAAATCTCTCTCGTCTTGTATCAAGTCAACTAAGCAAAGAAAATCATAAAAAATTCATATGTGATAGATGCCTCCGATACTTCAGATCACAAGAAAAACTTGATAATCATTCGGAAGATTGTGGGAAAATGAATGAAACTGCAATCAAAATGCCCGAGATAGGAAACAATATCCTGAAATTTAAAAATCTCAAAAACAAAGAGAAGGTTCCCTTTATTATTTATGCAGATCTGGAAAGTATTTTGAAGCCTACTAATACAAAGAATAATTATCAAGAACACAAAGCAGCAGCTGTTGGATACTATGTAAAGTGTTCATATGATGACACTCTCAGTTTTTATCGTTCATATCGAGGTCCTAATTGCATGGAATGGTTTGCAGATGAAATGAATCAATTTGCTGAAGATGTTGAAACAGTTTTCCTATGTCCTTATGATATTGATATGACGATGCAACAGGAATCTGAATTTCAGAAGGCTACCCACTGCCATATCTGCGAAGAAAGTTTCAAACCTGGAGAGAAAAAAGTACGAGATCATAATCATATTATAGCAGAGAACAATTACCGTGGAGCCGCTCATGAGGGTGTTGTACATAAATTATAAAGATAGTCATACGATCCCTGTAGTATTTCACAACCTAAGTGGTTATGACGCTAATTTTGTGATAAAAGATATCGCTACCAGAATGGAAGGAAAAATCGATTTACTACCTAAACAAAAAAAAAAATATATTAGCTTTACGAAACATTATGATGATTATTGCGTACATTTCCGATTCATTGATAGTTTCCGATTCATGGCTTCTTCACTAGATCGATTATCATCAGGTTTAGAAGATTTTCCCAACTTAAATCCCAATTCACTGATGAATCTGAAGAGCATATAAATCTTCTTACGAAAAAGGTGGTTGTGTAATGCCTTATGATTATATCGATTCTGATGACCGTTTCCGAGAAACTTCTCTCCCACCAATTACTGCTTTCTATAATAAATTGGAAGATAAGAAATGTCCTCGAAAAAGCTATTTGCGGGCTAAGCTTGTATGGGAAAAATTTCAATGCCAGAATTTGGGCGAATATTCAGATCTATATATGAAAACGGACATTCTATTGTTAGCTGATGTATTTGAGCAATTTCGTTTAAGCACTCATGAGACTTATGGATTAGATCCAGCACATTATTTCACCTTACCTGGATATACGGGGATGCAATGTTGAAACATACTAAGCAAGAATTGGAACTTCTAACCGATATTGATATGTTTTTATTGTTGAACGAGGAATACGTGGAGGTCTAAGTCAAGTATGCGGAAAACGAAGAGCTCATGCAAACAACAGGTATATCCCCAATTATGATACGAAGAAACCAGAGAATTACTTGATGTACTTTGATGTAAACAATCAATATGGATGGGCAATGTCCCAATACCTACCATATGGAGGTTTTCAATGGACCGATACAAAATAAGATGTTACCTCCGTACCTGATGATGCTCCAGACGGATATATTTTAGAAGTTGATCTTGAGTATCCCAGAGAACAACACGATAAACATAAAAATCTCCCTTTCTGTCCTGAACATTACAATTCTAAGACTCGGACACCTTGCTATGCTTCTCAACAGAATGCAAAACTTATGGCTACATTACATCCAAAGAAGAAGTATATTATTCACTACAGAAATTTGAAGCAAGCTTTAAGGAATGGATTGGTTCTCACTAAAATACATCGAGTGCTCAAATTCAAGCAGTCCGCTTGGTTGAAATCCTATATTGATCTAAATACGAACCTCAGGAAGAAAGCAAAGAATGAGTTTGAGAAAAATTTATTCAAATTGATGAACAACGCGGTGTTTGGTAAAACGATGGAAAACATAAGAAAGAGAGTGAATGTTCATCTTCTAACGAAATGGGAAGGTCGTTATGGTGCCGAATCATACATTGCAAAACCAGAGTTCAAGAATTCTGTTATTTTCAACGAGAACTTGGTTGCAGTTGAACTTCGGAAACTTGAAGTATACTTGAATAAACCAATTTATGTGGGAATGAGCATTCTAGATCTGGCGAAGACAACTATATATGATTTCCATTACGACTATATGGATGATGCGTTCAGAAAGGGCTGTACCATCTTATATACTGATACAGACTCGCTATATATGAGCTATTTGAAGATCCTTATGAAGTGATGAGAAGAGATTGCCATACGCGCTTTGATACCTCCGACTACCCAAAGGATAATCCCTATGGTATTCCTCAAGTGAATAAGAAGGTATTAGGCATGAGACGGAGGATGAGAATGGAGGTATTCCGATGACTGATTATGTAGGCCTCAGATCTAAACTGTACGCAGTCAAAAATTCATATAATGAGATGATTGATGTGAAGAAACAACAATGGGAAACAGAAGGATATGATCCGGAGGAAATTGAAACTATGTGCCGAAATTATGGTGTTACCAAGAAGGCTAAAGGTATCAAGAAATCGATTGTAAAAAACAATATTTGTTTTGAGGATTACATAGAATGTCTTGAAACATGGAAGCATAAGATTATTTCACAAAATTTAATTCAAGCTAAAGAACATCATGTGCATTCATTAACGCAGGAAAAAATAGCTTTGAGTCCAGAAGATGACAAGCGATATTTGGTACCTGGAACATTCAACACTCTACCTTGGGGGCACTATTCCATCGAAAAACGGAAGAATGAAGAACCTGAAGCACCCAGGAAGAAAAGTTCAATATAATTTATTATGTAAACACCTGCTTGTATATGTAAAATAAATCATAGATTATGTTTTTTTTCATGGATTATGTTTTTTAATTAACCTATCAGCCCGTATTTCTTACACTATTATAACACCACCTATATCCTAGAAGTTGGTTTCCAACGTGACTACCTGGGGTTCGATTCCCGATGAAATATAAAAAAGTTTTGATGTCACTCCACGCGCCGCACCCCCACGCCCCGCACCACCGCGCGTTGCACTCCCACACCCTGCACCCCCGCGTCTAAGCCCTCCTATCCTAGACCTTGAAAACCTCTCGTACACGTCTACGTCGAAATGGGACTTAGAAAAATTTTCAACTGGACCACTCAGCATCCGACCTTGAAAACCCCTCGTACACGTCTACATCGAAATGGGACTTAGAAAAGCTAATAATCAAGGTTGAATTTCCGTTTATGATAAAAACACACATATGTATGTATTTCGAATATCTGTAGACCAACATTTCACCGCTCATTCTACACTGCTTCAATAGCCTAGTAGTTAAGACGCTAGACTCATAATACGAAGGTCCCTAGTTCGAATCCTAAGAAATACAAAAAATTTATCTCGTATAAGTCCTCACCTGACAGCTTCTCAACCTTCAACCTTCCAACCTCTCACCCTCCTACTCCTCACCCTCCTACCCCTCGCTCTCCAACCCTCAAACTCCTACCCTAAACCTCCTACCCCTCACCCTCCAACCCTAGACCACTCAACATCCTAATCTGGTCCACTCAGCATCCGATCTTGAAATGGGACGAAAGGTACGAAATTCGGTAAAATGGACCTTAGATTTCCTTATGGGAATTTACATGTAAAAATGACCAAAATTGCGCCCGAACCGGTGTTGCACATCTACTATCAATTACAGTTCGGTCGTCCTTGAAACAAGGCAGAATAAAAGGATTAAAAATTGCTTTGTTCCCTCTTCCCCCAACTCCCAGTTACCATGGCTACGATGCCCAGTGTGTGTCAGGGAGTCAGGAATCGGGAAGGTCGGCTGTACTGCGGACAAGTTTCCGGGAAATGGCTGGAACAGGGGGTGCAGGATAATGGACGTCGAAAAAATAATAGGGAAGTGCATTTAGGGATGTAGCTGTCGTTTGACTTTGACATAAGTTGTCAGGAGTTTTTTTGTTTGATTTGATTATTGGGGTGTTTAGAGTTAATTATTTGAAGTATTGAATCATTTTTTGGGGGCAATTGTAACGCTACCAAGCAGTTAAATATGAAAATTTGATAATTTCACATGTTGCCGAAGATATTTTATTGAAAAATCCGGAAAATAGAATTTTTTGGACCAAAAGACAAAGGACCCCGCACATTTTGTATGGGATATTTCGAATTGATAGCATTTGCTTTCAATAATCACGAAATATTCTCAAACATTTCTGTGTGAACGGTAATACGTAAGCCATAATGGATACAAAAAATCGCTTAAAACTCCTGGAAGTATGCATATCAAATTTTCAGACAAATCCACCGGGAGCCAATTCCCATAAGAAATGTGCGGGGTCCTTTCTGAAAGTCTGCGAGTCCAAAAAACTATTTTCGAGCGTGTTGCTTACAATATGCAAACTTTTAATAACTAATTTCATATGAATTTTTAGCCGTTATTTCGTTGCTATAGTAATGATCAACTGTATTTTTCAAAATCATACTTCCCAGTAGAGTCCTAGTATAGCCCCTTTACGAAAGTTTGAGCCGTCGGTTGGCCATGGAAATTTGGCATATTCCATTGTGTATATTGAAATTTTAGGTTATGTTGTTCATTTTCTCGTCAGATTGATACGCAATGTTGTCAATATTGCATAGAGTTCTCTGAATACTCGCAAGCTCGTCGGATGAGGCCGGGTACATTCGGCAACGTTGACTTTATTTTACGCTATGATAGCAAATACTGCCAACTTCAGATAAATAAACAAACACCTACTATGCACTCAAACTTTCGTGAACGACTATACGTACTTGCAAATGCAAATTTTTCGAAGAAAAAGGGCGGTTGCCGAAAAATATTTTTTTATTGAATGAAACTGTCCATTTTTCACTTCTTCCCACAATATACGATATCAAATATTCTACTGACTCTCCACTACTAACGAATTTCGAATTGATCAGTGCACCAAAAAAAGGAAAGTAGTACTTAGTACCTGACATTCAATAACCCAAAAGGATGAGAGAACTGTCAAAATAAGGGATCTTTTATCTAAATACGTTAGTCCTTTATTTAAGTTAAGTAAGGAAGGCCTGTATTTTATTAAAGGCCAACTTAAAATCTTTCTTAGATGCGCATGAGCAGATGTCGAAATAAAGAAAACTCAATTTAAATTGGGTCTCTATTTGCGTTTCGATAACTCTCTATTGAGTTTTCTTCAGCACTCCAACATTGAGTTATTATAAATTCAATAAAATGAAAATGTCATGAGAAATGCAAGAGTTTCGTGCACGTGAAATCGATAATTCGATTAGCCTAGTAACGAACTCCAACCATTCTTATCGTATTCGAACATGAACTGAAAATTGTTGGTGTAAATATAGAGGAAATGAAATTTTCTATTTCATCACATCGTTTGTTTTCCACTGGTGGCAATTGCCAACAAACAATTCAATTTCGGGATAAAGTATAACATGTTTGGCATCTGCACAATTTTGATGACTACATCATTCAGGTATTTTAATTCTGAAATAGTTATTTAATCAACTAGGTTATTAAAGACAGCGACTAATGGTCAAGATATTTTAACGAGACCATTAGTCGCTCGATTAATAACCGAGCTGATTACAAGATTTTTCTGACGATCTCAATATGAATTGTGTATTATTGATTGAAAAACATTCCCATTTTGCACAAGAATTACATTTGACATATAAATTTCTATGTATCTATATGTTCCAGTCATAGATTTATAATACTAACTAGATGGCGAACCTGTCAAAAATTTGAGGCAACGGCGGCCATTTGCAGTTTGGGGTGGATTCGAGAGGTGTCACTTTTTCTATGAATTTAAATACTAGAATTACCAATATTCCTTTATTTATTTTATTTCAACGAATTAAAATAATAGGATTACCAATATTGTTTAATAACTAATCACATGAATCGAAAATATCTATAATTTTAATAGACCGAAATGTCAGAGTTCACAGAACACTAATTATAGAGTTCGTTTTTCATCACTTCTTTCAAAGGACGTCTATGTTTCAATCAAAATTCGAGCACAGATGGCATAAAACATCAAAATATTTTGTAGTTCATCCCAAACTGCAAATGGCGGCCATTTGCCTCACTTTGTTCTACGTTGACAGATAGGAAGTTCGACGTCCAGTTAGTATTATAGGTCCATGGTTCCAGTAGAGTTTTGACATTTCTCGTAGTGTTTCTGAATACTTTGTGAACGGTTGCCATGAGGATTGTACATCAAAATAGCAGAAATTGAGAACTAAAATGGGTCATTAATGATCAATTTCGTACACATCAAAATCACCTTTTATTTCAAGATCGACGGAAAAAACTCAAAAATCACGATTGTTGAAAAAAGACCGCTGGTCTAGAGTTAGGTACCGCTGATACGAGGTTGCCTGTCCTCATCTCGAATTCTGCAAGAGCTGCATATCGTTAACTAATAGGTGGGCACCAACCACACGATGTTTATGAATGAAATTAACGTTCTCCTCGGTTTGGAATTTCAGCAATGTGTCTTATCTGTTGGTAGTATTTTAAGATTGCGAATTCTACGAGCCACGTTGTGTATACACAAGGGGGATATAGCTTTTTTTCATGGGGGGGGGGTAGTAATGATTCAAGAACGATAAATCAGGTTCAAAACTTGAAAAAAATTTAATCAAAATATTTAGGAGGAATGATATAATAAGAAAAAATAGTAGTAAAGTAATAGTAGTAAAAAAAACAAACAAATGAAAATATGTGTACCATGTTGCGTAGCTTTTTCAAGGTTTTCGATATTCATGGGGGGGGTAATTACCCCCATTACCCCCCCCGTAAATCGCCCTTGTTTATACAGCTGGATATTGGGTTTCTAGCGGTTGCTAATTTGATTCTAGAATAGTTTGCAAAATGTTAGCATGCGATCGTTCTCATTTTTGAGAAAGATGAAGTTGAATATTTCGACAAGGATACTCTTTACGAGTCGAAAATTTACTCAGAAATAGAGAATATACAGAGTGTTACATGAGTAGTTGGCCATAGCCTTATACTAAACACATCTCTTCCAGACCTTTCAGAAAATTATATAGACAGGGTGTTCCAAAATAACATCAAACACAAAAAGGGGTTTTTCCAACTTAGTTTAAGGGGGTGTCTTAGTAGTTTAGTAAGTTTTATATCGTGCTCGAAGTCAGATTTTCTTCCAGTTAAATATAGGTAGGTACTTATTATAGAACAGAATTTCTATCCTTCTAAAAATGGACCATAAATATTTTTATTGGTTCATTCTTTGCCTGGGTATATTTCGAGTGTTTAGGTATTGGTTCTATAAAGATAGAAGAAGCTTTACAAATGTCTCGTATATCAAACGATATAGCATGTGCGTTTCTCAGAATTAGCAGAGGAAAATCTAAAGGGGTTACGTATACTTTTACTATTTCTTTCTTCTCTAAAAAACTCTTTCTCATAGGTGCTTTTGCCTATACCAAAAAGTAATTCTGGTCCAGTAAGTCGCAGATATAAAGTTTCTTGATTTTTCCTTGGGAAATTTCCCACAAGTCTATATTATTATTATAAGTAATGCTAATGGTGCTCACGGACGTACTGGCAGAATTTTTTTCGGTCTCGCTATTTCATTAGTGAGTTCAACCAAATTTCCACCCGTAATTCTAAACTCACAGACATTTCGTCAAAAATTTCCCTATGAACGAGCGATCAAAAACGCATGGATGGAAAGTTAGAAAGAAACAGGTGGTCATACGGCTCCCCAATGCAGCACTTGCTCAAGTTCAATAATGTTAAGGTAGGTCTTGGTTTACGATACTAAGATCCGCCATATTGACAAATTATGATGAATTATTCAAAATCTAATGTGTTTTTCACTGGGAGAACGATTTATCATGACTATGTTCGATTATAACAGTAATTTGTTGTCAAGTGCGTCGAAATTCACGAATGCAATTCTTTCTCCTTGCCGTGCGACACAAGCAAAACATAAAATTCTAATACCCAATCGTGCACCGTCCTCTAAACATGGTCTAATCAATGGAAACGTCAAATGGAGGCCCGTAAAGGGGACTCCTTCGCCAATCGGAAAATCCGTCTAAAAATACCGCATCTGCACTCGCACGTGTCCACCTATCCTCCCCGATACGCGTACGGCACACCGCGCTGTCGCAACCGGCACGAAACAAAGTTGCACAGGGGCTGCCATGAATTGTAACACCGACATTGTGAATTGTAACATTTCGTAACATTGATATGACTGACCTGCGTTGAGTAGTGAAGACTTTTTTTTGCTAGTTCCTTTTTTTAAACTCCCCACGAAATGCTAATTGGTACATTTGTCAGAAAATTGGTGTGAAGAAAGGCGGTTATCCTATAATCCTATGCTGAGCTTCTCAGATCTCAGATGGATAAAAACCAGATGGCCCTGTCAAATTTAACCAAATTCAAAAAGTAGTCCAATTTTTTTTAATTTTTCCAGCTATATCGACCCGGGTCATCTCATTGACTAATTCGAGGTCGTTGAAGACGAATATGCAATTAGCTTTTCCATAGGATAATTACTTTTTCGAATAATTGACTTTTAGTGGAAAAATCGGGAAACTTTGGAGTGCTGTAGCAGCCAGAACAAAGACACTGTATGGATGCTGAATTTTTATATTGTAGATTGATCCTTTACGAATCGGAATATGCAATTTTAATTCGCCTGTCGCGAACAGTTTGGATTTTAAATTTTGTATGGAAATTTTGCCAAAAATCGAATTATCTCCGATCGCCACCAAATTTTCACCATTTACTAAATCGAGGGCGTAAAATAATTCTATCCATACAGATTTCATGTATTTTATTTATTTTTCAAGTTATGGTGTTTGAAAAATCGAAAAAATTGGACCTTCGCGAAAAAAATCTTGAAAAATAAATAAAATACATGAAATCTGTCTGGATATAATTATTTTACGCCCTCGATTTAGTAAATGGTGAAAATTTGGTGGCGATCGGAGAGAATTCGATTTTTGGCAAAATTTCCATACATAAGTATGGAAAATTTGCGATTTTTGGCCAAAAATTTTTCGACTCCGATGGACGCCGAAATTTCACCATTTACTAATTCGATGGCGTAGATTAATTCCTTCCAGACAGATTTCCTGTATCTCATTTATTTTTCAAGTTACGGTGTTTGAAAAATTGAAAAAATTGGACCTTCGCGAAAAGAATGAGAAAATCTTGAATAATAAATAAAATTCAGAAAATCAGTCTGGATAGAATTAATCTACCCCCTCGATTTAGTAAATTGTGAAATTTTGGAGGCGATCGGAGAGAATTCGATTTTTGGCAAAATTTCCATACATAGGTATGGAAAATTTGCGATTTTTGGCCAAAAATTTTTCGACTCCGATGGACGCCAAAATTTTCTCAATTTACTATTCGAGGGCGTAGATTATTACTATCCAGACAGATTTCCTGTATGTTATTCCTTTTTCAAGTTATGGTGTTCGAAAAATCGAAAAAATTGGACCTTCGCGAAAAAAATCAGAAAATCTTGAAAAATAAATAAAATACAGGAAATCTGTCTGGATAGAATTAATCTACGCCCTGGATTTAGTAAATGGTGAAATTTTGGTGGCGATCGGAGAGAATTCGATTTTTGGCAAAATTTCCATACATAGGTATGGAAAATTTGCGATTTTTGGCCAAAAATTTTTCGACTCCAATGGACGCCAAAATTTCACCATTTACTAATTCGAGGGAGTAGATTGATTCTATCCAGGCAGATTTCCTGTATTTTATTTATTTTTCAAGTTATGGTGTTTGAAAAATCGAAAAAATTGGACCTTCGCGAAAAAAATCAGAAAATCTTGAAAAATAAATAAAATACAGGAAATCTGTCTGGATAGAATTAATCTACGCCCTTGATTTAGTAAATGGTGAAATTTTGGTGGCGATCGGAGAGAATTCGATTTTTGGCAAAATTTCCATACATAGGTATGGAAAATTAGCGATTTTTGGCCAAAAAATTTTCGACTCCGATGGACGCCAAAATTTCACCATTCACTAATTCGAGGTCGTAGATTAATTCTATCCAGACAGATTTCCTGTATCTCATTTATTTTTTAAGTTATGGTGTTTGTAAAATCGAAAAAATTGGACCTTCGCGAAAAAAATCAAAAAATCTTGAACACTAAATAAAATACAGGAAATCTGTCTGGATATAATCAATCTACGCCCTCGAATTAGTAAATGGTGAAATTTTGGTGACGATCGGAGAGAGTTCGATTTTTGGCAAAATTTCCATGCATAGGTATGGAAAATTTGCGATTTTTGGCCCAAAATTTTTCGACTCCGATGAAAGCCAAAATTTCACCATTTATTAATTCGAGGGCGTAGATTAATTCTATCCAGACAGATTTCCCTTATTCCATTTATTTTTCAAGTTATGGTGTTAAAAAAAAAATTGGACCTTTGCGAAAAAAATCAAAAAATCTTGAACACTAAATAAAATACAGGAAATCTGTCTGGATATAATCAATCTACGACCTTGAATTAGTAAATGGTGAAATTTTGGTGACGATCGGAGAGAGTTCGAATTTTGGCAAAATTTCCATGCATAGGTATGGAAAATTTGCGATTTTTGGCCCAAAATTTTTCGACTCCGATGAAAGCCAAAATTTCACCATTTATTAATTCGAGGGCGTAGATTAATTCTATCCAGACAGATTTCCCTTATTCCATTTATTTTTCAAGTTATGGTGTTTAAAAAAAAATTGGACCTTCGAGAAAAAAATCAGAAAATCTAAACTGTTCGCCATAGGTAAATGAAAATTGGATATTTTTATTCGTAAAGGATCCAGAGGCGACGCCAGCTTCTTAAAACAGGGGGGGGGGGCCAAGGTGGGGCTAGGATTTTTCAGTGAGGGCCATAATGAATTAATTTGTACAATTGTGTTTACAATAGTCCAAATTTTAGGGGTTCAAGTTAAATTTGAGGAGGTGCCCGGGCCCCCCACTGGCCTCTCTCTGGCGCCACTGAAAGCAGTGGCGCAGCAAGGATTTTGTTATGGGGGGGCTGAAATGAACAATTATTGATGATACAACAAATACGAAAGTTGCAAAAAAATAAAGAAGAAAGGAATACCAAAGAAATTAATCTTTGGGGGGGGGGGGGGGGGGGCTGCAGCCCCCAGTTGCGCCAGTGACTGAAAGGATCAATCTATGATAAAAGAATCCATTCAGTGTTATTTTTCTGCCTGCCGCAGCACTCCAAAGTACACCTATTTTTCCCGACAACTTCTGAAACGAAAATTGTAACATTTTAGAGTAATTTAAGAATTCTACTCAACACCGTAACACCAGATTTTAAATGTAACACGAACGTCACAATGGTAACACCAGGAACATGACTGCACAGGGGTTCCAAAAGGCGCCTCATCCCTATTTCCATTGCGTGGGCGAACGCGGCCGCCATATTGACGGAGGGTGCACGTTCGACGTATCCGATTGGTCGGAAAGCTTTCCGCGGCACACCCAACCTCTCCCCACCCCTCGTATTATGACGCGCACAACATAGTCCGTAGTTGGCGTAGGTCATGGAATTTTCCCAGTGAAATGAGCCTTCTACGAGTGGCCGGCTGCTTCCAGTCAACCTCTGGTGCCGTGCTGCGACGTTTCGGAGGTTTCCACATCGACATCTTCAGGGGCGATTTGCGTTTTTGATGGTTTAGGCGACCAAAAAGTTGACCAAGAGTGAAAACTATCTGAATATGGCGGAAAAAGCGTGAGTAGAATGTTGGGAAGATTGTTTAGCGTCGTTTTTCATCTGGGTTTGTTTTGGTTGTTTGTCATCATGTCATCTGATGTTTTCTTGGGGTGTGAGTCACGATGTTGTTTTGTTGTAGCGGGAAATTTTTCCTTTGTTGTTCAATATGACGCAATGGTGGCCTGGTGACCTATAAATAGCATGGGATGCACCTATTTTATACCGTTTACGTTCTGAAGGTCAGGTTCGATATAGGTGGTATGATTTGTGGCGTTGTTGTCAGTTCTAGATTGAAATATTCGACTTTTTGTGTGAGTTTTCGTTTGGAAAGTTAGTTCCAGTGTTGAAGATGTAAAGGGTGGTGTCGTGTTTTAGATTTCTTTTTATTGATTCGGTCTTGGAGTGATCGAAGTTACTATGGGGTCGTTTGTACTGCGGAATTACTTTTAAATTTGTTGAATTTTACATTTTCTTGTTTTTAATCTTTGAGGTGTTTGCTGTTTTGTGATTAAATACAATTCGGTTGTGATGAACTTTTTCTGTTCGGTTGTATATATCACTTTTAGTTGTTGGAAATTGTATATAGGGTGAGTGTTCAAGTTATACCTTTTACGCAAATAAATATATATGTATCTATTTTTAATCAGAATTTTCGACAAAATCAAGACTTAATTGTTAGTGCATTTTCGTATGTTGCTCTTGATTTCTTTGGCAATAATTTTAATGAAGCAGTATACACTGCCTCAACAACCTCTGTCTCAATTTATTCGCGATTTTTTCAAATTAATGAATAATCAAGCAAGAATTTGAGAAAAAAATTATATTTTTACCTCTTAGGAAAAGCCTCATTCCAAAAATCTGTGCAGCAAAGTTTTTGTTTGCATCTCGACGTAGCAATCTTCACAATCGCCATAGAAATTTCATAGACTCAAATTTAATAATACTGTGTAATATTGACAGGATGTCCAATGACTTGGACAATATTGCCTGAAGATCCCCAGAATGGAAAATTGAAAAGACGTTGACAACCCTCTGGTGGTGTGCGTTTCTTACCTGGACGCCTTATTCCATTGATTGTAGGTGAGTAAAACACTTCCAGATAAAAAACTTAAGTGATTTTAATGTCTCAACATGTTTCGAGCTAAAAGTAGCTCATCTTCAGGAGAAAAACACAAAAGTGAAGCTAAAAAACAGAAAACTCGTGGAGAAACAGCAACAAAGTTAAATACAGAACACTAAATTGAATACACAAAGAGGGAAAAGTTAAAACAATTAAAATAGATATAAATTCAGCTGATAAAAATATAAAAAATAGTGACAAAACTAATCGAAATTTCTTTTTAATTATTCGATTAGCTTCGTCACTGTTTTTTGTATTTTTTTAGCTGATTTTTTATATATTTTAATTGTTTTAACTATGAGTGATGAGCTACTATTAGCTCGAACATGTTGAGACATTAAAATCAATCAAGTTTTTCATCTGGAAAAGTGTTTTATTCACCTACAATCAACTGCCCAGACATCAGGACATTCAATACTAGATTATTTCATTGAGACAAATGCAAGTGAGAGTACAAGTGCCTTCTGCGATTTTTCTTATGGTGATATCCTCAGAGTAATAGTAAACCAATTGGCCAAGTGACGTATAATTCACATTGCGAGCGGACTAAAGCCGGCCATAGACATCGTTATTTTTCATCCGTTTTCCTCGCCGCGATTCGAACACTGCCGAGTCGTATCGCCGAACTGTTTTGTCCACACACTTCGGTAAATTCTGCCAGTTATTTTACTGTCGTTCGCGATTTAGCACGTCATGAAGATGAAACATCTCTTAGCAGTGGCGGCCGCAGTTTCGGTTCTGAGTAAAAAAGAAAAAAGAAACGAGACTTATACTACGCTAATGGCAAATAACCGCCGATTCTCGACGAAATCCCCACACACAGTCGGTATGGCACGACAACCGATGGACCGTCGTTCCAAAAATCAAGCATCGGCAGATATTTGGACCGACGATACGTACCGACGGTTTTTCGCCACACACATCGGTTTTCGGCGCTTTTGTCGGGACGGTTCTTATCGCCGCGATACGAACGGATGAAAAATAACGATGTCTATGGCCGGCTTAAAGAAAGTTGTAACTCAGTTCGTGCGTGCAACTCGAGGAAAAGGAATGTGCAAACTTCGAGTCCCCAAGTGCATGGCCATCTTGATATGGGACGCCTACGACGGTCGCGGGAACAAACGCCGATGCACACAGAACGCCATCAGCCTTGACATTGAACTTGACTGCACGTCATTGCGAACGGCGACTCTGCCGTCATGCTATGGCATCGATCCTACATATATGAAGTTAGCTAATTTAGTTTTATTTTTAATCGAATGGAAACTGGATGAATTCACTTTGAATAAATACGGTGGAACTGTAGCTAAAGCGAAAGCGCTAAATCCGCAAAAAAATTCGTTATAAAGAAATTTCGTTTTATTGAAAATTTGTTTCTACAGTCGGCAATGTCGCGGTCGACTTCACTGATAAATTTAAGTTTATCATTCAAACTTAAGCACTTGCTTTTAGACATTTCCGCAAAACTTTTCACACTAGCGTAATGGTTAGATTGAAACCAAACAGCCAGGGGTGTATTTAAAACTGTTTCAGAAAGATCTCTACCCGCCGTAATGATTTAGTTTAAGGTCGGGATTTATTACGTACGCACGGAAAAATTTCGGAAAAAACCCACCCTTATACCTTCTTACCAATACCCATTCAAAGAGTGATGTTCTTTGAATATTTCGTTATAGGGAGAATTTCGTTACAGGGTGTTTTTAACATGGAATTTGGATTCAAGGTGCAATGTCTTGTACGAAATTCGTTACACAGAGAAATTCGTTATAGGGAAGTTCCACTGTATATGGGATTAATCTCTGAACAAATCAAAGGTATATCAACTCCATATATGGAGTAAATAATCTGTCTCCTCATATATGGGGAGACAGAGTTTCTTCCTGAGGTTTTTATTTCTATGTTCCTTTGTCAAATGCATGATAGTCCGTTTATGAGTTCTTTGCTAATATTTAGAAATATATGCCCAAATAATGATTGACATCGAAATAGGTATGCCTTGAAAGTGTGAACAGAACCTACACTCGTCAGTGTCCGATAATCCCATCCTCAACAGGTGCTTCCTGGGGCGACAGTGTCCTGTGAGAAAGCCGGTGAGGAGGTGTAATTGTTTCTTACTGAGATCCAGATATCTTTTGGATCCCGCTATCTCGAAGTTGCGAAGGAACTTAGTGGAATGATCCATCCCTGGGAGATTCCGCCAAAGTTTTTCCCTCTCGGCTTTCACCTTCTCCAGAAACTCCTCCTGATAGGTACATTTACCTATACCACAGAAGGGTTCTGAGCCAATGAGTGACATTCGTGCGCCTTTTTTTGCGAGTGTATTGGCCGTTTCGTTTCCTTTGATTCACGAATGGCCGGAAACCCAGATTAAAAAGACCTTATTTTTCTTGCCTACCTCATTGAGTTTGTTCCGGCACTCCCAGATATCATCTTGAGTCGATGACGAAGGAGCTCAGTGCTTTAATAGCTTCTTGACTATCTGAGTGTATGGCTATATCGCACTTCTGATAGTTTCTTTCCAGATTTATATCTAGATATCTTTCAATAGCTAAGATTTCCGCTTGAAAGACGCTCATACAGGAGCCTAGCAACAGTGCACACTTGGTACTTGGCCCGTATATCCCAGCGCCAGCTCCTGTAGAGGTTTTGGAACCATCTGTATACCATTTTACGGTATTTTCTTCGAGGTTATAGTCGGTGTACAATATTCCCGTTCCCATTCCCTCTTTTACTTAGCAATGTCCTGAAGTTTTTCTCAGTGCTTACTTTCTTGATAATTACATTACTCTAGGGAAGTAAAATTTTGGAAGGATTCATTCCTGGAAGATTTCCATAAAGTAATCCTCTTTCAGTTTCTTCCTTCTCCAAAAAATTTTTTTTATAGATGCATTTGCCCATACCCAGGAAGGGTTCTGGGCCAGTAAGTGACGTTTGTGTTCCTTTCTAGCTAGTGTGTAAGTATCTTCGTTTCCTTCAGATCCTGAATGACCAGGAACCCAGACTGAAATGTCCTAATTGTTCTTGCTCACTGCATTGAGTTTTTCGGCACTCCCATATTACCTATGAGTCGATGACATATAAGAGTTCAGTGCTTTGAAAGCAGCTTAACTATCAGAATGGATCATCATGTCTCAGCCTCGATACTGCATAAGTAACGATGAATATTTTTTTCCAGTGAGCCGTTTACATTGCGAGAGCGAATCCTTCAAGATGGACCTTATATTGGACATAAACACATGGCTGTATCCTATGGAATTAGGTGAGTTTAAAAAACAATTGTGTTACATACTAAGTATATCTATTCTTTTGAAATGGGAGCTAACAAAATACAATACATGAAGCAAAAAAGTCCTTAGCTGAGGTTGGTGCAAAACTGGGTATCATACTATTCTGGCGTATGATACCAGAACACAGGGAAAACCCCCAGTAAAAAAAAACCCTGCCTTGCCGTTCTTACAAAATTGAAACTTAAAACTATTCGAATAAATACCTTCAATATTCAGATGCAAAATATTTAATTCATGCTCTTGGGCCAGGAGGGTGTTTTAAACCAGGTCTGGCTTTTCAAGTGATGATTTTTCGAATCTCCTGTTCTTTTAAGACCGCTACAGGACCCTATTGAAGGGTAATCATCTCCCATAGATTTAAACTGTGGTATTTCATCCTAAATATCGAATTCAATTTCGGAATAATGATAAAAACGTTTGATGTTAACATACGAGCCCTATTCAAAAGGACACGCGAATTTTAAATCAATAACTCGAATTTCTATGAAACTTTATAGGTTTTCACTCCCAGTCTCTGAAACAGAAATAATTTAAAAATTTCCAATTAAGGTGAAATGCTCCTGCGAGAATCTTTGCACTTATTTGTCAGTAGCAAATTGGTCCTGAAAAAATTGTTGCCTAACAGTAAAACTAAAAAGGAAATAAATGAAAAGGACAATGTAACGTTTCGGTATCTATATCGGACACATTCTTCAGACAAACTTGTTAAATCTTCAGCATTGTGTGTTTTTTTCATTTGCAGTCTAATTGACAATGAAAGTTGTCAACACATAGAGATGTTGATTCATTTAATTTTGAAATTTCCTGTTGTCATTTCTTTCTTCAATAAATCAATCCAAATACGATCTATTCCAACAGAACAATTGGCCAAATTATCTAGTTCATCTAACAAAATACACCGGATTCCTTAATTTTCTTTTTATAATTATCAGGTTCTGTCATTAGGATCTTCGTGTTGTTCCAGTTTATCATATGATCTCCGCTATTTGAACATACATGTACAGCGATTTGTAATCTTGTGATGTCTCTATTTTTGATGTTGTTCTTATGTTCCCGTTTTCTTATCTCTAAAGGTCTTCCGTGTATGAGATTTTCCACATATACAGGGAATATTGTAAAAACGATTTTTTTGATTTTTGTGTCTTATTATTTTGGTTTCGTTCTGGTTAGAATGGATCTCAAATATTTTTTTTATTATTTCAGTTTCAGAGACTGGAAGTTTTTAGAAATGCAGAATCCCCAGATTATATTTCCATCGATAAATAACTCGAATGTTTTTTTGCTCAGGTCGGGATAAATCTAGCATTATTTATTTCCTTTCAAACTCGCTCAGGCCAACCTTGAACGCCAGAATGAAATCATATCAGGTTCGAATTTATTCGTTACGGAACATTTTTCCTATGAATATTCATCAGAACACGATAATTCCATTGATAACCGATGTATTATACCGAATTCCGTGTGTCAAGAACTCCATAAACGTCAACGTCATTATTATAATGAGATTCGCAAATAGAAAAAAAGTTGATTAGATCGAAACGTTCGCCAAAGCGGAAACATCTGAGATTGTTCGCAGGTTGCAAAATTCAATGTCGAATGATAAAATAGACCTTTAAGCTTTTATGCGATAACAATATTCAATCGATATTCGCGGTAAATGTAAACATTTCATGTTTCTGTTATAGACGTTATTCGACGGTACAAGGATTCCGTTTGTTTATGAGTTTTTTGAGGTTTGTAGTTTTTTGGAGATGGTTTTCTTGAAGAGATTGATAAAGGGTTTATTTGTTTCTCATTTGTAAACGTCAGTTTCCAAAAACACAATATTAATCAAGAAAGTTTATTTTATCAAGTCACTAACTTGTAAAACTGACAGGTAACTTGTAAAATTTTTACAAGTTAGTAGTATGTATTATTTACATTGAGATTTGTCAAGTACTTTCTTCTAATTTCATTTATCCTTGTAATTTCAGAGTTCTTGGAACAATAAATTTCTCAATGAACGTTCTCGAACTATTCGAAAACGATATTCGTACCTTGTTTTTATTCGTATCTATTTGTTTTCCTTCTCAGAATTGCAAATATCCTAGAGGTTTTTTGACCTGTAAACTCACTGACAGTTTCACGTACTCGCTTCTAATTTCATTTATTCGTCTAATTTCATCGTTCCTGGAACAAATATTTTTAGCAATAAACGGTATAAAAGTATTTAAAACGATATTCATGCCTTGTTTCATTTGGATCTGGCCTTTTTCATCAGAAATGAGCAAATATTCTCGAAGGACTTCCCCCTCTCGTAAAGCCACTGACAGTTGTCATAATTTTCCGATGTCATAAATAATCATAAATAATGCAACTTACGTCATTTGCGACAAATTCTTGAGATTTTTTTGGAATTTATCTAACCTTTTTACAAATGAGAAACAAATAAAATATAAACAATACACGCAAGGTAACGGGTTTTACTGGCTCAAGGAGGAACTGACTCGCCTGCGGCTCGTCAATTATATCCTCCATTCGCCAGTAAAAACCCTCTTACCTTGCTAGTAATGTTATATACTATTTCCAATAAGATGTGTTATTTTGAATAGCCTGCTATTTCGGTAGATGTCACGTTAGAAGCGGTCGTTTTTTGACATTTGACAAGTAGAAACTACGCCATTAATAAAAATGGAACGATACACGCTTCAAGAACGCATGAAATTATAAAATTCATTCTAAAATGGTGAAAATTTGGCAGAGACGGTTCGTAAACTCGAAACATTTGGGGTCGTCGTGAGCACTTGTCGGACCGCAATAAATAAATTGGTGGAAAAATTCGATCTGTTGGGACAAGTTAGTGATGTGAAGAATAAAACCCGTGCACGTCGCTCAAGAACAGCCGAGAATATTGATGCTGTATTCGAAAGTGTTGAAGAAAACCCAGGTTTGTCCATTCCTCGTCGTTCTTTGGAATTAGGCATTCCGCGAACGTCATTACACCGTATTTTGCATAAAGATTTGGGTCTTAAGGCTTATAAAGTTCAGTTAACACAAGAACTCAAGCCGGCCGATCAATGATTATTGATCTTTTGCGGGAAAAGTTTCCGGACCGTGTTATCTCTCTAAGAGGTGATCACATTTGGCTACCGAGATCTTGTGATTCAACACCTTGCGACTTCTTCCTTTGGGGCCACGTGAACGCTAGAACAAAATGAGCGGCACATTTACGGGCTCGATTTTTGAGAGAATTCATTTGGGGAAAACCGCAACCTTCTAAGTCAAACCGTTTTCGAGCTATTGGAGAAAATTGGAAAATGGCGTCAAATGAAAAATTCTCATAACTTCTTTATTACTGAAGTTATTAACTTGAAACTTTAAACGTTATACGGGCACTTTTTTCAGTAGAATTCATTGAAGTAATCAATTTTTCTTTATTACATTTTGTTCTAGCTCATCGAGTTTCTGAGATCCCCTCACTAGACAACGAATTTAGGACACCCGGTACATCCTCAAATTCGATTTCATTTCAATCGAAACATTTTTCATCGAAATTGTTTGAATGGATACATTTGCCGCAAAATTTCTGCTCGATTGAATCGATGAGTTCTGAAATACCGAATTATTCGAAAAAATTGATTATTTAGGAAAACATTGAATTCTACGGTTTTGCTTATGCGATCCTCCTGAAATTTTGCTTGAACATTCAGTATAAGGATCTTCACCCTCAGAATAAATTTCACTCGAATTGGATATTCTGTTATGGAAATATAAGTATTTTCTTTTCAATATTCCATTGCATTAAACATTCTCGTAAGTTAATGAAGTGTACATTCTAACATTCAATAAAATGTATCAATTTTACTATCGTGCTGTTGCCAACTTATTTATGCGTTCTGATTAGTTTGGACGAATATTACAAAGTCCGAATTCCTGAACATCAATTTTGGGAAACACCCACATGTAACAATTTCGTTTATTCAAAAATAAAGCCGATTATATTGGTACCGAAACACTCATGTTTGAATGAGTTAAATAATCAATTTATGGAGTAAATATGCGCAGTTTATGATAGTTCACAATTTGTATATCCTGCGTTAGAGATTAATTTTGAATTGATGAACTTTAGTGGAAATAATGGTGAAATTGATGCTGGGAAACTTTTCTTCGAATCGATACAGCTCTCTGTGTCAGTCTATAAATACCTGTTCTGGCTGTTATTCCTTCAACTAGGGCATGGGACGATTCTCGTACTGCATCGAGAAACTCAATAATTTCATATTTGAAAGGTGCTTGATATTATTTCTTTGTTCGGTCAGTGCAGCCTCTAAAATTCTTTCGAAAAGAAGAATTTACTATATCTTCTAGATGCTGAACATCTCACCGCTATTTTTCACTCGTAGTGGCATCTCTATGTTTATTTCTTACTCTGAGCTCTAGCCCCATATCTAGACGACCCTAGCTTTACGAAATCAGTCCGCTAAAGCTAAATAACACCTCTTATTGGTTTTCCAATAAGAGGTGTTAATTTGATATTCAAAGAAAAATGCCATTTTTCAATATAAATGATCGGATGTTTATTTAATCATAAAGAAGAAGCTATTTCGTTAATAGTGGAAAATAACATCAGAAAATTGACCACGCGCACAGGGCCATATCCTTTTAAAAATTTTCATAACCAAATCGCAAAGTGGCTGCCCTATGTCCTCGATAGCCTCACGAATTCCATCTTTGAGGTCTTGAGTTGACGCTGGGCTATTGGCGTAGACCTTTCCTTTCACGTGGCCCCAAAGAAAGAAGTCGCAAGGTGTTAAATCACAAGATCTCGGTGGACAATTGTGATCACCTCTTCGAGAGAAAACTTTTTCCGCAAGAGATCAATGATCAATGATAGGCCGGCTTGAGTTATTGTGTTAAACTGAACTTTATAAGCCTTAAGACCCAAATCTGTATCCAAAATACGGTGTAATGACGTTTGTGGAATGCCCAATTTCAAAGAACGACGAGGAATGCACAAACCTGGGTTTTCTTCAACAATTTCGGCTACAGCAGCAATATTCTCGGCTGTTCTTGAGCGACGTGAACGGGTTTTATTATTCGCATCACTAACTTTTCCAATAGCTCGAAATTTGCACGAAGACCCAAAAATGTTCGAGTTTTACGAACCGTTTTTGTCAAATTTTCACCATTTTTATAGTGAATTTTAATAATTTCAATGCGTTCTCGAAGCGTGTATCGTTCCATTTTTATTGATGGCGTAGTTTCTTATTGTCAAATGTCGAAAAATGACAGCTTCAACCGTGACATCTACCAAAATAACGGGCTTATTCAAAATAACACCTCTTATTGGAAAACCCTTCATTTCGAGTTCTAGCGATAGAAAGAATAATTTTATTAATCCTTCGGGGACAAGGGCGTAGGTAAGGGGGGGGTTTTGGGGGTTCAAACCCCCCCCCTAAATGTTCAGAGTTATTTTTTATTGCAAAAATAATCTTTCACTTTGCACTTGAACCAACTTATCTCCGAAAATCTAGTTAAAATTAAGAAAAGGATTATTGAATTCTTAAAAACAACAATACTTGCTCCAGAAAGCTATACCCTCACAATTCCCGGCACCTACAAAGTCAATTGCCAAAATGTCAAAACCCCCCTCGAAATCAATTCCTGGCTACGCCCTTGCTTCGGGACACAACAATGTGTAAGATAAATCAAAATACCAATACAATCCTACTTACTAAGTTGTTAAAGAGTCAGAAAGGAACTCTTAAACTGAATAGAAGAATTTTTTAGTGACAGCTCCTTGATTTCTTTTTTGAAAATTCGTCTGTTCAAAGATTTTAAATCAGGAGGCAAATGGTCGAACAATTTTATGCTCCGATACATTGGAGATCGTTCGAAACTGTGAGTCCGAGCTAAGCTAGAGACAATTAGTAAATAAACTGGAACTGAAAAAATAAATTCTCTACTTCTTTCAAATAGGTACTAAAAATAACATTAAACATGGAAGGACACATCAGAAATTATAAAAGATTTTACAAAAACCAATCAAAGCAAGCAAAGCTGGAGACAATTCGAAAATAGACTGGGACTGAAAAATAAATTCATAAAATATTCGGTTTTGTTATTGATACGTCTGACACTTCAAATCCTAAACCTGATGTGTTCGTAAACTTAGAACCCGGGTCCATGATCCGAGTAGATCGGTCGCGTGAACCAATGATCCAGATAATAACCCTGGGTAAGTTTCCGAAAACGCCTTATGTTTATTTCTTACTCTGAGCTCTATCCCCATATCTGGCTGGAACGACGACCTTGCTTTACGTAATCAGTCCCCTAAAGCATCGCATATATTTCCAGTTCCAGCGATAATCAGGCCGTTCAAAAACACCCCCAATCAATCGCTACCGCTCAAAACACCCCTAATCCCAAATCGAGTAGAAAATTCCGGCTCTCACTTACTTGCTTCTCTCCCCAATTCGAAAGCAGGCAACAACCCTCGAGGTCCTGACGTGCCCGAGTTTAACGAAATGTCAAAGGTCACGTGAGCGATATTTAGGTCATCGCGGGATACGACGTGGCAGCGAGGCTTCCACTAGGGGTGAAACGGGACCCCCCTCCCCTCCGTTGGTATTTGTTCGACCCCGCTGATTAGGTTATTTCCTCCGTTTGCGTCCTCGACTCTTCTTACCTGCTTCCGGTTCCTGCTCTCTGTTTTTTTTTGTGCGGAAATATGGGGAAGTGTGTTAATCCGGATGTGTCGGTTAAGGAATGTGATTTTTTTGAGTATCGTGGATTATGAAGGATTCCGGGTCACTCGGTAATCAGAGAAAACGGGGAAATATACTTTTTTGTTATTATTATTAGGAAAGAGTCCTTTTATTGGTACTCACGATTAATAAAGTTGTGAATGGCCATAATGAGTCCAGTACTAGGAATAATCATAATCAAATAATTAAACAATTCTATACTTTTTCCCGCAAATCGTTGGAAATTTTCACATTCCTGAAGAAATCTCTTGTTAGGAAATTTCATTTCCTTACAGCTGTTAGTGTTCTATATACTACCTACCTATTTCAGAATACAGTGGAACTTCCCTATAACGAACGTCTGTATAACGATTTTCATACAAGACATTGCACACATTGAATCCGAATTCCATGTTAAAAACACCCTCTAAACGAAGTATTTCTCTCTATACGAAATATTTAAAGAACATCACTCTTTGAATGGTTATGGTGAGAAGGTATAAGGGTGGGTTTTTTCCGAAAATTCTCCGGACGTACGTAATAAATTCCGAGCTCAAACTAAATCATTACGGCGGGCAGAAAGATCCTTCTGAAACAGTTTTAAATACACCCTTGCCTGTTTGGTTTCAATCTAACCATTACGCTAGTGTGAAAAGTTGTGCGAAAATGTCTGAAAGCAGTGCTTAAGTTTGAATGATAAACTTGAATTTATCAGTGAATTCGACCGCGACATTGCCGACTATGCAAACAAAATTTCTGTATAACGAAATTTCTTTATAACGAATTTTTTTGCGGATTTAGCGCTTCCGTTATAGGGAAGTTCCACTGTATTCCATTTCTATTTGGGTCAAGTTCAATTTTCTCAGGTTATCATCGTGAAAACGGCATCATTAGATATTTGGCGTGAGATTTTGCAGTATTGCAATAAATGTATATGATATAGTTTACTTAAGGAAAGCGACTGCATGCAATTGCGTATATTTTCCGATTTTTTTATGTTTCATATTCGTTAGAAGTTTTCTATTGTTTGGAAATTCCAAGAAATATTTTATTGATGTAAGTAAACCTTTCAATGATTAATATATCAAGTTTTAACCATATGTCAATAACTGTGTCAATAATATGATATCGAACAGTGATTGACATAGGCTTTAACCTTAATATATAAATCATTGACGGGTTTACTTACATCAATTAAATATTCCTTGGAATCTTCCCACCAACAGAAAACTTTGAACGAATAAGAAACAGTCCAAAATTCTCTGGAGTTTTCGGCTCTCCAGGGCAGTAGCCTGATTTAGTCACATGTTTATCAAATTTTCTTGTTTAATTGAATTACTAAATTGAGTGAGTTCCTCTGTCCCACCCTTTATTCAATCTTCAAACTTTGCCTGAAAGTTTCAATCCTGTAGCATTTTTCCTTTGAAAGTTATCGTCTTTAAAAATCGTCATCACTGGAAATACTCTACTTTGACCACGGATTCTTCAGTATTCGTCCGATCTAACGATACGCCACTGTCCTCGATAACAACAGACATTTCGGCGAAATGAAAGCACGCTGTACACATCAAAACAACCGCTCAAAACGAAGATAAAACAAGATCTCCAGGTAAAACCCGCCATTTTTGTCTTCAAATTCAGATTACATAATGACAACCATACCCAAAAATCCGCCCACGCAAAACACCTCTTATAGTCCAGGAGTAACGTAACATCGTCGTCGTAGATGCCGGCACCAGAAACATGTTTATCAAATCTTGTTTGATTGAATTACTAAATTGAGTTCCTCTGCCCCACCATTCAATTTTCAAACCTTGCCTGAGAGTTTTCAATTCTGTAGCATTTTTAAGTTATCGTCTTTAAAAATCGTCCTCATTGGAAATATTCTACTTTGACCACGGATTCTTCAGTATGAAGCCGGCCATAGACATCGTTATTTTCATCCGTTCGTATCGCGGGCGATAAGAACCGTCCCGACAAAAGCGCCGAAAACCGATGTGTGTGGTGAAAAACCGTCGGTACGTATCGTCGGTCCAAGTATAAGCCGATTCTTGATTTTTTGTCACGACGGTCCATCGGTTGTCGTGCCATACCGACTGGTGTGGGGATTTCGTCTAGAATCGGCGATTATTTGCCATTAGCGTAGTATACTCTCTTTCTTTTTTCTTTTTTACTCAGAACGAAACTGCGGCCGCCACTGCTACGAGATGTTCCATCTTCATGACGTGCTAAATCCGAACGACAGTAAAATAACTGGCAGAATGACCGAAGTGTGTGGGCAAATCATTCGGCGATACGACTCGGCGGTTCGAATCGCGGCGGGGAAAACGGATGAAAAATAACGATTGTCTATGGCCGGCTTAAGTCCTTCTAACGATACGCCCACTGTCCTCGATAACAACAGACATTTCGGCGAAATGAAAGCACGCTGTACACATCAAAACAACCGCCCAAAACGAAGATAAAACAAGATCTCCAGGTAAAACCCGCCATCTTTATCTTCAAATTCAGATTACATAATGACAACCGGCCGATATCTTCCGCATACCCAAAAATCCACCCACGCAAAACACCTCTCATAGTCCAGGAGTAACGTAACATCGTCGTCGTAGATGCCGGCACCAGCAGCATCGAGAGATCTCCACGTAGCACCCGCAGAACAGCAGAAGGCAGGCCGAAACTCGAACCTATCGACCGCTTTTCGCACTTGGCAGGGAGTGGAGAGCGAGGAGACCCCCCCAAAGCCCCCCATCCCGTCCGAAACATTGAATATCAAGTTCATTGCCAAGGCTAGGCGGTCGGTAGCGCGCATGCGCCCCCCAATGCGCCTAGCTTGGGCCTCCGCCGCCACCGAGCTGGAGAAGGTTGCGTAACATCAAAACGGCGACAAACAAAACAAACTCACCGGTTCACCCATTAATCCGAATTCACCGAAGATGTGTCAGTACGAATTTCGGTCGAGGGGTGGCGGGTCTGGACGTTGCGGTGGCCGCCGAAGCCGATTCTCGGCCCTAGGGTGCGGATGTGGGTCTTTTCTTCCCCAGAGATCTTCTGGGTCTTCCTACTGTGTCTTCTTTTTCTGCTAGCGTGCCGGCAAGGTGACCCGCGATTGTTTTTTTTTAAATAACGCCAAGGTCGCCGTTTTCATGCGGTATATTGCGAGTACCGGCCGCTTAGTAACAGACTGACTGACCGCGCAACATGGGTTTGCTCTGCGTGCGTAAATATTTTTCTGTGTATTTGTAGGTAACTGTGTTCCGAGTTGTCTGTGTGTATTCGGCGCTATGTTGTTCTGTGTTCTTTGTGTCGGGGTGTCTTGTTTTTTGTGGTTTGGATTAGGAGGAATCGATTAGATTGGAAATGCCGAAGGTAAATGGTTGTTTTAGAACAAAGGATTTGTTTTGTTGACGTGTTGAGGTTGGAAAAATGTTGAGTGGGATCCACGTAGTCGAAGGACGATGGGCGGGTTGAGTTGGCTTTGGAAAACGATGGGTTTTTGAGCGTTATGTAAGGGTTTTTGTGGCACGGATGGTTTTACGTCGAATTAGTGAGGAAATCCTCACCGTATGTTGAAATTTGCCGGCTTTTATTGATTTGTTGTGACGTACGAATGTCGTGGATGGGTTGGTCGGGAAAATCTGTGAGTTGGAGGAAATTGTTTTACTTTGTGGAAGCTCGAAATCTTGTTGGATCAGATCAAATTTGTTTTCAAACAAGATTTACTATAATCTTCGGAATGTTCATGAGGAATTGCGTGAGTAAAGGTCCAAATTTCAGGAAATTCCGATAATTTTGAAGACGAAACATTGAAGATAGCCCTGATGTTAGGTCAGAAACTTTTGCGCTCTTGTTTATATCGAAAATTCGATCATTCCAAAATCACAGACATTTCGCCGATAGCACGCTGTTCCCCTTTGAATAAGCGCTGAAGAACTTAAGTGAAAGTGATGGGGAATATAAATATCACCCTTTCGCCATTAAGTACAGTCAAATTCAATCCATTGTTCTTGAAATCACTTCGGTGTTCATATAAATTTTTTCTTTAACCATGCTTCACAGATCCATAATCATCTTCCATATACAGGGTGTCTGTAAACAAATGCGACTTAGAGAGATGATTCCTCCATGAAAATAATCAGGGGTAGTTCATATGATTTTTTTTCGAAATTGACCTACCTTCCAAGATACAGCAATACAGGCGATGACGAGTTGACAGTTTTTAATTTTTTTTTAGGAGCTATACATAATATAATTTATTAACTATACATAATATAATTTATTAAGTAGATGTTACTCACACAACTTTTTTTGATCCCATAACTTAATTATTAGGGGTTGAAAATAACAACCCTTTATGATTTTCCTTCAAAAATTGTTTTCGTGGGATAGATTTTCGAAAAATAAAATTCTCTTATGATTTCCCATCAAATTCTGGAAAAAAAAGTCTCCTGCAAAATTTCGATGCAGTCGAGACTTTTCTCGAAAGAAATAAAAACTTACAAGCAGTTAGGATCACTGTTCATTCCATTTCATCGTATGTTCCATAGAATGAATATTCTAAGATATTGTTTATGCTCAGAATTGGTTTATTAATTATGCTTATTAATCGAAGAAAGTTCTATTTGTCAAATCAAAATATTACGGATATAATTTTCTTCCGGAAATTAGTAATTAAACCTTCAGAACGATTTATAGACATCTTCATCTACTGTCATAGATATTCAATATCTGAGAATATTCATTCTAAGGAACACTTATACGATGAAACTTGTTTCATCATATTCAGTGTCTTCAATTTTAGGTAGACTCAAATATTCAGTTAGCCAACAATGTAAATAACTATTGAGCCGTTCCTCGCTTTTTGATTATGTTGAAACCAACGTAGGTACAGTCAAATTTTGTCAAGAAACCACTCCATTGTAATGGTACTTGAATGGGGCAAAGAGTTTAGAGGAGAAGTGCATTGGTAATCTCCCTAGAACCATTGAGTTTAAATATACTCAATGCTAGAACTAAGATTTATTTTTGTACAAATCGCTCAATTCAGCGTATTTGCCAGTTAACAGAGTAACTAAAAGTTGAAAGTTCTAGTGTTCAAGGCATCTATTATTTATTAGAAAGCTTATTCCTCAAAAGATATCAATAATAATGGCATAATTATAACCTGAACAGTAAAATAAAGAAAGTGTTCCCTCAAACCAGAAAAATGAAAAATATTACATAAAGTTTATGTTGCATATGCAGATTATATTGAACAACTTTTCAATTTCAATATTTCGTTTACATTGATTAAAATTGGAACCATGAAAATGCGTTTGGCATACATCGACATTTCACTTATTTTTATCTCATAAGCAAACTAATAATATAACCAAAACGCAAAAGCCTTAGGAATAATAATTGGTCTGTGCAATCTATTTGGTGGATGCGCCACAGAAAAAGGTCGTTAATCCCGAATCTACCCTCAAAATTTCAAGTTTTGAAATGATTGTTTATACGTTCGGCCGTTGTGTTCAAGACTTGAACAGAAAAGTCGAATTTTCAAATGAATAAAATAAAACCATTAGTTCTTTCAATATGAAAATGCGTATATGAAAGCTTATAACTTAATGTTTTTGGTAATCTTGGAAATGTTTTCTTATGCTGTACCTGTAATTCCTCAGCAGATTTCTTTAAATTAGACAATTCACATGAAATTCCCTAGATATCAATGGAGAGAACTCAGAAATTTGATTCTTCTTCTAGGTTTTCCAAATACAATGTTTTGTTGAGGTGAGAGGATAGTAAACTTCTTGTCAGTTTGTCTCAGGTCTTGTAACTAAAGGTTTTCCAATAAGAGGTGTTATTTTGAATAGCCCGCTATTTCGGTAGATGTCACGTTTGAGGCTGTCATTTTTTCACATTTGACAAGTAGAAACTACGCCATTAATGAGAATGGAACGATACACGTTTTCAAGAACGCATTGAAATTATTAAAATTCACTATAAAAATGGTGAAAGTTTGGCAGAGACGGTTCGTAAAACTCTAACATTATTGGGTCGTCGTGAAGCACCTTGTCGGACCTCAATAAAGAAATTGGTGGAAAAATTCGAGCTGTTGGGACAAGTTAGTGATGTGAAGAATAAAACTCGTGCACGTTGCTCCAGAACAGCCGAGAATATTGCTGCTACAGCTTTGTCCATTCCTCGTCATTCTTTGGAAGTAGGCATTCCACAAACGTCATTTCATCGTATTTTGCATAAAAATTTGGGTCTTAAGGCTTATAAAGTTTAGTTAACAGAAGAACTCAAGCCGTCATCATCAACGTCGTGTCTATGCTGATTGGGTCGTTGAAATGCATGAAATTGATCCGGACCGAGTTATCTCTCTAAGAGGTGATCACAATTGGTCACCGAGATCTTGTGATTTGACACCTTGCGACTTCTTCCTTTGGGGCCACGTGAAAGAGAAGGTCTACGCCAATAAAACAGCGTCGATTCAAGACCTCAAAGATGGATTTCGTGAGGCTATCGAGGACATAGGGCAGCCACTTTGCGATTAAGTTATGGAAAATTTCATTAAAAGGATATAGTCCTGTAAGCCAGATGTTATTTTCCACTATTAACGGCATAGCTTCTTCTTTATAATGAAACAAACATCCGATCATTTATATTGAAAAATGACATTTTTCTTTGAATATCAAAATAACACCTCTTATTGGAAAACCCTTTACTATACCATCTTGAGCGGTTCTTAATCTTCTATAGCTGATGATAAACAGGCCAAGAAGTTATACAACAAACTTCATCAATCACAAATTTCTCACCACAGCAACTGAACAAAAGACTTTCGTGAATACAACCTAATCATACTCTCATTTATCACCTAACCTTCGAACACGTTTCTTGAAACAAAGTACCTCTTTCATTGATTTAGTTATCTTATGTCGTAGATCAGTTGCTTGATATTCAAGTTGAAGACGGTAGCAAGCTCAGAGGAAGAAGTTTACTTCTTCCTTTGAGCAGAATACCACCATTAATCATACAATAGAAAATATCGGTATAGGTTATGGGCCAAAACCCAAAATTCTCCATTGGCACACAACGACCGAAACTTTTAAGTTCCTTATCGATTTCCCGAATGCTGCCAAGACTGGAGCGCCTAGATCAGCTGACCGTCGGCGTCCCGACGCTAGAGCGTCGCCGCGCCGGCCCCGACGCCAAAGGGATTCTCCTTGCTCCTCGTGCCCTTCGTCACGTATACAACCGAAAGGGGAAAAGGACAACGCAGAGCGGAAGCTCTTTCTCAATGGAGCTTCGACCAAGTTCAATGTCGACGAGGACTGATGTCGAATTTCCCTCGAGGTTGAGGAAGGTTCGCCCTAGATGGCTTTGGAGGGGTTTGTAGGGTTTTCTTGAGGTGGTGTGTGGGGTTGGAAGTAGAAGATTTATGAGCAATAAGACTATTACCTCATTATTTCATTTGGAATTGGCGATTGATACCAAATACAACCTTGTACAATATTGAGTCAGGTCATGACTGTTCAGAATATCAGAATTTCACCTCAGCACAAATATCACCATTTTCGAGATAATGGGCATTTTCTAAATATCTAGAAAATCACTACCTCACCTCCGTTTTTGGAGTGCTATGTCTACAATGTATCAATTTCCTGAAAAACTGTTTTGTATTCCTGAAAACATCATTCATCATTAATCTTCAGCAACAACGATATTTGAATTAGTCTTAAATTGAAGACATAGCACTCAAAAAACGAAGGTGAGGTAGCGATTTTCTAGATATTAAGAAAATGCCCATTATCTCGAAAATGGTGATATTTTCACTGAGGTGAAATTATGATCTCATGACCTGGTATATCACCAGTTTCAATATTGTACAAGGATTACCGGACACCCTGTATACAGGGTCTTCCGGAAAATGTGGGAAATCTCCGGATTCAGATAGAACAAAAAAAATAAGATGACAAGTTCCCATAATTTTTTTACCTAGCGGCCCTCCTTACGAAGATACGACCTCCTTAATTACGCCACTGGAAATCTTTTTTAGTGGAATAAGTTTCGAAGTACTAGATGTAATTTGACGAAAATTTGATATGATTGATAGTATTAAGGACCTCTTAAATCACTGCACTCAAATTTCAATTAGCTTGTTCAGTTTACCAGGGGTGGACTGGGTTGTACATTTTAAAACTTACATTTTTAACACCCTGTATGATAAGGTTGCTAAAAAAACAAATTTGGGTACCTTGAACATTGAGCTAAGGAAAAGGTAGTCTTGTTCCGTGTCGATAAAATAAACCGTTTCCGAAAAAAAAATAATGACTGAAGTAAGTAATTGAAATGTATTCCACTAAAATGAATTTCCAGTGGCGTCATTTAGAAGGTCGAAATTTTGGGAGCATGTCATCTTATTTTTTTATGTTCTATCTGAATCCTAGAGATTTCCCACATTTTCCGGGACACCCTGTATAAATGCAAAGTCTCAGCACAATCGGAATTATATTCTGGAAATTATTCAAAAAATGAAATATGTAAAAGATAAATAATTACAAAAATTCTATGGTTCTAACGATGCGGTCCTCTTGAAATTTTGCTTGAACATTCAGTTTATCAGTCTTGATTCACAAAATGAATTTTGCTTGAATCGGTTATCCTGTTATGGAAAAATAGAGATTCTTCTTTCCAATATTCCAATTTAATTCTTTATGGTTGACACTATGGCTACAAAATTTTGCTTGAAAATCTTCAGTTACAAAAAAGAATATACTTGAATCGGATATCCTGTTATGGAAATATAAAGATTCATCTTTTTAATATTCCAATGCAATCTTCTATATGATTCTGTTAACATTATGGCCACAAAATTCTGCATGAAGGTTCAGTGTATCAATTTCTATTTATAAAATAAATTTCATTCGAATCGCATATTTTTTTATAGAAATATGAAGTCTCTTCTTTTCAATATTCCAATTGAATTTTCTATGGTTCTGTTTACACTATGGCCACAAAATTCTGCATGAGGCTTATTATGAGCATCCTGCATATGGCCGCAACATTTCATTTCGATGGGTTTCGTTTTGTCTGAGATATTGAGAAACAAAAATTCTGAATGGTGAATGGTCATATTTTATGGAACACCATGTACGATTTGGCTGGTTAACGAACTTAACCGAGCCATTTGGGAACCGAACTCACCCTGAAAATTTCAAGTCTCTAGGACAATCCCTTCGAAAGTTATTGTGCTAACGGCCAGACGGCCCCACGGACAGAATTGAATTTGATCACGAATTCGTCATCAGGGAGTCGAACCCTATCGTTTGAGACCATTTTCGGCTCAAAATTCGAAAATTACAAACAATTGGTCTAATCGATATAGCACTCGTTTAAGGAAAAAAACGAGCGCTCGAAAATTGAAATTTTCAGGCTAGAATAGAAACTTTTTTTTTAACTTTACAGGTTTTCACTCCCAGTCTCTGAAACAGAAATAATTAAGAAATTTTCAGTTAAGATGAAGTGCTCAAAGCCAATTTTCTCCTGACAAATAAGTGCAAATATTTTCGCAGGAGCACTTCATTCAAATTATTTCTGTTTCAGAGACTGGGAGTGAAAACCTGTAAAGTTTTTTAGAAATGCAGAATCCTCTCGATTATATTTCAATCGATATCTAGAATAGGAACCTCATACATGTTTTCGTTTTTCAGGTGATAAATTCCGATTGGTCCTGGCGACCACGCTCAGAGAGGATGGTTATCCTGACGGCTCAGATTGGAATCCCCAAGGGTTAGAACAGGAAGGTTCTAGGGCCGACAGTTTCGAATACGTCATGTCTGGAAAAGTTTACAGGATAGAAGGAGACGAGGCGGCCAATGAACAGTCCAGTAGATTGTGAGTTTTACCTTTGTTTTTTCTCTATTATTTTTAATTTTCTTGGTATGGACAATATAGGTTTCTATAATATAATAATAATAATGTTTATTCAAGAAATAGAAATAATTACAAGACAATACAGTGTTGAATTCCAAAATAAACTCCTTACACTAGTTATACAAGATTAAAACATACAGAACTGACAGGCGAAACAAAACTTGGACAATTGTAATAAACATCAAAATAAATTATCACAGAAGTAAAAAAACTATACTGCAATGAAAGAATGTTCCCTTCTTTCGAATAAACAAAGTTAATCCCCCAAAACCAAAGGGTTGTGTGGCGTTACAAAAGAAATAGGCGAAGTACCGTATTATTTTCACCCACTTTTTTATCAAATATGTATAAAACGAATGTTCTATTTATTATATTGCTTTAATTCGATTTCAACTGTGTTTTTACTCGCTTCTGTGAATTCCCTAAACCGATTCCAATTCATTTCTTAAGCATATCCAATGCCATCAGACTGTTTTCAAGATGGCATCCGCATATCCCATTAAAAATGTATGCAAGATAGAAAGGAGGATTATTAATCGATTGAAGATACCTATTCAACATAACCAGAATATAATTAAAACGTATTACAGAAATTGAAAAAGACAAAATGATTCAATTCGGAAAACTGTCGAGGCAAGTCTATACAGGATGTACCGGAAAATGTAGTACATCTCTCGGATTCAGATAGAACATAAAAAATAAGATGACAAGTTCCCATAATTTTTTTTTCTTAGCGGCCCTTCCAACGAAGATACGACCTCCTAAATGACGCCACTGGAAATTCATTTTAGTGGAATAAATTTCAATTAGTTACTTCTTTCATTATTTTTTTCGAAAACGGTTCATTTTATCGACACTGAACAAGAGTACCTTTCTTTAGCTTAATGTTCAAGGTATCCAAATTTGTTTTTTTTTAGCACCTTATCATACAGGGTGTTAAAAATGTAAGCATTGAAATGTACAACCCAGTCCGCCCCTGGTAAACTGAACAAGCTAATTGAAATTTGAGTGCGGTGATTTAAGAGGTCCTTAATACTATTAATCATATCAAATTTTCATCAAATTATATCGAGTAGTTTGAAACTTATTCCACTAAAATGGATTTCCAGTGGCGTCATTTAGGAGGACCGGGAACTTGTCATCTTCATTTTTTAGGTTCTATCTGAATCCGAGAGATTTCCCACATTTTCCGGGACACCCTGTATATTTGTCGCGTTTTTCAGAAGAACGAGAGCTTTTTGAATGTTTCTCATGCCAATTGGCTCTAAATTTGTCGAAGAAAAAAAAGAAATAAAAACGTGAGGGTTACTTCAATGACCAAATAAGTATACGGTAGCAGTAAGTAATGAATATTAATTTTTGGAAGATATAAATTTTGTGTAATTAGGAACTACATGGTCATTTTAATTCCGCAATTTTTTATGATATCATGAAATCGTGTTTCTGTAAAACTGAAAGATTCAAGTAATGTTTGCCGGCACGAATTATTTTTCTAAACTGTTTTACGATGCAATTATGCGATTATTATTCATGCAAGTACGTAAAACGAAAATCCAAATGAATTTGCAATATGTCACGATTAAAATTTTATTATGTTTAATCATAACTGCATTTGAGATAACAGAAAGTCTGAAGAAAATGCCTAATAGGGATTCGGGACAGTTATTTATGATACGAATTCAGAAGACATTGATATTAATCCAAGAGATTTCGAATGAACGAGTTTTCCAAAAGTCTAATATATAATTTTCTTTGATAATTCAGAATTTCTCGAGGCCGATCGAGCCTGAATTTTAAGGTAAAATGTTCAATGTCAATTCAAAGCAGTACGCAAAAATGTATAGGTTTATTATATAAAAAAAAATTCTGATCAGAACCATAGAATTTTGATATCTTTATTTATCGTTTTTGAAAAATATACAGAATGTGAAATCATTATTTTTATCTATAAATGCGCACAATATTTGTTATCGATTGAAAAAATGCAGAATCCTCCCAGATTATGAAGGGTTTTCCAATAAAAAGTGTTATTTTGATATTCAAAGAAAAATGCCATTTTTCAATATAAATGATCGGATGTTTATTTCATTATAAAGGAGAAGCTATGCCGTTAATAGTGGAAAATAACATCAGGCAAATGACCACCACGACCACGCTTACAGGACCATATCCTTTTAATGAAATTTTCCATAAACAAATCGCAAAGTGGCTGCCCTATGTCCTCGATAGCCTCACGAATTCCATCTTTGAGTTCTTGAATCGACGCTGGGCTATTGGCGTAGACCTTCTCTTTCACGTGGCCCCAAAGGAAGAAGTCGCAAGGTGTTAAATCACAAGATCTCGGTGGCCAATTGTGATAACACGGTCCGGAAACTTTTCCCGCAAAAGATCAATGGTTTCGTTGCTTGTGTGGCACGAAGAGCCGTCTTGTTGAAAGTAAACGTTGTCCAGATCAATACTATCCAATTTCGGCCATAAAAAATCATTAATCATCTCTCGATAGCGCAATCTATTCACCGTAATGGGCCCCACTCACTTCGTTCTTCTCCGCCGTTTTTACCCGACGGTTTAAAAACGGTCGGGTAAAACTGCCGCAAAAACGAAGTGTATGGGCTAAAAACGGCGCACTTACCCGACGTTGCAAATTTCAGACGAGACCTGATTTTCGTCCGTTCTCTTGACGTTTTTAACCGTCGGGTAAAAACGGCGGAGAAGAACGAAGTGAGTGGGGCCCTTAACTGTTGCTCCAGCCTCATTTTCGAAAAAGTAAGGTCCAATGACGACGTGCACGGGTTTTAATCTTCACATCACTAACTTGTCCCAACAGCTCGAATTTTTCCACCAATTTCTTTATTGCGGTCTCACAAGGTGCTTCACGACAACCGAAAAATGTTCGAGTTTTATGAACCGTCTCTGCCAAATTTTCACCATTTTCATAGTGAATTTTAATAGTTTCAATGCATTCTTTAAGCGTGTATCGTTCCATTTTTATTAATGGCGTAGTTTCTACTTGTCAAATGTCAAAAAATGACAGCTTCAAACGTGACATCTACCGAAATAGCGGGCTATTCAAAATAACACCTTTTATTGCAAAACCCTTTATTATAATCTGGGATGATTCTGCATTTCTAGAAAACCTATATTAGATTTTCACTTCCAGTCTCTGAAAAAGAAAGAATTAAAATTCTATCAATTAAGATGAAATGCTTCTGGGTAAATCCTTGCAAATTTTTCACTTTTTTTCATTTATTTCCTTTTTTAGCTTTACTGTTTGGCAACAATTTTTTCAAGACCAATTTGCTCCTGACAAATAAGTGCAAGGATTTACGCAGGTACATTTCATTTTAATTAAACATTTTTTGATTGTCTCTGTTTCAGAGACTGGGAGTGAAAACCTAAAAAAAGTTTTCTAGAAAAAATATTCGTTACCAGGTCGAACAAAAATCCTATCTTTTCAAACTCCATAAATATAGCGCTTTATCGCAAAAAGCTAAAATCCCATTTCTTACATAAATTGGCAGTCTTCCTTGAATGAATGTAAGAATGCAAATCGTTCGTAGTACTGCTATTTACATGAATGCATTCATGCAACTTGTCACTGATTAGCAAGTATAATTTCATTCGGTAATTTGCCACATAATCGGTACATATATAAATTATTCAAATTCTGTTGTCTGTTGACGTATCTTTATGTATTCCGAAAGAATGAGATGTACACAGCAATCGGGAAATGTTTTTATTATGTAACCAGGTGTTCATTGTGAATTGAAGATTTCCTATTTTCTATGGAAATGTTTTAATTTAAAAGATTGAAGTAGATGTTGAGTGAATTTAAAAAGAAATATAGTAGAATGAAAAAGTTTTAAAGGGTGAAAACCGTTTATTTCGAAACATGTGCAATAGGAAAAAGTTTGATTGCAAATTTGTAGGTTTTGAAAAGACCTACAACTTCCGCATTCACATTTTTTTTCAATGATTTCAAAATTCATGTGAAATATTATATTCAAAAAATTGAGTTTATATTTTCATGTTTCACATGTTTATACGAAATTTGGTGAGAACTTCATAATATTCATCTTGGCTCAAAATCGAAAAAGCATCCTAATTTTCATTCGAAAATTCTCACGTCAAATGATCTTTTTTGAAAAAATTGGGAAATTTTTGTTTCTTCAAAATCTCCTTTCTCATAGTAAAAAATATACATTGATATGGTTAATTTTCTCAGGAAATGCAAAGAACTTTGCTACGGCTGTCAAACTGGATATAACATTCTGAAAGTTCGCAGCCGAAAACATAATTTCAAATTAGCAAATTTAAGCTCAAATTGTCATGGTGTGAGAATAACAGTTTGAGCATGAATTTGTGCAATTTAAAGCATGTTTTGGGCAGCCAACATTCGAAATGTGACATCCAGATTCACAGCTGCATATAGTAATGTATATTTTTGCTTACTGAAAAGAAAATGAGAATGTCTTTTCGAAATCAATGCTATAATTTATTCACATCATTATATACAATGCCTATAAGTAATATGTTTATTCGGTATCTTAATTATTCTGCCAACCGATATTTTTCAATGCAAAAATTACAAAACGATGTGAAATGTTCAGTGAATTGAAAGAAATAATGTATGGAAATCTTATTTAAAAACCTAGATACTTTGAAGCTCATTTACGAATTTTAAAGAGGTGGAAAAATATCAATGATTTAATCTGAAAGCCCAAAAAGAAGAAAGACTTCTGAAGATATAAACAACTACCAGGAAGCTAATAAGACTAGGGATAACAAAATATATCAAAAATAACTTTACTTCAAATGTTTAAACTGACAAGACCACAGATAAGAAACTAGATAACCTGTGTTATGAATTCTAGGAGAAGAAAAATTAGGAAATTACACACATTTTGGCAAAATGCTGTTCCCTTAGGAACAAGCACGCAAAAAGGACAGCTGACAGCTAAATTCTGTGGAATAAGTTGAAGATCTAGTTCTATGAAAAAAGACGTTGAGGATGAAGAATTATTTTTTGCTCTGTGACTATTCTGCTGTTTTGGTAGGCGATGTTGATGTGCTGGGAACCACTCTGTGTTTACTGTGATTTACCAGTGAACACAGCTGGTGGTATCTCAGTATATCTTCATCATTTCTTCATTCTACCAAAAAATTGCTGCTGTGAAAGATTTCAAGGAATGAATGTTCGGATCCTCCATGTGGCTTACTAGAATTCTTGCATGAAGAAATGCTCAGTTACTCCATCGGGCCGTATAGATGGCAGCAGTGGTACAGAACACGTTATCGATCGAGTTATATTTGGTATGTCGGTAACTGGGAAACCTGTAGTGTCACTTTGAAACTGTGGAGTTACGGCTGTAGATGGCGACTGTATGAATATTGTACTCAGAAAATCGCTACGTTTTCTTATAACCCACATGAATTTTATATATATAATCAGCTTTGCGCAGAGGCAATATCGTAATCAATGACGTTTATCCGAGATGCGATTATTGCTAGTGAAAACTTTAACCAATACCCCGCACGTGCACGTGAAATACCGTGCGCTAAGGCAATTTTTGGAGGCCTTGAAAGAGGCCTATTGAACCAATGAAAATAAAATGTCATTTATTAGTTGATTCTCTCTGATAGTGTTGGAGTGAGTTCAAAAAAGTAACTCGTTTATTAATTCTTAAATTAATAATTGATTACAAGATCTTTTCGTATGAATTGAAAAATTAATGATTGAAATACATATAAATTTATGTTTAGAGTCGTAAAGTTACTAGTATTGCTTCTGAATACTATATGTTCGGTTGCCCATGGCAATTGCACCTAAAATAGCAGAAATTGATCAATTTTGCATACGTTAAAACCTACCTATGTTTTTATGTCGACGGAATATGATTATGAATAGTAACAAAGTAAGTAACATTAATGAAGAAATTCATAAATAATCTGTAGATTCATTAATAATATAATAATAATATAATATATAGTTTATTTCGAAAATAAACAGATACATATCACAGAGGTGAATTATTTTACAACCTGTTTGTGATTGAATTTTTGTAGATTCATTACTACATAACACTTATATTTGTGGTATTAACTATCTTCATTACATCACTATTAATTAATTGCTGAGTACAGAGTGAGTCGGGAATATTGTCTTCAATACTATATTAAAATGTAGTAGTTGTTTGTTTACATTTGAGAATATGGGGAATATGGATATGATAATGAATTAATTAATAGCTTTTATGAATTCTTCAAATATGACTATAGTTAATAACTTGTCTCATTCGTATTTCAGTGAATTGCATGATAATTTTGTTGAATTTATCGAACATTTCAATTTTTTAATTTTTTGCCACCTTTCGAAGCAGAGTGGCTTATTTTCGTAAGTAATATCATAAGGGCATCTGTGAAAAAATTAGATGCCCGAATGGTATTTGACAAGACTATTTCCTGAGTGACAACAACTGTCAAGTTTTGCCGCGGGTAAACGCGAATAAACTGCTGACAGGTCCTGCCAAACAGTTTTTCCACCTAGAAACCATTTGTAATTCAAAATTGCGCGTTTCTGATGGTGGGTGCAATTACGACGAGGGAAATAGTCAGCGAAATATAAAGTGCACAAAAAACATTCAGTACTGTTATGAAAATATGCATCAGTTTTTCATCGACGCTCATAGAATTCCGCATAATACCAACATATAAAAATGTTCATTCTGAACAGTCCAATAATAATATTTCTGACTTATTATTATATTGCATCCATAAAGTGCATGCCAACTGGTACAATGCAAGCTCGCATCTTGCACGATAAACGATGTGCCCAATTGCTATAAGGTGCCAAAAATGCTGTTGTGGCCTGATCACTGCTGCCAACATAATCACGAGGCGGTGGAAACTTCGTGAAGTTTGTCACAAAGCGGAATTAGATTGGATGAATGTTCCTAGGTGAAATGCCTTCGTGTAGGACTTATAGCAGGTTGCTAGGAGATGCTAATAGATTGTTACGTTTCGTTAGACGTGCAGTCTGCCGGACTTTGGCGATAAAAGCTATTGACTGATGCTCCTTTTGGACCGTGAATTGTGAAGCATTGTTCTCGTTAATCGTCGATTTTCTTTGCATTATATAGGTTGGGCAGTGCCGCAGTGCGAATAACCTTGAAGATGGCCCCATTTTAAGATATTTCATAAATGAATAGTTTTTCAATCAACCAGGTTATTAAAGACAGCGACTAATGGTCAAGATATTTTAACATAGTTATAATAATAGTTATTAGTTCGAGACTATTAGCCACTAGATTAATAACCAATTGTGTATTTTGCACAAGACATACATTAAAGGACCCCGCACATTTTGTATGAGAATTGGCTCCGGTGGATTTGGCTGAAAATTTTATATGATGTTCTACTAATTCTTCTGATCAAATGTCTCCACAGTCACGAAGCTGAAAAATGCATACTTCTAGGAATTTTTAGCGATTTTTGTATCCATTATGGCTTACGTATTACCGTTCACACAGAAATGTTGAGAATATTTCATGATATTGAAAGCAGATTCTGTCAATTCGAAATATTTTCAAACATTTCTGTGTGAACGGTAATACGTAATCCATAATGGATACAAAAAATCGCTAAAAACTCCTAGAAGTATGCATTTTTCAGCTTCGTGACTGTGGAGACATTTGATCAGAAGGATTAGTAGAACATCATATCAAATTTTCAGCCAAATCCACCGGGAGCCAATTCCATAAGAATAATTGATACAAAAAATCGCTAAAAACTCCTAGAAGTATGCATTTTTCAGCTTCGTGACTGTGGAGACATTTGATCAGAAGGATTAGTAGAACATCATATCAATTTTCAGCCAAATCCACCGGGAGCCAATTCCCATAAGAATAATGATACAAAAAATCGCTAAAAACTCCTAGAAGTATGCATTTTTCAGCTTCGTGACTGTGGAGACATTTGATCAGAAGGATTAGTAGAACATCATATCAAATTTTCAGCCAAATTCACCGGGAGCCAATTCCCATACAAAATGTGCGGGGTCCTTTGACATTATTAAATTTCTATGTTCCAGTAGAGTTTCGAAATTTCTCGTCGTGCTTCTGAATACTTTGTGTACGGTTGCCATGAGGATTGCACATTAAAATAGCAAAGAATTGAGCATTAAAAAGGGTTATTGAAATCACCTATTCTATTTCGAGGTCGGCGGAAAAATATCCTCTAATATTCTGGGTGCTACATAATAGTATGTTACAACTTGAGGGGTGAATCTACATGTTATTTTAAGAAAAAAGGTTCATATAAACATGGTTCCGTAAAAGCTTCGAAACGGAGCTACAGGGTGTTGAAATTCGAAAAAAATTGTTTTTTTTCCTCATAACTCCTGCAGTTTTTGAGATATTCAGTCCATAATTGCACGTCCTGAATCTTAACTGGAATCTACAGGGTGTTTTCTTTTTCCGGAGCCATGTCTCCTTTTTCCCTCTCAACCTTTTTTTGCGGTACGCTACTGGTCAGCTTAAAATCAATTTTTGATATCTTCGTTCAATTCAAAAACTTTTTTGACTCCTGTAATTTTTCCGTAACTCTAAGCGTTTTCGACTAAAAAATTATTGAACGATTGTATGTTATTCGCTAAATAAAAGAAAATAATAGAAATACTCGATAGGTATGCACAAAATTTGCTTTTATGTATTTTGATAGCTCGTCATCTGAGACTCAACTCAACAATATCAAACTAAAATCGTTCAATAATTTTTTACTGAAAACGTTTAGAGATACGAAAAAATTACAGGAATCAAAAAAGTTTCTAAATTGAACGAAGAGATCAAAAATTGATGACGCTGACCAGTGGCGTACCGCAAAAAATTTGAGAGGGAAAAATGAAACATGGATCCAGAAAAGAAAACACAATGCAATGATGGGGACTGTTGAAAATAGCTCGCATTTCGAATTTGGACTGAATATCTCAAAACTGCAGGAGTTTATAAGAAAAAAACATTTTTTTTTTGAAAATTTCAGTACTCTGAAGCTCCGTAACGAATGTTTATATGGACTTTTTTCTTGAATTTATACGTAGATTCATAATAGTTGTGACATACTATTATGCAACACCCTGTATATGGTGGGGCAAAGGAACTTTTGATTTAGAAATGAAATGGAACGAAAAATTTTTCAAATATCGATTCAATTATTTTTCAATCATGAAATACATCTGAGAAATAGTGTTATTGTCAATACACTGCGTGATGGATTTTGGAAATGTCGGACTTAGTAGTCCTTGTATTTCGTTGGGTTTGTTGTTCTTCAAGTGGGTCAGAGTTCTGGGACGATCGTTATACAGGGTGTTGAGGAAAAAGTACCATACGTAGTGTCACACCATGCCCATGGAGGGCCATAAAATATGAAAAAAGGTCTCATGAATAGATATCCGAAACGGCTTCCTTCAAGAATACAGGGTATTTTTTTATTTGTTTTTTTTAATAACTTTGGACAAAGAGGTAAGAATGAACAAAATTATATGCGAGGGTTTTGTATGATGCAGAATCCAAATATCTTATCAGTTTTCAGAGTACTAATAGAGGGCGAATTTCATCTGATGAGGATTACTTTGAAGGGAACACAATGGATATTGAAAACAAATCATCGAGATATAATAGAGAAGAGACGCTATGATATACAATTGAGTAAGGAAAAATAGTACCACTGGGCGGGCTAAGTCAGGGACCAATATGGCGGAAATTTCAGGGTTGAATTCAGTTGCCAGTTTTTTCTGTTTACAAATTTCACCCAAAAAATACGACGTGTTGGGTCTTAAGGAACCCTGTTCAAATAAGGTCAATTGAATATCAAATAAACAATTTTTCTTCAGGCGTTAATATACACATATAAAAAGATATCAGATTATCAAGACTGACTAGCAAAAATTTCGAATGCGAATCTGTCCAGTACTCATCCCTACCTGTGATATGTTTTTCTTCTAATTTTTTCTGTCTCTTCTCTGCTTGAAAAAAGCCTTACAGTGAACGATACCATTTTATTGTATATTATTAAGCAGAAAAATCCCAATTCAACTAGAAACAGGTGCAAAAATCATAATTCCTCCAGAAAGTTCAACGATTGTCAAATTTGACGTTAGGTGGTAGTAATATGGCGCATCTGATACCACGTCTGATGTCCACTCTATACTATCCTATCTCTATGGTGGATATTGATGAACAAACAAAAATACTTTTCGAAAAAAATAAAAAGTTATTTTTGTTTTTGAACAAAACTATTATAAGTTTATAACCTATAATTCAGCCCAAGGGCTTCGAAAAGGGTTTTCTCGAATGGCAAGGTTAAATACCATCACGAAAAGCAGAAAAGTCGGTTATATAGCTGTAACCGCATATTAGCGCCTCTAATAATATCGGGCAGTGTTGGCAAAAAATCGCTTGCATAATGCAGGCGGTACATAGGAAGGTGATGCGTTATTTTGGGACAGTGCCCGGATTTTATCTTTGGATTTCAGACCGCTCAGCTGTTAATAATCTCGCCGTCAACCTACGAGACTGTCGCAACGATATCGAGCTCCAAAAAGTACGATTTTCTATCGTGTTACACACAGAGTGTACTACGCAGCAAGTTATGCAGTTCCGTCTCACGAATTTGCTGTTATTTTGTGAAGTTTTCGGTTTTTGTGTGGTTTTTGGTGTGTTTTTGAGTGCAGTTTTACTAGCTTTTAACGAGATTTGGTTGTTTGGTAGAGAGTATTTCGGATGTGTGATTTGTCTCCGCGGCTAAATTTAGATGCATGCTGGATTTTTGTGGTTGGTTCTCGGCGGAAACTGTCAGATAGGATTTCGATGATTCTATGGTGATTTTATATGGTTTCGATTGGTTAGGAGCGAGATTTTAAAGTCAAAAACGTGGTTTCCAGAAAAAATCGTTTCAGAAATAATGGGACCTTTGAAAATAATGATTATCCTGTTTCTTTTCGTAATCAAGTTTCAAGAATCGCTGAAATAAGCTAGCTAATTCAGAGGATCAGAATTGGCTGAGTGTTACGTACCGGGTGTCCTGAATCGGTTGTCAAGTGACGGGATCTCAGAACCAGATAAACTAGAACAGAATGTAATAAAGAAAAAGTGATTACTTCAATGAATTCTACTGAAAAAAGTGACTTTATAAAGTTTTAGTTTCATGTTTATAACTTCAGTAATAAAGAAGTTATGAGAACTTTTCATTTGTCGCCATTTTCCAATTTTCTCTAAAAGCTCGAAAACGGTTTGACTCGGAAGGTTGCGGTTTTCACAAAATTGATTGTCTCAAAAATAGAGCCCAAACATGTGCCACTCATTTTGTTCTAACTCATAGGGTTTCTGAGATCCCCTCACTGATGGACAACGAATTCAGGACTTCCGGTAGATACGTGTTAGGTTAGGATAAATGTTATATTTAATGACTAGTTGATACTCTCCTGTCACTGTTTAGTTTATTATCTGTCATTTCTGTAATACGAGAGAACTGATCTGTCAACAAACATCTTCAATACTAAACAATGGTTATGAAAAAATTTCATGAATTTCAACTTAAATTCAGGGAACGAGAGGAAATAACGTATATAATATATTCCTTCTGCACCCATTATTTTGAATAATTATACATACATCTTTTTCGAGAAAATGGAAGTAGAACAAAAATTAATAAAGAGTCAGCTTACGTACGTATTTCGTCTGCATTTCTTTTCGGCGGCAGATCTTATAATAGTGCCGGTCCTCTCGAATATTTGGCAATGTTCTGTATCGGGTGTGCACTAATTAAAAGGGACCTGTTGACCCACTTTTCGAAAGGTAAAAAGTGCTATTTTCTATCTCGCACGAACAGTTTTTTTTTTCGGGCTGTTATCCGTGTGGCTAGCTGGGAATAGAGCATAGCACTCGTATAATAGAAAGGTTTTGAGTTGGAAGGAAATTTTTCGGTGAAAAAGCGCAAGGTATTGATGTTTGTTTATTGGACAGAATCGATATGTAATGGGCCTTTCCAGCTTATCAAAATAAAGGGTTATTTCATGTTTATGAGAAGTATATAATTATAATGAAGTAAATATATATATCTATCCAATTATTCGTTCAAAATTTCAAGTAATCAATTTTTTATTTATTATGTATTGGAAAAACCGTTTCTATGCTCGAGCTGATGACGTACGAGCAAGCATAATTAGTGGGGATGACGATTAACATCAAAGTGGCCAGTTGGCATCGTTGTAAACAATGATTCAACATTCAACCAATGAAATGAATGCTAACGCTTACGTCACAATCAACCGCCAATTCTGATAGTTTGAATTCGCTAGCTTAATGTGCTGATTTCAATGATTATTTTCTTGAAAACTTGATTTTAATAATAAAAAAAGGAAAATCGCTATGACTTTCTGAGGGATATCACTTGAAATGTCCATTTGTCAATACAATCCCGTGTATATTTTCGATGTTTTTCGGTGATTTCACCCCTTTTGACCATGGACCTATAATACTAACTGGACGTCGAACTTCCTTACTGTCACGTAGAAAAAAGTGAGGCAAATGGCCGCCATTTGCAGTTTGGGGTGAACCACAAATATTTTGATGTTTTATGCCATCTGTGCTCTAATTTTGATTGAAACATAGACCTCCTTTGGAAGAAGTGATGAAAAACGAACTCTATATATTAGTGTTCTGTGAAATCTGACATTTCGGTCTATTAAAATTATAAATATTTTCGATTTTTGTGATTAGTTATTAAACAATATTGGTAATCCTATCATTTTAATTCCTTGAAATAAAATAAATAAAGGAATATTGGTAATTCTAATATTTAAATTCATAGAAAAAGTGACACCTCTCAAGTCCACCCCAAACTGCAAATGGCTGCCGTTTGCCTCAAAATTTTTGACATGTTCGCCATCTAGTTAGTATTATAAATCTATGCTTTTGACCTTCCAGAGTATGGTATTTCCTCAGTTCTTGTGCGGCCATGTTAAAAGTCTGCTTATCAGTAGATGATGGTTGATTTTCATGGGACAGAACCGAAAAATGCTTATATCATGCCATGCTTTTGCTTAAACGGTATTTTCATAATAAAAAAATAACGTAATCATCACACGACATGCTTTTTCTTCGATTGTTTTGTGAAAATTTCAAAAATAGCGTCATTTCAAAAGCTGAAACTTGTGACGTTGAATTTTGACAGGTACAGGTAACAATTGAAGATTGGTACTTTCTAAGAATCTGTGGCGCCACCTGCGGGACAAACTGAGACCTTTTCAGTCGAAGTAATACAGTGAAACTCCCTATAACGAACGTCTGTTATACGAATTTCTCTATATACCGAATGTCGTACAAGACATTGCACCTTGAAATCCTTGAATCCAAATTCCATGTTGAATACACCCTCTATAACGAAGTAAATTCTCTCTTTAACGAAATATTCAAAGAACATCACTCTTGAATGGGTATTGGTAAAAAGGTATAAGTTTTTCCGAACGAACGTAATAAATCCCGACCTTAAACTAAATCATTACGGCGGGCAGAGAGATCCTTCTGAAACAGTTTTAAATACACCACTGGCTATTTGTTTCAATCTAACCATGAGCTACACCTTTTCCAATTGTAATTCAGAAAACGTAAAATGTAATTCAGAATAGCAAATTGAATTTCAGAAACTGGAAATTGTAATTCAGAATAGTAAATTGATATTCAGAAATGGTGATTTGAATTTCAGAATAGTGATATGTAATTCAGAAAGCGTAATATGAATTTCAGAATAGTGATATGTAATTCAGAAAGCGTAATTTGAATTTCAGAATAGTGATATGTAATTCAGAAAGCGTAATTTGAATTTCAGAATAGTGATATCTAATACAGAAAGGGTAATTTGAATTTCAGAAAATATAAATTGTAATTCAGAATTGGTGATTTGAAATTCAGAAATGGGAAATTGTATATTCAGTTCTGCAAATAGGACAATTTGGTTCTCCCAGGTTCTGCACATTTTTCGTGTAAAAGATGTCTACATGGCAATAATTAAACCACTTTGTTTCTATGTACAAAGTCATTGATATTCTGCAAATAGCGCAATTATCTTTCAATTTCATTTTTTAATTCTCGATAATAACTTGCATGAAACTTATGTCATTAGGATAAGTTCGATTTCACATTGTTATAGATGACTCGATACTATCTGAATTACATATCACATTTCTGAAATTCAATTTTTAACTTCTGAATTACAATTTTCCTTTTCTGAAATTGAATTTGCCATTTCTGAATTTCAATTCACTATTCTGAATTACAACTTTGTTTTTCTGAAATACAACTTCCTAATCTGAATTTCAATTTCGCTTTTCTGAAATTGAATTAACTATTCTGAAATTCAATTTCTGTTTTCTGAATACATATTCCTATTCTGAAATACATGTTCCCTTTTCTGAAATTGAACTTTGATTTTCTGAATTACAACTGTAAAAGGTGTAGTGTGAAAGTTGTGCGAAAATGTCTAAAAGGAAGTGCTTAAGTTTGAATGATAAACTCAAATCTATCAGTGAAGTCTACAGCGACATTGCCGACTATAGAAACAAATTTTCTGTTTAACGAAATTTCTTTATTACGATTTTTTTGCGGATTAGCGCTTTCGTTATAGTCAAGTTCCACTGATATGAAATTTTGTACCGTTCTGTCCGTTCTTCTACTCGGGAAGACGAATTCCCTATGCCGTCACAAATCCGTAATTCGATATGACGGATAATTTTTTGTTTAAATGCGATACCACTCCGTACACTCCCACTTGTTTGTGGTTCTCGTTGTTGTGCGGCACCTGAACGATTAATCCGTTCAATGGTTCGGGAACAATTATTTTAATTGCAGGTATTGCGACTTTTTTTCGTACTTTGTTACAACGTTCGCATGATGCATGATAATTGTTAAGTTTAATGGTGTCAACTTGGCGTATCGCTTTTGTGTAGATGGGTTGATCTGCAAGGGCGTCGATGCACACCTCAAGGGCAGACGGACGGACAGACAGACTCGAGGTGAACTGAAATGTTTTGCGATCGTTCTTTAGTTTTTTCTTATTTCTCAACGTTAAGGGTATGTTTCTCAAGCAAATGATGTTCGAAATTGAAGTAATTGAAATTGAAGAAACATTTGTACAGAAAATCTAATGAAATTAGAGTATATTGGTTGCCAGAAGATGACAGATGTAACTTAATTAATTATAATATAATTTTTCAGACGATTTTTCAGGACTAACATTCCTGAAATTAACTCTTAGGAACTACCGAGCCATAACCTAAGGCATAAGTAAACATAATACAGTGGAACTTCCCTATGACGAACGTCTGTATAACGAATTTCGTACAAGATATTGCACCTTGAATCCAATTCAATCTTAAAAACACCCTCTAAAACGAAGTAAATTCTCTCTATAACGAAATATTCAAAATATCACTCTTTGAATGGGTATTGGTAAGAAGGTATAAGGGTGGGTTTTTCCGAAATTTTTCCGGACGTACATAATAAATCCCGACCTTAAACTAAATCATTACGGCGGGCAGAGAGATCCTTCTGAAACAGTTTTGAATACAACCCCGGCTGTTTGGTTTCAATCTAACCATTACTCTAGCGTGAAAAGTTGTGCGAAAATGTCTAAAACCCAGTGAATTTATCGTAAGTAATATCATAAGGGCATCTAATTTTTCCGAAAAGAATCGAAAAAACACGTTGCTAAGTAATATTTTGACAAGAAGCATGAGTGCTGGTGGCAACAAAAATCCGAGTCGAAGACGAGGATTTTTGCACTTGCACGAATGCTTTTTGTCAAAAATATTACTTTGCAATGTGTTTTTTCGATTTTTTTCACAGGAAAATTAGATGCCCGAATGGTATTTGACAAGACTATTTCCTGAGTGACAACAACTGTCATTTTGCCGCGGGTAAACGCGAATAAACTGCCAAACAGTTTTTCCACCTAGAAAGCATTTGTAATTCAAAATTGCGCGTTTCTGATTGGTGCAAATTACGACGAGGGAAATAGTCCGCGAAGTCGACCGCGACATTGCCGACTTTAGAAACAAATTTTCTGTATAACGAAATTTCTTTATAACGAATTTTTTTTACAGATTTGGCGCTTTCGTTGTAGGGAAGTTCACCTATAATGTTTTTTATAGTGATTTTGGTTCATGACAAGAATCGAAGAATCGTCTTTTTCCAATTATCGCTGAAGAAAAAGTGCGATTTGTTGAATAAAACATTCAATTTTCTGCTCAGAACATTGATCTTCGAGAAATCTCTTCAAAATTCACTCTTCGTTTTCTTTTCGTATCTATTTTGGGTAATTTCTACCTTATTTTTTTATTTATGTATCGTTTTTGGGATTTTTGGGTCCTTGGAACGACTTGTGTGTAATTGTTGCATGGCAGCTTTATGTGTAAAAATATTAACTGTTTCATTCTTTTTGGTGTGTTGCTTTTGAATGTATTCTATGTTGGGAATCTCAGTTTTTGTCATTATGACATGTTTGGTACTAACTTTGAACCAGGGTTTCTGAGATATATATATAGAAAACGCTGAGGTGAAAAACATGAGAATTATTCAGCAAAATTGTTAATTTAATAAGATTTTTCTTGATCATCATGGTTTTTTGTTTACAATTATGACACTTCTTTATTTCTAATAACTTCTTTGTGAATTGATGAACAGATGAAATAGAAATGAAAGAAAGTAACTAAATTCATTAATTTTTGAACATTTTTCAACAGATTCTTTCTTGTGTTTTTCTCCAAAGGTTTTCATCAGGATGGATAGGAAATAAATAGAAAATAACATTAAATTTGAATCCTTTTCCAAAATTTTCTGCCATACACTTTGAACTTTGAAACAATTGTAAACTTACAAAAACATGCTTTTTCTCATTTATTTTTTTCAAACAGAATTCATACTTTGTGGCGTGATAAAGACTACTAAATTGAATACCTCAGAGAAAATTTTCAATTCATCCTGATATTCAAGTCAACAAAGAATTGAGAACACCCACGTATAGGAATAATGATACACAATATCAACTCAATGGTATAAGCAGTTAAAAATCAGCTTCAAGTAAATTTTTATTTCCCCAGTAATAACCAAACACTGAAATCGTTAAGGTGAACTATTCTTTCTTCAAGTACAATACCTTTTTCTCTTACGTATTTCCATCTTTCCAAATGGTGCAGAAAAATAATAGAAAACCCACATAGTTTTGTTATATCATAAGAATCTTTCTGTATCAGAAGCTCAAAGGTACAGCAGATCTTCAATATCAATTTTTTCCTTCAATGCACTCAAAACTTGCACTTTTATATTTTGCCCATGCGCATTTAGAACATCATTCTCAAGAAGATATTATTCGAGTAGCATTCAAAGCAGTTTCCTAAAGCTTCCTCTTCTATGTTTTGGTCAGTGACAGTGAAGCATATCTCTAATACCTATTTGATGTCCTAATGCACTCTTCAGAATATTATTCCGTCTGTTTATTTCTAACACCAGCTTCGATAAGATAATATTCTAGCAGCATCCAAAACAGAGCTTTTTGAGCTTCCCTTCCATGTTTTGGCCAGTGAAAGTGAAGATCAAGAGGTTCACAATATCTGTAATACCTATTTTCTCCTCTGATGCACTCACCTTGAATATTATTCCTTTTGCTCACTTCAAACTTCGATCTCAAGAGTATAATATTCTAGTAGCATTCAAAACTCGAATCATTTTGGTCAGTACCATTTTCTCTTCCCATACCGTTACTCTTCTCCAGAATATGGCAAAAAAAAACCTAAATACAGCTAGAACATACCTGTGTTAAGTTCCTACCTACTGGGTGTTCTCAATTCCCTAGCCGGTCGGTGTAGAAGGTAACTTTGGATGTTAGTTTCTAGGTTGCTTGCCTTGGGAAAAATGATAGGACGCACTTTGGCGATGGTAGATGTTCTTTGGGAGTTCCTTTGCCTAGAGACGTTTCGGGGGATGTAGCGGGCTACGTGTCAGATGTGCGTTTACACTGTTAAACAATATGGAATCCTGTAAATGCACTATCTGGTACGACAGCCCACTGCGTGCACTCTGCCTGTTGCACTTCGCATTCTTGTTGTATATCGATGTTGATGTGCTTGTTATTATACGTTAAATTAGTTGTAGATTTAGATAAATTTTCAAACTCGTAGTACAGTGAGCTGTTTCGCCCTATTGGAGCTCATCAGTGCGAAGATAGCTCTGAATGATTCGTTGTTTCTGTTATAAGATGCAATACGCCAGATATAGGAGTCCTAGAGTGGTTTGAATCATCCAGAGTTATCCCCGCACTGATGAGGCACAATAGGGCTGAACAGCTATTTGTGGATGCTCTCGATGATAAAAAGTGTTTCGATAGGGGAATTATGAATAAAACAGAAGGCGTTTTCGGGAACTTACTCGGGTTAAATCGATCCCTAACCTTCGCATTCGTTTACCTAACCCGAACATCTAACCCGTGTTCGGAAAGTACGGTACTATTAACTCGATCACTGACCCAGGTTGATTTATCGTAACCCTAAACAAGAGAAGGGTCGTAGAGTCACCCCATGCGCACTGCAGTTTAATTTTGTATTTGAAAAAGGCGGGAATAAGTCTTCTACTCTTTTCTTAGTAATTTCATATATTCTATTCCTGAAAATTATGGAAAGAGAAAAGAATTTGGCTCAGTGTAAAATGTGTGGGTCCATGAGCCGAGAAAATAATGTGAAACAACCTTCATAACTTTGTATGCAGATCCTTCTGCGTTAAATCTGAAGCCTTCTTTACTTCTTCAACATAGGTACTCAAAGATAACATTGAACATGCGATGGCACACCAGAATTTATTAGAAATATTATACAGAAGCCAATAAATCCAAGCAAAGCTAGAGACAATCAGTAAATAAACTGGAACTGAAAAAATAAATTCTCTACTTTTTTAACATAGGTACTCAAAAATAACATTAAACATGGAAGGGCCCACCAGAAATTATACGAAATAAATAAAAAAAGCCAATAAATGCAAGCAAAGCTTGAGACAATCCGAAAATAGACCGGGACTGAAATAATAAATTCATAAAATATTTGGTTATGTTATTGATACGTCTGATATTTCAAATAATAAACCTGATGTGTTCGTAAATTTAGAACCCGGGTCCGTGATCCGAGTAGATCCGTCACGTGACCCAATGGATCGAGTTAGTAACCCTGAGTAAGTTTCCGAAAACGCCTAAAATATATTGTGAATGGCCGCTACGGTTTTGTTGGCATATGCCAAAATGTCTTCAACTTTCGTTTTTCGAATGGAAAATATACCGTGTGTGGGCTCGAAAAACTCTCGGGTAATAGAATTCCATCATAATCTTTTTTTTCCATCATTTAAAATGTCCATTATCTAAGGTCGGCGTTTGTATTGATTACTTCCGGACAAAACGAACTGCTTTTTTGAAATAACAATTATTAACTTCCGTCATACCATGGGATAAATAATTATTTTTCAATATAAGTTAGTACATTTATCTACATCTATGAAAAATAAGATTGATATATTATATTGGAGATGTTCCCTGACTGTTATATATTTCAATATAATGTATTTCATAAACTTGTATAATGATTTTTTTATAATATATTTTTTACAACATAGTAAGTTGTTTTTCCCCATAACCTCCTTAAATCATACATAGCTTTTCAGCAATATCGTTTATTCAAGTAACTCCAAGTAGCTAAAAATACTGGATAGTCGACAAAACTATTTTGATACACATTAAAATAATTATATTATAATATAATTATAATCTCCAATTAAATAAAACACCTATAAGTGGTGAAGTGGACCTATTATCCCCCTGGGTTCTGTGATATCTATCGTTGGAGGTCTATGATCCAGAGGTCCATGGGACGATGGGCAATTTTTACCATATATCATACATTCTCCCAGCATATCCTTACTATATGGACATGGCATTGTTTTAAAATGCCTTGGATGGTACTTACGTTCTGCATCATCGAAGGTTAGATGAAGAAGTCGGCAACTGAAAATAAGTCATTTCAATTAATTGTGTTGAAAAAAGAGCAGGTGCTGCTTTGAAGCGCTCGTTCATTGGTGGAGCAATGGGGCTATTACCTCAAAATTTTGTATAGGACTTGAGATTGGTACAACATACATATATAAATGCATTGCGATCGGAATAATATTCTGGAAATTATTCAAAAACTGAAATATGTAAAAACTTGACAATTTATCTATTCTAATAATTCTGATGACGTGATCCTCTTGAAATTCTGCTTGAACATTCAGTATATCAATCTTAATTCACAAAATAAATTTCTCTTGAATCGGATATTTTGTTATGGAAATATAAAGATTCGTCTTTTTAATACTCCAATTGAATTTTCTTTGTTCTGTTAACACTATGGCCACAAAATTTTGCATGGGGTTTATTATGGGCATCTTGCATGTGGCCGCAAAACTTCTTTCCGATTGGTTTCGTTTTGTCTCAGATATTGAGGAACAAAAATTTTGAATTACCACATTTTATGGAACCCCTTTACGATATGGCTGGTTAACGAACATAACCGCGTCATTTGGGAACCAAACTCACCCTGAAAATTTCAAGTCTCTAGGACAAGCCCTTCGAAAGTCATCGTGCTCACGGCCGGCCTGACTGCCCTACGGACAGAATGGAATGTGACCAAGGATTCCTTATCAGAGAGTCGAACCCTATCGTTTGAGACCATTGTCGGCTCAAAATTCGAAAATTACAGACATTTGGGCAGAACGATATAGCACTCGTTTATGTAAAACGAGCTCTCAATAACTCAATCGGAATATTGAAAAGAAATATCCTTATATTTACACAACAAAATATCTGATACTGAAATATTCTATACTGGATGTTCATGCAAAATTTCAAAAGGATCGCTTGATCAGAATCATAGAATTCAATTTCTTTCTAGATTATCCATTTTTTCTCACTTTTCTTAGTTTGATTGAAATTTTGCAGTGAAATGCGTAAATTGCTATAAAATCTAAAGCAGTACGCAAAAAATTTGTGGGAGTAGCGTTGATAAAACCATAGAAAAGTGTATTGCAATATCGAAAAGAAATTGTAATATTCCCAAGAAAAACCTTTCGATTTGAATTGAAATTGACTTTGAGGGTGTATATTGGCGAATTGAATCATCATACAATTTTTCAAAAGAATTGTGTAATCAGAACAATAGAATTTTGATATTTTTAGTTATTGATTTTTTTTCGATAATTTATTTTTGCGTCGATCTCGAAATAAAAGGTTATTTTAATCTGTACGAAATTGAGCATTAATCACCCATTTTAATGCTCAATTTTTTTAGCCATTTTAATGTGCAATCCTCATGGCAACCGTACACAAAGTATTCAAAAGTACTACCAGAAATGTCAAAACTGTACTGGCACATAGAAACATAGAAATTCCATTGTGTCAAATGTATGTCTTGTGCGAAATTAGAATGTATTTCAATCAAGAATTTATACACTATTCATGTTGAGATCGTCGGAAAAACCTTGTAATCAACATGGTTATTAATCTAGCGACTAATGGCCTCGAACTATTAACGCGTTCGCTACGCTCACGCATTGAAATATCTTGACCGTTAGTCGCTGTCTTTAATAACCTAGTTGATTAAATCACTATTTCTGTCGATTTCGAAATAAAAGGTGATTTTAATGTGGTGAAATTGATCAGAGCACTACTAGAAATGTCAAAACTCTACTGGAACATAGATACATAGAATTTTATTATGTCAAACGTAAGTCTGGTGCAAAATGAAAATGTATTTCAATCAGAAATTCATACAAAATTAACTCGGTTATTATCTAGCGACTAATGGTCTCGAACAATAAAATATCTCAACCATTAGTCGCTATCTTTAATAACCTAATTCTTTGAATAACTATCAATAATTTATTGATTTTCTGAAAATAAAAACTTAGATTCATAACTATGTTAACTGATGAAAAAATAATAGTATAATGATTAAACATTATATTATCTGAAAATGAGACAACATACCCGTCACCATCAGGGCAAAACCCATTACTCCTATTATATCTCATGCAATAATGCATTGGGCTATAATTAAAAGTCCCATCCCTTAGTATTGTCACCCTACGTCTTCTTTGATTCGGGGTGTGCCAGAAAAAACAACTGAAGGGATAGCTGTGTGGACACCTTCCTTCTACATACAGCTGACATTGATGAACCCTGAAGAAATTCATATAGCTGAAATAAAAGGAGAATCAGAAAAAGCAACACACTTGAAATTTTTGGATCTTGAGATTTTTACTCACTGGTTGTGTATATCTTTTATTACTAATAATGGAAGGTGTCGAGCCTGCATTTTGCATTTGTTTACTTTCGATTTTGGATTATATGAATGAATCATGGTAAACATGTGATTGTTTCAAGTCATATCGTCATGTGTTGTTAGAAAAACAACAGCACCAAACCGTCCAAACCGATGTCTAATGCATTTGTAGTTCATTTGTTCCATTTCTCGAATTTGATCTTTTTTGTGATAAATCGAAAATTTTAATTGCCTGGTGAAGAGTCCTATAAGATATTCATATTTTTGAAGGTAAGAACTCACACAAATTTTTGAGATCTCATAACTTTATTATTAGGGGTTGAAAATAACAACCCCCCATGATTTTCGTTCAAAAATTGTTTTCGTGGGATAGATTTTCGAAAAATAATATTCTCTTATGGTTTCCCATTCAATTCTGGAGAAAAAAAGTCTGCTGCAAAATTTCGATACAGTCGATACTTTTCTAGGAAAAAATAAAAACTTACAAGCAGTTATGATCACTGTTCATTCCATTTCATCGTATAAATGTTCCATAGAATGAATATTCTAAGATATTGTATGTCTATGACAGGAGATAAAGATGTTCTATAAATCTTTCTGAAGGTTTAATTACTAATTTCTGGAAGAAAATTATATCCGTAATATTTTAATTTTTTCGATTAATAAGCATAATTGACAAAACCAATTTTGAGCATAAACAATATCTTAGAATATTCATTCTATGGAACATACGATGAAATGGAATGAACACTGATCATAACTGCTTGTAAGTTTTTATTTTTCCGAGAAAAGTATCAACTGTATCGAAATTTTGCAAGAGACTTTTTTCCTCCAGAATTGAATGGGGAACCATAAGAGAATTTTATTTTTCGGAAATCTATCCCACGAAAACAATTTTTGAAGGAAAATCATAAGGGGTTGTTATTTTCAACCCATAATAATAAAGTTATGGGATAAAAAAAAATTGTGTGAGTAACATCTACCTAACGAATCATATCATGTATAGGTTTATGACTGTGTGTTTTTTAGGACTCTTAAAAAAATTAAAAACTGTCAACTCGTCATCACCTTCCAAAGGCTGTATCTTGGAAGGGAGATCGATTTCGAAAAAAATTTATATGAACTACCCTTGCTTATTTTCATCGGGGAATCATGTCCCTAATTCCCTCGCATTTGTTTACAGACACCAAGTAGATATAAACGTTTACGTTAATTCAATCCAGTAGTTCTTGAATCTGGTATAACAGGCATTATAAATTCTGAAAAATCAAATATTTCCCAAAACTTCATAACAGCATTGTTGAAGGTTTAAACAATGATAACAACATACTCTTTCGAATTCGATATCGTACTCTAATCCATAGGACTGGTAACCAATAAAATTGTGATAGTCCAACTGATGATTATTTGGTAACGTTGACTTGAACACTGTTTAAACAGACTGAAAAATAATATGCAGCAGCAGAAAAAAACTAATAATAATAATTATTATTATTACAATGAACACATCCTAATCCTATAAATAAGTGGTTTAGTAGGAGAGCTGGCACGAATTTTAGGGTAGGTATTTGAGGCAAGCTGAAAACTTGTCAGATACCTCTCCTATTATATCCCAATTCGGGATTGCAGATCTGGCTGGTGAGTAGCGGGGCTAAATCAACCCCTACATTTTTAATGGCCTGGCAGGTAGAAAGCCCTACCGAAATGATCTGTCTTTTAGGGAACCTTATTTTTTAGTTATAAGTAACACTCCATTAAAATTTCAAGCTGCCTCAAAAACTTTTTTATAATTTTTTGCAAAATATTTTTGCACCCGTCTGGCAATGTTAAAACCCCGATTAAATTATTTGGCTTATTTTTTTTTTAGTATTTATAAAGCATTACACTCCAACATATATAAATTGCGTATTGCCTCAAATATATTTTTGGGAAGAAAAAAAATATTTTTAAAAATGTAGGGGTTGATTTAGCCCCGCTACTCACCAGCCAGGTCTGCAATCCCGAGTTGGGATATAATAGGAGAGGTATCTGACAAATTTTCAGCTTGCCTAAAATACCTACCCTAAAATTCGTGCCAGCTCTCGGACTAGTTGTTTAAATCAGAAAATTGAGAGAATCTATTACTCCACTTTTTGGTGGATGCGCTATATCTGATTAGCTGAAGTCTGATCTACAAAATGCGGTATGTGCATTGGCAGTGTGGTTAGCTGGTTGTGGGTAAAGAGATCACGACCACTATCCATACTACCCTTGTATGTACTGTAAACAGCAACACACCATACCACGGAACCATCAATTTTCATCACTTCAACTACTTGTTCAATTATTTCTGCATTGTAAATCCATAATATCAGAAAAATTACCTATAATATGATCAACATCTCTCACAGGAATACCTATCCCTATGTCAATAATTTCGGTGTTCCTCAGGGATCTGTACTGGGGCTATAATCATTTATTATCTCTTTATATGCATCTTGACTCGTTTTGGAACTTCTTTTATTGGTACTCCAAAACTTTCTGTCCCTTCGATGAATTGATATTTATACAGATTTGGAAATTCACATCGAAAACATACGATATACATACAATGCATCGGACAGAGAATTCTTCTCTTCAGTTGCACAGATGAATAGTCGAGGTAATCAAGTACTGTAACTGAATGAATTCTGTTGTCTTATTGCAATAATCTAGTCTTGTCTCTCTCTCATTGCAGTATGGTAGGGAACCTGTAGTACACGTATAGAATTATTTAATTTGTCAGGCAACTCGTAATACTCGATTCAAGTATTTACTGTTGCCTATCATACTGAATGAATTACGCTCCTCTCAACGATAAGAGAGAGACAAGACTAGAATATTGCAATAAGACAACGGAATTCAGTGTGTTACAGCACGTGATTGTCTCTACTATTCATCTGTGCGACTGGAGGGAATAATTCTCTGTCTGATGCATTGTATATCGTATGTTTCAGATGTGAATTTCCAAACCTATACATTCGAATATCTTGAAGTTGAATGATTTTTTACAGTTGTATTACTTAAACAAAGGTATAGGGTCGAAATTTGAAATTTTTTGTTTTTTCTATGTCTGATCATTCAGATTTTTTCAAGTATTCACCTAGTAACTCAATGTTTTTTTCTTTCAGAGCAGCATATGTTTCCTTTGGTGGTCTGCTCATGCGCTTACAAGGGGATGCCAACAATTTGCACAGTTTTGAAGTGGACCAACATATGTATCTACTGATGAAGAAGATCTTCATGTAAATTAAGCTGGAGAAGAAATATTTTATATGTTAAATAAAGATAAGATTCAAAATATAGTTGTGTTTAAATTTATGTACTGCTTTCCAGTCAGGATTGTAATGCTCTGTAGTTTCAAGCACCTGACTGAAAAACAACTATTGATAGTTATTTAATGAACTAGGTTATTAAAGACAGCAACTAATGATCAAGATATTTTGACAGTTTGAGACCATTAGTCGTTCGATTAATAACAGAGTTGACTACAAAATTTTTCCGACGATCTCAATATGAATTGTGTATGAATTCTTGATTGAAATACATTTTCATTTTGCACAAGACTTACATTTGACATAATAAAATTTCTATAGATCTATGTTCCAGTAGAACAGTTTTGACATTTCTCGTAGTGCTTCTGAATACTTACTTTGTGAACTAGCATAAATTGAGCATTAAAATGGGCCATTAATGATCAATTTTGTATACATCAAAATCACCTTTCATTCTGAGATCGACGAAAAATTAATTAATTCAATGGTCAAGACCTGAATAACCTGATTATCATTATTTTTCTGAAAGTTTGAATCGAACGAATTTTGTAATTCTGATATAATAAAGAATGAACATTTTCACAGCACTTTCAAGATAATCATTGAAGTTGGTTTGGAATTAATAAAAATAAAAATATTCCAGAACAAAAAGGTTTGTTTTCATGTTGTTAGTAATAATAATACGAAATAAATATCAGAAAAATGCAATTGTAAATGAAATCTGAATGTTATTTTGTTCTTTGTGGAAATATGAGCCTCATTATTGTGACGAAATACACGTAATTCAGAACTTTAGTATGCAAATTATCTCAGACTCAGAAATTTTGTGGTTAGAATGATTCTATCGAATTTTCGAATGAAAAAACCTGCAAAGGCCCATGACTTTTTATTAGCTTTTGAATAATGTTTTTTCTTTTCATTCTAAAGGTATAACCACATTCAATATTTACCTACTGTCCAGAAATTCACCCAGCTTAATCTTTTCTACCGTTCTTCTTCTATTTCTGCTCATATTATACTCCATTCAAATGCCAAAATCTATCGTGCGTTCAAAAAAATTCATGGTCAAGAAAGCTGTGGATTCTATTTTCCTAAGAGTCTGTGAGGGGAAAATAGAATCCACAACCTACTTGACCACGAATTTTTTGAAAGCACGTTATATTCTACGAAATTTTAATTTCTAAAAAAGTCGGCGATTGCTTGATTGCTATAATAAAATATCCACAGATCTGGCCGTTCAAATTCTTCGAATCTGTGTAACTATTAGTTCTTTATTTATCTTATCCTGTTCTACCAAATAGTTTTGCCATAATTCATGTAATTTTTGACAGGTCTGCAAACTATGTCAGGAGTGTGCTGATAAATACCATTAAACATGCTACCCCAAAAGAGGCTTGAAAGTGTCATAATCCCATTTTCAACACCCCTTTGTGAATTTATTGCCTTTTCCCTCAGTGGTCAAACTATACTTATCTTTTCAACTCGAAAAGTAACCCAGTAACACAGTACCTACCTGTATTTAGGCAAAACAGAAGCAACTACTTGGTGTTTTCAGGATGATTTTGCAGGTAGGTAGAAATCATGAGAACCAGGTAAAAAAAAGTATGCCACTTTTAATGCAACTACTTGAAAAAGCGTAATATTGATATGAGTAGTCATTATAGATAAAAAATAATATTAGAGAATATACAGTTTTGTTCGAGTATTCTCAAGAAAAGCGATTTTACGTATTAATTCTGTATAAATACATATTGATAAGAAAGAACTGCGTTCCCCAAAATTTTTCTAGCCTTATGGGGATAAAAATTGATGTTTTTCAAAAGTGAAGAAAGGCGATTTGATAGCATGTTGATAATCAGGTGTATCAGGACATAAATGAACATTAAAAATGTAATATCTTACAATAGGCAGTAAAAAATCGAATATCAATAAAATCCTTTATTACTATTATTCTGAAATATCTTTTTTGGAGCTGTGTGTTCAGCAGAACCATATTTCTTTTATAAAATCACTGCACAATTTTTCTACAAATAATTCAATGCTCATTTCTGTGATCTTATACCTACATATTCAAATTCTCAATCTATTTAAACAACCTTCTTTCCAAAAATCAACACTCCCTTCAATTCTTTTTCTGAATTTAAAAGTTTCTGCTGCATTTTCTCTTTTTAGAGTACCTACTTTGTTCACTCATGCTAGAAAAAATCATTTATAACTAGATTTGAAAAATGATCATAAATTCACTCTTTCCACAGAAATAATTAGATAAATGTTTTCGATTTTCAATCATAGATCCACAGAGTTATCAAATTAAAATATTTCTGTGCGAAGAGCTGCCGCATTTCTGTCAACTACAATCGAATTTTTGTCATTATCCAGGAATGCATGATATTTGTATCATGCCAAGAATGACCCGAAGAATTAACCGGATGAATCAGTCATAATAAAATAGTTGTAGTACCAGAGTGCCCGCGAGTTATTCCTCCATCCAAATAGGTACCGTATTCACCTCGTGTCTATTCGGCACCTGCGTACCGCGCCGAGTGACTTCAATTAACAGTTTGTTGTAAAATGGCATCGAAGGGTAAGCTGTTAGACGAGGTAAGTCTCATTTTTGATTTTTTACGAATTTCTTCACCTTTTTCGAGATAAAACCTTATCACCTGACGCCAATTATTCAGGTTAAATCGCGATAAGAAGCGAAAAACAAACATCGCTAGTGTTTACGGTTGCCACGCCTATAATTCGATTTATTTCGTGAAGAACCTGTTGATATTTGGGTTCGTAGATCGTTTTAGGTCTTGAACAATTGGCTGAGGGATTTAAAGGGCCTTTATTTGATGTATTGTGTTCGCATTTTGAAAACATTCGTTTGGCAGGTAGTTGTTGTCACCTTTAAGTTAACCTAGAAATGTTTTGTTTACGTCAGTTTGTGTTTGTATTTTTAAAATAGGGATTTATCAAAATGCTTTTGAATTTTGACGGTCAAATTGGTCAAAAGGCTCACTATTTATATCATTGGCATAGTCTTTTCGGTTATTTATAGGTAGATGGAAAAATTTGATTGATGTATGAATCATAACATAAGCATTTTGTTTTATAAACATTCCTAGGTGTTATCTTCCTTGACTTACTGTTGTGGATACTCAATAATTCAATAACACCGGTTTTTCATTTATCAATTTACAGAATTGGAATTATTCCACTACTCATCTGATTAAAACAAGTTTGTTTTTATCCAAATTAAAATTGAAATTATACAATTACATAATTTATTAAATAAAGTTTGGTGCGGTTTCGGTATGAATGCATTATGCCCTGAAAGTTTTCATTTGGAAAATCTAGATATTTTTTAACAACTGTTAAATATTTTTCTTAATGAATCCTGAATAATAGTAGGTAGATTTATCGAATGGTGAAAGTGTTGAGATGATGAGATGAAATGGATTTCGGTGATGAGTAGCACCTTAATATTATCAATAATTCATTCTTAATGTTTTGAATATTGATTTAATAACGGTAAATTTTGGGCCTACAATGACAAAGTGGAAATGTTGAAATCTGTATTATCGGCTTCACAGGAATCTTCCTTGCAGAAACCTGTACTGATAAAAGCTGTTTATTCTAGTTTAAAATTTTCATCATAGATGACGCCCATTTCATTTTTCTTTTGAGATCGCAGAAAAATGATCGAATGTGATTATATTTTTAAAATAGTCACTGTAATAATATGAAAAAATCACTTTTATGTGTATTTTACTTCTGGTTGAAGGAACGCTACAGCCCCTCACATTGGAAAGATTCGAATCTCGGAGAAAAAGATAAACATTCACTTCTTGCTTTGAGATTCGAATTATAAGAATTGACTCTAAAGAATCGAATGAAGTTTCGTGAATAAAATGACAAAGTGTTATGCCATGCGTTCCGTTTAACGATGTTTATGTATACCTTTTTTGAGAACGATCCTTAAACATTTTTGAATATCAAACAGTATAGCAAGTGTATAGGGTGTCCTAAATTCGATGATCACTGAGAGTATTTCGAGAAGCATAAGGGTTAGCGAAAAAATGTTCCAGGACTCCCGATCTCTTTCTTCAAAATAATCAATTGCCAGCTTATAGATCCCAACTATCTGAATTGGTACTCGAGTTACAGGGTGTTTCTGAATAATTGCTGTTTCAAATATTTCGCTATATCTCATTTTTTGTTGGAGATATCACAAAAGTTCCAAAACGTTTTCTTTTGTAATTTATATTGCCTATATGCTGATCCAAAAAGTTTAAAAAATTTGTGTTTTTTTGAATGGAACAACCTATATTTTCCAATCAATCTTAATCTGTTTGCTGGCAATTGATTATTTTGAGAAACGAGATCGAGAATCCTTGAACATTTTTTCTCTAACCGTTATGGTTCTAGAGATACTCTCAGTGATCATCGGATTTGGGACACCCTGTACAGATTGCAAAGTATAAGCTGAGAAGAATTCAAAATTTTTTTCGTATCCCACAAGGACTCAGATACGAAAATCTTATAAAAATCTGTCTCTGCCATTATGAACATGATGATATTTGATTTGTTTTCCAGAAAAACTCATTTAAGAAATGATGGACCCTCTGAAAATCATAGGGATTATCCGTTTCTCGTCTCGTAGTCAAGTTTTCGAAGAAAAAAAAGTTGAAATCGCCGAAATAAACTAGTGTTTCTTATCTCGTTGTCACGTTTGGAGGAAAAAATTGAAATTACCGAAATAAGGTCTTATATTTTACATACATATATTCTTTTGAATTGAGAGCTAACAATATACAATACATGAAACAAAAAAGTCCCAGCTGAGGTTGGTGCAAAACGGGGTACCATACTTTTCTGGCGTATGATACCAGAGTACAGGGAAAAACCTCAGTAGGAAAAACCCTGTCTCGGCGTTTTTACAAAATTGAAACTTAAAACTATTCGAATAAATACCTTCAATATTTAGATACAAAATACTTAATTCATGCTCTTGGGCCCGGAGGGTGTTTCAAACCAGGTCTGGCATTCCAAGTGATGATTTTTCGAATCTCCTGTTCTTCTAAGACCGCTACAGGACCCTTTTGAAGGGTAATCATCTCCCATAGATTTAAATAGTAATATTTCATCCTAAATATCGAATTCAATTTCGGAATAATGATAAAAAACGTGTGACAAACTATAGGTATATTTTAACATACTGCTGGAAATGCCGTTTGACCACACCCTTCGAAATTTCCAGTGATAAAGCAGTGTTACGACCTCTCGTAAACCTCCCTCCCACGTATTATATCATCCAGAATGACCTAATAAGTTTCCTCCCAAATCCCCTCAAAGATCGACGGTACAAATTTCGTTCGATGTTTGTTCGGGCCAGTAACGAAAAAGCATCTACAAATTATTCCTGTTTTGTCCCGTTCCCGAATCGCTATACCATCGCCAACAATACTATCGATTTGGAGAAATGGGGCAATCCTGGAGGGAGTGGCACCCACTCCGTATACGATGTCGACGCTCTCTCCTCGCTCTCGAAATTAGAACGCTGGGAGGGAGGCTGGAGAGTCTCCTTCTTGGCCATCTTTGGATACGTTCAGATATGGTGTTTTCAGATTATTTAGAATTGGTAGTAATGACCACTTTCGGTTCAAAATCAGGGGGTCGATTCTTGTATAAATGTCGCATGCGAGAATCGTTTTTCAAATGTCGACCAACTTCCAGGGTAGATGGACGACATTTGCCTATTCTCGCATGCGACATTTATTCAAGAATTAACCTCCCCACATTCGGCCAAAACGCTGTCCCCATTGATCATACGCGTAAAAAAAAAGTAAATAGGTATCGTATTTCGGTGACCAGCAGATATCGACCAGATTTTGGTGTCATTGTATTCATTGAGTTTTTCTGAACAACATTAGTGAAACCAATAGGTGGCAATCTGTCTTGGTTTAGAAAATTTGAGCCCCCAAAGTTCCAAAGATTTTCCATTTCACGTCACTTTTTTCTCTATAAAAACCACAAATTCACTGCTCCAATTTAGTCACTTCTGAACATTCAAATAACTATTCGAATAATTTCATTTCAGGTATATTCAATAATCAATGCAGAAACATCGAAATTCTGGAGGTATCACATATTCACAAATTCTACAGAAAGCCCCGTAATTTTCCCCTATCTATAATTAACGGAATAGCCTTAAGCAACAATAAACTGCCACCAAATCAGTAAAATAATTCATTTTATGAACGTCAAATCGAAACGAAAATATAAACACATCGCATCAGAAAACTAAGCACTAACAGAGAATGTTTCCAAACTGATAAAATTATCTGTAACTGACGCAAGCCGTTAGTATCAGAGTAGGGGAGCGGTAAACCAATTATCCAATACGGAATAAATATACGGCACGATTTCGCAACGCCAGAAGTTTGTTCGCGCGTATAAACAGATTCTACTTGCCTGCATAACAAATGCGTGAAGGCAACTCTAGGTTTACTTTTTACTTTGAGATGCATACATTTGGGCCGCAAAACTACCCACTTTCCCTATTCAATTTTCCAAATGAGACACTCTGTAGTTTGTATGTAATTTAAGTCGTTGGTCTTTCTTATGGTACTCCTCATTAGGAGTTTTCGGATACTTCCTCGGGTTAACTCGATCCCTAACATTCACGTTCGTTTACCTAACCCGAACATCCAACTCGTGTTCGGAAAGTACGGTGCTATTAACTCGATCACTGACTCAGGTTGATCTATCGTAACCCTACATGAGAGCAGGGTCGTAGAGTCACGCATGCTCACTGCAGTTCAATTTGTATTTGAAGAAGGTGGGAATAAGTCTTCTAGTCTTTTCTTAGTATTTTTTTATATTCTATTCCTCAAAATTATGGAAAGGCAAGAGAATTTCGCTCAGTGTAAAATGTGTGGTTCCATGAGCCGAGACAATAATGTGAAAGAACTTCTTCATAACTTTGTATGCAGATTCTTCTGCGTTGAAGCTTTCTCTACTTATTTAACATAGGTACTTAGAGATAACATTGAACATGTGAGGGCACACCATAAATTATAAGAAAGCCGATAAATCCAATCAGTAATTAAACTGAAACTATCGCGTTCGATTTCGTCCTTGAAAATCCGTTCAATCGGAAAAATCGACCATTTGTCCCTGCTCCATTTCGGTATATAATTCTCCTACTGTTACATCACGAAACCGCATAAAAAATAGGTTTATGTAATTTATAATAGGTAGGTAAACTTGCGGGGGTCACATGATCCAAGCAACGTTTCAAACTGACAGTGACACACACACAGATTGGGAGGATTCAAAAGGAAAATGAGTCAGCATCGTGCACGAGGACATTCATTGAATTAAGTGTATGATGACAGGCGATTAGTCCCATCGCGATGACGTAAGTAGGGGGCGAACGGAAGTGTCCTTTTTGCGAAATTGTCCGGGCAAATTGAAGATTAGAGTACATTAGTACTCGCGAGAATCACGGGATACCAACCTAAACTGGTTCTTTGAAGATGGCGGCAGTGCTACAGAAGCAGAAATAGACTAATACCAAAAGAGATGCCAACGGCTTAAAATACATACAGAGTGTCTCATTAGTCGTTTTCGGAAACTTACTCAGAGTTATTAAGTCGATTCATTGGGAAACGTGACGGATACACTCGGGTTCTAAGTGTCAGACGTATCAACATAACCTAATTCTAATATAGTGGAACTTCCCTATAAATAAATATAAATGTTACTGAGAAAGTTGCCTTCGAATGTATACAGTGTGTTTGGTCATGACTTAGCGTTAATTTAAGGTCATCAAATATACCTAATATTATCGACAAAAACACCCAAACTTGGAAGTTTACCCCCTTAGTTTTGGAGTAGCCCCCATCTTAAATTTAGTTTTTTATTTTCGTTGAACCTTCCAAATAATATCGATTTCTTTGGACATAAAGGTCCTACAGATGTGAAAAAAATGTTTTTTGAAAGATGATACTACCATCTTTCATTGAAGTATAATAAAATAAAAACATTTAACTTGAAAATGTCATAAAAAAAATTCTTTCAAAAGGTTCATAGTGAAAATATGTACTGATTTTCTCAGTAAATCTGCAATAGTACAAGAACTAGCACATTGAAGTATAATTTTTTTTCAATGATTTAACACGGAAGGAAATTAGCTACAAAACAACACTCACATCATTTCTGTAATAAGTTACATAATTTGAGAGTTATTGCTGTTCGAACATGACCCTTATGAAAATCGATGAAATAAAAAAACCTCAGTACTGTACTTTCGATAATTTTCAATGGTCAAACAAACAATTTAATCATAAAAATTGCTCAAAATGGCCGCCTCTGCTCTGTAGACAGGCGGTGGCCTTCATGACGACCTGTCTTGTGTCTTTTGCTCGCGTAGTGATCATGTTCGAGCAGCAATAACTCTCAAATTATGTAACTTACAGAAATGATGTGAGTGTTGATTTGTAGCTTGTGTCCTTGCGTGTTAAATCATTGAAAAAAAAATAAACTTCAATGTGCAAGTTCTTGTACTATTACGGATTCACTGAGAAAATCAGTACATAATTTCACTATGAACATTTTTAAAGAATTTTTTTATGGCGTTTTCAAGTTGAATGTTTTATATTGTTTATTTCAATGAGAGGTGGTAGTATCATCTTTCAAAAAACATTTTTTTCACATCTGTAGGACCTTTATGTCCAAAGAAATCGATATAATTTGGAGGGGTCAACGAAAATAAAAAAGTAAATTAAAAATGGGGGCTACTCCAAAACTAAGGGGGTAAACTTCCAAGTTTGGGTGTTTTTGTCGATAATATTAGGTATATTTGATGACCTTAAATTATCGCTAAGTCATGACCAAACACACTGTATTGGTTCTCTTGTTAGCGTTATGCTGCCAAATGATTTTATATAATCGAATAGAGTACTGTGTACGTGTTTTCGTTAGATACATCCACCTAGATTAGTTTTCCCGCACGCCCCATCCACTTTGCAGAATGTGCTATACGTGAAAAGTTGTAGGATACACAGCGATATCAGCGGACAAAAAAAAATGTGCGGTTGAACTCTGAAACGGTAGCTGGTGTAAGGATGATCGATTTTCTCCTGACGCCACGTTATCTGGCACAGCCAGTCGGCAAGGCGCCGGTTCTCCGAGCTTCGCGTGATAAATATCCTAGGGCGAAAATAGTTCCATGTCTCTATTTTGAACTACATCTATCATTATTGTTGCAGCTTAGTTTTTATCGATTAATCGTATATTTTCTGAATTGCCTATTAAATTTGAAGGTTCTGTGATTATGAGGATTTTGCCGTACCTTGCAAAGTGAAATTGTCTGAAAATATATGAGTTTTCCATGGTTTTCATGGTAACATGTCGTTTTTAGATGTTGGTACTAGGAACTCAACTGCCACAGATTTGTTTATTACCTATCAATTCAGTGACACATCGGGAAATCGTTCAGCCAACTATCATTCGACTGAAATACCACCAAACGATATTTTCATGGAAGTATTTAATTGGTCTCTATGAAATTCGAGTAAATAAGAAGATAAGATTCTCTGACCAAGTCTTCTCTTTACCGTTTCTTTAGTAACGACACAGAAAGATCACAGGATACATAGAAATATTGTGCTGGAAGCATTAACTTTAATAATTATATTTCAGACGATGCGAGTTCACATTTTCACAGTTGTACAAAAATGTCGTTTGTATTTCGTGCCTATGAAATTCGTGTTTTCATGGCATATTCGAGTGCATTGACATTCTCATATGCTATGAAAAAACACTTATTTTACGCACTTAATACAAAAATAACCATTTTTCAGCAGGACAGTGTGAATTTTGTCACAAGATCATTTTCACAATGGCTTAAATTCATCAATTTAATTTTCAATTGTTGTTCATATCTTGTAGTGCAAAATCGGCGGAAAATCTCAGTTTCCCATAGTTTTGATGGTTGTATTTTACTAATATATTATGTTAGTACTTGAAATTCACCTGTCTCGAATGTATCTTCTATCTGCCAATTAAGTGATACAGAAAACTGTTCTGCCAATCAACAATTTTCAACGATATTTATGGAAATTTTCTATCAATTCCCATAAAAATTCAGTGAATTGATAAAAATAATGTAGAATGATATTCATTTGATATTATGTCGTATATTCTAGACTCAAGTCTTCTATCTTTGAATAAGAGAACAAGAAATACGATGCTTAGTAGATTTGACATTGACTGAAATGCTGAAAGGCAACACCAAATACTCGTTCGAAAAAACCCATCAGGCACTGTAGATCTGGTACCTGTTAGACTTACTGGGTTCTTCTTTCAGAATGAGTGATTCAAGAATTCCCCCCAGGTAGCACTACCTGTTAACGATCACCCAAATGGTCCTCCCCTGGGTTTATAACTCAAATTTTAAAAGGCATTATCGTTATCTCTGCGCAGAGGCAATATCGTAATCAATGACGTTTATCCGAGATGCGATTATTGCTAGTTGAAAACTTTAACCAATACCCCGCCACGTGCACGTGAAATACCGTGCGCTAAGGCAATTTTTGGAGGTCTTGAAAAAGACCTATTAAACTAATGAATACAAGTATTTTAACATCACAGATAATATCTTGAATCTTGATGAATAGGCATCTAATAGATATTCGATCAACTTCTTCAATAAGCGCTAGATCAACAAACTAGTTGAATACTTGAATACAAGACTTTTCCGTCGGTCACGTTGTGAATTGAGTGTGAATTCTTGATTGAAATAGATTCTTAGGGCCTGTTTCACTACTTGCTGATAAGTTACTGATAGCTTTCTGAGAGGTATCATTGAAATGAAAATGTCCCTATTCATTAAAATTGAACCTTTCAAATTTGGCAGTTGGGAAAATATTCTTTTCATTCTATAAAATCTATAATATTACAAATCAGAAAGTATTTCGTTATAATAAATGCAGACAAATTAATTTGAACGATATCTGTCAGATAGGTATCAGTAATTTATCAGCAAGTGATGAAACAGACCCTCATTCTGCAAAAGGCATTGTCATTGAAACTACGTCATTAACAATAATGGAATGATTAACGCTAATTTTTAAAATTCCAACGCAGTTTTGAAAAGTTTATTATTCCTTTTTTACAGCTGCCCAGAAAGCGGGCTATTCAATATGAAACCCTTGTCTGGAAAATCCTTCATTCTACAGAAAACTTTCATTGTCTCTGTGAAACATGAAAATTTAATTCGTCTCAATGCAATTTCTGTTTCATTGAATAGAATTCTATCTATAGTGATCGTCAACTTTATCGAGGAACATTCAGAGAAACTTTCGCGAACATTTTCTCGGTCCTCTGTTTCCATTACCAGTTTAATTTCCACTTAAAATTAAGTGGAGCTACATCTAGTTCGTGTTTCCAACCAATTAGAGTTTAATATTTCAGCCGTTAAACAAAACGACCCATTTTGAATTGTCTTCATTGTAAGAAACAACATTTTATATTTAGTGAGATTAATTCAGAATTTCTGTGACAATATTCTATAACGTTAACATTAAACCATATCAATTTCTACTGTAAACAACAACTCATACATGTCAGAAACTTCTGTACCATATTGGCCAAAAGATCATTTTAAATTTCGATATCCCAAGAGTTATTGGAACCCATAGCTAAATATTGATTTGTTTTAAAGAAGTATCAAGTATCGGATAAAAAACTTTCCGTGATAAGTTCAAATGAATAAAGAAATCGTCTTAGGTATATGCTCGCGTGACCAAGAATATTTGTGTCCTTCATATAAAATTCAAATGTGTCCTCGCAGCAAATCCGGACTAAAATAGCTAGCTACGTCATAATTTATGCGGTTTGAAAGGAAAATCAATGCACTGGAAAATTGGAAATATACGAAATGGGAAACTTCAAGCCCAATTCGATGTGAGTGATTTATTTAGGATGAAAATTCGTTGAAAGCTTCTTCTGTCTTGGCCGATTCGTATACTTGAAACCATCAACTGAAATATTGATTAATTAAATTAGAAATCTTTAAAACTTACGTGTCTTCTTTTTTATGTAGGTATTCTTATTTTTCCAAATGTTATTTCAGCTTATCTTAATTTTTAACATACTTTCGTTTATATTAGGCTCTTTATAATCTTCTTATTTTAATAAACAGGATCTATGGTTACCGTCAAAATGCCATATCTTTCAAACGACTGCACCAACTTAGATCATTCTTTTTTTGTTTTATTCATAATTGCCAGCGCAAGGTTTATACAAATATTCCCAAAAGAATTGTTCTGAAAGAAATAAAAGGCTTTCCCACTTTCCCAGAGACTTTCCTTTTTTACGACCAATCAAGCAGTTATAGAGTACTTATAGGTTATAATGATTTTAACATTTGGACAGAAAGTGAAGTTACTAGGTTTGCCGGGTCAGCTAGTATGTTTTATATTGTTCGATCAATATAAACTGAATTTTAATTTCAGAATTTCCCCCTCAGGTAGCGCTACCTGTTAATGATCACCCAAATGATCCTCCCCTGGACTTATAACCCAAATTTGAAGAGGCAATATCGTTATCTCTGCGCAGAGGCAATATCGTAATCAATGACGTTTATCCGAGATGCGATTATTGCTAGTTGAAAACTTTAACCAATACCCCGCCACGTGCACGTGAAATACCGTGCGCTAAGGCAATTTTTGGAGGCCTTGAAACAGGCCGATTTATCTAAAAAACTTAATTTTTCATTTCAAAACATTTCCCCCCAGTTTCACACATATTTTAATGTTACATGTTGGTACTCGAACCTCTCCTGTCACGCAATATCTATCTATTATCTGTCAATTCTGTGAATTTCTTCTACCAAGTGACAGAAAAAATTCAGTCAAATAAGGAAAATAGGTTAAAATACACTGTACAGAAAGCCGTGCTCATAATGCCTTCGCACTCATATTTTTAATACCAATTTTATTAAAATTAGAATTATTTCTGTATACTATGTATAAGATCAATGCAATTAATTTCTTTACTTACTATTCTTATTTGAGTAGTATATTTTCAAACAGGTATATAACGAGTTGTGTAACAAGGTTTTCAAAGTAGCAAATTCCCTTGATCTGTCTGTTCATTCAGTAGTTTTATGGGTTATTGAGATGTTCGAATACTTCCACGGATTCCAATATGTCCAATTTCTTGCCTTTTGATGTCATGATATGTGGAATTTCCAGATTCCTGTGTTTGAACAACGCTTTAAGACCCAAATCTTCATGCAAAATACGGTGTAATGACGTTTGTGGAATGCCTAATTCCAAAGAACGACGAGGAATGAAAAGAAAGAAAAACCTGGGTTTTCTTCAACACTTTCGGCTACAGCAGTAATATTCTCGGCTGTTCTTGAGCGACGTGCACGGGTTTTTTTCTTCATATCACTAACTTGTCCCAACAGCTCGAATTTTTCAACCAATTTCTCTATTGCGGTCCGACAAGGTGCTTCACGACGACTCAAAAATGTTCGGGTTTTACGAACCGTATCTGGCAATTTTCACCATTTTTTAGTGAATTTTAATGATTTCAATGCGTTCCTGAAGCGTGTATCGTTCCATTTTTATTAATGGCGTAGTTTCTACTTGTCAAATTAAAAGAAATGACAGCTTCAAACATGACATCTACCGAAAAAGCGGGCTATTCACAATAACACCTGTTATATAGGAAAACCCTTTATACAGGGTGCGGCAGCATAACTTCCTTTTTTAAAAACTCAATTAAACGCATTATATGAATCAAAAAATTTTTATTCGTTTTTTATAATGTAGGCACATACATAAAGTTTTGTTTTACCCAGTGTTGAAGATAAAGTCAGGTAGGTGACGTCCCCCATTCTCCATACACTGAGTAAACCGATTTCTGATGGCGTTTGTCATTACTCCAGCTAGTATAGCAGGCGTTATGTTGGCCATTTCTTTTTGTATGTGGGAAAAGAAATTCCTGTAACATGTTACATACCGGTCCGAATTCACTGTCACTGTGACCTCATTTTCCTCAAAGAACCAGGGACCAATAATTCCACTTGAGGAAATTGCACACCACACTGTGACTTTGGGTGAATGCAAAGGCCTTTGATGCAATTGTCGATTTGACCCCTTGTGACTTTTTTCTATGGGATTTTTTGAAATCTCGTGTTTATGTGAACCGACCAAGGACCCTACAAGATTTTAAGAACAACATCCAGGAAGAAATTTGCCAACATAACGCCTGCTATACTGGCTGGAGTCATGACAAACGCCATCAGAAATCGGTTTACCCAGTGTATGGAGAATGGGGGACGTCACCTACCTGATTTTATCTTCAAAACTGGGTAAAACAAAACTTTATGTATGTGCCTATATTATAAAAAACGAATAGAAATTTTCTGATTCATACAATGCGTTTTATTGACTTTTAAAAAAATAAAGTTATGCTGCCTCACCCTGTATGAACAAGAAGGTATAACCTTCACAAAATGGTAGAAAAAAGCAGCCTTGCGTTTTTCAAACACAAGAAAATAACTCAAATTTTGCAGACCATTTCTCCGATAAAACTTTAACCAGTCTGTGAAAGTTCAAATGAAAATAGCGATTGTACCTAAACAAAGTAATATTATTTAATTATAGTGTGCAAAAGAACTATCACGAAGTAGGTAACGGACTACTCTATATACAAAACTTCGTTAAGAAATGCGAAGAGCCGAAGACGAGAAAAGGTGAACATAAAATGAATAAAAGAGAAAAAAGAGATGAATACAAACAACAAAGTATGAGAATAACGAACCACAAAGTTTTTTTAGGAATGCTAATCATCAATAGTCTCTCGTGAAAAGAGTCCCAGACGAAATGTTCGGTATTTTCCGCTTCGAGCTGGCCCAATAGACATAAATTTAAATGACTTCCTCCCGAATCATTGAATTAGAGCCGTGTTGACTACAACCTGAATAAATTTCACAAAGAGAAAATTATCTTTGGCCATCCTGAAGAACGTTAATAGCTTAATAGTTTCCAGAGGAGTTGATTTGTCCGTTAGAAGGCCGTTCCTTTTGTCCAGTTAGTTTCCATGTGGTTTTCGACCGAGTAAGTTTTATCGCTTCGACCAGAAATTTTTTTACGATTTTGGATATTTCGTTTTTTGGGAAATTCAGACTGGGACTTTGGTGAATGTGTTGTGATTGGGCTTAGGAAAGATGGAGAATTCTAAGAATGGTGTCGATAAAGTAAGGATTTTGGTGTTTTTTGTGTATGCATGATTGTAGTACTCTTTTGGCAATAATAATTTTTTGTGCATGTAGAAGTTTATTTCAATGTGGCTTCTCTTCTGTTCTGCATTGTTGATTTTACATTATTTTTCACCGGTTGACCGTGTAACATAGGTTTTTGAGAGGGTTACCCTTTGATTTCTTATGAAAAAATCTAGGACCTATCGTTTATGTCACTTTACTATTTTATGTTTCATAAATATTTCATATATAACTTTTGGTAATCGTTCTTTTCGTTTTTTTGATTTTGATGTCATTTTACTATTTTATGCTTCATAATATTTTGTATAAATTTTTTTGGTAATCATTCTTTTCGTTTTTTTTTATTTTGATAACTATTAGACAGTATAGAAAATTTTGTCTTTTTTTCAGTGTTGTATTTTATTGTTTAATTCTGCAATCTTGATTTATTTTCAATTGGTAACTCATAGCGATAGCTGTCCAACATTCTTTAGAATTTTTCTTTTCTTATCTCTGCGCAAGTTGTGAATGTATTACAAATTATAATAAAAAGCAGTGAGTCGTATTATGTTGCAAAAAAGCTGTAGCCGAGTTTTAGATTAGATATCCATTAGGTATTTTGTGAGTGTTACGAGAAATTCATAATAATTTGATGATTAAAACCTTCATAAAAAATCACTTAAATTTGGTACATATAAAGCAAAAGTTTCATTTGATTATACTTTTGCTGTCAATTCTGGAAATTCTTGATGAAATAATAAGAAGTGGACCCAGTATTCGAAAGAATGATAGATAAATTACATGAAACAGCCTGTATTTAATAAACGAAAATTCATATTTTGACGAATGTTTCAGACTTCTATGAATAGGAATTTCCAATATGTAAAAATATAGGATTTTTCATGTGACAGCCTTATCGGATTATTCTCTTGAAATTTAAGGTAATCAATTATCAATAAAATATTGAAAATGTGATTTCAATACTCGTGAGTTCAAACGTCGCGCAATGATGACGTAAGAGCAAGCATAATGCGTACGTCATACTCCACCAATTCTGATCGTTTGAATTCAAAAGCCTATTTGGGTGATTTCAATATTTTTTCCTCGAAAACCTGACCAGGAAACAAATCTTATAATCGCCATGATATTTTGAGGGTGTATTATTTCTGAAATATTTTTTTTCTGGAAATCACTGAAAATGCATATAGGTATTCACAATGATATACATAGCTTGTTCAATCGTTAGTATATTTCGAACTGAGAGCTAACAAAATACAAGACATGAAACAAAAAAGTCCCTAGCTGAGGTTGATGCAAAATGGGGTACCATACTATTCTGGCGTATGATACCAGAGCACAGGGAATAACCTCAGTAGAAAAAACCCTGCCTCGCCGTTTTTACTAAATTGAAACTTAGAACTATTCGTAAGTAATATCATAAGGGCATCTAATTTTTCCGAAAAGAATCGAAAAAACACGTTGCTAAGTAATATTTCGACAAGAAGCATGATTGCGGTTGGCAACAAAAATCCGAGTCGAAGACGAGGATTTTTGCACCTGCACGAATGCTTTTTGTCAAAAAAACTTTGCAATGTGTTTTTTCGATTTTTTTCACAGGAAAAATTAGATGCCCGAATGGTATTTGACAAGACTATTTCCTGAGTGACAACAACTGTCAAGTTTTGCCGCGGGTAAACGCGAATAAACTGCTGACAGGTCCTGCCAAACAGTTTTTCCACCTAGAAACCATTTGTAATTCAAAATTGCGCGTTTCTGATTGGTGCAAATTACGACGAGGAAAATAGTCGAATAAATACTACCAATATTCAGATACAAAATACTTAATTCTTGCTCTCGGGCCAGGAGGGTGTTTTAAACCAGGTCTAGCCTTTCAAGTGACGATTTTTCGAATCTTCTGTTCTTCTAAGACCGCTACAGGACCCTACTGAAGGGTAATCATCTCTCATAGATTTAAACAGTGGTATTTAATTCTAAATATCGAAATCAATTTCGGAATAATAAAACGTGTGACAAACTTATCGTTAGTGAGACGTCTGAATAAGTCAGTAATTCAAGCAACCAGTAGAATGTGTGGGTTTTCTTCTGAAAATGAAATTGTTAAAGCTCATAACAGTGTTTCACACATCTCGTGTTTCTGCTTTTTGCATTTTCCAAGTGTCTGGAAAATTACAGGGATACTATATGAAACTGATGCAGTTTATGATGTGGAGTAAGTCCTTCGCTTTTTGTCAAGTCTTTACGCAACTCTGAGCGGAAAATTTCCATCAGTCTCCTTTTTGAATGCCGTCCTTTAATTACGAAATGGGCGGAGCTCAGGGAATACGAATGACCTAGAAAGGGCCGAATACAGATTCCATCATTATTTATTTTGCTTTCCGCTTTTCGATTGCCACCCCCTAAAGCGCCGTGATGCTCGTCGTTTGTTTTTCTTGTCTGTGTTAGGCCGAAAGATGGATGGGTTTACTTTTTTGAATACCTACGGATTTTCCATTCAGTTTTATTGAATCAGTACGGTGGTTAAAAGTTTGACACATTTTATTGTGTATAATGAAAAGTTTTGTATGGGAGTTTTTTCTTGCAATCGGTCCTACTCTGAAACTCTGATAGAATTGAAGCTATCTATCAAATTTTGACAATTCTCTGATATCACGCTCAAAATTTGTTATTCTGTGAAGAATATCGTGAACATTACAAAATCGAAATGTAGATTTATTTGGTGCAGCGACAACTTATTATTCGCAATTATTTACAATAATTATTCTTTTCCGCCGACCTCGAAATAAAAGGTGATTTCAATGTGTACGAAATAGAACATTAACGACCCATTTTAATACTCAATTTTTGCTATATTTTAATGTGCAATCTTCATGGCAACCGTACACAAATTATTCAGACGCATTACGAGAAATGTCAAAATTCTGCTGGAACATAGAAGCATAGAAATTCCATTGTGTCAAATGAATGTCTTGTGCAAAATGAGAATTAATTTCAATCAAGAATTTATACACAATTCATGTTGAGATCGTCGGAAAAATCTTGTTATCAACTCGATTATTAATCAAGCGAGTAATGGTCTCGAACTATTAATTTTCGAAAATGTGTTAACCATTAGTCGCTGTCTTTAATAACCTAGTTGATTAAATAACTATAACTCACCCCTACTTTTATCTCAACATTATCTTCAAGTCAGAATACCTCAAAACGCTTGGACACACATAATTTTTAATGGTTTGTTCTAGATAAGAACTTTCTATATCGATAAAATTGAGATCCATATTTTTTGGCAAACGATGGGTTCTTCTTGAGAGGTCAACTTTTTTTCTGGTGGTTTTTTTGTATTGTTCGGAAGATATTATACCGATGATACTATATATTATATTATGTTCTCAATTTTTCTAATCTTCAAATAGATAAGATTTACCATGCATAGTAGACTTGAAAACCTTCATTGAAATTGACTGAAATGCCTTATGCAGAAGTATTTGTCTTCCTTATAAAATTCAAATGTGTTCTCGCAACAAATCCTAACTAAAATACATGGCTAAGTCATAATTTATGCGGTTTGAAAGGAAAATCAATGGACTGGAAAATCGGAAATATACGAAATGGAAAACTTCAAGCCCAATTCTACGTGAGTGATTTTTTTTGGTTGAAAATTCGTTGAAATTTTTTCCTGCCTTGTCCAATTTGTATACTTAAAATAATTTGCTGAAATATTGAAATAGAAGTCTTTAACAGTTAAATGATCTCTTATTTATGTATTCTGATGTTTCAAAATGTTATTTCAGCTTTCATGTTACCAAATTTTTGTTTATATCTTATCTCATACGTACATTCGTTTTAATTAGGTTCTTCATAATATGTTTCATATTATTCGATCTCTGAAATCGAATTTTAATTTCAGAATTTCCCCCTCAGGTAGCGCTACCTGTTAACGATCACCCAAATGGTTCTCCCCTCGACTTATAACCCAAATTTTAAGAGGCAATATCGTTATCTCTGCGCAGAGGCAATATCGTAATCAATGACGTTTATCCGAGATGCGATTATTGCTAGTTGAAAACTTTAACCAATACCCCGCCACGTGCACGTGAAATACCGTGCGCTAAGGCAATTTTTGGAGGCCTTGAAACAGACCTATTGAACTAATGAATACAAGTAATTTCATATCACAGACCACATAAATCTTGATCATTAATTCCCAATTCAATCGACCAGATTTTTAATAGCTTCATTAATGAACTAGTCGATTACAAGAATTTTTCGTCCACCCCATTATGAAATGAGTATAATTTCTTGATTGAAATACATTTTGCACAAGACATACATTTGACATAATAGAAATTTCTATGTTTAGTAGAGTTGTTACGTAACTCGTAATACTCTATGGGCCGTATTCATAGTCATCCCTCAAGGTGAGGGTGAGTGTGAGTGTCAGATCGCCCTTGAGTAGCTGTAGCCGTTTCATAAAGCATACTCATTTCATGGGTGCTAGCGCTTTCCCTCAAGTTGAGGCTGGAAGAAATCGCACTCCACTCACTGAGTATGCTTTATGAAACGGCTACAGCTACTCAAGGGCGATCTGACACTCACACTCACTCACCCTAATCTTGAGGGATGACTATGAATACAGCCCTATGTTCGATTGCCAATGACAATTGCACATTAAAATAGTGAAAACTGAGCTTTTTGATCAATTTCGTTCACGTCGAATTAAGCTTTTATTTTGAGGTCGATCGAAATCATACATTCAATAGAAATATAAAAGAAAATCTGTGAAAAAATACGCTATTAACAAAAGGGAAATGACAAACGCAAATTTTTACCTGCCCAGATAGCGGGCTATTCAATATGAAACCCTTTATTGGAAAACCCTTCATTCTGCATTCTACTAAAAACATTCAATGTCCCAGCGAAAGATGAAAAATTAATTGGTTTCTATGCAATTTCTGTTTCATTGAATAGAATTCTATCTATAGTTATCGTCAACTTTATCGAGGAACATTCAGACAAACATTCGCGAACATTTTCTCGGTCCTCTGTTCCCATTACCAGTTTCATTTCCACGTAAAATTAAGTGGAGCTACCTCTAGTTCGTGTTTCCAACCAATTAGAGTTTAATATTTCAGCCGTTAAACAAAACGACCCCATTTTGTATTGTCTTCATTGTAAGAAACTACAGGAGTTGTTTTTATCTACTTCGTGTCTCGTGATTTTTTATCGAAACGCTTTTCAGATCGTTGAGCATTTCGTTGTTCTCTTGTTTTGCACGGTACCGGTTTTTTTGATGTTTGAAAACTGGTAGTTGCTCCCCTAAACAAAACAGGGTGCGAAAAGTTGTTTATACAAGGTAGATTGGGTCGTTTTTTAATAATTATGCGAAAGAAGTGATTCTTCAGATCATTCTATGAAAATGAAGATAAGCACTGAGCAGCTTTTGAGCGGTCGTTCTTTGGTGGAGCAATAAGACTTTTACCTCAAAATTTTATATGGGATTTGAGATTGTTACCAAATACACTGCTCGAAAAGATTAACGCACATTCTGAAAATCTCAATTTTAATGAAAGTTTACTCTACATTGACTTTATAACTTTTTATGTTCTCTCGGGAAGGTTTTGAACGAAACAAGACACATTAAATGGAAGAAAAATTCAGGATTTCACCGAATCTTATGTGAAAGAAGAGATATAAACAATTTTCAAAATTCTGGAATGCTGATAAGTGATTTAATACTTGGTATTTCCACCGCTTGCGTTATTTACAGCTCGGCAACGACGGTTCATACTCAAAATGAGTGATCTTAAAATGTTCTGATCTAATCCTTTCCAGATTTCTCTGAGTTGGATTCCTAAGCCATTAAGGGTAGCTGGATGATTTTCTGAACTTCTCAGCCTTTTATTGAATATTCAGTATATCAGTTTAATTCACAAAATAAATTTAACTTAAATCGGTTATCTTGTTATGGAAATATAGAGATTCTTCTTTTCAATTTTCTAATTGAATTTTCTATGGTTCTGTTGACACTATGGCTACAAAATCATGCATGAAAATTTAGTATAACAGTCTTCATTCACAAGAAAATTTCACTTGAATCGGATATCCTGTTATGGAAATATAAAGAATTTTCTACAGTTTCTTTATATTTTCTCAACAAGATATCCGGTTCGAGTGAAATTCATTTTGTGAATGAAGATTGATATACTGAATGTTCATGCAAAATTTCAGGAGGATCGCATCATTATAACCAAAGAATTTATTTTTTCTACAAACGTCAAAAAATGACAAGGTTCGCGCATTGGCAAGAATATGCGAAGTGACCCTTTTTTTCATTTTCCTTTGTTACTATGACACCGTGCGCGAAGTAGTGTGCGAAATACTTACTTCGCACACTGCATGTAAACTTTATGGGATTTTTATATTTTAACCTTTATGTTCCTCAATCAAGCAAAAATCCAAGAAATCATTTACTTATTAATGTATAACAATAAGTATATTATAGTTATAGTACCTAAACGCTTGATTTGGAAAAACAGTTCAAACCATTTCAATACTTTTTTTTACTAAGCTAAGCGTTTGTAGAAAATTTATTTTTTTCAATCATTAAATTTTCACATATTTCATTTTTTTAATTATTTCCAGAATATAATTCCACCCTGCTGAGATTTTGCATTCATACTCTCAGCATGAATCTCAAGTCCTATAAAAAATTTTGAGGTGGAATGTAATGGACAGTTCCATCATGTTAAAATATAGGGTTTTCGAAACGAAGAAAATGGGCTCAAAAAGAAATGAAAAAACTCCTCATCGACATTAGAAAATCGTTATTTTCTAACCCTAATGCAGTAAAAAACGCAATTGAGATCATAAATTCGGGACCGCTCACACACAGGGCTATATTTTCCGCACTCACGTTTGACATTAACAGAAAAAGGACATTAAAAATACATCAGTCATGGCTTACCTTGATTTCTACCGGGAAAACTGTCCACCCAAATGAGGTCGATCTGCGAATGTGGAAAATCGATTGATTCAGTTCGATTATATCCTTTGGAATGATTCATGGCTTGACTCTGTCTGATGTGTTTTTAATGCAGGGTTTGGAAATGAACGTAAGGGTGATATTTTCCTGAATGACGGTTTATTTTTAGCTTTTTCATTGGAAAATTGATCGAAAATGTTATATTTGGAACAAGAAATAGTTAATATTTATGAATTACTAGCAGACCCAACAGACGTTGTTCTGTATACACAAAAATTCATTCAATTCGATCCAGCCGTTTAGTTGCAGAGTAGATGTATAACCTAAATAACGACTCCAGCGCCATCTGTTGATCTGATTTGTAATCATAAACATACGGGCATCAGGCAATCCAAAATACAAAATACCTCGGAGACGCATTTTGGTGCGATTTCGTCTACAACCTGCCATATCTTTTGATGTATTCATCATAATTGAATGATGTAATAGGCAATTTCGTTCTAAATTAAATACTGGGTATGAATGTCGTATTTAATTGGATAAGGATCAATAGCGTATTCATAAAAAAATACTCCCAAATAATGCATAATTTTGAGAAACATTCGGATACCTTTAAAAGGCGTTACTGAGTAAACCTTGAAAGATAGATATATGCTATCACGGATTTTTTTTGAAGAACTATTAAAGAGGTACATTTCCGTCATACATTGTTTCCATGTACGTCTTACGGTTTTTGCAGCGCACCTGAAAATAGCTGATTTTGGTACTCATATTTATTATCATTGAAGTTATAGTAGGTTTCCTTAATTTTCTCGGGTGAAAAGTATGGCCTATGTTACTCAGGGATAGTGTAGCATTCTAAGGGTGAAAGAATTATTGAAATCGGTCAAGTAGCTTATGAGTTAACTCGTATCAAACCCACAAACATACAAATCTTTCCTCTTTATAATATTAGTATAGATAGAGTTCTACCTACTTGATATTTTCAGGGTGAGTTCGGTTCCCAAATGGCTCGGTTGAGTTCGTTAACCAGCCAAATCGTACAGGGTGTTCCATAGAATATGGCCATTAAAAGTTTTTAGTCTTCAGTATCTCAGACAAAACGAAACCCATCGAAATAAAATGTTGCGGCCATAAGCAAGATGCTCATAATAAGCTTCATGCAGAATTTTGTGTCGAAATTTGAAACATCCTTTATAATATTTTTCCCAAAATACAACAATTTAATTGACCTGGAGAGTTTGGGCTCTCAAGACCTGCAGATACTTCAATCTCAGAATTTTTTTTATATCATAATCTTGCTGAGAGTGCTGTAGTTTACGACCTATCATAAATTCTTAGTCCTCGCTCTAATTTGCAATCTGGGCGAAGCCTGGAAACATGCTTGTACATCTAGCCCTACCTTTCCCTTAGGAAATTTAACCAGAGGTCGATGTAAACCAGCTCATAAAACTTTTGATGTATGTATAAGGGCGATGTCGGCCATCAACTGTCTTGATATTTGGCAAAGTAAGGGTTGTTATGGAAATCCGTTGCTCCAAGGAAATTTCGGCCATAAAATGGCGACTTTAAGAGATTTATTCGATTGCTTTCCCGCCATGCGATGGATGTGTAAAATTTGCGTGGTTTGGAGAAATGAATTTGGAATATTTATTTAGAAAACGATTGGAGATGGCATTGATATAGACGAATGGACCTTCTGTAAGAGGGTTTATACATTATTTTCTCTTATTTATTGAATATTTATTGAAATAATCGAATACACTCATCATCCAAAGCCTTTCTCAAATTTGAGGATAAGAATACCTTCAAGAGTAGCTCGGCTATAGGCATCTGAATATAAGAATGTAGCGCTACGTCGGGCATTCGTAGAACTATTAATATTGACATAGAAGGATTTGGTTATTGTTTATTGTGTATATCTGCTTCATTAAAATTTAGATTTTTTTCATCAATATATCAAAACTTCAGAAATCTATAGTGAACGAGCGTATTACTGTGTATATTAAATTTTTATATTCTGTGAAGACGGTGGGTGTCATAATTTGTTTCAATTATTTCAGCCATAGTGAAAGATAAATTAGGTTAAAAGGCTGTTGAGAAAATTAAGGAAAACACTTTGTTTGTTGAACACTTGAATTAACTTCATTTTATTATATTCAAACTGTGCTTTTCTCTTCACAAGAGCGTTCTGCACTGTTTTTTTTGTTTAGACTTCTTTGTCTCAACCTTTTTCTACTACTATAATATAGAACTAGAACATTCCAGTTGTTCCTCCTTTCTAGTAGCAAATCCAACAGGAAGATTTCTGGTAAGCACAGCAGTATTTTTCAAGAACTACCTCTGTTATGAACTGGGATCTGTAATGATTAACCCCATGAATCTAATCTAACCTACCTACTTTTGTGTAATCCTTACTTACCTCAATAAAAATAATCGTCATCTACAAAATGCAAGGAGCAAATTTCATATTAGTCTAAGAGCTGGCTACGGAGGGGTAAGGGTCACTAGGTGCAAGGGTAATTTTATCGTTCACAGGTTCGATTGTTACCGACATAGCGTAAGGCGGACAGCCAGAAGGCACACTGGAAGAATAACGGAAGGGTAGGGGGTTAAACATGCAATTTTTTACGAAAAAAAAGTCATAAGGTGCAAAGATGGCAATTTGTGGAATAAGAGAAGGTGGTATGAGTAAGCAGGAAAAAACATTGCCAGAAGGCTGAGTGGAAGAATAACGCGAAGGGAGGGGGTTAAACATGCATATTTTTTTTCGAAAAAAAAGTCATAAGGTGCAAATATGGCAATTTGTAGAATAATAGGGGGTAGTATGAGAAAGCAGAAAAAAATTGCCAGGAGGCTAAGTTGAAGAATAACGCGAAGGGAGGGGGTTAAACAAGCAACTTTTTAACGGAAAAAAAGGCGTGTGGTGCAACTGGCTATTTGTAAAATAAAAGAGGGTAGTATGAATAAGTAGGAAAAACATTGCCAGAAGGCTAAGTGGAAGAATAACGTGAAGGAAGGGGGTTGAACATGCATCTATTTTTTCGAAAAAAGTCATAAGTTGGAAAGATGGCATTTTGAATCTACAAAATTATCTCCGATTATTCTAATCGGAGATAGTATAAGTAAGTAGAAAGGAGTTAAACCAGCATCTTTCTTTTGAAAAAAATAGTCATAAAGTGTAAAATGGACGATTTGTGGAATAAACGGAGATAGTACAAATAGGAGAAGGAAAAAAATTGTCAGAAGGCTAAGTGGAAGCATGACAAAGATATCAGCGATACAAAGAGCATCGGTAGCCTTCTCGATATTTCATTTTATTGAAAGAATCTGGCACTTCGTTTACATATTTTGAGATATTTCATGTCACCTTTGGTCCTCTGGATAAATGCCTCTCGTTATACTTCCATTTAGCCTTTTTGAATTTTTTTTCCAACTTACTCATACTACCTTCGATCATTCTACAAATTGTCAGCTTTGCATCTTATGCCTTTTTTTCGTTAAAAAGTTGCTTGTTTAACCCCCTGCCTTCGCGTTATTCTTCCACTTAGCCTCCTGGCAATTTTTTTCCTGCTTTCTCATACTACCCCCTATTATTCTACAAATTGCCATCTTTGCACCTTATGACTTATTTTTCGAAAAAAATATGCATGTTTAACCCCCTCCCTTCGCGTTATTCTTCCACTCAGCCTTCTGGCAATGTTTTTTCCTGCTTACTCATACAACCTTCTCTTATGCTACAAATTGCCATCTTTGCACCTTATGACTTTTTTTTCGTAAAAAAATTGCATGTTTAACCCCTCCCCTCGCGTTATTCTTCCACTTGGTCTTCTGGCAATGTTTTTTCCGACTGACCCATACTACCCCCTATTATTCTACAAATTGCCATCTTTGCACCTTATGACTTTTTTTCGAAAAAAATATGCATGTTTAACCCCCTCCCTTCGCGTTATTCTTCCACTCAGCCTTCTGGCAATGTTTTTTTCTGCTTACTCATACCACCTTCTCTTATTCCACAAATTGCCATCTTTGCACCTTATGACTTTTTTTTCGTAAAAAAATTGCATGTTTAACCCCCTACCCTTCCCTTATTCTTCCAGTGTGCCTTCTGGCTGCCCGCCTTACGCTATGTCGGTAACAATCGAACCAGTGAACGATAAAATTACCCTTGCACCTAGTGACCCTTACCCCTCCGTAGCCAGCTCTCAGTCTATATTCCCTGTGACTGGTTTTCCGATTTTAAGTTTCAGCTGCCAGGGTTTCGTCGATCCATCAACACTATGTTACTTTACTCCTCGATTTTCCTTCTACCCAAACACGAAATTTATCCCTAGCTTGAGGAAGGCACGGAAATGTATTTATTTGGAAATCTTATTTTCTCAGGAAGAACACTGAAGAACTGAACAATAGCGATTTGAATGAATTATACTTAAAAAATTATTGATAAAGTTAAGTATTCACATAAATCACGACAACACAATGCAAAATGAAAGAATCAGGTCAATATTAGATCGTCACCAGAGGGCGTATCGCTTAGCTTGATTTGCCTATTACTTCGACATAGAGCTGCCCGCCGGCAATGGGCAGAATACCACAAAGACTGGCTTTTACCACAATGGCGCAACGCATTTTTTCGGGCGAGTCACGATTCGGTTTACAAAGTGATAGTCGATGGAAAAGTGTTTGGGACTGTTGATTTTAGATTCAGCTATGGCGAAACTAATAAAAGAATAAATAATCGATAAATTTTAATTTATGTAATTTTATATCATCCTGCATAAAGCAAAAAGTAACAAACAAAGATTTTCTATATAATATATTATTGTGGCTGAAATAGCAGATCATACTACTTTTCTTTCTAGTAGATAGGGGGCCTACACTTTTGACGATGTATGTATACTCCTTCTTTCGAAATTCGATACATTATAGGCTTACAATCAAGTGCGAAAAAAGTAGCGGTCCTATTTTCTTGAAAGCGGAATTTGTCCATTAAGCATTAAAGTTTTCATCTAGATTATCCCGGAAAATCCCGAATAGAAGCGATAAACATCTGGTCGATTTTTCCGCTTCGTAACCGCGATCCTCATATATCCCGGTAGGAAAAGAGTTTTTCCTCATCCAGCCATTTTTCCTCCGGGCGAATGGAAACCGCTCCAGACTGTCCCTGTAGGAGAATCGACTTCCGTTTTCAATTTCTTGGAACAATGCCCAGAACTGGAGAACGAATCGGGGCATTAGCTCTTTCCAGCGTTTCCCAATTCAGTTTTCCCTGATAGATTTATTGTAAAAAACTTTCCAATTTGTACCGAACCGGTTTACCGTTCTTGTTTTCCGCCGCCAGAGTAATTCGATTGTTCTTTGTTTCTGCGATGGAGATTACGAGTAAAATTGTTATTGCTCTTGTTTTGGAGAGGTTGGTCGATTGAAATTATGATGAATTTCCACTTTGACTAGAGTGGTTGGTAGCTTTTCTTTATTACCTTACTCAATTCGTTTTTTGGGGTGAAATCCATACTTCCATACTAATATTATAAATGCGAAACTAACTCTGTCTGTCTGTTACTCTTTCACGCCTAAACGGCTGAACGGATTTCGATGAAATTTGGTATGGATAGATGATAACCTAGAAATGGTCATAGGCTATAAACAATCACGCCATCGTTCTTAGGGGGTAGGCAGTAGGCAGATAACTAAATTGAGTTAGTGATTTTTAGTCGTTTTTGTTGGGAATTTTGCTCTTTCATGTCTAAACGGCTGAACAGATTTTGATGAAATTTAATAAGGTAATAGATGGTTACCTAAAAACGGATATAAGATCAAATTATCACGTCATCGTACTTAGGGGGTAGGAAGTAGGCAGAAAACTGAATTGAGTTAGTGATTTTTTTATGGTTTTTGCTGGGTTTTGCTCTATCATGCCTAAACGGCTGAACGGATTTTGATGAAATTTAGTTAGGTGATAGATAGTAACCTAGAAAGGATATGGGCTATTAATATTCATGCTATCGTACTTAAGGCGTAGACCGTGGGCAAAAACTAATTAAGTTAGTGATTTTTAATCGTTTGTTTGAAAAGTTTACCTCATTCACGCCTTAACGTATGAACGGATTTTTATAAGACTTGGTTGATATAAAGATAGGATCCTAGGCACGGACACAGGCTACTTTTGCGGCGGGAAAATATCTCATTCCCGCGGAAATCTAGCGTGATGTGAAGTTGAGGACTGGAATACGATAGTGGGACATTGTTGCAGGGGACTTACAGCCGGAGAAAACAAAAAAAATTATGCGGACGAAGTCGCGGGGGTAAAAGCTAGTATCTCTATATCTATGGAAAATGATCATCGTTTTTAGCCACCACCCAGTCACGTGTTTTCTGGGACGGCAGAAATCCTTGAGAAACCCTGTAGAGAGGTGCAATATATTTTTATTCCAAGAGAGTTCGGGATTTTTCCTTATTGAACGTCCGGGTAATTTTCTGGAGTGTTCTTGGCCTGAAAGAATCTGCTAGAGTGCTTTTCTCTCTGCTTCCCTCCTCCTCGTGAATTTCCTTTTGTTGGGGTTTTTCTTTATGCCACAGAAGTGTTCTGATGCTGTAAACAATTGATAACCCCTTTGGCCTGGTTTCTCTTGATTCCTAGATAACCTGGAATTACTTTCATAGAGACTCTGTTAAGTTTTCCTATTTCATTAAGTTTACCTAGCCATTCCCAAAATCATCTTTGAGTTGATGGGATCTTAATGACAGCTAATATTTGAAATACACCCACTCCGCTCCTAGAGTTCGTTTTGGAATCATCTCATAGACATATAAAGGGTTTTTCAATAAGAGGTGTTATATTGAATAGCCCGCTATTTCGGTAGATGTCACGTTTGAAGCTGTCATTTTTTGGCATTTCACGAGTAGAAACTACGCCATTAATAAAAATTGAACGATACACGCTTCAAGAACGCATTAAAATTATTGAAATTCACTATAAAAATGGTGAAGATTTGGCAGAGACGGTTCGTAAAACTCGAACATTTTTGGGTCGTCGTGAAGCACCTTGTCGGACCGCAATAAAGAAATTGGTGGAAAATTCGAGCTGTTGGGACAAGTTAGTGATGTGAAGAATTAAACCCGTGCACGTCGCTCGAGAACAGCCGAGAATATTGCTGCTGTAGCCGAAAGTGTTGAAGAAAACCCAGGTGTGTCCATTCCTCGTCGTTCTTTGGAATTAGGCATTCCGCAAACGTCATTACACCGTATTTTGCATAAAGCTTTGGGTCTTAAGGCTTATAAAGTTCAGTTAACACAAGAACTCGAGCCGGGCGATCATCAAGTTTCCGGAACGTGTTATCTCTCGAAGAGGTGATCACACCTCTTCTTCCTTTGGGGCCACGTGAAAGAGAAGGTCTACGCCAATAGCCCAGCGTCGATTCAAGACCTCAAATATGGAATTCGTGAGGGCAGCCACTTTGCGATTTGGTTATGGAAAATTTCATTAAAAGGATATGGTCCTGTAAGCGTGGTCGTGGTGGTCATTTGCCTGATTTTATTTTTCACTATTAACGGCAGAGCTTCTTCTTCATAATGAAATAAACATCCGATCATTTATATTGAAAAATGGCATTTTTCTTTGAATATCAAAATAACACCTCTTATTGGAAAACCTTTTATGTTCATTTCACCTCAAAATCGGTCAGATTTCATTGAAAAATTCTTCACAATAGATATTGATAATAAAAGTGGAGGAGGCTTATTGATGTTCTCTCAGGACTTCAAAATTCCAAACGTGCTACGGAAGTGGCGAGTTTTTTTTAACTCGAGCTATAAAACATGAGAAAAACCTCTTCCGCAGAACGCAGGATAAAAAAAATTAGCTCTGCCGGTTTTCTTCCAGTTTCCTGGAGCGTGACCCAAATCCTGGACTCGGTTTCGAACCTCCCACACGTCAATTTATCATAACGTCTAGTTCTAGAAGTTCGACATGATTCATCTTCTGGGTCTACTGGACATCCTTCCGTACTAATAGCTCATTAAACTCCCGTGGGCGAGAAACAATCTAACATATCCTTCACGTATAACGTGTAGGATAGGCTTAACACAGTTTCACAAAGCATATTCGACCGATGAAATTTTTGGCTGAACATTTTTTTTCATTTTATAGTGAGTTGTATTGAATTTGAATTTAACAATATTGTATTTTAATTTCATTGATATTAACCAAATCAATTCTTATTGCGAAAGGTTTTAGATGAGTCCGAAATCTTTTCTATGTGACGAAATTATTAATGATCTCATTCACATTAACCAAATCAATTTCTATAACTAAGGTTGTTAGATGAGTCTGAAACTTTGCTTTATTAGAAAATTTATTTTTCTGATTTTACAATTCGAATACTTAATTTTATGTGACAATATTTTCTGACGATGTCATTGACATTAACCAAATCAATTCTTATTGCGAAAGCTATTAGATGAGTCCCAAATCTTTGCAGGGTTGTTCAAATTGGAGAACTATAATTCATTGTTCTCATTCCACAGTTCGATGTATTCAGTTTCTATGCGACGATGTTATTTAAATATCTCATTAGCATTAACCAAATCAATTTTATTACTAAGGTCGTTAGATGAGTCTGAAACTTTGCTTTATTAGAAAAATTATTTTTCTGATTTGATGAGCTTGAGAATATGTACTTGTTCTCATTTTACAGTGCGAATACTTTATTCACGGTGACAATATTTTCTGACGATGTCATTGACATAACCAAATCAATTTTATTACTAAGGTCATTAGATGAGTCTGAAACTTTGTCTTATTAGATCGATTATTCTGATTTGATTAGCTTGGAATAGTTGTTCTCATTTTGCAGTCCGAATACTTAATTCTATAAGAAAATATTTGCTGACGATATTACTGATATTAACCAAATCAATTTCTATATATCTTACAGGTCGAAAGCTTTCACGCGCTCGTTTGTATTAGGAAAAAGATGATACAAATTCCAATATCTTGTATACTTTGTCCTTTTCTCATCCTTCACGACTTAGACCCTCTGTTTCTGTTGTTTCTTTCGGAAGTTATCGTGTTTACAGTTGACCTTCAGGCGTTTCACCCATCAGTTTCTACCTGTAAACCGATCTAGACGCATTCGAAACAAACAATCTGTTGTTGAACCGTCAGACGTCCTATAATGTACACTATACAACCTCACTTGACAACGCAAAACAGCTCTGTCTAAATTGCGTGGATGGCTTTCAGACAACCTTCATTAACACGGCATCGACCACACTTCAAAGCATTGTTAATTGCTATCACGTTCTCCCGAAACCCTTCTGAGAGGTCCACGATAACAGGATTCTGGATAGGTTTCCTGGAATGGAAGGTTCGGCAGGGTAGATTAATTTTGATCTGGAAAATCCGGAAAATTGGGGGCTGGAAAGACTCCGGGAATGTTGGGGATTTTCGTGAGGGAAATTTACTTTTTCTTTTGTGAGGGGCACATTGCCTGTACACTTTCGTTTTTAAGCGATCGTTCTCTCAAATTAGTGCTATATCGTTATGCCTAAATGTCATTATTTTCGTAAATCTATCGAAATATCGAAAAAAATCCTGCGTTTAAATTTTATTCCCATTACACCCAACCAAAAACTACCTTCAGATATTCTTAAAATTGCACCCTTATATTTTTCCCTTCAAACGATTCCCAGTTAAAAAATATGTTCAAATAAATTTTATCAATTTCCGTGGATTCAATCGATAAATAGTTATTTTTGTATTAAGTGCGTAAAATGAGTGTTTTTTTCATGGCACATGAGATTGTCAATTTTGGCCGAGACCGCAGGTCGAGGCCAAAAATTCACTCGAATGTGCCATGAAAACACGAATTTTATACGCACGAAATACAAACAACATTTTTTGTACAACTGTGAATGTGAATTTACATCCTCTGAAATACGTATAATCATTGAAGATAATGCTTTCAGTACATATTTAAATGAATCCAGTGATCTTTCTATACTATAGAAACAGTTTGTTGAAATTGTTTGAATCTTTGACAGTATTTGCTCGTAGTTGCTTCAATTTCGAATTATTATTTAAAGAAGATGGAAGAAGTTGAACATGATAGTGGTAGTGATACCCCCGCAGATATGACTGAGAAGCAAATACAATTGTATCTTATATGTTACCAGCCAATCAAAGCTAATAATATGAGAAAACGAATAACCAATTTCGAAATGGCGCAACAAGCACAACGTAAAAAAGGTTTCTGAAAATGTACTCACATGCTATTTCGAGGAAAAATTAAAAATTTTAAACCTTCCAAGTTATGGAGCTCAATGTTAAAAAAAACATCGAATGTCAAGGAAAATATTGATATAAGGAATTTTTCAAAATTGGTCCCGCTTATTAAGAACAAAAGCGTCGGATACCGAGGAAAGAAATCTAAAGTGTTATGGAGGGATAACATCAATAATTTGATGCTGATGACGAAACTAATTTACTTTATAAGGTACAGATACAATCATAATTTTGTGAAATAAGTTTTAATTAAATATTCATTATTTTTAAGTTGTTCTAATTTTAGTTATCAGCAGTGAAAAAAAGACTTTTTTTAACGGTGAAAAAAAGTAATATTTACGCATCCATAGTGATGAAGAAAAGTCAAGTTTTTTTGACAGTTGTACAAAAAAAATAATAACTATAAATTGTTGCATATCCCCTTTGTTACATTCTGACACCTCAAGTCGATTTTTTTAATGGTTTTAAATATTAAGTTGTTCATTATGTTTTAAGGTGGCTTTTTGTGTTGAGTTTTGTTTATTGCCTGTATGGATTATCTTAAGGGTCGCAAAATGGCGAATACGCCCCCATTTAAAGCCATTATTCTGAAAGGTTGAGTTTACGAATTCTTTGAACATATTTTTTCTTCTACTGAGTAATCGTTTAATGTGAAATAAAAAATATCCAAGGGTGTTGTTTTATAGGGATGATGATCGTAAACAAAATTTTTACGACGAATTCTGAAGGAGTTATAGAATTTTTGCTGGCATTCAAGAAACTTTTGTACGAACTTTCTCCCATATCGAAATATTGGCTGCATGTAACATCTTGGAAAACCCTGTATACAGTAGAACTTTCCTATAACGAAAGCGCTAAATCCGCAAAAAATTCGTTATAAAGAAATTTCGTTACACAGAAAATTTGTTTTTATAGTCAACATATCGCGGCCGACTTCACTGATAAATTCAAGTTTAGGTATCATTAAAACTTAAGCACTTCCTCTTAGACATTTTCGTACAACTTTCACACTAGCGTGATGGTTAGATTGAAACCAAAAAGTTAGGGTTGTATTTAGAACTGTTTCAGAAGGATCTCTCTACCCGCCGTAATGATTCAGTTTGAGGTCAGGATTTATTACGTACGTCCGGAAAAATTTCGGGAAAAAACCCTTTACCAATGATAGGTATTGGTGAAAAAGTATAAGAGTGATGTTTTTTGAATATTTCTGTTATTGAGAGAATTTCCTTTGTTTTTAGAGGGTGTTTTTACATGGAGTTTAGATTCAAGGTGCAATGTCTTGAACGAAATTCGTTATAAAGAGAAATTCGTTATACAGGCGTTCCTTATAGGGAAGTTCCACTGTATTATCAATCAAGTATACTCAATCCTTATAAGATCAGAATTAGAAAGAACGAAAGCCAAATCATCAGAAGAGATTTGTTTCGTCAAAGAGATTGCTGAAAAATATATTCAAACATTTCAACATCAACTCGAACATTCCAAATCGAGCAAAATTAAAAAAGACCTTCAGTTAATGTCGAAAAATTCCCTAGAACCCAGGAAAAACGCGACTATCGGGCAACTGTGCCCGTAGGCAACCCCCACACATCTCGATCGTCTCTCGTGGAGCCCGGAGCCGGGATTTGGCATGGCCGCGATGTAGCGGGTGGATGCGGCAGCGTTAGACAGGTCCATGAATATCCCGGGGGTGGTCGCATGCTATTGATCGACCCGGCTGCTCGGCTCGGTGGAAAACGAGGTCACGAGAATCTGTTTTCTCCTTCGCAACAGCGCCAAGATGAAATTCGGTGTCCCCGAAAGAGAGAGAGGCAGAGACACTGTCTCTGTCTCTCCCTTTATCTGTCTCTCTCTGTCTCCTGTTCACCCTCGCGCTGTCTTTTTCTCTCCGGCACTGTGGGGCGTCGGTTTCTAGAATTTCGTAATGGGGCACGATTGGAAGTTATGAGATCGCTGAAATTTGGGACTTGGTTATTTTTCTTACGGTACCTAAATCTCCTTGATGGTCTCGTGATCGCAGGAGAGATTTTTTCGATCCGATATTATTGGTTTTAAGGGTTGAGATGACCTATTTTGGTTTGAATGCTTGAATATCGCTAATCACTTGAATCACTCGGTAAACAATTTTTTCGCCGACCTCGAAATAAAATGTGATTCTAATGTGTACGAAAAATTAATCATTAATCATTAACGACCCATTTTTCCGCCGAACTCAAAATAAAAAGTGATTTTAATGTGTACAAAATTGAGCATTAATGACCCATTTTAATGCTCAATTTTTTCAGCCATTTTAATGTGCAATCCTCATGGCAACCGTACAAAAAGTATTCGGAAGCACTACCAGAAATGTCAAAACTCTACTGGAACATAGAAACATAAAAATTTATATTTGTCAAATATCTGTCTTGTGCAAAATATGAATGTATTTCAATCCAGTATTTATACACAATTCATTTCGAGATCAGCGGAAAAATTTTGTAATCAACTCGGTTATTAATCTAGCGACTAATGGTCTCGAACTATTGAAGCGTTCGCTCCGCTCACGCTTTGAAATATCTTGACCATTAGTCGCTGTCTTAATAACCTAGTTGATTGAATAACTATTAATGCTCAATTTTTTGGCTATTTTAATGTGCAATACTCATGGCAACCGTTCACAAATTATTTAGAAGCACTATGAGAAATGTCAAAACTCTACTGGAACATAGATACATAGAAATTTCATTATGTCAAATGTGAGTCTTGTGCAGAATGGGAATGTATATCAATCAAGAATTTATACACAAATCATATTGAGACTGTCGGAAAAATCTTGTAATCAACTCGTTATTAATCTAGCGACTAATGGTCTCGAACTATTAACGCGTTCGCTCCGCTCACGAATTAAAATATCTTGACCATTAGTCGCTGTCTTTAATAACCTAGTTGATTGAATAACTATTTCGTCGACCTCAAATTTAAAGGTGGTTTTTAATGTGTACGAAATTGAAAATTAATGACCCATTTCAATGTTTAACTGTACACAAAATATTCGGAAGCACTACGAGAAATGTAAAAACTGGAACATAAAAACATTAGAAATTTCATAATGTCAAATGTATGTCTTGTGCAAATAAGAATGTATGTATTTCGAAAGAGAATTTATACACAATTCATTTTGATTTCTGAAAACTTTTTAGGTTTTCACTGCCAGTCTGTGAAACAGAAATAATAAAAAATTATTTAATTAAGATAAAGTACTCCTGCGAAAATCTTTGAACTTTCTCGTCAGGAGCAAATTGGTTTTGAAAAGATTGTTGCCTAACATTAAACCTAAAAAAGGAAATAAATGAAGAGGATAATGTAACGTTTCGGTGTCTATATCAGACACCTTCTTCAGACAAACTATATAAAATCTTCAGAATTGTATGTTTTTTCATTTGAAGTCAAATTGACATTGAAAGTTGTCAACACATAGAGATGTTGATTTATTTAATTTTGAAATTTCCTGATGTCATTTCTTTCTTCAATAAATCAATCCAAATACGATCTATTCCAACAGAACAATTGGCCAAATTATCTACTTCAAACTAACAAAATACACGTGGATTCTTAATTTTCCTTTTATAATTATCAGGTTCCGTCATTAGGATCTTTGTGTTGTTCCAGTTCATCATATGATCTCCGCTATTTGAACATGCATGATCAGCGATTTGTGATCTTGTAATGTTCTCTATTTTTGATGTTGATCTATGTTCCCGTTTTCTTATCTCTAAAGGTCTTAATGTCTCTCTTGTATAAGAATTTCCACATATACAGGGAATATTGTAAACACAATTTTGATTTTTGTGTCTCATTCATTGGTTCGTTCTGGTTAGAATGGATCTCAAATCATTTTGTGTTTTGAAAATTTGGAACATTTTGAGATCGACGGAAAAACCGTGTAATCAACTCGGTTATTTAATTTAGCGAATAATGGCCTCGAACTATTAACGCGTTCGCTCTGTTCACGTGTCAAAATATCTTGAGCATTGGTCGCTGTCTTCATAACCTAGTTGGAGATACGGACTTGGATGATATCATATAAAAATTTTACCCTCACTGAAGTACATATTTCGAAAAAAATATTTCAATTCAAAATGAGCGTGTCTGGCACATTTAAGGCAACAATAAAGATATCTGTCAATAATAGATATAGTTGACCCCTTATATATTTTCCCATTAACTGCATATTCAATATATCAACACAGCATAATGAAATAAAACAAGTGAATTGGCTACAAAATAAAACAGAATATTTTGACTTCAGTGTTCCTCTATCATTTTCTTCTCCTTTTAATTCCAATATCCTCGAAACTAACCAAAAAATAATAAAACCTAGAACAGCGCACTTTTAACGACGCAATTCTCATCATCCGACGAAGTTTCCAATCCAAACAGGTTATGGGCCATCATACGTAATACCCGGGAAGTTCACAAAAAATTCACTCCCCCATGGGTTCGAACTAACGCCTCGTAAAAAGTGAACGACTAGCCATCGAAGCATAATCTTTATCGGTTTTTATCGATATCCGGTTCAGTTTTATACGCCAATAACAGTGCATCATTTAAAGTGTGAAAGGTAACTTGCAGAGATGAGTGATGGTTTCCGGAATTAAGGTCGGCAAAAACGGGGAATATTCTTGAGTTAACCTAGTTTTTGCCCCTCCGAGATGAGGTGGAATCCATTTTCTCATTCGAATTATTACGAGGAAAGAGAATTATTCTCGAGATTGCTTGATTAATTAAGTAATCCATCATTGATATTCATCAAAACATTGTGAACAGGTTACACCGTTGTGAATCGCTGCGCCAATCTTAATATTTCTGTGGATTTATTGAAGTGGAATACACACATTTCTAGTGAATAATTCGAAATTAGAGAGTCTTCATCACAGGTAACCCTAAACATCTGAAAACGAGGTGTTTACCTGGAAAAAACACCGTTTGTGCTCATTTCCTATACGTATCCGTATCAAACGCGGGAGAAAAAAAACTTATCAATCGTATTGATTACTGAATAAATCTGTTGTATCTGGACCTAATTAAAGCGTTCCACACACTAGAATGACAGAAACTGGAAAAACTCTGCGGGATTTGCATGATGAGATTATGAAAAATAGGAGAGGAATTGAATATTATACAGGCAAGTGAAGCAAATATAATACTGGAGGTTGAAACTCTCAGAAGGAAGGTATCTGTGCTGGAGAGAGAGAATGCAGAACTTAGCGGACCGTGCAGGAATTAGAGGTAGATGTTAGAAAGAATAACTTCGTGATACATGGTTCAATTCTTTCTGAATGGGAAGATATGACTGTCAATTCCGTATCAGATGAGATAAACAAGATTTTACAACTGGATTTAGTTGAGTCTGATTTCAGTGACGTATACCGGCTTGGAAAGTCCAACAGTTGCCCTATTAAAGTCGAACTAAGATCTTATCAGACAAAGATTAAAATATTCAAGAATCTTAGAAACCTGAAAGGGACTAAAATATATTTCACGCACGACCTAACAAAGAAGCAGCGTGAAGAACACAAACAACTTCGACAACACCTCGAAAATCTCAAAACACAGGGTGTAAAGAACTGTCGTATCAGGGGCAACAAAGTATACATAGAAGATACTCCCTACAGTTTAGCCGAACTTGAAAATTTCCAAGAGCAACCTTCAAAGCACCCAAACAGCGCTCCATCAACTCCCAGTATCAAGGGGGATCAGAAGCGTACATCAGAAGAACATCGAAGCGTCACTCAAAACAGTCAGCAACGACCAACGAGGAAAAATATTGTTGAATACGAGGAGCAAATACCACGGAAGACATTGAAGACGGTGGATGGGAGCCGGCCAGATCAGACCACAACAGTTACCCGTGAGGCTTTTCCCGGAGCAACAAGGCTGAATGCAGCAAAGGAAAGAGTGAGAACACGATCTTATAAGTAGATTATATTACATTACATTCTTTCCACTATTGTTTGCAGTTTCATATTAAGTTTTTTTTTTGTTGTTTATATCGATCTTTGTTTGTTGTGTACTGTTTGAAGTTTGTTATGGATCCATGCATACGTGATATCAATTTTACACCATTTAATACAATAGAATTCGATGGAATTGATGCTTATAACAATTCTTTTAGAACAGGGGATAGGTGCCTTAGAATTCTACATCAAAACATTAGAAGTGTATCCAAAAATTTGGATGAGTTCAGGATACTTCTCAGTAGATTTAAAGAACTCCCTGAATGTATAGTCCTATCTGAGACTTTCAGATTATCCGATGATGCTTCTTACCGGTTGGAAGGATATAATATGATATATAGTGAGGGTGCCATCAATAAAAACGATGGTGTAATGATTTATGTGGGAAAAGAATTTAATTTTCAAGTGGACACAACGTTTATTGCACAGGTGAAAGTATTGGAGATTACCATCCAACTGCCGCAGAATAAGAAACTGCTTGTTACTGGGGTCTACAGGCCTCCGTCAACCAGTGCATATGACTTTGTCCAGTCACTCGAAGAATACCTGAAAAACACAAGAAAGTTGGCACTAACCTACCAAGTAATAATAGGAGATATGAACATTAATATTTTAAATGAATCTGATGAATTGGTGTCCACATACATGAATCTAATGAGTGAATATAATTATGTATCGGTGATAAATAAAGCAACCCGAGAAAAATCTTGCTTGGATCACATATTCTTGAGGAGTGATATATATAATTATGAAGATCTGGTCTCTGCCTCAACAATTGAAACGTTGATAACAGACCACCGCGCCACCACCATCAGTTTCCCGATTGCAAAGACGGGGCCACAGGTCGGGGATTGGAGGTACCGGAAAGTCGTGGATTACCCAGGACTTAGAGCGGAACTGGCAGACTTTGACTGAGGTCCTGTTTACTCTCAGAAAGATAGTCAACTGCTTCTTGAAAACGGTGGACCGACTGATAGAGCAGAACACCAAGACTTTGGATATCAAAAGAAGGGATGTTCGAAGAAGGGAATGGATAACTGCTAGTATTGTTAAGTCCGTCAACACTAAAAATGAGTTGCATAAAAAATATATTGAAGAGCCTGATAGGTACAGAGAAAAATTTACACAATATAGGAATAGACTGAATCGTATCATAAAGACAGCAAAATGTAACTTTTTCAGGGAAAAAATTTACGAAAACAAGAACAACACAAAGAATTTATGGAAAACACTTAACAATTTATACAGAGCTGAAGACCGAGGTACTATCAAAAATGTTCGAGACCGAAATGGCTCTGTTGTGGAAGATACGAGGGAAATGACAAACATTCTCAATCAGCACTACATCAACGTAGGTAAAGATCTTGCAGAGAAGATTGAAATAACTGGCTCGACACCGTTCATAAAAAAGAGATCAGAACATTCATTCTTTCTGAACCCAACAACACCAGAGGAAATAAAACGGATCATTGACAATATGAAGGAAAAAAATCCCCGGGATACGATAATATCTCAAACGAGGTCTTGAAAAAATTAAGGATGAAATTGCTCTGCCATTGACTGAGGTCATGAATGATATCGTTCAGTCCGGAGTTTGTCCGAGGGAGTTCAAGATATCTGTCGTCATTCCTGTGTACAAAAAGAAAGGACCTGTGGATTCACCAGGTAGCTATAGACCTATATCACTTGTTTCCTCATTCGCGAAAGTGTTTGAGAAGATTATTGAGCGAAGATTGAGAGACTACTTGGACAAACATAAAATAATATCAGATAAACAGTTGGGTTCCGGAGGGAAAGATCCACCTCTGATGCGTATCTCTCTATGCGATGAAGTTTACAGGGCTTTGGACTCAAACGAGGTAGCCCTGTGCGTATTTTTGGACCTCTCAAGGCCTTTGATACCGTTAATCACGACCTTCTGCTGGAAGTTTTGGAGAACGGGTGTGCGGGGTGTTCCACTCGAACTTTTCAAAAGTTATTTGAGGGATAGAACTCAGATGGTGAGAATTGGGGATACACTTAGCGACCCGTTGACTGTTCGGTGTGGTGTGCCGCAGGGCACTATCCTGGGTCCAATTCTGTTCACTCTGTACATCAATGATATACTGAATATTTATACTGAAGGTAGTATTATCGGATTCGCCGATGACACGGCTATTCTTTATAAAGACTTATCCTGGGAGAAATTAAAGAGCAAAGTAGAGAACGACTTAGAGAACATTTTTAAACGCCTTCAATCGTAAATATCTCACAATCAACCGTGAGAAGACTAAATACTTGCCCTTCTCAATTTACAGATCAAACTTACCTCATTTCAACAAACTACAGATCGGGAGTCCACACAAGAACTTCCAACTTGATTCGGTAACCTCCATAAAATATTTGGGAATTTACATCGACTGTTCTTTGCGTTGGGACATTCATGTTGGCAATGTGGTTGTTACTCTGAGGCGCTTCTTATACAGGTTTCGCTTTTTGAGTGAAATCTTAGAAACGAAACACTTGAAAGTGCTCTACCACGCATTGGTAGAGTCCCGTCTGCGGTACTGCGTTCTGGCCTGGGGTGGTTTTACGATCTACACCTCAAAAAATTGCAGGTAGTTCAAAATTCGTCCTGAGAATAATTTTACACAAGGAAAGACTCTATCCCACAGACCAACTATATCGGGAGTCGGGTATCCTAGATATTAGGAAGATATATGTTCACACCCTGCTCATGTACGTCTACAAGAATAAAGATATCCTTGCTTACCTGGAGCACGGCTATTCAACTAGAGGAAGGACAAGACAAACAGTTTCGTCATATAGGGCACATAAGACAATCGGACAGCGTACATACTCGTATCTTGTTCCACACGTCCTCAACTCCCTGCCCTCAGATCTGAGGGGCAGGTTGCGTTCACTGAATTCTGTTAACATGTTCAGTAGGGCATTAAGAATTACCTGAGAATTGTTGACAGAGCTAAATAGCAAATGTAGTAAATGGTACTAGATGAGTTTGAGTTGTATTTTGTTGTTTCATAGACGTAGCATTTGATTTTGATTGTGTTGATTTTGTAGTGGCTGCAGTAATCCCCCGCACAACCCTTTGGTTTTGGGGGATTAACTTTGTTATTCGAAGGAAGGGAACATTCTTTCATTATAGTATAGTTTGTCTACTTCTGTGATAATTTATTTTGATGTATATTACAATTGTCCAAGTTTTTAATCTTGTATAACTAGTGTAAGGAGTTTATTTTGTAATTCAACACTGTATTGTCTTGTAATTATTATTTCTGTTTCTTGAATAAACATTATTATTATTATTATTATTATCACTCTGATTATCCTTGATTCGCACATTAAAAAAGAAATTGGTGGAGAAAAAACATTTCTACGAGCTAACAAGTTCTAATGAACGAGTGCTGTATCGTTTTGCCTAAGTGTCTATAGTTTTCGAATTTTGAGCCGAAAAACGATAAGGTTCTAATCCGAATAGGTTATGGGCCATCATACGTAATAACCCGGAAGTTCACGAAAAATTATTCAGCTAGTATGGAACTTCATGACCTCTTTACGATATAACCTCAGAGTAAAAAGTCAACCTAGAGATACTCTCAGGCATTTGTTATGCATCCAAGTTGAATCTGTTTATGCACACGAACAACATCCCGGCACTGATTACTTCCTCTTCATTCTTTGAGATGTTAGCAGTGGCCCTACATCAGGGCCTCAATGCAAGTTTCTCCGAGTGATGGAAAACCCAATATTTTGGCGACTGTGAAGTCAAGCGATTTTAAGATAAAGAAAAAATGACAAACAAAAAATTCTTTATCTTAAAATCACTTGACTTCACAGTCGCCAAAAATATTGGGTGTTTCCGTCACTCGGAGAACTTGCATTGAGGCCTGATGTAGGGCCACTGCTAACATCTCAATGAGTGAAGACGAAGTAATCAGTGCTTTCAGCATGCGATCTGTGATGATTGAACTTCTCATTTGACACTACTCACTACTAGATGTCACCATCTGTTAGTTGCTACTCGATAGCTTCTTACAATCAGTGGTAAATGTAGAAGTTTTTCAATAGGATGTTGTCACTGACGAGGCCTAATGAGGCCGAAACCGGTCTGTCTCTTCACTCATTGACAACATCTTGAATAAATCATCCCAGTCCGCCTGAAGAAGGTTCTGTGAGCCTATAAATTGAAGATTGTATCCATTTCGATGATTACTATTTTCAATTTATCTATGTTTCAAAAATTTGTTAGGTTAGCCTCCTTAAAGGCAAAGAATTTTTTTGAAACAAGATAAATTGAAAATAGTAATCATCGAAATGAATACAATCTTCAATTTATAGGCTCACATTTGTTAGGTTAGCCTCCTTGAAGGCAAAGAATTTTTTGTTTGTCATTTTTTCTTTATCTTAAAAAGAATTTTTTGTTTGTCATTTTTTTTATCTTAAAATCACACTTCACAGTCGCCAAAAATATTGGGGTTTCCATCACTCGGAGAAACTTGCATTGAGGCCCTAGTGTAGGGCCACTGCTAACATCTCAATGAGTGAAGAGAAAGTAATCAGTGCTTTCAGCATGCGATCTGTGATGATTGAACTTCTCATTTGACACTACTCACTACTAGATGTCACCATTTTGTATTCATTTCGATGATTACTATTTTCAATTTATTTATGTTTCAAAAATTTGTTAGGTTAGCCTCCTTAAAGGCAAAGAATTTCTTGTTTGTCATTTTTTTTCTTTATCTTAAGAAATAAGTACTTTATACTTTATTAGTCCTCGATTCTATCTCCCAAATAATTCAGTGTCTAAATCATACTGAAAGAAAAAAAAGAAAAGCAGCAGACAGATAACACGTAGTGAGACTTCAGCAGGGCCAACCTAATATCCGACGAAATTTCATATTTATTTCTCCAGGGAAATATGAATTACATACGGTAGCTCCACATTCGTAGACTTTATGGTTCGTTAGATAACAGCCCGAAACTTTGGCCTCGCCTCAAACAGAAGTTACACACATTTGAAATTCTGATGAATCTCTGTTTTCGCTGGGAAAGAAGATGTGTGGATCTAAGAATTATACCGGGTTATTGGTTTATTATTCGCGATGATAGGTCTGATGAAAAACAGATAAAATAAGTTATCGAGTTATTCGATGAATTTCTTGGAGGATATAATACTGCATTCGATATAGTCACAACGTTCAACTTGGATATTAGTTTAGTTTAAAAAGGAGTTACAGTTCATTGCAACCTGAAGGTCTATTGTCTATTGTTATTGCGGTCCGACAAGGTGCTTCACGACGACCCAAAAATGTTCGAGTTTTACAAACCGTCTCTGCCAAACTTTCACCATTTTTATAGTGAATTTTAATAATTATAATGCGTTCTTGAAACGTGTATCGTTCCATTTTTATTGATGGCGTAGTTTCTATTTGTCAAATGTCAACAAATGGCAGCTTCAAATATGACATCTACCGAAATAGCGGGCTATTCAAAATAACACCTTTCATTGGAAAACCCTTTAATATTATCTGAGACGCAGTTGACACAACAGCACTCTCACTGCCTCTTTCCTGGATCATAAAACTCCAGGATTGACAACGAAAAGGGAAAGTGAGGCAACACCCATACATAATTAGAGCAGAAGTAGGCCTTGTTATGTATGCTTAAGAATTTCGTCTCCGCTAACTAGATTATTCGGGTGAAAATTAATACGGCACAGCATCATTTCCCTCGAAATTCACGAGAAACAGGAGTTTAATGAAGTAAATTATAAAGCTTGTCTCTTATCTTGGCTGTCGCGAAGAGACGAAGTGATGAAATATCGAGTACAAAATAGCTCGGTTGGAAGTCTAACATGAATAACACGATCATTAAAAACATACTTACTGATAACGTCTGAAATGTTTCGAGGAGTACGAAAAAATGCGATACCTGAAATAAAAGCATTTATTTCATTACTGCAAACTATTTATTAAAAAAATCGAACTATTCTGAAACTGAAAATTGTTGAAAGAATCATAAAAAAATCTTTTTTCTTTTGTCAAAACCAATTTTGAGCATAGACAATATCTTAGAATCAAAGAATATTCATTCTATGAAACATACGATGAAATGGAATGAACAGTGATCATAATGCTTGTAAGTTTTCAGTTTTTCCGAGAAAGTATCGAATGTATGGAAATTTTGAGCAGATTTTCCTCCAGATTGAATGGGCAACCATTAGAGAATTTTATTTTCGGGAATCTATCCCACGAAAACAATTTTTGAAGCAAAATCATAAGGGGTTGTTATTTTTAACCCCTAATAATAAAGTTATGGGATTAAAAAAATTGTGTCAGTAACATCTACTAATGAATCATATTACGTATAGTCTTGTGGCTCAGTGTTTTTAAGAAGCCGTAAAAATATTAAAAACTGTCAACTTGTCCTCGCCTTCCAAAAAATTATATGAACTACCCCTGATTATTTTCATCGAGGAATCATTTCCCTAAGTCCATCGCATTTGTTTACAGACAGCCTCTATAACTTTTTTTCCATTCATTCCAAAGAATCACTGCGCAAACAAAAATCTGAACAATCAACGACTGAAAGAAACCGAGAAAATCCTTTTCTTATTCCCCACTCATTTGAAAAAGGGACCAGTATTTCATTAGGTAATAAAGATTAATATTTGAGTAAGATCATGGGGCAGAGTGCCCTCGAAGCCTATATATTTCTCCGGTCTCATCTGGACCATTGCACGAGGCAGAACCCACTAAAATTTTCAGTATAAGTCAAGGTGGTAAGTGTCAGTTATCCTCCAGGTCATGTAAATGAAACTGTCGAGGCATTTCCGACGCCTGAGATCATAAAATATTCAAACGTAAAGAAACATTCACGTGCCAGGAAGTTCCAAGTGAATTCTTGAATAAATTTTGTTTTTATTCTACCGTTTCAGATTCTAAACTGAAACTGTAGTAGAGAAGAGAGTTGCCCAGGTCTGTTTGTTCAAACTATACAAGGGTCTCACGATTTGCATTGCTTCTGATAGTCAGACGGCTCTGGGGGAAATATTTGCTCAGTTTAAACTGGAAAGGGATAACAGCAGTTATCGCCAAGCGGTCATTTAGACGTTGACTTGAAGTATAATCAGTTCAAATATAATGTCTAAGTGCTAAGGCGAACTGAATCAACTAAGCAAGAATAACAGAGCGTCTTTGGTGTGGATTCCGGGACACTCGGTAATCAGTTCTGAGTATTTACCGAAAAACGCCGCCGCGATCCTTACGATTACTGAAAATCTTAGCTATTGAAAGATGTATAGATATAAATCTAGAAAGAAACTATCAGAAATGCGATATAACCATACACTCAGATAGTCAAGCTGCTATTAAAGCACTGAGCTCCTACGTTATCGACTCAAAGATGATCTGGTAGTGCCGGAACAAACTCAATGAGGTAGGCAAGAAAAATAAGGTCTTTTTAATCTGGGTTCCCGGCCATTCGGGAATCAAAGGAAACGAAGAGGCCAATACACTTGCCAAAGAGGGAGCACGAATGTCACTCATTGGCCCAGAACCCTTCTGTGGTATAGGCAAATGTACCTATAAAAAGGAGTTTCTGGAGAAGGAGAAAGCCGAGAGGAAAAAACTCTGGCGAAATCTCCCAGGAATGGATCATTCCACTAAGTAACTTTGAAAGATATCTGGATCTTGGTAAAAAACAATTACACCTCCTCACTGGCTTTCTTACAAGACACTGTCGCCTCAGGAGGCACCTGTTGAGGATGGGATTGTCGGACACTGACGAATGTAGGTTCTGTGGGGAGGAGGAAGAAACCCCCATTTACCTAGTCACAGAATGCTTTGCATTGCGGGCCTAAGGAGATAATGGCGAGAAACTTGTAAGAGTGGGGAACTAGCTTCGTTGAAGCCTTCACAGATTTTGGATTTTATCAGATCTCTGGAACTGGAAGGCGAGCTGTGAGGGTAAAGTCGGTCAGCTCTATGAGGGGTACAACTTTAGGTCGCAGTGAACTGTAACCTCTTTTCAAACTAACTAAACTAAACTAAACTACCCCCACTGATGGTTGAATGCCCGTGTTCGCATACTGTCTCAGTTTGGAGGAGCACATGATGCTGCCCCTATAGCGCGAAATAGCTATATATGAATGCTCTGGATGATATTATTACCACCTTGCATGATTTTCGAACATAAAACTCTTATAAAAATTTCGTTCTTCAACTGTTTCTTTCAAAAACTCACTTGTCTTCCAATATTTCACTAGTGATAAAATATCAATGCATTCTGCACCATTCTTCAAATACACAATGACCCAATACTCATAATCAACGTCTCGAGAACACCAATCCAAGTCAAAACAAGTTTATTCCTAAGTGAACTTCAAGCATCAACTGACCAACCACAAGAACCCAAAGATCATTAATTATTCTTGAAGAGAATTAAAGGGCCATGATGGATTCAGATTCTTATCCAATTATAGAGCCAGATAAGGGAACGCAGAGCTCAGCGTTACCTTGCAGAAACCCAGAATATACAAGCACTTCAATTTCTTATCGGAAATAAGTCTGCGGTTCGATATCCCCTTAGCTGACATTTTCAGGAAGCAGAAGGCGTAGGAAACCTGAAACGGTCTGGTATGGAAGAGGGTTATTTATTCCAGATTGGCTAGGAGATATCCAGGAACTTCAACGACAGGACTAATGTTTCAGGATGTTTCTGGAGTTTTTTTGACTACCGAAAGATGGAGAGAAAGGGTTAATTCTCTAGAGGGCCATCTAACAGATTGAAGATTCGAAAAACTTTTGTCCTCATTGATTAGGTTTATAGATTTGATGGTAATTTATGTTTTCTGCCTGACGACTCGATGTAAACTTAACTGCATACTTCGATAATTAAAATTTCCAAGGTGAATTTAATTCATACATGGATATTGAACTTGCGCAATTTGAAATACTCTTTTGTTAGATTTGTCGATTTTCTTCGTATGATCTATTTCTTTCATGGTTTTTTATCATTATTCAGAGATTGAATTCGATATTCGGTGTGAAATACCGATGTTTATGTCAATTGGAAATGATTATTCAGTGTTATGAGTTTTGTAGACAGTTGACAGTTGACATTTATGAAAAATTTCGATTGAAATATATTCTGGGAGGAATCTGCATTTCTAAAAAACTTTATAGGTTTTCACTCCCAGTCTGTGAAACAGAAAATTTTCTAATTAAGATGAAGTGCTTCTGCCAAAATCTTTCACTTATTTGTCTGGAGCAAATTGGCCTTGAAAAAATTGTTGCCTAACAGTGAAACTGAAAAAAGGAAATAAATGAAAAGAATAATGTATCGTTTCGGTGTCTATATCAGACACTTTTTTCAGACAAACTTGTAAAATTTTCAGAATTGTGTGTTTTTTCATTTGCAGTCTAATTGACATTAAAAGTTGTCAATACGTAGATATGTTGATTTATTTAATTTAGAAATTTCCTGATGTCATTTCTTTCTTCAAAAATCAATCCAAATACGATTTATTCCAACAGAACAATTGGCCAAATTATTTACTTCATCTAAAGAAATACATGTGGATTCCTTAATTTTCCTTTTATAATTATCAGTTTTCGTCATTAGGATCTTCGTGTTGTTCCAGTTCATCATAATATGATCTCAGCTATTTGAACATACATGATCAGCAATTTGTGATCTTGTAATGTCTCTATTTTTGATGTTGTTCTTATGTTCCCGTTTTATTATCTCTAAAGGTCTTGATGTCTCTCCTGTCTAAGATTTTCCACATATACGGGGAATATTATAAACACAATTTTTTGATTTTTGTGTCTTATTCATTGCAGGAGCACTTCATCTTAATTAAAAATTTTTAAATTATTTCTGGGAGTGAAAACTTATAAATAATTATGAAAACACTGCAAAAATATAACATGCTACTCCGCTAGAAGTAAAAAACAGTAAAAACACGATTATACAGTCCATTCAACCAAACTCTTCTCAACGTCCAAATCCTGTAGGATTTACATGAGAACTAGTATGAAATCCCTCCTATATCGACGACTGTCATGAAAAGAAAAGCGCAAAAAGGATGAAAGCTCAACCGGGAGCGAGTTTTAGGAAAATCTCCGGTTTTGAATGCATGAACAGGCATGAGGCAAGATTATGCCTTGAAAGAATTTAATGTATCGCGATGAATAACGCCAATTCGAAGATCCTGACCGCACAGATCATTGAATGTGCGCTCGGCTTAATCCAGAAGATCGACGTGATAAAGCAGACTCTGAATTAATGCATGAAAATGAATTCGTTAAGTTTTTTTCGGTGTATACACTTCGCCAAAGTTTTGGGTCCCCTTGTATCGAAATAAAAGACTGTCACTACAAGTTTGCACTTATACTTGTAACTTTAAGAAGAGCAACTTTCATTACTTTTTGAAAAAAATTGTCATTTTTGACAGTTTTTCAGAAAACAATCATTGCTGACTTTGACCTTTTTTTGATTGCATCAGTTGTCAAACAATTAATTTTATCCTTATCTCTTTTTTTTTCACATGAAAGCTGCTTCCTTCAATTTTCTACTGTTTTTCTTCTGTTTATTCATGTTTCACCCCATGAAATCCTAAGTTGAACAAAGCATATTGAACAACCTTTGACCTATCAGTATTTTCTTGTTGAGCCAATTTTTATGATCTTTGATTCGAACACCAAAGAAAGCCTTACGAATTCCATCTTTGAGGTCTTGAATCGACGCTGGGCTATTGGCTGGGCTTTCACGTGACCCTTCTCGGTGGCCAATTGTGATCACCTCTTCGAGAGATAACACGGTCTGGGTTTTTTTCAACACATTCGGCTAAAGTAGCAATAATCTCGGCTGTTCTTGAGCGACGTGTACGGGTTTTATTCTTTACATCACTAACTTGTCCCACAACTCGAATTTTTCCACCAATTTCTTTATTGCGGTCCGATAAGGTGCTTCACGACGACCCAAAAATGTTCGAGTTTTACGAACCGTCTCTGCCAAATTTTCACCATTTTTATAGTGGATTTTCATAACATCAATGCATTCTTGAAGCGTGTATCGTTTAATTTTTTTTGATGGCGTAGTTTCTATTTGTCAAACCTCAAAAAACTACAGCTTCAAACATGACATCTACCGAAATAGCGGGCTATTCAAAATAACACCTCTTATTGGAAAACCCTTTATCTAGTGTCTTTGGTGTTCTCACATTGTACTCAGTTGCAATTCTACCATCTCATCTCAGGATATGGACCATTATAAAATTCATAAATAGAACAACTGTTATCTATAGGTTTTTTTTATCATATACTTCGCCTTTGCGCTTATAGACCAAATGCCATTTAAATGAAAAACTATCGCAAATTTTTGATTGAATCAGGTAGATTTTCCCATCAGCTCTCACTTGTTCATTAAACTTGAGTTTATTATCTTCTGGCGAATAAACAATAAAAGCAACACAAAAACCACTACAAAGAAGAATCCCTGAACCATAACCACACAATATGACGATGAATAATGCAACGTATGAGCTTGAAATATAAAGTAACCATTGTTTAATGTCAAAGTTCACGAGAATGTAACATCCAGCTAGCTATTCCGACCTAACGTAGTCACATTATTCTCATAAATTAGAATTTTCCGAGTGAAAATCTACGGTAGCTACGAGGATGATATACGGGGAGTCGTTTTTCAGAACTTTCCACGTATCCTGACACTTATTGGATTCGCGGGTTAATGGATATGCATTTTCTATGGATTGTAAGTTGGATTCTTCTGAAATATCACGGCTATGATTTGTAAGGATAATTTGGAGGTTTCAATCTAGCTGAACAGATGGGAGAGACTCGAATCAATGTGATATTTAAGAAAGACCATTTCTAGAAAAAAAAATCATTTTGGAAATAATGAACCCACAGACAACTATTGCGATTATCCGTTTTTGAGCGCTCGTTCTACTTGAATGAGTGCCATATTGTCTGTTATTTACCAATTTCGAGCCGTGGTCAATGAAAATTCTGTCCGCTCGGCCATGAACACGATAACTTTCGAAAGGATTGCCCTAGAGACTTGAAATTTTCAAGTAGTATCGGTTCTTGAATGCCGCGGTTAAGTTCGTTTACCAGCAAAATGGTACAGGGTGTTCCATAAAATAAGGCCATTTGCAAATTTTGTTCCTCGATAACTCGGACAAAACAAAACCGATCGAACTGATATTTTGCTGCCAAATGCAAGATAGTCATAATTTTGTAGCCCTAATGTTAACATAGAACGAACCATATAAAAATTTAATTGAAATATTGAAAAGATCAATTATACTGGGTGTCCCGGAAAATTTGCGAAATCTCTCGGATTCAGATAGAACATGAAAAATGAAGATGACAAGTTCCCATAATTTTTTCCTTGCGGTCCTCCCTACGAAGATACGACCTCCTAAATGACGCCACTGGAAATCCATTTTAGTGGAATAAGTTTCAAACTACTCGATATAATTTGATGAAAATTTGATATGATTAATAGTATTAAGGACCTCTCAAATTTCAATTAGCTTATTCAGTTTACCAAGGGCGGACTGGGTTGTACATTTTAATGCTTACATTTTTAACACCCTGTATGATAAGGTGCTAAAAAAAAACAATTTGGATACCTTGTACATTAAGCTAAAAAAGGTACTCTTGTTCAGTGTCGATAAAATGAACCGTTTTCAAAAAAAATAATGAAAGAAGTAAGTAATTGAAATTCATTCCACTAAAATAACTTTCCAGTGGCGTCATTTAGGAGGTCGTATCTTCGTAGGGAGGGCTGCTAGCAAAAAAAATTATGGGAACTTGTCATCTTATTTTTTTATGTTCTATCTGAATCCGAGAGATTTCCCATATTTTCCGGGACACCTGTATATGGCCACAACAAAATTTTCGATCCGAGTGAAATTTATTTCGAGGTTAAGATTTAACCTTTACTCAATTGTTCACTAGAGTTCTATCGACCGTTGGCCACCCTGTATATTAGATCGTGCAACACTTCGTGTTATACTGTTTTATATGCAGTGAAATTTGCTCAAATGTCCGATGTGTCATTCATGTATCCCACGATTCAGAGAACAATTAATAATAACTGCGATGTTGGAGCTATTCCAAATGTCCATTTAATTCTAGATTCATTTCGGTGGAAAATTATTCAGTTACAGTTAACGTGTTTGGTGGAAATTTATCAATGGACGAGCAGATGCATAGAATTGGATCTGAATGCGAGAAAATGTGTTTCGAATGCAATTTTCCGCATGGGTTATTCTAATCGCGTAATACGAATATATTCTCTATTCTCATTGCTTAGCGGATGTTGCAATTTTCAACTGTTAGTGTTTTATTTGAGAATCAGAATTTGGGTAGTTACTGAATTATGTTGGTCTTATCGTCTAGAATAGAATAGTTGAAATTTTCTGGAAATAGTTCAGAAAGTTCTCCTTTATCGATATTTCTTTCTGAAGAGAGTTTTACAGAATTTCTCAAACATAAAACAATATGGCTTGTTGACAGCGTGTTTGTCACACGTTTTTTTAATCATTATTTCTAAATTGAATTCGATATTTAAGATGAAATACCACTATTTAAATCTATGGGATATGATTACCCTCCAATATGGTCCTGTAGCGGTCTAAAAGAACAGGGAATCCGAAAAATCATCACTTGGAAGGCCAGACCTAGTTTAAAACACAATTCTGGCCCGAGAGCAAGAATTGAGTATTTTGTATCTGAATATTGAAGGTATTTTCTGGAATAGTTTCAGGTTTCAATTCTGTAAAAACGGCGAGACAGGGTTTTTTCTACTGAGTTTTTTCCCTGCACTCTGGCATCATACGCCAGAATAGTATGATACTCCGTTTTGCACCAACCTCAGATAGGGACTTATTTGTTTCATGTATTGTATTTTTTTAGCTCTCAATTCAAATAAATATACAGTCGACTCTCGTTAATTCGAAACTCAAGGGACTCTTGAAATATTACGAATTATCGAGTGTTTGAAATATCAAATGGTTCGAAATTTGTGAGAGGCAATAATTAAAACTTCGAATTATTGAGTGTTGATCATTTATTATTCATTAACTGCTATTTTATAATCAAACGTTTAGAGATTCATGTACACACATGTTATTAATGTGAATTAATTAATTTTTTGAAAGAAGTCTGTTATAGTTGTTTGCTTCAAAGCACATTGCTGCTGCTCAGACTGCTCAATGATAAGTAAGCCAGCAGTGTGAGCAGCATTAGTAATTTTCTCCTTGTGCTTTATTATGGTTGAGAGAGTACTCAGAGGAATCTTAAATTCTTTTGCAACATCACTTTTCTTCTCACCTTCCTCTACTTTCTCGATTAACCTCCGCTTTTCAGCAATAGTCAAACATTTATACTTTCTAGAGCTCATAACTAACACGCACTTTTAATCAGTATACCAACGAACGAGTAGCAGTATCTGAATGATAACTAACTTTTCAAAAACAAATGCTCGTGTACGTTGATACAAGTTTGAACTTGTCGCAAAATGTACTTACAATCTTTCCGCCTCTTTCTATCTGCAACTTTGAATTGTCGAGTATTAGACGCCGATTAGTTCGAATTAACGCGTCGTTTTGTTAAACAGTAATGATTTTTTCGTTCGAATAACCAAGTGCATAAAAATGTATTGATTTAGTTCGAAATATAAAGAGATTTTGCAGGGACCTCGTGATAACTTTGAATTATAGAGAGGTTCGAATTATCGAAGGTTTGAATTAACGAGAGTCGACTGTAACAGCTTGGACCGAGTTGGTGACCCTGAATTGAACCATTGTATCCGCTCTGCAGAAACTAACAATTTACCCTTTGTACCCTAGAAGGTTCTTTGAACAATCAGGAGATATTCAAATTTTACACTATTTCATGAAAGAAGTTTGAAACAGTATGTTGAAGTTTATCTTGAAAACTGACTTAAGAAGTGGTACGCCACTGAGATATTGCAAATCAACTATTATTTTCGAATTTCTCGTTCAATTTGCGACCAAAGTTCTCTGCTGCCTTTTTTTTCGTCTTGGCGCCGTTTTCATGTTAGAAAATAAAACATCTAAACGCGTATTTGTTGTTATTTCAGTACATTATGTGAGTAGCTACGCTAATATGTTTAATTTTTACATAAAAACGGCGCTCTACACGAAAAAAGGCAGAAGGTATTATTGTCTCAAATTGATCGAAGAATTCATAATAATTCTTCGTTTGAAATTTCTCAGTGGTGTACCACTTTTTTCAGGGAAACTTTAGCACCCTGTTTTTTTGAAACAATGCATTTCAGGACCTATATTCATGAAAACTTTTTCATGAAATGATTTCAAGAATCACCCCCTCAAATCTTTCCCTCATCAATTCAGAAACACCCTGTATATGCTATATCCTTGAATCATTATACAATTTGAAGTTCATCTCATCAGAACTCACAAAAATATGAAATATAAGTAGTTGCATAATATCCTATTTCATTTTGTTCAACAGAACAATTAAGTTATAATTGGTGGTATTTCATGAGTTAGTAACGTGACTGAATTGTGTGAAATATTTTCAGTAACTAAAAAACAATATGTAAAGGATGGTTCAGTAATATCGCAAGCTTTTAGTGTTTTTGTCCACAGTCTGAAGGCGTAAGAGCGTGGAGGCCAATTCTGGCCACCGAATCGGAAAATGACTCGACCAGGGGAAAATTCGCTTAATATCATCAATTTTTCACGTATGATATGACATGTGGTTCCGTCCTGATGAAACCACATGTCGTTAAGATCAAGAGCTTCGAAATGAGGCACAAGAAACTTTGTTATAATAAATAGCTCGATAGCGTTCTCCATTCACTGTTAAAGCATTACTTTTTTAATCTATTCTTTATCTTTTTCGCTTTTCAAGGGTTGTCTCAAAGAAAAAACACTAGAGGTGTTAAATCACAGTATCTTGGTGGTCAATTATGAAAAAAACATATGTTAACAGCAAAAAAATTTTGATTTAAATTTTTCGTGACCAAATCAAATATAGGTTATGATTCTGCTTGATTCAAATTTTCTGGGAATGAAAAACTCCACTTAAGTTATTTATAAGATCGAAATTTTCTCACATAAGACAAAATATATTCTTTTTTTTAATGAGAGCTAACAAAATACAATACTTGAAACAAAAAAGTCCCTAGCTGAGGTTGGTGCAAAACGGGGTACCATACTATTCTGGCGTATGATACCAGAGCACAGGGAAAAACCTCAGTAGAAAAAACCTGTCTCGCCGTTTTTACAAAATTGAAACTTAAAACTATTCGAATGAATACCTTCAATATTCAGATACAAAATACTTAATTCATGCTCTTGGGCCAGGAAGGTGTTTCAAACCAGGTCTGGCATTCCAAGTGATGATTTTTCGAATCTCCTGTTCTTCTAAGACCGCTACAGGACCCTACTGAAGGGTAATCATATCCCATAGATTTAAATAATGGTATTTCATCCTAAATATCGAATTTAAGATCAAGACCTTCGAAATGAGGCCCAAAAAACTGTGTTATAATAGCTCGATAGCGTTCCCCATTCACTGTTAATCCATTTTTGTTAATCTATTCATCTTTTTCGTTCGTAAAAATAATTTCAAGCGTAGTCTCGAGGAAAACACTGGAGGTGTTAAACTACAGTATCTTGGTGGTCAATTATGAAAAAAATAAGTGAATAGCAAAAAATTTCTTGATATTATGTAGAAACTAAATTTTCTTGACCAAATGAAATATGGATAATAATTCTGCTTGGTTCAAATTTTCTGGGAATGGAAAAACTTCATAAAAGTTACTGATAAGATCGAAATTTTCCCACATAAGACAATAATCATTATTCCACTCATCGAATACACATCCCTCACAAACTTATTATCATGTTATACCCCAAAATTAATTGTTCCGAACTCATGACAGTTAAACGATCACGTCTTATGGAAATACTACCTCGAGCACCAAAGTTCTCCCCTACCCCACCCTTAACTTCCGAAACCCTTCACAACCAACTAGATATTGAAATTCCTGCCAGCTCTTCCAATAAAGCCATTATACAGACTACAGAGTTTCTCCCAGGAATATCGTCACCTGCAAAAATGCCGCCTTGTCGTTTAAGATACGCCATATCGTTCGCACTTTTTTTATTACGTTTGATTGCATCTCTCTATTCAATTTCTCGAGAATGCCGCGAGGTATGAAGATCACAGAACTCGGAGGGAAGTTTTATCTTGCTCTTTAGGCGTCGTGTTAAGGTCATAGAATTGCGGTGCGAAATTGCTGGCCCTAGGGGGTGATAACTGGGAGTTTATAGCTGAAGAGTATGAGAGATTGTTTGTTCAGTGGTTTATCACAGTTGGATTTATGGTTATTGGTCTGTGACTTCTGTGGAAGCTGTCGGTGGTCTCGTGATAATTTTATCATCTTTCTCTATCTTTATGATGACTACATACATAGTTTTTATGGTTTTATTTCATTATTATTTTGACATAAGTTTGTCACACGTTTTTTATCATTATTCCGAAATTGAATTCTATATTTAGGATGAAATACCACTATTTAAATCTATGGGAGATGATTACCCTTCAATAGGGTCCTGTAGCGGTCTTAGAAGAACAGGAGATTCGAGAAATAATCACTTGGAATGCCAGATCTGGTTTAAAACACCCTCCGGGCCCAAGAAAATGAATTAAATATTTTGTATCTAAATATTGAAGGTATTTATTCGAATAGTTCTAAGTTTCAATTTTGTAAAAACGGTGAGACAGGGTTTTTTCTACTGAGGTTTTTCTCAGTGCTCTGGTATCATACGCCTGAATAGTATGGTACCCCGTTTTGCACCAACCTCAGCTAGGGACTTTTTTGTTTCATGTATTGTATTTTGTTTTAGCTCTCAATTCAACAGAATATTTATATTATGATTTTTGGAACTCTTCTGTCAAGGTTTTTTCTTCAAACCGCCAATAATAACTAATAAGCTTACTTTCTCTGCGTCAAAATATATCTAAATGAATGGAACTTGTCAATATAGAAATATACTAAACTAAAACTAATGCAAATATCGATTGAATTATTTTTCCATTATCAAGTACAAAATTTACAGTTTATTTTTGGACAGTCTCGAAGAAGATATCTGGCAAATTGTTTCCATTATTGCGAGCTCAACCTGAATTCACAGCCTGTCACTGTGTGGTGTGCACTATCGTGGATTGTGATAATTGGCCCATATTTTTTCGAAGTAAAAGATCAGACAGTTTTAGTGACTTCAGACCGTTATGTCCACAAGATTTAGGAGTTTTTCCTTCCGGTGGTTGTCAGCGTTCCAGCACAGTCGTTAGATTTAGACCCCTGTGTTTTTTATGTGAATATCTGAAACCACATGGTTTATAACGATCCCCCCAGGACTCTGACCCACTTGAAGAACAACATTCGTTTGGCATTTGCCACCATATCAAACGAAATGCTGGACAAAGTTGTCTGAAGTTTCCGAAAAATGAATACAATTTGTCAGATATCATTCATATAACTGTCTTAGACATAAACTTTAAATGTTGTACCTGATGATAGAAAAAAATTCAAACAGTATATGCCTAAGTTCTTGTTTAATTGATTTTCTGAACCGACAAGTTCCTCCGCTCCACCCTGTATATTGTAAAAAATCCCGTTCAACTAGGAAAAATCCACACCACCCCGAAAATATACTTTTCCAGCCAAACAGAACCTTGAAAATTGATGACCACGAAAATTGCGTCCATACAACCCTCCCATTTGATCTCACGTCGATTCTTCAAAGCACAAAGCTCGATCTCATCTCAAAGTCGAGCAAAAAAAAGCCAATGAACGAACGCGGCCAGAGCTATTGACCCCAACATCAATCATATCCTCAAACACCACCAACAGACGCTCACATCATCGGAAAAAATACCCAACGTCCGGTATTTTCCTTACGTTTGGCAACACCGCCTCCAAGATATCCACCGGATTCGACGCTCCGCTTGGGGCAGGTTTTCAACGCCGCCCTAGCGTCCCGACGCGTCGGTCCGCAGTATGACGTCAACGTTCGATACATGCCGCACCGAGCCATCGCGCAGAATTGAACGCCTGTGTCAGTCTGCTTTCGATTGCCGGTCGCGAACGTTCTGTGTCTGCCAGTTGTTCGTCACATGCAGTTCTTGATTTAACACCACCTGGCCCCCGGATTACCAACTCGTCTAAGAAATGGGGGAGGTAGGTCCACCTTAGCCTCCTCTCTGATCTCTGCAGCATGGATGTGCCGACTAGCGGCCGAGCTTTTTAGACGCTTAGATTGGTCCATATCGATTTATGCTTGAGTTAAGACTGATCCTTGCAACACACCTTGTTCGACATCTCCAAGCAACCCTCGATTGACTGATAACCCTCTTCCATTCTCTTACTCATTAGTAAAGTTTGAATCTACTAGAAACCCCCATTGATTTGTGCTTACCTAGAGACAGATCCTTGCAACATACCTTCTTCAGCAGCTACAAGAAACCCTTGAAGGACCAAAAAGCTGCTTTCCTCCTGTGACATTGCATATGATCCTGTTGAACTCACTGATACCTTAACAACCTTTAGAAACCCATATATCGATTGATGCTCACATGAAGACTGATCTTTGCAACACACCTTGTTGAACATCTCCTAGAAACCCTTGAATCATTCTTTATTTCCATAGTATTGCAAATGAAGTAGAAATTCTTTCATCTGTTACATTTCATATGATATAAGTACCATTTTGCATCTTCAAGAAACCGTTGGAAGCTAAATCATTGAAAACTTTAGAAGCTCACTCAATGCAGATTCTTGAAACACACCCTTTTCAACATCTCCAAGGAACCCTTCAATGGTAGTGGAGCTCATTGCTATCTGTAACATTTTATGAGTTCTTCGGTTGTACTTTCTTTTATATGCTAGAAGCTCATCACGTGTTCTTGTGAAACGTCTTCTTTAATATCTTTAATAGCTCTTTATTATCCATCATTCTTTCGAACTCATTAGTACTCTTTACAACTACTGCAAACTTCACTGACCTACATCCATATTGAGTCATGTGATGTCTACCAATGGCCAAATATCACCTTAGATATCGTCCAAAGTTACACCCTCTGCAACACCTTAGATGTTTTTGGAAGGCTTGTTATTTCTTGGTTAATGTTTCAATTTTTAGCTTTTCGGTTTCCTCCAGAGGGCCCTTGAATGCTACCAATTCTTCCATGAAATCAGTTACCCATTTACTGACTGAGTCCATTTGGTGCGAGCCTCAACATGAGCCACCATTAGCTTGTAATCTATGAAGATTGCTCTTCACGAAGCATCATGGAGTATTCTCAAGCTAACATGATGTGGCTAGATACCACTAATATGCTCAGTAAGCAATCAAAATAAATCTAAACCAAGATGATACTCTTCTTGATCTTTTTTTCTATAAGAATCATTTGTACCACCTTTGGTGCATCTAAGGGGACCTCAGTAGACTCCAAAACCTCAATATCTATCCGTGTGGAGGGAGTGATACTCAGATTTACCATCAGATCAATTGCGAATGCTTGCAGACTACAATTTAATGTTAAAATATTGCTAGAATTCATTGAAGATCCTGTGATCTACCATGATCTAGGAAGATATTCATTTTCCCGCCAATTTTATCTCGTTGACGAAAATTGACCATATTATGTAATCTGGCGATTCTGAGATCGACTGGAATCCATTCTGGAAACTGTTACATAATTTCTTTATGGAGACCAGGTCTTTATGCGCATGCGTTTGGCCTAATTTTCTATGAGCGCCATTTTAGATCTTTCACGGTTGATTCCATTTTTATGATACGAAATAAATTAATTATTGGTAATTATGCATTCAGCTGGAAAATTTGATTTTGAGACTTTATGGAATATTATGCAATTTTATTCTCGGTTAAGAATGTGATGATAGGCGTTATCTAACTAATTTGTTCCCAGGTCATTGGTGTGACATATTACTTATATTTATACGATTTATTATCACAGTTCTGTGTGAGATATCAGTACTTCCGGAATTTATAGATTTTCAAGGTGAAAAATGGTTATTGAAGAATAAACACAAAGTGTCTGAACTATCTATGATGTTTTCTTCATGTGGATTTACTGCCTTCAATATCGTTACGATTTGAGTCTTTTGTTGAATTTTTTCATTGAAATATCTGGATAAATTGCAATATTGAAGAATTGATGTTCGAGTTGTGCAATTTTTGTCGAAATCTTCTATATGGGCGTTGTCCAAATGAACGGTTTTGTGTTCTTGAGCTAGTGGGGGTTAGTTAAGTCCTGATATTATGAATATCTTTTGAGATTTGCTTTCCACAAATTTGTGAAAATCATTTAAACGTCTGTAGTTTTTTCTTTTAGGCTGGTGATATCAGTAGGAAATAGATAATCGCTATGTCTATAGTTGATATGCCAGCATCAAGTACTTAAAAGGACTCCTTAAAACAAATTTTTCTTCATTTTTATCACTTCGTAGTTCTACATGTTCCATATTGAAATATTATGCAACATTTTCGACACAATTATCACCCTGGTGTATATTTGAGATAAGATTGCGGTCGATTGGTACGGTGACCACCTTTCTGCACTGCGGCCAAAGAGGTCTTTTGTGCGTTACCGTACTAAAACTACATTTTGTCCAGGAATGTAAGCTCCTTCCCAAAGTTGATCATTCTCCTAGGAGATTTCGCTCTTATGTCGGCTGGCGTCAAGGTCGCTCCATCCAGTAGTAAGTCTGGTTTGTGCAAAACATTGCATTGGCATTATATTCATTCATTAATCTTCTTTTAACCATGTCTTGGCATCTAAGGCCATCTAGATAGTGAACATTTCAACAGTTAGTACTCATTCCCATACTTATCAGGACAATTTTCATTGTGAGACAGACTAGAACATACACAAATATCCATACCCGCACCAGGATTCGAACCTGGACCTCCAGCTTCGTAGGAACTTGTAGGCGCACGCCTTAGCCCCTACAGCCACCGAGGCGGTATTGACATTATGTGCTAGGTGGTTTTTGTGGCTGATCGACATCATCTATAGATATTGGAGTTTTCTTTATCGATCTTGTGCAGGGGGTACTCATATACCAAGAAACAATGACCTGTGAGAACCCTCAACTCGTTTTTTGATAACGATAGAGTTTGTTGAGCCTTCTCTTTTGAAGGTGCTATCACTATCATCACTTGTGTAGGCATAATTCTCATAAAATTGGTGCTATTAACTCCCTGTCTTTATAGGTACAAACAATTATTTCTTATCTTTTTTATGCCGATAAATGTTTCATGTTCTCACAGGTGCCTTCAAAACGCTACTTACATACAACACTTTGGTCTACATTTCACTTAGCTTATTGTGTATTAGATTCGCTAGAAGCCAATCACGAAAGTATTTTATTGCAGATAAACAAACCGTTTATTCAAATAGCTGGTCGTTATGGCTATATATTTTCGAATTAATGACTCGAAGAGAAGATGGATTGAAATAAATGGTGGTGTTGTCCTCAGTGTGACAATCAGAGACTTTAGAAGAGTTTTTAGATTATCACAAGTGTTTATATTATCATTATATGAAATTTGGTTACAATGGGATCTCTAGTTTATAAAATATTCCTTTTCCAATGAATATTTCTCATAGGTGCATTTGCCTGTACCCCAGAAGGGTTCTGGACCATTAAGTAGCGTTTGTGCTCCCTTTTTGGCTAGTGCGTTTCTTCATTCACTTTCATTCCTGGGTGACCAAGAACCCAGACTAGAGAGACCTTGTTGCTCTTGCCTAGTTCATTGAGTTGTGGCAGCTTTGAGTCGATGACATAGGAGTTCATTGCTTCAATAGTAGCTACCAGAATTTATCACTATCTCACACCCTTGCATACAGTGGAACTTCCTTATAACGAAAGCGCTAAATCCGCAAAAAAATTCGTTATACAGAAAATTTGTTTCTATAGTCGGCAATGTCGCGGTCGACTTCGCTGATAAATTTAAGTTTATCATTCAAACTTAAGCACTTCCTTTCCGACATTTTCGCACAACTTTCACACTAGCGTAATGGTTAGATTGAAACCAAACAGCCAGGGGTGTATTTAAAACTGTTTCAGAAGGATCTCTCTGCCCGCCGTATTGATTTAGTCGGGATTTATTACGCACGTCCGGAAAAATTTCGGAAAAACCCACCCTTACACCTTCTTACAAATACCCATTCAAAATGATGTTCTTTGAATATTTCGTTATAGAGAGAATTTACTTCGTTTCAGAGGGTGTTTTTAACATGGAATTTGGATTCAAGGTGCAATGTCTTGTACGAAATTCGTTATACAGAGAAATTCGTTATATAGACGTTTTAGGGAAGTTCCACTGTATTTCTGCTCGATAAACACTCGAAAATGAGCTTAACGATAGTGTAGACTTGGTTTTTGGCTTATATACTCCAGAGCTGTCCCCTATCGTGGTTTCAGAACCATCTGTATACCATTTGATGGTATTCATTTTGTGAGGTAGGGCAAGCTATGTATTCCTTTTCTCATTCTCCCATGGGTTCGAGTTAAAGTTCTTCCCGATGCTCACTTTTTCGATGATAACATCACTAGGTAAGTTCGCTAATGATGGGATGTAAGTAGGTACTTGTTGAGAAAGTACCAGTTTCTTCGACTTTACCATAAATATAAAATGATTTCAAAGTATCTACAGATTTGGAAATTCACATCTGAAACATACGATATAGAATGCATCAGACAGAGAATTCTTCCGTCTAGTTGCACAGATGAATAGTCGAGATAATCACGTGCTGTAACTGAATGAATTCCGTTGACTTATTGCAATAACGTAGTCTTGTCTCTCTCTTATCGCAGTATGGTAGGGAACCTGCAGTACACGTATAGAATAATTTAATTTGTCAGGCTGCCCAAAATACTCGATTCAAGTATTTACTGTTGCCTACCATACTAAATGAATTATGCTCCTCCCAACAATTAGAGAGAGACAAGACTAGAATATTGCAATAAGACAACGGAATTCAATGTGTTAGAGCACGTGATTGTCTCGACTATTCATCTGTGCAACTGGACGGAGGAATTCTCTGTCTGATGCATTGTATGTCGTATGTTTCAGATGTGAATTTCCAAACCTGTATATAGGTTAGTACTCAATTTCTCCAACATCTTTTCAACGTTTCGATGTTGGCAAGTGGAAATTACCATCTAAACATACAACATTTTCGAAGTTCTGTTTACACACACCTCTAATCGAATCGATATATTCCATCCTTGGCGTAGTAAGCTTGTAATATTATTCGTTGGGTAAATTATCGAGTTTCTGTTTGTTCGTGTGCTGTTTCACCCTCTTCCTGAGTCAACATTACCATCTACTTCAAGTCACGGAAGGGAACAGATCGATAACTGACTCCGGTGGTGTCTGGGTTCGAGTTTATCACGACCGAGCCTGGAATAGAAGGAAAACGCTTCGTCGAATTTTCCAGGGTTCTTATTGTTGCGCTAGTTTGGCTTCAATCGATCCGGAGGGCGAGCGAAGCTGAGCTAGTTTTTCACTACTTCGTTTGCTGGTTTTCCTGGAAAACTATTCCCTCTGCTTATTTTTGAGACACTCATATTTCATGATTACTTCTATATCAATTGCATTTCTCTGAGTTTATGGCAAATCTGTTCATTATGTTATGCTCAGTTTCATTTCATTATTATACAGGTGTCCCGGAAAATGTGGGAAATCTCTCGGATTCAGATAGAACATAAAAAAAGATGACAAGTTATCATAATTTTTTTTCCTAGCGGCCCTCCCTACGAAGATACGACCTCCTAAATGACGCCACTGGAAATTCATTTTAGTGGAATAAATTTCAATTACTTACTTCTTTCATTATTTTTTTCGAAAACGATCCATTTTATCGACACCGAACAAGGGTACCTTTTCTTTAGCTTAATGTTCAAGGTATCCAAATTTGTTTTTTAGCACCTTATCATACAGGGTGTTAAAAATGTAAGCATTAAAATGTACAAACTGAACAAACTAATTGAAATTTGAGTGCGGTGATTTGAGAGGTCCTGAATACTATTTATCATATCAAATTTTCATCAAATTATATCGAGTAGTTTGAAACTTATTCCACTAAAATGTATTTCCAGAGGCGTCATTTAGGAGGTCGTATCTTTGTAGGGAGGGCCGCTAGGAAAAAAATTATGGAAACTTGTCATCTTCATTTTTATGTTCTATCTGAATCCGAGAGTTTTCCCATACTTACCGGGACACCCTGTATGTTTGTGTTGGTAACTTTCCTGTCACTGTTATTATCTCCCTCTCTTCATACTTAGAAGAGTGCTATTTCGTTGTGCCAAATGTCTGTAATTTTCGAATTTTTGGTCCAAAATGTTCTTGACCGATAATGATCGATTCACCGATGACGAATCCGTGAACAAAATCAATTATGTCCTTATTTTTAGGGCGAAGATTTTAATACTGAATGTTGATGCGAAATTTCAAGAGGATCGCATAATCAGAGCCATAGAATTTAAATTTTTTTAAATTATCAATTTTTCTTTCGTGTGATTCAAATTTGTGAGAGATGCGTTAATACAACCATAGAGAAATCTATCGTAATATCGAAAAAAACATCTGATATTACCATAAACAAACTTTCGATTGAAATGAAATGAATGATCATGCAAATTTTCAAAAAGATCGTGAACCATTAAATTTTGATATTTTTAATTATCGATCCTTTTATATGTGTAGTATTTTATAGCGCTGCTTTTTCAGTAAATTGATCTGTTCCCTGAAAAATCCAATTATTTTTTCAAAATTGATATATTTCTTCAAAATCTTCATGCAAACGTTTACAAAATTTCATGGAGCTTTTTCATGATAAATCTTAGATTTATGGTTTGGTGTACTGGTTCTGACTTCATTCCCTAAAATTCGCATGCCTTTATCCAGGGAAATAGGGTTTATTGCCCTCCGTCCTAGTCACCCCTATGGCGCCAAAGATGTTTGTGAACTTTCCAGACCACACCCTTAATCGATTTTGGCTAGGCCATAAAAAGGGTCCTGATGTTTGTGTTCTGCTGACACAATAGCCCTGTGTTCCTTGATTTTAGGTGGGTAACCCTTGTAAGTTTTCCTCGGTTTTCCTTCGGGTTTCTTCATAGCCGAATCAATTATTAAGAGGGTTAACTTCATCCCCATGGATTTGAGCTGAATCGACGAGGATTTTATGGTCTTGTTCTTTAGGGGGAGTTTGAATAAGAACTCCATTGGCTTTTGTCATAAAGTTTTGTTCAGTTTTTCTCGGCTTGAATGTCGCCATAGTTCATTAGATGTTGTCAAGTTTATTCATTTACTTTGTAATCATTACTATCAGAGAAGAGAATAGAATTTGCGATGTACTGGGTGTCCTAAAGTCTAGTGAGGAGTCTCAGAAACCCGATGAGCTAGAACAAAATGTTATAAAGAAAATTTGACAACTTCAATGAATTCTACTGAAAAAGTGCCTGTATAGTGTTTTAGTTTCATGTTTATAACTTCAGTAATGAAGGAGTTATGAGAACTTTTCATTTGACGCCATTTTCCAATATTCTCTAATAGCTCGAAACCGGTTTTACTTATTAGAAGGTTGCGGTTTTCACCAAACGAATTCTCTCAAAAATCGAGCCATTCATTATATGATTTAAGGCCTCGTATTATGGCAAGAGGCCCAGCTCTTACCCCAGCCCATCGAAGGGCGGGTTTGGATTTTGCGAGAGAGCATATCCATTGTGAAGAGGCTGATTAGGAAAGAGTTCTCTTCACAGATGAGTCTAGATTCTGCCTCTACCATTGTGATCGACGTTCCCTTGTATACAGACGTCCACATGAAAGATATGCTCAGTGCAATTTCCTGAATACTACTGGTTTCGGGGTAGGATCGATTATGGTATAGGGTGGAATTTCTTTGACTGCTCGCCCAGACCTAGTGGTCGTTGATAATGGAGCTATGAATACTGATAGGTATATAAGGAACATTCTTGAGGAGCATGTGGTGTCATTTGCCCCATACATTGTTGAAAATTTCATTTTTATGGACTATAATGCCAGTCCCCATCGTGCGCGCATCGTTCAGGAGTACCTTGAAGAGGTTGAAGTTTCTCGAATGGAATGGCCAGCAAGAAGTCCAGATCTTAATCCAATTGAGCAGGTTTGGGACAACCTCAATAGAAGGCTGAGAAGTTCAGAAATCATCCAGCTACTCTTAATGACTTGGGAATCCAACTAAAAGAAATCTGAGAAGGATTAAATCAGAACATTTTAAGATCACTCATTTGAGTATGAACCGTCGTTAAAGAGCTGTAATTAAGTATTAAATCACTTATCAGCATTCCAGTATTTTTTTAAAATTGTTTATTTTTCTTCTTTCATATAAGATTCGGTGAAATCCTGAATTTTTTCTTCCATTTAATGTGTCTTGTTCGTTCAAAACCTTCCCGAGAGAACATAAAAAATAAGTTATAGAGTCAATGTACAGTTAACTTTGATTAAAATTGGGATTTTCAGAATGTGCGTAAATTTTATTGCGCAGTGTAGTTGATTACATAACTACATAACTGATTAAATTCTCGATGTATTATCCGAAAAATTTCATAATTCAATTCTTACAAATCGTTCCACTGTCAAATTTTCACAAATTTCCAAACCCAAGCGATGTGTACGTTCCGTTTTTCCAGAGGCAATTCAAAACATTCCTACGATGATATTAGACTCGGTAGAATGTCATTGTAAAAATAATATACTTCATTATCCACTGAGCATACTTCCTTTTCTATGCTCGTAGGAAACACTTATCCAATTAGGAGCTCTATGTGCAATGTATCAATTTCGATGTTAATTCGGCAGCATGGCCTTGTGAAGATTTCGTCCTTAGTCTACAGAATTTAGTTCAGTCCACCTACGAGGCTTTCATTGGTCGCCGGAAAATCTAGATTCGTCTTAGATTGTCCGGTCCAAACAGGAAAGTCCAACGCTGCAAAACGAATACCGACAATAATTGTGGATATACAGGTTGTTCGCAAGAGATTCCGCAGTATTAGTGTGGTTTGTCAGGAGATTCTATGAAAATCTATACTAATATTATAAAGAGGAAAGATTTGTATGTTTGTGGGTTTGATACGAGTTAACTCATAAACTACTTGACCGATTTCAATAATCTTTTCCACCCTTAGAATGCTACACTATCCCTGAGTAACATAGGCTATACTTTTCACCCGAGAAAATCAAGGAAACCTGCTATAACTTCAATGATAATAAATATGAGTACCAAAATCAGCTATTTTCAGGTGCGCTGCAAAAACCGTAAGACGTACATGGAACCAATGTATGACGGAAATGTACCTCTTTAATAGTTCTACTACAAAAGTCCGCGATAGCATATATCTATCTTTCAAGGTTTACTTGGTATCACCTTTTAAAGGTATCCGAATGTTTCTCAAAATTATGCATTATTTGGGAGTATTTTTAATGAATACGCTATTGATCCTTATCCAATTAAATACGTCGTTCATCCCCAGTATTTAATTTAGAACGAAATTGCCTTTTACATCATTCATTATGATGAATACATCAAAAGATGAAATCACACCAAAATGCGTCTCCGAGGTAGGCACTAGGCGGGTAGGAGAAGGTACCGAAGTGTGAGGGATGTATGAATGTATTTTGGATTGCCTGATGCCCTTATGTTTGTGATCACAAATCAGATCAACAGATGGCGCTGTAGTCATTATTTAGGTTATTCATCTACTCTGCAACTAAACGGCTGGATCGAATTGAATGAATTTTTGTGTATACAGAACAACGTCTGTTGGGTCTGCTAGTTACTCAATAACCGAATTGATTCATCGCTTCTACTTTCCTCAGTACTGTTTCATGTTCCTCGTTTTGCGTCAAGATCGCCTTATACCTTTCATATGAATGTACCAAACACTCAGCACCTCTTTTTTAGTCCGCTTACTACAATTTGTAGGAGTTATAATAGCCTCAATTATGTTAATATATATTTTTTGTCTTTGCCACAGTTTATTATTCACTCAGTATCGAGTGTTCTACAGAATTAGTTTTTCTTTGTATTAAGGATTATGTTATTTTGGTTTGTAATTGATGAGCGTATTATGTTCGGGATGAAACAATTTTTGTATACACCTGTAATTGGACTTCACTCAGTTGGATGTATCATTTCTAAATGAATAAACAAATAAATAAATACCTTCAGAGCTAAATCCTTGTGTGAAGTCAAAAAATGTTGCAAATTCTTGAAAAAAAATTTTAATTAGGGAAAATCTATTTAGCGATCTTTTTGAGATTTTGCAGTAATAGTAACACATAAACGCATGTTATACCATTGAGTTCATAAACGTAATGGCTTCATCAATAACGAAAATATAATTACCAATTTTGGTCATCATAATCAACTCAAGAACTACCTGCCATCGAGTTAATTACAGATATTTCTGTGTAGTGCCCGTTTAGAACAATTGTATCAATTTAGTTTCTTTTAAATGATCCACATAGCATGTCGACATTTGTAGACAGTAGTCGTTCGTTTGTTTTTCAGCATGGCCGTACAGATTCTTATCGTGTGGCCACCATTCCAACAGTGGATGATAACAAAACAGCTGACGGAAGATTTAAGGTACTTTGTATAAAACGATTTTTTTACAGTAGCTCAGATGGTGGAGGTCTTCAGAATTTCTTGGTGCACATCTTCAACACTTTTCGCAATTTTTTGCCACACACGACACACACTCTAGCATTATTTCTGTATTTTTCAATCTCTTTTTATTTTGTCAATATTTTTTTGTTTCATTCAATTACATTATATTATTTTTCTTGATGAAATATTTGTTATCATATACTTTTTATACTATACCAATTCACTCTAGCATTCATTATTTTTCTTTTATTTCATTGTGTAAATATAATATTCTCTCTTCTCCTTTTACTTATTTCAAACGATTATTATTAATTTTTGCTGATATTAAATTCTTCATTCTATTCGCATTTCACCTGAAACTTTCGCATTCATTGCATATTTCTTCTTTATTTACTTCTGTAAATATTTTTTCTTTGATGGATAATGTTATTTTCTTCTCTATAAATAAGTAATCATTGATATAAAATTTTCGTCGTAATCTTATTTTACTTTATAATTTCACACTTATTAGTCAGTCTTATTTATTTATCTCAGTCATAAATATTTCATTTTCATTTTCTCGTTCGCCTTAATGTTTATCTGATTATACTTTCGTTTCCTACAAAGTTTAACATTATTTGTTCGTATTATTATTGAAATATTAATTTCTCTCAGTATATCTCTATGAATTTAGATTTTCTCATTTGAACCAATTTCAATTTTGTTTATTATACTAGAGATAATCTCGAAGCAACAATTTATTCGTAAGTAGGTATACTGATCATGTGTTGTGTCTGTTTGCTTTCTAACTTTTTCTTGCATCGATGCTGAAACTAACAATTTTACTCTGGAATTAGATATAGTTATTGAAACATTTTTTTTATTTTTTCAGTCACGAAGAAAACAAAAAAAAGCGAGGAAAGCAGAAGATTTGGATGATTTGAAACAGGAATTAGACATCGATTACCATAAGATATCACCCGAAGAATTATATCAAAGGTTTCAAACACATCCCGAAAATGTAAGTAGCTATCGAATCATCATATCTATATTAATAAAACAGGATCTATGGTTACCGTCAAAATGCCATATCTTTCAAACGACTACACCAAATGGGATAATTCTTTTGCTGTTGTGTTCATAATTGCTAGGGCAAGGTTTATACCATAAAATATTTCCAAAAAAATTGTCCAGAAAAAATAAAAGGCTTTCCTTTTTCTTACGACCAATCAAGCAGTCATAGAGTACATATAAGTTATAATGATTTTGACATTTGGACAAAAGTGAAGTTACATCGAGTGGCAAAACCAGGTTTGCCGGGCCAGCTAGTTTATTATAAATGTCATTATCACATTGAACAGTTAAGTGATTGAAAATAATGAAATGTGAATAGAAAAGTGGGCAATATTGAATACATATTCACAATTTTTGTGTATCTAGTTATAAGTTTTTCGAGAAAGAACATTCCAAATCGTTGAATATTGACTTTGGTGAAAAGTCCGAAATAATGAAATCATATAATCCATAACTCGCAATATACAAGAATTCTGTGAATCTCAAGATAAGTTTTGTTTCTCAAGACCTACATGTTGGATATTTTCTCGAACATTCCGCTCGAGTTGCTTTAAACTTTAATAGCAATTTGTTTTGTTATGTTGGTACATTTTTATCATATTTTGGCATTATCAGACAATTTGGATTAGTAGTTTGATGTTGACAACTGAAATGGTTAGTCACGTTTTCGTGTTTTCTTTGTTTTTCGAATTTCGAGAAAGATGGATCAAAGAATCTGTACTAAATTTTGCATTGAAACTTGTATAAAGAGTTCAAAGACACTTGAAATGTTCACTATGGCATTTGGTGAGTCTAATAATTGCAAAAATTAAATTCCATGGTTCTGATGATACGATCCTCTTGAAATTTCACATGAGCATTCAGTATATCATTCTTCATCAAAAAATAAATTTCACTTGAATCGGTTGTCCTGTTATGGAAATAGAGATTTTTTTTCAATATTCTAATTGAATTTTCTATGGTTCTGTTAGCACTTTGGCCACAAAATTTTGCGATAACATTCAGTGTATCAATCTTTATTCATAAAATAAATTTCATTCGAATCGGATTTTTTTTATGGAAATATGAAGTTTCTTCTTTTCAAAATTCCAATTGAATTTTCTATGGTTCTGTTTACACTATGGCCACAAAATTTTGCATGAAGCTTATTATGAGTATCCTGCATATGGCCGCAATATTTCATTTCGATGGGTTTCGTTTTGTCTGAGATATTGAGGAACAAAAAATTTGAATGGCCATATTTTATGGAACACCCCGCACGATTTGGTTGGTAAACGAACTTGACCGAGCCATTTGGGACCCAAACTCACCCTGAAAATTTCAAGTCTCTAGGACAATCGCTTCGAAAGTTTTCGTGCTAACGGCCGGTCGACCCCACGGACAGGATTGAATTTGACCACGAACTCGTCATGAGGGAGTAGAACCCCATCGTTTGAGACTATTTTCGGTTCAAAAACTCAAAATTCAGAACTCGTAGGCTCAGATACAGTCACGAAAAAAGGCATATTGTGATAAGGCTATAAGAAAAACGCCTGAATTGCGCCAAGCGAACGGACTCTCAAAAAACACCCGTTATAAGGCTTTTCTGCCGACTCGCGTTACCTAACGAGTCCCTTTCTTTCAATCCGAACGTTTGGCCTTCGCAGGACAAAAGGACAAAGCTGTATGGAAAAAAAATCGATGAGATTCCCGTTCGTAAACAGTTCGTTACGAAGGTCGGCCAGTTTGAATGGGAATATGGCTTCAATTCAATCAAGCTTGCCATGGGGATTTGAATGGTTTCCTCCTTGAAAAAGCCGGACGAAATAATTATTTGAGAGCTGTTCAAACAGCGCCGCTTTGTCGATTCGTAATGGCGGTATTCAACAAATTCTACAATGTTTCAAACGCGAACAAAGCTGCGTACAGTTGAAGGTTAGAACAGTGAGAAAGAGTCGATTTAGAAGGATTATTGATTGGCCAATGATAGTAGAGAATTTGAAGAAATTCTGACAGGAAAAGGTGAATTCATTTCTAAAAAACTTTAATAGTATATTATTCAATGAGCGGTAATGCAGGTCAAAACACACGCAGATGAATTTTGCACCACGAGCCGTCAGGCGAGTGGTGTAATTCATCAAGTGTGTTTTGAGCATTACCGCGAATTGAATACTATACTTTATCCACGACTTCTTCAGTAAAATTCGAATTAATCTGCATTTAAAAAAATTTGAACAGTTGTCAAAAGCGTTGACAACATTTCGTCCAACCGTCAAACCTTTGTACTCTGTGGTCGGGAATCAAATCAGAGTCTCTAACTAATCAAACCAAGTAATTTCGCGGGTGTTATGTGCGGGTGTTATTATAACACACGCTTTTCGGTTCATAGACATGTTATGACTACCATTACACATAGAAATTAGTTAGTAGGAGTGGATAAAGGTTTTTACTCCCAGTCTGAAACAGAAATAATCAAAAAATTTTTAATTAAGATGAAGTACTCATGCGAAAATCTTTGCACTTATTTGTCAGGAGCAAATTGGTTTTGAAAAAATTGTTGCCTAACAGAAAAACAAAACAAAAATAAATGAAAAGAATAATGTGAAGTTGCGGTGTCTAAATCAGACACTTTCTTCAGACAAACTTGTGAAATTTTCAGAATGGTGGGTTTTTTCATTTGCAGTCTAATTGACATTAATGCAGGTGTCTGATTTAGACACCGAACTTTCACATTATTCTTTTCATTTATTTTTTTTAAATTTTACTGTTAGGCAACAATTTTTTCAAAACCAATTTGCTCCTGACAAATAAGTGCAAAGATTTTGCTTTTTTTAATTATTTATGTTCCAGAGACTGGGAGTGAAAACCTATAAAGTTTTTCAGAAATGCAGAATTCTCCAAGATTATATTTCAATCGATATCTGAGAGGTGAATTCAGTTTTGATAATGGTCCTAATTTTGAGGTTACATATCTATTCAGGGTGCCCAGAAAATATGGAAAATCGGACGGATTCAGATGAAACATGAAAAAAATTTAGGAACAGCCCTGAGCAGGTGCTTTTGAGCGCTCGTTCTTTTGTGGAACAATAATGCTATACCTCGAAATTTTGTATAGGAGTTGGGATTCAATGCTAAGTAGATGAATGCAAAATCTCAGCACGATAGAATAATATTCTGGAAATTATTCAAAAAATTAAATATGTAAATAAACAACAATAAAAATAATCAAATTCTATGGTTCAGATGATGCGATCCTATTGAAATTTTGCATGAACAACAAAATTTCGAAGGGCCATATTTTATGGAACACCCCGTACGATTTGGCTGGTTAACGAACTTAACCGCGGCCATTCGAACTCGGCTGAAAATCTCAAGTCTCCATTTTCTGCTCAGGATTCGAAAACTACAGACATTTGAGCTAAATGATGTGAAGGGTTTTCCAATAAAAGCTGTTATTTTGAATATCCCGCTATTTCGGTAGAGTTCAATTTTGAAGCTGTCATTTTTTGACATTTGACAAGTAAAAACCATGCCATTAATAAAAATGGAACGATAGACGCTTCAAGAACTCATTGAAAATATTAAAATATACTATAAAAAGGTGAAAATTGGCAGAAACAGAAACGGTTCGTAAAACTCGAACATTTTTGGGTAGTCGTGAAGCACCTTGTCGGAAGTTAGTGATGTGGAGAATAAAACCCGTCCACGTCGCTCAAGAACAGCCGAGAATATTGCTACTGTAACCGAAAGTGTTGAAGAAAACCCAGGTTTGTCCATTCCTCGTCGTTCTTTGAATTATGCATTCCACAAACGTCATTACACCGTATTTTGCATTTTAAGATACAAGAACTCAGGCCGGTCGATCATCATCATTGATCTTTTGGACCGTGTTATCTCTCGAGGAGGTGATCACAATTGGCCACCGAGATCTTGTGATTTAACACCTTGTGACTTCTTCCTTTGGGTCCACGCGAAAGAGAAGGTCTACGTCAATAGCCCAGCGTCGATTCAAGACCTCAAAGATGGAATTCGGGGGGCTATCGAGGACATAGGGCAGCTACTTTGCGATTTGGTTATAGAAAATTTCATTAAATGGATATGGTTTCTGTAAGCGTGGTCGTTGTGGTCATTGCCTGATGTTATTTCCACTATTAACGGCATAGCTTCTTTTTCATAATGAAATAAACATCCGATCGTTTATATTGAAAAGTGGCATTTTTCTTCGAATATCAAAATAACACCTCTTTTTGGAAAACCCTTTAGCATTCGTAGAACGAGCGCTCGAAAATTAATCATAAGATAATATGTAATTGATGAAATAATGGTTCATAAATGAAATTCCAAATCAAAAAATATCAAAATTTTGGAATGATGATATAAAACTTATGACAAACGTAAGTCTCAAATCAAAGTTTAAATCGTCCATCTCTCAAAACCATACTTCGAAGTTTGAATCAGTGCTTTTTGCTTGTAAGCCCGCGATATATTCGTTCAGAATTCAATCTCGTGTTCTAAACAGAAAATCCTTCTATAACACAGGTGGTCAGAGTTCGCACCCTTTCATTATATGTTAATTTCACTGTTTAAACCTTCAAGTAGAATAGGAAGGGGATGCAATCGCCGGCAATCTACCCTGTTTGGTATTTCGATTTGCATGAACTGGTCGTGAATTCGACAAAGGTCTAGATAATGGGACCAACTTGACCCGGTCCTATCGTTCTAGAACTTTGATCGTTCAATTAATGAGATTTCGCTGCCTAATATAATTGCTGGGAGGTTGAATTTCGCTTGCTTTTCAATGACCGTTTAATTCAATTGTCTTATTTGGAACTCTTCGATTGGATATTTGGATATTCATTACTTAGAACTTATTGTACTCCTATATCAAAGATTTTAGCGTTTTGTTTCAATGTTTCAGAGTATATGATTTTTGTAATTTCGATATTTTTTAGATTAATTATTCCTTTCTTGATTTTATTCAAGAATCTAATAGGTAATTGGGGTATTTGTACCAAGCAGTGGCTCAATCAACTATACTGATCACAATTATTTTTAAAAACTGGTCGACACTTTCTGATGAATCTTTGATTTCAAATAAAGTCCACGTTGCCGAATGTACCCGGCCTCGTCAGACGAGCTTGCGAGTTCTCAGAGAACTCTATGCAATATTGACAACATTGCGTATCAATCTGACGAGAAAATAAACAACATAACCTGAAATTTCAATATACACAGTGGAATATGCCAAATTTCCATGGCCAACCGAAAGCTCAAACTTCGTTGAACGGACTATACATAAAGTTTCAAAGAAACCCGTGATATTTTATTTTTTTACATAAAAACAGCGCGCTTCACGAAAAAAGGCAGAGGAGATTTTTTGTCACAAATTAATCAAATAAAACACCCTGAATCTTGGAAACAATGCATTTTCGGACCTACATTTATAGGACCTTTTTTTCATAAAATGATCTTAGGAATGACCCTCTTAAATTTTTCGCAACAAATCAGAAACACCTTATATAATTTTGGTTTCAGATAATTTCTAGTTTTGTCCCAATCGGTTTTTTATTTTATGATCATAGAGTACCTCAAATCAATCCGAGTTTTCTCACTGCACTGATGAGAGCCAAAAGCTCGAAACAACTGTCTGTAGATACTCTGGATGGCATAATCCTTCTTGTAGTTTCTTCAATGAATACATTTTCATTCCGCAATTATTATATTAAGTGGTGTTACTCAAAATTGTTCTCATCTGAAAAAGAAATATGTTACACGAAATAAACGAATGATTTTCTAACCATTTTCTTTTTTTTTCAGGGCCTCAGTCACGCAAAAGCGAAAGAAAACCTCGAAAGGGACGGTCCAAACGCCCTTACGCCCCCCAAAACAACCCCCGAATGGGTGAAATTTTGTAAGAATCTATTCGGAGGTTTCGCCCTATTATTATGGATTGGTGCTATACTTTGCTTTATAGCATATTCTATTCAAGCGTCTACTGTAGAAGAGCCAGCTGATGATAATCTTTATCTTGGCATCGTATTAGCTGCCGTTGTTATCGTTACAGGTACGTAAAATATAAAAAAACTATACCCGTATGGAAAATCACTTCGGATATTCAATGTGACAGAAAATAATGCCGCGGATCCGGGCCTCCGACACGTGATCTACAGCTCGAATTTTGAGTGCTTCCCGCACCGTTCATTTGAAAATGTTACAATCTAAAGAATCTCGACTCGTGGAGGCGAGCCTCTTTCGCTATGCGGTTTGCCTGCTATCTGTTACGATGTATTGTGTGTTGCGGATAATGTATGAATGTTTTAGATCGCAGAGTAATAAACATACAGATTTGGAAATTCACATCGAAAACATACGATATACAATGCATCAGACAGAGAATTCTTCCCTCCAGTTGCACAGATGAATAGTCGAGATAATCAAGTGCTGTAACTGAATGAATTCCGTTGTCTTATTGCAATAATCTAGTCTTGTCTCTCTTTTCGCAGTATGGTAGGGAACCTGCAGTACACGTATAGAATTATTTAATTTGTCAGACTGTCCGTAATACTCGATTCAAGTATTTACTGTTGCCTATCATACTGAATGAATTACGCTCCTCTCAACGATAAGAGAGAGACACGACTAGAATATTGCAATAAGACAACGGAATTCAGTGTGTTACAGCACTTCATTGTCTCGACTATTCATCTGTGCAACTGGACGGAAGAATTCTCTGTCTGATGCGTTGTATATCGTATGTTTCAGATGTGAATTTCCAAACCTGTATGTTTATTACTTTGAGATTTGGATAGTAGATAGAATGATGGAATAAAACAGAAAGGGGATTATTTTTTATTTGAATTTGAACTTGAATTTAAAATTGAACAAAACGCAGTGAAATTAGGGGAGGCCCTTCCTCTTCTGCCTCCTCTGAGCAGCCGCAATTCAACTTTTCGATGTTGCTTGGACGTGCAGCTTCAAATTACGAGGGCAGTTCAAATATGAACGAGACTTTTCGATTTTCAGGCACAAGGGGGGGGGAGAACATTCCTGAATTTTGTTGTTGGGTAGGTTTGTCAGGAGTGAGGGAAGCACGTCGGATTGCCTCATCGACCCTCACGGGTGTCCACTGTGTCGATGTTTGAGCAAGAGGTTCCTCCGTCAATTGCGCAACGTATTGTTCACTCGACTCCTCACTCGCTTGTTTAGACTCTAGGGTGTAGTAGTGCACCCATATTTTATCACAGGTGATAATGTGAGTGAGAAATTGGTCTCCTTGTTCCTGAGATCGTGCAAGAAAACGCCCACACACCTGAAAACGATTCAATCGCTGGACAGCAGTGAGAAGGCGAGAAAACCAGCTAGCGTAACCCTTACGGTAGCCTTGCTCCTCTGTGAGTATGGAGTAGGTGCTCCCATAACTTATCCAGACCTAACTTGCAATTTCAGAAGTGGTTCGACGTTTGTCGTCTTCAATAAGCTGTCGGACACTTCTGATGTTGTTCGCTGCGGTCATGGCTCTCATTTTCAACACAATCACAACCCTCCACGAACTGTTTATACCATGCGAACACTCTGGCTCGCGACAGTGTCTCTTCTCCGAACATCGACAGTCAATCTCCTCGAGATTTTAGCCAGTTTTACGCCTTCTGCGGCGAGAAACTTGATTACAACACGTTGTGCAATTGACGGAGGAACCTCTTGCTCAAACATCGACAGTGGACACCGAGAGGGTCGATGAGGCAATCCGACGTGCCTCCCTTACTCCTGGCAAACCTAACCAACAACAAAAAATCAGGAATGTTCTCCCCCACTTTTGTGAGTGAAAATCGAAAAGTCTCGTTCATATTTGAACTGCCCTCGTAGATTAGGTCAGATGTTTCCGAAGTTATTTTCCATACCGCATAACGATCAAAAACCAGTCACAGCCAATAAGTTTGAGCTCATTGGTACTAGAATGTCTGGTCGCTGTTGATATATCTAAATTGATTGCTTGAGAATATGTTGATTTCTTTTTCAGGTATATTTTCGTATTACCAAGAAAGTAAGAGTTCCAAAATCATGGAGTCCTTCAAGAACATGGTACCTCAGTTCGCTACTGTACTTAGGGAAGGAGAAAAACTCACCCTCCGTGCAGAAGATTTGGTGCTCGGTGACGTGGTCGAAGTGAAATTCGGAGACAGGATTCCGGCCGACATCAGAATCATCGAATCCCGTGGTTTCAAAGTGGACAATTCCTCCCTGACCGGTGAATCCGAACCACAGAGTCGTAGCCCCGAGTTCACCCACGAGAACCCCTTGGAAACAAAGAATTTAGCGTTCTTCTCTACTAACGCCGTCGAAGGCACTGCCAAAGGCGTTGTTATAAGTTGTGGCGACAATACTGTGATGGGTAGAATAGCCGGTCTCGCCTCTGGTTTGGACACGGGCGAAACACCCATTGCCAAAGAAATTCATCATTTCATCCACCTCATTACCGGAGTAGCCGTATTCTTAGGAGTTACCTTTTTCGTTATTGCCTTCATCTTAGGATACCATTGGTTGGACGCCGTCATTTTCCTTATCGGTATCATCGTAGCCAACGTACCAGAAGGTCTTCTTGCAACCGTAACCGTATGTTTAACGCTTACCGCGAAGAGAATGGCTTCCAAGAATTGTCTGGTTAAGAATCTTGAAGCTGTAGAGACCCTGGGATCAACCAGCACGATTTGCTCTGACAAAACTGGAACTTTAACGCAAAACAGAATGACAGTCGCTCACATGTGGTTCGATAACCAAATTATCGAAGCTGATACCACAGAAGATCAATCTGGTGTACAGTACGATAGAACAAGTCCAGGATTCAAGGCGTTATCTCGAATTGCAACCTTGTGTAACAGAGCTGAGTTTAAAGGAGGTCAAGATAACGTTCCAATATTGAAAAAGGAGGTCAACGGTGATGCCTCAGAAGCAGCGTTGCTCAAATGTATGGAATTGGCTCTTGGAGACGTAATGAGCATCCGTAGGAAGAACAAGAAGGTTTGCGAGATTCCGTTCAACTCAACGAACAAGTACCAGGTGTCCATACACGAAACTGAAGACAGTAGCGATCCAAGACACCTTATGGTCATGAAAGGAGCACCAGAAAGAATTTTGGAAAGATGCAGCACGATATTCATCTGCGGAAAGGAAAAAGTACTAGACGAGGAGATGAAGGAAGCATTCAACAATGCTTACTTGGAACTTGGAGGTTTGGGAGAGAGAGTGCTTGGTTTCTGCGATTACCTACTGCCCAGCGATAAGTTCCCTCTAGGTTTTAAATTCAACTCAGATGATCCTAACTTCCCCATTGACGGTTTAAGATTCGTCGGGCTCATGTCTATGATTGACCCTCCCAGAGCTGCCGTACCAGACGCTGTCGCCAAGTGCCGAAGCGCCGGAATCAAAGTAATCATGGTCACTGGTGATCATCCAATCACTGCCAAAGCTATCGCCAAATCTGTCGGAATTATATCTGAAGGAAACGAGACTGTCGAAGATATCGCTCAAAGGCTCAACATTCCAGTATCCGAAGTTAACCCTAGAGAAGCCAAAGCTGCCGTTATTCACGGTTCTGACTTGAGAGACCTGTCTTCTGAACAATTGGATGAAATTCTCAGGTACCACACCGAGATTGTGTTCGCCAGGACGTCTCCCCAACAGAAACTGATCATTGTTGAAGGTTGTCAGAGGATGGGTGCCATAGTGGCTGTAACTGGTAAGTGTGGTTAGGTTAAAACTTGGACCATGTAAAGAATGAGACTTGCCGATCAAAACAACGTCAAGTTTGGTTACACTTATTCAGAATATTCTGTTATCTGTTATTTTTTAAAAAAAAATTTCTGGTTCTTTCAAATTCTGGTACCCCTTTCTTTATATGGTCTTATATAAAAACTGTTTTAATATAAGGGGTTTTCCAATAAGAGGTGTTATTTTTATAATCAAAGAAAAATGCCATTTTTCAATATAAATGATAGGATGTTTATTTCATTTTAAAGAAGAAGCTATGCCGTTAATAGTGGAAAATACCATCAGGCAAATGACCACCACGATCACGCTTACAGGACCATATCCTTTCAATGAAATTTTCCATAACCAAATCGCAAAGTGGCTGCCCTATGTCCTCGATATCCTCACGAATTCCATCTTTGAGGTCTTGAATCGACGCTGGGCTATTGGCGTAGACCTTCTTTTTCAAGTAGCACCGAAGGAAGAAGTCGCAAGGTGTTAAATAACAAGATCTCGGTGGCCAATTGTGATCCCCTCTTCGAGAGATAACACGGTCCGGAAACTTTTCCCGCAAAAGATCAATGGTTTCGTTGAAAGTAAACGTCCAGATCAATACTATCCAATTTCGTTCATTCATTGAACTGTTGCTCCAGCCTCATTTTCGAAAAAAAAAAGGTCCATTGACTCCACCGGACCATAAACCGCACCAAACAGTCACACGTTGAGGATAGAGAGGCTTTTCAACAATAACTCTTGGGTTTGTTGACGAAGCCACCGAGGTGGAAATAGGCCTCATCAGTCGAGATGATTTTTCGATGGAATTCCGGATCATTTTCGTGCATTTCAACGACCCAATCACTAAAGACATGACGTTGTTGATGATCGGCCGGCTTGAGTTCTTGTGTTAACTGAACTTCGTAAGCCTTAAAACCCAAATCTTTATGTAAAATAATGACGTTTGTGGAATGCCTAATTCCAAAGAACGACGGGGAATGGATAAACCTGGGTTTTCTTCAACACTTTCGGCTACAGCAGGAATATTCTCGGCTGTTCTTGAGCGACGTGCACGTGTTTTATTCTTTCCATCACTAGCTTGTCCCAACATCTCGAATTTTTCCACCAATTTCTTTATTGCGGTCCGACAAGGTGCTTCTCGACGACCCAAAAATGTTCGAGTTTTACGAACCGCCTCTGCCAAATTTTATAGTGAATTTTAATAATTTCAATGCGTTCTTGAAACGTGTATCTTTCCATTTTTATTAATGGCGTGACATCTACCGAAATAGCGGGCTGTTCAAAATGACACCTCTTATTGGAAAACCCTTTATTGATTGTTGTTCTGTTTAGCGTTTAATAAACTACTCTTTCTCTAGATGTTAGTGGCATGGACCTAAAATACTAACGTAGAAAAAAGTGCGACAAGGGGCGCCATTTGCAATTTGGGATGAAATTCGAATATTTTGATGTTCTATGGCTCTATGCCATCTGTGCTCGACACCTCTCAAGTCCAACCCAAACTGCAAATGGCCGCCGTTTGCCTCAAAGTTTTTAACAGGTTCGCCATCTAGTTAGTATTATAAATCTATGGTTAGTGGGTGTGATAGCATAGACATTTTGTCATTACGTGTTAAGTTGACGGTATCTGTAATAAAAGCATCTGTCATTTCATGGCATCTAGTTAAATTCAATCGATTTCACCAGGTGATGGTGTGAACGATTCTCCCGCTCTGAAGAAGGCCGACATCGGTGTTGCCATGGGTATAGCAGGTTCTGACGTGTCTAAACAAGCCGCCGACATGATCCTGTTGGACGACAACTTCGCGTCCATCGTTACCGGAGTAGAAGAAGGTCGTCTTATCTTCGACAACTTGAAGAAATCCATCGCCTACACGCTGACCTCTAACATTCCCGAAATTTCCCCTTTCCTAGCTTTCATTTTATGCGACATTCCTCTGCCTCTTGGTACTGTTACCATTCTCTGCATCGATCTTGGAACTGACATGGTGAGTTCGCAGTTTTTCCGTAGCGTAGTAGTTGAATTTGACGTTTCCAAACGGTATATTTTTTGGGGTTGTTGAAGAAGTTTGCTGAAAGATTCGGTGGTTAGAAGAAATGCATAGAATACCTGCGAATACTTTCCTGATCATAGTACTGTTTTGCCAGAAACTGTCAAGTGTGATTCTTTCTGGATTAATTTCCCATACACTACTGGTTTTAAAGTCATTCGTACTGATTGAATTGAATTAAAATAATAGCCAATGTTCGGAAAGTACAAACAAGATGGATATTCATTGATATAAGTCGTAGTATATTACCAGAAAGCATAGTACTGGCCCAGAACCTTTCTGTGGTGAAAGCAAATGCACCTAAAAGAAAGAGTTTTTGTCAGGGACGAGCCCAAACAGAGTTGGAAAATTTTCAGAGCAATTGGTAGTTTTTCGAAGCAGTTGACAAAATTTCGAAGCAGTTGAAAAAATTATGGAAACAGTTGGGCAAATGTCAATGAAGTTGGTCTAGGAGCGTGCTCAATATTGATCAGAGTTGGCAAATTCTCGGAACAGTTGGAAAAATTGTCAAAATCTTCTATATTAATAAAACAGGATCTATAGTTACCGTCAAAATGCAATATCTTTCAAACGGCTGCAGCAAATTGGATAATTCTTTTTTTGTTGTGTTCATAATTGCTAGGGCAAGGTTTATACAACAAAATATTTCCAAAAAATTGTTCAGAAAAAAATAAAAGGCTTTCCTTTTTCTTACGATCAATCAAGCAGTCAAAGAATACATATTTATAGGTTATAATGATTTTGTCATTTGGACAAAAAGTGAAGTTGCATCGAGTGAATCAAAAATTAAAAATTTTAATCAGAATAACGTATGAACTAACATATCATACAACAATTTTTTACTTATGCCATATTTTACAAGCAGTTGGAAAATTTTTTAGACCAGTTGGAAAAAGTTCAAAGCAATTGGTAAAATTTTGAAGCAGTTGGAAAAATTGTGGAAACAGTTGGCAAAATTTCAGAACAGTTGTAGAAATTTCAATTAAATTGGAATACATATTCCAAAAAAATGTCATAAATTATTAATTAATTTGACTTCTTCAAAAAAAGTTTGAAAATATCGGGCAGTATTTTTAGCGCGCTTGTTTTTAGGGTAACAGCGGTGCGCTCGTTTTACCCAAGAAGCTCTCTCAGATACTCAGATGTTTCAGAACTAGTCCAAAAATCGAAATAAAAATAATAATTATATGTTTATTCACGAAGAGTTTACATTGACAGTCTAACAAAAAATACACCATAGAAAATTTAAAGAAAGCAATGCTGGAAAAAAACAGAAAATGTAAAAAAGAATGAGGTATAACAATAAAATAAAAATGTGAGAAAAGAAGACGAAAATCCCAAGAAATATACTGGTTGGAAATGAACTTTCTTAGAACACTCTCCTTAATTCAGGCCTCAGAAGTATATCTTATTATTTAACATGTATTGATGATGATATAATTGATATAGTTTGATTATGAAGGTCCCTGCCATATCACTGGCTTACGAAAAAGCTGAGTCAGACATAATGAAACGACGTCCTCGTGACCCATATAACGATAAATTAGTAAACGAAAGGTACTAAAAATAAAAAAACATTTCAAGTTGCATGTAGATTGGAATTTTTTAACAAGTAAAATAAAAAATCTTTGCACATACTGTAGGCTCGGACTTAAACTTTGTGCATTTTCGTAACTGTTGTCTGACAAACTTCAACATCTAATTTTCGAAAATGGGTCTACGAAAATATTGAACGTGCAAGAAAAACATAATTGATGACACTGCTCACATTTGAATTCATAAGAAAAATATTCTGCTATTGAGAACCATAAGAGTAACCACTCTTATGATATTCCTCTATTATGTTTTTTAATGTTCTTTATTTCAAACCATTCGAGAATTTTTGCATATTGAAGATTTATAGACACCAGTTATATATGTAGATAGAAAAATTGCGAAAATTAAAAGAGAGCCATGTAAAAAAGGTACGTTATTTTCAGTCTTCAAGTTCTCTGCTCTTTTTTCAAAATCTTATATCTCTAATGCTCTGCTTTTTTCCGAATATCTTATAGGGCTAGATTTGTTTCTGTTATCTGCATCAAAAGTATAAGTATAATATCATCCTTCAAGTCGTGAGTGAGGTTACTTTCTGTAGAATAGTGGAAATTAGTACAGGTTTACGCTTATAAGTTAGATTTTAGTTAAATGTCTGTATATTTTTGACGATAACAGAAATGAGTTGGTGATTTTTTATATTTCCACGCCAAAATATGCACCAATATTTATTATACGTTTGGAGTTGATATATTTTTCGCAAAAACAGTGCTTTTTATGAAATTAAACGACATAGTCCAAGTATACTGAAAAGTGCGCATAAAAAGAATCAAATGGTAATGAATATTCTTAAAGATTATTGCCAACTTTTTTATACTGACTGTGTGAGTTGCGTTTTTTGCGAATACAGATTCGAAATGTCACATGTTTCAATCTGTCATTCGAAAGTATGAGATGACTACGACAATTTTTCAAAAAACTCAGTGAACGAGGTAAATTTTTATTATGATGCTCCTTATGTAAAGCTGATTTTTTTCAACGATTTGATCATTAGGTACCTGCCATATCATTGGCTTACGAAGAAGCTGAATCAGATATAATGAAGAGACCACCTAGGGATCCTTACCATGATAAATTGGTCAATTATAGGTGCAGTTCAATTTTTTTTATTTGAAGTGGTCGTACTAATAACTAACTTTGTACAGAAGAGTTTTACTAAAGTTGGGTTATACTCTGGTGTGTACATACACCTGAGGATATATGCATGCTTAGGTTAACAATTTGCGAATATTAAAAATGGTCTGAATTAACATTATACTATAAATTGTACATTTAATGGGTTCTTAGAAATTAACAGTAGGTCATTTACATCGCATTGTATTCTATTGTGAACTGAGGTTATATTTATAATGGTAGTCAATCATTATGTAACATAAACACACAAACACGATTTCCTTATCCTTTTATCACGCAATTGGGTAGTTTTGCCTTGCTTAGCACAGCTAGCTCGACTGTTAGTCAAAATGTTCAAAAGACGAATTACCAGGTTCTGCTTGCTTTCGTATGCCGAGCCCAAATTGACATCTGGGCTTTAGGGCAACTCAAAGATAGCGAGTATCGAAAAGACTACTTCTGTGATCATCTCCAAAAAATAACGTCAAGCAATCGGAGTTCTTCATATTTTTAAATATAAAGAATCCCCTTCAACCTTCTTTCAATCATTATCGGCAAACATAAAATCAGTTTAAAGAATTCAAATTTCGATAGTTCGATTAAACCGGTAGTTCATTCAAATCAGTAGTTCATTTGAACCAGTAGTTCATTTAAACCAGTAGTTCAATTGAACCGGTAGTTCATATGAACCGGTAGTTCGTTTCAACCGGTAGGTTAATTGAACAGGATTCGTCAACGCGATTGAATTATCAAAATTTTTCCGGAAGTAGTCTTTCCGTTGCTTCTGTAGGCGAGCGACACGAAAAAAAGGTAGAGTAAAATGATAGTTATGATCATGCTGGTTACAAGTTAATCTTAAGTTAAGATAGACAGACCGACAAGTCAAGGAGCAGTGCAGGCATGTTTGTGTGGCCCCATCATTACATGGTTATTCATTTTTTCATACATTTGTTTTGATATGTGTTTGTTTGGCCGAGCTCAGGTCCCCGCCATATCCCTGGCGTACGAGGAGGCAGAGTCCGATATCATGAAGCGGCGACCAAGAAATCCTTTCAATGATAAACTGGTCAACGAAAGGTAATGAAACAAGCGAAAAAGAAAAAGATAATGCTGCTCTCTATATCTCCTTTTGGAACAGAGTGTGAATCTATGGATCTATGCATCTATTGCATCTCTATGGATGACACAGAAAATTCGCGAACTTCTGCTTTCCCGTCACTCGATGTTTATGTCCCTGTTTTGAGTACAACCAACGTTTCGTGTACCTTTCTCCGCTTCTTCAGCTTTAGTTTTGATATTGTGTGATCTTGAATGAGTCCCTCTTGTGCTAGCGAGTTTGATTTTCTTCTTTCTCTCTGTCTTCTTCGATTTGAGATGAATGTGATGCCGTGAACTGTCTGAAGATTGCATGTTTGATGTTTGGTGGAACATAACACAATTTTTCATACAATTGAATTTATTTTCGTTTATTTATACTCTTTTTTTTGATCGGGAAGAAGAATTCAGTTGAGGTCTCAAGATTCATATGTAAAGTACCTAATCGTTGGATATGATTTGAAAATAATTATATTAAGTACTCAAAACTTGAAAGTTTTTGAAAATATAGCGATTAAATTTGAATAGATCACTTATTTAAAGTCAGGAACATTTAGACACTAACCTTGCGTCGAAAGTAATATCTATGGAGCATTCATCCATCTAGATAGTGTTCTCATAATAGCCAAACGTTATCACTCAAAATTAATTGGTAAATATACTCTACCAAAACATAATTTTTCACTCAAAAGTTCAGACGTATGACTGAAGTCAGCTTTTACAGCACCTGTCCAGGTACTGCCCTTGGTACACGTTTATGAAATATTTTAAGAGAATATTTGTGACTCGATCATTATAGTATCTATATACAGGTGTCCTGGAAAATGTGGAAAATCTCTCGGATTCAGATAGAACATGAAAAATGAAGATGACAACTTCTCATAATTTTTTTTCTTAGCGGCCCTCCCGACGAAGATACGACCTCCTAAATGACGCCACTGGAAATCCATTTTAGTGGAATAAGTTTCAAACTACTCGATATAATTTGATGAAAATTTGATATGATTAATAGTATTAAGGACCTCTTAAATCACCGCACTCAAATTTCAATTAGCTTGTTCAGTTTACCAGGGGCGGACTGGGTTGTACATTTTAATGCTCACATTTTTAACACCCTGTATGATAAGGTGCTAAAAAAACAAATTTGGATACCTTGAACATTAAGCTAAAGAAAAGGTACTCTTGTTCAGTGTCGATAAAACGGAGCGTTTTCTAAAAAAAACAATGAAAGAAGTAAGTAATTGAAATTTATTCCACTAAAATGAATTTCCAGTGGCGTCATTTAGGAGGTCGTATCTTCGTAGGGAATGGACGCTAGGAAAAAAAAATTTGGGAACTTATCATCTTATTTTTTTATGTTCTATCTAAATCCGAGAGATTTTCCACATTTTCCGGGACACCCTGTACATATTATCATTCAACCTTCGTAATGGTCCAAAGCTGTTATCATAGTTTTTTTATTAAAATAATGAATACCAGGTATAATTAATAAAATGTAAATATGTAAACCGAAATATACAATGTATGTAATTGTTTGACCTAACCACCAAGACTTGAAAATGTGGATGGTGTGTGCTGTCTTGTAATGTTTGACAATAGTATGTAGACCCATTTAGCACATCATTCATCTTGCACCGCTTATTCAGTAGCAATAATTGTACTACTTACTTGATACACAGGGTGATCAGTCATAGCTATTGAGACTAAGAACAAGTTGTTTGGACCAAAATATGGTAATAAGACAAAATATGTCTCAATGAACTATTGGTTTGGAAAAATATACATAAACATAAATGTTTGTTTTTTGCTTATAATTCTATTGTTTATTTCTATAGCAGTTTTGGAAAAATCATTCTCGAATCGTATTTTCTGATCTGAGTGTCAGTTGCAGGAACGTCCATTAAAATTTAAAGGTCCACTCTTAATCCTCCATTATTACAAGGAACTAATGGAGGATTAAGGGTTTAATGGACCTTTAAATTTTAATGGACGTTCCTGCAACTGAGCATAAATCTTTTAAAAGGTTTGTCGACAGAATCTACTATTCACCAGAAATCGTTCAGGTGGTGCCCTCTTTAACGAAATGTGGATTGATACGTAAAATAACTTAATATTTAGCAGAAAAAGCACTGAACTTCAACCACTTGTATATTTTTCCGCAGCAATATGTTCCCTAGGCATATTCACCCCTATTGCCATGTTCTGGTCGAAGCAATCCTTCCCAACAGCTACGAATCACCCTGTATCTCTTCCCGTTTCCTCTAACCGACTCTACCCTCTACACACTATTGAAAGAAAAAGGTTTTTTTAAGTATAACTCTACTTGTGCATGTAATTTTCTCACTAATAACTTGTGCCGCTGGCCACTGTGTAGGTGCCTGCTATTTCTCTGGCTTACGAAGCCCCGGAGTCGGACATAATGAAACGTCAACCCCGCGACCCCTATAGGGACAATCTTGTGAACCGCAGGTGGGTCGCTAAACTTGCCATTACGGCCCAATGTGCACCACAATTCTACCTCGGCAGGTTTCAGGTATACGCCCTGTATGGGCGCTTTTACATTTCGGGTACTCGGTGTAAAAATAAGAGATTTTACGCGATAGTTTTCGTTTTGGAATATTTACTGTCTTATTGTCACGGCTACTTTCATTTCTTTCATATTTCCTTTAGGAATCTTCTTTAATTTCTAGAGAACTTTCAAGGTTTTCACTAATAGTCTGTGAAACAGAAATAATTAAAAAAAAATTAATTAAGTTGAAATGCTCCTTCGTAAATCCTTGCACTAATTTGAGCAAATTGGTTTTAAAAAAAAAATTGTTGCATAACAGTGATACTAAAAAAGGAAATAAATGAAAAGGATAATGTAAAGTTTCGGTGTCTATATCAGACATCTTCTTCAGACAATCTTGTAAAATCTTCAGAATTGTGAGTTTTTTCATTTGCAGTCTAATTGACATTGAAAGTTGTCAATATATAGAGATGTTGATTTATTTAATTTTGAAATTTCCTGATGTCATTTCTTTCTTTAATAAATCAAACCAATACGATCTATTCGAACAGAACAATGATCCAAATTATCTACTTCATCTAACAAAATACATGTGGATTCCTTAATTATCAGGTTTCGTCATAAGGATCTTTGTGTTGTTCCAGTTCATCATATGATCTCCGCTATTTCTTCATCTTGTAGTGTCTCTATTTTTGATATTATTCTTATGTTCAAATAGCGGAGATCATATGATAAACTGGAACAACACAAAGATCCTAATGACAGAACCTGATAATTATAAAAAGGAAATTAAGGAATCTAAATGTATTTTGTTAGCTGAAGTAGATAATTTGGCTAATTGTTCTGTTCGAATAGATCGGATTTTGATTGATTTATTGAAGAAAGAAATTACATCAGGAAATTTCAAAATTAAATAAATCAACATCTCTATGTGTTGACAACTTTCAATGTCAATTAGACTGCAAATGAAAAAATACACAATTCCAAAGATTTGACAAGTTTGTCTGAAGAAGAAGTTTGATATAGACACCGAAACGTTACATTATCCTTTTCATTTATTTCCTTTTTTAGTTTTACTGTTAGGCAACAATTATTCCAAAACAAATTTGCTCCTGACAAAGTAGTGCAAGGATTTACGCAGGAGCATTTCATCTTAATTAAATTTTTTTTAATTATTCCTGTTTCAGAGACTGGGAATGAAAACCTAAAGATTTTTCTAGAAATGCAGAATCCTCTCAGAAGTTGAAATAATAATACAGTAATAGATATCACTATATACAAACAAGGTTGACACTAGATTTATACTAAAAATTGGAAATGAACATTTGTTTCAGCGACGATAAACTTCGGTTGCAAAATTGATATGCAACAAAACTAATGAACCAATCACATTATTTCGCAGAAACAAGAACACTCTAGAAATAATGTTGAATACTCATTCATTTTTATGTTATAAAAAACACAATTACAATGGATCAAAATAGTTTTAATTGAAAAAAAATTGTGAGTTAACCGCAAAATTTCGTACACACTTACAGCATTAAACTGAGGTAATAAGAAACTAATTAAAACAACAAAAAATAAGAAAACGAACATTCGGAAAGTTTTCGGCAAAAATCAACGACAGTTTCTTCATTGATACAAAATGATTGAACTGCATTACACACGGTTACCTTTTGTCCGAGTTATAATTTCTTTCTTCTGATGATTTCACTCATGAGATTTGATAGATGGAATTTGTTTTCAGTATTCAGCAAAGAACATTATGAAATATTTCTTAGATTTTGATGTAAAAAACATTCAGCTTAACCAATTGACATACGACATATCGAGATGAAAACAACTATAATACGAAATTATAATTTAAAAATTTTTTCTTGTATTGGTATGTGTTAAGAAAGTGTTTCTCAATGAATTCAATTTATTATCCTCTTATGTTTATTCTGAGTAAAACATTCAAACGGAAATATCTGAACCAAAATTATCCAATCAATAAATACTTACAATCACACTGAACACAAAAAAACCGAAAAAATAAATAAAAAAATCTAAGGCAAGAAAACGCCAACACATTATTTCTGATATTCCTTCGAAAAACATAGTTAAGTGTGTAGTTTGTAAACTTGAGTAATTTTGCCGAGGTAAAGTTTGTGAAGTGTAAAATAGCCTAGTGGAAGCACTGCAATTTAGTCACATGTTATATTTACTGCCATGTTGAGCAAGTGTATGCCTAGATTTTTTGTCTATGGGCATTATAGCGAACTAGATTATCTGGTATACCGTGAAATTTGACTATTTTGCCTACCGATTTCATTTCGAATAATTTGGTTATGTATGTTGAATGTTACAAAAAATTATTACTACATATTTTGGGCTTAGGTTTTTGTTTATTGAAAAGAAGACTTGATTTGTTTTCTTGAAAGTTCGAAGTTTCAGTTCAAACGTTTTGAAATCCAAAAGTTCTTGTACTATTATTTTTGTTGTAGTTCAAGCATGAATTATTTTTATTGATATACAATAAAAGGTCAATAAACAAACATTTGGATTTTAAATAATTAATCTTAAATAATGTAGTTTCGAATATTACAGAAGACAATTTTCATTCCTATCATGGTTTACTTCAAAACGGATTGCAGAAAATTTTTAATTATTCTCATTTTATTCAAAAATATCTCTGGGCAATGTAGTCGAGTTTTTTTGGTATGCAGATTGTCCCAACACGATTGAATTTAAGATGCAAAAGATATCAGTGTACTAATTTCAAGTTTTTGGACATTCTGTATTTTAGACAGCACGAGTGACAATCAAGTGAATTTTTTATATCGATTTCAAGAATATTTTATTTGTGGTAGTTTTTTTATTATATCTCAGCGCATTTAATTGTATTTCAACTAATTAAAAATTCAAATTTTCGAACTATTCGGAAGTCGAAAAATGGCATTTTTGAAAATTCGAATGAAACAATGATGTCCAAACAACGATCAAAATATTGAATTGGTTTTTCCAGTTAAATTCAAATATTTTCTTTCAAGAATAAGACATTGAATTAAATTTTATTGATATTTACATTTTCATATCAAAATTCTATATGAAATTTTTATTTTGTGAAACATTTCACTGAAAAACTCGATTCTGAAGTAGAATACAGTTTAATATAAATATTTGCATTTTTTCCGGGGGGATGTTCAACAAGCTCTAAAAATATCTCAAAGTAAAGCTTTTTTACTGTGAAATCATTTTATAGTATTCTATTCAATTCGTACCGTTTGAATTTTTCCTAGGTATTACTTTTGGAAATTTTCTTTTAAAACTCTTGAATTTGAAGTGAGGTGATTCATAGACTAATTTGAATGATTCCAATAGGTTTTTTTGAAATAGTTGATTTTTTTCGTGAACTACGACTATACAAATAAAATTTGTTGAAATCGATATTACTGATTTCTTCTTGACTTCGCTCGTTGTTACAAGTTACCGATTGAAGATGTGTAGAGGAGTACCCTATGATGTGCATGACATTTCCACCTAGTTTGTTTCTTTAAAACTGGGATTGATTTTCAGCAAATGAACTTTTCCCCGTACGAATTTCACCACACGCTGGATCAAGACAATCGTCGTCTTCTTCAGATCAATTTCTTCACTCTTTCCCCAGAAACATTCGAGAAAAATATTCCCCAAAAAAAATATCCAAAAATCCCTTCCTAGTCCCCGTTCAAGCAGAAGGAACGCTTCGAAGTGTTGTAAAATTGTAACTGAATGCCGTTGTATGTATTTATTTCACACTAACAGCTGCTGATTGATGTCATTTGTACGAATATGCCACAGTAACGGGTAAACAGTTAGTTAATGTAAATATTTGCATGTCTATATTGATAATTTTAACAGCATGTTTTGTGGAATCGGTGTAAGTATCGCAATGGTTCTCGAAATGTTCGCTGGAATATTTCGGAATCATTGTTGCATATAGGCGTTTTTTGGGCGTATTTTGAAATGTTTGTGTGTACAGGCTGATTTCGATGGCTTACGGACAGATCGGTATGATCCAAGCTGCTGCCGGATTCTTCGTTTACTTCGTCATCATGGCTGAAAATGGTTTTTGCCGCTGAAACTTTTCGGAATCCGTAAGCACTGGGACTCGAAGGCTATTAACGATTTGACTGATTCATACGGCCAAGAATGGGTGAGTAAAAGTTGTTTAATTAACTAGAGTGGAACTTCCCTATAAAACGTCCTTATAACGAATTTCGTTCAAGACATTGCATTTTTGAATCCAAACACCCTCTAAAACGAAGTAAATTCTCTCTATAACGAAATATTCGAAGAACATCACTCTTTGAATGGGTAGTGGTAAGAAGGTATAAGGGTGGGTTTTTTTTCCGATATTTTTCCGGACTTACGTAATAAATCTCGACCTTAACTAAATCGTTACGGCGGGCAGAGAGATCCTTCTGAAACAATTTTAAATACACCCCTGCCTGTTTGGTTTCAATCTAACCATTACGCTAGTGTGAAAAGTTGTGCGAAAATGTCTAAAAGGAAGTGCTTAAGTTTGAATGATAAACTTAAATTTATCAGTGAAGTCGACAGGCGACATAGCCGACTAAAGAAACAAATTTTCTGTATAACAAAATCTCTTTTTAACGATATTTTTTTTGTGGATTTAGCGCTTTCGGGGAAGTTCCTCTGTAGTTATTATTATTGTTAGCTGAATGATGTGAAATATTCGAAAGATTCAAAGCTCTACGATTGTGACGAAATTATTGATCGACTACGAATTATGTTATTCTCCTTAAATTGAATTCGAGTTCTTTAGTTTGCCTACTATACTACTTGAATTAGGCCACTTCTAACGATAAGAGAAAGGCAACAACATTAGTTGATCATTATTTCGTTATAATCATAGAGCATTAATAGTCATTTAATCAACTAGGTTATTGAAGACAGCGACTAATGGTCACAATCTCAATATGAATTGTGTATGAATTCTTGAAATACATTCTCATTTTGCACCAGACTCACATTTGACATAATGAAATATCCATGTTCCAGTAGAGTTTCGACATTTTTCGTGGTGCTTTTGAAAACTTTGTGAACGGTTGCCATGAGGATTGCACATCAAAATAACATAAATTGGGCATTAAAATGGGTCATTAATGTCCAATTTCGTACAAATTAAAATCACCTTTCATTTGGAGATCGACGAAATCTTATTTATTATTTTACGGTTAGACTACATAGAAGTTCTTTCTCACACATAGAACATTGTATTTTTCCGATGTGATTTTCCATTCCGCAATTCTGATGAAATTATTCGATTGTTGTTTTACGATTTTTAAACGCAGCATTTGATCCATAATTTTTCGAACAATTTGCTCAACTTACAATATATTTTTCTCACGCTTTTTCTACATAAATGTAAAATTCCTTTTTTTCTCTAGACCTACAGAGACAGAAAGACATTGGAATTCACCTGCCACACAGCTTTCTTCGTATCGATTGTCGTTGTACAATGGGCTGATCTGATCATCTGCAAGACCAGACGTAACTCGTTGATCCACCAAGGAATGAGGAACTGGGCATTGAACTTCGGTCTGATCTTCGAAACTGCCTTGGCTGCATTCCTTTCGTACACCCCAGGCATGGACAAGGGTCTTCGTATGTTCCCATTGAAGTGAGTACATCATCTTTTCTTACCATCAATGTTTAACTTGAGTATAATATAAACAATGAAAGCAGATAATAATATCAATTGATTGAAATCATATTAAACTCATACTTCGGAACTAATCCCGTCAACGTACAAAGAACATGCATGGTGGTGATATCAAACAGAGCATCCATAGATAGCTATTTCGCCTGAAAGGCATTCTAGGTTCCCTTATTTGAAGCAATAGACTCAGATAGTCAAGCTGCGATTGAAGCACTGAGCTCCTACGTCATCGACTCAAAGATGAAGTGGGAGTGCCTGAACAAACTCAATGAGGTAGGCAAGAAAAATAAGGTCTTTTTAATCTGGGTTCCCGGCCATTCAGGAATCAAAGGAAACCAAGAGGCCAATACACTTGCCAAAGCAGGCGCAGTTTCTGGAGAAGGAAAAACTCTGGCGGAATCTCCCATGGATGGATCATTCCACTAAGTTCCTTCGGAACTTTGAGACAGCAAGATCCAAAAGATATCTGGATCTTGGTAAGAAACAATTACACCTCCTCACTGGCTTTCTTACAGGACACTGTCGCCTCAGGAAACATCTGTTGAGGATGTGATTGTCGGACACTGACGAGTGTAGGTCCTGTGAGGAGGATGAAGAAACCCCCATTCACCTAGTCACGGAATGCTTTGATATTGCGAGCCTAAGGGGAGAATGCCTTGGGCGAGAAACTTGTAAGAGTGAGGAACTAGCCTCGTTGAGGTCTTCACATATATTGGATTTCATCAGATCTTTGTATCTGGAAGGCGAGCTATAAAGGGTGTGTTCAGAACAGCTCTGTAAGGGGGTCACAGTGAACTGTAACCCCTTTTAAAACTATAATTATAAGTATCCATAGATATTTCGCCCTATTTGGGGCTCTTCAGTATGGAGGAGCTCTGCCTGAAAGGCATTCTAGGTTTCCTTATTTGAAGAAATGTCGCTTATTTCTTAGTATGAACAGAAGCGAAACGCCACCTTCTGGGATCCTCACGAAAACCTACCTCCGAAGCATAAACCCTGAACAAAGTAGCCAGATGTTTATCTAATAGCGTTTTCCATTGGGCGCAACAGTTTCGCACTCATTTTCGGTAAATAGGCATTTCCTTGTTCTCTGTATCAATGGAACCAAAAAATTGCACCCAGGACACACTGGTGCGCACCAGTTCTTCCAATGTAAAACGCTACAAGAGAAGAAGAAGAACAGATGATGATAACATTGTAATGTTTGTTTTCAGATTCGTGTGGTGGTTACCAGCCATTCCGTTCATGTTGGCCATCTTCATCTACGATGAAACGAGAAGGTTCTACTTGCGTCGCAACCCAGGAGGCTGGCTAGAACAAGAAACCTATTACTAGGCACTCAAGATGATGACACTGCCATCAAGGAGGTGGACGAAGAAGAAGCTTGTGATGGCCGGATCCAAAACCAACACAAGCTTTTCCTCTCACCCGGTGTTGTACAAATCCTGTTGCTAATTTTAGTACATCAGTTGCTTAAGCAATCTCAACGTACGTATCAAAATCGCGCGCGTGACTAGAAGGCACTGCATTTACCCACTCTCTTCGTTGTGCTTGGATTTCGCGCGCGCGCTCATAACAAACGTACATTGGGCAGAGTTACTATGTAAACCCTGCGCCGCCATTTTGGGTCGATAGACAACGCAATGGGTTGTTTAAACATTCCATTAACAAGTTGCCTTAGCTCCTCCAGTTCTGTTTATCTCTGTTCGAAACAACAGAAAGGAGTACATGGCAAGGCATTAGCGTTGATGTAAATGAAGGAGTTAGTATTATTTATAGGCTTTCAACTCTTAGGTTAGCTAGATTGTAAATGTGCTGTTACATCGTGTTAAGTGTCATAAAGGTCGTGCTCAATATACATGACTATTACCTTCACGATTTAAACGTTTGACATTCATTATGTTTGTTTGTATATAATTTTATCAGATGAGAACAGTTTCGAGGATTGGTGTTGCTCTCTACCAAATTGATATTACTGTTACTAAATGAAAAAATGAAATTACGAACAAAACCAATCCACTTTCTGGTTAATTGTTACATGATGATATTTTAGTCTCGAAGTCACATTCTGAAGGTCTGCTTTTGTAGAACCCTATTTTTTCTATAAGGATCGTCTAGGGCTGGTCTGAGACCAGCCATACTGGAATATTGTTATCTTATTGTAAATATTTTTCAGTCATCACTTAATTGATTTGCTTGTGTTTTTTCCACATTCATGTTTCATTAGTATGTAACAAAGATGTAAAAATTTGGGTTTTAATAAAATGGATAATAGTATTACAGAAATTTATGGATTTTTTTATTGCTCGACTATTCCATCCTTCAAAATTCACGCGTCAGCAAAAAATTGCTATTCTTCTTTTCATTCAACACTTTTTCCTGCGAAAATAAAATTCTATTTGAATCTTTCCATAATTTGGCTCCCCGAACTATCCTTAAAAAATACGCCATCTATCGGTAAACTCTCCAAACTATCTAAAAAATACGCCATCTATCGGTGAACCCTCAAACTATCCTAAAAAATACGCCATCTATCGGCGAACTCCCCAAACTATTTTAAAAAATACGCCCTCTATCGGTGACCTCCCTGAACTATCCTTTAAAAAAAATACGCCATCTATCGGTGAACCCTCAAACTATCCTAAAAATACGCCATCTATCGGCAAACTCCCAAACTATCTAAAAAAAATACGCCCTCTATCGGTGACTTCCCCGAACTAATCCTAAAAATACGCCATCTATCGGTGAACCTTCCAAACTTTGGTTTGGAGAAATCGCCGATAGATGGCGCATTTTTAGGATTAGTTCGGAGAAGTCACCGATAGAGGGCGTACTTTTTAGAAAGTTTGGGGAGTTCGCCGATAGATGGCGTATTACTTAGGATAGTTTGAGCGTTCACTGATAGATGGCGTAAGATAGTTCGTAGAGATCGCCGATAGAGGGCGTATTTTTTAGAAAGCTTGGGGAGTTCGCCGATAGATGGCGTATTTTTTTTAGGATAGTTTGAGGGTTCACCGATAGGTGGCGTATTTTTTTAAGATTAGTTCGAGGAGGTCACCGATAGAGGGCGTATTTTTTTAGATAGTTTGGGGAGTTCGCCAATAGTTTGAGGGTTCACCGATAGATGGCGTGTTTTTTTTCAGATTAGTTCGGGGAGGTCACCTACAGAGGGCGTATTTTTTAAAATAATAAATAAATAAAATTCAAAATATTTTTATTCTGCAATTATACATTTCTTCTTATAAAATCTTAGTCAATCAATATTTACAATGTGATGATGTATATAAGGCACATATAGACTCGCACACCATGCAGTGTGCGTTCACAATAATTTATCTACATTTAATTACAATTGATTAATAATCAAACTCAAAATATAATTTTAAATACAGATGGCCAATCATTAATTTAAAATAAAATAACTTAGGCTAGTAAAACTTAAAAAACAAAAATAGGACTAGCGACATTTTTTCATATTCACACCAAGTTATTGCGTAATGCTGCGTATTTATCTGAACTTGGCGGATGGTCGCCAGTTGATGGTAGAAGGCCTGCTTCTGTACAAGACCTACAGCAGAATTTCGCGTAATATTTGTGGTTGCAATAGTTTGATGCGACAATTAGAGGGCAATTGGCGAAGAACTTGTTGTCAGTACAGCTGGGATCTATGTAGATTCCTGAAAAAAATTATCATTCAATAATTGTTTGTTATCCGTGAGCATAAGCAATCAATTACCTTCTACTGTTATCTCAGCAGTACTTGTTGCTCTTGAATTTTCGTTTCTGGCCTCACACTCATAAACTCCTGAGTCAGCTTTGGTTGCTTTGAAAATCATCAATCGACTAGAACCTAAAAATGGAGAAAATGTCTTAGTATACATCGAGGAATAATGAGAAAATGTAATTTCAAACACAAGGCTTTCAACTTTCTTCAATTTCATTCAACACTAACCTGTTGGATGAACTTCAATGTTGATCCTATTGGATGACGTAAGTGGTACACCATCTTTGTACCAACTTATATGTGGTGGAGGGTATCCTTGGAACTCACAGACAAGCTTCATGTCATTGCCCACAGGGAACTTTTGATTTGACGTTACCAAATTCACATTTACGGGTACTGAAAATATAATCCATATGTCATTAATTTCATGAAGAATGTATATTGCTAGATGCAGTAAGCAGAAGCTTCAAAGTGTTTCCACTTGAAAATGATAAGTGATGAAGAAAGAATACCTTTATTCAAAGATTACAACTGTAAATATGTCGAAAGTGTCTGAATGTATAAATTCTATATTTCCCATAAAAAAGTACTGTGTAACATAAAACTGTACGTTTTGACTTTGGCGTTAACTGATGGCACAACCAACAACCAATCCTACGGAGTTATCTTTCAACTAAATCGCGCGATGTATAACCAATTAGATACATCCTTCAGTTACCAGTTTCTTTTCGTCTCGTGGGTAACTTCTTCTAGTCGTGTGAAATAAATTTCTTACCCTTGTAATAAGTATAATTTACTAATATTAAAACAATAGGTCGGATGCATAGCAGTCACCATTGGATATTTAAATTGATTGTAAACCATTTTGGAAAACATCTTAAGCCCTCAAAAGCTGATGCATTCAGACTTCAAGAAAATATCAAGTCCATAGACTCGAAGATAAAGTGTAAAAAGATTTGTAATATCGTATGCAACCATGGGTCGTAGATTTCTACATCAGCTGAAAATGTGTTCGTTCGGCTCAGAAGCATCTTTTCTGCACTGCAACTAATCACTATTTTTCGTACATTAAGTATGCTTCAACTGATGTTGAGTATCTAATAGCGAAAATGTATGGAATGAAAAAAACCATGCGAAGCACTTTGTTTAGCATTGTCCTCAAGTAAGCCAAGCTCTGAAGGCATTTAGTCAATTTACCATAATAACCAGTAGTCCTTTCGGGTATTACAGTATAGTCCAATGGTCGACTCGTTGTTGTTGTTGTTGTTGTTCGAACAACAGGTGGTTGTTCAGGCACATAAGGAGTAGGTACGTAGGGAGGTGAAGTAAAAGGCTCAGGAGTGGGCGGAGCCAAGCTTGACGTTGTAGTCAGCGCGTTCGGTTGGTTAATGAGATATTTCAAATACTTCCGATCCTCAGGGTTCACTTTTCCGTAATAAGGACCTCTAGCTTGAACTGTTACCGAGTAGCTGGCAGCTTTGCCGATGCCGTTGTAAGCTTGGCAAGTATAAATGCCAAGGTTCGAGAGTTGTACCGAACGAATGAGTAGAGAGAAGTCCTTTCGTACTTCGAATTGTGAGGTTTTCAGTGGGATCATGTCGGTTTCTTTCCACCAGGTTATTACAGGAAGAGGATAGCCAAGGGCGTAACAGTTGAGGATAGAAGGGGCGTTTAAGGATGCCACAACGTTTGGACTTATTTCTTCGTCTGAATAGACGGAGGCTGAAGTGTTCACTGCAGGTGCTGTTAATTGAAGATTGAGAAGTAAGGAGTTATTAGTGAATTAGTAAACAGATAATAGAGAGTGTTGCAAAGATTATGGATTAAAAGTACAGTTAGTAAGTACTACATGAAAAAAATTACCAAATTATTTATGGATTAGACCATTTCTTCTAGATTCAGAAGAAAAAGTAGATGAGATATGACTTCATTTCATATTTTGGTTTGAAATTGAAATTTTTTTTATGAGAATTCATTTTATTCCCAGATGTTCTTTAAGTGTTTGTTAATATTTATCTTTTTATTTAGTTGAACTAATAGAAACGACTAAATGGGCCCTTAACCTTTATAAGTAAGAATATAATTTCACAACATAGTAGCTGTTTGAACTTACCTACAACATCCAGTTTGATCTGGCTCTGAACAGGATTTCCCAAATTGTTGTCTGCCGTACACAAATAAATACCTGAATCTGTGGTATAAAGCGAGATGATTTGCAGAGATTGATCTAATTTTATTCTGAATCTTGATCTGCTTCCATCGATCTAGAAGCGAAATCAGCTATAAAAACGATTGGTTACATAAGCTTCGATAAGAATACCTGTAGTCCATCCTTGCTCCAAGAAATGCGAGGTGTTGGGTTGCCCCTGACCGCACATCGAAGGGTAATATGACTTCCAATCTCCCCTGTGACTTCCGGTTTATATTGTTCTAGGTCGACTTTAGCTGGATATTCTGATGAAGAAAGAAAAAATAATAATTCAATGAGTTTTAAATGAAAGAATTTCAATAAAGTTAAATTTCAAGATTTATCTGTACCCTAAAACGATAAAATTAAAAAATCATTTTATTCTATCCAATGCCAGTGGGTTCCCGGGCATTCGGGAATCAAAGGAAACGAAGAGGCCAATACACTTGCCAAAGAGGGCGCACGAATGTCACTCATTGGCCCAGAACCCTTCTGTGGTATGGGTAAATGTACCTATAAGAAGGAGTTTCTGGAGAAGGAGAAATCCGAGAAGGAAAAACTCTGGCGGAATCTCCAGGGATGGATCATTCCACTAAGTTCCTTCGGAACTTTGAAACAGCAAGATCCAAAAGATATCTGGATCTTAGTAAGAAACAATTACACCTCCTCACTGGCTTTCTTACAGGACACTGTCGCCTTAGGAAGCACTTGTTGAGGATGGGATTATCGGACACTGACGAGTGTAGGTTCTGTGGGTAGGAGGTAGAAACCCCCATTCACCTAGTCACGGAATGCTTTGGCATACGAGCCTAAGGAGAGAATGCATTGGGCGAGAAACTGTAAGAATGAGAAACTAGCCTCGTTGAAGTCTTCACAGATATTGGATTTCATTAGATCTCTAAAACTGGAAGGCGAGCTGTAAAGGGTGTGATCAGAACAACTCTGCAAAGGGACGCAATAGACCTTGAGGTCGCAGTAAACTCTAACCTCTTTTTAAACTATAACTATATAACTATCCAAAGCCAGAAAGTTCTTGAAAACTTGAAAAACCATTCGGTACTTACGTGGTGGTTCGGTAGGTACTGACAAAGTAACCAAAGGTGATGGTTCTCTAGCAGAAGGAACTGAGCATATAGCACCACATGAAGTCCTACAGCACTTGAGATCGAGAGGACAGTCGGCATCATCGTAACATTCCCTGTCGCAGTTATCTTCTTCCCTCTCCATTCTTGGACATTGTCCTTCCTTATTCGCTGAAAACACAAGAAATTATACGACCAATCTGGGCCAGGAAATGGCAAGAGTTGAAAACATTCTTCGCTCGAAACAATCTCAGTTACTGTTCATAGAAACTTCAGAACTGGGCGGCAAGATTTAAAGCAGAACGCAGAACGGACTTCAGTCAGTTTCAGATAGGTAAAAGTAACATTTCAAAGTTTGAAATAAGGTAAAGGTTCCCAATAAGCGATGTTTTTGTGATTAGTCCGCTATTTCGGTAGATGTAACGTTTGAAGCTGTCATTTTTTGACATTTGACAAGTAGAAACTAATATCGTTTTCTTTTGGGAAAAACTGGTGCGCACCAGAATTGCCCCAGTGCGATCTGAGTGCAATTTTTAATGAGCCTTTCATTGTTTCGTGTACCAATAGAACACATAAATTGCACTGGGGTAATTTTGGTGCGCACCAGTTTCCCAAAAGAAAACGCTATGAGCCATTAATAAAAATGGAACGATACACGCTTCAAGAACGAATGAAATTATTAAAATTCACTATAAAATAGTGAAAATTGGCAGTGACGGTTCGTAAAACTCGAACATTTTTGGATCGTCGTGAAGCACCTTGTCGGACCGCAATAAAGAAATTGGTGGAAAAATTCGAGCTGTTGGGACAAGTAAATGATGTGAAGAATAAAACTCGTGCACGTCGCTCAAGAACAGACGAGAATATTGCTGCTGTAGCCGAAAGTGTTGAAGAAAACCCTGGTTTATCCATTCCTCGTCGTTCTTTGGAATAAGGCATTCCACAAACGTCATTACACCGTATTTTGCATAAAGATTTGGGTCTTAAGGCTTATAAAGTTCAGGTAACACAAGAACTCAAGCCGGCCGATTATCAACAACGTCGTGTCTTTGCTGATTGGGTCGTTGAAATGCATGAAAATGATCCGGAATTCCATCGAAAAATCATCTTGAGTGATGAGGCCCATTTCCACCTCGGTGGCTTCGTCAACAAGCAAAATTGTCGCATCTGGGGCTCGGAAAACCCAAGAGTTGTTGTTGAAAAGCCTCTATATCCTCAACGTGTGACTGTTTGGTGCGGTTTATGGTCCGGTGGAGTCATTGGACCTTACTTTTTCGAAAATGAGTCTGGAGCAACAGTTACGGTGAATGGATTGCGCTATCGAGAGATGATCAATGATTTTTTATGGCCGAAATTGGATAGTATTGATCTGGACAACATTTACTTTCACCAAGACGCCGCTACGTGGCACACAAGCAACGAAACCGTTGATCTTTTGCGGGAAAAGTTTCCGGAGCGTGTTATCTCTCGAAGAGGGCAGCCACTTTCCGATTTGGTTATGGAAAGATAAAATTAAACTTACTTTGTCGGCAAACAGCGATGAAATTAGGATCACTGCTCGTTCTGTTTCTGTTGAGGTCAATGGCGCACTTGGTGCCCTCTGAACACTCCACCGTTCTGCAAGGATCATGGCATCGACAGTTGTTGCAGTTATTTTCATCCACGTAAGCCTCGATGCCATACGCACATCTGAGCGTTTCGCATTGCTCAAACTGCGTCTGACATGGATGAGGTCCTGACGGTGTTGGAATAGCTAGAATATGAATTAGGTCAATAAAATGGTAGGTATGGTCGGTACATATAAGTATCACATCGAAAGTATCAATCAGGCAAGCAAGGTACAATAAATAACAGCAATTTTTTCGAATAGAAATGGGTATCATGAGCCATCTCAGTAACCTATAAAATTATGCTTTTCTCATGAATCTAATATGTGGGGTAATAAAAACCCGATTCATATTAAAGGTAGGAAAATTATTTGATCTACGTATTGCTGTTATTTAGGACATTTTGAAACATTCCTCATGCACTTACGGGGTTCGGTTCTGGTAAGGTAGTCCTTGCAAGTCGACAAGCAAGTTTGGAAAGTTTTGAAATTGTTCAAATTGCCGCCACAACCGCTGTAAATGAAGGCAATGCATTCCCCTCTTTCCATGTCGAAATACCATCTCTTATTGTAGCCACCATCGCAAGTACCCTTATCCACAGGAATAAGACACACGGCTGAAGGTTAAAACATGCAGTTTGTGTTAGTGGAAAGGTAAACAAGAAACATTCAACATTAACATAAGGTTTGAAAATGCAATACGAGATACAAATTAAGAAAAAAAGTTTAAAGAATTCAGATAAGATTTGGCATTGCTGGTAAGTGGTACAGGAATGATCGACTGTTTTTTGGATTTATCTCTACTTGATTGTCATCTCTCATTTCTTTAGGTACTTTATAAAGCAGTTAGTCATTCAAGTATCAACATGACCAAACGCCAGTTAAGTCCATAACTTTATGTTAAAAAAGAAAAACACATAAAACAGTTAAAAACCACTATGCATTAGTAAATTTGGTAAAACCAACAACGAACAATTAATACCAAGAGGCAATTGTTTTACCTGGATCAGTGTCATTGGAAGGCCTGGCGACTTGTACAGGGCAAACAGACTGGCATTCAACTTCTGAACCGAATCTGTTACCATTTCCTCCGCAACCACCATATACAAACTGAAGACATCTCCTGGACTGCCTATCATAGAAGAATTTAGGGTAGTTTGCGTTGCACGGTCCTGGATCTCTATCTTGCTGACAAACGTCTGATAAAATAAAAATTGAAGTGAATCACACCGAAAACCAAATATGTTTTTCTTCTACCTTGACCAGCAAATTGTCCACAAGACCTTTCGCATTGTTCTTCTGTCTGGAATCGATTTTGGTTGCCTCCGCATCCAGTGTAAGTAAATGGTTGACATGTTCTGGTGTTGTAATCGTAGAAGAAGGCTTGTTGATTATCGGTGCAATTTCCTGGGTCTGCCTGTTCTAAGCACATTCTTTCAGTTGGGCGAGTATCTGAAGAAATATATAAAACAATCATATCTATAATACATAGTCATTTAGTAAACAATATAGGGCCGGATTAATGTCAAAGAGAGAAAGGAGAAGAATGAGAGATTCACTCCCATAAGAATATCTAGTGTACCTATTATATTCTTTGTAAATACAACATTCAACTATTATAACCATCTGGTTGATAAAATCCTCCTCTTCCGACGAGCTTCCGAGTTATCAGAAAACTCTATGTTATATTGATAACATTGCGTATCAATCTGACAAGAAAATGAACAATATAAACTAAAATTTTAATATACACAGTGGAATATGCCAAATTGTCATGGCCAACCGACGGCTCAAACTTTCGTGAACAGACTATAGTTACTACCCTTGTTTATTTAAATCAGACTATGAAGAAGGAATTCCAATACTACCCATAGTAACCTGATGGATATTTTCTTTCATAATAATAACTCATTAAGATAGACCAATTTGACGAGTAGATATACAAGTGGAGTTCTGGACCGGAAAGTCCAATCAAATGGATTGAAAAAACATTCTGATTCTTAATTCTCATTGAAAAGAACAGCGTCATAGGGTAGTACCATTTGCAGTTTACTCACCTGGCAGTGGTGGCGCTGTGGTAGCAACGATAGGTGGCGTTCTCCTACAGCTCTGTTCACAGCTGACTTGATCCGGGAATCTGTTGTAGTTACCACCACATCCTCCATACATGAAGCTCTTGCACGAATCGGAAGCTGGTTCGTAATAATATTGAAGGAATTCACCTCCGCAATCTCCAACAACAGGTGGTAGACCACAACGATCTGTAGCGAGGTGATAAACAATAATTTTCAATAGTTCCTTGATGAAAATAACGACCTATGAGTGAAAAATGATTTCAACTTGCCTTGTGCATTACCGCAGTGTCTGTAGCAATCATCGATCAATTGGAAATTGTTCCTATTGCCATTACAACCACCGTAAATGAAGTTTTTACAGACACCATCAGATCTGTCGTAGTAATACCTTGGCATTGCTGCTCTGCAGGGGCCAGTTTCAGAAGGCGCAAAGCAATATTCTGCAATGCAACAATACGTAGAGATGAGTTTTCAGTAGTTTCATAATGAATTATTTAATTGTGCCTATCTAAGAATATTTCTACCGAATCTTTTTTTGATCCAAACATATATACCAGATTAGATGGTTTGTCATATGCGAATACCAGCCTCTTTTATTAGCACATTAATTGTAAATTTATCCAAGAAAATTAGAGGAAACATTTGGGTAACATTAGTGACAACAATAATTCAGATCAGATCTTCCAAGCAACTTAGCTAGCAACCTGCAGTGTTGAAGGCAATGTTGCCAATTATTATTTCTTTTTTAGCTTGTTGCCAACCTCGTTAGCAGCAGAGTTAACAACATTATTTTCATTTGTAGGTAGCCTAAGACAGACATCCACCAGAGCAATGGCCAAATTTGGTAGATTCTGGGTTATACCATATTATAACAAATACCTGTTCTGAATGGTCCATCAAGTGAAGGTGGTGGCGGTCTTGTGATAGGTTCAATGTAGTCAGCGACACATCTAAGCTTACATTCCTCTTCAGACATGAAGTTGTTTTCGTTACCTCCGCATCCTCCGTAGTAGAAGTGATTGCAAGATCTCTCTTTGGTGTCGTAGTAGAAACGATCTGTGTAGTTTGCGCAATCTCCGGTCTCGGCAGGCAAATGACAGGAGTCTTTTTCTACCAAAAAATATTCAATTTACTATAAGCCCGTTCGGCATTGACATCCGCGAGCAGACGGATTTTTTAGTCACGTGATCACAGATCGTACTGATTCATCTGTAATATCTGCGAATACGGTAAGAGCATCTGCCTCAGAACATACTGCTCTGTTCTTATTTTATATATCATGAGATTTAAAAAATCAATATTTTGGGAAATATACTCATCTTTTCACGATATTTTCTCACCCTTTTCGTAGCTCTTCAGTAAAATCTCAATTAAATAATTAGGTGAAAGGCACTGAAAGCAAAGGAAACAAGGAATGCAATATCCCCTTCTAGTCGATCAATACGGCGATAGTTGTACCGAAAGATTCTAATTAATTAATTAATTACACGAAAAAAAAAACGAGAAAGAAATATCTCCCCTGCCCATTCATAACTATGATAGCTATATCGAAAAATTTTAATGAATTAATTAAGTTTTTAATGAATAAATGAAAACAGAAGAATAAAAGAGTTAGAATTTTTCAATCTATCGGTTGTCAGATCAGGAAACTCAACAAAAAACAAAAAAATATATAAAAAAAGAAAACTCTATGGATAAAATCGCTCTGCTCCGTCGAAATAGACCGAGCGAAAAGATCGACATCCGATTGCTCAGATTTTTATGACGAACGCTCCTGATGTGTACTCCCCTCAATCCGGATGTAATAAACGAACGGTTCAGATCGATCCGACAAGTCCGATGTCGATGCCGAACGCACCTTATCAAGTATCTACTGAGTTGCGTTTATAGAAGACCCAGACATGATATAGTGTTTTTTGACAGATGCAGAAGATATTTGGTCGAAATATTCACACTGTTAATCCTTTCATTTTTCTGTTTCTTTTTTCTCTCTCTAGATATGAAATGTTTTTTTTTCATCAGTAGTGTATTCATCTTGGCAGTGAATAAAATGCAATATTTTTATGAGTACCTATCTACATTGAAAGTATTCGTCTATCTATATACTTACTGCCTTGCTGGGGACATTCAGATAAGCATGCTTCTCGACTAACAAAGTTATTCCCATTGCCGTTACACCCAGTATAATAGAATGGTTTACAAGTATTTTCAGCTGGGTCCGAATACCATCTAGCTTCTTGTTGCGTGCAGTTACCTTCTACTTTAGGAAGATCGCAGTGTTCTGCCCATACAAGCAAAGTGTTAATAGATGTGTTCAGAGAAACATGCCATGTGATTTTAATATTATAAAAGAACATTCTTTAGGTAGAGTAAAAATAAATAATATTCCAAAGGGTACAAAAGTCTTCAGAGGAAAGAAACGCACCAACATCATTCGTTGAAGGGTTGCTCAACTTGCAAAACACCAAAAGTGAAACCAAAGATTGTTGTACCCTTTATCAGAGATTTTTCCAGAAGATTCAGTCATTGAATTCAAATGTTAATTTCTAGACAAAAGATTACAATAATCCATGCATTATTCTATTAATGAAGAAAGGGGATCATTAGTATTCTACATGCAAATCTACTTTTTGTAAGTAAAGAAACAGTTTCGTAATTACATTATTTTTCTGAAATCATTCTATAGATCTATTATAGTTATATTTTTTTCACTTACCTTTTCTTTGACCTTGCGCTATGCAACTCTGCCTGCAGGCTGCTTCAGTAGCAAAGTTATTGTGATTGCCTTTACAGCCACCATAACGGAACTGTCTACAGCTTTGGGATTCTTTGTCGAAGTGCCATCTTGGGAAGTTTCCTCGGCAAGGACCTTCTTCCATAGGCTGCTCGCAGATATCTGAGGGATATTTAAAAAAAGATGATTATCTTAAACGCCTGAATTGATATCAAGATATCGTCTATGACATAATATTACCATCAGTTTTAGGGAATCAGAAAGCTGACAGCTTCAAAAATAACCTATAGCTTCAAAAAAATGATTTTTCACTCACCGACGGCACTATCGGTTGCACAAATTTGATTACATTCCTCCATAGTCTCGAATTTGTTATTGTTGCCAAGACATCCACTGTAAATGAATTGGTCGCAACTTTTTTTCTCGGAATCGTAGTACCATTGGACGTAGTAACCATCACATGGACCTTGTATCTTTGGCAATTTACACCTATCTGCGAGGAGAGACAGAAAAGTGAGAAGGGTTCTCTGCATAGAACGTTTTTAAACAATCAAAATGAAAAAAAATTCAACGAAACCAGTGAAATATTCAAATATCAACCTAGGGTTCGATTGTTCTGAGACCCATGGAAAATTCTTGACCCTGACTTTTAGGAATCAGGACCTTTATTTATAGAAACTCTGTTACGCTTTTTTTTGGTACCTTGTATTAAAATCCCCCATGCTAGCAAAAACTTCATTGGCTTCCTTGAAGAACTTCTTCTTTTCCGGCCGAACTGAGGCCTAGTGGCCCATTGTTCACCCGCATCGTTCTATAGAGACTCAGCTCCTCAGACACAAAGACAGAAATGTCGCGAGTTTGCCAGGAGTGGTCCCTCTCACCATAGGAATAGTAGGTGTTGGATTTCCTAGGTGTGTTGACCTTAACTCAGTTAGGTTACCACAGTTGAACAAAATATGCTCAACCGTTTCATCAGTGCTCCTGCAGCACCGGCATAGGGAGCAGCTCGTCAATCCTATTCTCCTCAAATGTTTCTTAAACAGGTGACCAGTCAATGCACCAGTCACTAGACCGAGTTGTTTCCTCTCCAGCTACAGAAGTCTATTGACCTCAGGTCGCGAGGATGGTCTCTCAATGAGAATCCTCGACCACCTCAGGCCCACCCCCGAGCTCCATATCGAGGAAAATTCCCTGTTCAGTCAGCTCCTGAAAATTCCCTGTTCCGCCAGCTCCTGAAGAAGCTTCTGACAGATGTGCGACAGATTGGCAGCGCAGGCTCCTGACCAACAAATGCTAGTCTGGCTCCCCGCCTAGCCAGTTCATCTGCCTTGACGTTACCAGGTTTATCCGCATGAGCCGGACACCAGTTTACTTTCAAAAAGTTATCGGAGCCGCCCACGCAGAACTTTCCTGCATTCTTCTACCAAAACAGTGTCAACTCTAACATCAGATGGAGATTTCAGAGTTCCCTGACTGTCGCAACATATGTAAATGTGCTGGCCAGAGTATCCCCTGCGAATATTTCCTAGTGCGCAGGCAAGAACCGCAAATAGCTCAGCCTGCACAATGGAACAGTCCTTCCCCAGAGGGATAGCCTGATTGAAGTGAGGACCCACGATTCCGGCACCAGACCCTGTTGTTGTGACAGAGTTAAGAATTTACCTTGAAACAGAATATTTTTCTCCCAACAACTTGAACTATTTCCTTACCTTTTCCTTCGGGTTTGACACAAACTGCATCACAATCATCCTTAGACTTGAAACGATTACTGTTTCCTCCACAGCCACCATACCAAAACCTAGAACAACCACCATAGTCTTTGTCGAAGAACCATTTAACCGTGTAGTTGACGCAGGTACCTCTTTCTTTGGCCAAAGTGCAGCTTTCTGTAACGTAACATTTTCAGACTGTTATTTGAATCATAAGTCATAACCTAGCAGTTGAATCAGCTACATTTTCTACAAAGATATGGTGCACCACTTCAATGTACCTCAAAGATCACTCTCACCTTGTGCATTGATTTGAACCTCTTCGCAACCTTCATAGTTCTCACCCCTTGCTTCTGAGGTACCGTCTAGACAACAACCAAACTTGCTGTTAGAGCAATCGCAACCAAGTCTGTTGGGTCCTTTAGCTGCTGTCTTCTCGTCAGAGCAACAGCCAAATTCAGAGTAGGTACATTCGCAACCTGAAAAAATTATTCTTTCTATATACACCTACAAAATTGAGCTTGATTCAGAGGAAATATAAATGCTCAGATGCAATCTTCAGCTACGCCTTTGCTCAAATCAAACGAAAAGAAGATCAGCTTCAAATGGTGTTCCGCAAGGTTGAGTTCTCGGTTCTCTGCTGTTCTTTGGAGGATTTTTGTAGACCAAATCATCTCGTTTTTCAATATTGTGAACATATTTTCCTAATTAAAGAGTGAGAAAGTAATTTTATTGAAGTTTAAACATACCCAACTGCTTGGATCCCTTGGCAGGTGTCACACCATCAGGACAACAACCAAACTGGAACGTATGACACGGGCAATCCTTGAAATTCGGGCCTCTAGCCATGGTAACATCGTCAGGACAGCAACCAAACGCTGAATATCTGCAATCGCAGCCATCATTGTTAGGTCCTCTGGCCAAAGTTTGGTTATCTGGGCAGCATCCAAAGGCTGAGTACTCGCAACCGCACCCTTCGAGCTGTGGACCTCTTGCTGGTGTGATGTTGTCAGGACAACATCCATGTTCGTAAACCAGACAGCATCCTTCACCGTTGGGACCGTGTTTTGGTGTTCTTCCATCTTGGCAACATCCGAAAGTGCTGTTGGAACAAGGCATCTCACAACCCTTGAAGTTCGGACCTATGGAAAATATATATTTTGCATAATTAGCTACCTACTTTGAACTTAAAGAAAGATGTATCTGAAGAACTAAGAGCAAGAATGATAATTCTCATGAGCAGAAGATCAACCGATGAATAGGTCCTTCTACACTGCGCAAAAAAATTAACGCACACTCTGAAAATTTCAATTTTGATGAAAGTTAACTCTACATTGACTTTATAACTTATTTTTTATGCTCTCTCGGGAAGGTTTTCAACGAAACAAGACGCATTAAATGAAAGAAAAATTCAGGATTTCACCAAATCTTATGTGGAAGAAGAGAAATAAACAATTTTCAAAAGACTGGAATGCTGATAAGTGATTTAATACTTGGTATTTCCACCCCTTGCGTTAATTACAGCTCGGCAACGACGATTCATACTCAAAATGAGTGATCTTGAAATGTTCTGATCTAATCCTTCCCAGATTTCTCTGAGTTGGATTCCTAAGTCATTAAGAGTAGCTGGATGATTTTCTGAACTTCTCAGCCTTCTATTGAGGTTATCCCAAACCTGCTCAATCAGATTGAGATCTGGACTTGCTGGCCATTCCATTCGAGAGACTTCAACCTCTTCAAGGTACTCCTGAACGATGCACGCACGATGTGGTCTGGCATTATCGTCCATAAAAATGAAATTCTCACCAATGTATGGGGCAAATAGCCCTGTATGCTCTTCAAGAATGTTCCTTATATACCTATATTCCTTATATTCATAGCCCCATTATCAACGACCACTAGGTTTGTGCGAGCATATCGATTCTCCCCCGAAACCATCAGTAGTATTCAGGAAATTGCACTGAGCATATCTTTCATGTGGACGTCTGTATACAAGGGAACGTCGATCACAATGGTAGAGGCAGAATCTAGACTCATCTGTGAAGAGAACTCTTTCCGAATCAGCCTCTTCCCATGGATATGCTCTCTCGCGAAATCCAAACGCGCCCTTCGATGGGCTGGGGTAAGAGCTGGGCCTCTTGCCGCGACACGGGACCTTAAATCATATTCTCTGAGGCGATTTTTATTATCTGAGTGCTAATTTGCACCCCATGAGTTCGCTCAAGCTGATTTTGAAGGAGGCGAGCGGTTGCAAACCTTTGTCTCAACGAAGAAACTCTCAAGTAACGTTCTTGAATGGCAGTTGTTACCCGTGGTCTACCCTATCCTGGTCTTCGGACATTCATACCTGTTCCCTGAATCGCTTGCAACATTCTGGACACACTCGCATGGGAAACTCCAAACCTTTCTGCAATTCTTGTGTATGTCTACCCTTCTTCTCGCAAAACTAACCTCTTGGGTCAAATTGGGTGTTTCGCGTTGCATAGCGATCGAGAGTAGAAAAACGAAAAAAACGAAAACTATTAATCACAAGAATTGACAGAGAACAACTAATTTCAGAATGGAACCAATACATTTAAAATCTGATAATCTCATCTTTTTTATTCCTGCTGGGAAAAAACATCTGTATTGAAGAAAAACGTTGAAAGTGGATAGCATATGCATGCATTAATGTGATGAAAATGATTATTATTGAGAACACCTTCAGTTGTAGAATAAATTTGAGATTTCCATAATGTGCGTAAATTTTTTTTGCGCAGTGTATAAGCAAGAATATAATTCTCATGAGCAGAAGATCAACAGATGAATGGGTCCTTTTAGTGTGTATCTGTTAAGTTCTTTAGATTAACCATGTCTTCAGATACAAGTCTTAAGAAGTTATCCTCAAAAAGAACAAAAACTACAGAGATGACTTTACCTTTGGCTGATGTAACACCGTCCGGACAACATCTGAAGTAAGACTCCTGACAATTATCCTTGAATATATCACATCCTTCAAAATCTGCACCTTTCGCAGAAGCCTTGTTGTCAGGACAACAACCATATTTCGTCGTTTGGCAGTCTTCTTCAGGCGTTGGAGTGGTAGGAGCCTCGCAGCCTTTCTCCTTTGGTCCTTTAGCTTCAGTAACGTTGTCTTTGCAGCATCCATATTTCGATTTGAGACAAGCAGGTGGTGGTGGGGGACAGCCTTCATTATCGTTGCCTTCAGCAGGTGTCTTATTGTCTGGACAGCAACCGAAAAGCGTTTCGTTGCAATGAGTCTGTGGACATCCGGCCTTATCTTCGCTGAGAGCTGGTGAAACTCCATCGTCGCAGCAACCAAATTTGCTCTCTTTGCAGGTTTTGGGTATTGGGCAACCTACAGTTTGAATGTTAATTAAAAATCATTATTAATATTTGTTTTAATTTAACTACACTACTGGAAACAATTGAAGGATCAAAAAAAATTCCCATTTTTTTGGCCTTTTTCATCATGCCGTAACTTTGAGAGGAATGATCGTACAGGGAATTTAAAAAAAGGAAATTGTAGCTCCAAGTGGCTAGTTTTTGGATTAGAACTTCAAAAATTTTAAGTTTCAGTGGTTTTTGAGTAATGATAGGAAAATCAGCAACAAAAAATGCTCGAAATTTAACCACTTTTTCTTTTCTTGTCTACGAGCGTGGAAATTTTATTTTCGCATAGTCGTTATAATGATGGGAAACTTTGTTAATTCAGCTTCAATTTATTTTTTCAAAAACCTCAATACGTCCACTTCTCGTCGAGATATCGGTCTTCAAATGGAAAAGGATCCATTTGTCTTTGATTATCGATTTCTCAGCAACCAATGATCGCACAGAAAATTGAGGAGAGTTTCAAGACCTTAAATGAACACCGATTAATGAACAACCATTGCTTATTCATATCAATTTTTTTTCTTCATGTCGCATCAATATAAAAATTTAACAAAAAAAGGGCTTTTGGTGGTTTCTTGGAAAATCTACCGCTGGATCGAAAATGTTGAGGAAATCAATAATGTTAAGTATGACTTTCACAGTTCAATATGTTGATAAAATCCTTACGAAGAGTCAACTCAATCCAGCGAGCCGTTTTTGTGTTTGACTCGATTGAATTTTTGAAAAAAATAAGGATCACGTTTTTTGCTCTGGGAAGCTCATACTCTTCAAAAAAGGCTAAAAAAAATTTTCTCGAGCTTTTTCCACATTTTAATTGCAGATAGTACATAAATTTCAATAAAAGAAAAATAAAATAAACTAACAAATGAAATTTTATTAATTTAATAACGGGTATTGCCACCCGTCAAATGGATCCTTTTCCATTTGAAGACCGATATCTCGGCGAGAAGTGGATGTATTGAGGTCAATAAAAAAATAAATTAAAGCTTAATTAACAAAGTATCCCATCATTACAACGATTATAAAAAAATAAAATTTCCACGCTCATAGACAAGAAAAAAAAAGTGGTAAAATTTTGAGAATTTTTCTGTTGCTGATTTTTTTATCATTACTCGAAAACCACTGAAACTTAAAATTTTTGAAGTTCTAATCCAAAAATTAGACACTTGGAGCTACAATTTCCTCTTTTTAAATTCCTTGTGCGACCATTCCTCTCAAAGTTACGGCATGTTGAAAATTGCCGAAAAATTGGAATTTTTTTTTGATTCTTTAATTTTTTCCAGTAGTGTATTATAATTCAACTATATCACCTTCATCGAATGGTCCTGCAGCTGGTGTGATTTTATCCGGACAACATCCATGTTTCGACGTATGGCAGGACTTCTTCTTCTTTTTCCTTTTGCACATCCTTGGCCTCTTCATGAATATTTCAGTAACGGAGGACGTAGTACTTTCTGTAGCTATAAAAAGGAGATATTGAAGACACCAACTAACCTATCTGGATAAACTTGCGTACTTACTTGAAGACCAAGATCAGACACAGTGCTACCGGTGAATTCAGTTGTGGATTGGGTAACTTCAGTTTGGTCTGAGCCGGGCTCAGTACTTGTTTGGGTACTTCCAGTGTATTCAGTAGTAGATGAGGACTCGGTCGTACTTATTATCTCTGTAGTTGGTCCACTTTCCGTTGATGCTCCACTCTCTGTGGTCATTCCACTTTCTGTAGTAGGTCCACTCTCAGTTGTTGCTCCACTTTCTGTAGTCAGTCCACTTACAGTACTTGCAGAACTTTCTGTGGTTATTCCAGATTCGGTTGAAGCTCCGCTCTCTGTGGTAGCCCCACTTTCAGTCGTAGCACCACTTTCTGTAGAGGCTCCACTTTCAGTTGTTGCTCCACTTTCTGTGGTTAGGCCACTTTCGGTAGTTGCTCCACTTTCAGTTGTCGCACCACTTTCTGTTGTTGCTCCACTCTCTGTGGTTACACCACTTTCTGCTGTTGCACCGCTTTCTGTTGTAGCGCCACTTTCCGATGTCACATCACTTTCGGTTGAAGCTCCACTGACTGTCGTTTCACCACTTTCGGTTGTAAGTCCGCTTTCTGTAGTAGCACCACTCTCTTTGGTAGGTCCACTTTCAGTAGTTGCTCCGCTTTCTGTCGAAGCTCCAGCTTCAGTAGTTGCTCCGCTTTCTGTCGAAGCTTCAGCTTCAGTAGTTGCTCCGCTTTCTGTCGAAACTCCAGCTTCAGTTGTTGCTCCGCTTTCTGTTGTAGCACCACTTTCTGTTGATGCTCCCATTTCAGTGGTAGCACCACTTTCTGTAGTGGCGCCACTTTCAGTTGAAGCACCACCCTCTGTTTTCATTCCACTCACTGTAGTTTCTCCACTTTCTGTTGACTCTCCGCTTTCAGTTGAAGCTTGACTTTCACCAGAAGCACCGCTTTCTGTTGTTGCTCCACTTTCTGTTGTTAATCCACTCACTGTAGTTTCCCCACTTTCAGTTGTAGCACCACTTTCTGTGGTACCTCCACTTTCGGTAGTTCCTTCACTATCTGAAGTGACATCTTCTCTACCTTCAGGATAGGCACCCAATTCTGATTCTCCTATAACAGGCGGTTCGAAATCTTCTTCGGTGGTTGCTTCATTGGTCATTTCTGTAGTGATGGTATTTTCAGTGGTGGAATATATATCGGTGGTTGTTGGACTAGAACCAGATCCTTCAAAGTCATCTGCTGTCGAACTCAGTCCATCTCCTGATCCGTCTAGGTTCATCAAAACGGCTTGTTCTGTAATTTCGACAACTGCTTGATCACCAAGCATGAGTTCTTCATCTTCCAAAGTAGGATCAGAAGCAACGGATCTTTCGCCAACTGGAAACACGAGTGGATCATCTCCCTGAAATCCATACTAATATTATAAATGCGAAAGTAACTCTGTCTGTCTGTCTGTTACTCTTTCACGCCTAAACGGCTGAACGGATTCTGATGAAATTTGGTATGGTGATAGATGATAACCTAGAAATGGTCATAGGCTATAATAATCACGCCATCGTTCTTAGGGGGTAGGCAGTAGGCAGATAACTGAATTGAGTTAGTGATTTTTAGTCGTTTTTGTTGGGACTTTTGCTCTATCACGTCTAAACGGCTGAACAGATTTTGATGAAATTTAGTAAGGTAATAGATGGTTACCTAAAAACGGATATAAGATCGAAATGATCACGTCATCAACTTAGGGGGTAGGAAGTAGGCAGAAAACTGATTGAGTTAGTGATTTTTTTTTATGGTTTTTGCTGGGAGTTTTGCTCTATCATGCCTGAACGGCTGAACGGATTTTGATGAAATTCAGTTAGGTGATAGATAGTAACCTAGAAAAGGATATTGGCTATTAATATTCATGCTATCGTACTTAAGGCGTAGGCAGTAGGCAGAAAACTAATTAAGTTAGTGATTTTTAATCGTTTGTTTAAAAGAAATCTTCATTAACGCCTTGACGTCTGAACGGATTTTTATAAGACTTGGTTAATATAAAGATAGGATCCTAGGCACGGACACAGGCTACTTTTTACGGCAGGAAAATACCTCATTCCCGCGGAAATCTAGCTTGATCGTGTCAAAAAGCGCATGACGCCATAGCTACTGAAATGATTTTGATGTTTTTTTAAACTGAGTGTTACTAAGACTTCAAGTTAATATTTAATAACTTTTCTAACTTAGAGGGTCGGTAGACGCCATAATTTAGTACTTCCTACGCAGACGATGTTGCGGATGTCACACTGTCTAACATCGGGGGTTGGCAGGTAGGTAGTTAGTAGTATTTTAAACCGATTTACATTATTTACTTTTTATATTTACTAAGGAAACATTCGGAGCTATCCATTATATAGCTTAGGTTGCTTTTGAACAAATTTTGATGTGAAGTTGAGGACTGGAACACGATAGTGGGACATTGTTGCAGGGGGACTTACAGCCGGGAGAAAACAAAAAAACTTATGCGGACGAAGTCGCGGGTAAAAGCTAGTCATAATATAAGGTTGAGTTTGAAGTTCTCTGAGATCTTCAGAGCTTCAAAGACAAAATAAAGATATAACTCAACCAATAAATTCCTTTACCATCATGATAGGCTCCAAAGTTTCAGCATCAACCCATTCACCGTCATCGCAGGTATCTGATTCAATGAATTCGTAGTCATCATCCAGTGCTTTTGGCGCTCTGCTACTCTTGGTAGTTTCCTCTGAGTTGGTTACATCAGAAGCTGTGCTCGAGGAATCAGAAACTGAACTTTCTGTACCTTCACTGGTGGTTTCTGTGGTGCTAGAAGTAGAACTTTCGGTATTTTCCGTGGTTGATAGCTCTGTTGGTTCAGTCGATGAGAACGAAGTTGAGGCTTCAGTGGATGACATTGAAGTTGAGGCTTCAGAGGATGAGGTTGATGTTTCAGAAGATGTTGAAGATATTTCCTGTGTGGTTGAAATGTCTAGTGTATCTAGGGTTGTTGAGGAAGTATCTAGGGTTTCTGTTGTTGTTGATAATGTGTCTGTGATTGAGATATCCAGTGGTGTAGTTTGAGAAATTGTTGGTGTTGTGGCCTCTAAAATTGAAAGGGATATTACTTGTGGCAGTGGTGGTATATCTCGTGGTTCAATTTGAAGTAGGATATCGATATATTAAAGGAAATTACAAATATATTTCAGCTACTAACCTTCTCCTACAGCACAAGACCGGGTGTTGCAATCTTCCTGGCTGAACATGATAGATTTCTGATCGCACTCAGTTTCTCTGACGACTTCGTTATCTAGAATACAAACAACTTTCCTTGTTCTGCTTCCACCGCCACATTTTTTAGAGCACTGAAATATATAAGAACTTGAGGGAAGAAGAGGATAAGTGATTCACTGCAATGGACAGGTATCTCAGTAGAAAATGATTCTAATCAGTTGAATAGTTCTCGAATTGATGAAGATTTTGATTATTTTTCGATTTCCAAAACTCAGATATGTAATAGAAACTAGTTACCTCTTTCCAGGGTCCGCTAAACCATTCTCCAGCACATTTCTCCTCTGCCGTGCAGTTCCTTATGGTCGCATACTTCTTGGTCTGATCGCATTTCGAGTTATCAACTTTGGTCACCGTTTTTCCATCGGTGGCGCCGCAAAACACAGTTCTCGTCTGGATACCTTGACCGCATTTCGCCGAACACTGCAAACCACTTCACAATTACAATAAGAAAATACCTTAAAAAACGTCGAGAAATCGTTAGTATATTCAAGTTACCTCGCTCCACTGAGAGGCGTAGAAAAGGTAATCGCAGGATGAATTGGTAGTTGCGCACTTCTTACAGAACTCGGTTTCAGTTCAGGTTCGCAGAGGTTGTCCGGATAAATTTTGCCTTTGATTGAGGCGCAGTGCACCTTTCTTGTTTCGTTGAATATGCCGCATTTGCTTTCACACTGCGGAAAAATGTGAATTAGTTATCAATAGTATTATCGGTCAATATTAAAAAGCTATTATTTTCATCTTCTGAACGATATCAAACAATCAATTATATCTACAGTTGGATGGCAGTGATGAGACCATTAAATGGTTCTCCACTTTCATGTATTTTCAGGCCAAAAATCACATACAGTAGAGACTCGATAATCCGGAGAACGATAATCCGGATATTTACTAGTCCGGATTGCCGTCAATATTGTATTATGTCCTTATAATCCGGATTGCAAGACTCAATAATCCGAATTTCCGATCGTTGCATACGTGGTTTATGGTTCTAACTTGTCGTAACTCAATTTCTATGACGTCGATCGGGCGTTCTTTTGGTATATAATAGTGCACAATGGTATAAGACAAAAAAGTCAGACAAGAATAATCAATTAATGAAATGGAATGGGATGTTTCTACCTCCAAACCATACCGCTTTGATACAGCATATGGATCATAATGATATTAAATTAACAAAACTGAAATACCGAAAAGGCCTTTTAGCACATATTTTTTCGATCCTCGAAGACGGGGATAATATTAGCAAATGCATTTAGAGCATAGATCAATTCGATGCAGTCTGTTTATTCCATAACTCATGGCAATTACTGATATTCAGCTTCTGAAAGATATACAGGAGAAAGCTATTGTTCATCATTCTTTTTCCCTTACAGTAGAAAACGTAAAATATCTAATTATTCCAAATAATATATTTGTTTTATGGTTTCGATAATAAAGCCTATATTTATTTCAACCGTTTTTTTAAATTGCATCATTACTAAATTGTAAGACGCGGTATTCCGGATTCCTCATCAATCCGGATCATCCCTTGCATTAATTGATCCGGATTATCGAGTCTCTACTGTATGATCAACCGCACACAATCACTTATTGAGACACTGAATATTTCTGTTGTAGGCGTTGCACTGACTTTTGGTTCTCGTCTCTATGGATGATTGTGTGCTTTAACCATACGTTTTTCTACATGAAAGTCGAGAACCATGGGGTGTAATCTCTGATGTCAGGGAAAATTATAAGAAAAAAAGCTCACCCCACTCCAGTCTGAAGCAATCCAATCAACGCCCTCACATGGTCTCAAGTTGCATGGCTTTTTTTCCTCAGGTTTTGGGTCTGTACAATCTGAATCATTCAATATTTCCACACGTGTTCCGTTTTTCGTGAAGCATCTCACCTTTCTTGTTTGGAACCCATCACCACAGAGATGATCACACTAAAAATATGAGTGCATCGTTGAAATTCGAGGAAAAACTACCACAGATGAATCAAGGTAGGTACTGGGTTTTTCACTATAATTTGACCCCCCCTTTAACTTTGTTACTAAAGGAGATACAAAAAAATTTCTTATAAAAGTTTCACGAAATCAACTGAAGTTTTTTATATGAGTCCAGAAACTGAAACATATACAAGGTGGCCAACATATTGATGGCAACTTAATTTTTTCAAATGGAACAGCCTGTATATTTTCCATGTTTGGCTAGCTCTTTTTTCTCTGATTTCGAATATGTAACATATGTTGGTCTATCTCTTTTATTCTGAGAACCACAGAGTTTCAAATTTTAAGAACCACCTGCCAAGATCTGTAATCATTTAACAAGTGGCAGAGTGCGTTTACTGAAAATGCTCATTTTTGGAATTATAATAACGTCAATGGGAAGATATACAGGATGGACAACTATATTTTTTCATATAGGACACCTTGTCCTATATATTCTTCCCTTTTTTGATAGGCTATTCCTTCTGATCTCGAATATAAATGCGTATGTGGATGTGTCTGTTCAATTTTCAGAGTTTCAAAGTTTTGAAATGATGACACCGAATAAAAAAAATGTGAAATACCTACGAAATTCTTCATATCCAAACAATCTACTTAAAAGTATTATTTTAGAATGAATACTTAACAATTACTTAACCAATGAAAAATGATAAACTATGTTAGTAGGGTAAGAATAACATCAACTAAAGAAATTGCTCAAAATGACTACCTTCATTCAATACCCATAGTTCGTGCAGTTGTCTCAAGTTGTTTAGACTATTTTTGATAGCATTATTATGGCTCTGATTCAAGTCAGAAATTAAGCTTCAAAATTTGTTTCTAATCATTACAATATTATCATTATTCTGTGTGCGTTGAAGGGATTGGTTCCGAATTATGGGTTTGATATTGGTTGGTTTTATATCATTAATATAATTCTCCGCTTTCGTTGATTGTCATTATTGCTGTGTAAATTTTTTCCTGCAGGAACGGCTATAAAAACCCGTCCAACGGTGTTAAATTGGGACTATTTGGTGGCCATAAAATGGTGCGCTATTACCAATCCAAAGAACAAATTGGCCACTTAAATATTCACGAACTTCCAAAACCCTGTGGCAGATGGTTATTGAAATTTGAAACTGTGTGGTGCTCAGAATAAACGAGATAGACCAACATATGTTACATATTAGAAATCAGGGAAAAAAGAGCTAGCCAATCGTGGAAAAATATACAGGGTGTTCCATTTGAAAAAATGAAGTTGCTATCAATATGTTGGCCACCCTGTATATATTTCAGTTTGTGGAGTCATATCAAAAAACCTCAGTTGATTTCGTGAAACTTTTATGAGAAACATTTTTTTGTATCTCCTTCAGTGACAAAGTTAAAGGGGGATCATATTATGGTGAAAAACCCGGTACATTAGAGATATACTCACTGCTTTCCAAGGATCAGTGTACCATTTGGGACAAACAGGACCTCTTTCACAAGGTTTGGTACCAGATGGTTTGGTCTGACCAGCACACTGCTCGTCTTCCACCACGACAGATAAACCATGGTTTATCTGCTGGCAGGTGATCTCTCTGACTTGCTCTCCTTTACCTCCACAAGGCGCAGAACATTTTCCCCATGGGTAAGGTACCCATTGGGCTTGGCAGGGTTCAGTGTTGCATTCTTGGACTTGTGCCGGTTTGGCGATCGTTTCGCAGAGGCGTTCGTCAACTGGGTTTAGGTTTTGACGGCCGACGCAGGTTACGTTTCTGTATTGAAGACCTACAATATTATCGATTTGGTTTATTTTCGGGAATGAAGATTATCCTCAAGAATTACCTCCTCCACATGTAACACTGCATGGGTTGAAAGGATCGAAAATCCAAGTATATACCACTGAGTCGTTGCCAGGATTTACCATAGTTGGTACACTGTATTCATAGTCAACACCTACATTTGTGTCTTGGTACAGCAACTGAAATATTGAATTAGAAGTTATTATGAAAAATATAAAATATTTCTAGAACTCATACGAACAAATTTCATACGACTAAAAAGCATCAACTAAAACAATGATAAATAATAATAATGATTAAATATAAATAATTTCGAAATGAAGACATTGAGTGAATGTTTTTATATTTTGGGCAGAAAATTTTCTCGATTCTCCAGATATACTTCGAAAAATTTCGATAGATACTTCAATCCATCATATTGAGGCAATCAATACGAGACCGGTAACCAGCTCATCCGCCATTTTGTAACTCCTCTCCAAAATCCGGTGAAAACAAAAAATTAAATTTTTGACAATTAGGCCTTTTATTTATAAGAATAATTATCTCTCATTTTCACTACATTTACAACCCCATAAGGTTGTTACACTCACTTTGGGCCAACCTGTATACTCGTTGAGTTTCTATTAATTTGGATTTTTGAAGTGGTAAAAAATGCTCAACAATTTCATCAATAGATATATGAATAAATAATGAAGAACAAACTGATAAATAACAAAAAGTAATAAATAGTGTTCAAAGCTACTCACAACTATGATCAATGGTTCATCGGTAGGTCCCAAAGCTGTTATTTTGTCAGGAGCGGAAAATCCCTGTGGAAACCTGTCATATTTGAAAGCACAACCTGCGAATTCTTTCGTTCTTGGGAAATCTATCCTCCAGTTGCCGTTCAGATAATAGTAACCGGTGGTATTCCTTATGGCTTCAATGAAAATAAAAGAATAAGAATTTCAAATATAGAAATTTTTAAAAACTTAACTCACCCAAATAGTTATTAGAAGGCTCTACCTCTTTTACCATTATATTTGTTGCACCTCTAGGTATCAAGATAATATTGTTATAACCTGCGGAATTGAGTATGAGATTTCAGAGAATGGTAAACAACACTTTGAAGATTATTTCAGATATTTTTAAAGCTTACCAACTTGTAAATCTTGTTTGTCGTAACGACCTCGTATGGTTTGACAATGCTGCCATCTCCCCCGCATTTTCACATTTATCTCTTTCATTGGAGATCCCAACATCATGTCACAACCACATGCTGAAAATGTCATCAATAAAAAATTACGACAAAGTGAATAATTTAATAAATTGAATAGTATAAACAAGAGTCTTAGAGAAAAGGTTGCGTAGAGTCTGAATATTTCGACTGCGTTCGTAAATGCCCCATGGCTTTCCTGGGATGTTTTAAAGTACCTCATGGTGTGTTCAATGTCGTTTTTGTTTCGGTAATTATTGTGAAATGTCTGAGATTCTGAACACTTCATTTTTCTGTCGTTCTGTTTCAATGTTTTCAAAAGTAACAAAAGTTTTTTTTGGTTTTAATCTTCAATTTCCATCCGTTCAGTCTGGATTTCTGGTCACTCAGGAATCGAAGTAAATGAAGTGGCTAGCACACAAGCCAGAAAAGAAGCACAAACGTTTTTTTTGGTCCATAACCTTTCTGCGCTATTGGCAAATGTACCTATGAAAAAAATTCAAGAAAAGCCCTGAGCAGGAGATTTTGAGAGCTCGTTCTTTGGTGAAGCAATAAGACTATTACCTAAATTTTATATGGGATTCGAGATTGATACCAAATATATAATTTAGAAACTCAGCACAATCGGATTCATTTCGGAATTTATACTAAAAATGAAATATTTAAAACATAAATAATTAAAAATTGAATTCTATGGTTTTGATGATGCGAGCCTCTTGAAAGTTGAATGAACATTCAGTATAAGTATCAGTTTTGATTCACAAGTAAATTTTACTTAAATCGTTTATCCTGTTATGGAAATATAGGGGTCTTTCTTTTCAATACTCCAATGAATTTTCTATGGTTCTGTTGACACTATGGCCACAAAATTTTGCATAAAAATTCAGTAAAACACATTGATTTATAATACTAACTCATAGACTTATAAAAGAATGGACAGGACGTGGAGAGAGAATATTGACTTCAGACAAGGATAGATAATATTAGTGCGAAGCACAGAACATATAATAAAAACATTGAATCGCTTTAGATATTTTTATGTTCTGTCAGTTTTCCAACATTATAAGAGAGATACTGTGAAGGATGGAGTAATATTAGTTTAGTTTATCTATGCACCACATAAAATTACTAGAGCACTGAAAGATATAGTCCGTTCACGAAGGTTGAGCCGTCGGTTGGCCATGACCATTTGACATATTCCACTGTGTATATTAAAATTTCAGGTTATGTTCTTTATTTTCTTGTCAGATTGATAGCAATGTTGTAATCTTGCATAGAGTTCTCTGCTTAATTCGCAAGCTCGTAGACGAGGCCTAGTACAAGTCCGGCAACGTTGGGACTTTATTTACTCATGACGTAACTACTGCAACTTCAAATAAATAAAGAACCGCCTACTATGTGCTCAATTTCGTGAACGGACTATAGGTATGCCAGACCGGCTGACTGTGGTCCAACCATAGACTCGAAATTACAGATGGTAATGTCAATTTCTCAGTTATTGTGGCTCATTGTTAGGTGCGCGAGTTACAATTCTATCCGGAATTGTCTACCGCTGCACCTTCGCATCTTCACATAGGAACTGCTGACGCGTCACTTCCAGGAGATGACTACGGTGCATCACACGAATAGATATATACAGGTCATTTGTATTGTATAGAGTTAGTCTTGACATAAAACCCATTTGTATCGTATCGTTTATATTGAATTAAATTGTCTTTTTAAAAATCTCGTTTTGAATCCTCAAAACATAATTGGCGCAGTCGACGGAGTTTTCGCAGTTTTTCATCGTGAAAAACGTTAGAGTCCACTCTATTAAGTGAAAATCGAACCTTATTACTGAACTTTGGTGCAGTTTTTCCAACTACAATTGGTCCAGGTCCAACATCCATAGCGGAGAACAGAGACAGAGAATGCAATTGTGGAAAGCACTAACAAGCTGGTGAGATTATTATTGATACATTAATTTTTGTTTATGTCAGACTCCTCTGATTCCTCATCCATCGATTCCTTGTGTGAAAACGATTGTGATTCAGAGCCAGATTTTTTAATTTAAAAAACGAAAGTGAATTAGAAACCGAATTTTTGAGTTCATTCATAAATCTTTCATTAAATAATACAAACACAAAAATGCCAGCACCTCCAGCATTTGACGTTAAAAATTTAAATGTTATCCCTGATTTTGATGGGAACCCAAATAAATTGCATAGATTCATTCAAGCTTCTGAAGCAATTTTACTGCATTATTTTGATCTAGAAAATACAAATAATTTTCAAAATACCCTTCTGTTGAACGGAATTTTAAATAAGCTCCATGGGAGAGCAGAAGAAATCGTGGCTATACACGGAGCCACAAATTCATGGGACAATATTAAAAATGCCCTTTTATTAAATTTTGGTGATCAAAGAGACGAAAATTGTCTCAATCAAGATTTAGTTAATTTAAGACAAAATTTCAATGAAACTCCTCAAGAATTTCACGAAAAAATAATAACCATACTAAACACTATTTGCAACTATATTGACCTAAAATGCGAAGCTGCTTTAAGGCCAAGTAAGAGAGAATTTTTCACTAAACAGCATTGAAAACTTTTTTAGCGGGATTAAGAGAACCCTTAGGGCCAATAATTAGGGCAATGAGACCTGATTCTTTAGCTCAAGCTCTACAATTTATTATTGAGGAAGATAATATCAAACATTATCAAAAATCAAACGCAACCTCTAATAGAAGGAATACCAGTTTCCAAAACATTTCAAAAAATAATTATAATCATTCAATGAAATTTCAGAATAACAATCAAAATTATGGTTTTTCAAATCAACAACCTACAACAAGTCAATTTCCTAGTGTGCCTATAAATCTCCAACGAAATCCGAATTATAAGGACCAAAATTTTCACAAATTCGCAAGTCTTCGGTAGACCTCAACCTCAATTACAAAAACCACACCAATGAGTATTTCTACCAATTTTTCACAAAAACCCACTCCGATGAGCATTTCCACCAATAATACCAATCCAAAATTAAAATCAAAAAATATGAATCGAAATTTTTACCCAGAAACAATTCAAGACCTAATTTTGTAAGCGAAGAACTATTCAACACAGAATATTGCGAGGAAGAATCTCCTCAAGATTTTCCTGAAAATTTCGAAGAATACTCACAAGAATATAATTTTGATGAAAATGAAGAAAATTTTCAAATAGATTCTGCCCAAGACCCGAACACATAGAATACCATCTTTCTAGTAACAAAAAAGAATTACCATATATAACCATAAAAAATCCACCTTTAAAACTATTAATAGATACCGGCTCTACAAAATCATTTATAAATCCAGATCTTGCCAAAAAATATTATCCAAAATTTATATTTAAAGAACCATTTACAGTTTCAACCGTTTTCCAAAGTTCTTCACATAATTACTGTGCGGAAATACCAATATTTTCTGAATTTAATTATGATGATCGATTCAAATTTTACTTATTCAAATTTCATAATGTTTATGATGGACTTATAGGTTTAGACAATTTGAAAATTCTAAAAGCTACCCTCAATTTCAAAGAATCAACACTAATCACACCATCTGCGAATATTCCTATCAAATACCAACCATCACAAACGAAAATTCCTTTCAAAATTAAAATTGATGCTAATACTAAAATTATAACCAAAATTCCTGTTAAACAAAGAAATGGCGATATTCTTATACCGGAACAAATCGTTCAAAACTGTGAAATACCAGAAATAATAACAAATTCCAAAAATGGATTAGCAAATGTTGAAATTTTAAATAAAACTGATGAAAATTTAATCCTTATGCTAGATGATCCAATTGAATCAATACCATTTAATAACGAAGATTATGAAATTTTTGCTATAGATGCTGTATCTAACACAAAAAATCCAGATATTGAAAAACTTATTAGGACCTCTCATATGAATGAAGAAGAAAAAAAAACAGATTTTGAAACTTTGTAAAAATTATTCGGATATCTTTCAGTTAGAAAATCAACAGCTTTCTTTTTCAAATCAAGTAAAACATTCCATCAATACAAAAAATGATATACCAATATACACCAAATCGTACAGGTATCCATTCGTTCACAAAAAAGAAGTTCAAAAGCAAATTAATTCTATGCTAAATCAAGGAATAATTAGGCCTAGTCAATCACCCTGGTCCTCACCAATTTGGATAGTACCTAAAAAGGCTGATGCGTCCGGAAAACAAAAGTGGAGAATCGTAGTTGATTTTCGCAAATTAAATGAAAAAACAATCGACGATAAGTACCCTATTCCGAACATTGCAGATATACTTGATAAACTTGGAAAATGCCAATATTTTTCAACCATAGACTTGGCAAGCGGATTTCATCAAATCGAAATGAACCCTAAAGACATCTCAAAAACAGCATTCACAGTTGAAAATGGCCATTACGAATTCGTCAGAATGCCATTCGGGCTTAAAAATGCATGTGCAACGTTCCAAAGAGTAATGAACAACATGTTAAGAGGTTTGTTGAATATAATATGTTTCGTTTATCTCGATGACATAATAGTTTTTTCAACGTCTCTTCAGGAACATATTGTTAACTTGAAAGCAGTTTTTCAGCGTCTTCGAGAGGCAAATTTCAAAATTCAACTAGATAAATCAGAATTTTTAAAAAAAGAAGTAGCCTATTTAGGACATATAGTAACCCCCGATGGTGTAAAACCTAACCCAGACAAAATTTTAGCAATTAAAAAATACCCAATTCCAAAAACAACAAAAGAAATTAAAGGATTTTTAGGACTTTTAGGTTATTACAGAAAATTCATTAAAGATTTCGCCAAAATCACAAAACCATTAACTGCTTGTTTGAAGAAAGGCGCAAAAATTGAACATACCCCTCAGTTCATAAATTGTTTCGAATATTGTAAAAATTTACTTGTAAATGAACCAATTCTTCAGTACCCTGATTTTTCGAAAGAATTTATTCTAACAACTGATGCTAGTAACTTCGCGATGAGGTGCGATATTATCACAAGGTAAAATTGGAGATGATAAACCAATTTCCTACGCATCGAGAACACTCAATGATAGCGAACAAAATTACAGCACTATCGAAAAAGAACTTCTTGCAATCGTATGGGCAACAAAATATTTTCGTCCTTATATTTATGGTAGAAAATTCAAAATTGTTACCGATCACAGACCTTACAATGGGTTATGTCTCTCAAAGAAGCTGGTAGTCGACTTCTTCGATGGAGATTGAAACTCGAAGAGTACGATTTCGAAATTATTTATAAAAAAGGAACTACCAATACTAATGCTGATGCTCTTTCTCGAGTCGAAATTCATAATAAAGAACTTTTTGAATATATGGAAAAATTTAATGAATCACTTTCTAAAAACATAAATGATGATAATGAGTCTATTATGGTTAATGTAGACGAATCGGAAATTCAAAATCGTAATGAAAATGAAAACTTATCCTTTGAACATTTTTTGGAACTTCAAAATTCAAACCAAATAAAAAACTACCCCAACATAAGGGAAGAAAAAGGCGACTTATTTTCAGCCCCCATAAATTATGCTTTAGCTCACTGTGTTTCGAAAGATTTTTACATGAATGATGGAATTGCACTTACATTTAAACAAAGATTTGGTCAGATAAATAAGTTGAAATCTCAAAATAAAGACTTAGGCGAAGTAGCTTTCATCGAGAATAATAACCGGAAAATTTATTATCTAATTACGAAAGAACTCAGTTATCTCAAACCAGAATATGAAATCGTGTTTAATGCTCTTTTGAATCTCAGGACATTGTGCGAACAACACGAGGAAAGATATCTAGCCCTTCCCAAAATTTCATGCGGTTTGGATCAATTAGATTGGATAAAAATTTTTGACATGATTAAATACATATTTGGAAATCGTAACATACAAATAATCGTATATTATTTATCGGAACAAAATTTTGAAATACCAGTGAATTCTGAACATATCTCAGATGGAAACACCGTGCATTCGAACTATGAGAACCCGATACAAGAAATTCCTATATCCGAAAAAATTCTCAACATTTTTGATAATCAAGTAATTTTTGAATTTATACATCATTCTCCAGCTAAAGTAAAGGTAGACAGAATTTTTCCAAACAAACAAAGAATTACCGTTCAAATTGGCACAAATAACTTGAATGAAGAAATAGTGGAATTTTTCAAAACATATATTCGTCCAAAAATCTTGTACGCATTATATTTTAAGCAAGATAGATATTACCACGAAATTTGCGAAATATTTAGGAAAACCTTTGACCAATCAGCTTTCAAATTAGTTAAATGCAATAGTATTTTGGAAGATATCATTGATAAAGACCAGCAAACCATTACCATCCAATACATGCATGAAACAAAAACTAATCACAGAGGAATAACCGAGACAATTTCTAGAATTAGAAGGACTTATTATTGGCCTAGTATTCAAAAAGACGTGACCGAATATATCAATAATTGCGAATTATGCCAAATTAAAAATACGATAGAGATCCACCTAAACAAAAATTAATGTTGACTCCTACTCCTGCAAAACCTTTCGAAATTATTCATATTGATACTTTTCAAGCCCAAAATAAGAAGTTTCTCACAATAGTCGATGCATTTTCAAAGTATGCTCAGGCTTATCCCTTAATTTCATCAACAGGAATAGAAATTGTTAGATCACTCTTGATATTTATGACACACCATGGATCCCCATCAACTGTTGTAATGGACAACGGAACAGAATTCAAAAACGGTGTCGTAATCGAATTTTTGAAAGTTCACCAAATAACACCTCACTTCATAACAATCAATAACTCTCAATCGAACGGTTTAGTCGAACGATTTCATTCTACTTTAATAGAACACCTGCGTATAATTAAGAGCAAAGATAAACAAACATTGAATATAGAAAATCTTATTCCATATGCAATTTTTGGGTACAATAATTCAATACATTCCTCCACTAAACAAAAACCGATTGATATCATTAATGGTCATCTAAATTCTCAAGACCCAATGAATATTGATTTAAATGAAAAAATTGTTAATACCTATATTGAAGAACATAGAGAAAAAACTAAAGAACTGTATAAACGATTGAATGAACAAATGATGAAAAGAAAAGAATCAATTACCAGTAAAATTAATGAAAATCGTCATGAACTTATTCCGTACAAATCTGATTCTTCAGCTTACCGAAAAATGAATCAAATAATAGAAATAAACTCTCCCAAAATTTTCTAAAGGAAAAGTTATAGGAGAAGACAATATCAAAATTTTAAATGGATATAAAACCTTACATAAGCAAAATCTAAAAAAACCAAAGACTGAAACAAAAAATGTTTAACAGGATGCATCTCAGGAAATAACAATATCTGACCTCAAGGACGGACCAGGAATTCTTCCAATTCACCTAGGAAATGCAGGAGTCAGATCAAAATTTCACGATTTTGTTCAATGATTTGGCACCAATAAATGATGAATTAAAATACTTACGTAAAATATATCTTCAGGCTCCAGAAACAAATACTCAATCAACCAAATATTACTTTTTACATTGAATTAGAAAACCATGGAAAATATTATGGTCATCAATTAGATTTAGCGAAGAAAAAAGGATTAATTCCACTAAAAGATCAAAACGTGGTCTTATCAATGGTTTAGGAACAGTTATCAAAAGTACTCGTATTTCAGGCAATCTAGTTGCAAATTCAATACGAAACGGCCATAAGGCAACTACAAATGAATCAGAAGGATATTATGAATAACATAAATAACGATATTTCTTTAACAGGAAATATTATAGAAAAATTCAATGAAACTGTAACAGTGCTTCAGCAAAACCAACAAACGATTGTTTCCCAATTTCATAAAGTGGCCGGAAATTTTACTAAATTATATGATAACTTTTATTACTATATGAGAGTAAGAAATATTATGGAACAAATCGGAACATCGATAAGCATTATAATGGAATTTATTAATGAACTCGAAACTGCCATTAGTTTTTCAAAATTGGAAACATTACATCATAGTGTAATAAAATTTTCCCAACTAAAATATGTAATTAATTCAGTTTCAGAAAAATATTCTTCAGAAAATTTAATCTTTTCGGACGAAAATCAATACCATAATTATTATGAACTAATAAAAGTAGATGCATATTCTATAAATTCTAGAATAGTTTTCATTTTACATTTTCCAATCGTTCATTCGCAAACTTTTTCACATTACCACCTCTACTCAATCCCAACTGTTAATAATACCATTCTTATTCCAAAAAACTCTTATCTGACAATAAATGATGAATCGTATCAGTATACATCTTCAGCTTGTATAAATTTGCATTCAATATTCTTTTGCCAAAATAACCAACTAATCAATGGATCCGAAACCGATGATTGTATTTTTCAATTACTCCAACTGAAGAAAGATTCTAGGACATGTGAGAGATACCCAGTGTCAACCAACGATAATTTCATCCAGAGGATCGACAATAGTAAATTCATTGCCATCTTCCCGAATGATGTCAAAATTCAGACAACTTGTGGTAGAAAAGATTTCACGCAGCTTCAGGGTACCTATTTAATAACTGTACCTAAGGGATGTTATTTCCAAACGAAGGAAGGAAGATATCTAAATAACAAAGAAGTCCTCAAAAGCCAACCAATGTTCCTGCCAAAAATTTCTGATGGTTTCGATACAACAAATCTCAACAAATTCAAAATTCAACTCAGAGAAATTCCACTGGACCAAATCCACATCCTGAAGAAAAAACAAGAAGAAATCCATCCACTGATAAGCAATCATCAAGAACCAAATAACCTTCATGGGAGCCTGATCGGCCTTATCTACATCGTTATAATTATAATTTCTATTTATTTCTGTTACATGAAATTGAAGAATTGTCTGGTAACACAAAACCCAACAGGAAGCCAGGTACGTGATGATGAGCCTTCGCAACAACAACAGAGATCATTTTTCACGCCGTAAAAATTCCTCTGGGGATGGAGGAGTTACAATTCTATCCGGAATTGTCTACCGCTGCACCTTCGCATCTTCACATAGGAACTGCTGACGCGTCACTTCCAGGAGATGACTACGGTGCATCACACGAATAGATATATACAGGTCATTTGTATTGTATAGAGTTAGTCTTGACATAAAACCCATTTGTATCGTATCGTTTATATTGAATTAAATTGTCTTTTTAAAAATCTCGTTTTGAATCCTCAAAACATAATTCGCGCTTTTTTGAAGACGAATAGAATAGAACGTATTGATTTTTATTCAAAAACAATTAACGTTGGAGGACTAGAAAGGTAAGCATAAGCATTTATCGATACAGATTTCATTTCATTCGAATTGTTCTGTAATTTTCGAGTCTGTGGTTGGACACCACACTGTCTGGTATACTCTCCTTTCAGGAGCCTTAATATTACTCATCCTTTCACAGTATCTCTCCTCTTATGTTGGGGAGCACGAAATTTCGTGCGAAAAGTCACGTGAGGCACGTCCATCCTTTTTTAGTCTATGTACTATCCAGATGGCGAACCTGTCAAAAATTTTGAGGCAAACGACGCGCATTTGCCGTGGGGTGGATTTGAGAGGTGTCACTTTTTCTATGAATGGTAAAGAAAAGAAATCCACTCACTTATGATTTCCTTTATTTATTTATATCAATTTTTTTATTTTATTTTTATTCAATCAATTAAAAATGATAGAATTACCATAATTATATAATATAAATATATTTATAATTTTAATAGACCGAAATGTCAGAGTTCGCAGAACACTAATATATAGAGTTCGTTTTCATCACTTCTTTCAAAGGAACGTCTATGTTTCAATCAAAATTCGAGCACATTCGAGGCATAAAACATCAAAAATATTGTGGTTCACCCCAAACTGCAAATGGCGGCCATTTGCCTCATTTTTTCTACATGACAGTAAGGAAGTTCGACGCCCAGTAGTATATAGGTCCATGGTAAAAACAGTCTTCATTCACAAAAAATTTCACGAATCGTATAATTTTTTATGAAAATATGAAATTTTTTCAATATTCCAATTGAATTTTCCATGGTTCTGTTTACACTATTGCCACAAAATTCTGCATGAAGCTCATTATGAGCATCTTGCATATGGCCCGTAACATTTTATGGATGGGTATTGTTTGTCTGAGATATTGAGGAACAAAAATTTTGAATGGCTATATTTTATGGAACACTAGTACGATTTGGCTTGCTAATGCACTTAACCAAGCCATTGGGAACCGAACTCACCCTGAAAATCTGAAATCTCTAGGACAATCCCTTCGAAAGTTATTGTGCTAACGCCCGACGGACAGAAAATAAACACTAACAGAGGATGTTGCCAAACTAACAGAATTATCTCATTTTCTGTAACAGACGCAAGCTATTAATAGAATAACAGAATAGGGGAACGGCAGACCAATTATCCCAATGCGGAATAAACATACGGCAGTGTTCGCAACGCCGGATTATTGTTCGAGTACATAAACAGATTCTACTTGGCTGCATAACAAATGCGAAAGGCATCCCATCAAATCAAGTTTCTCGATCACCCAGAAGAACTTGCAACCCAAGAACAGAATCCTTTCTTGCACTCGTTCGAAAATCAATCAATTTACCATTTCAAGGTTTTCGATTATCGCAATTAGTCATAGCTCAGTAGCGTTACCCTCGATCTTCGACCATGGCCTCTTTCCTTGGAAATCTTCGATCTCAAACAACAATAACTTTTCGATTTCACGTTCACTCAAGACGTTAAAGCGGGATATAAGTTATATTAACGACTTACCCGGCATTTACCCTGTACGCAAACATCTGGACTTTGGTCATCGCATCTCGTTCCGTCTACGACTTGCTGTTTATGCCTGTAATAAAATCTTTCTCCCATTGGCATGCAGTTCAGCTCGCATTGGTTTGGCGCTTTCGTGTACGGAACCCATCTGTGGAAATGAAGGTATGAAGGTTGAATCGGTGTAGAAATTAAGCTTTCGGAGTGAAATATCAAAATATGAGTTTATTGGGGATGATTCTTCGATACAAGAGGTCTGAAGCGTTCCTCGTATGTCTAATAAAGGTTTTCCAATAAGAGGTGTTGTTTTGATATTCAAAGAAAAATACCATTTTTCAATATAAATGATCGGTGATTTATTTCATTATGAAGAAGAAGTTATGCCGTAATCGTGGAAAATAACATCAGGCAAATGACCACCACGACCACGCTTACAGGACGATATACTTTTAATGAACCTTCCATAACCAAATCGCTAAGTGGCTGCCCTATGTCCTCGATAGCTTCACGAATTCCATCTTTGAGGTCTTGAATCGACGCTGGGCTATTGGCGTAGATCTTATCTTTCAAGTGGTCCCAAAGGAAGAAGTCGCAAGGTGTTAAATCACAATATCTCGGTGGCCAATAATTGTGATCTCCTCTTCGAGGATAAACACGTCCGGAAACTTTTCCAACAAAAGATCAATGGTTTCGTTGCTTGCATCTCTCGATACAGCAATCCATTCATAGTAATTGTTGCTCCAGCCTCATTTTCGAAAAAGTGAGGTCCAATGATTCCTCCGGACCATAAACCGCACCAAACAGACGTAGCAGATAGAGAGGCTTTTCAACAATAACTCTTGGCTTTTCCGAGTTCCAGATGCGACAATTTTGCTTGCTGACGAGGCCATCGAGGTGGGAATGGGCCTCATCACTCAAAATGATTTTTCGATGGAATTCCGGATCATTTTCATGCATTTCAACGACCCAATCAGCAAAGATACGACGTTGTTGATGATCGGCCGGCTGAAGAACGACGAAGAATGAACAAACCTGGGTTTTCTTCAACACTTTCGGCTACAGCAGCAATATTCTCGGCTGTTCTTGAGCGACGTGCACAGGTTTTATTCTTAACATCACTTACTTGTACCAACAGCTCGAATTTTTCCACCAATTTCTTTATTGCGGTCCAACAAGGTGCTTCACGACGACCCAAAAATGTTCGAGTTTTACGAACCGTCTCTGCCAAATTTTCACCATTTTTATAGTGAATTTTAATAATTTCAATGCGTTCTTGAAGTGTGTATCGTTTCATTTTAATTAATGGCGTAGTTTCTACTTGTCAAATGCCAAAAAATGACAGCTTCAAACGTGACAACTACCGAAATAGCGGGCTATTCAAAATAACACCCCTATTGTAAAACCCTTTACTTCTATTTAGTTACTCTGTAATGTTAGAAATCACTTCGCCGTCTTCGCCCATTGGCAGACTTTTTGTACAGTTCTTACTCTCTGCCAGACACATTCAAAGTGATTGTCTGGCTACTTAGAAAATGTGATTTGATAGTTTCCTAAGCAAACATAGATAAATTTCAGCTTTCAGCCAGACATTTCAATAATGTCTGGCTTGATTCTTCCTATTATTATCTATTACTTTCTTATGGTTTACTCTTCTTCTTATATTTTCGGATGTATATTAAACATTTTCTTTACGTAGGTATACATACTGTGAATTCATTTTTCTTCATTCTGCGAACTCAAGTACTTTTAAATATCGTTATCAAGTGAAGACGAAATGAAAGATTAATCTTATAGGTACTTACTGATAATAGACTCCATCGAATGGTACTTTGTCGAATTCTGAACATTGTTGTGCTCGAAAATCTGACAGGTCTGGACAGTCCTAAAAGAATCGAATATGAAATCAAAAATTTCACAAAACTGCAGTTATGAAAAATGGGGGGACCCCAGGTGAGACCCCTGAAGAACACCCGAATATTTATCGAATATCCAAGATGTCCGACCATTTACACAAACGAAATTCCCCTTATATTTTTATCGAGATTATCAACAATTCAGTTGATAACCTTTAATAGAAAAAAACATTGAACTAAAATTACCTGTGTATTACAAGAAATATATCTGAATCTCGGCCCTCGACATGTGGCATCAGGACTACACTCTCTTGTCTGGATGCTGACTCCGCCCCCGCAGGTCCTGGAGCAGGAACTTGGTGTTGACCATCCTGACCAAGGACCTGCTTCTGGTTCATCTGTGTCTGTTACGTAACTACCAGGAAGGTACAGATTGGCGCCTTGTTGTCTTTTGAATCTCTCTCTGTAATGTCTTATGTGCTGAAATAAAAAAAAAAGATCTGGATAATCTTTTGATACAAAAAAATATTCTTGAAGTTTCCGGACCGTGTTATCTCTCGAAGAGGTGATCCCAATTGGCCACCGAGATCTTGTGATGTAACACCTTGCGACTTCTTCTTTTGGGGCCACGTGAAAGAGAAGGTCTACGCCAATAGCCCAGCGTCGATTCAAGACCTCAAAGATGGAATTCGTGAGGCTATCGAGGACATAGGGCAGCCACTTTGCGATTTGGTTATGGAAAATTTCATTAAAAGGACATGGTCCTGTAAGCGTGGTCGTGGTGGTCATTTGCCTGATGTTATTTTCCACTATTAACGGCATAGCTTCTTCTTCATAATGAAATAAACACCCGATCATTCATATTGAAAAATGGCATTTTTCTTTGAATATCAAAATAACACCTCTTATTGGAAAACCCTTTATTGCCTAGACTCCACCTTTTGTAAGTTGAATTTTCTATGGTTATTTTCACCTGTTATGTAAATTAACAAACTCATAAATTTTCATCTATGCCTAAATTCGTTCCCTTATTATCCTAAAAATCCAAAAAATGCCTGAAAACAGCTGTTTCAAGTACAGCTATATAATTAGCGATGAAATTTCCATCATTTTGGAATCCACCTTAATCGGCCGGCCTATAACCTATACGAGTGTGGTCTCTACAGGAATCTTTTTGACCCTTTCAAGTGTGAAAGTTACGGTACTCTTGCATAATGATAGCGCAGGATCCCGAGAGCCGCAATTAGACCTATAAATTTCTGTACCTGGACGTTCTTAATAATTCGAGAACCGTCAATTAGAATTTTCACTTCGATTTCGTAATAAATAGCGAACGCTCCATCATCTGTTGTGAGGTATTACAAACTATCACGAGGTAATTCAATAAGACATTCAGTTTATTGATTAGGTTGGGATATTGATTTGTGACTGGTATGTTCTACAAAGTTACTATTATCATTGTTGTCTTGTTGAAAGTGAACATTGTCCAAATCAATACTATTCAATTTCGGCCATAAAAAATCATTAATCATATCTCGATAGCGCAATCCATTCACCATAACTGTTGGTCCAGCCTCATTTTCGAAAAAGTAAGGTCCAATGACTCCGCCTGACCATAAACCGCACCAAACAGTCACACGTTGAGGATAGAGAGGCTTTTCAACAATAACTCTTGGGTATCCCGAACCGCAGATGCGACAATTTTGCTTGTTGACGAAGCCACCGAGGTGGAAATGGGCCTCATCACTCAAGATGATTTTTCGATGGAATTCCGGATCATTTTCATGCATTTCAACGACCCAATCAGCAAAGACACGACGTTGTTGATGATCGGCCGGCTTGAGTTTTTGTGTTAACTGAACTTTATAAGCCTTAAGACCCAAATCTTTATGCAAAATACGGTGTAATGACGTTTGTGGAATGCCTAATTCCAAAGAACGACGAGGAATGAACAAACCTGGTTTTTCTTCAATACTTTCGGCGTAGTTTCTTGTCAAATGTCAAAAAATTAAAGCTTCAAACGTGACAGCTACCGAAAAAGCGGGAAATTCAAAATAACACCTCTTATTTGAAAACCTTTATTATATTTCCCAGCATATTATTGATCTGCCTTGAAATGGCACAACTTCCTGGGCGAAATTGAGTAGCTCTAGTCTGCCTGTATCACTCCAAACCCTTTCCTGTCGACTATCGCTTTGTGAACCAGACACAAAAAAGTGTCATGTTACATTCAACAAGTTAAGAGTTGGTGGGGATGAACAAGACTTTTGACAATGTGTGTAAAACCCTACCAATTTTGTTGAAAGCTTTCAGGATTACTTTGTATCCCACGTTGAACGGCTCTTAATAATAAGCTAAATCAATTTAACACAAAATGCTCAAGTGCTAATAATCCCAGCTTTTCCGCAAACGACAGAAATTTATTGATTCTCTTACACAACTAAAGAAAAATGTTTCCATCTCACATGTATCATGAAAAACGTGACTGTACTATCGGTGCAACAACCGTAACAGTTCTTAAGATCTAGGAAGTGTTAAAAGGCCAGAAGATGCCGTTTCCCCGAGAGTTACCTTCAGTTGGCGTGATAGAAACGACTTTAATTGGACGCCCTGTAGATATTTCTGACTCGCAACATTAACTATTTCTCAGAATGCAGGTGTTAATGGTTAATTCGTGTTGGGGTCTAGCGAAATGATATACTGGATTCCTTGGATCTTGATGACTTGGATGATTATGATCATCGTATGATTGAGTAGCAAAACGTCTTAGAAAACTGTATTTTGATAATAACAGTTTGTGTAATGCCTGTGAATGGCAGGAAATCGCTGGTGGTTGATTTATGATATGGGTTTTGGTTTTTTTGGTGAATGTGAGGTTGGGACATCATTTGGAGAATGTTCTCTGATGTTGGAATTCTCTTTAGTCTTCGCTGAGGAAAGTATTTTTGAAACATGAATTATAAGAATACAGATTGTTCTCAAAAACTGTTAGAGAAAATCATCCAACAATTATGAAAATACAGAAGAACTTTTCTATAACGAAAGCGCTAAACCCGCCAAAAAATTCGATATGAAGAAATTTCGTTACTTACAGAAAATTTGTTTCTATAGTAGGCAATGTCGCGGTCGACTTCACTGATAAATTTAAGTTTATCATTCAAACTTAAGCACTTCCTTTTAGACATTTTTGCACAACTTTTCACACTGGCGTAAAACCAAACATCCATGGTTGTATTTAAAACTGTTTCAGAAGGATCTCTCTGCCCGTCGTTATGATTTGGTTTAAGGTCAGGATTTATTACGTACGTCCAGAAAAATTTCGGAAAAAACCCACCCTTATACCTTCTTACCAATACCCATTCAAAGAGTGATGTTCTTTGAATAACGAATTTCTCTGTATAACGAATTTCGTACAAAACATTGCAATGTTTTCGTTATACAGAGAAATTCGTTATGCAGAGAAATTCGTTATGCAGGCGTTCGTAATATAAGTTCCACTGTAATTGATATAAGGGATAAATTTGACTATGTGATAAGGCCAGGAATTGAGGAATTGAAAAAAACAACTAATATTTTCACACGCTTAATTGATTTTCTCTTATTACGAGGAAAAACCATTTTGCGTTCTTCAAAGTTTAAAGAAAATAAAATGTTTCTAGAAATTCGAGGCTAAAATATCACAATTTGAGGAAATTGAACAAAGATCTTATAAAGATTGAACAAAATTGAATATTTTCAAATATTTCGCCGAAGTGAATATTCAATATAAAGGTTTTTGACAATACTTACATGTCTACTGAATACTGTGTCCGTATATGTGAAAAATATGAAGAACATTAGAGGGGACCTGAAAAAAACAAAATTTCAGACTAGCATAATAAATTTATTTTTGTAAAAAAATTAAACGAAATAAAAAATCCCAATTTGCAGAAACTGTTCAAAATATGTTACAAGAATAAGCCAGACCAGCAAGAAGAATATGCAGCTAAATTCGGTTAGAAACATCTGATGTATTATCAGAGACTCTGGTATTATACTGAAAGTTCTCGATTTACAATTGGCATCCAAAGCAAAAATAGTGTAGGTATATCAAATGAAAAAAAAATGATGAATTCAATAACATTCTCAAAATTTCTGTAGAATTTTTATTTTCGAGAAGCATTTGATTACAAATTTGCCAAATTATTCATTTGCGTGGCAGTTCGATTAATTTGATTTATCTGTGACAATGTTTTATGACATGAATCGAATGACTTTCTACGGTGAAAAACATCATACAAGTGAGAAGCTCTCAAACGTTTGTTCGTATTGAGAAAACGATAATTCGATTTTTTTATACTGAGAGCTATTGGATTCATTCAATTTTACATTTATGAATCCAACTTTTCTGTTCAAATATGAAATAATCAATAAGAACCAGTACGCAGAAGCTTATTCTAACATACGTCAGAACTTTTTTCAAATTGTTCACGACCAATTCTGTAGAGGGAGAATAAATTTACTTCATTGAATGGGTATTTCAAGTGGTTTACAGAAAAAAAAACCTGCTGAAAATAATGGACCCTCAGAAAATCATACCGATAAGTGAATAATTGGATAGCTATACATTCAACACTACTCTCAATGCTGTCACATAAAAAACCCCATATTTCAACGTACTGGAAATACCCATTCACAATCGAAATTCTTCCTTCATTCATCCATTCAACATTCAATTAAGAACAACAACTTAAATTAAAAGGATTTTCTCGAACATATCGTGTTGTCGTGTCGTTTAAGAGGTCGATGTTCCGCTCATTAATTATCTAAATCTATCCAATGGTTTCTAAGATAGATGTTTCATGTTCCTGTCGTCTCGTTTGTTTTTAATTAAACTTGCCTGTTGCACGTCAAAACGGTGAGATCTTAACTTGAGATTATCCTGTTAATTAACTACCTGATTAATCTCAATAGCGTATAGGAATCTTATTGAAGAGGAGTTATGTGACTTTATAACTTCCTCGATGAATATGATGCTAAAGGGTTTTCCAATAAGAGGTGTTATTTTGATATTCAAAGAAAGATGCCATTTTTCAATATAAATGATCGGATGTTTATTTCATTATAAAGAAGAAGCTATGCCGTTAATAGTGAAAAATAAAATCAGGCAAATGACCACCATGACCACGCTTACAGGACCATATCCTTTTCATGAAATTTTCCATAACCAAATCGCAAAGTGGCTGCCCTATGTCCTCGATAGCCTCACGAATTCCATCTTTGAGGTCTTGAATCGACGCTGGGCTACTGGCGTAGACCTTCTCTTTCACGTGGCCTCAAAGGAAGAAGTCGCAAGGTGTTAAATCACAAGACCTCGGTGGCCAATTGTGATCACCCCCTTCGAGAGATAACACGGTCTGGAAACTTTTCCCTCAAAAGATCGATGGTTTCGTTGCTCGTGTGGCACGTAGCACGGTCTTGTTGAAGTAAGTAACCGTTGTCCAGATCAATACTATCCATTTCGGCCATAAAAATCATTAATCATCCCTCGGCTACAGTAGCAATATTTCGGCTGTTCTTGAGCGACGTGCACTGGTTTTATTCTTCACAGCACCAACTTATCCCAATAGCTCGAATTTTTCCACCAATTTCTTTATTGCGGTCCGACAAGGTGCTTCACGACGACCCAAAAATGTTCGAGTTTACGAACCGTCTCTGCCAAATTTTCACCATTTTTATAGTGAATTTTAATATTTCAATGCGTTCTTGAAGCGTGTATCGTTCCATTTTTATTAATGGCGTAGTTTCTACTTGTCAAATGTCAAAAAATGACAGCTACAAACGTAACATCTACTGAAATAGCGGGCTATTCAAAATAAACCTCTTATTGGAAAACCCTTTAGGTCCAGAAATGAAATGCATGTTTCCAACTTTTCTTTTTAAAACTCAAACCTATCTTCCATTTCAAGGAAGTGAAGGAAGGAAGACAATTGGCATTTGTTGTTCTTCAATCTGAAGACGAAATTCTTAGAAAAACTTATTCTTGAGGCAGGTAATTAAATTTTACTCTACAATTGCGTTCGGAAAGCGTTCTTTCAGAAATTCTTGTGGATGAACATCCAAGTAACGATCCATAAGGGATGCGAGTGCGCCATAGTATCAAGGACCCGTGACATTGGCCCAGTGAAGGCTGCCGAAATTGTCTAGGGTTACAAACCTTCTCCATTTTTGTCTCTCCTGATCATCTTTGAGTAATAATAACCCCACACAAGGTTATATTGCCTCCAAATTCTCCTTTTTGGAGGAGCAAATCAATGAATAATAAGATCTTCTGCAATACATAATAGCGAATAGATTTCATTAATTCATGATGAATATTTTGTGGCTCGAAACACTCTGTATACAGGATGTTTCAAAATTCGATATGTTTTTTCTTTGGAGAGATTTTAGAAATATTCCAGTTGCTGCCAAAAATAATTAATTATGAAAAAACTATATGTTGTGTCTGACTTTATGCGGAAAATTTAATCATTTATGAAGAAAAGTTTCCATAAATTCGGGTCAAAAAAGGAATTTTTGCTAAAATTCAGGAAGTTAAAGTTTCACTTTGAAACTGACTAAAAAAATTGGTATGCCACCGGTTTTTTAATGTAACAATTATTTTAGAATTCTTCGTTCAATTTATAACAAAAATTTAGTGCCTTTTTTTCGTTTTTATGCAAAAATGAAACATCTTAACACGTATTTGTGATAGGTTAAACACATTATAGAGAAGAGTTTTTTACATAAAAAAAGAGCCCGACACGAAAAAAAAGAACAGATTTTTTGTCAAAAATTGAACGAAGAATTAAATAATAATAATTGTTCATTTGAAATATCTCAGTGGCGTACTACATTTTTCAAGTAAAACTTCAACACCCTGTATCTTGAAAATAATACATTTTCAGACCTATTTATAGGGTGTTTTTTCATAAAATTATTTGAGGAATCACCCCCTTTCGCATAAACTAAAAAACACCCTGTAGACCAAGAACCATTCAACCGATTTCACCCTAAACAAGACCAAAATATTCCGACCTTTAAACCAACCCTGAAAAAAACGAGTGTCTAGCTCATTCTTCTCGAAAGTTACAGTAACTTTTGACCTCGGATTTAGTTTAAGCCAGTCAATTCTTTTCTGCTCGAAAATAAGAAATTTACAGACATTTTGGCAAAACTATGCCATTCTGTTATCCTAGCAAGAAACAAGCTCCCGAAAACGAGTTCAACCCTTGAAAATATGTCCGAAATAAGTAGGTATCATTATTCAATTATACAGGGAGTTTCTGAATTAATGCGAAATATTGAAGGGGATGATTCCCCTGAATATTTAATGGAAGAAAGTTCCCATAAATGTAGACAAGATACCCTCCCAAGATACAGTTGAAGTTTCACCTAAAAACTGACTGAAAAAGTGGTTTGCCACTGAGATTTTTTGAACTTACAATTATTTTTGAATTATTAGTTCAATTTATGACGAAAAATCTCTCAAGCGCTTTTTTCGTGTGGGTCTCCGTTCTTATGTAAAAAAATAAAACATCTTGACATAGTATCTCTACTACATAATATGTATGTTAAAGTAACGACAAATACGCGTTAAGATGTTTAATTTTCTTGAATAAAAACGGCACCCCACACGAAAAGAAAGCAGAAGAGATTTTTTTATCACAAATTGAACGAAGAATTCAAAAATAAAAGTTAGTTTAAAATATCTCAGTGGCGTACCACTTTTCAATCAGTTTTTAAGTAAAACTTCAACACCCTGTATCTTGGAAACAATGCATTTCCGGAACTACATTTATGGGAACTTTCTTTCATAAAATATTCTGAGGAATCATCCCCTTAAATCTTTCGCATCAATTCAGAAACGCCCTGTACATTGCTATTGAAATGGAGCCAATCACCAGTTTCATTGGCCTAATTACTGGTAATTTTTTCGACAAAGTAATACAATATAATGATAGTTTGTGTACTACAAATAAAAATAAATGAATAATTCACGTAAGCACATGCCTAACTTCACAATCCACCTGTTGCACCCCCGCGTGTCTGTTACGCGCATGCGCGTACTATAACCCTTCCTAATCAATACTCTACTTCTATTCCCTCCTATTTTCTCATAGAAAAGGGTTGCCAACCTCCTGCGCGCCATGTTCGCCTGCTGAAAGTTGACCAATTTTCTTTACCTAATCCCTGCTGTTCCTGGAAAACCGGGTCATACTCCGTTCCAGTTGGATGGGAAATTCGGAAAAGGGTTCAAGAATGGGATAATCCAGGCATTACGGCTCAGGATTACAGAAGTTGAAAGAACGTATGCCAGCCGGAAAAGCTCCGGAAAATCCGGTTGGAAAGTATCGATTTTGTGAGGGAAATAGAGCGATGTGTAGCGAGTCCTTCCACGCATGAACAAAACGATAAACCATACATGGAAAATCAAGACAATTTGTATCTTCAATAAGACGTAATCAAGGATTTTCCTGATGGTTTTCCGGATCAAATCAAGCTGGGAAATCTGGGATATTCCTTGAGATATCTAACAAACCAACCTGTGTACTTCTTATCGATTTCACTTTCATTCTTCTCTCTCATACACCAAGGTCATGGCGCTGTTAAGTTTAAGAAACCAAGTTCCTTGATCTCTGACGCCTTATTGGACTCAGATGGTTCCGTTTTGGGTCAATGTCTGCCAGATTTGTGTAATGATTATGTAATTAACTCAAAAATTCATTAACACCTGTTAGAATTCGCTTTTGAGGTTGATATGGGAGGAACAGGAGAATAGAAGATCGTGTAGGTTGTACAGGTAGCAGGTACCTCGAGAAAGCTCGTTGCATAGAGAGAAAGAAATGAAGGACTATTGATTTGTGTGAGGTGTGATTTGCACTACAAGAGTTGGATGGATTTCATAAGAATCTTTGTGAAGAAATATGAGTTTCTACTCTTCAATAAGTGGGAGGATATACCATATTCTTGAACCCAAGTTTCTGTATGTTTTTAGTGTGAAATTATATTTCACTCAATAATTAAGAATATGGTATCTCCTCCCATGTATTGAAAATTTGAAACTCATATTTATTAGTATTAATTTATTATTTGAAATTATTGCTTTTAAGAAAGGAAACTTGTGTCTTTCTTTGAAAATGTTGGTTATTATTGGAGCCCAAATTTTTTCGAGATCAAAATTTTTATGCTCATATCGAAAATTCTACTTTTGACGCCAATCTTAAAGTGACAGTTTTAAATTATTTTTACGGTTTCTTAAAAACACTGAATCATAAACCTATACATAATACGAAGCACTAATAGATGTTACTCACACAATTTTTTTAGATCTTATAACTTTATTATTAGGGGTTGAAAATAACAATCCCTTATGATTTTCGTTCAAAAATTATTTTCGTGAGATAGATTTTCGAAAAATAAAATTTTCTTATGGTTTTCCATTCAATTCTGGGGAAAAAAGCTATTGCAAAATTTCGATACAGTCGATACTTTTCTCGGAAAAGATAAAAACTCAAAAGAAATTATGATCACTGTTCATTCCATTTCATCGTATAAGTGTTCCAAAGAATAAATATTCTAAGATATTGTATGTCTATGACAGGAGATAAAGATGTTCTATAAATCTTTCTGAAGGTTTAATTACTAATTTCCAGAAGAAAAGTATATCTATAATATTTTAATTTCACAAATAGTACTTTCTTTCGATTTAAAAGCATAATTGACAAATCAATTTTGAGCATAAACAATATCTTAGAATATTCATTCTGTAGAACATACGATGAACAGTGATCATAACTGCTTGTAAGTTTTCATTTTTTCGAAAAAAAAGTATCGACTGTATCGAAATTTTGCAAGAGACATTTTTTTCTCAGAATTGAATGAGAAACCATAAGAGAATTTTATTTTTCGAAAATCTATCCCACGAAAACAAATTTGAAAGAAAATCATAACGGGTTGTTATTTTCAACCCCTAATAATGAAGTTATTGGATCAAAAAAATTGTAACATCTACTTAATGAATCATATAATGTCTAGTTTTATGACTAAATAATTGAAAACTGTCAACTCATCATCGCCTTCCAAAGGCTGTATCTTGGAAGGGAGGTCGATTTCGAAAAAAATTATATATACCACCACTGCTTATTTTTATCGAGGAATCATTTTTTTAAGTCCCTCGCATTTGTTTACAGACACCCTGTATAAGGTTCGAATAACACGGGAACTAAAGCAGTTAGATCAATTAAAACGTCGTTCATTTCTCAAAATTTTCTGGACGAATAAACTCTAGAAACGGTGATGTCAATTGGCCACCAAGATCATGTGATTTGACACCGTTGGACTGTTTTCTTTGGGAAAAAGTCTAAAAGAATAATCCAAAATCGATTTCTGATCTCAAGATGAAATTATTCGTGTCATTGGTATAGAACCTCAATTAAGTCAAAATGTCATTGAAAATTTTAACAAAAGAGACGACGGAGGAGACCATTCGGCAGATATTATTTATCGTAGGTATACAGGGTGTCCCGGAAAATGTGGCAAATCTCTCGGATTCAGATAGAACATAAAAAATGAAGATGACAAGTTCCATAATTTTTTTTCTAGCGGCCCTCCCTACGAAGATACGACCTCCTAAATGACGCCACTGAAGATCCATTTTAGTGGATTGAGTTTCAAACCATTCGATATAATTTGATGAAAATTCGATATGATCAATAGTATTAAGGACCTCTTGAATCGCCGCATCCAAATTTCAATTAGTTTGTTCGGTTTACCACGGGCGGACTGGGTTGTACATTTTAATGCTTACATTTTTAACCCCTGTATGATAAGGTGCTATAAAAAACAGATTTGGATACCTTGAACATTAGGCTAAAAAAAAGGTACCCGTGTTCAGTTTGTCGATAAAATGAACCGTTTTCGAAAAAACAATGAAAGAAGTAAGTAGTTCAAATTTATTCCACTAAAATGAATTTCCAGTGGCGTCATTTAGGAGGTCGTATCTTCGTAGGGAGGGCCGCTAGGAAAAAAAATTATGGGAACTTGTCATCTCATTTTTTTATGTTCTATCTGAATCCGAGAGATTTTCCACATTTTCCGGGACACCCTGTATAAATGTTATAACTGATTCTTCAATAACCAATAAAAAGTTCTTGAAAATGAATGAAAATTATGTGTTTTATCATTCTTATAAAAAACGCTCAATTTGAAACACCTTTTATGACATTAAATGCCATGAAATGAATTCATTATAACAATATTTCTGTCTTGTAATACATTAGAAGTTCTCAGGCTCTCAACAAACACCTTATAACCTAGCAACATGCTCAAATCGAACCCATACTAAGATCATACATAAATGGTGCAAAAAACCCAACACAGAAACAATACCAGCAATCCAATATCCAGGTGCAACCAACAGGTACACCTATTTCTACCTCTACCGCTTCATGTTCACCTGATAAGATGATGGCAACATGCCGTAGGTAAATTGGTTCGATCTTTTTTTTTCTAAAGGTGTGCATGAATCAAATTAACCCATGAACGGAATATAATAAATATGTAATAGTCCGCTGCGTTACATGCATATAAATTGATATCGAAACCGGTGGAAGGGGCTGTCCCCGAGCACGTGCTTGTTGGAAAACGATATTTCAAGAAATTGTTAGCATTTAACACTGCAGATTGAAATTGCGGATCGATGAAGAGATAGGGAAGTCGTGCATCTGGTAACTCCTTCATTCATGAATAATGATAGAGATTTTATCTATGCTTCGCGGATATTTCGCACCTTGTTTTAGCTGTAAGATAGAGGGAGCCACTTAGAAATTGAATAGATCGTAGATAGATCCTGAGAAATGATTTATGTAAGAATGTAATTGAATTAAACGTTCTTGATCAATGAAAGCATTAATGGGTATAGTATATTACATCAGCAAAAAATTTGACACAGAAACAATATGGTTTTGGAATTATACCAAACTTCAAAATTACTATTTCAGCTTATTCTTAAAAAAAAACCAATATCTCTGTACTTATATAGGAAGACTGAGTTAGATTATGTTCAATTGATACCGTGACTATCTTTCAGCACTGCGACCAATGAGGTGTTTTGTTCGTTTCTATTATTTTTATTAGAACTGAGGTCGTTATGGTTAAGTTAGTCTTTCGGGAACTGCAACCATGTAGGTCTTTTTTTTCTCTATACTATACTCATTCATGAAAACCCAACGAGGTCGTCAATGGCGTTGGTGACCCCTTACAGAGCTATTCTGACCAACACCCTTCCAGCTCGCCTTCCAGTTACAGAGATCTGGTGAAATCCAATATCTGTGCAGGCTAAGCATTCCGTGACTAGGTGAATGGGGGTTTCTTCCTCCTCCCTACAGAACCTACACTCGTCAGTGTCCGATAGTCCCATTTTCAACAGGTGCTTCCTGAGGCGACAGTGTCCTGTAAGAAAGCCGGTGAGGAGGTGTAATTTTTCTTACCAAGATCCAGATATCTTTTGGATCCCGCTGTGCTCGAAGTTCCGAAGGAACTTAATGGAATGATGTTAACCTCGATGCACTTCTGCAAGTTCATTGGCTTTTCATTTCCTTCAACACCACTTTACCCTATCATCTAAATCTTGTATCATATGTAGAAAAGATTTAATCCTCGTGTACTTTTTCCTCTGCTAATACACTGAAATCAGTACACAAGCCATATATTAAGTATTCTCAAGATACCATGAACAGCTCACTCAAAAACAAAATCGGTCCGACTTTCCTGATGAATGAAAAAGTCACCACGCAAGTGTCTGAGGACAATCCTCATCGTCTAGCCATCAAGATTCCAATGGAATCACGTGATCCATCAGTATACAGAAAGTGAATTAAAGGCATCAGGCAACAATAGACCTGGTAACCCAGTACGTGAGAAATAATTCCAAATATGGTTCACTTGCTCTTCGTCGTCGTTAAGAATAATATATCGGTGTCTACCACATTGAAGATAAACCTGTTCTTTTCTCTGGTAGCCAGAGGACAACTCTGGTAGTGTTTCTACAGATGCACTGGTGAATGTCTCGACTACGGGACGACAATTGTGTTTTCATACTGAAGGGTTTTCCAATAAGAGGTGTTATTTTGAATAACCCACTATTTCGGTAAATGTCAAGTTTGAAGCTGTCATTTTTTGACATTTGACAAGTAGAAACTTCGCCATTTATAAAAATGGAACGATACACGCTTCAAAAACCCATTGAAATTATTAAAATTCGCTATAAAAATGGTCAAAATTTGACAGAGACGGTTCGTAAAACTAGAACATTTTTGGGACGTCGTGAAGCACCTTGTCGGACCGCAGTAAAGAAAATGGTGGAAAAATTCGAGCTGTTGGGACAAGTTAGTGATGTAAACCCCGTGCACGTCGCTCAAGAACAGTCGAGAATATTGCTATTGCTATGCAAGTAACGAAACCAGTGATCTTTTGCGAGAAAAGTTTCCGAACCGTGTTATCTCTCGAAGAGGTGATCACAATTGGCCACCGAGATCTTGTGATTTAACTCCTTGCGACTTCTTCCTTTGGGGTCACGTGAAAGAGAAGGTCTACCCCAATAGCCCAGCGTCGATTCAAGACCTCAAAGATGGAATTCGTGAGCTTATCGAGGACATGTAAGCTTGGTCGTGGTGGTCATTTGCCTGATGTTATTTTCCACTATTAACGGTATACCTTCTTCTGTATAATGATATAAACATCCGATCATTTATATTGAAAAATGGCATTTTTCTTTGAATATCAAATTACACTTCTTTCTGTATTTGGATTGAAAAACAATAATGAATGTTCAAGACAAAGAACCCTTATTATTGCTGTTGTCAATATCTTTTTTGAGAAAAAAGAATAAACGATAAAAGGAAATGCAAAAAAAGAACAACCAAAAAACACCCTGAGGCATCATACCGAGTGTTCATCTCAATCAGTAAGATCCCACAATCCAATTTAAATCGTCTCAATTACAAGATCCCATAATTCGTTTGGACTAAATCAATTCGATCGCACGCAACTTTCGGCAACGCGTTTTCAACAGACGTCGCAACAGGGGCATCGAGGGGGTTCAATATAAATGACCACCTGTAATAAAGAGTATAAATTTATGGTTCCGAGGTCCTGGACGATCGTAAATCAAGAGCGGCCTCTCTCACTACATGAAGTTGTATAAGACAGTTCGCAAGGTCGATGGTCTCTCATTGCCATTAAATGCACATTGTAATCTATGTTCGCGTACTCGTTGAGGACGTTGCTAATATGAAGTTTTTGCGTGAAGGCGACTTGACGATTAGTGGTGTGAAATTGAAGAATGAGGAGTGGTCGGTTCAGTCGTCAATGACAAAATCTGTATGTTGTTAGGTACTGGGTACTCAAATGTATAGAGTTTTGAGAGGGTCAAGTAGAATCATTTGGAGGAGTGTTCAAGCACTGCGATTCAGTAGTCCATTGTGCCCCTTTGTCTTGAGCTCTGTACCACAGCCTTCTGAAGTACCTACTCTATGGATATCTGTGTCTTTACGGAACTCGCCCTTTAGCTAGAGTGTTTTCAAAGATGCGATGTTTTCATTCCTTATTGTTATTTCACCCAAGAACTTGCTCTGCAATGGGGCCACGGCATTGTGGTGTTGAAGGAAATGAAAAACCTGATGAACTTACAAAAAATGCATCAAGGTTTACACCTGCAGAGTCTTTCTGTGGGCTTGAAAAAGACCATATAAGGCAGTGGTCCAAAAATAGGAGTTCAATAACAGAATAACCCTCTGGAGAAACAGCCCTGGACAAAAAATTCGTAATAATTTCACCAACCTATGCCAGAAATGCTCATGAAGATGTCAAGAGCTGAGCTTCGGTGATGGAAGCACTGCTGTCGATAAAAATGTAGTCTCTACCATATGCGGAAGTCTGCAGATAAGATCAGAAGCAGAAACAGCAGAACAGGTAGTATGCAAGTGTCCAGAGTGGCTCGCCTAAGAACAATTCATATGGGGAAGCAGGGACCTATTGCACTAAAATACTTTGCAACTTTTCACTTCGCACTTTGTATTCTGACAAATTTCAAAAGTGAAAATTAGTTATGTTGCACACATTTCTCCCAATATTTAAAGTCTGTGGAGGATTTTCACTATGCACTTGACTTTTCACAATGTATTTTTCATTTATGAATGCGTTTCGTGCAACTTAATTCATTGAAAGTGAAAAGTGCAAAGTGAAAAGTTGCAAAGTGTTTGGTGCAATAGGCCCCAGGTCCTGGATACACAAGAGATAACGACCAAGGCTCTTAAAGCACTGAGAAAAACTTCATGACATTGCTAAGTAAAAGGATGATTGGAAACGGGAATACACCGACTATAATCTCAAAGAAAATACCGTAAAATGGTATACAGATGGTTCCAAAACCTCTACAGGAGCTGGCGCTGGGATGTACGGGCCAAGCACCAAGTGTGCACTTTCGCTAGGCTCCTCTATGAGCGTCTTTCAAGCGGAATCTTAGCTATTAAAGATGTCTAGATATAATCTAAAAAGAAACTATCAGAAGTGTCATATAGCCATACACTCAGATAGTCAAGCTGCTATTAAGCAAGAAAAATAAGATCTTTTTAATCTGGGTTCCCGGCCACTCGGTAATCAAAGGAAAGGAAGAGGTCAATACACTTGCCAAAGAGGGCGCACAAATGTCACTCATTGGCCCAGAACGCTTCTGTGGTAAATCTAAATGTACCTATAAGAAGGAGTTTCTGGAGAAGGAGAAAGCCGAGAGGGAAAAACTCAGGCGGAATCTCTCAGGGATGGATCATTCCACTGAGTTCCTTTGGAACTTCGAGACAGCGGAATCCAAAAGATATCTGGATCTTGGTAAGAAGCAATTACACCTCCTCACTGGCTTTCTTACAGGACACTGTCGCCTCAGGAAGCACCTGTTGAGGATGGGATTGTCGGACACTGACGAGTGTAGGTTCAGTGGGGGGTTACTCAATTTAGTGTCATGACACAAGCGCTAGCAGACATAAGTCCTCAAAGCAAAAATATTCTGTTTGAATTGAAATTCTCCGAACGGCTGTGTTGAAATTCTGAATGAGCTCACCTCTCAAAGGAAGCAAAAATAGCACATAACATATAACTAATATGCATATGCCCTTCATTACGTAAAGTTCTGGTAAAAGTAAGAGTGTTAAAATCAAAGGAACTGTGCCACGTTTGTTTATACGAATCCTAAGAATATAATCGAAGATATTTCCGACATCGTAAACTGTGTGAGGTTTTCCCAGAGCATCGATGTTAACAAACAGAAATATATCTAGTTAGCGAAGGGTAAATTTAGTCTTACAAATAAACTACTTATTTCCGATACAATACGAATTCGGTTCCTGGTTCACACCTGTCTCTATGGTCTATGTCTGATGATTTTATCAGGATACAAGGATGAAAAATCTTACCTATCATTTATTTAAGAAACCGTTAACAATCGTTTCTATACAGGGTGTCTCATTTAAAAGTTTCCACCCTCAATCACTCAACAACGAATCAGAATTTGTGAAAACACTCAGACAGGTATATTTTTGATGATAGGAGGCATGCTCTGAGATAAAAAGCTTGTTTCTACTAAACTTGACTTCATTTTCATTTTTTCTATCCTAATCCTAAAGTTTTATAGATGTATGTCGTACTGTACACGTGTACACCCTTTCCTTACGACTCAGGTTTATTCACCCTAATTTTAACAGTTTTTCTTTTGTTTCAAGGAATTTTTCGTTCTCAGAATTAATTGAAGGTTCCGAATTTCTCATGATACGATTTGTGGACGGTTTTCGTAGCAAATTACAGGCTGCGAGACATCACGCTGCCCTGACCGGCCTACGATAGATTTTGATGGGAAGCGGAGGATTACATAAATTGCCATTTTTTCGACAGCTTGGAAACCAGACGAACTTCGTAGTTTATTTTTATATTATTCGATTTTGTATACATTAAGTTAATGTAGGAATGATTTTTCGACCAGATGCCGCAAGTGAAAATTGTTAGTATCAGATATGTTATGACTTTTATTGAGTATATATAGCTAGAGGAATTTACATTGTGTTGAATACAACGGGCGTTGAACTTTGAGAATGAGTTTCATTCGACTTTTTTATATTCTGATGAAGATTAGTGATTTCATTACTTTGTACCCAAATAAATACAGGCTGGTTCATTGGCGTTGGTACCCTAGAAGGTTAGGAGAACATGGAAAATTTGGTTTCTAATATCGTTTATTTTTCCGATAATTTCTTCGGTAGTCACCTCCTTTGTACGACCTTGTAGGTCTTCATCAAAATTGCTCGTACGGCCCAAGGGCGGTTCCAGCTTTTGGTTTAGGGGAGTGTCAGGTGATTTTCGTGAACGGTCTTTTACGAGGATTCACGAACTCGTTGAAAATTGGAGAATTTTTCAGAGGTTTTCAGGATGACAAATGTTAAAAATGAATTCGGTTTTTCGTTTGTGGCTCTACCTATTCGAAGGCTCTTTATTGTATATTGAACGCCCCAGTACACTATATGTTTCATATAAAGGACCCCGCACATTTTGTATGAGAATTGGCTCCCGGTGGATTTGGCTGAAAATTTGATATGATGTTCTACTAATCCTTCTGATCAAATGTCTCTACAGTCAAGAAGCTGAAAAATGCATACTTCTAGGAGTTTTTAGCGATTTTTTGTATCCATTATGGCTTACGTATTACCGTTCACACAGAAATGTTTGAGAATATTTCGTGATTATTGAAAGCAGATTCTGTCAATTCGAAATATTTTCAAACATTTCTATGTGAACAGTAATACGTAAGACATAATGGATACAAAAAATCGCTAAAAACTCCTAGAAGTATGCATTTTTCAGCTTCGTGACTGTGGAGACATTTGATCAGAAGGATTAGTAGAACATCATATCAAATTTTCAGCCAAATCCACCGGGAGCCAATTCCCATAATACGTAAGCCATAATGGATACAGAAAATCGCTAAAAACTCCTAGAAGTATGCATTTTTCAGCTTCGTGACTGTTTAGATATTTGATCAGAAGGATTAGTAGAACATCATATCAAATTTTCAGCCAAATCCACCGGGAGCCAAATCCCATACAAAATGTGCGGGGTCCTTTGAATCAAAATTCTGTCTCACCTTATGAGATTTCTATCGCTATGAAATTTACTGAAATCTAAAATCTTGAATACGATGAATTTATAGAATAGATATTAGAAATTAAATCGGTTGAATGTTCATTCACACTATAGCAACCTGATACATTCCACCTGGTATAATCAACAACGTAATCTGAAATAGTATCTGGTTGAACATAAACTCGACGATAAAAATAAATTGCAATCTCGTTCACGAAGACCGAGTTTAAGAACAGACACTTGCCAGACGTCTTCATTAAGTAAACGATCGATTTCGTAAATTAACATCATCAGGAAGTTACGTCATAATCACTTTTGCTCACCTTTAAGGATTGCGGATATACAAAGAGTTCGCGATGAATTTTTCATTGATGGAACTTCGAATTTTCATTCAATTAAACTATACTACTATACATATTTTTGAAACTGCCTCATAATTTTGAAAATATTGATTTTATATGAGTAATTCCTATGAGTGTAGGTAGCCCAATAATTGATTTGAAATACTGGGACTTTTCTCTGTCATAGCAATCCCAAACTTCCCAAAAATTTTATTTTTGTGGAACCCTTTCTTTATGGATAGATGCCTACAAGAATGGATAGTTGCCCCACCATGAAAATACTGGGTGGGATAGATGCCCTTCATACTGTGTGAACCAAAAACCCAAATGAATACAATGAGATTTTCTATGCTTGAAACAGCAACTTTATCTACGCAACATGGATCGAATTAACAACAATTGTGCATTTTTAATTTAATTTCAAAAATATATATCAAACGAAAAGTTGCATTCTTTATATTAACATAAAGCATTATTCCACACATTCATGATAAATTAATGAAATAATAAGTCTCAACAAAAATAATCAGGAATCAAGTTTAAAATCAAAATAACACAATGAATCGAAAATCTGTTAAGAAGATAAGGTTTTAGTTTAGATGTCCTAAAGGGCTCCTATACCTCAAAAAATCAAGGCAACTATCCTTTTCGATAGGAATAGATGCCCATGAATTTTTTTAATAAATTAAGAAGAAAACAAAACTATTTGCACTCAGATGTACACTCAATGAAACACTGTATTGACACAATAAAAAACTACTGAATTTATTACCACTTCAAAAATTATACAGTGGCAATTATCTACTTCTAAAACTTTGGCATGTTTGTGAATTTCGCTGCTGAGATGATCGCGCACACTAGCGAAAAACGGCTTCACTTTACAATAACCCTTACGAAATTAAGGTCCAGAGTGACTGTAGCACCTACATATAAAATTAATTTTTCCGGAAGTTAGATATTTTGAAAATGGGGCATCTATCCAGCTGGGGCATCTATCTGGGTTTTACCCTACCTCTTCTCGAACAACATATAATATAACTTTTCAGCTTCAAAAACCTGACAAGATGAAACCACGAAGAAGTCGTGTGAAGCCGCAATCTAAATCATCAGTTGCATTTAACATTTCAATAAATTTTGACTGCAGACCCGTCATACAGGAGTCAAGGACCTCACCAACCTCATTTTACGTTGGTACTACGAACGACAGAAGGTTGGTAGACGTGAGCCAGTTGAGCGAAATTTATTATCATCCTCCGATTCAACTGTCATGCGAAAAAAGAAAGGGAGAACTATCATCAAGCGGCGATTAAAGTCAAAAAGATAACCTCGGGTCAGTCTCGAGCTGAAAAATCGGAAGGATACCCTGTGAGTGGTGCCATTTGAAGTAGCGGTACCAAAAATGTTGGGATCGTTTATTGTGAGCATCGAGAAGAACTTGAACTAGATGCTAGGGGAGAAGAAGAATAGGAAAAAGAATTTTAGATTAGATTAGAGGAGGGGGACAGATCAAAACCGACCTTGCGAGCACCTTGACCTTAAGATCTATTGTGCATCCCCGCGCTGTTTACCAGTCCTGCAGCAAAGTCTCAATGAACTTCATCACCTTTCTGGGGGCTACATCCATTACTTGTTCAGGCTTTAGGAACCAGGAGCCAAGATGCCGTAACCGTTTCTGGTGAACAGCTTCACGCTCACATAGCAGGTGTCTAGCTGTCTCGGTGGCTTCTTGACAGAAGCGACATGTACTATCGGGCGCCTTTCCCAGGTTTTTAAAGTGAATCCTCACGGGACAGTGCCCAGTGAGAGCGCCCGTCAGTTTCCTCAGTTCCAATTTACTGAGTGAGAGGACTTTCTTGGTCCAACTCGTCGAGTGAGAGAGAAGTGACTTAGCTTGCTTTTGAATATTGTTCGTACGCCAGGACATAAGCTTCCTCTTTTGTTCCCAGTCCTTAATAGGAAAATTAATACTCCACCCGAAGTTTCAAGGTAAACACCATCAAGTTATATACAGATGGTTTCAAAACCATGATAGCTGCTGGCGCTTGAGTTACGGGCCAGGAACCAAGTGTACCGGGTGTCCTAAATTCGTTGTCTAGTGAGGGGATCTCAAAAACCCGATGAGCTAGAGCAAAATGTAATAAAGAAACATTGATTACCTCAATGAATTCTACTGAAAAAAGTGCCTGTATAATGTTTTAGTTTCATGTTTATAACTTCAGTAATAAAGAAGTTATGAGAACTTTTCATTTGACGCAATTTACAATTTTTTTTAATTGCTCGAAAACGGTTTGACTTAAAAGGTTGCGGTTTTCGAAATGAATTTTATCAAAAATCGAGCCACTCATTTTGTTCATGCTCATCGGGTTTTTGAGTTCCCCTAACTAGACAACGAATTTAGGACACCCGGTTAGTTAGTTTAAAAAGGGGTTACAGTTCACTGCGACCTCAAGGTCTATTGTGCCCCCTTACAGAGCTGTTCTAACCACACCCTTCACAGCTCGCCTTTCAGTTCCAGAGATCTGATGAAATCCAATATCTGTGAAGGCTTTAACGAGGCCAGTTCCTTACTCTTACAAGTTTCTCGCCCAAGGCATTCTCTCCTTAGGCTCGCAATGCCAAAGCATTCCGTGACTAGGTGAATGGGGGTTTCTTCCTCCTCCCCACAGAACCTACACTCGTCAGTGTCCGATAATCCTGTCCTCAATAGGTGCTTCCTGAGCCGACAGCCAGTGAGGTGTAATTGTTTCTTACCAAGATTCAGATATCTTTTGGATCTTGCTGTATGAAAGTTCCGAAGGAACTTAGTGGAATGATCCATTCCTGGGTGATTCCGCCAGAGTTTTTCCTTCTCGGCTTTCTCCTTCTCCAGAAACTCCTTCTTAAAGATACATTTACCTATACCACCTGAACCAATGAATGACATTTGTGCGCCCTCTTTGGCAAGTGTATTGGCCTCTTCGTTTTCTTTAATTCCCGAATAGCCGGGAACCCAGATTGACACGACCTTATTTTTCTTGCCTACCTCATTGAGTTTGTTCCGGCACTACCAAATCATCTAGAAGGTTAGCTATAACTCAGCTGCAGAAATAGATCTGATTGAGTCACAATAGATCTCAAGGTATAACCCCCTTCACAATCCACAATTTCCAGGGAGTAGGTACCTTCTTGTCTTGTCTTCTAATCTTGGAACCAAAACTGTTATCAAACCTAAAGAACTGGATGACGTGAAGTGAAGCACATCACCTCAATCAGTTCAAGCACAATAGCTCAGCATGACGCAAAACACAAATAAGTTTAATCCAAATCATAATCTTGACCTGAAATGTTGAAGACCGCTGAAAAGCGTTCCTTCCAGTCATACCACCCGTGTTCCTTGATCGCAATCGGTCAAAGCTCGAATTTTGCGCCGCTAGCCCCCCAACTCTACTTTTTATTTCGTATTGTTTTAAACGAGCATTAAAGCTTCGAAAAAAGCGTTCCGTGAAACCATCAAGTGGGCCTTGACGGTCGAACTTAAACAGCCGCGAAACGCTTTATGCACTACGACTAATCGTTAATTGGAAGAAAAGGGCCATGCCGAATTTCGTACGGGTTTATGGCGATGTTATGGACACGGAAAATGGCACATGCGTCACGTAGGGTTGCAGAAGGACTCAAACATTGTGCGTTAAGAATTTGGTGATATATTTTGGTGCACTTGGGTATTCTAAATATGAAGTGTGTTTGGTCACGAGTTAGCGATAATTTAAGGTCATCAAATATACCTAAAATTATCGACAAAAACACCCAACTTGGAAGTTTACCCCTTAGTTTTGGAGTAGTCTCCATTTTAAATTTACTTTTTTATTTTCGTTGACCCTTTCAAACGATATCGATTTCTTTGGACATAAAGGTCCTACAGATGTGAAAAAAATGTTTTTTGAAAGATGACACTAACACCTTTCATTGAAGTTTAACAATATAAAAACATTCAAGTTGAAAACGCCATAAAAAAATCCTTTAAAAAAGTTCATAGTAAAAATATGTACTGATTTTCTTAGTAAATCCGCAATAGTACAAGAACTAGCACATTGAAGTATAATTTTTTCAATGATTTAACACGCAAGGATATTAGCTACAAAACAACACTCACATCATATCTGTAAGTTATACAGGGTGTTTCATTGGGAAAGGGAAATACTTCACAGGTGGATAGGTGGCACCAAGACGGTTCGAGAGATACCCCATTTATTGGTCTCACTGTCTTCGTAGCCGAGATACAGGGTGTTTTATGAATTTTGCCTGTTTCTTCCTGAGGCCGTACCAGACGAACCACCCGGTATATTTTCTTCATATTTGGCAAATATGTTCCTAATTGAGAGCCCAATTATATCATGCAATAACCGCCTCGAAAATCCAGGTCCGGGTTAACAAAAAATTATGAATCGTTTGAATCCTCGAAAGAACACCCTGTACATCGGAATTTTGAAAATCTGTTTTAATATTCGAAAACACCACTAAAAACTAAACTGAGACGTATACTTCAAATTTTGGCGCAGAAAGTTTTACTGCACAAATTTTAAAGGTAAATGTGAAGTTTTCAGGAACTTGGATACCCGAAAGTGGTTTGAGGTGACTTCAACAATGAGTTATCAACAATATTGAATCCATAATTATTTAAGCATTACTTTGTAATTCATTTCAACAGTGGTTTTCCTTTTTATAGCCATATACTTGAAAATCCAGGTCCGGGTTAACGAAAATTATGAATCGTTTGAATCCTCGAAACAACACCCTGTACATCGGAATTTTGAAAATCTGTTTTAAAATTCGAAAATACCACTAAAAACTGAACTGAGATGTACACTTCAAATTTTCGCGCAGATAGTTTCAGTGCACAAATTTTCAACGTAAAAGTGAAGTTTTTAAGAACTAAGATACCTGAAAATGGTTGGAAGTGACTTTTAACAATGAATTATCAACAATATTGAAACCATAATTATTTCATCATTACTTTGTGATTCATTTCCACATTAGTTTTCATTTATTGAGAAGTGAGTTGCATTATAACGTATAATAATTGTGGATTTCAATATTTTGATAATTCATTGTTAAAAGTCACTTCAAACCACTTTCAGGTATCCAATTTCTTAAAAACTTCACTTTCACGTTGAAAATTTGTGCATTGAAACTATCTGCGCGAAAATTTGAAGTGTACGTCTCAGTTCAGTTTTTAGTGGTATTTTCGAATTTTAAAACAGATTTTCAAAATTCCGATGTACAGGGTGTTGTTTCGAGGATTCAAACGATTCATAATTTTCGTTAACCCGGACCTGGATTTTTAAGTATACGGCTATAAAAAGGAAAACCAATGTTGAAATGAATTACAAAGTAATGTTTAAATAATTATGGATTCAATATTGTTGATAATTCATTGTTAAAGTCACCTCAAACCACTTTCGGGTATCCAAGTTCCTAAAAACTTCACTTTTACCTTGAAAATTTGTACAGTAAAACTTTCTGCGTGAAAATTTGAAGTATACGTCTCAGTTTAGTTTTTAGTGGTGTTTTCGAATATTAAAACAGATTTTCAAAATTCCGATGTACAGGGTGTTGTTTCGAGTATTCAAACGATTCATAATTTTTTGTTAACCCGGACCTGGATTTTCGCGGCGGTTATTGCATGATATGTTTGGGCACTTAATTAGGAACATATTTGCCAAATATGAAGAAAATATACCGGGTAGTTCGTCTGGTACGGCCTCAGGAAGAAACGGGCAAAATTCATAAAACACCCTGTATCTCGGCTACGAAGACAGTGAGACCCAATAAATGGGGTATCTCTAGAACCGTCTTGGTGCCACCTATCCACCTGTGAAGTATTTCCCTTTCCCAATGAAACACCCTGTATAATTTGAGAGTTATTGCTGTTCGAACATGATCCTACGCGAGCAAAAGACACAAGACAGGTTATCATGAAGGCCACTGCCTGTCTACAGAGCAGACGCGGCCATTTTGAGCAATTTTTATGTTTAATTTGTTTGTTTGATGATTGAAAATTATCGAAAGTACAGTACAGGGTTTTTTTTATTTTACTAATTTTCATAAGGGTCATGTTCGAACACCAATATAACTCTCAATTATGTAACTTACAGAAATGATGTGAGTGTTGTTTTGTAGCTTGTGTCCTTGCGTGTTAAATCATTGAGAAAAAATTATACTTCAATGTGCTAGTTCTTGTACTATTGCGGATTTACTGAGAAAATCACTATGAACTTTTTCAAAGAATTTTTTATGGCGTTATCAATTGAATGTTTTTATATTGTTATACTTCAATGAAAGGTGGTAGTATCATCTTACAAAAATATTTTTTTCACATCTGTAGGACCTTTATGTCCAAAGAAATCGATATTATTCGGAAGGGTCAACGAAAATAAAAAAGTAAATTTAAAATGGGGGCTACTCCAAATCTGAGGGGGTAAACTTCTAAGTTTGGGTGTTTTTGTCGATAATATTAGGTATATTTGATGACCTTAAATTATCTATAACTCGTGACCAAACACACTTTATAAGTAGGTACCGAGTGTTGAGAAATCAAGTTTCAATATTTTGGGTGCTGATTTTAGGCCTCAAAGTAAGTAAAAACTTTCACAGAAACAATGTTCCGAATGAGCCGTTTTATGATTTTCGTTTTAATTTTGATCTTTTGAATGATGTTTTTCTGGAAATCACTGATAATGCTCATTGGGCTGATTTTTCTGATTTTTTCTACGGATGACAAGGCCGCACCTTTAAGAGGTGTGGTTCCTATTTGTCTAGCTGAATATAATGAACGACTGCAGAATTTATTCAAACTGAATAATGCTTCCGGCTCTCAGCAGTTTAAAACAGACATGCCGACAAATACCTCTCGTCATTTTGACTGCCTGATTGGACTACAATGGACGTAAAAGGAGTTGAAACGCTTCTTGAATCGATAAATATCTAGCGAATGACAAGAAAATCTGCATGTATGCGAATTGTCACCGACGAAAATAAAACTGGAAGTTCATTTGCATACAGATCAAAAGTTGTCAGATGGAATTAAGTGAATATGGACCATCACATGGTAGATCAACGCGACCTGATTATCAAAAATCATTATCAAAATGGTTAAAGTTTTTTTGCCATCATTCGGAAAGTGCGTCCTATTTTCTGTCGAAATAATGTGCCTCATTCTACTATTGTGAAAAAATCATCGAAACATTGAAAAGCCTCGATTTTTGATGTGAAACACACGATACGAGCTCATAGAGAGATTGCCACTGAATTCTTATCAGAAAAGTGTTTTTATAATGTTCGTATGTCAAGTTCATAGCACAAACAGGAACGTAGAAAATGACCAAAGTTTAAATCGCCCAAATGTCAATTTTGGCTTATAACTCGAGAACGAAAGAAGTAGCAATGCTGTAGGCGACATAAGGCGTTTTCGGAAACTTACTCAGGGTTACTAACTCGATCCATTGGGTCACGTGACGGATCTACTCGGATCACGGACCCGGGTTCTAAGTTTACGAACACATCAGGTTCAGGACGTGAAGTGACAGTCGTATCAATAACCTTACCAAATATTTTATGAATTTATTTTTTCCGTCCAAGTTTATTTTCAGATTGTCTCTAGCTTTGCTTGCATTTATTAGCTTTTGTAAAATATTTCTTATAATTTTTGTTGTGCCCTTCCATGTTTAATGTTATCTTTAAGTACCTATGTTAAAGAAGTAAGGAAGGCTTTAGCTTTAACGCAGAGAGATCTGCATACAAAGTTATAAAGGAGTTGTTTCACATTATTTTCTCTGCTCATGGAACCACACATTTTACACTGAGCCAAATTCGTCTCTTTCCATAATTTTTAGGAATAGAATATATGAAATTACTAATAAAAGAGAAGAAGACTTATTCCCGCCTTTTTCAAATACAAAATTGAACTGCAGTGCGCATGCGGTGACTCTACGACCCTGTTCTCGTGTAGGGTTACGATAGATCAACCTGGGTCAGTGATCGAGTTTACATCACCGTACTTTCCGAACACGGGTTGGATGTTCGGGTTAGGTAAACGAACGCGAAGGTAAGGGATCGAGTTATCCTGAGTAAGTATCCGAAAACGCCTGTAATGAGTTTCCCGAAGAAAGATGACAGCAATATCCAATCATTTATCTCTCTTAGGGTTGAAAAATTGTAGTTCAGGGGTCACCGATTCTCGTCACCCTGTACATTCGGTTGAAACTTTACACCACGCTGTTTCTACATGTAGAAACAGCGACTAAAAGCTCCAAAGCGCAATGACAAAGCAGTAACTTAATTAACGTGCAGCGCCCTTACAGCCCATATTTAAGTCTCGCAGAGAATTCCTCGAGTCTGTCCGTCATTACGGCAGTAAAAAGAGACGTTACTACAACTGCACTATAGCGGGTTGTATAATATTCTTTTGTTAGCGTTGACGCAACATTGGCAGGAATAAAATTCCGATTATTTTACGGCATGCAGATGGTAAGGCAGCGCCCTGTAATTTACCATGAGGTATTGTGCAGTCCTCGACATCATTATGAGTCTCAATTGGCTTTAAAAAACGACGAAAATGTAATAAAAACATAAATAATATAATGATCCAATCATGCGTACCGAGTAATGAGGGAAAAGGCATAGCACAATGAAAATACTGCGCCTACGAGAGTTTTGTTCATAATGATCGTTGTTTTGTATCAGATTTGGGAGTTTCGGTTAACATAAGGTTTGTTCCAACTCAAGAATTGACCGTACAATGATCGTCAGGATTCTGCGCAATAGATAAAAATGTGTTCCAACTGAAAATGTATCGTTTGAGAACGGTTTCGTTTTTGTTCCATCCTGCTTCGGGACCGTGAGTGGAACGGTTTTGTGATCGTCATTTCGATCCCTGGTCTGAAGCAAGTACTGTTTGGACGGTTCTTGTACGGTCAAAGTTTAGACATGCGCATAAGATCGATTACTAACAGTTTCGTGACCGTCAAATTACCGTACAAAAGTCAGCTGTTGTAACAAACCTATAGTTAAGCTTTACAGTCAAAATTGAGATATTTCGACGAACATGGCAACTTCGAAACTTAACATTTTCAAGTTAATTTCGTGAATGAATAAAATCAAGCCAATAAATTTCAGAATGTTTCTGATCGTTATTATATTCTGGAAAAAAAAAATTGGGAAATTTTACCATTTTTTTGAAATTTGCCAATTTACATCCTGAAACTCGATTTAATTGAAATCGAAAGATTATCATGGAAATATTAGAATTGTTTTTCGATATTACGACAGATTTTTCTATGTTTGTATTAACATTACTACTTATTACAAATTTTTTCATACTGCTTTGAAATGCTATTGAACATTTTTCCTAGAAAATTTTAGCTAGATCGAATTGACAAATTCTGAATTATTCGAAAAAATTGAAAATCTGGAAAAAACTTAATTCTATAGGTATGCTTCTGATCATGCGATTCTCTTGAAATTTTGCATGGATATTAAATATAAGAATCTTAACCCTCAAAATAAATTTTACTCCGATATTTTGTTGGGGGAAAATAAGGATTTTTCTTTTCAAAATTCCGATTAGGTTGTGTTAATACTATGGACACAAAATTTGGTTTGTGGCTTCTTATAGGCGTTTTCGGATACTTACTCGGGTTAACTCGATCCCTAAACCTTCGCGTTCGTTTACCTAACCCGAACATCTAACCCGTGTTCGGAAAGTATGGTGCTATCAACTCGATCACTGATTCAGGTTCATCTATCGTAACCCTACACGAGAGCAGGGTCGTAGAGTCACCACATACGTAATGCAGTTCAATTTTGTATTCGAAAAAGACGAGAATAAGTTTTCTACTCTTTTCTTAATAATTTCATATATTCAATTCCTTAAAATTATGGAAAGAAAAGAGAATTTGGCTCAGTGTAAAATGTGTGGTTCCATGAGCCACAACATGTGAAACAACTTCTTTATAACTTTGTGTGCCGATCTATCTGCGTTAAAACTAAAACCTTATTTACTTCTTCAATATAGTTACTCAAAGATAACATTGAACATGCGAGGGCACAAAAGAAATTATAAGAAATATTTTACAGAAGCCAATAAATCCAAGCAAAGCGAGAGACAATCAATAAATAAACTGGAACTGAAAAAATAAATTGTCTACTTCTTTAACATAGGTACTGTAAAATAACATTAAACATGGAAGGGCATACCAGAAATTATAAGGAATATCCCACAAAAGCCAATAAATGCAAGCAAAGCTAGAGACAATCCGAAAATAAACTGGGACTAAAAAATAAATCAATAAAATATTTGGTTATGTTATTGATACGTCTGTCAATTCACATCCTAACCTGACGTGTTCGTTAACTTAGAACCCGGGTCCGTGATCTGAGTAGATCCGTCACGTGACCCAATGGATCGAGTTAGTACCCTGAGTAAGTTTCCGAAAACGCCTTATGAGTACATGCATGTGGCCACGAAGTTTTGTTTCGATCGGTTTTGTTCTGTTTGTCACCCTGCTTCAATCTTGTGAAGTAGAAATTCGACACCATAAAAATCAAACAGTCGTACAAAATATGAACACAATCTCTTAATGAGATATCATTAAACTTAAGAACTTCCTATGCTGTTAAGATTTTTTGGACGCTGCATATCGTGACAGTAACATAAGTAGAAAATATGACGGTAATTATCGTAAACTTGAACTAGACTAGAATGCAATATACATTTCATGCAGCACGTTGTGTACATAATACGCTTTTTTATCAATGAAAACCCATGTAATGTAATGATAGTAGGAGTGGATATACGTCTATAGAATGCTCCACATTTAACAGCGGTCCTCAAACTCCTATGAAATCTGAAACCTTCATTAGATGGAATCGACAAGAGCCTGGGTATACAAGCCAATACAAGGTGCTTTGACATAAATGTAGAAGGTGTCAAGGAAAAAAGTAATATGCATAGTGTCACGTGATAGAGGGCCACAAAATATGAAGAAAAAGATCCCATGAATATACAGGGTGTCCCGGAAAATGAGAGAAATCTCTTGGATTCAGATAGAACAAAAAAAATTGTTGATGACAAGTTCCCATAATTTTTGTTTCCTAGCGGCCCTCCCTACGAAGATACGACCTCCTAAATGACGCCACTAGACATCCATTTTAGTGGAATAAGTTTCAAATTACTCGATATAATTTGATGAAAATTTGATATGATTAATAGTATTAAGGACCTCTTAAATCACCGCACTCAAATTTCAATTAGCTTGTTCAGTTTACTAGGGGCGGAGTGGGTTGTTCATTTTAATGCTTACATTTTTAACACCCTGTATGATAAGATGCTAAAAACTCAAATTTCGATACCTTGAACATTAAGCTAAAGAAAAGGTACTCTTGTACAGTGTCGATAAAATGAACCGTTTTCTAAAAAAAATATGAAAGAAGTAATTGAAATTTATTACACAAAAATGAATTTCCAGTGGCGTCATTTAGGAGGTCGAATCTTCGTAGGGAGGGCTGCTAGGAAAAAAAAAATTATGGGAACTTGTCATATTATTTTTTTATGTTCTATCTGAATCCTGTATGTGGCGCTCTCAATTAGAAATCTAAAAACTAATAGGATATTTGGATTCTGCATCATAAAAACCCTCGCATATCACATTATGTTTAATTCTCACCTCTTTGTCCAAACTTATTGAAAAAATAAATAAAAAATAAACTTTAACACCCTATATTTTTTAAAGGAAGCAGTTTCAAAAAAGTGAAGACTGTCGCATGCTATATAAAAACAGTTTGAGTGCCACAGGAGAGAATTTAATGAGCTGAAAAAAGATTTTTATATCAAAATACCCATGCATCTGCATCTATTCAAATGGTCGTTTTGTACAGAAACTTCCGACTCGAGTACAATAGAAACTAATAACTTCCTGTCTTAGTCTAGAGAACTTTGCCACACAGGGAGATATTTTTTTTGAGAGCATCACAATGCTGGATATTATTTTCCTTAGTTTTATAGACATTTCATCTTTATAATCTGTTATATCATGATTGCATTTTTTTCAAGAAATTCGTAATCCAATTCTGATAAAACTTCAATAATTTCTACTTGTTTTTTCACTTATGTGTACCAGTTCCATTCACGGAACGTTGAGCCGTCGGTTGGCCATGGAAATTTGGCATATTCCACTGTGTATATTAAAATTTTATGTTATGTTCTTTATTTTCTTGTCAGATTGATACGCAATGTTGTCAATATTGCATAGAGTTGTCTGATAACTCGCAAGCTCGTCAGACGAGGCCGGGTACATTCGGCAACGTTTATTTTACGTTATGACAGTAAATACTGCCAACTTCAGATAAATAAAGAAACGCCTACTATGCGCTCAACCTTTCGTGAACGGACTATACGAGTATTAACGTTTACAAACTCACTTGAACAAATTCACTGGGATTTATATTTGTAGAACAGGTAGAAACTCCGTTACACGCTAATCAAAACATAAAATGAATTTCGATAAAGAGAAAAAAGATTCGAATCATGCAAAACACCTTAAAAAACATCTTTCACAAAAGAAATCAAAACCCAACATGTTAAAAAAAAGAGTTGAAATGGAAGTTATCGAAAATGTATGAAGGTAACGGCAAAAAACGGAAAAAACCATAACTAGCGAGCACTTCATCTTCCTAGACATTCTTTTAAACTTCTTAGAGGCATAAATGCCAACTCATTCAACAAAAACAGCACCAGGTTCAATACCAATCAAATCCTGAACTTGACTAACTCCAATACATTTTTTGCCTCTGTCTTTGTTCCTTCGAGCTTTATTAATTCATTCAAAGTCCTAGTAAAAACGTTTTTGCACGTCTTGGGTCTATTAAAATTCTCCTCAGTAATACGATACCGCCTTCTTCAATTAACGGCCGGCAAAATGTAAAATGAGCGAAGTGTGCGGGTGTACGCTATATGCAGAATAAACTATCAACCAAGAGTTTAACCTTTGAGCGCAGACTGCTTGGCAGTACTTGCAATGCCGACTGTGATCAGTGCGATCGCTTCCTAGTGCTTGAATGATCCTGACTGACAATGTTTACTCAGATGCTAATAACCTTTCTCCCATCGTCGGCATTCACCAGGAATTCAGTAATGTTTTGTTGCATATCTGCGTATTTCGAGAGGAGATATCTGGTTTTGTTTCTTCTTGTGCTGCTCCACGTTTTTGGTTTCATCGGGAAGTGATATGTATTCACGTTCTCTTGGAAAATCCCAATTTTTGTTCCGTCATGTCTTCTTGGTAAAATTGAATCAAGAATGGAGTTCTTGATGATATATTAGTTGTACATGAACATAATGGTATTCCAAGAACTACTGTTTATCGAAAACCAAACAATACAATAAAGTATCTTCATTTTGAATATTATCAACGTTTTATCACCAAATTAGGAGTAGCCATCGGAAGTCTATATAATAGTGATGTTCTTTCGAACTGAACGAAGTGATTTATATAACTTCAATCAGAAAGATCAGTTGAAGCGATCGTTCTTTCGTTTTCAATCAGTTCCCCCTTCCACAACTCTAAAGTGATTGCAAGTGATTATTCTAATCGCGGAATAAGTTCCATCAGTTCAATCAGTACGAAAGAACACTACTAGTATTGCATCAAAAATATGCTCTCTTCAGAAAGATAAAATTGAAGAAATTAAGTAAATATCTGAAATTCTCGAGCGAAATGTCTATTCCAAGAAATTGTTGTAAAATACCAAAGGAATGGAACACATAAAGGGTTTTCCAGTAAGAGGTGTTATTTTGAATAGCCCGCTATTTCGGTAGATGTCACGTTTGAAACTGTCAATTTTTGACATTTGATTAGTAGAAACTACGCCATTAATAAAAATAGGACGATACACGCTTCAAGAACGCATTGAAATTATTAAAATTCGGTATAAAAATGGTGAAAATTTAGCAGAGACGGTTCGTAAAACTCGAACATTTTCGGGTCGTCGTGAAGCATCTTGTCGGACCGCAATAAAGAAATTGGTGGAAAAATTCGAGCTGTTGGGAGAAGTAAGTGATGTGAAGAATAAAACCCGTGCACGTCGCTCAAGAACAGCCGATAATATTGCTGCTGCAGCCGAAAGTGTTGAAGAAAACCCAGGTTTGTCCATTTCTTGTCGTTCTTTGGAAATAGGCATTCCACAAACGTCATTACACCGTATTTTGCATAAAGATTTGGGTCTTAAGGCTACGCTACGTGCCACATAAGCAAAGAAACCATTGATCTTTTGCGGGGAAAGTTTCCGGACCGTGTTATCTCTCGAAGAGGTGATCACAATTGGCCACCGAGATCTTGTGATTCAACACCTTGCGACTTATTCCTTTGGGGCCACATGAAAGAGAAGGTCTACGCCAATAGCCCAGCATCGATTCAAGACCTCAAAGATGGAATTCGTGAGGCTATCGAGGACATAGGGCAGCCACTTTGCGATTTGGTTATGGAAAATTTCATTAAAAGATATAGTCCTGTAAGCGTGGTCGTGGTGGTCATTTGCCTGATGTTATTTTCCACTTTTAACGGCATAGCTTCTTCTTTATTATGAAATATCTATACTATCAGAGCAAATTTGACTGAGATAAAATCTAGTAATGAGAATCAACTGATCAAAAACTGCATACATGAAGTACCTCGTGAGTGTGGTAGAGCCTATATTGGAGAAACTAAACATCCCTTGAATGTTCGAATCAAAGAACATAAAAAACTAGGACAACTTGGAGATACTCATAAGTCCAACAAGCAAATTTTATGGAGTAAAGCTTACATAATATCAAAAGAAAAAAATTTAGATGTAGAAAATTGAGAGAGGCAGCTTTCATGTCAATAACTAAAAACCCCATCAGTCAACTGTCTTTTGATTTCAAAAAATCTTGGCTCCAATAATCACACCTAAAAAGATCAAATGAATTTTCTACATGACGTGGGATTCCCACCAACGTTTCCGGGCCCACAAGAAGCACAGTTGTGCCAACATGAGCCAGCCAGTGTACCTCTTCTTCCAATGCACAGATATCGATCAATTATCCAACCCATGAATCAAAGTCATAACCTTACCAAGTCAACCATGACAAACACCTCTGATTATCCATACATTACCCAGATGGTACGATTACTCACAAATTTTTCTCACATTGACATATCTTTCACGTATCTGATCGATTTCGTTATTAATCTATCTTTAATAATATCGTCATTTAACATCTATATGAAAGATAATAGCTTTGCACTCAACAATCGTTGATAGATTGATTGTGGATAACTGCATTATGCTAGATTTCCAATTGCAATTATTATATTGTTGAATATGTTTGATCTTTGTTGGTTTTACTGTTCTTATTGTGGATAGAGCTGGGTGTAATGCGAGCCATTAAAGACTTGGATATGATTGCACTGAAGTCCATTAATCGTATCTTGTTTTATGCACGTCTACTTATTTATAATTTATGGAGTATTCATAAGTCGTTTGGGTTGATTAAGTTATATTGAGGATTTGTAGTTTTAGCTCAATAATAACAAGTTAGGTTAAGGTAATACCGTATCCCTAGTTGTTAACCATTTTTCAACAAAAACCTGGATTACTTTCAAGGAAGGTTTAAACTGCCAGAAATATTGAATTTACAGAAACCCGAAACTTTGAAAACATATGATAGACAAATATGTATAAATGAAATTCATTTTTCAACGACTGCTATACAATACAGGCTCTTTTCTTGGAAGGGGAGGGCCTCAACCAGGCTAGATCTGCGTTTTTTCCTATAATTCTCCTGTCCGAACCTCCCTAGTGATGTAATGATCAAGGAAGTAAGGACAGAGAAAAACTTCAGGACATTGCTAAGTAAAATAGAGGAATGGGAACGAGAATACACAGACTATAACCTCGAAGAAAACACCGTAAAATGGTATACAGATGGTTCCAAAACCTCTACATAATCTGGCGCAGGGATATGTCGCTAGGCTCCTGTATGTGCGTCTTTCAAGCGGAAATCTTAGCTATGGAAAGATGTCTAGATATAAATCTAGAAAGAAACTATCAGAAGTGCGATATAGCCACACTCAGATAGTCAAGCTGCTATTAAAGCACTGAGCTCCTACTTCATCGACTCAAAGATGATCTGGGATACCGGAACAAACTCAATGAGGTAGGCAAGAAAAATAAGGTCTTTTTAATCTGGGTTTCCGACCATTCGGCCAATACACTTGCCAAAGAGGGAGCACGAATGTCACTCATTGGCCCAAAACCCTTCTGTGGTATAGGTAAATGTACCTATGAGAAGGAGTGGAGAAGGAGAAAGCCGAGAGGAAAAAACTCTGGCGGAATCTCCCAGGGATGGATCATTCCACTAAGTTCCTTCGGAACTTTGAGACAGCGGGGTCCAAAAGATATTTGGATCTTGGTAAGAAGCAATTACACCTCCTCACTGGCTTTCTTATAGGACACTGTCGCCTCAGGAAGCACCTGTTGAGGATGGGATTATCGGACACTGACGAGTGTAGGTTCTGTGTGGAGGAGGAAGAAACCCCCATTCACCCAGTCACGGAATGCTTAGGCATTATGAGCCTAAGGTGAGAATTAAATTTCTAGAAAACTTTTTGGAATGATCCATTTCCGAAAGATTTCTCCAGAGTGCTGTCTTTCAGTTTCTTCCTTTTCCAAAACTCTTTTTTTATGTATGCATTTGCCTATACCACAGGGAGGTTCTACACCAGTAAGTGGCATTTGTGCTCTCTTTCTGGCAAGTGAGTTAGCTTCTTCATTTTCCCTGATTCCAGAGTTACGAAAAACCTATACCAAGAGGCCCTTGTTTTCTTTGGTATTTCGTTCAGTTTCAGTACGATAAAGAAATTCTTCTAAGGCCACAATGAGCAAAAATAAGCCCCCACCATTAATTCATTAATCCTTCTGAAAATTCCATCGACGCTATCGTCCCACAGCGAGATTAAATTTTCAATTAACTCGAGGATTATTAGAAAGTACATTCAACAACTTCTCGAAGCCGGTAGATAATCCTTAATTATAAATACTCGGTAAATAATCGACGACAGGGTATCCAATATAATAAATGCCGTTGCCTGCATCACGTGTGTCAGTGTGTGAGTACGATGTTTTGTTGTGACTTAACACGGACGAAAGCTGGTTAATGGAATACCTGCATAGGATGATTTAACAGTCGGCTATCTTGAGGTGAATCTCCTTCTCGAAATGTAATCATTTTGAAATGCCGATGAGCTTTCGGTTTGTTACGTTATAAAGGATACTTCGCATATGGGGAAGGCAGGAGGTGTCAGTTTTATTTTATTGATCTACACTGACCGGAAAAAAAATCGATCCACTCAAAAATCGATGAAGTTGGTTAATTCGTAAATATGTTATTTCAAGTCCGATTCGATTGAATTTTTTTTCAATTGTAGGTATGTTCATCCTCAATCAACCACCAGTTTTGAATTTCAAGAAAACTCGGCTTACTTCATTTTATACATGATCAAACAAAATCTGTTTTTCACCCTAACTTTAGAACCACCCCAGTTGTGTTCCAATTGTTCCCCCATGGGATTTCTTATCCCACCATCAAGACAAATCTTTTCTTGACAATTTAATTTCTCATTCATATCAATAATTCAATTTTTGTTGACGATACAGGGTTTTTAGTAAAACATTAAATTTCGCTTAGGCTACAACAGTACTTTAACCTAAAATTCTGACCTAATGAAAACAAACTGAAAACTGATTCAAAAACATAACGTGTTTTCCGCACAGACGCAGATAACAGGTGCAATTCGTCTCGGCATGTCCTCATTAAGGTTTTGAATCAATTAGAGCATCACTGAGCTTCTGCAAATATGTAGGAGTTGGTACGCGAGATCGAATTTTCCTCCCAAGAGCATCCAAACATGCCCAATTGGTTTCAAATCTGGGCTTAGAGTAGGCCAGTTGAATTCTTGGATATCAATCTCTGCTAAATACTCCCTGGCAATCCTAACCGCATGCGGTTGATGCGGTAGGACATTATGAAGCATTAGCACGAAATCGTTCTCAAATAAACGGTGCGTTCCGAACAACATGTCGCGCTAAAACTTGTTTCATGTTTTCAATCAGTTTTTAGTTTATTTTCATAACGTTAGGATTTAAAGTTAAGACTGTGAAAGTACTTTCATAGCCATAGCGAAATTGTGGAGTTCAATGTTACTCTGAAAACTTGTATCTTTAACAAAAATGGAGCTATTGTTAAGAATGAAGAATTGAATTGTTAAGAGAAGATGTGCCTTGATGATGAAATAAGAAATCACACGGTGGAACAATTGGAACACACCAGGGATGGTTCTAAAGTTAGAGTAAAACAACAGATTTTGTTTCATCCTGTATAGAATGACGTACGCCGAGTTTTTTTGACATCCATAACTGGTAATTGATTAAGGATGAACAACAACAAAATTTCGTCTCTTTAGATTTCGAATATCACACAAAATGAAACAATCCCTTTTCGCTTTCAACATCACACATTCCAATATATCATTTCATATCCTATAATTAAAAAAAGCGCTGGTTTCTTCTTTCCGCCGAGGCCAATACAGAAGGGGCAACGTAGGGCTTTCTGTGTGGTCTGTGGTTTTCTTGATCCGTCTCCATAGAAGAAAAAAAGATGAAACGGGTAGGTAAAGTATACGAAACTCGATAACCAATATACGCAGTATCATCGTGACTTGGCAACTAATTCCTCGCCAAGGATTACCGAGATACCGGCTTAAACGAACGACCATCTGAAATTTTATACTGTAATTTGTTACTTCTATCAATTTTACGCTTTTTACGCTTTGTGTTTGTGTCTGATGTTGGTATCTCGTTCAAATTTGAGGTAATTTAGTAAGTTCAATATATTATTCGGGTTGTTCATATCATATTTACTTCTTCTTTTCAACGTTTCGACCAGCATTCGCCAGACGTCGTCAGGAAAATACTTCCAATTCTTAACTCCCAGAAAATCAACAAATCAACTCTTTAAAAATGTTTGTAATTTTTGCAGAAAACAATCTTGATCTATATTTTTGATAAATCAGTTGTCAAAAAGTTCATTTATTTTAAAATGCTCGTTCTACTTAAACGAGTGCTATATCGTTTTGCTCTAATGTCTGTAATTTTCGAGTTTTGGGCTGAAAATGCTCTCAAACGATAGGTTCGACTCCCTGATGACGAATCGTTGGTCAAAATCAATTCTGTCCGTGGGGCCGTCCAGCCGTAAGCACGATAAGTTTCTAAGAAATTGCCCTGAAAACTTGAGATTTTCAGGGTGAGTTCGGTGCCTAAGTGCTGTGGTTAGGTTCGTAAACCAGTCCAATAGTTCCATATGTTCCATAAAATATGGCTATTCAAAATTTCTAATTCAATATCTCAGACAAAACGAAATATATCGAAATGAATTTATGCGCACACATGAAAGATGCTCATAGTGAGCCTCATGCAAAATTTTATGACCATAGTAGGGGCGTTCGGCATCGACATCGGACGTATCGGATCGATCTAAACCGTTCTTTTATTAGGTACATCCGCATTGAGGGGAATACACATCTGTACCGTTCGTCATAAAAATCTGAGCAATCGGACGTCGATCTTTTCGCTCGGTCTATTTCGACGGAGCAAAGCGATTTTATCCATAGAGTTTTATGTTTTTTAATATTTTTTTGTTTTATGTTGAGTTTCCTGATCCGACAACCGATAGATTGAAAAATTCTAACAGTTTTATTCTTCTGTTTTCATTTATTCATTAAAAACTCAATTAATTCATTAAAATTTTTCAATATAGCTATCGTAGTTATAATGGGCAGGAGGAGATATTGCTTTCCCGTTTCTTTTCGTGTAATTTACAGTATTCGTTTTGAGGAGTTTCGTGCTCCTGAGCTGTTCCAGTGCTTGTGCGCAGCCAATGGCAAGCCGTAATTCGAGCTTTTGAGTTACTCAGAGCACGAAATATCTCAAAACGAATAGGCTATACAGGGTTGGGATAAAGTTCGGCACCAAATTAATATCTTTAAAACGGAAGGGAACATAATTTTTAAATTTGGTAGCTGAGTGTAATGGACCACAATGCATCTGATGAGCATATTTTCATTAACGAGATACTTCCGGTCTAACCGGAATGACCAAATTTTTTTTTATTCAAATGGGACACCCTGTATATTTCTGCAGATTCTGAAAGAGCACTTTGTTTCGGATCTGTCCATACCAGGTTCCATGTAAAAATTATCTGTAAAAAGAAGAATTGATACAACGGATTCTTGATGAATGTGCATTAATACATAGAGATGTCTTGAGAAAAAATACTCAAGAATTTGTTAATAGACTGGCATATTGTCAGGAGGTGAACGGCAAGTACTTCGAACAATTAAAATGATTTTTTTAAAATTATTTTTAATAAATTTTTTCTACTAGTAAAGTAATTTCTTCTTTTTATAGATTTTCATAAAAAATACGTCATGAAAAGCAGAAAGAGTTATCTACTACAAAGTATTTCGTTTTATTTCTCACTATTGATACAAATAACAACGATTTATTTATTTGAATGGATTTTTTCTCAAACGTACAAAAAGACATTTACAGAGAATTTTTACATGGAATCCGATATGGACAGATCCGAAACGAGGTGCACTTTCAGAATCTGCAAAAATATACAGGGTGTCCCATTTAAATAAAAAAATTTTAGGTCATTTCCGGTTAAACCGGAAGTATCTCATTAGTGAAAATATGCTCATCAGATGCATTGTGGTCCATTACACTCAGCTGCCAAATTTCAAAAATATCGCCCGTTTCGTTTTAAAGATATTAATTTGGTGCCGAACTTTATCCCACCCTGTAATAATCAATTAATTGATCAGGATCTTTCGGTACATATCGGTTATTATATGTTCTGTGGGTACAACTATCGCCGTATTGAACGACCAGAAGGGGATATTGCATTACTCGTTTCTTTTGCATTCAGTGCCTTTGCACCTAATTATTTAATTGAGATTTTATGGAAGAGCTATGAAAAGGGTGAAAGTATCGTTAAAAGATGAGCATATTTGCCAAAATAGTGATCTTTGAAATCTCATAATCTATAAAAGTAGAACAGAGCAGTATGTTCTGTGGCAGATGCTCTGTACCGTTCGTTTATTTCCAGATATTTCAGATTTATCTGTACGATCTGTGGTCACGTGACTAAAAAATCCGTCCGCTCGCGGAGGTCAATGCCGAACGCCCCTAGTGTAAACAGTACCATAAAAAATTCAATTGGAATATTGAAAAGAAGAATCTCTATATTTCCATAACCAGATATCCGATTCGAGTGGAATTCATTTTGTGTATGAAGATTGATATACTGAATGTTCATGCAAATTTCAAGAAGATCGCACTGTCAGAACCTTAGACTAAGGAAGGACCTTCCTTTGTCTAAGGTCAGAACCATACAATTTAATTTTTTAATTTTCAAGTTTTGCCTATTTCAGTTTTTTAATATTTTCAGAATATTACGTCGATATATTCAGTATCAATCCTATACAACATTCTGAGGTAGTAGCTTCATTGCTCCGCCAGTGAACGAGTTCTGAAAAGCACCTGCGCGGGGCTTTCTTAATATTTTTTGTTGGCTTTTTGGCTAGATCTTTTTCTATGGAGCACATATGTTTTTGGTATCAACAGACGGTTGACTGAAACAATCTTATTTGTGTAAAGTTAAAGAAGAAATTGAATAAAAGTGTATAACCCTGGTGAACATACTGGAGACCAAAACAATCAAACATAAAAACACTCCAATTTAACAAGAATAAAACGACCGATACAAACTATACCATCCTCATCTTTCAATAGCTACAACCTCAATGAAATTCAATAAAATTCGTACAACCACAATAATTTGTACCATTACATCCAATCTAACAAGAACCAACACAGGAATTTCCAGCTTGTTAGCAGGCAGAGCATGCACAAAAGAACCAACAATTTATACAAAACGCAAATGGTGAGATTAAAATCTTTTTCAAGTAATAATCTGAAGATTGCTGCTCACAACAGTGCATTACCTCAATAGGCTTGTATATTTTATTATGATCAGATTGTGGACGCGAATGCGCATACTATGCATACAGTGACTAGATTATATTGTGTTTTCTGCTTCTCCTCTGCAGCCACCAAGAATTAACTTTTTCAATGGTTGCTGAAAGTACCTGAGGTGGTCTATAGACGAATGGCATCATTATTGAAGAAATTATTATGGAAGTTTATGGAAGATTGTGTTTTAACCTTTGAAACCTTTTTAGGTTTTCACTCCCAGTCTCTGAAACAGAAATACTTCAAAAAATTTCAATTAAGATGAAGTGCTCCTGCGAAAATCTTTGCGCTTATTTGTCAGGAGCAAATTGGTGCTGAAAAAAATGTTGCCTAACAGTAAAACTGAAAAGGGAAATAAATGAAAAGGATCATGTAACGTTTCGGTGTCTATATCAGACACCTTCTTCAAGACAAACTTGTAAAATCATCAGAATTGTGTGTTTTTTCATTTGCAGTCTAATTGACATTGAAAGTTGTCAACACATAGTGATGTTGATTTATTTAATTCGAAATTTCCTGTCATTCTTTCTTCAATAAATCAATCCAAACACAAACTATTCCAGCAGAACAATTAGCCAAATTATCTACTTCATCTAACAAAATAAATGTGGATTCCTTAATTTTCCTTTTATAATTGTCAGGTTCCGTCATTATTATCTTTGTGTTGTTCCAGTTCATCATATGATCTCAGCTATTTGAACATACATGATAAGCGATTTGTGAACTTGTAATGTCTCTTTTTTTGATTTTGTTCTTATGTTCCCGTTTTCTTATCTCTAAAGGTCTTGATGTCTCACCTGTATAAGATTTTCCACATAAACAGGGAATATTGTAACACAATTTTTTGAATTTTGTGTCTCATGCATTGGTTTCGTTAGTTTTACTGTAAGGCACCAATTTTTTCAAAACCAATTTGCTCCTGACAAATTAGTGCAAAGATTTTCATAGGAGCACTTCATCTCAATTGAAAATTTTTTAATTATTTCTGTTTCAGAGACTGGGAGTAAAATTCTAAAAAGTTTTTCAAAAATGCAGAATCCTGTCAGGTTATATTTCAATCGAAATCTTTGAAAAATTATGAATTTTTTATATTCCGATTTCCCGATAACCTGCGAGAGGCAGACACTACCTTATAAAAGTACACAGGTAAGAACTATTACCGATAATGGAACTTTTGTTTGAGCAGATGAGGAGTAAAACATAGATAAAAAAATCTCAAATTGGTTATAGTATAAAGTCCAGGTTTTATACCTCTCGAAATCTGGAACACATTTCTACGTGAAAATCGAAATTGGGAAAAGAAGGAGTAAATTAAAACTTTTCTCATGAAAAATTCTGTTGAGTAGAGACCTTATGCGTTAAATCCTGAATGTTGTGTAATAATTCCGTTACATTTGAATTTTGTCAACTTAAAAAACTCACGTACAATGCAGTATTGATATTATCATTCTGAAATGGCAGGATGTGACTTCGTTTTTGATTGAGGAAGACAAGGTTCTCAAGAAAACGACTGCGAAAGAGGTGTTATTTTGAATAGCCCGCTATTTCGGTAGATGTCACATTTGAAGCTGTCATTTTTTGACATTTGACAAGTAGAATCTACGCCATTAATAAAAACGGAACGATACACGCTTCAAGAACGCATTGAAATTATTAAAATTCACTATAAAAATTGTGAAAATTTGGCAGAGACGTTTCCTAAAACTCGAACATTTTTGGGTAGTCGTGATGCACCTTGTCGGACCGCAATAAAGAAATTGGTGGAAAAATTCGAGCAGTTGAGACAAGTTAGTGATGTGAAGAATCAAACCCGTGCACCCTGTAGCCGAAAGTGTTGAAGAAAACCCAGGTTTGTCCATTCCTCTCAGGAATTAGGCATTCCACAAACTTCGTTACATTACTGGACAACGTTTTCTTTCAACAAGACGGCTCTACGTGCCACACAAGCAACGAAACCATAGATTTTTGCGGGAAAAGTTTCCGGACCTCGAAGAGGTGGTCACAATTGGTCACCGAGATCTTGTGATTTAACACCTTGCGACTTCTTCCTTTGGGTCCACGTGAAAAAGAAGGTCTAAGCCAATAGCACAGCGTAGATTCAAGACCTCAAATATGGAATTCGTGAGGCTATCGAGGACATAGGGCATCCACTTTGCGATTTGGTTATGGAAAATTTCATTAAATAGGATATGGTCCTGTAAGCGTGGTCGTGGTGGTCATTTGCCTGATGTTATTTTCCACTATCAACGGCATAGCTTCTTCTTTATAATGAAATAAACATCCGAATCATTTATATTGAAAAATGGCATTTTTCTTTGAATATCAAAATAACACCTCTTATTGGAAAACCCTTTATGTTTCAGATTCATCTTATAGAATTCCTGACTAACTATGATTGATTTCATACGTTTTTCATACAGGGTATCTAGATATAATTTAGCAACTGTCTTTCTCTGATAGCCCTTCATCATTATCTACAAAATATCCCACAAAACTATCAACTAACCATTGTCAGAGATAATGACGATATCAACGCCAGACTTCAAGATCACTATGACACAAATAACATAAAGAAACCTTCCATCCCAATTAAGTCCTTTTATACATCCTTTCTAGGAAAAATAAAAACGATCTTATAATATGTTATGCGTTCGTTTTGAAGACGAAAAGGATGACTATGAAATTTCATGGCTGGACAACTAGAGAGATGAAGAAATCGGAAGAAAATCGGTCCCATTCATTCTAAAAGAGGCTGTAACTTGAATGAGTTGAATGGGATAGATAATTTTAAGGCCCCATGAAATAGTTAGTTAGAATGGTCGTCTGCTTCGATAAATTTGAATATTTGAGAATGGGAGAAAGGTTCAGGTAGTTTACTGAGGAAGTATACTTGTTTCTATTGTACCAAAAGGTATATCATTTCAGATGGTGTACATATGGGTAGAGTACTAGGTAAGTAGTTTGTTATTGTTGAAAATTGGGTCGGCAATATTTGTTTGAGTGATTCCATTCAATGTTAATTCTCGATTTCTGAAGAGGCGCTTATACATATGTGTGGGCGAATTACATTGTTACACTTTGGAAGTACAAGCTACCTTAGTTCCAATTGTAAAATTTCTCTGTTTAACGAATCCAAATTCCATGTTGTTAAAAACACCCTCTAAAACGAAGTGAATTCTCTCTATAACGAAATATTCAAAGAACATCACTCTTTGAATGGGTATTGGTAAGAAGGTATAAGGGTGGGTTTTTTCGACATTTTTCCGGACGTACGTCATAAATCCCGACCTCAAACTAAATCATTACGGCGGGCAGAGAGATCTTTCTGAAACAGTTTTAAATAAACCCCCTGGCTGTTTGGTTTCAATCTACCATTACGCTAGTGTGAAAGTTATGCGCTAATATCTAAAAGCAAGTGCTTAAGTTTGAATAATGAACTCAGTGAAGTCGACCGCTATATTGCCGATCATAGAAACAAATTTTCTGTATAACGAAATTCTTTATAACGCATTTTTTGCAGATTTAGCGCTTTGGATATAGAATATAGAGATGTTCCACTGTAGTTGTTGTCTGTAATTTTCTAATTTTGAGCCGAAAATGGTCTCAAACTATAGGGTTCGACTTCCTTATGACGAATCCTTGGTCAAATTCAATGCTGTCTCGTGAGACTGTCCGTAAAAACGATAACCGATCGAAATGAAATTTGGCGGCCATCACATGAAAGAAACTCATAAGAAGCCCCATACGAAATTTTGTGACCATAGTGTTGACCAAACCATAGAAAATTCAAACGGAATATAAAAAAAAAATATTTCCACAACAAAATATCCGATTCGGGTGATTTTTTTTTGGGGAAGATATTCTTACTAAATTTTTGTGTAGAATTTCAAGAGGTAAACATAATCAGAACTATATAGAGTGGAACTTCCCTATAAAGAACGTCTGTATAACGAATTTCATACAAGACATTGCACCTTAAATCCAAATTCCATGTTAAAAACACCATCTAAAACGAATTAAATTCTTTCTATAACGAATAATACGAACAACATCAGTCTTTGAATGGGTATTGGCAAGAGGATAAAAGGGTGGGTTTTTTTCTAATTTTTCCGGACGTACGTAATAAATCATTACGGCGGGCAGAGAGATCCTTTCAGACCAATTTCAAATACATCCCCGTCTATTTGGTTTCAATCTAACCATTACGCTAGTATGAAAAGTTGTGCGAAAATGTCTAAAACCAAGTGCTTATGTTTGAATGATAAACTTAAATTTATCAGTGAAGTCGACCGCGACATTGCCGACTATAGAAACAAAGAAAGTTCCACTGTTTTTCAATTTTCTCTAAATTATTAACTTTTTCGAATAACTCAGAATTTGCCAATTCGATCGAGCTAAAATTTTGCTGTACACAAAAACATTGTGGAAAAAATTCTACTATTCCCATGGAAAAACTTTCGATTGAAATGAAATCAAGTTTGAGGATGTGATTGGGGAACTAAAAGACCATGCAAATTTTCAACGTGAAAACGCAACCGCACAATTTTGATAATTTCAGTTATCAGGTAACGTGTCATTGCGTCATATCATTGTATCAGTGTGAAAACTACATCTCAATAAGTATTTGGCCCAGTTGGAGTGCACCGCTTCAGAGATGGGCTATAGATTACCACCTAACAATGAATCTACGTTCGAATACCGTTGTTGTTGCAGCATTACCGTATCCAAAATGTTTGCCGAATGTAAACATCAGAGCTACCGGGATTCTGGAGGTAAATCACACCTCTTCACAGGTGCATTGTACGATTTATAGCCGATCTTGTGCAGGCGAAATATTCTAGGAGGAAGTCTACCTAATGGCCCACTTGAAGAAGTCTAGTCCTCATTTGAGAGGTATTGACAATGGAGTGTGAGGTGATCACCTCAATAGAATACTTCTGCTGTAAATGGTTTGCGATTCAATTGTGGTCATCTTAGAAAACTTGAAAGAACAGGTTTTTTTGTTCAACGCCAAAACACTGCATTCATTTTCATTTCATCGAAAAAATGGGCATTCACAGTGAATTTCAGGAAAAATGTATAACGATTATATCCTTTCAAATTATTAAAATTACCGAAATATTCCAGGGAACTGAAACGATCGTAATTGGTGGTTGAGTGTGACGTAAACGTTAGCAATACCGTTTTCGAGTGAAAAATTGTTGAACGATTATATGCATTCGCATAATAAGCTTAAGTTGAGTCTCAGATGACGAGCTATCAAAATAAAAGCAAATTCTTGGCATATCTATCGAGTATTTCTATTATTTTTTTATTTAGCGAATAACATACAATCCTTCAATAATTTTTTACTCGAAAACGGTTAAAAATACGAAAAAATTACAAGAGTCAAAAAAGTTTTTAAATTGAACGAAGATATCAAAAATTGATTTAACGCTGATCAGTGGCGTACCGCAAAAAAGTTTGAGTAGGAAAAAGTAGACATGGCTCCAGCAAAACAAAGAAAACACTCTGTAGATTCTAGTTAAGATTCGGGACGTACAATGATGGATACTGTTGAAAATAGCTCGCATTCCAAATTTGCACTGAATATCTCAAAAACTGCAGGAGTTATGAAAAAAAAAAACCAATTTTTTTTGGAATTTCAACACCCTGTAGCTCCGTAACGAAGCTTTTACGGACCCATGTTTATAAAAACTTTTTTTCTTAAAATTACATGTTGATTTACCCCCTAAAGTTGTGACATACCTACTATTATGAAACACCCTATATTTCAACATACTGGAAATGCTCATCATAAAATAATGTGAGCATAATATTCCTAATTCAATACTCGTTCATTGAGAGACAATCAGTAGGTGAGAGAAAATGAAAAACCGGAATATTCATTTGGGTTTTTTTATGAATTTTTGTTTAGTTACTCGCCTAACCTCACGTTGAAGTCTCTTCCCGCTACACCAGAAAAGGTGATAAATATAGGTACCCGAGTTACAAATAATCACCTCGGACGTCTTCACGTTTTATCTTATTCTTTAATCTCGATGCTTTCACAAACGCAGTTCAGGGAGGAATAATAATGCAACTATCGCTGATATTCAATCTACAGTGCAACCTTAATATAACGAACCTCAATATAACGACTTCCTCGATTTAACGAATTTTTCATAATCCCCTTGAATCGTCCATAAGAGTCAATGTAAAACATACCTCTACATTACGAAAATTTTTTACGAACAACCTCTTTATAACGAATTTTCAACTACCCAAAAGAGTGTGAATACCTCTACTTAACGAATTTCATCAACTCAAAACCTCTATATAACCTTTTGACCAATAACCAGGTATGTATGTGATTCAGCCGCGACAGTTTCGACGCGTAAAATACGAAGTTAGTTGATGGAAAGTAATCAGTGTTGCTCCTCACTTTTTTGCAATGGCTCAGAAACGTAAAAGGCGTCCTTATCTGTCGCAAAAAGCGAAGCATCATTAATTATGTTGACAAAAATCCTTCTACAAAAAAATTAGACATAGCTAATAAGTTCGGGATTCGCGCAAGTTCATTGGCTACAATTTCCAAATCAAAGATAAGTTTTCCGACGAAATTGGTTTGCCTTCAAACATCAGAAGATTGAAACCGTGGAAAACAAACTACAATTTATTACCTTTTTCCAATCAAGATGAATAAAATTAGATTTAGGCTTTTGTACCAATTGGTTGATTTTTCACCTCTTTTTATTTTGTTCTGCGAATTTTTGAAAAAGAAAAAAATACCTACTCACTTTATAGTTTTGAAAAAGAAAATATGAAATAAATGAGTAATTTGATAAAAATGAGTTTTCATTTATATGAGCAAAATTAGTTCGCTATAACAAGATGAGTACGTAATGTCGAGGTGAATAAAACCTCGGTATAACAAATTTTGGACCAACCTCACCTCAATATAACAAACCTCAGAGTTCGAATTACTTGATATAACGAATATTTACTGGTTCCCTTCCGATTTGTTATATCGAGGTTCCACTGTATATCGCCCTGAAGAACTGATATAAAAAAGTTTGTATCTTTATAATGGCCTATTTAAATTAAGAGCCGTATTCTTCTCACAATTATTAATTATTGATGCGATTATGTAGATAGTATTGTGAGGAATCAATATCGAATGATCTGTAGATCTTGCTCAAGTTCTTTCTACCTAACTGTCTTTATAAAGGAAGTATATAGAATATGCTAATTTTTATTGTGAGAAAGTACTTAAAGTAAAGGCTCTGCTCAAAGAGATTTCTGAGCCGAAAATATTCGTAGAAATAGCTTAGGAAATGAGGGGGAGTTAAATAAACCAACGATACCTATATAAAAAATCAGATGAGAAAAAAACAAACAATAATAATTATAATCCAAAATTGAGTTTCTTTTCTCCTGAATCATTCGATACCTTCAAGTTTTCGAATGTGTATTTCTTTTCCCCAATTTCATAACTCTCAATTTCGTTTTTCATACTAGTAATTTTTTTGTCATTTAACAAATGCTCTCTATAAGATTCAAATTTTTTTGCAACCATTTCTTGAAAAAACGCTTTTGTATGGTCCACACACAAAACTGTTTCTCTAGGATTTTCCGAGAATCACCCGGTAGGTATACATTTACGATGAAGTCATGAACTCGTACAGACAATAATTATTTTCCTGATGGCTCATCTAAATTTATGGCTTTTCCATCCCATAATTCATGTTAACTACGCGTGCATTGTGAGCACTTCAATCAAGGAACAATAAATTCTACCGGACTTTTATTGGGCTGTTATATCTACCTAATGTTGTTTTAAACTTTTACAGAAAAATCTAACGAATAGTAAATATATTAGACTTTCACGAAAAAAAAACAGGTGACATTTGAATTGTTCAGTTTTTCTTCGCTCTGTTATTCAGTTCACGTCATGAGAAGACTCACTGAAGAATTAAGTATGCTAACAAATCATAAAATTTGTTTATAATTTACAACATTTAATTGCTCGGAGTGCACTCGTTGAATCTGGTTGAAATTTGGTTTCAGAAATACGGTGTCACATGCCACAATGACACACTACAGTCGGGTTGATGGATAATGACCATTGTCCTTCAAAAACCTCTCAATATTGGCGAAATCAGCCGAATAATTATGAATTTGTTCATCCTCTAAAGTACCTACAAGTTTAACCGTAAGTGAAATAATTAATTCAACCTTTTGTTCAAACAATTGCATTCGTTTACTACAGATATTTCAGGAAACAAAGGCTATTTCGTAGAAACGTGTCGAAGCTACTTTTCTCAATAAGTGAATACAAAACGATAACAAATTAAAAAAAAAGACTGGAGTGAGGCAACTAAGCCATTCGAAATGAGATGATGATAATGCTAGATACTTTTATATTCAAACAACTCAATATTTTGGGTATTCTTTTCACAGAAATGTTCATTTCATTTTCATTACTTTTCATTTCTTTGCTTAATATTTTATTATCAAAATATAGGGAAATCAAGAAGTCTTCTTGTGGAATGCCATCATAAGACGCTTAGATAGGGTGAGGTATTTCTTGTCTCTGGTATTTCTATCTCACCGATTGTGGGAACAACGCTGCTATGTTCTAATATAGCGAGATGATTTGTTGGTTATTTGTCTAAATTACTAAGACTTCCGTTTTATCTACCTGGTTCTTGATCTCCCAAGATAAAGGATGACTACATCACGTCTTATGCACCCTATAAGCTGATTAAACCACATATCTTTCTCTATTTTTTACCCTCAATATCACTGGGAAAGAAGTTCATTTTCACAAGGAATATGCAGCCGTTTGATCAAAACTTATTATGAGATCATAATCATTTTTTCATCCATGACGATGAAATAATAATTCTTTTTGTTATAAAAACTTGAAAACTAGAATTTATCATAGACTTTAAAAAATTTTGCTTCAGTCAAATCTATCAGGTCAAAAGTTTCATAACTCTCCCCCAAATTAGAAAAGGGATTTATTAATATGTAGAAAACCCCCTAGAAAGAGATTCAGCCAAAACAGAAAAATTAACGAATATTTAGAATGGTTTGATAATTACCAAAATCGCTATATACAGGGTGTCCCGGAAAATGTGGAAAATCTCTCGGATTCAGATAGAACATAAGAAAATAAGATGACAAGTTCCCATAATTTTTTTCCTAGCAGCCCTCCCTACGAAGATACGACCTCCTAAATGACGCCACTGGAAATTCATTTTAGTGGAATAAATTTCAATTACTTACTTCTTTCATTATTTTTTTTGAGAACGGTTCATTTTATCGACACTGAACAAGAGTACCTTTTCTTTAGCTTTATGTTCAAGGTATCCAAATTTGTTTTTTTAGCACCTTATCATACAGGGTGTTAAAAATGTAAGCATTAAAATGTACAACCCCTGGTAAACTGAACAAGCTAATTGAAATTTGAGTGCGGTGATTTGAGAGGTCTTTAATACTAATCATATTAAATTTTCATCAAATTATATCGAGAAGTTTGAAACTTATTCCACTAAAATGGATTTCCAGTGGCGTCATTTAGATTCAGAAGGTCGTATCTTCGTAGGGAGGGCCGCTAGAAAAAAATTATGGGAAGTTGTCATCTTCATTTTTCAGGTTCTATCTGAATCCGGAAGATTTCCCATATTTTCCGGGACACCCTTTATATAAGGAATCTTATTCGGTTTGTCTCGATACAAATATTTCAATAGATATTTTAATTTTAATGTACTTATTTCATTTTCATAATAAATTAATTGAATATAACCATATTTCCTTATTTGGCATTGTTTTGAATATTTTTGAGCATAATTAGAAGCTATAAAATAGAATGTACGAATACTATATCAAAGTGATAATAGCAACATCAATTATTGAAAGAAATCATTATAAAAGGAATTCAGATGTCACATACTACTCCTTTTTAACACTTTTTCAAGGACTATTTATTCAAATACTGTAATCATACCAAGAAGAAAATTATTTTTTATTGGATAATTATTCATCCACTGAATGAACAATATACAATAAATACGAAAAATCTGTGAAAAGCGCAGATTGAAGAAAATTTGAAATTTGCTCATAAACAACCCTGCAACTACAGTGGAACTTCCCTACAACGAACGTCTGTATAAGGAATTTCTCTGTAAAACGAATTTCGTACAAAACATTGAATCCGGATTCCATGTTAAAAGCACCCTGTGAAACGAAGTAAATTCTCTCTATAGCGAAAAATTCAAGAACATCGCTCTTTGAATTTCTTTATAACGATTTTTTTTTGCGAATTTAGCGCTTTCGGGAAATTCTACTGTATCAAGCGAACTAGAGTCATTTTCGTAACACGCCAATTTGATCCAATAGGCCACTCACCTTGGGACACCCGATATATTCAACTCTCCTCTTATTGCTATCTCATGAAAAAAGCCCTATATTACAAAAATAGGACCGAATAATCGCGACCATATTCCCAGACGCCAAAAAGGCACAGACGTATCCAAAAAAACCAGATCAGGACGAAATCTTCAATTGAAAATCAAATAAGATTCTACGAAGCCGTAGCAATTTCAATTTTCAAACATCAGATCGTAAAAAGTCGATGGATGCACGTTTCTTTAGTAGACGCGTCCATCATCATTCAAGTGGATGACTGGGCTGTGGTAGAATTTGGTCGTACCGACAAAGGCTTAGCCTTGAGGCCGACCAGAGATAGGTACGCTTGTTAGCGAGAACTCGGGAAGGATTTAAAACGGGGAAAGAAGAGATCTCCTGAAGCTGAAAAAGACAACCAGAGAGGTCTGGTTGATATAGGGCTTTTCTCGAAGTGAAAAAATTCTGTTATATTTGTGGCGTCTAAAAGGAATCTTAATGAATGAGTAAATAGCTTCACGAGTCGTTGACATGCTGTTCTGAGTTGATAGTAGTTTTATTTGGTTTTAGTGTACAGGGTGGTTGCAAAATTGAAGCATTGAAAATGTGTACTTACGTGATTTTAGGTGTTTGATAACATGGCGATTATGTGACATTGTGGTACCTATACAGGGTGTGATAGCAATAAGAGAAGAGTTGAATATATCGGGTGTCCCAAGGTGAGTGGTCTATTGGATCAAATTGGCGTGTTACGAAACTGACTCTAGTTCGCTCAATACAGTAGAATTTCCCTATAACGAAAGCGGTAAATCCGCAACTGTTTCAGAAGGATCTCCCTGTCCGCCGTAATGATTTAGTTTAAGGTCGGGATTTATTACGTACGTCCGGAAAAATTTCAGAAAAAACCTACCCTTATACCTTCTTACCAATACCCATTCAAAGAGTGATGTTCTTTGAATATTTCGTTATAGAGAGAATTTACTTCGTTTTAGAGGGTGTTTTCAACATGGAATTTGGATTCAAGGTGCAATGTCTTGTACGAAATTCGTTATACAGACGTTCATTATAGGGAAGTTCCACTGTATTTAGAACCAATCTCAAGTCCTATAGAAAATTTTGAGGTATAATAGCCTCATTGCTCCACCAGCGCACGAGCGCTCAAACGCCCTACTGCTCAGGGCTTTCCTTATATTTTTTCCATAAATTTTTACTCCAAAATACATATCCAAATTTGAATATTTTTCCCCTCCATCAAGTTAACGACCGGCACAATTATTGTGTCCAGCTATCCGATTAAACCAATCATCTCCTCGAGTCGGCTTGGTTTGATCATGCCTACTTAATTTCTTTCAGAGTCAAAGGTCAGGTAATTAGGAATGAAAGAGGCTGTCAGCACAATAAAACGATTCTTTCATCTGTCAATCTAATGTGTTCGTTCTCTATGCTTCAGGAAGTTTATTATGCCGTTTCCTCCATGAAAAATTCTCCACAATGATGTGCATTGTCTTGATGAAGAATGATATCAGTTTTTTATTTTGTTCGTTGGCGATAAAAATGAGATTTCAGATGATTTGTCCACCGATTAAAGAATATTTGGCGTTTGTGAGATATTTTCAGGAAGTGACGTACTTAATTAAATGATGATAAATGCAATTATGATTATAATAAAAATATACGGGGTGACCTAATCAGACAGATCGACTTTTGTTAAGTGACTTTAAAATTGTCAACCCTATGTTAACCCTTTGCTACCCCGTTGACAGTGTCAAAATTGGCATATTATTTCAATAATTTTGGTATGATCAAAATCACAGCTGTGTATTGAAACGTGAATATATTTCTACTAATAGTCATTTAATCAACTAGTAGGTTAATCGCTAGATTAATAAACAAGTTACAAGGTTCTTCTATCGACTGCATCACAAATTGAGTATAAATTCTTGATTGAAACACATTCTCATTTTGCACCAGAGATACATTTGACATAATATAAATGTCCATGTTTCAGTAATACAAGAAAGTAGTATCGATAGTATCCATTTTTTTCCTGTGAAATCGATAATTGTGCCAAACCATCCTACTGGTAAATGAATCTTACTTCATATACTTTTTTTAATCGCTGTAGAATGTATTAAACTTTTTTGGTCAGTCTATATTAAATCTTGTTTGTGTAAAATGTTAACCTATTGTTTCAACTGTCTGAATCTCAAGAGAATCCCTCGTTTCCGGTTGTTTCTGCATGTGGTCAATTCTGAAAACACCCAAAGGACATCTACCTTAACCACTTTCATGGAAGAAAGACATACTTAGAAGCAGACATCTATAAATTTCAATCTGAATTGACCGAAAACCACAACAGGCTATAAAACACCCATTGGCAATGGACCTTGCACAGAAATCGACGAAAAGAACGAAATACAGGGTGTTTTTTTAGTTGGTTCATTCTTTCTACAGGAGATACGCGAATAAATTCATCAATGCCGCATATTCCTTCAAATAGTGAACTATAGTTGACATGTAAAACGTTCGGTGTATTCGGAATAGTGAGTTCCATACTGTGTTAGATTTGAAATATATTTCTGTGTAAGTAAAGCAAATAAATAATGCATGTATAATAATCATTTATTATAACACCGAGCTACACTTGGTGAACATCGAACAAATGAAGATTATTTCGAGCATTATATGTGAATAAATATTTCCGTCGATCTCAAAATATAAGGTGATTTTAATATTTACTAAATCGATCATTAATGGCCCATTTTAATGCTCAATTTATGCTATTTTAATGTGCAATCCTCATTGCAAACGTTCACCAAGTATTCAGAAACACTACGAGAAATGTCCTATAACTCTACTGGAACATAGATACATAGAAATTTTATTACGTCAAATGTAAGTCTCGTGCAAAATGAGAATGTAATTCAATCAAGAACTCATACACGATTTATATTGAGATCGTCGGAATAATCTTGTAATCAACTCAGTTATTAATCGAGCGACCAATGGTCAACGAACTATTGTTAGAAAACGTATCCTAAACATTAGTCGCTGTCTTTAATAACCTAGTTGATTAAATAACTATGATTGATTTAATTTCTTGAAGTTAACATTCATGTCGATTTTGAGGGGAGAGAGATATGCGTTCGAGTTCCGATACCACATAACGTCTATTTTACGTTTTCTCGAACGCGTACATATTATCCAGGTTAAAAAATTACGTTCGGAATGTGTGGATCGAATCAACTGCGGCAATAAAGATTTATATTTGTGTCTGCAGGAAACCTAGAGATTGTATATTTGCAAACGGTTTTACTGCCCTGCATGTTTGACCCGTGTTCACGTACGGGGTCATAAAAATCGAATTTCGAATGGTACTAGGTTTACGCGTTACTGAATCGAACGATGTAATATAAATTCGCTGAAATGTCTGTTAGTTTGGAATTTTGAACTGCAAGTGGTACCAAACTTTTCGGTTGTTCTCACTCATGAAAAATCCGAGATTAAAATCAATTCTGCCTGGCTTTCCGTAAACACTCTTACTTTCAAACGGAGCTGATTCTAGAAAGGAAGGGTTATTCTCACAAAATGAAAATAATGTAAAAACTTTGAAAAAATTGAATTCTTTGGTTCTGATGATGCGATCTTCTTGTAATTCTCCCTCAATATTCAGTATATTAATCTTCATTCGCAAAATGAAATCCACTCGAATCGGATATCTTGATATTCAAATATAAGATTCTCCTTTTCAATATTCCAATCGAATTTTCTATGGTTCTTTAACACTATGGCCCTGTATGTTTGTCTATAAATAATTTAACCTTTCGTTGCATATTCATTGCTAATAACAATTTAACAATTTTGAATCGCTACAATTTATTCATATTATATACTGAATTTTATTTAAAAAAATCTAACACCAAAGAAGCAAAGCATATTGTTCTCCTTTCAAATGACACCAAAAAGTCACATTTAATCATATTCGCTCAAAATTCTATTTGTGTTTCTAAACCGAATCGTGAAAAAAGCCTGAATTTGCGACAGGTGAACAGAGTTAGTTTGATGTCTCAAAGAAAATCAACATAATCCATTCACATCCAAAACAACAACCCCTAATTGACAGTTGAGAGTCCTTGTTGAGAATGCTGAAAAGCAGAGGAGACTATAGAACATCTGATAAATAATTGTCCAATATTTGAATTTCAGGATAGCTTAAGGGCTATACATGAAGTTACAGAGTCGTTTTTGAATTGGGTTGTAAATTTTAAATCGATTTAGGTAATAGAGTTTCAATCATTTTATTTTTCTATTCCTTTTTATGCTTCGATTTATTTCGTTTCAGATTGAGAATTAAGAAGCCATCTTGGAGAGAGTTATTGATTAGACTAAATAAAGAAGAAATCCTTCAATATTCGAATAGTTTTTGTTTTGTTTTGTTGTTGTTATTTTTGTTGGAACTGCGAGACACAGTTTTTTACTGGGGTTTTTCCCTGAGCTCTGGTATCATACGAGAAAATAGTACGGTACCCCGTTCTGCACTAACCTCAGTTAGGGATTTTTAATTTTGTTTTATGTATTGTATTATGGATCGAAGCTCTTAAATTCAAAAAATATATACAGGGTGTAACTAAATAAGTGTAAAATATTTAAGGAGGTGATTCGCTCATCGAAAAAAAGATAGGATCTTTCATATAAAGAAACTTCATTGGAGCATCCCTTGTTAAGATACAGCCCCTCAAAGGGAGTACATAAAATTTGTATAACAATTTTTTTCACGAGCACCAGAAAAGTTACAATACTGAAATTAACCTGAAGTTTTCTACTAGCAAAAAAAAATTGTCACTATCGCTAAAAGTGTCCTACTAGATACATAGATTAGTTTCGCATTTATGACGATCTATCTCTGTAGTTGGTCGTAAAATATTTTTTTACTGCGAACTGGTTTATTTTTGGCAAAAAACTCAAGAGACATTTTTTGTTTAGAATGAAACAGGCTATCGGAAATAAATTTTTAAATGGTAAAAAAATAATAAGACAAAAAGTTACATTGGAAATAAACTTAGGGTTGAGTTTCCCACCCTTACAACCATGGGGTAAACCAAATAAATAACTGGATAAGTGTCTTTTTGCTAGTAGGAAACGTCAGGTTAATTTCAATATTGTAACTTTTTTGGTGCTTGTGAAAAAAATTGTTATACAAGTTTTATGTACTCCCTTTGAGGGGCTGTATCTTAACAAGAGATGCTCTAATGAAGTTTCTTTATATGAAAGATCCTATCTTGTTTTCGATGAGAAATCACCTCCTTAAATATTTTACACTTATTAAGTTACACCCTGCATAACACCTCTGTCCCAAGTACCAAATCCACATTTTCACCCCAAAAAAGAAATGCATCAACAAAATCACTTACAGCAAAAACTGCCCCTTCCACTTAACTTCCATCCTGGAGAATCCAGAAACAGAGCAAAAATCTCGAAAAATTCCCAACTGTCCCGGAATTCCAGAGACGCCTGTTCAATCCGCGCACTCAACGCACTAGTGGCCGACGAGATCCGCGGGCTCGAAGGACCAAAAAACCACGCCGGATGAAGACAGCAGAGCGGCCAGAGATAAGAAGCGCGTGGCCGTCAAGCAGACCGCATACGCTTACGGTACGGCACGAAGACGAATGAATGGCCGAGTAGCGTCTTTCGGATCTATTTATACCCTCTGTTCATGTGGCGGCCCGTCGTGGGACAGCCCTTCGTCAAGACATGGACACTTGTCTTGAGTCGAATTTTGGCGAGCTGTGGTTACATGTAACTATCTAACTATCACGTGATCATTTGACAGTTAATACACGTATTTTCTGTCAAATGATCACGTGATAGTTAGATAGTTACATGTAACCACAGCTCGCCAAAATTCGACTTTGACGCCGCAAAGGCGCTTGCTGCTCTGTGAGAAGAAGGCCCTTCTGGGTCTCTGGAATTTTCACCATATGTGGTTTTTGGCCGGTTACTTTCGACGCCTGAGTGAGAGGAGTCTTGGGTTGGGTACCTACGGTTGGGTATATGGTTGAAGGTCTAGGTATATTGGGATAAAGATTTTGCACATCGAGAGGTCAAGTACTATTTATGGTGAATACTTTCCTCCTGACAAATATTTAGTATGTGGAATGCAGTTACAGAGATGAATGAGCATTTCCAGTAGATATGCTGAATATAGGGTTTTTTTCATGTGTCAACATTAAGAGTAGCGTAAATGGTATATCCATATCATAGAGATAGAATAATGAAAGAGAGTTCAGAAGAAACTATCTAGTGTAGATTATATGGGAAAAAGGAGGAAACTCCTGTTCACTTAGAAACAGAATGCCTCGTTTTTGCGATCCTGCACAATGAATGTCTTGGATAGGAGAATTATAGGAAAAACGCGGGTCTAACCTCCTTGAAGCCCTTTCAGATACTGAAGAAAAATGCCATTTTTCAATATAAATGATCGGATGTTTATTTCATTATAAAGAAGAAGCTATGCCGTTAATTGTGGAAAGTACATCAGGCAAATGACCACCACGACCACGCTTACTGGACCATATCCTTTTAATGACATTTTCCATAACCAAATCGCAAAGTGGCTGCCCTATGTCCTCGATAGCCTCACGAATTCCATCTTTGAGGTCTTCAATCGACGCTGGTCTATTGGCGTGGACCTTATCTTCACGTGGCCCCAAAGGAAGAAGTCGCAAGGTGTTAAATCACAAGATCTCAGTGGCCGAATGTGATCACCTCTTCCAGAGATAACACGGTCCGGAAACTTTTCCCGAAAAAGATCAATGGTTTCGTTGCTTGTGTAGCACGTAGCGCCGTCTTGTTGTCCGGATCAATACAATAAAATCATTAATCATCTCTCGATAACGCAAATAACGACGAGGAATGGACAACCTGGGTTTTCTTCAACGCTTTCGGCAACAGCAGCAATATTCTCGGCTGCTCTTGAGTGACGTGCACGGGTTTTATTCTTCACATCACTAACTTGCCCAACAGCTCGAATTTTTCCACCAATTTCTTTACTGTGGTCCGACAAGGTGCTTCACGACGACCCAAAAATGTTCGAGTTTTACGACCGTCTCTGCCAAATTTTCACCATTTCCATAGTGAATTTTAATAATTTCAATGCGTTCTTGAAGCATGCATCGTTCCATTTTTATTAATGGCGTAGTTTCTGCTAGTCAAATGTCAAAAAATGACAGCTTCAAACTTGACATCTACCGAAATTGCGGGCTATTCAAAGTAACACCTCTTATTGGTAAACCCTTTAGGTCGCAGTAAAATGTAGCCCTCCTAAAAATCTACATAAGAATAAAGATAATAGAGCAGGTGATGTCATTGTCATTCAAATACTTGGGCGTCGAATTATCCAGTTATGGCTGCATTGAAGATGAGGTATGTCAACAAGTCATGAGGGCAAATAAAATTGCAGGCTGCCTTAACAACACCATATGGAGGAATAAACATCTGAACATAAAAACGAAGGCAAGAAATTATAAAGGAACCATAAGACCGATCATGACTTACACGGCTGAAACCAGACCAGATACTGCGAGAAGCAGCGGAAATGAAGATTTTTCGTAGAATTTCCGGAAAAACCCTGTATAACAAAGAAAGGAGTGATGAGATCAGGAAGCTGTGCGAATTGGAGAAAATCGGGAGTGGATAAACAACAGAAAAGAAGAATGGAACGCACACATAGAATGAATGAAGAAGGCAAGACAAGGGATAAATTACCTCTAGAAGAAGAAGTATCGGTCGACCCAGAAGAGATGGAGTGATAACCGAATAGACATCATCGAAGAAGAACAGGCTTCAAGCCTAAGAGGAAGACGGAAGAAGAAGAAGATAATATAAAGTATTCATTCATTAATTGCATTCGCTCACCCAATGACTCATATACCCAATAATATCCCGAATTTCCCGTATGTATTTCCTCCTAACGCCCTCTAAGGAGTTACGCTCTACCTTTTCGGGTTTTTCATCTGCTCGCCAACATGCAAATCGAACGGATGAAACGTCGTTCGATTGTCGAATTGATTAGGAACCGAAATATAATAATGTTGCCACTTCCGTTGGTCATAGCCCGAATCGATTCAAGGAGAGGATCAAAATTATCAATTAAAACGAGTGGGTTTATCTGGTAGTGTCGAAGCTACTAGGCCTCTGCACTGGTGGTCTCTCTTGGTTTGACCCACATATTTTTTATATCGTACAACGCCATTGATGAATTCGTTCATTCAGAAAAGACTGGAATCGTTTTTCTAAGGACTAAAGGGTGTTTAAATACGAGCGCGAGATTTCAATGTTCAATAAAATCGAATCAATCAATAGTGGAATATTTATTGAAGAAATATACATTTGGCAATCATGTATATTACAAATATCTTGTATTCGACTTGAGCCTATTAGCATAGAAAGGGTGTGATCTCTCACACCCCCTAGCGATCGGCTATCACACTCCCTACTAAGGGGAACATTCACTCATCCCGGATATGAAAGTATCAGGGGGATTGAGCTCTGAGGTGTTCTTCTTCTCTGGGTCCTGGGTTGTTCGTCCTTCGTTGCTTGGTTCTGGATTTCTCGGTGATGTCGTGGTAGTTGGTTTTGCAATGTTTCCCCTCCATGGTCGTTCCTGGTGTCCTTCGTGACCTACAAACTTTCTTACCGTTCTAGCGGTACCGAGAAATACTGCCTTTTGCATTACTTTGTACAGGTTTCATCCAAATCTAGCTCCTTGAGGTTGGACTTGAGGCTCTCAAGAATAATTCCTGTGGTTGATATGAGAATCGAATGGTTCTGGTACTAGACATTCCCCACTGCCTTTCGATCTGAAGTTCAAGCTCTCGATATTTCGATATTTTTTCAGCATATTTTTAACGTAAATTGTTGTTATTTGGGATGGCTTCGTCTATAAGTATTGCTCTCTTCTCTTTTTTCTTCACTAGGATTATGTCTGGCCTGTTATTAGCAACTGTTAAATTTGTAAGTACTGTGCGATCCCAGTATAGCCTGTAATGGTAGTTCTCCAGTATTACTTCAGGCTGATACTTATAATATGGAATTGGTTCGGATTGCAGCATCTTCAGTTGAATGGCGAGTTCCTGATGAAGTATTTTACAAACTGCATCATGTTGACTCTTATATTCACTTCCAGCAAACATTTGGCAGCCTCCTGTAATATGTTGGATTGTTTCTGATGTTTGGCATCCGTAGCGGCATCTATCGTCGGTGAGGCTCCTATCCTTCATGATATATTTCTGATAGTTTTTAGTTTGCACAACTTGATCTTGAATGGCAAGGAGGAAACCTTCTGTTTCAGGAAACATTCTTCTTATACGGTACAAATAATGTTTATACCGACAATGCCTCGTCAGCCGTCCCACCATCAACCGAAGCTTAGCTCGTCAAAGCTTCAAGAGCTTCTGGTATAGATAAGTGAAATCATCATGATTTTTTTTAGCTAAGTAAGTCCAGGGCTATTTCTCCAGAAAGTTGTTCTATAATTCAACTCATATTGCTGTAGCACTGCTTTATATTGGTCTTTTCCAAGCCTCAAGGTCTATTGTGCCCCCTTACAGAGCTTTTCTGGCCACAGCCTTTACAGCTCGCCTTCCAGTTCCAGAGATCTGATGAAATCCAATATCTGTGAAGGCTTCAACGAGGTTAGATCCTCACTCTTACAAGTTTCTCGCCCAAGGCATTCTCTCCTCAGGCTCGCAATACCAAAGCATTCCGTGACTAGGTGAATGGGGGGTTCTTCCTCCTACCCACGAAACTACACTCGTCAGTGTCCGATAATACCATCCTCAACAGGTGCTTCCTAAGGCGACAATGTCCTGTAAGAAAGCCAATGAGGAGGTGTAATTGTTTCTCACCAATCAAGATATCTTTCGGATCTTGCTGTTTCAAAGTTCCGAGGGAACTAAGTGGAATGATCCATCCTTGGGAGATTTTCCTTCTCGGCTTTCTCCCTCTCCAGAAATTCCTTCTTAATAGGTACATTTACCTATACCACAGAAGGGTTCTGGGCAAATGAGTGACATTCGTGCGCCCTCTTTGGCAAGTGTCTTCGTTTCCTTTGATTCCGAATGGCCGGGAACCCAAATTAAAAAGACGTTATTTTTCTTGCCTACCTCATTGAGTTTGTTCCGGCATTCCCAGATCATCTTTGAGTCGATTACGTAGGAGCTCAGTACTTTTACAGCAGCTTGACTATTTGGAGTGTATGGCTATATCCCAGCAGGTGTTAACCTTGATTCACTTTTCGCAAGTTCATCGGCTTTTTCATTTCTTTCAACACCACTGCTCTGGCACACATAGTAGAGTCACTTTATTGCCTCTTCTCAGTTCCTTCGTGTTACTGCGACACTTCCAGGGGCCTATTGCACCAAAATACTTTGCAACTTTTCACTTTGCACTTTGCATTCTGACAATTTCAAAAGTGAAAATTAACTATATTGCACAACATTTAACCCAATTTTGAATTTCTGCGAAGTGATTCTTACTTTGCTGTTGACTTTTCACATTGCATTTTTCAATTATGAATGCGTTTCGTGCAATGTGATTCATTTGAAAAGTGAAAAGTGCAAAGTGAAAAGCTGCAAAGTATTTGGTGCAATAGGCCCCAGGTCAGCAAAGACCCCTTATTGTAAATGGCCGCCATGGCTTTTCAGGAATACCTATGCCTACCCTTTTGACGAAATTTTCAATGACGTTGATGAACGCAAGTTGGTATTTCATTGTTACCTAGAGCGTCTAATTTTTAGACTTTCAAATCTTCGGTGGTCGCAAGCTTATTGACATAAACCTGTGACTTCGATAAACCCACAGCCAGAAGTCTAAAGGCATTAAAACGCAAGAGCGTGGAAGCCGATTATGGCCTATGAACCTGGAAATGACAAGACTAGAGCAAACTCTTGCAAGATCGTCAAAGTTTCAAAGATGGTAAGACATGTGGCTGCGCCCTGCTGAAACCACATGTCGTCAGGATCAAAAGCTTCGAAATGAGGCACAAAACTGTTCATCACAGCACGATAACGTTCATCATTCACCGTTTCTGTATTACCCACTTCGATTTCAAGATATCGAACAATACCGACATTTGAGCAGAATGATAGCGCGCTGTACTCTAGTGAAAATTCATTTCAAATAGCGCACTATGGCAGGATCTAGGTACCACTTTTCGACAAGTAAAAATTACCTACCTCATTACCTAAAAATCGCTTCAACAATGCATTGAAATTGTTGAAAATAACTACAAATTTCCGAAAATTTTGCTTTACTTCAGCTTTTTTGGACCGCAGCAATGTACATGTAATGGAGAAACTGGTGGAAAAATGTTGGCTGTTTGGAAAAGTTATAGTGTTGTCAAGAACCGAAAACGACAATTTTCATGCTTTCCCAACATAAGTAACATGTTCATAATTTGTTAAAAGAGAATAATTTCATTTCATAAGATAGAAATACACAGATTCCACGAGGTGTTGTGTGGGAGTGGGAAACTAGAGAGATAACAGCTTCCTCTTCAACTTCCGTTTAAAATTCTGCGTTATTTGTCTATGAAAATATTTTATGTGGATCAGATAAATTTACTCCTATGTAACTTGTCAAGCAATCCTACGAACTAATGAGATAATAATGACTATATAGGACTTACCAGGAATGGTGACCATTTTTCCGGTGAAATCTTCAAGTTTCTGAGGAAGCCATTGATATTGAGATGTTTCAAACAACTGTTTTCATCACTTCACAAGAGAAACTGAAATTCGTAGATCACAAATTATAACTCAATGATAATTATGATATTTCTGTGTCCTAGAGCCAGAAAGAAAACCATAGATTAAAACATTTAAAACGTAATAAAGCTTTCATAGAAAAAAACATAACTCTCTGAGCAAGAAGAGAAACTGCTTTGAGACTTCAATATTTTTTTGCTCAAAACTGAAGCAAGCTACTTTATGATCTCTGATAAGATTTTTCAAACCTAATAACAAGAATCAAATCAAAAGAAATAGCGATAATATGAAAAAAAGTATTTCCATTTACCTCGTCCATGTTTATTCTTGTCGTTTTGGATCATGTAAGTGCACATTATAGGACATAAAAATATCTGGGTTAACATACCTACTAAGAAAATTTCTTTCAGGATGTGTATCATATTCAATTGAAACTATTCTTAAATGATTTGAACCAAGTATGGACATTACTGAATTTAATTGTCACAGACTCTACAAAATATTAAAAAGGGTAATGACTTATTCATAGAATTATGGATGAATTATCTTCAAAATTCGAAGAAATCAATAGAAGGAAAAATGACACCTAAATAACACATCCAATACATTTTTGTTGCCCAAATTTCTTTAGAAATGTTGATCTTGCCAACATAGAAACTAAAATTGTCGAGAACTCTCTAACCGAATATCTCTCCAAATTCAGAATATTATTGCAGATACGAATTGTACTCCAAATACTATTATATTCATTGTATGAGTCAAAAATTGATCCAGCGGTTAATTTTTACTCGGTTTTCATAATCCCAAACGTTTGTGGGTATTTTGAGTACCTAAAGTTTGTGAAACATGTAAACCACAGAACATAAACTTTGCCCCGTCAGTACCTGGAAGGGCGACCGCGTAGAAAGATTAACTCAAAATATCTAAAACTAATATGATTAATATTATGTTGCTACTGTTATTTCATAAAAACTATGATAAGGTTGAAACTAAACTAGATATAAATGAATTCAGACTTCTGTGGAATATATTTTATTAAAATTGTTAAAACACAATATTGGTTCTAAAAAAATAGTAATATTCTCATGATAGTACAGGGTTTTTCTTCCACGTAAATTGAAAAAATGTTTCAGATCGTCCTTGCATAACAAAAAATATCAATACAACTAGACATATTGTACAGAATAAAGTAATAAGTTAATCCAAAAAGAATTGTCTTTTGAGAAACATTGCATTTCTAATAACTACATTTCGATAAAACTTCCAAGTGCTATGAAACGTAGCTACTAAAATCCTTGACATATCACCAGATAATTCAAATGACTTTGGGAATATAGTGTCCGTCTTCTTGATGTAGTGGTACCTAAAAATAAAATGATGAGCACTATCAAATCGACAAATCCAGAATTGTTCAAAAAATGGGTAATTTGGAAAAAAACTAAATTCTATAGTTCTGATTATGCGATTCTCTAGAAATTTTGCATGGACATTCAGTATGAAAATTTTAACCCTCAAAATAAATTTCATTTGAATCGAAAGATTTGCTGTGGAAATTTAAGCATTTTCCTCCTTTCAATTTTTCATGGTTCTGTTGACACTGTGGCTACAAAATTTGTATGAGGCTTTTTAAGCGAATATTGCATGTGGCCCCCAAAATTTCATTTTGATCGGTTTTGTTCTGTTTGTGATATTGAGGAGCAAAAATTTTTATTGGCCATATTTTATGGAATAACCTTACATTTTTGCTGGTAAACGTGTGTGGGATAATCTTTAGAGAGTTATTGTGTTTTTGGACAGACGACTACACGGACAGAATTCAATTTGACCATGGATTTGTCATCAGGTAATCGACTCTATCTTTTGAGACCATTTTCGACTTAAATTTAAGATTATGGAGATTTGGACAAAACAATTAAGCACTAGTTTAAGTAGAACAAGCGCTGGAAAAAGATCAGTTGCTTCTGTTCAAATTCATTTGTGAATGGATTTCATGATTGAGTGTAATATGTTTGAAAGAAATAATCAAAAAGTTGAAATTTGATAAAATAGGAATGAATCTTGAACATGGACAGTGTAGCTGCAGTTTTCACTAACAAAATCGTGTGCGTCAATCATTACCAACTTACTAGGTCTGGGCTGAATGTTGAGTTCCTCGTCAACAGAAGTTTTTCCGTTTTTATTATTCATTATTTGGCAATTTTCATCATTTTCTTCTGTATCATCATTATTTGATTCACATTCATATCTTTTCGAATTTCTCTGTGGTTTAGACTGGTTTTCCTTTTTACCTTTCTTTTTTGGTAGGCTTGTAGGTTTTCGAATATAAGATCATTACCATATTGAGATTTTTAGCTACTGTTTTATCCTCAGCCTTATTTTCAGCGATATCTTGGCCTTCACTTTTATCTTCATCGTTAAATATTCCTATATTATCATGAAAAATATACATATAATAAAAAACTTCACATCTTTTACATCTATTCCTTAATTTACTAGTATCGAACATACAATCGATCAATTTTATTACCGTTCAATTGTTTTCTTAGGTGTTGCAATCTTTTTGGCAGCTTTTTTCTTAGATTTAGGTTGCGGTAGAGTGAGTTTTTTGACGTTTTTTTCTGGGTTTTGAAGCTTTTGCTTTTGGCTTATTGTTTTTTTCATTAGGAATGGGATGTTGGCTTTCTGGCTCTTCACTGGGATCATTAGTGACATGGCTGTTCTGCGGATTCCAAATTTCAATAGCATTTTCACTGGTAGCTTGCCCAGATAACAGAAATTTCATGTGGTATAAGAGTCACACGTGATTTAAGCCATCTAGAAAATATAAAACAAATAAAATGCAGTATTACAAATGTTGAAGGATACATATGAGAAACAAAACTGATAAAGAAAGCTTCTGTTTGTTGTATTGATATCATTCTGAAGCGAATGGAAACTTCTGATGGATTATAAAAGAATACCTTTTATATCGAAGTTCAACATTTTTTGAAATGGAGATGTATATTTATATATTTTCTTGTATGGACAATTTCCTTCCAGAAGTGTTTCACCAGGCAATAAATTATCCATTCTAGTCAGTTATCATTGCTAATCTTCAGAATTATTTACAGCATTCTGCTAGTTATTAACAACACCTGTCTTCAGTGTAGGCAACTTGTAAACATTCATTAAAGATAATTCAAAATCTAATTTTCGAACCACAGTTCATAGGAGAAACTGGAAAAACGGAAAAAGTGCTGTTTGCTGTTTGTTTTTGTATATACTTATCGCACAGCGAAATTTGAAGGTTAAGCACAGAAATGATTACGGTCATCTGAAAGCACAGAATAACCTTTATTCTAAAAAATAATTTTTAGCCAAAATAATTGACTTTTCTCATCGAAATCAAAAACAACTACAACATTTCATCAATGATCGTATAGGTAATCAACTCCGCAGTTAACACAAAAGTAGAATAATCAGGGAAGTTACGGAGGGGCTGCCATCTATTATATTCATTTATAAGTAAGATAAGAAATCAATACACAGAACTCATAATAAAACAAATTCTTTTTAACGCTCACTGACTTCCATTTCATTTGCTCTATTCTCCTATAGACGGCGAACGGCGCAAAATAAAAAATCTAAAATTACTGAAATCTGTGACAACGTCTTGTATATTGTAAGAAATATAGCACTAAAATAATATAACAACAAAAATACCTGCAATAATTCAATTTATTTCTTCACAAACTCTAGTCTAGTGAATAATGTACCATTTTTTCGGTAAGTGCATTCCAAATTATTCGTTCTTTTCTTGTTTAAAATCAAAAAATATTCATCAGTAGGTAATCGAAAAGGATACTAAAGCAAAAGTTTCAACAAGGTGGTTTTCGAATTTTTTATGAATCATACAAAAAATGTTCTATTGAACTTAGTTTATAAATGTTCAATCTAGCAGCTAAAATATACCTACCTAGTCTGAATAAGAGCATATTTTCCACAAATAGAGTCCTTTATCTTTACCTATTTTCTTAATAATATTCATTAATAATTTTTGATATCAATTAAAATAAAATAAAGTGCTTCAGAATATCTTGTATAGTCCGTTCACGAAAGATTGGGCCGTCGGTTGGCCATGGAAATTTGGCATATTCCACTGTGTATATTAAAATTTTAGGTTATGTTCTTTATTTTCTTGTCAGATTGATACGCAATGTTGTCAATGTTGCATAGAGTTGTCTGATAACTCGAAAGCTCGTCGGACGAGGCCGGGTACATTCGGCAACGTTGACTTTATTTTACGTTATGACAGCAAATACTGCCAACTTCAGATAAATAAACCAACGCCTACTATGTGCTCAACCTTTCGTGAACGGACTATAGTACCTATGCATCTTTAATGGATAATTAGGAATGTTTCAGATCAAAAATCAAAATGTTTTAGACTTCTTTTATTCAAAAACAACACATTTTTCATATTTACATAATCATACAAATTCTTACAAACTATCTCCACAGAATGAGATCATTTGGCTTTTCTTTACCTAGACAACTTTGTATATACATTTAATAATATTTCAACATATATATTACTGACTAATTTTAATCTAAGTAAAGACCAACTTTTGTGTGCCTGTGGCTCACTACATTTGACTAGAAACACTCGCTTCTTCAGAAAATATACATACATCTTGTTTAAAAAATATACAAAATAATAATAAATTATTAAAACATAAGATTAAGTACTATGATAAATATATAATCGGCAACTTTAAAACATTTCAATGACTTCAAGACGGAAAAAAACATATTGTAACAGTAAATACATAATTGTGCGTTGTAATGAAATGGAAAAAAATACTATTTTGGCAGAACATATTTACGACTTCTATGCTTATATTAATACTGGCACACGCCCCAATCAATTCAAAAAACTTTATGGCATTCAAATTCACGAATTTTGCAATAATTTTTCTACAGATTATGTCGAGATATTGGCAATTGTTTTCATACCGTGAAATTTTTAATGTGCATTTTAGTTTATTGCAAACTTTTGTCCTGCCCGCACTTCCAATACTTAAATTTAATTTTCCTTCTCCGAAATTGTCAGAAATTGATTTCGAAATTACGAAAAATTATTTTCACACAAACCTATAATTCTATCTTCCACGAAGAAACAAAATAAAAATATATTATGGTTTCAACATCCTATAATTTAATAGGTTTCAACAACCCATAATGAAATTCAAACTTATTTCTCACAACAGAAGAATCTAAATCGAAAAAACGGATTTCTACAATGAAAAAATCTAAAAAAATATTGGTTTCAACGACCTATATGTGATAGGTACAAAACAGACCAAAGGATAACTGATATTCCAAAGTAAAAACCACGAAAAACAACAAATGAGATTCACGTGAAAGATTTTTCGAAATTTTTCAAACAATTTCTGAGATAATCAATTTTCGTTTGCAATTCAAGAAAAATTAAATATATCTTAGCGAATATTTACGACTAGATCTATAGAAATTACAGTCTACCTTAAAAATAATATCACATTTCGAGAACTTATGACTAGAAGTAACTTTAATGGTATGATATGAAATTCAGCCACGAAAAATATTCAATTTATATACAATCAATATATAATATATACAATCTAAATGAGTTGACTAGAAAAAGTTTTATACGGGGACTAGATTCTGACTAGAATTAAGAAATAATATTATAAACATAAGATGTGACTAGATTCGAAATGTACAAAAAACATATACAAATCGTAAGTTACTTAATGTACTAAAAAAGACTAGAATTGTTACTTAATATACTATAGAATGACTAGAGTTGAAGTTTAAAAGATAGTTATCGAATATAATCTATAGAATAAATTAAAAACTAAATTTTGACAAGAATTATAGAGAAATTAATGGACATTTATATTTATATATTATTCAAATTAAATTAAACTAATGATAGTAAGAGTAAGAGACTAGATTTTTATGACTAGATATGTTTCTGGACGAAATTTTTAAAATACTGACTAGGTAGAAAATGACTAGAATAGTGATAAAATAATTTGACTAGAAGTGAAACGTAAAAACACAAATAATTCCGTATAAGAATCAAATAATCTATTAGTGATTTTTATTTTGAATAGAGAAATTCAATTCGACATGTTCATGTAAAAAATATATGGGCAATATAAAATTTAGAAAAAGTGAACTACCAAATAATGAATCACAAATTTTCTGTGCAATAATTTTGATCTCTGGATTTTGAATTTTGATATAATAGAACATTAACTTTTTCGCAAAAAAATGTCGAACAGTTGAAAATCAGAACTTGTAACGGAATTATTTGTGAAGTACGATAAAAAATATAATGACTAGAGTAATCTTTTGGCATTGAAGAATTTCTCGACTAGAATATCAAACTCCTTACAAAATTTCGTGACTGAATTCTCATAATTAAAAAATTTCTCAAAAATTCAAAAACGATTCATCCAATTAAAACTTGGTACGTACCCTTCAGGAATCAAACTGCAAGCAGGTTGCGGCAAAGGAGGTGGTCTCCACAACTTTGGAGGCATTCTCGGTATGGGCCTCACAGGCATAAGCCTTTGTCAGTCAATCTGGTGCACCGTCTGGTGTTTCCTTAAGTACGCTATCCTCTTGAACCTCTTCCCACACTCCGAACAGCTAAACTGCTCTGAGCTGTCTTCATCCTTGACTTCAGTCTCAGTTTTCGCCTCTTTAGACGGTCTTGGTTTGTGCCATCTGCGATGAGATGCCAGGTTAGCTGGGCAGTTAAAAACTTTATCACACTCAGGGCATCTGTATTCGACGTGGACGATTCTGGAGCACCTGTGCTGAGCCAGACCAAAGGCATCCTCGTAGAGTTCTTTGCAGAGTCTGCAGACGTAGTCGCCGATGTGGTTTTCGATCTTGGCAATCTCTGCCTTGGCTTCTTCCGTAACTTCCACAACGTTGAAAGCTGGATCAATGTCTCCTTTACGAACTACAAGGTTTTCATCTGGACCAAGTTCTCTTATAATGGTACCAGACACTGGAGAACTATTGTCTTCGTCGAAGTTAAGTTTTCTGGTAGCCTTGTTCGTTTTCTTGGCGTTGAACGTTGTTTGTACCAGTTTCTTTTTGCTGGAAAGATCTGGTGTTGGTGATAGTGGCCTCTTGATGCCAGGAGAAGGTGTGCATGGTGGTGTTATAGGAGCTTGAGCCTTCAAACTCAAATCCAAAGGATACGAAGTGGTGAGTTCCAAAGGCTCAGAGTACCTCTGCACGTATTGTAACTGCTGGAGATGAAACGCAGTGGTAGACAAGAAATGCGACTCGAACCCAAGTCTCTGAAGAACAGCAGGTTGGTAGGTGTTCCGAAACGTCTCGAATTCCATGTCATGGTGCTGGTATTGCATGCGAGGCATGCCTCACAAGGTTCAACAAGCGACTGTCGCGGTTCTTCACATTTCACTGTCTGAAAGATACGAGGGTGTCTGATTATAAGCGCCCCAATGGGGTCTGTCCCTCCGCCTCTGGTTTGTAGGGAGTGTGCGCGGGGTGGGGCGTCGTTGGAACCCTTATTGGTGTGCCCGCAGGATCCTGAGTCTATTGGCACGGGCCAAATCTCGTCCTTGCTCAGTTATCCGGATGAAGATATCCTAACGGATTTTGCATGCTTGGGTTTCCGGAAGTTTGGGCGAGAGAGGCGTGAGGAGGGGTACACGACGTTTCGGATTTTTGTACGCGTGGATGTTTTCGCGTTTGGAGTTGGAGTTTTATGGTTTGTTGGTTTGTGAATGTTGTTGGGAACGATTGGGGTCTATTAGGGTTTATTATCAATTTTATCTTTGTATTAATTAGAATTTTGAGATGTATTTAACGATTTTTTCCGTTGGTGCATGTTAAAGAATTAATGTAAAATTTTAGAAATGTCCTGAGCAGGTGCTTCTGAGCGCTCGTTAATTGGTGGAGCAATGAGGCTATTACCTCAAAATTTTGTATAGGACTTCAGATTGATACTAAATAAATAAATGCAAAATCTCAGGACGATCGGAATGATATTCTAGAAATTAGTCGAAAACTGAAATATGTGAAAACTTAACATTTAAAAAAAATTAATTCTATGGTTCTCATGATGCGCTGCTCTCGAAATTTTGCAAGAACATTCAGTATATCAATCTTAGCATCCACACAAAATTAATTTCACTCGGATCGGGTATCTTGTTATGGAATATAGAAATTCTTTTTTTCAATATTCCAATTGAATTTTCCATGGTTCAGATAATGTGATCTTCTCGAAATTTTGCATGAACGTTCAGTATATCAATCTTCACTTACGAAATAAATTTCACACGAATCGGATATCTTGGTATGAAAATATGAAGTCAAATTCAATTGAATTTTCTATGGTTTTCTTTACAATTTGGCTACAAAATTTAGCATGAGGCTTATTATGAGCATCTTTCATGTGGTCTTAAAATTTCATTTCGATTGGTTTCGTTTTGTCTGAGGTAATGAGGAACTAAAATTTTTAATGGCTTTATTTTATAGTACAATTTAACTGGTTAACAAACTTAACCGCGGCATTTGGAACCTAACTCACCACCTGAAAATATCAAGTCTCGAGCACAATCCCTCCGAAACTTATCGTGCTAACGGACAGCTGGACGGCCCCTTGGGCAGAATTGAATTTGACCACGAATTCGTCATCAGGGAGTAAAACCCTATATCGTTTGAGACCATTTTCTACTCAAAATTCGAAAATTACAGACATTTAGTCAAAACGATGAGCATAGCACTCGTTTGAGTAGAACGAGCGGTAAATTGATAGTTTCTCGACACTCGAAATATTTTCATAATTGAAAAAAAATCATAATAATTATATATCTGCTTCAGAAACTTTTAGACATATACCTACCACTGAAATCTAAATTGTACATTGGTATAGTGTCGATAAAATGATGTAAAAACAGTAAGTTTTTTGGATTTCTAATAAATTGATCAAGAATAGCGAAATAGGTTTATTTTGGTAGTGCTTGATCTAGATATTATAGGTAATTCGCATTCAAGGCTTATAGAATCATACTACATATGGAAAGAAAGAGAAAGAATAGATTGGAAGTATGTATATTCATAGAACATGAGTATATTTCATAGTTTTGTCAGATATATAATCAGGTCAAAAGTAATCTGGACATAGACTTGAAATTTAAGGGTAGGCGTTGGACTCGAATTCCTCAACTAAGATACAGTGGAATATTCCTTAAAAGAACGTCTGTGTAACGAATTTCGTACAAGATTTGCACCTTAATCCAAATTCCATGTTACAAACACCCTCCAAAACGAAGTAAATTCTCCCTATAACGAAATATTCAAAGAACATCACTCTTTGAATGGGTATTGGTAAGAAGGTATAAGGGTGGGTTTTTTCCGAAATTTTTCAGGATGTATGTAATAAGTCCCGGCCTTAAACTAAATCATTACGGCGGGCAGTTTCAAATACAACCCTGGCTGTTTGGTTTCAATCAAACCATTACGCTAGTGTGAAAGTTGTGTGAAAATGTCTAAAAAGAAGTGCTTAAGTTTGAATGATAAAGTTAAATTTATCAGTGAAATCGACCGCGACATTACCGACTAATCAAACAAATTTTCTGTATAACGAAATTTCTTTATAACGAATTTTTTCTGCGCATTTAGCGCTTTCGTTATAGGTAAGTTTCACTGTAGTTGCAAAATTTCAGAAACACGTTCACTATTTCCAAAGAATTATTAGTTTTACCAAAAATATAAATACAAATCGGCCGTAAAAGATATTTTTCGAAAACCAGCAAATTCTTTCGCAACTCCACAATGTACCCCCTCGAGCCCATAACCTCATATTCTCGAAATCATTCCAACGGTTTCCGAACGACCTAAATCATGGGGTCGGGATTCTTGTGCAGATGTTGTTTTTACACCCCCCATAAGTAATTGTGGATATGAGGTTTGGTATCGGGAAGCCTTACACGGTGTTTTACTGCTTAATTGCTTTTAACGGTCGCTATATATTTTTTTTCGATATATCTATCTATTAATGCGTTTGATCAGAAACGCGTTTCCTGCATGGTCAGTTGCTGTAAATATCGTGAATCATTTCCGGTATTTCACGATCGACACTGGCGGAATTATGAGGTTATGTTTAGGGGAATGACATACATGACGCGTTTTGTTTTAATCATTGCAGCTGCTGGGAGAGAATTTTCACACTGAATTGAACATAAAGCGGCAATTTCATGATAGAATAAATTAGTAATAGAGGAGTTTTTCAGGTGGAAAGATAATTGAAAAATATTTGTGAAGGTACCATATTATCAGGTATTTGTGATTTTTTTTCAATTTATTTTTGCCACTACACAGGGTGTCCCGTAATTAGACCGACAAACTTCTAGTGGACATTATAGATCATATTTTAGACAGATTCGACCCAAATCATATAATGCTAAAGTGCTTCGTTAAGGAGTTAGTGCCCTTTGAAGATGACGTCCTGTCCACACTTTCTGCCACATATTCGCAAAACGGAGTCACATAAAGTGATGAAAGTTTACACATTAGGAAATTTGAAAAATACGCATCGATGATTGATTGCATTTCTTCCATGTCAAGCACAATCGTATCATTTGGGGGGGGCGAAGGGTATTTTTAGTTGAAACTTTTTTAACTTTCATTATTTCGGGAGATTCACATCATATTCATAAACTCTGATGTTTTTTTCTGAAAAAAGATGCTCTTGTATAATACGCCCAGATGCACCATTTCTGAAAAAAAATGATTTGAAATTTTCTCTCTTTTCATTAAGTACCCTTCGCCCCCCCAAATGATACGATTGTGCTTGACATGAAAAATGCAATCAATCTAATCGATGCATATTTTTTCATATTAGCTAATGTGTAAACTTTCAGCACTTTATGACTCCGTTTTTCGAATATGTGGCAAAAAGTATGGACAGGACGTCATCTTCAAGGGCACTAGCTCCTTAAAGTAGCAATTCTGCATTATATGATTTGTGGTCGAATCTGTCTAAAATATTATCTATAATGTCCACTAGAAGTTTGTCGGTCTAATTACGGGACACCCTATCTTGATTCGTTTTGAACATAACAATGTTTTTGTTCGTCACATAATGTTCGCTTCAGAACTTTTCCTCATTTGACTCGATCCTGTTTATTCGCCAAATTGCTAGCCTACTTTGTGCTCAATAAAATCCGAACGGAGTAAACAAACCATGTTTCATTGAACACTGAAGCCTTGTACTTGTTTCTTACACGCCCTGTATCTTCAATGAATCACAATAACATCCTGTCTTACCAAAACAAACCCCATCTAAATCCTACAATTTCTACACCGACCTACCCCAACTCGATCCGAATCCCAAATCGTCAGGACGAACAATGGTGCCAACAATAAGAAAACAGGTCGTTAAGACGTCAAGGGTGCCAACCAAAGGAGTCCTGGCTCTTTTGTGGTGCAAATCTTCAGGTCTCGCAGTCATCCCCATTGAATATCGTCAACCTTCCGTGTCAGGTCTTCGAAGGGGTCGACCATGAAAGGAATGCACCTTCATTATAAGGCGTCTTATTACTTCCTTGTGAATTCGCCGGCATAAACTCAAGGTCGCCGCGCCACCTGTTGCTGATGTGTGATCATTAGCCGCGTTTGAAGAAGGTAAAGGGTGAGATATCGCGAATCGCTGGGATTGGGATGTTGAAAGGGGTGGTTTTCTTTGAAGACGAAAGTGGTGGATGGTTTTGACAATTTGACGAGTTATTCGAATAAGGAGAAATTCATCTATAGAAGAAAAGAAGAGAAAAACTAACAAGGACATTGTAAAATTTATTTCATAATGAAAAAATTCAGGAAAGCCCTGAGCAGGTGCTTTTGAGCGCTCGTTCATTGGTGGAGCAATGAAGCTATATCCCCAAAATTTTGTATAGGACTTGGGATTTATGCTAAATATTTAAATGCAAAATCTCAGCACGATCGGAATTATATTCTGGAAATTATTCGAAAACTGAAATATGTAAAAACTGCACAATTAAATAATTAAATTCTATGATTCTGATGGTGCGATCGTCTTGAATTTTTGCACGAACATTCAGTATATCAATCTTCATTCACAAAATAAATTTCACTCTAATCGGAATTCTGGTTATGGAAATTATGAGCATATTGCATAAAACCGCAACATTTAATTTCGATTGGTTTCGTTGTGTCTGAGATATTGAATGACCATATTTTATGAAACACCCTATACGATTTGGTTTGTTAAAGAACTCAAGTGAGGTTTAGGGACGGACTTCATCATCGGCTCAAAATTCGAAAATTACAGACGTTTGGACAAAACGATATACCTAGCAAAATTTCCATTAAAAAATCAAGTTAACGTTTAGCAACCCGCTCTGTAGATGCAAAAATCACCCAAGACCACCCCCTAGCAATTTTCATTCTCTTCTTCAAACTCAAGAAGTCCACCAACTTACAAGACAAGTAGTTTCTCCGCCTTGAAAAACTCGAGCTAAGAATTTCATATCGGCAAGTGGAATAATTACGAACTGATGAAGAACATCGAGACGAGAAAAACTTTAATAATAAAATTTCTGAATTTGGAATCGCTGCCAAGTGGAAAATCAATTTTATAGGCACCCGATACAAGAAACTGCTGCTGGCACACTGAGTTTAATCAACATTCTTATTAAATGAGGCCACAGTCGACTGGTTTTATTAGGGGTATTTCTACCTTGATGTAGACAGGTAAATACATCTGGCGAGGGGGAAGAGGGTAACCCAGGGGTGGCAGACGCGTGGCTTATGCACCCTTTAACATTGACCGTGTTGAACAAAGAAGTGGCAGCTGGTGGTGTGTGGATCTAGAAGACCCGGTGCATCTAGGGATGTTAGATTAGGGGAATGCTACTTGCACCCTGTTGCTTTTCAATGAGATCGCTTGATGCAACTTGGAATACACAATTATTTCCAGCTTTTCAAGTTTGATATGGGGGTAGCTAGAGACGCATAGAGTGTGTCTTAGGTATTCAATTAGAATTCTATTAAGGTTGGGGAAGAGGGCAATACGCTTTCAGAATATTTGACCGCAAATTTTGTGTTTGTATTTAGATTAGGAGAGATTGTGTCGATTGGCACTATGGCTTTCTTTCTGTACTACGACCAATGAGGTTTGTATCTTTGGAGTGTTTTCTAAAGACGTTTCTACTTTTCTTCAATGGTTTGTAACTCCGTTGAAGTAGCAGTGATATTATGGATAGTAAGAGGTTGTAAATCCACTACAAACCAAGTAAAACTCGCGGTGGAGTTTGAAAGATTTATTAAGTGTACATCACACAAAATATGAACAATAAATGTTGATTGCTTCCTGGTAGTTTTCCCCAGGATTTGAATTCTTGATTCTTAAATGTGATTTCTTCTAGGTATTCCATAATTTTTGATTCAGATTAAACAGATTTTTTCGTGTGTTGCTGTATGGCAGCTATGTTTTTTCTATGAATGTAACCTCCTTCGCAAAGTTGGTTGTTTACTTTGGAAACAGGTTTGCGCCAACATATTGTATTTACACAAATGTGTCCGGTCGGGTTATCTCCATCATTATTGCTGTTTGCATTCAACGTTTTAGCCAACATTCGTCAGTCGTCGCAGAAAACACTTGAAACTTACAATTTTCAGAAATTTTACTTCAACAACTCTTTTTGATTGTCTTGGACTAGGATGTTTATCTCGTTAAAGCCCCTCTTTTTGAGCGCTCGTTCTACGCAACGAGTGCTACATCGTTTCGCCCAATGTTTGTAATTTTCGAATTTTGAGCCGAAAATGGCCTCAAACGATAGAGTTTGACTCTCCGAAGACGAATCCGTGGTCAAATTCAATTCTGCCTGTGGGGCCGTCCGGCCGTGAACACGATTACTTTCGAAGGAATTGTCCTAGAGACTTGAGATTTTCAGATTCAGTTCGGTTCCCAAATGCCTCGGTTAAGTTTGTTAACCAGCCAAATCTTATATAAAATATGTCCATTCAAAATTTTTATTCCTCAATATCTCTGACAAAACTGAACGAATGAAATTTTGCGGCCACATGCTAGATGCTCATAATAAGCCTCGTGCAAAATTTTGTGGCCATTATGTTAACAGAACCATAGAAAATTCAATTGGAAGATTGAAAAGGACAATATTCATATTTTCATACCAATATATCCGATTCGAGTGAAATTGACTTTGTGGACTTTGTGGAAGATTGATATACTGAATGTTTATGCAAGATTTCAAGAGGATCGCATAACCTGAACCATAGAATTTAATTTTTTTAATTATTGATTTTCTACATATTTCAAATCTTGAATAATTTCCAGAATATAATTCAGATCGCGCTTAGCTTAGATTTTGGCATTAATATATTATTTAGTAATTTAGTATAAATCTCAAGTGCTGTATACAAAATTAATTCTGTAACACCCTGTATAATTAACAAATTTTCGAACGTATTCGTTATCGGAAAAGCGATAGATACGTGTAATATCTGCTCAATTACCTGCTTTATGGCACCGCCAAGGGTGTGCCGTCAGCTTCCTGAAAATAAGTACGTCACCGCGTCCCAGAAATTCCTGCCAGATGACTTGTCCCGTAACGAACCAAATTGAGTTGTTCAATCCCGAATTCCTCTCTTTATTGCCAATATTTGAGCCAGACTATAAAGGACCTCCGGGTGAAATATTTGCGGTGATATTCCCTGACACGTGAGTGATTTCGATGCTATTGGCAACACTGATTCATACGTCGTGTTCTCATTAATTGAATGGACAGAGTGAAACGATCGAGAATTTCCGAAATCATGAACATTAGCTTTTATTTATTTATCTGAGATTGGCAGTATTTGCTGTCATAACGTAAAATAAAGTCAACGTTGCCGAATGTACCCCGCCTCGTCCGACGAGCTTCTGAGTTATCAGAGAACTTTTTCTTATATTGACAACATTGCGTATCAATCTGACAAGAAAATAAACAACATAACCTTGAATTTTAATATACATAGTGAAATATGCCAAATTGTCATGGCCAACCGACAGCTCAAAGTTCCGTGAACGGACTATAGAGATTTTTTATTTTCAATATTCTGATTGAATTGTCTATGGTGCTGTTGATACGATGGGCCACACAATTTCGTATGAGGCGTCTCATGAGTATCTTGCTTGTGGCTGCAGAATTTATTTCGTTCTGTCTGAAATATTGAGGAAAAAAATTTTGAATGGCCATATTTTATGGCACACCTTGTACGGTATGACTGGTTAACGAATTTAACTGCGGCATTTTAGAATGGAACATACCCTGAAAATTTCAAGTCCATAGGACCATCCTTTCGAGAGTTATCGTGTTTACGGCACGGCCGGACCCCTACTAACCGAATTGAATTTGACCACGGATTAGTCATCAGTGACTCGAACCTTATAGCTTGAGACTATTTTCGGCTGAATATTCTAAAATAACAAATATTTGGGCAAAATGATATAGCACTCATTTAAGTTGAACGACACTCAAAACTAGAGTTTCTCTCAGGACACTAGAATTGATATCAGCAATCGTTCAATATTTTCGTTAGACATCTGAGAATTATTGTTTCAAAATTGAACATTTGGATCCAATTTCAAGTGACAATAAATCAGATATAAGCAGATTATGATTCACGATATTAAGTTTTCAGGAAATGAGGCATTCAAAGAGTAGTAAAAATATATGAGGGTCCAGAAAAAAAGCATCTTTATTTCTAAACGAAAAATACGAAATTGATCGAATAAAAAAATTCTTGCTCAACTTTTTCTAACACCTGAATTATGAGAATGTACCTACGAGGCGGAACAAGAATGATACCTACATATTATGTTAGGACTATTTATCGGACATGCTTCAGAATGAGGGTGTAAAATTTATACGTCACGGAATGAAGAGCATCGATACGCTATGTTGAGTTCAGGAACATATATTGGAATAGATTTGCTCATGATTTTCACACATTATTTCACTCTCTCGATTCATTAATGATTGATTGATCGGCTGACATAATGATGAAACTGAGTATCTGGTACTCCCACGCGAAATATTAATTAATCATAGATGCGAATAATCACATAATTCATGGTATTGACTAGTATTTATTGATATTTCTATGTTTCCTTGAAGACAGGTTGGACTTACAAACTAGTAGCTTCAACAAGTTCTATCGTTGTTGAAAATCGAGTTAAGGCTGTTTACTGGGCTTCTCACAGGTCTCTGTTTCGTGAGATATCACCTGCACAACATCGGTAAGAAAAACCCCGATTTCTGTAGGTTATGTGGATAGGGTACAGAAACTACCGAGCACATATTATGCCAGTGGAATCATAGTAGACTAACTAAACGGAGAATAGATGAGACACTAGTAGAACAAGCTTCAACGACATCTGTTTTTGTACAACATTACTAATTCGTGAAAAAAGGTCAATTGAAAAAGGAATCTGTATCGTAAAGCTGCCTCTAAAAGAATTCTGTAGTGCATCTTTTGAATAGGTAGGTACGCCCATATACAAGAGGCAAAAAGTTTTTTGAAATTCAATTTCCAAAAGGAAATCAGAAATGGATTCGTGCAAGTTATCGATGAGTGAGGAAATTTATTTTCATGAAAATAATACCTGCAACGAACTTTCATCTGATTTCTTTTGGAATCGAAAAATGAGGATCAATAATCAAATTCTGGATAGAATAAAAATTTATAACTGAAATAGATATCACCAATTGAAAATACAGATTTATTTTCATGAATATCTAATCAATAAACTAATAATTGCATTGAAAACATTCTCAAAAACTAACAATAATGAATTCAATAATACAAAATATGAGTATTTACCTACTAAACATATTCAATACATGAAAAACTTTTTTGAAAACTATCTTAATTCTTATAGGTAACAGAATATATATAATATATATTTTGAAATTACCTTTTTGCATCTCGATTTTCACATCCAATAACCAACACATCTTCACTCTTGCAGGCATATCGAAATTTATGATATTTCAAAAAGAACGTGTCAAACCACTCCTTGTGTCAGTTGACAATTGAAAGGTTTTTTGATAATAATGATTTTACATACTTACTATTTTCTCGATAGGATTTCCATGAATGCAGCGACATCTAACTATCAAATTGAAAATAATTTTTTCGTGTATTAGTATCCTCCTCCGACAGATGGCGCGAAATATACGAGTGGCTCATCTATTATTTTAGTTTGTCTATGAGTGGAATGTGTTGGCACAAACCTACTCTTCTGGGTGGCAAGACCTAAACGCCAGCCGACATAAGTGCAAAGTTCTCTTGGAAAATAATCAACTTTTTGGAAAAAATGTAGTTCTGGTATGCTTTCGTCTGGAGAAACCAGGAGTGACTTACTCAGGCCAAAAAATTCGTGATGATTCCACCTACCTATACCAAAAAACTCCTGAAACTTTTAAGCTGAGCTACTATCTATATTGTAGGAGTTCCCAGAGCGCCTACCTAGCTATAATGACCCCAGTTCTCAAGGTTATAATAATAATGGTTACGCACAAAAAACCTCGTTGGTCGCAGTGCAGCAAGGTAGTCACCGTGCCATGCCAATCGACCGCAATCTGATCTAAAACTGTTGTAATTCTTTTTTATTTGAATGTCCTCGGCAACTCAGGACATTCAGGCACACTACTGTAGGAGAATAAGGAATAACAATAAATCTATGATTTCTTAACATCATGAAAGATCGATAATTCAATACTCAATAATAATACTTATATCCAATGTTTCCACTCATCCTTGCAATCATAAATAATATCTGAAGGGTGGGAATAGCCAAGTCCTTTTCATTCCTCCGCAGCCATTATCAAGGTATGTTATGATAATTCATACAGCACGCGTCTGTAGTTTGGGCAGACACGTGACTTAGTGTACTGGCCTTATGTACGTTGAAAACATTTCGAATCACCCTTCGAAAAATTATTGTTATGAGTCATGTATTGTAGTAAGGTTGAATAGATGCCATGACAATGACTCCACAGCAATTCAGTATTTCTCGATCGACGACTAAATTTTTTCTCTCTGGGGGAAATTACTGAAGATCTATTGATTTTCATACAAAAATTATATCTACGCATAAACTAAAAAACTTTATCATTAACTAATAGTGTGCAACTATTAGAAAACTCCAGAATCATTTGGACATAACAGTCAGAAATCACTGATACCGTCCGTTCGTTTTCTTCGAAAAAATATATAAAATCACATGTTTATAACGATTGACACCGATTCTGGTCCACTTGAAGAACAACAATCGTTTCGGCTGTCGTCAACATACCCAACCAAGATCTGGAAAAAGTTGTCTGAAATCGAATAAAGCAGTCTGCTAACAATAATGGATACTATTTGCTAGATATCATCTTCAAAACTGCCTGAGCTTAAGATTTGAATGTTGTACTTGATAATGGGAAAACAATTAAATCGATATCTGCACAAGTTTTGTTTAATTGAATTTTAAATCCACAATTTCCTGTTTCCCACTCTTCAGTTTCCAGAAAAATGATCACTCAAAATGCTCATTGATAAAGGGTTTTCCAATAAGAGGTGTTATTTTGAATAGCCCGCTATTTCGGTAGATGTCACGTTTGAAGCTGTCATTTCTTGACATTTAACAAGTAGAAAATACGCCATTAATAAAAATGGAACGATACACGCTTCAAGAACGCATTGTAATTATTAAAATTCACTAAAAAATGGTGAAAATTTGGCAGAGACGGTTCGTAAAACTCGAACTTTTTTGGGTCGTCGTGAAGCACTTTGTCGGACCGCAATAAAGAAATATGAGGAAAATTTGGAGCTGTTGGGACAAGTTGTTGATGTGAAGTATAAAACCCGTGAACGTCGCTCAAGAACAGCCGAGAATATTGCTGCTGTAGCCGAAAGTGTTGAAGAAACCCAGGTTTGTCCATTCCTCGTCGTTCTTTGGAATTAGGCATTCCACAAACGTCATTACACCGTATTTTGATCTGGACAACGTTTACTTTCAACAAGACGGCGCTACGTGCCACACAAGCAACGAAACCATTGATCTTTTGAGGGAAAAGTTTCCGGACCGTGTTATCTCTCGAAGAGGTGATCACAATTGGCCACCGAGATCTTGTGATTTAACACCTTGCGACTTCTTCCTTTGGGGCCACGTGAAAGAGAAGGTCTACGCCAATAGCCCAGCGTCGATTCAAGACCTCAAAGATGGAATTCGTGAGGCTATCGAGGACATACGGCAGCCAATTTGCGATTCGGTTATGGAAAATTTCATTAAAAGGATATGGTCCTGTAAGCGTGGTCGTGGTGGTCATTTGCCTGATGTTATTTTCCACTATTAACGGCATAGCTTCTTCTTTATAATGAAGTAAACATCCGATCATTTATATTGAAAAATGGCATATTTCTCTGAATATCAAAATAACACCTCTAATTGGAAAACCCTTTATATCATACATCAGAAACCAAAGAAAATTACCTATGAAATAATCTGTGCAACTTCTTTCAGAATTATCACTGAAATATCCCATTAAACAAGTCGTAATCCTTCGGTGGTTTCCTTCTACCAACCAACTGAATAACACCTGTGCAACGACCTTCTTAGGAATGTCTTCAGACAGGTCTTCCCCAATCAGATAACGACCCCCAGGATATGCCTTCTTACGTGACGTAGTCACATGAGACCATTGAATGAAAGAAACCCTAAGAAGGTTGAAGTTACTACACTAGCTCTCTCTATACGAGTTTGCTTTGGCAGACCTTCCAGTATGCGAGGGGAGCAGATGCGACAGATGAAAGATTACCGACTAACAATTGATTATCGGAATTGTGTGGATATCTTTTTATGTACGTGCATAGGGGTTATGCTAGTGGACTTGGGGTCTTTTGAGCTTTGAGCATGAATGAAAAGGAGCATTGATGATGAAATGAACTCAATTGCATTCGAGAACTCAACGAAAAATATAAATATTATCTTACTTTTTTATGGCTCATATACATCGTCAAAGACACATCGAATACTTTAGAGCAACTCCGTTTTTTCTGTCATATATTTGAGCTCAAAATCGTTCGAAAATATCTTCAGCTTCACAAAGATTTCATGGTTATACAGTTGAACTTCCCTATAACGAACGTCTGTATAACGAATTTCGTACAAGACATTGCACCTTGAATCCAAATTCCATGTTTAAAACACCCTCTAAAACGAAGTAAATTCTCTCTATAACGATATTCAAAGAACATCACTCTTTGAATGGGTATTGGTAAGAAGGTATAAGGGTGGGTTTTTCCGGGCGTAATGAATCCCGACATTAAACCAAATCATTACGGCGGGCAGAGAGATCCTTCTGAAACAGTTTTAAATCAAATCATTAAGCTAGTGTGAAAGTTGTGCGAAAATGTCGAAAAGGAAGTGCTTAAGTTTGAATGATAAACTTAAATTCATCAGTGAAGTCGACCGCGACATTGCCGACTATAGAAACAAATTTTCTGTATAACAAATTTCTTTAAAACAATTTTTTTGCGGATTTTGCGCTTTCGTTGTAGGGAAGTTCCACTGTATTTCATTATTATAATATATGTTGGTTCTCTGAACTCTTCTATCACAAACTTATCTACTATTGTCAATTCAATGATACATTTAACATTTCTGAAGCCTATATTTGTTGAGGTTGAAATTACTTAACGTTATATTAGAATATTTCCCTAATTTCAAAAGGAATCAAGAAAATATGAGGAAATAATGTATATTTAAACAGTTGTTCATTCAAAAACTCTAAAACTATTTTGAGGAAATTGTGTGTTTATCTGTTGTCTTTGGAAATCTTCATTCTTTTTTTGTTGTAACTCCTCGGCTTTTGCAGTTCTCTTGTGAGGTTAATGATCCTCGGTCTACCAGTTTTTGTAAAATTCAGATGAGGTATACGCTATGCGTACAAGAGTGTAAATTGTGGAAACAGAAAAATGTTGTTCTTTCTTAATTTCAACAATAATACCTTTTGGCGTACAACTTTCTATGAATTCTTCTTCGAATATCTAACATGCATAAGCACAATACTACAGTTACAAAGCTTTTGGAAGCACCAAGATCAAATCCTTCGAACAGCTCCTCCTGTACCAAAAATTTCTGTTCATCTGCATCCCCAGCTTCCAAACACCCAGTAAATCAAATCATCCTAACAACTTGTCCAATTCGCCTATGACTCAGCCGAATCCAGGTAAACATCTGCCTCAGCGGGGCATCCTTAGCAATGCAGCAGAGGTACAACGAACCCTAAAAATACCAAAGGACAATCATCTCGTACCTACATCAGCACACGCCAAAAGATAAGACCTTATCGCAGGCACCAGAAACGCGCATAATTTGCATAGTAACCAGACAATAGGTCCAGAAATGCGTGGCATAGGTGACACATACGTCACGGCATGTGTGCGTAGATATGGTTGGGGTTGCAACCCCCCTAGACAGCTGCATGGCACGTGAGGGATCCCTTCCAGTGTATCTTGCAGACTGCACACCTGGCCTGCTAACAGTTAGCCTGATTAGATATTCCATTCCTATCGGTGTTATTTGCTCTCCGTCCTTTTTCATTACGAACTTTCGATTTTCTATTGTATTCTTATCTGGGCTGGTTGATGGCTGTTTGTTGCTAAGGGGTAACGGGACCCTTTTGGAAGGTGGCCATGGGTTCGTGATTTGGTTGCTGTGGATCTGTTGCGGATATTTGATTTATATGCTGGGTGTTCCAATAGGAAGTTTTGTTCTTGGTGTTCGCAAAAAACATTCAAAGCACTTTTGTACTCATGATGATGATAAGATTTATATTCCAATTTAGCCCTTCTGTAATTATATTCTAGGAAGAAGTTATTCTACGGAAGTTATAAAAATATTTGTGAAATTACTAAGATTAAGTATTGGATGCGAATAATTATTTTGCAATATGAACAACAAATAAGCCATTCCTTTCCAACAAGCTAAATAATAGAATTGTTTTTATCGACGCTCCATGTGTACATTCTTAATTTCAACAATATATTATGTCGTACAATTCCAGAAGCATCAGAATCTAATCATCATTTGAACAACAAATTAGGAGAATTTAAAAGTCTTTATAATAAAGGGTTTTCCAATAAGAGGTGTTATTTTGGATAGCCTGCTATTTCGGTAGATATCACGTTTGAAGCTGTCATTTTTTGACATTTGACAAATATAAACTACGCCATTAATTGAAATGGAAGGAAACACGCTTCGAGAACGCATTGAAATTATTAAAATTCACAATAAAAATGGTGAAAATTTGGCAGAGACGGTTCGTAGAACTCGAACTTTTTGGGTCGTCGTGAAGCACCTTGTCGGACCGCAATAAAGAAATTATTGGAAAAATTCGAGCTGTTGGGACAAGTTAGTGATGTGAAGAATAAAAACCCGAGCAGTTCGCTCAAGAACAGTCGAGAATATTGCTGTTGTAGCCGCAGGTTTGTCCATTCCTCGTCGTTCTTCGGAATTAGGATTTTTTATGGCCGCAATTGGATAGTATTGATCTGGACATCGTTCACTTTCAATAAGACGGCGCTACGTGCCACAGAAGCAACGAAACCATTGATTTCTTGCGGGAAAAGTTTCCGGACCGATTATCTCTCCAAGAAGTGATCACAATTGACCACCGAGATCTTCTGATTTAACACCTTGTGACTTCTGCCTTTGGGGCCACGTGAAAGAGAAGTTCATCTAAACAAAAATTGTATATATGAAGTAGTTTATGAGTGTGGTAGAGCCTATATTGAAGAAACTAAACGTTCTTTTGAATGTTCGAATCGAAGAACTTAAAAAACATGGTCAACTTGGAGATACTGATAGGCCAAAGCTTGTCCCACATGCTTTAAAAGAAAACCATAGTATTCTATGTTGTGACGCTTCCATAATATCATTATAAGAAAAACTGAAACGTAGAAAATTGAAGTCAATAGTCTGTTTATCCCAAAAACATTTGAACTGCAATAATACGAACCAGCTTAAAAGAGATCCAATGAATTGTTTGGCCACTGAATAAATCAAAAATCAAACTGTCAAAAATGACAAAGAGTGACGAAAGTTGCTTTTCCGCAGACCTCGAAATGAAAGGTGATCTTAATGTGTGCGAAATTGATCATTAATGTCCCATTTTAATGCTCAATTTCGACTATTTTAATGTGCAATCCTCATGGCCACCGTTCACAAAGTATTCAGAAAAACTACGACAAATGTGGAAACTCAACTGGAACATAATTTTATTATGTCAAATGTAAGTCTTGTGCAAATTGGAATGTATTTCAGTCAAGAATTCATACACAATTCATATTGAGATCGTCGGAAAAATCTTGTAATCAACTCGGTTATTAATCGAGCAACTAATGGTCTCCAACTATTAAAATATCTTAACCATTAGTCGCTGTCTTTAATAACCTAGTTGATTAAATACCTATTAATGAAAGTTAAAAATCTGAAGTGTTTTCTCTCGACGAAGGCTGGCCAAAAAGTTGAACAAGCAAAGGTCCAAATGATAATTTTCTTCGTGAAATATTAGTCCGGTCTATTTAGACCAAAAAATGAGAGTGAAGTTACATAAAGTCCCAACCAGCTGAATTTCTGTGAAGTTGTTCAAAACATAATTATAAACAATGTCTAAAAGTTCCTCATCATTCCCCTGTGAGGAAAAATTTTATTCGAGGTCAAAAGTCAAAAAAATTAGTTTTTCGCGATTTTCAGCAAAACGGTAAGTTTTATCATAAAAGTACCTCAGACAAAAATTGTAGATCATAAAATTATCTATAAAAAATGTATCAATACTTTTTTTCTTGCGAGCCACCCTTTCTGAGATATAACGATTCAAAAAGTTATAAAAGTCGTTATCGTCATAATATGCACACGTTTCCACGCCACCTAGTAGTAGTGTGTTATGACTTTTTGAATCGTTATATCTCAGAAACGGTGGCTCGTAAGAAAAAAGTATCGATACATTTTTTATAGATAATTTTATGATCTACAATTTTTGTCTGAGGTACTTTTATGATAAAACTTACCGTTTTGCTGAAAATCGCGAAAAACTCATTTTTTGACATTTGACCTCGAATAAAATTTTTTCCTCACAGGGGAATGATGAGGAAATTTTAGACATTGTTTATAATTATGTTTTGAACAACTTCACAGAAATTCAGCTTGTTGGGACTTTATGTAACTTCGAATGTCTAAATAGACCGGATTATATTCATGTTTTATTTTTTCACACACCCCGTATTCTCTGAACTCACATCTACACATCACCTCATCGGCTTGTACAAACAGAAATATTTCGATTAGCTCGATCAGGTGTTTCAGGTTCATTTCCACCATTGTGCACCTCCGATGAAGGATTCTGGTAAAGATAAGAAGCTTACCTCCTCACACGTAAGGAGGGTTCATTCAATAAAAGCTGACGTCACGCAGGATTGAGTCCGAGGGGGAACCGTGTGTAAGACCTGCTTAAAGAAATTCCAAAGAGGAAGGAAATGAAGGAAGAAGGCATCAGGTGTGGTCTGAAAGGAAAACGATACACACCCTTAGCATTCTGGGGAATCTCCCTGGCGAATTGAGATTGAAATGATGTAATTCGAGAATTTGGTCAAGGTTCAGTGTTGAGAATTCAGTTGACGAAGGAATTATTTTTAAGCTGACCATTTAAAACCGATCGTCATATCTCTTTTAGAATTATATTTCAATTAATAAAGGATTTTCCAATAAGATGTGTTTCATTATAAAGAAGAAGCTATGGCGTTAATAGTGGAAAATAACATCAGGCAAATGACCACCACAACCACGCTCACAGGACCATATCCTTTTAATGAAATTTTCCATGACCAAATCGCAAAGTGGCTGCCCTATGTCCTCGATAGCCTCACGAATTCCATCTTTGAAGTCTTGAATCGACGCTGGGCTATTGGCGTAGACCTTGTCTTTCTCGTGGCCCGAAAGGAAGAAGTCGCAAGGTGTTAAATCACAAGATCTCGTTGGCCAATTGTGATCACCTCTTCGAGAGACAACACGTTCCGGAAACTTTTCCCACAAAAGATCAATGGTTCGGCCATAAAAAATCATTAATCATCACTCGATAGCGCAATCCATTCACCGTAACTGTTGTTTCAGCCTCATTTTCGAAAAAGTAAGGTCCAATGACTCCGCCGGACCATAAACCGCACCAAACAGTCACACGTTGAGGATAGAGAGGCTTTTCAACAATAACTCTTGGGTTTTCCGAGCCCCAGATGCTACAATTTTGCTTATTGACGGAGCCACCGAGGTGGAAATGGGCCTCATCACTCAAGATGATTTTTCGATGGAATTCCGGATCATTTTCATGCATTTCAACGACCCAATCAGCAAAGACACGACGTTGTTGATGATCGGCCGGCTTGAGTTCTTGTGTTAACTGAACTTTATAAGCCTACAGCTACAACAGCAATATTTTCGGCTGTTCTTGAGCGACGTGCACAGGTTTTATTCTTCAAATCACTAACTTATCCCAACAGCTCGAATTTTTCCACCAATTCTTAATTGCGGTCCGACAAGGTGCTTCACGACGACCCAAAAATGTTCGAGTTTTACGAACCGTCCCTACCAAATTTTCACCATTTTCATAGTGTATTTTAATGATTTAAATGCGTTCTTGAAGCATGTATCGTTCCTTTTTTATTATTGGCGTAGTTTCTACATGTCAACTGTCAAAAAATGACAGCTTCAAACGTGACATCTACCGAAATAGCGGGCTATTCAAAATAACACATCTTATTGGAAAACCCCTTATTTCGAATAACAGTATGGTAATTGATGAGTTAAGTTTATTGATTTTGATGTTTGTTTGTTTCATGTTGAAAATGTTGAGTTTTTGAAGGAGACAGTTTCGTACTTTTTCTCTCAAGTCGAAGTGCTTTGTCATCTCTGACCAAGTACTTTATGATCAAGAAAGTGAGCATCGAAAAGAACTCTTACTCGATGCTAAGGGAGAAGAAAGAATGGGAAAAGGAATACACTACCTAAAATTTCAAAGTAAGTACCATGAACTGGTATACAGATGGTTAAGAACGCATTGTAGTATACGGCCAAGAACCAAGTGCACTGTATTGTTGAGTGAGCAATCAAAAGATGCATGGTTAGAAACCTGTAAGGAAACTTATATACAGGGTGGCCGGACGATTGACGTCAATAAAAAAAACAGGTTCCTCATGTCATGGGGTATTCGAATCCGAGTTATGATTTTTTTTATGAAATCTGAGAATTTTCGACTTGAACATCTTCAAAAATTTTTTTAAAGAAAAGTAAAAAACTTTTCTGATATTTTTTTGTTGTAAATAGATCGCCATGAATTGTACTTTTATACATAAAATAACCAGCATCGTAACTTTGATAAAAATTATGGAAATGTTGGTCTCAAGTGAGAAAGTTACGTATTTTGGATCATGATCTAAATTTTCAAATTTGAATTAAAAATGTAAACAGGTTACTTCATGGTTTCTTAGTAGGCTTAAAAACTGCGCTCAACACTCAGCTTTCAGAATCATTAATAAAAATGGTACTCAACAGTCTACTTTTGCTAGAATTAGCCTTCAAAGTCAGCGAGGTGGAAAAATCAAAGAACTAGACATTTACTCAAGAATTATTTTTTGCCATTTTAAGATTTTCCTGATCAAGTTATGATATAAAATGCTGAAGTCTCTCTGAATGCTCTCTAGTCTGGGTTCCTGGTCACCCATTAATCAAAGGAAATGGACAGGCTTACACACTAACTGAGATATTCTTGACAATTTTCATCTAAAAAGTTGGTATGCTTCAGTCAAAAAATTCGCCCCAAAATTAGAGAAATGATATAATGAGTTTTCATTGAAAATTAATACATTGTTGAGAGGATTTCGTTGAGCTCATAAAAAGATTCACCACTAAATCTGAGGGTACTAAAGAGCAGCTGCAAGCTTTCAATGTTCGATATTTATATTTCCCCCTCCTCTTAAATGCCCATATATTGAACATAAAAGGGTGCAAAACTACCAGTTCAGGTTATCTTCATGTCAGAGCTCTGTATGTCAAGTATTCATAATTGTTGTTTCGTTTCACTGTGCTTTTTTTTAATTTTCTTATCTTATATCTCTGATTTCAATGATTTTTTTTCTCGAAAACCTGAATACGAAACAAAAAACGGGTGATCGCTATGATTTTCTGAGGGCTCATTTTCTATAGAATGATTTTTCCGCTGGAATTGCCCATTTTTCATCACGTTGTTCAACCGAGTCGTTGAAGACCACATATTTCGACAAAAACAAAAAGAAGTAGCAGTAAACAAATCCAACAGTTTCAACAATCACCCAGACCAAAATAAACAATTTTCCAACAAATCATAGCAATTTTCCGATCCCGTGGAATAAATCCATGCCTAAAAATCCAAATTGGTTATGTTTTTGTTACGATGTACTGAAGTGATTGTGGAATCCAACTGATATTCTGTCAGAAAGCAACATCAGTTGGAAGTGATGCGCATCAGTTCAAAATCACAACATTGTCAAATAGAACCATCATCATAAGTTTGTCACACTTTTTTTTCAGTATTCCGAAATTGAATTCGATAATTAGGATGAAATACAACTATTTAAATCTATGGGAGATGTTTACCCTTCAATGGGTCCTGTAGCGGTCTTAGAAGAACAGGAGATTCGAAAAATCATCACTTGGAATGCCAGACCTGGTTTAAAACACCCTCCTGGCCCAAGAGCATAAATTAAGTATTTTTTATTGAATATTGAAGATATTTATTCGAACGGTTTTAAGTTTCAATTGGTTAAAAACGGCGAGACAGGGTTTTTTCTACTGAGGTTTTTCCCTGTGCTCTGGTATCATACGCCAGAATAGTATGGTACCCCGTTTTGCAGCAACCTCAGCTAGGGACTTTTTTGTTTCATGTAATGTATTTTGTTAGCCCTCAATTTCATATTTCAACTGATTTTACATCAGTTTAGAAGCGATGCAGCATCAAATAGAATGGCCTTATATAGCCTATTCGTTTTGAAGAGTTTCGTGCACCTGAGTAACTCAAAAGCTCGAAATATGGCTTGCCATGGTTGAGCACAAGCACTGGAACAGCTCAGGAGCTCGAAACTCCAATACGATAATTGCTTCATGTTTACTATAGTCCCATCACGAAAGGTTGAGCACATAGTAGGCGTTGTGTTTATTTATCCGAAGTTGGCAGTATTTACTGTCATGAAGTAAAATAAAGTCAACGTTGCCGAATGTACCCGTCTCGTCCGACAAGCTTGCGAGTTATCAGAGAACTCTATGCAATATTGACAACATTGCGTATCAATCTGACAAGAAAATAAAGAACATAACCTAAAATTTTAATATACACAGTGAAATATGTCAAATTTCCATGGCCAACCGACGGCTCAACCTTTCGTGAACGGACTATACTTTATAGTCCGTTCACGAAAGGTTGAGCACATAGTAGGCGTTTTTTTATTTATCTGAAGTTGGCAGTATTTGCTGTCATAACGTAAAATAAAGTCAACGTTGCCGAATGTAACCGACCTCCTTCGACGAGATTGCGAGTTATCAGACAACTCTATGCAATGACAACATTGCGTATCAATCTGACAAGAACAATAACCTAAAATTTTAATATACACAGTGGAATATGCCAAATTTCCATGGCCAACCGACGGCTCAACCTTTCGTGAACGGACTATACTAACTCCCATCTATCAACTGTCGATCTGTTACTTCATAACCATGTGACATCATGACTGTCAAACTCAAACATGGCGAGTCAACCAGAACAAAAACGAACAGTTTTCCAACAAATTATAGCAATTTTCTGTTCCCATCGAATAAATCCACCCGTAAAATCAAAAGCGAAAAGCCCTAAACCCTGAACCAAGCATAAAATTTTCAACAGACGAATATCCATGGGGAAAATGCTGGAAAATACACCGTACAACAGCGATATAAATGTCGTACGTACGCTCAGAGCAGAGCAGAGTTTCGAGAACGACAACAAATACATCAAAGGGCCAATCTGATCGGTTGGGCCGTCGTGTTCTGATAGATTTGATATAATTTATTCATAGGCGAATGCAACAGCAGCCCGAAATGCCACATAAGAGGCTTACGACTCCAGACACATTAAAATCGTATCAAATATGCATATCGCGAGCTGCATTTACCTTAGGATTTTGCGAAAAAGCCGCTACTGATGGCTCAGATAGAGATTCGTGCCAACATCATAATGACGCTATGTCGGATTTGGAATTTTAGATGTGCTCCGGTTGGAGGATGATGGCACAGAAAAAACGTTGGTAACCTTCAAAAGTTGTATGCTGTACTTACTGTTCAACCTTTCAAGTTACAATATTCTACAGCACATTGAGGCTTGTGTACGTCATTTTTTATGTCGTATTATTCTATGTATCCTTGAAGACATATTTTGAAAGTTTTTCTTCCAAATAACCATATTCTTCAACATTTTGTTCATTTAAGGGTTCTCAAATAAGAGGTCTTATTTTGAATAGCCCGCTATTTCGGTAGATGTCACGTTTGAAGCCCTCATTTTTTGACAAGTAGAAACTACGCCATTAATAAAACTGGAACGATACACGCTTCAAGAAAGCATTGAAATTATTAAAATTCACTAAAAAATGGTGAAAATTTGGCAGAGACGGTTCGTAAAACTCGAACATTTTTGGGTCGTCGTGAAGCACCTTGTTGGACCGCAATAGAGAAATTGGTGGAAAAATTCGAGCTGTTGGGACAAGTTAGTAATGTGAACAATAAACCCGTGCACGTCGCTCAAGAACAGCCGAGAATATTGCTGCTGTAGCCGGAAGTGTTGAAAAAACCCACGTTTGTCCATTCCTTTTCGTTCTTTGGTATAATAAGGCATTCCAAAAACGTCATTACACCGTATTTTGCATAAAGATTTGGCTCTTAAGCTCATAAAGTTCAGTTAACACATGAACTCAAGCCGGCCGATCATCAACAACGTCGTATCTTTGCTGATTAAGACGTTGAAGTGTATGAAAATGATCCGTAATTCCATCGAAAAATCATCTTGAGTGATGAGGTCCATTTCCACCTCGGTGGCTTCGACAACAAGCAAAATTGTCGCATCTGGGGCTCAAAAAACCCAAGAGTTATTGATGAAAAGCCTCTCTATCCCCAATGTGTGACTGTTTGGTGCGGTTTATGGTCCGGCTGAGTCATTGGACTTTACTTTTTCGAAAATGAGGCTGGAGTAACAGTTACGGTGAATGAATTGCGCTATCGAGAAATGATTAATGATTTTTCATTACCGAAATTGGATAGTATTGATCTGGACAACGTTTACTTTCAACAAGACGACGCTACGTGCCACACAAGCAACGATATCATTGATCTTTTGCGGGGAAAGTTTCCGGACCGTGTTATCTCTCGAAGAGGTGATCACAATTGGCCACCGAGATCTTGTGATTTAACATTGCGACTCCTTCTTTTGGGGCCACATGAAAGAGAAGGTCTACGCCAATAGCTCAGCGTCGATTCAAGACCTCAAAGATGGAATTCGTGAGGCTATCGGGAACATAGGGCAGCCACTTTGCGATTTGGTTATGGAAAATTTTATTGAAAGGATATCGTCGCCTTAATATGCAAATCACATAAGTCCAAAACCCAAAGTTGAGAGGAGAGGAAAAAAAACTGTGAATCTGTGGATGTGCGTAAGTGATTTTTTTAAAATTCTTAGATAACGTCGTTCCGGGGTTCGTCAGCTATAAGATTTTTTGGTGTTGTGTGAATTTCTGCACAGGTGCGCACGAAGCTCCTCGACATAACTCAAATTTTCAAATTCGCCCAAAAGTGGACTTATGTGATTTGCATATTAAGCCGACGATATGGTCCTGTAAGCTTGGTCGTGGTGGTCATTTGGCTGATGATATTTTCCACTATTAACGGCATAGCTTCTTCTTTATAATGAAATAAACATCCAATCATTTATATTGAAAAATGGCATTTTTCTTTGAATATCAAAATAACACCTCCTATCGGAAAACCTTTCACTACCCCTTCTCGGATTCATCTATTATTTATCAATTATTCAGTCATATAGAGAACTGTTCAGCCAACCAACATTTTGCAATGAAACAACCACTATCGAATTTTCGAATAATTGAAAAAAAAATCAGTGAATTAGGGAAAATAATATAAAACACTCGTACAGCAGGCTCATTTCAGCACATGTATCTCGAAAAATCATAGAAAAATATCAATGCCTTCTACACTTTCATTATGAATAACTTCCCTACGACAACCTAATAAAATTCTTAGACCATATTCACACCGTAAAGTCTTCATCAGCTACCTCTATACACTCAATATTGCTTCGCAAATTGCAATTTACACGCACAACGGACATAAGGAAGTTATTCGAAATCAATTATGGTAATTTACTCTATTTTATATTCATAGATTTTCTAAAATCCCCACTCGGATATTCAAACGAAACCGATGAAGTGATATTAGGGGGATAATACACCCCCGCTATACTTGTCGACCTCTTGCGAGATTATACACAGAGGTGGACGCGAATCTGTACCATGTGCCTAATTGGGTGTGTAGTTGAGAGGCCATATGGCCTCCCGACACCCCCGATACGAACTCGCTCGCTTATTATTCATTCGGACGCTATAATTAGAACGTTCCGAAAAAATGAGTTATCGTGCGTGAAAAATTCGTGTTGTAATCTTTCGCATTAGAGGGATTATTATCTTGATCATGTGTGTGACACGATTAATCAATATTTAGAATGAAATTTGTTCATTTTTGACAGGATTCAACAATAACAGGCTGCATTTTCGAACGAGGCACTGCCGTCTTATAATGCTACCCAAGGTTCGCAGGATATCCAAAATTGAAAGAAAACCTAAGGAAAAAATTTATGAAAATAAATTTGAATTACAGAAGATACATCATACTCATACTACTAGCCACCTATAAATTGGTAGGAATTGATCACATTTTCGTTTTTAATATCAGAAAAACGAAATGAAAATCTATATATTCATAAGGTGGAAACCGAAATTCTGATATTGTCACGTATAATATTATAGCTAGAAGAATATGGTATAATTAGATCATTAGAAGTAAAAAGCTGAAAGACAAAAATATTGGACGAATTTGACATAAATTCATGAAAATTTTAAGAGAAAATTCATATTAGGAAATGTATAAGCCATAATCCAAATGAAAAAGCAAATACTCTTCTCTATAACGAACGTCTGTATAACGAATTCTCTGTTTAACGAATTTCGTATGAGACATTGCACCTTGAATCCAAATCCATGTTAAAAACACCCTCTAAAGGCCACCTTACACGGTCAATAATATTGAAGCAATAACGAATATTGATCAAATACTGAACGTATAAGGAGTGCATTGAAACAATAAATAGAATAAAATGTATTGCCGTCAATAATATTGCTTCAATAATATTGACCGTGTAAGCCAGGTTTAAAACGAAGTTAATTTCTCTATAACGAAATATTCAAAGAACACTCTTTGAATGGGTATTGGTTAAAAAGGTATAAGGGTGGGTTTTTTCCGAAATTTTTCCGGTGGTACGTAATAAATCCTGACCTTACACTAAATCATTACGGTGGGCAGAGAGTCCTTCTGAAATAGTTTTAATAAACCCCTGGCCATTACGCTAGTGTGAGAAGTAGTGCAAAAAAGTCTAAAAGCAAGTGCTTAAGTTTGAAAGATATACTTAAATTTATCAGTGAAGTCGACCGCGACATTGCCGACTATGGTAACAAATTTTCTGTACAACGAAATTTCTCATAACGAATTTGTTTGCGGATTTATCTCCACTGTATACGCATATTCTGTAGTTCTTATTACAGAAACAAAAAATTTAACACTAGTGCAAAACTGGTACACCAATGGTGGCCATTATACTAACTAGAAATTTTTTGACTTTTATAATGACTTGGAATGGAATGTATTGAAAGTTTATGTCTAATGAAATATTATAATGCAATCGCTCATGAATATTTTCAGAAATTAATTCAACTAGGGACAATTTTCAAGATATTCATGAGCTCGAAAGAATTCCGGAAATAATTTGACCTCTTGTGGTGTAACTAGTGAAAATACAGGCTGATAATATCGTGATATGATGCGGTGTACGCTCAATCGACTCAATCAGATCCACCCCTATTCTGTTCACATTTCCTGAACGGACATCTGTTGGTAGACAATGACGTCAATGCAGCTGGTAGACCACCACGTCCGAATACTCATATATGTATAGGGTTATATGGTGTTGTTCATCGATACCGATATTGTAAATACTTTTATACGAGATAAAGGCAGGTGAGGGTGGAAGTAAACATGAGGAAATAGAGATCTCTAGGATGTATTTTATGAAAGACAACTTGATATAGGATATAAGAGGTTTTCCAATAAGAGGTGTTATTTTGATATTCGAAGAAAATGCCATTTTTCAATATGAATGATCGGATGTTCATTTCATTATAAAGAAGAAGCTATGCCGTTAATAGTGGAAAATAACATCAGGCAAATGACCACCACAACCACGCTTACAGGACCAATCCTTTTGATGAAATTTTCCTTAACCAAATCGAAAAGTGGCTGCCCTATGTCCTCGATAGCCTCACGAATTCCATATTTGAGGTCTTGAATCGACGCTGAGCTATTGGCGTAGACCATCTCTTCATGTGCCCCAAAGGAAGGAGTCGCAAGGTGTTAAATCACAATATCTCGGTGGCCAATTGTGATCACCTCTTCGAGAGATAACACGGTCCGGAAACTTTTCCCGCAAAAGATCGATGGTTTCGTTGCTTGTGTGGCACGTAGCGCCGAATTGTTGAAAGTGAAAGTGAACGTTATCGAGATCAATACTATCCAATTTCGGCCATAAAAAATCATTAATCATGATTAATTCCTAAGAATGACGAGGAATGGACAAACCTAGGTTTTCTTCCCAACTTCTGCTACAACAGTAATATTCTCGGCTCTTCTTAAGCGACGTGCACGGGTTTTATTCTTCACATCACTAACTTGTTCCAACAGCTCCAATTTTCCACCAATTCTTCATTGTGGTCCGACAAGGTGCTTCACGGCGACCAAAAAATGTTCGTGTTTTACGAACCGTCTCTGCCAAATTTTCACCATTTTTATAGCGAATTTTAATGATTTCAATGCCTTCTTGAAACGTGTATCGTTCCATTTTTATTAATGGCGTAGTTTCTACTTGTCAGATGTCAAAAAATGACAGCTTCAATCGAGACATCTACCGACATAGCAGGCTATTCAAAATAACACCTCTTATTGGAAAAACCTTTACTACCATTGTTCTTATTTCCAATTCTTCTAATCCTTTCAGAGAACTTTTTGACATATGGTATTACTCTAGTTATCGTTTTCGCTGTCTCGATTCAACTTGCTGAAGCTCGTGGTTTCATGCTATCGTGTCCGGTTGCTTTGGTCTTTCTTACAATTTCTTTTAATGTACGACGAACTTGAAAAAAGTACATCGACGTTAACACCTGCTGGCCCTGAGCCTTTCTGTAGTCTTGGAAAAAATAATATAAGGCGACGGTCCAGCAATGGGAGTTGAAAACAAAATAACCATAAGAGGTTTAACGTGTAACATCGCCATAAATACAATAATAATAAAAGCAGAGAATAAAATTAATCGATTGAAATCAACCAATTTAAAACTCATCCTCGTTCAAAGCAAAATGCAAGGAAGTGGTATCGAACAGAGCACCTATGGATGGCCATTTCGTCCTTATTAGGACTCATCAGCATAAAATAGCATCATAGAATAAAACTTTGGAGAGAAACAGCTCTGGATTCGCTCAGTCCAAAAATTCTTGATAATTTCACATACCTATACCAGAAAGCTTCTCAAGCTGTCACAAGCTGAGCTTGGGTGATGGTGGGACTTTGTACTACTGGTACAACATCTTTGGATTTCTCGTTCTTGGGAGAAATGACAGCACTCAATTCCGAAAGCACCCTGTACTGGCTTGAAGATCAAGAAACGCAAGAAATAAATCCCAAATCCATCCTTTCAGTGGGAGAATTCCATCTCACATCTCGAACTGAATATAATTAGATAGAAACGAAATGTACGCGAGGCTTAAAAGCAGCCCTAAGAGACATTATCAGTATTTCCTTTCAGCCAGTCGAGAGTAACTCCCATATGAATAGAATTCCCATTCGAATAAGGAGATTCTCCTCACTTTTCACACCTCTTATAGGAGACTCGATTCATATCCAATTTTTGCCAATTCGTGGCAGAATGGGCCCTCTAATGGGATAGAAAAGAATCAATTTAAAAATTGTTCCGTCGAGAATCGAGGGGTGGGTTTTTTTCTATTTTCGTTACGTTGGTGGATGCGTATTGGGATGTTTTGTCTTAAAGTGGAGAGCGGTAAAAATCGTAGGCGGAAAGTGATGAAATAGTTATTTAATCGACTAGGTTATTAAAGACAGCGACCAATGGTCAAGATATTTTATCGCGGGAGCGGAACGTCTCATTGGTTCTCAAATATTATCGAAATCAATGGTCCGATCAATATCAAACTGGATAGTTCATCTAAGAATCGGAATATTAAGATATTTTCAAGAAAATGAATCTTTAAACTCACTTCAGAATAATGATAAGATAAAGGGTTTTCCAATAAGAGGTGTTATTTTGAATAGCCCGCTATTTCGGTAGATGTCACGTTTGAAGCTGTCATTTTTTGACATTTCACGAGTAGAAACTACGCCATTAAAAAAATGGAACAATGCACGCTTCAAGACGCATTGAAATTATTAATATTCGCTATAAAAATGGTGAAAATTTGGCAGAGACGATTCGTGAAACTCGAACATTTTTGGGTCGTCGTGAAGCACCTTGTCGGACCGCAAAAAAGAAATTGGTGGAAAAAATTCGAGCTGTTGGACAAGTTAGTGATGTGAAGAATAAAACCCGTGCACGTCGCTCAAGAACAGTCGAGAACATTGCTACTGTAGCCGAAAGTGTTGAAGAAAACCCAGGTTTGTCCAATCCTCGTCGTTCTTCTGATTTTTTATGGCCTAAATTGGATAGTATTGGTCTGGACAACGTTTACTTTCAATAATACGGCGCTACGTGCCACACAAGCAACGAAACCATTGATTTTTTACGGGAAAAGTTTCCGGACCGTGTTATCTCTCGTTGAGGTGATCACAATTGGCCACCGAGATCTTGTGATTTAAAACCTTCTGACTTCTTCCTTTGGGGTCACGTGAAAGAGAAGGTCTACGCCAATAGCCCAGCGTCTATTCAAGACCTCAAAGATGGAATTCGTGAGGCTATCGAGGACATAGGGCACCCACTTTGCGATTCGGTTATGGAAAAACTCTTTTGATTGAGTGTCTTTCAATTTATAAATGAATGATGCGAAGTTATGATGTTCGAATATTTTAAACATAATGAATTCATTCCGTGAATCATCGAAATTGTCCATAATGGTGCAATTTAGAAGCGGAATTCCGAATATCGGACAATCGATACTAAAAATATCCAGGAGACTGTGTCAATATACATCCGTTGACACTTCGAGTAACTTGCAGTGCAATTCAACAAAAATTTCATAGAGAATACGTGGAAGCCCTCGGTTATTATGAATTCCTCACCTAAATTGTATAAAGGATGGTATTTCTCTGTTGGAACTCATTAAGGTGAACTGCCATTTGCGACTCCATTAGAAGCGATACACTAATTTGGAAATACCGTACCTGAGCAATTATTCACGAAATTCGAGATTGCTTCGCCGAACATCTTATCATTATTCTAAAGAGAGTTTTCAACATTCTTTTTTTGAAATATCCTAATATTCATTATCATTACGGTTTGATTAATTCTGATCTTTATTGTTATTATTCCTGAAATATACAGAGTAAGTGAATAAGTGCGACAAACTTCAGGGGTGATTGCATGAAACATAATGACATTATGCTCAATGAATTTTGTCCGCAGAAGCTTCGTTTTTCGAGTAAAGAGTGTTAAAGTTTACTTATAACTCACTAAAAAAATGGTACGCCATTCAGATCAACAATCATCTTTTATTCTCGTTTACAAAAAAAGGAATATTCAATAGTCTGAAAGTGTGAACTTCCCTCACAGTGTGCTGGAAGTTTGACCGGAAAGTACTTATTTCAGAATGGTTGTTGGAAAACACTCTTTCCACATTGTATCCTTAACACCCGACAATTGAAAATTTTATACTCCCCTAAATCGGAACAAAAAATCCAATTTTCAAACCTTGTATCTCTCGATGTTATTATATTCATTTATATAGTTTTATTTTATAAACAGATTACGGACACGTTTTTGACGCTTCTATATTTTTTTATTTTTAATACAACTGTCAATCGATATTATTTTATAAAATCAATATATCCTATCTTAGGTAACTATTATTTAAATGAATTTGATAATTAAACCTCAACATTCTCCCCTAATTATCAATTCATAATAATGGTACAAGTAACTGTTCCATAATTCCTCGACATCTTCTTCCCTTGCATTTCCTTTAACTTTATTTTCATCAGTTTCCTTCGAACGATGCCTGTTTGTCGTTTCACTTTCTCTTTTGTCTTTCTGTTCACTTTTTATTGTATCACTCTCTTTTTCCTTATTCTCTTCTTCAATTTTCCGCACTTTCTGTTTTCTCTTTTGTCGTATTTTAATATCTTCTCCTTCTTCCAATGTGTTTCTATCTTCAATCTCTTTTCCCTCTTCTTCTAATTTCTTTTTCCGGACTTTGCTTTTCCTCACTATTAATCTGTCGAATCTCCCTTTCTACTTTTTCATAACTCTTTTCATCCTCCTCATTTCATGTTCTACGCTTTTTCTTTCTTCGTTTCTGAGTTTTTTAATTTCCTTCAGTTCTTTTGCCTTCTTCTTTTCTTCGTGTTCTTTTCTTTTTCTATTTTCATATTCCTCCTTCCTTATTTCTTGCTCACACTTTTTTCGTTCTTCCCTTTTTTTCTCTTGCCTTATTCTTTTTTCTTCCTCTTTCCTCTTTTGTTTTTGTTTAAACTTTCTCGGCTGTTCCCTCTCTTTCATTTCCAGCTTTCTCTTCTCTTCGTTTTCTTTCTTCAGTCGTTCATATTCCCGCTTCCTCTGTTCATTCCATTGTTTTTGTTCTTCATTATCGATTTCATCTTCCGAATTGGTCGAATCTTCTGGTATTTCATTATTATGAAAATCTCTTTCAACTAGGTCTTGATGTTCACTGTTCTAATCATTTAAATTTGTATTCCTTCAACACCCGACCAATTGAACATTTTATACTTCCCTAAATCGGAACAAAAAATCCAATTTTCAAACCTTGTATCTCTCGATATTTCCTGAGTTCGTCACCGAAAGACCACCGTAGAATCTGAGGCCGTCAATTTGTCCGTAATACGGGGTAGTTGAGGGAAGAAAGCGAGGGATGCTCGGTCCCCAATCTAATTTCTGATGTGTTCTGAAGATAGTCTTGTAAAATGGATCTAATAATCTTAGGCGGGGGACCCGAACGAACTAGCTGCAGCCTCGGCGGCAGACCCCAACTTGTTGAATGCAAATTTATTCATGTTTGAGACGGCGACAAGCAAAACAGCTATTAGCAGGGGTAACTTGGTTACACGGCCAATATCAAGACGGTGGTGGTTTACTGCTTTCACTTTATCGAGAATATTTTATGAGTTGTTGTGGGAGTTTTTTTCGATTTTAAGTTTGTCATGTTTTTCGGGGTTTTAGTGAATAAGTGCTAGAGACTTCAGGAGGTGATTCTGCATGAATAAATAATGACATTATGCTACACTGTGTGTTTCAAAACAGGTCCAAAATATTCAAAGGGGTGATTCTTCAGATCATTTTAGGAACAAAGGTTTCCATGAATGCAGGTCCGGAAAATGCATTGTTTCCTTGATACAGGATGATGAAGTTTTATTTGAAAACTGACTAAAAAAGAGCATTTACGACCTGAAGGGTTCTCCAATAGGAGGTGTTATTTTGAAAAGTCCGCTATTTCAGTAGATGTCACGTTTGAAGCTGTCATTTTTTGACATTTGACAAGTAGAAATTACGCCATTAATAAAACGGAACGATGCACGCTTCAAGAACGCATTGAAATTTTTAAAATTCACTATAAAAATGGTGAAAATTTGGCAGGTTCGTAAGAATCGAACATTTTTGGGTCATCGTGAAGCACCTTGTCGGACCGCAATGAAGAAATTGGTGAAAAAATTCGAGCTGTTGGGACAAGTTAGTGATGTGAAGAATAAAACCCGTGCACGTAGCTCAAGAACAGCCGAGAATATTGCTACTGTAGCCGAAAGTGTTGAAGAAAACCCAGGTTTGTCCATTCCTCGTCGTTCTTTGGAATAAGGCATTCCACAAACGTCATTACAACGTATTTTGCATTAAGATTTGGGTCTTAAGGCTTCTAAAGTTCAGTGCTACGCTACTTGCCACACAAGCAACGAAACCATTGATCTTTTTGCGGGAAAATTTTCCGTTCCGTGTTATCTCTCGAAGAAGTGATCACAATTGGCCACCGAGATCTTTTGATTTAACACCTTGCGACTTCCTCCTTTGGGGCCACGTGGAAGAGAAGGTTTACGCCAATAGCGTCGATTCAAGACCTCAAAGATGGAATTCGTGAGGGTATCGAGGACATTGGGCAGTCACCTTACGTTTTGGTTATGGAAAATTTCATTAAAAGGATATGGTCCTGTAAGCGTGGTCGTGGTGGTCATTTGCCTGATGTTATTTTCAACTATTAACGGCATAGCTTCTTCTTTATAATGAAATAAACATCCGATCATTTAAATGCTTCGTTTTCGAATAGCGAAATGTTGAGATTTACATAAAAAATTATCATTTTCATATTGCTCTGAAACCAGCCGAGATACACGAATGAAATATGGTAGGTTTTAAGAGGTACCTATAGTTATAACGCATTTTCTGACATTCAATAAAGAATGTTATGTTCATTATTGGCGCGCATACGGAAAATGAAATCAATTTTATTCGATAAAAGTGGTTCGCCACTAGGATATTTCGAACTGACAATCATTTTTTTATTCGTTGTTTAAATTGCGACAAAAATCTCTCTTGCCTTTTCTATATGATACCATGCAAAAAAATGTAACATATAACGCATATCTGTCGTAACTTAAACAAATTGTGTCGTAATAACGCTGCCATCATAGCTATCTCCATACTGATGAGCCCCAATAGTACGAGAAAGCGGCCTATAAATGTGTCTTTCGGACGTTGACTTGACGAAACTAGTTCCAAAGAATGAGCTGACTTTATCGATGAATATAATTCTCTACTTTCAAATTTAATAAACCAAATATATCAACATAGTCCCAAGAAAGCCATTCAACAGGAGCACTTCCAGATTATTTTTTCCTCCAATCCCTAATTTCTGTATAACTCATATCATCCAGCGAACATCCTGTACATCCTTGTGTGCTTATAAGCAAACACGAAGAAGGTCAATCCATAATTGAATAATTGATCCATTCCACCCCCCAATAAAGCTCAGACGAAGTCGAAAATTTGATGAGATAAAGACGGAGCCAATTATCTTCCTGGCCTCAACGGTGAGGCTTCAGCAGGATCTGCAGTCCTGCAGGATTTGGATTAATTGCAGCGGAAGTGGACAGCAGGAAGCTGGATTACCGTCGTCACATGTTTGAAAACCGCATTTCCTAGGTCTCTGGAGAGTGTGACGAAAATTGAAAATATCGGGAAAATAATGAAGAAATGAAAAAAATGTAGTGCAGTCGTGGGGGAAAATAGAAAACTGTGTGAGTGTAAACATCGTTGAAATTTTATCTTGATCTATTATTTTCTATTTTCTGAATGGATTGTACCCTAGACATACACATACGCTTCAGCGTGCTTGTTCATATTGTGAAAACGGTATTTGGAATTTGAATTACCTGTGAATTATTGATCTTATTCTTGGAATCATGAATTCTCATCTATTCAATTCTTCTCCTATGTCATAAACTCGAAGTTGATATGGGGGTACCAAAGAAAACTCAAAAAATTTCTTAAACCTCTCATCAAAAACATCATTCTACATTTATGTCCTTCAAACTTTCGCCTGAAAATTCGAATCACCCTATATCGATTGAAATATAATCTGGGCGGATTCAGCATTTCTAAAAAACTTTATAAGTTTTCACTCCCAATCTCTGAAACAAAAATAATTAAAATATTTTAATTAAGATAAAGTGTCCTGCGAAAATATTTGCACTTATTTGTCAGGAACAAATTAGTTTTGAAGAAATTGTGACCTAACGTTTCGGTGTCTATATCAGACATCTTCTTCAGACAAACTTGTAAAATCTTCAGAATTGTGTGTTTTTTATTTGCAGTCTAATTGACATTGAAAGTTGTCAACACATAGAGATGTTGATTTATTTAATTTTGAAATTTCCTGATGTCATTTCTTTCTTCATCAAATCAATCCAAATACAATCCATTCCAAAGGTCTTGATGTCTCTCCTGTATAAGATTTTCCACATATACAGGGAGTATTGTAAACACAATTTTTTGATTTTTGCGCCTCATTCATTGGTTTCGTTCTGGTAAGAATGGATCTCAAATCATTTCGTGTTTTGAAAAAAGTTCTTATGTTGAATTTGGAACCAATTCTTCTTATTTTTTCTGAAAGCCAGGAATATAAGGAATTACGTTCAACAAATTTGGTTGTTCTTGACGGTTTTCTGTTTGTAAATGATTAGTGATCATCATTATAATGTTGATTAGATATTTTTCGTTCTAAATTTGAAACTGTTCTTTCTATAACATTTGGTGGGTATTGACTGCAAATGAAAAACACAGAATTCTGAAGATTTCACTAGTTTTTCTGAAGAAGTTATCTGATATAGACACCGAAACGTTACATTATCCTTTTCATTACATCCAGTGGCGTAACTATAGGGTGGCAGGGGTGGCAAAATGCCACGGGCCCCCGACTTAAGGGGGCCCCGGCCCAAGGGGCCGCGAGCTCAAAAATATTTTTTTACACTGTACCTAATTATTTTATTCTAGTTGAAAAGTCTATTTTTTAAGTTCTGCCCAAATCCAAAGTGAAACAACTAAAGACCATAATACAACTTTTGGAGATGTACACCTTACCCGTGACTAATAATTTTACGTACTTAAGACCCTCAAAAAACCGTCAATCAAAATACCCGTAATTGGACATCCCTATTCATTTAAGAACGCATCCCTTGGTTTTTACATATTTTGTCGCGATACGTTGGCAGCGCGGGTGAGCATTGAGGATCGGGGAATTCCCCATTCTGTTTTCACTTCTTTCGTGACGCTGCTGCCAAAAGTGGAAAATTGGAACTTACTAAAAGTATAGTACCAGAATCATCAGATGCAGCACCCAACGCTATTGACTATCCAGATGTATTAAAGACCTTGCTGATTTATTAATAATAAAAAATCATTTTATGTCCTGCTGGTTTCCTGAAGAATGCATTGCATTTATGTTATTTCTAACAATTCCTGTGACTACAGCTAGTGCTGAAAGATCATTTTCAAAACTAAAATTGATAAAAACCTATTTCAGAAATTCTATGGGACAAGACAGGTATTTAACTTGGCTATAGGCTACGTGCAGTTCTGACAGTTGTCTATGGTCCATTGATTCAAAG